>OY292276.1:59484857-61884857 GCA_958496175.1 Sisyra terminalis
GCACAGCATGTACAGTAGGACTTATACTTTCGATTGGCACCCTAAAAAAGAAATTTTCAAATTTGACCGTTTTCGAGAAAAATCAACGATGGTTAACCCACGGTTTTTTTTGGCGAAAAATCTTTTTGTCTCGAAATCGAAAAAGATTGTTATATCATCGTTCTATACATCGTTACGAACCCGAAACTGCCTTTGGTTCGAAAATCATCCCTTATATAACGATGGTACATGCAATTGTTGAAGAAGCCACATTCGTCTCTCCCTCTTAGTGGGAAGTGTTCATCCCTCAAACTGCCTGTTCATCCCTTAAACGTGGTTTGTTTGGGGAAAAATTTGCACAGCATGTACAGTAGGACTTATACTTTCGATTGGCACCCTAAAAAAGAAATTTTCAAATTTGACCGTTTTCGAGAAAAATCAACGATGGTTAACCCACGGTTTTTTTTGGCGAAAAATCTTTTTGTCTCGAAATCGAAAAAGATTGTTATATCATCGTTCTATACATCGTTACGAACCCGAAACTGCCTTTGGTTCGAAAATCATCCCTTATATAACGATGGTACATGCAATTGTTGAAGAAGCCACATTCGTCTCTCCCTCTTAGTGGGAAGTGTTCATCCCTCAAACTGCCTGTTCATCCCTTAAACGTGGTTTGTTTGGGGAAAAATTTGCACAGCATGTACAGTAGGACTTATACTTTCGATTGGCACCCTAAAAAAGAAATTTTCAAATTTGACCGTTTTCGAGAAAAATCAACGATGGTTAACCCACGGTTTTTTTTGGCGAAAAATCTTTTTGTCTCGAAATCGAAAAAGATTGTTATATCATCGTTCTATACATCGTTACGAACCCGAAACTGCCTTTGGTTCGAAAATCATCCCTTATATAACGATGGTACATGCAATTGTTGAAGAAGCCACATTCGTCTCTCCCTCTTAGTGGGAAGTGTTCATCCCTCAAACTGCCTGTTCATCCCTTAAACGTGGTTTGTTTGGGGAAAAATTTGCACAGCATGTACAGTAGGACTTATACTTTCGATTGGCACCCTAAAAAAGAAATTTTCAAATTTGACCGTTTTCGAGAAAAATCAACGATGGTTAACCCACGGTTTTTTTTGGCGAAAAATCTTTTTGTCTCGAAATCGAAAAAGATTGTTATATCATCGTTCTATACATCGTTACGAACCCGAAACTGCCTTTGGTTCGAAAATCATCCCTTATATAACGATGGTACATGCAATTGTTGAAGAAGCCACATTCGTCTCTCCCTCTTAGTGGGAAGTGTTCATCCCTCAAACTGCCTGTTCATCCCTTAAACGTGGTTTGTTTGGGGAAAAATTTGCACAGCATGTACAGTAGGACTTATACTTTCGATTGGCACCCTAAAAAAGAAATTTTCAAATTTGACCGTTTTCGAGAAAAATCAACGATGGTTAACCCACGGTTTTTTTTGGCGAAAAATCTTTTTGTCTCGAAATCGAAAAAGATTGTTATATCATCGTTCTATACATCGTTACGAACCCGAAACTGCCTTTGGTTCGAAAATCATCCCTTATATAACGATGGTACATGCAATTGTTGAAGAAGCCACATTCGTCTCTCCCTCTTAGTGGGAAGTGTTCATCCCTTACACGGCCTGTTCATCCCTTTAACGTGGTTTGTTTGGGGAAAAATTTGCACAGCATGTACAGAGGGACTTATACTTTCGATTGGCACCCTAAAAAAGAAATTTTCAAATTTGACCGTTTTCGAGAAAAATCAACGATGGTTAACCCACGGTTTTTTTTGGCGAAAAATCTTTTTGTCTCGAAATCGAAAAAGATTGTTATATCATCGTTCTATACATCGTTACGAACCCGAAACTGCCTTTGGTTCGAAAATCATCCCTTATATAACGATGGTACATGCAATTGTTGAAGAAGCCACATTCGTCTCTCCCTCTTAGTGGGAAGTGTTCATCCCTCAAACTGCCTGTTCATCCCTTAAACGTGGTTTGTTTGGGGAAAAATTTGCACAGCATGTACAGTAGGACTTATACTTTCGATTGGCACCCTAAAAAAGAAATTTTCAAATTTGACCGTTTTCGAGAAAAATCAACGATGGTTAACCCACGGTTTTTTTTGGCGAAAAATCTTTTTGTCTCGAAATCGAAAAAGATTGTTATATCATCGTTCTATACATCGTTACGAACCCGAAACTGCCTTTGGTTCGAAAATCATCCCTTATATAACGATGGTACATGCAATTGTTGAAGAAGCCACATTCGTCTCTCCCTCTTAGTGGGAAGTGTTCATCCCTCAAACTGCCTGTTCATCCCTTAAACGTGGTTTGTTTGGGGAAAAATTTGCACAGCATGTACAGTAGGACTTATACTTTCGATTGGCACCCTAAAAAAGAAATTTTCAAATTTGACCGTTTTCGAGAAAAATCAACGATGGTTAACCCACGGTTTTTTTTGGCGAAAAATCTTTTTGTCTCGAAATCGAAAAAGATTGTTATATCATCGTTCTATACATCGTTACGAACCCGAAACTGCCTTTGGTTCGAAAATCATCCCTTATATAACGATGGTACATGCAATTGTTGAAGAAGCCACATTCGTCTCTCCCTCTTAGTGGGAAGTGTTCATCCCTCAAACTGCCTGTTCATCCCTTAAACGTGGTTTGTTTGGGGAAAAATTTGCACAGCATGTACAGTAGGACTTATACTTTCGATTGGCACCCTAAAAAAGAAATTTTCAAATTTGACCGTTTTCGAGAAAAATCAACGATGGTTAACCCACGGTTTTTTTTGGCGAAAAATCTTTTTGTCTCGAAATCGAAAAAGATTGTTATATCATCGTTCTATACATCGTTACGAACCCGAAACTGCCTTTGGTTCGAAAATCATCCCTTATATAACGATGGTACATGCAATTGTTGAAGAAGCCACATTCGTCTCTCCCTCTTAGTGGGAAGTGTTCATCCCTCAAACTGCCTGTTCATCCCTTAAACGTGGTTTGTTTGGGGAAAAATTTGCACAGCATGTACAGTAGGACTTATACTTTCGATTGGCACCCTAAAAAAGAAATTTTCAAATTTGACCGTTTTCGAGAAAAATCAACGATGGTTAACCCACGGTTTTTTTTGGCGAAAAATCTTTTTGTCTCGAAATCGAAAAAGATTGTTATATCATCGTTCTATACATCGTTACGAACCCGAAACTGCCTTTGGTTCGAAAATCATCCCTTATATAACGATGGTACATGCAATTGTTGAAGAAGCCACATTCGTCTCTCCCTCTTAGTGGGAAGTGTTCATCCCTCAAACTGCCTGTTCATCCCTTAAACGTGGTTTGTTTGGGGAAAAATTTGCACAGCATGTACAGTAGGACTTATACTTTCGATTGGCACCCTAAAAAAGAAATTTTCAAATTTGACCGTTTTCGAGAAAAATCAACGATGGTTAACCCACGGTTTTTTTTGGCGAAAAATCTTTTTGTCTCGAAATCGAAAAAGATTGTTATATCATCGTTCTATACATCGTTACGAACCCGAAACTGCCTTTGGTTCGAAAATCATCCCTTATATAACGATGGTACATGCAATTGTTGAAGAAGCCACATTCGTCTCTCCCTCTTAGTGGGAAGTGTTCATCCCTCAAACTGCCTGTTCATCCCTTAAACGTGGTTTGTTTGGGGAAAAATTTGCACAGCATGTACAGTAGGACTTATACTTTCGATTGGCACCCTAAAAAAGAAATTTTCAAATTTGACCGTTTTCGAGAAAAATCAACGATGGTTAACCCACGGTTTTTTTTGGCGAAAAATCTTTTTGTCTCGAAATCGAAAAAGATTGTTATATCATCGTTCTATACATCGTTACGAACCCGAAACTGCCTTTGGTTCGAAAATCATCCCTTATATAACGATGGTACATGCAATTGTTGAAGAAGCCACATTCGTCTCTCCCTCTTAGTGGGAAGTGTTCATCCCTCAAACTGCCTGTTCATCCCTTAAACGTGGTTTGTTTGGGGAAAAATTTGCACAGCATGTACAGTAGGACTTATACTTTCGATTGGCACCCTAAAAAAGAAATTTTCAAATTTGACCGTTTTCGAGAAAAATCAACGATGGTTAACCCACGGTTTTTTTTGGCGAAAAATCTTTTTGTCTCGAAATCGAAAAAGATTGTTATATCATCGTTCTATACATCGTTACGAACCCGAAACTGCCTTTGGTTCGAAAATCATCCCTTATATAACGATGGTACATGCAATTGTTGAAGAAGCCACATTCGTCTCTCCCTCTTAGTGGGAAGTGTTCATCCCTCAAACTGCCTGTTCATCCCTTAAACGTGGTTTGTTTGGGGAAAAATTTGCACAGCATGTACAGTAGGACTTATACTTTCGATTGGCACCCTAAAAAAGAAATTTTCAAATTTGACCGTTTTCGAGAAAAATCAACGATGGTTAACCCACGGTTTTTTTTGGCGAAAAATCTTTTTGTCTCGAAATCGAAAAAGATTGTTATATCATCGTTCTATACATCGTTACGAACCCGAAACTGCCTTTGGTTCGAAAATCATCCCTTATATAACGATGGTACATGCAATTGTTGAAGAAGCCACATTCGTCTCTCCCTCTTAGTGGGAAGTGTTCATCCCTCAAACTGCCTGTTCATCCCTTAAACGTGGTTTGTTTGGGGAAAAATTTGCACAGCATGTACAGTAGGACTTATACTTTCGATTGGCACCCTAAAAAAGAAATTTTCAAATTTGACCGTTTTCGAGAAAAATCAACGATGGTTAACCCACGGTTTTTTTTGGCGAAAAATCTTTTTGTCTCGAAATCGAAAAAGATTGTTATATCATCGTTCTATACATCGTTACGAACCCGAAACTGCCTTTGGTTCGAAAATCATCCCTTATATAACGATGGTACATGCAATTGTTGAAGAAGCCACATTCGTCTCTCCCTCTTAGTGGGAAGTGTTCATCCCTCAAACTGCCTGTTCATCCCTTAAACGTGGTTTGTTTGGGGAAAAATTTGCACAGCATGTACAGTAGGACTTATACTTTCGATTGGCACCCTAAAAAAGAAATTTTCAAATTTGACCGTTTTCGAGAAAAATCAACGATGGTTAACCCACGGTTTTTTTTGGCGAAAAATCTTTTTGTCTCGAAATCGAAAAAGATTGTTATATCATCGTTCTATACATCGTTACGAACCCGAAACTGCCTTTGGTTCGAAAATCATCCCTTATATAACGATGGTACATGCAATTGTTGAAGAAGCCACATTCGTCTCTCCCTCTTAGTGGGAAGTGTTCATCCCTCAAACTGCCTGTTCATCCCTTAAACGTGGTTTGTTTGGGGAAAAATTTGCACAGCATGTACAGTAGGACTTATACTTTCGATTGGCACCCTAAAAAAGAAATTTTCAAATTTGACCGTTTTCGAGAAAAATCAACGATGGTTAACCCACGGTTTTTTTTGGCGAAAAATCTTTTTGTCTCGAAATCGAAAAAGATTGTTATATCATCGTTCTATACATCGTTACGAACCCGAAACTGCCTTTGGTTCGAAAATCATCCCTTATATAACGATGGTACATGCAATTGTTGAAGAAGCCACATTCGTCTCTCCCTCTTAGTGGGAAGTGTTCATCCCTCAAACTGCCTGTTCATCCCTTAAACGTGGTTTGTTTGGGGAAAAATTTGCACAGCATGTACAGTAGGACTTATACTTTCGATTGGCACCCTAAAAAAGAAATTTTCAAATTTGACCGTTTTCGAGAAAAATCAACGATGGTTAACCCACGGTTTTTTTTGGCGAAAAATCTTTTTGTCTCGAAATCGAAAAAGATTGTTATATCATCGTTCTATACATCGTTACGAACCCGAAACTGCCTTTGGTTCGAAAATCATCCCTTATATAACGATGGTACATGCAATTGTTGAAGAAGCCACATTCGTCTCTCCCTCTTAGTGGGAAGTGTTCATCCCTCAAACTGCCTGTTCATCCCTTAAACGTGGTTTGTTTGGGGAAAAATTTGCACAGCATGTACAGTAGGACTTATACTTTCGATTGGCACCCTAAAAAAGAAATTTTCAAATTTGACCGTTTTCGAGAAAAATCAACGATGGTTAACCCACGGTTTTTTTTGGCGAAAAATCTTTTTGTCTCGAAATCGAAAAAGATTGTTATATCATCGTTCTATACATCGTTACGAACCCGAAACTGCCTTTGGTTCGAAAATCATCCCTTATATAACGATGGTACATGCAATTGTTGAAGAAGCCACATTCGTCTCTCCCTCTTAGTGGGAAGTGTTCATCCCTCAAACTGCCTGTTCATCCCTTAAACGTGGTTTGTTTGGGGAAAAATTTGCACAGCATGTACAGTAGGACTTATACTTTCGATTGGCACCCTAAAAAAGAAATTTTCAAATTTGACCGTTTTCGAGAAAAATCAACGATGGTTAACCCACGGTTTTTTTTGGCGAAAAATCTTTTTGTCTCGAAATCGAAAAAGATTGTTATATCATCGTTCTATACATCGTTACGAACCCGAAACTGCCTTTGGTTCGAAAATCATCCCTTATATAACGATGGTACATGCAATTGTTGAAGAAGCCACATTCGTCTCTCCCTCTTAGTGGGAAGTGTTCATCCCTCAAACTGCCTGTTCATCCCTTAAACGTGGTTTGTTTGGGGAAAAATTTGCACAGCATGTACAGTAGGACTTATACTTTCGATTGGCACCCTAAAAAAGAAATTTTCAAATTTGACCGTTTTCGAGAAAAATCAACGATGGTTAACCCACGGTTTTTTTTGGCGAAAAATCTTTTTGTCTCGAAATCGAAAAAGATTGTTATATCATCGTTCTATACATCGTTACGAACCCGAAACTGCCTTTGGTTCGAAAATCATCCCTTATATAACGATGGTACATGCAATTGTTGAAGAAGCCACATTCGTCTCTCCCTCTTAGTGGGAAGTGTTCATCCCTCAAACTGCCTGTTCATCCCTTAAACGTGGTTTGTTTGGGGAAAAATTTGCACAGCATGTACAGTAGGACTTATACTTTCGATTGGCACCCTAAAAAAGAAATTTTCAAATTTGACCGTTTTCGAGAAAAATCAACGATGGTTAACCCACGGTTTTTTTTGGCGAAAAATCTTTTTGTCTCGAAATCGAAAAAGATTGTTATATCATCGTTCTATACATCGTTACGAACCCGAAACTGCCTTTGGTTCGAAAATCATCCCTTATATAACGATGGTACATGCAATTGTTGAAGAAGCCACATTCGTCTCTCCCTCTTAGTGGGAAGTGTTCATCCCTCAAACTGCCTGTTCATCCCTTAAACGTGGTTTGTTTGGGGAAAAATTTGCACAGCATGTACAGTAGGACTTATACTTTCGATTGGCACCCTAAAAAAGAAATTTTCAAATTTGACCGTTTTCGAGAAAAATCAACGATGGTTAACCCACGGTTTTTTTTGGCGAAAAATCTTTTTGTCTCGAAATCGAAAAAGATTGTTATATCATCGTTCTATACATCGTTACGAACCCGAAACTGCCTTTGGTTCGAAAATCATCCCTTATATAACGATGGTACATGCAATTGTTGAAGAAGCCACATTCGTCTCTCCCTCTTAGTGGGAAGTGTTCATCCCTCAAACTGCCTGTTCATCCCTTAAACGTGGTTTGTTTGGGGAAAAATTTGCACAGCATGTACAGTAGGACTTATACTTTCGATTGGCACCCTAAAAAAGAAATTTTCAAATTTGACCGTTTTCGAGAAAAATCAACGATGGTTAACCCACGGTTTTTTTTGGCGAAAAATCTTTTTGTCTCGAAATCGAAAAAGATTGTTATATCATCGTTCTATACATCGTTACGAACCCGAAACTGCCTTTGGTTCGAAAATCATCCCTTATATAACGATGGTACATGCAATTGTTGAAGAAGCCACATTCGTCTCTCCCTCTTAGTGGGAAGTGTTCATCCCTCAAACTGCCTGTTCATCCCTTAAACGTGGTTTGTTTGGGGAAAAATTTGCACAGCATGTACAGTAGGACTTATACTTTCGATTGGCACCCTAAAAAAGAAATTTTCAAATTTGACCGTTTTCGAGAAAAATCAACGATGGTTAACCCACGGTTTTTTTTGGCGAAAAATCTTTTTGTCTCGAAATCGAAAAAGATTGTTATATCATCGTTCTATACATCGTTACGAACCCGAAACTGCCTTTGGTTCGAAAATCATCCCTTATATAACGATGGTACATGCAATTGTTGAAGAAGCCACATTCGTCTCTCCCTCTTAGTGGGAAGTGTTCATCCCTCAAACTGCCTGTTCATCCCTTAAACGTGGTTTGTTTGGGGAAAAATTTGCACAGCATGTACAGTAGGACTTATACTTTCGATTGGCACCCTAAAAAAGAAATTTTCAAATTTGACCGTTTTCGAGAAAAATCAACGATGGTTAACCCACGGTTTTTTTTGGCGAAAAATCTTTTTGTCTCGAAATCGAAAAAGATTGTTATATCATCGTTCTATACATCGTTACGAACCCGAAACTGCCTTTGGTTCGAAAATCATCCCTTATATAACGATGGTACATGCAATTGTTGAAGAAGCCACATTCGTCTCTCCCTCTTAGTGGGAAGTGTTCATCCCTCAAACTGCCTGTTCATCCCTTAAACGTGGTTTGTTTGGGGAAAAATTTGCACAGCATGTACAGTAGGACTTATACTTTCGATTGGCACCCTAAAAAAGAAATTTTCAAATTTGACCGTTTTCGAGAAAAATCAACGATGGTTAACCCACGGTTTTTTTTGGCGAAAAATCTTTTTGTCTCGAAATCGAAAAAGATTGTTATATCATCGTTCTATACATCGTTACGAACCCGAAACTGCCTTTGGTTCGAAAATCATCCCTTATATAACGATGGTACATGCAATTGTTGAAGAAGCCACATTCGTCTCTCCCTCTTAGTGGGAAGTGTTCATCCCTCAAACTGCCTGTTCATCCCTTAAACGTGGTTTGTTTGGGGAAAAATTTGCACAGCATGTACAGTAGGACTTATACTTTCGATTGGCACCCTAAAAAAGAAATTTTCAAATTTGACCGTTTTCGAGAAAAATCAACGATGGTTAACCCACGGTTTTTTTTGGCGAAAAATCTTTTTGTCTCGAAATCGAAAAAGATTGTTATATCATCGTTCTATACATCGTTACGAACCCGAAACTGCCTTTGGTTCGAAAATCATCCCTTATATAACGATGGTACATGCAATTGTTGAAGAAGCCACATTCGTCTCTCCCTCTTAGTGGGAAGTGTTCATCCCTCAAACTGCCTGTTCATCCCTTAAACGTGGTTTGTTTGGGGAAAAATTTGCACAGCATGTACAGTAGGACTTATACTTTCGATTGGCACCCTAAAAAAGAAATTTTCAAATTTGACCGTTTTCGAGAAAAATCAACGATGGTTAACCCACGGTTTTTTTTGGCGAAAAATCTTTTTGTCTCGAAATCGAAAAAGATTGTTATATCATCGTTCTATACATCGTTACGAACCCGAAACTGCCTTTGGTTCGAAAATCATCCCTTATATAACGATGGTACATGCAATTGTTGAAGAAGCCACATTCGTCTCTCCCTCTTAGTGGGAAGTGTTCATCCCTCAAACTGCCTGTTCATCCCTTAAACGTGGTTTGTTTGGGGAAAAATTTGCACAGCATGTACAGTAGGACTTATACTTTCGATTGGCACCCTAAAAAAGAATTTTTCAAATTTGACCGTTTTCGAGAAAAATCAACGATGGTTAACCCACGGTTTTTTTTGGCGAAAAATCTTTTTGTCTCGAAATCGAAAAAGATTGTTATATCATCGTTCTATACATCGTTACGAACCCGAAACTGCCTTTGGTTCGAAAATCATCCCTTATATAACGATGGTACATGCAATTGTTGAAGAAGCCACATTCGTCTCTCCCTCTTAGTGGGAAGTGTTCATCCCTCAAACTGCCTGTTCATCCCTTAAACGTGGTTTGTTTGGGGAAAAATTTGCACAGCATGTACAGTAGGACTTATACTTTCGATTGGCACCCTAAAAAAGAATTTTTCAAATTTGACCGTTTTCGAGAAAAATCAACGATGGTTAACCCACGGTTTTTTTTGGCGAAAAATCTTTTTGTCTCGAAATCGAAAAAGATTGTTATATCATCGTTCTATACATCGTTACGAACCCGAAACTGCCTTTGGTTCGAAAATCATCCCTTATATAACGATGGTACATGCAATTGTTGAAGAAGCCACATTCGTCTCTCCCTCTTAGTGGGGAGTGTTCATCCCTCAAACTGCCTGTTCATCCCTTAAACGTGGTTTGTTTGGGGAAAAATTTGCACAGCATGTACAGTAGGACTTATACTTTCGATTGGCACCCTAAAAAAGAATTTTTCAAATTTGACCGTTTTCGAGAAAAATCAACGATGGTTAACCCACGGTTTTTTTTGGCGAAAAATCTTTTTGTCTCGAAATCGAAAAAGATTGTTATATCATCGTTCTATACATCGTTACGAACCCGAAACTGCCTTTGGTTCGAAAATCATCCCTTATATAACGATGGTACATGCAATTGTTGAAGAAGCCACATTCGTCTCTCCCTCTTAGTGGGGAGTGTTCATCCCTCAAACTGCCTGTTCATCCCTTAAACGTGGTTTGTTTGGGGAAAAATTTGCACAGCATGTACAGTAGGACTTATACTTTCGATTGGCACCCTAAAAAAGAAATTTTCAAATTTGACCGTTTTCGAGAAAAATCAACGATGGTTAACCCACGGTTTTTTTTGGCGAAAAATCTTTTTGTCTCGAAATCGAAAAAGATTGTTATATCATCGTTCTATACATCGTTACGAACCCGAAACTGCCTTTGGTTCGAAAATCATCCCTTATATAACGATGGTACATGCAATTGTTGAAGAAGCCACATTCGTCTCTCCCTCTTAGTGGGAAGTGTTCATCCCTCAAACTGCCTGTTCATCCCTTAAACGTGGTTTGTTTGGGGAAAAATTTGCACAGCATGTACAGTAGGACTTATACTTTCGATTGGCACCCTAAAAAAGAAATTTTCAAATTTGACCGTTTTCGAGAAAAATCAACGATGGTTAACCCACGGTTTTTTTTGGCGAAAAATCTTTTTGTCTCGAAATCGAAAAAGATTGTTATATCATCGTTCTATACATCGTTACGAACCCGAAACTGCCTTTGGTTCGAAAATCATCCCTTATATAACGATGGTACATGCAATTGTTGAAGAAGCCACATTCGTCTCTCCCTCTTAGTGGGGAGTGTTCATCCCTCAAACTGCCTGTTCATCCCTTAAACGTGGTTTGTTTGGGGAAAAATTTGCACAGCATGTACAGTAGGACTTATACTTTCGATTGGCACCCTAAAAAAGAAATTTTCGATGATCGATTTGTACTAATGATCTGTATATATAGATAGATCGTGCATATGACGTGAAATATAAATAAGACAAATCTCTTAAATTTTTTAAGTATCGACCTGTTTATTCGCGTCATAATACGCTATATGACGTAATTATTCACGAACTTTTATTTTTATGTACTTTTGTCGGCAATTGTTTAAGCAGTGTAAGGTTTAAGCGGCTGAAGCCGCTGAAACTACGATTAGGCGATTTCAGTGCATTGCTGTTATATAGGTTGCCTACACGACATACAATACATACGAGATATGGCCAAAACGTATGGATAACTTTCATGACTTAATTTCGGTTGTCATATATGTTCGAGTAACAATTTTCTTTACTTATTAAGTTTATACTTATGTTCTAAGCAAATTTTTGTTATGGTTACCTTTTTTGTATTTAAAGTTTTTCTTTTAACTGACATAAAACTTACATATGTTTTGGTATAAAAGATATAAAATAAGCCACCTTTAATATTTAATCGACGTGATTAAATCTCACATTTTCAATGTGCCATCTATGATTCAAAAGCTCACATATAGCTTAGTAGGTTTAAATCCACGGTGTATTTCCTAACAATATGCTAATTATTTTCTCTTATACAAATGCTTTGGTTTCTAATCGTACAACTATTTGGGTAAATTTTCAAATATTTGATAATTAATTATCAACATTTAATAATAAAATTATTTAAAAAAAAAATACAATATTTAATATTCCCAATAAACGAAATGAAATCTGTGAAATCAGTTTGTAATTCATTGCGAAAAATAATTCCATTGTTGCGAAACGAAATTTTAACCTAGAGATTACTATAACTATAATTACTTACTATAACATTCCAAATAGTTTGCATTTCCTTTGGGGTCAGGTGAAATATTCAATACATTTCCAATTTATGCGACAAGTGGGCAAAAAAACGGTGAAGGAAAAAAAAAGATCCCTAATAAATGGACCACTTTTAAGGACCATACAAATAATTTTTAGCGAAAAATTTTTCACACCAATCTTCACCAATCGTTACAAAATTTTTTCTGCAAAGAATATGTCAACAGGTGAAAAGATGATTATTTTTTTTCAAGCTTTTCGGGATTTTCCGAAAGTTACTGAACTTACCGAGATGAATTAGGGGATGGAGGAGGATAACTACTATATATTCTTCCCCTTTCCAGCAATCCATATGAACCTAAATTCCTCTTTTTCTTTTAATTTCTGGAACCCTTTTCGGGGAAGTCCTCTACATTGGATCTTAAAAGAATCATTGGGCTATAGTGCTTGTCTAAATTAAGGCGGCTATGAATCAAATAGAGCACCAAAGACATTCCCCGTCCTTTTTTAGTTACTACCATAAAAATTGTGTCTAAAGATGGCGTAGATGGCGCTTCGTACACCTCACTAGATTAGGATAATATTAAAGAATGTATTGCAATCCTGCAATGCATTATGGGAAATGTGTCAACATGTGGCGCCGCCACAAGTGTGTCTCCAGTACTAATTTAAACCGAATCTATGTAATTTTATGCTATCAAAGTTAGTACACTTGTGGTGGCGCCACATCTTGACTTATTTCCCATAATGCATTGCAAAATTGAAATTTTATACTACCTTACATTAGATTCATTTATCATTTGGTTCCATTTATCCATATAAATATATCAATGGGCTTACAAGAATTTACAAAATAAAGACAAGAATCTACAATAGATCTACGAGACTTTCCAGGGGAAATTACTTGTTCATTTGTTTTGATAGCTTTTTTTTTCCAAGTAGTGCATAACTTGCACTTTTGCAGCGAGATGAATAGACAAAATAATGCTAGAAAATGTAGTTCCCCCCCCTACCCTTCGGTTTACCCATCTCGTCTTAAAAAATAAATTCGGTAGAACTTTTGTACACCACTGTATAATATTCCTCCATAATATTTTATCCTTATTACATTAGAATTTGGGTCATGCAGACGAAGTCGTCGAATCACTGAGCAAATACACCAAAAAAGTTGAAAAAGCATACTCTTGCTTCATTTTGTTTATAGAAAACAAATGCAACATTCAATTATTTTTCAATTTGTTGACAAAACAAAAAAAAAACGATTGCTTTAAACAACTGCAATCCATAAAGGACACATCATCACCTTACATAATGACAATAAATTGTCCAATTTCAAAAAGAAAAAAATGTCAGTCTATGAAAAAAAAGCTATTTCCCAAGTGTCCAGACAAAATTAAAAAAAAAAAATTAAATTGCAATTGTTGCAACAAAATACCAACGAAGAAGACATACAAAAGATGCACACATATGCATTGAGAAAAGAGATTGGCCAGTGGTGTCCCCATTCTTCGGAGGCAAAAAACCTCTTGGATCCAAATCAAACATACATATACATCTCCATAAATATGTATATATTGATAAAACCTGATACAAAACGTCTCAAAACGGTCAGTCAGTCCGTACGTCGATTGTGCGACTCGCGACTCGTTTGTTTTTTTTTTTTTTGTTTTTCATCGAAAAACAATCGAATAACAGTCCAAAGAATACCAAAAATTTTTTGATTCTTATCATCCATAAGAATTTGTTCAAATTATACCAACTAATTAATTTCAACACAAGAACAAGTGAAATACATTTCCGCACAATACGCACTCTCTGATCAATCAACAAACGAAACTACAACAATTTAAACATCTACTGTGATCTAGTGTGCTTTTTTTCAAATGTTTTGAAACAAAAAAACAAACGACAACAATCAAATAAACAAGTGACAGTGGTTATCATTCAAATATTTAACGAAAACAAACAAAAATGGCTAGCAATTGTTTTAGTAGTTTTTCAATGTCGTCATTGTTGGTGATAGTCAGTTGTTGTTTTTTGGTAGTTGGACAAAATTTACGAGTTCAGAAGGACAACGGTAAGTAATCTACTTTATACTCGAAAGTCTCAGGGAAATTTTTGCCAAATCCAACGCCCTCTTTTAAATTCTTTACTAAAGAAAAAAAAACATCAAATATTGGACAATTGGTACATATACGTATATTAGACTGATTCAAAAAAAATGTTGAATTTTTTTTTTCTTAACTATATCGAAAATATTGTTGGGAATGACAAAAAAAAATCCTGTGAAAGTTTAAGCACTTAATATTAATATTAAGAGGTGGCGCATCGCAAATTTCGATTTTCCATTTAAATAACATGGGAACAATATTCTCTTGCACTTTGGAATTTTATAGCTCACGTTGGTGACAACATTTCGGAATGACCAAGGTATATTCTTGCAGAAAATTGAACGATCTACAAAAAAGGTCTCGTACACGTTTTTGATATACTTATTCCTTCAAAAGTTATACGAGGTCAAAGTTGAACTAAAGAGAAATTATTATATTTTTCCAATTTTTTGACGCAACCATAAATTTTATGAGAAAATTTTATAGATTATTTTTTGTAGAGCACTTTTTTTTCTATAACTTATCTCTATAAAAGTTTTTGATATTTTTCACAGGTTCTAAGTAATTTGCGTTAAACTGAAAATTTCCTGAAATATTATATTTTTAACATAATTTTTTTTTTGTATTTTAATTAAATAACTTAGGACCTGTGAATAATATCAAAAACTTTTATAGAGATAAGTTATAGAAAAAAAGTGCTCTACAAAAAATTTCCTATAAAATTTTCTAATAAAATTGATGGTTGCGTTAAAAAATTGAAAAAATATTAAAATTTCTCTTTAGTTCAACTTTGACCTCGAATAACTTTTGAAGGAATAAATATATCAAAAACTTGTGCGAGACCTTTTTTGTAGATCGTTCAATTTTCTACAAGAATATACCTTGGTCATTCCGAAATATTGTCACCAACGTGAGCTATGAAAATTCCAAAGTGCAAGAGAATATTGTTCCCATGTTATTTAAATGGAAAATCGAAATTTGCGATGCGGCACCTGTTAATATTAAGAGCTTTAACTTTCACAGGAATTTTTTTGTCATTTCCAACAATATTTTCGATATAATTAGGAAAAAAAAATTCATCATTTTTTTTTTGAATCAGTCTAATATATATAATATATAAGTATATGTGTAATTCCATACGTTAAATATATGTGGTTAAGGTATACGCTATAATTGAGGAAAGGAATTTAAATATGTTTTAAGTGAAAGTCATTTTTCAAATCTCTCAAAAAGAGAAATGTTACAATTTATATTACTTATCGCATTTAGTCATTTTTTTTTTCTTTTGGTGTTTTGATTTTTCAAACTCAATTCCTTCCATACCATACCAAACCAAAAAAAAAAAAAAATTGATCAATTAATTCAAATCAAGTAGGCTGTTGTATGCATTTGTTTACAAAGTCAAAGCCCTCTGGATCTCTCTCACGAACAAGTATTGAGGTATTGAAAGTATTGAATTGATGATTTAAGAAGAAGAAAAATTTAATCAAGATGTAATCAAGGTTATGTAAGTGAGAAAGTTTTTTTTTCTATTTGAAAAAAAAATAAAATAAATAAATAAATCAATTGATTTATAATAGGTAATATATAAATGATTAGCATCATAAAAGAAGACCAATTAATTTCTCTTGTTATATGTTTTTCTTTTGTTTGTTTTCATCATTTTATTATAATAGCAGGTATAATATCTATAGTCTTTTGTTTCAACAATTGAATGCCTAATAATCGAGAGAAATTTGGTAAAAGTAAGGTCATAAAGAAATTTTCTTCAAAAAAAAAAAAATCTTGAACTTGATTCTAGGATCTAGTGAGGACTTTTGTAAATTGGATTTTTTTTTTTTTTTTTTTGAAATCAAAAATTTCATCTAGTAGGCCTATCGATTACGTCATGAAGGTCAAAATCAAAGATTTTGACAACCTATTTAGGGCACTATTTTTTTTTTCTTTTAATGAAAAACGTTGGGAAATACAACAACAAAAAAAATCCATACAAAGGTCAAAACCATAAATTCTTAATTTGTTTAAATTTCCCCCCCCCCCAAATTAAAAATTTGAATTTCTTGACCTTTCCTTTCTTTCAAATAACAGACGATCGACTTTTCATAGGTCTCTATGGTATATCAGAGAAAAAAAAATCCTGAATCAAATTGGCTATGAGAAATCAAATAACTTCCACAGCCAACTAGATTATAAAAAAATGATTTCCTTCGTTTTACCTTTAAAAAAAACCTTTTTTTTAAGATTAATAAAATGGCAATTTTTCCTGAAATACTATAGATCAGTGCTTGTCAAACTGAGGGGGAGGGGGCTAAAATTTTAGCCAAGGAGCCACAAAATAATTCTTTAATAATAATTAATGATATACGGATTTCATTAACCCAATAGAGTTACACTATAACCTAAGTAGTTATAAAGCAACGATAAATAATGGAACATAACTAAAGTACTGTTGGTCACCAAAGTCTAAGGTTTTTGGGGAGGGGAGCTTTGAAATTTTATTTCAAACTTAGGCGACCGGGGTACGCAAAAGTTTGAGAAGCACTGCTCTAAAAAAAATATAAGGCTCACATTTTTCAAACAATTTTTTTTGGGCATTCACTAAACCGATTTTGATGAAATTTGTTGCACTTAACGCTGAATGATTTAATCTCAAATTTTTAAAATAGAACCACCTTTTGTTAAAGGGGAAGGAAATAGATATTATTGGGGAAAAATCATTTCTGAAATTTTTTTTTTTTACTCTAACCTGTCATTGTAAGACGAGAAGGAAATGGCGGGACTTTGAGGGAGGGGAACAGGGAATTAATCTTCGACAATCAAATAGAGATTTTAAGCCCTTATATCTTTAAGAACTTAAGAAATCGGTTAGAGAAACGGAGGGGGGGAAGATTTCAAAATGTGATCTTAGCGAAGAATAGGAAAAGGGTGGGGGTTAACAAATTTATTCAAAACACGAATATCCGAACGTCATTTACAGAAGATTTGATCAAAATTTGTCAAGTGGTTTTAGCGATGGTGAGAGGGGGAAGGATTTCATATATAAGGATAATATATAAGAAGGCATTCCAATTTTGATCATAGAGATGTAGTATAGAGTGTTCATGATATATATAGATATATATATAACCTATACTTTTTTATGGCCCAATTTCGGGGATTCTATCTCTGTTTACATAAGTTTTACATAAGATCACACCTAAGGGTTTAAAATCTCGGTATGGTTATCGAAGATTTCCCCCCCCCCCCCCGATGTCTTGCCATCATGTCTATTCAACTTTCATGAATGGTTTCTTCCTGAAACGTTAAGATATCAATTAAATTATTAACAAAATATCACACTAAGACAAAATATCCCCGACAATTGATCCTTCGATTATTAATTACTATTTTTTTCTTTGGAAAAACTATTTTTTTAAAAAGTTACATCCAAAGGGTGCAGGAGGAAGCTTGCTTAGAGTTATAACCGTTCTAAAATAATTTTTACAAAAAAAAAAATCTTGTCAATCTCCCCTCCCCTCTCCCTGCTATTATCCCCTTCTCCACGGCAAAAAGTTCAATTTTGAAAATTTAAGACCAAAAAAAAAATATCATTCCTCCGGAAACACTGGTCAGGAAGATCTAAATTCTAAAAAAAAAAATTCTAAATTCTTAAAAAAAAAAGTAACTATCGATCGACTTCCTAATTGATTTTATATATGTACCAAGTGGCAACACTTAAAAAACAAATGATTTGTTTACTTTTGCAAAGCCTACTACGTTCATCGTTCGTTTAACCAATCACAAGCGACAACACAAAGCCTACTATGCAAGTTTTCCGTTAAACATTCAATTGTTTTCTATTTCTCTGATATACAAACAAAACACTATCGTTTTTTTAACCAATATCAGTAAAGCAGTGCAATTCTTTCCCTCAAACTTTATCGCTCCCCATTATTACAATTTCCATTCAACAATTATTAGTGTTAGATGGTATTATGGGTAAAATTCTAAAAACTGGCTTTCTTCTCTCACTTTCTCTTCAACTCTTAACTCCTTCCAATGAAACTTGGGGAATATTATAATAATAATAACATTAGCATTAGCCTATACGGTTGCATTCAAAATCATTTCAATGGAAAAATTTAAAGACTTTTACATCCGAAAGGCAAATAATTTTCAATCGATCGGAAAAAAAATAAATCAATTATCAATTATCTGCAGTGTAATTCTTTCCACACTAGAAAATTGTGTGTAATGAATGATTCATTTGTCAAAGACCATGTGGTTACAACAATAAGCTCTCTCCTTTTTCATTCTTAGCGAAACAAATGAGACCAACAAAATGCTAAAGAATACATTTCCGACATATTCAAATGTTCGAATTAAAAAAAAATTAAGTATTCATAAAAAGAAAAGGAGACAAACATACACAGGTGGTGCTTACACTTCTACCATATGCATTAAAACTTTTGCCTTTCCTTTTCATTGTTAAATCTTAAAGAAAAATTTGGTCTCTAGGTGGTATCTAGAGTGCAAGAACTTAGAAAAACAAATGAAGGGACAAATAACAGAAGAATAAATAAGATAGGCAATTTATTAGTTCTTGTATCCTCACAAATTGGGATATGGTTTAGTTCTTTTTTTGACCGCTAGCAGCGCATTGTTTTCAAAGTTTTTAGGCTCAATAAAAAAAATCACGAGAAATTCGTCTAAAAAGTAAAGAAAAAAAATTTTACTTCATTTTTGAGATGAAATCCGTACAAAATATCACATTAAGACAAAATATCCCCGACAATTGATCCTTCGATTATTAATTACTATTTTTTTTTTTTTTTGGAAAAAACTATTTTTTTTTAAAAGTTATACGCAAGGGGTGCAGAGGGAAGCTTGCTTAAAGTTCCCTTTAGTGACATCAATATCTAACAACTTTCAAGATTTTGAATTATGAATTTTTTTTTTCTTAATTATTTCGAAAATATTGTTGGGAATGACAAAAAAAAAGTGCTGTGAAAGTTTAAGGTCTTAATATTAATATTAAGAGATGCCGCATCGCAAATTTCGATTTTCCATTTAAATAACATGGGAACAATATTCTCTTGCACTTTGGAATTTTATAGTTCACGTTGGTGACAATATTTCGGAATGACCAAGATATATTCTTGTAGAACATTGAACGATCTACAAAAAAGGTCACGAGCAAGTTTTTGATATATTTATTCCTTCAAAAGTTATTCGAGGGCAAAGTTGAACAAAAGAGTAATTTTAATATTTTTTAAATTTTTTGACGCAACCATTATTTTTATGAGAAAATTTTATAGAACATTTTTTGTAGAGCATTTTTTTTTTCTATAACTTATCTTTATAAAAGTTTTTGATATTTTTCACAGGTCCTAAGATATTTGCATTAAACTGAAAATTCCCTTAATTTATTTTTAACAGAAAAATTACTTTTTTATTTTAATTAAATAACTTAGGACCTGTGAATAATCCCAAAACTTTTATAGAGATAAGTTATAGAAAAAAAAGTGCTCTATAAAAAATATCCAATAAAATTTTCTCATAAAATTGATGGTTGCGTCAAAAAATTGAAACAAATATTAAAATTTCTCTTTAGTTCAACTTTGACCTCGAATAACTATTGAAGGAATAAATATTTCAAAAACTTGGTAAGAGACCTTTTTTGTAGATCGTTCAATTTTCTACAAGAATAAACCTTGATCATTCCGAAATATTATCACCAATGTGAGCTATAAAATTCCAAAGTGCAAGAGAATATTGTTTCCATGTTATTTAAATGGAAAATCGAAATTTGCGATGCGGCATCTCATAATATTAATATTAAGACCTTAAACTTTCACAGCACTTTTTTTTTGTCATTCCCAACAATATTTTGGATATAATTAAGAAAAAAAAATCATAATTTTTTTTGAATCAGTCTAATCTATATATATTGTTTTTTAACACCAAAAAAAAAATGAGTAATTAATAATCGAAGGATTAATTGTCGGGGATATTTTGTCTTAGTGATATTACCGCTTTATAGTTACTCTAAAGTCTTTAGCGACTCTAGAATTAAGAAAAACCCGTAAATGAGAATTAGGGATCTTTTGTCTGGGGATCAAAACGCCTGATACGGAAAATTTGGCTCAAAAGTTTTACTCCCATAATAATTATCACTTATTACCTCTAAATCAATAACATAAACATTAATTTCT
Organism: Sisyra terminalis; assembly: GCA_958496175.1. Taxonomy (NCBI): domain Eukaryota; kingdom Metazoa; phylum Arthropoda; class Insecta; order Neuroptera; family Sisyridae; genus Sisyra; species Sisyra terminalis. The sequence continues at coordinate 59,505,461 of OY292276.1, forward strand.
CTTAAATTGAAATATTCGATAAGCAATCGGGCCATAATTAAATAATATATTTTTTCTCGAGAATAAGGGGCTTCGCCTCTGGATTTCTTATATTTATATATATAGTATTTTTATATTATCAGTTTCTTCACCAAAACCAGGGTACCAAAAAAAATGAGTAATTAATCGAGGGATCAATTGTCGGGGATATATTGTCTTAGTGATATTACCGCTTTATAGTTACTCTAAAGTCTTTAGCGACTCTAGAATTAAGAAAAACCCGTAATTGAGAATTGGGGATCTTTTGTCAGGGGATCAAGACGTCTGATACGGAAAATTTGGCTCAAAACTTTTACTCCCATAATAATTATCACTTATTACCTCTAAATCAATAACATAAACATTGATTTCTCTTAAACCCAAATATTCGAGAAGTAATTCGAGATCAATTAAATAAAATAACTTCACATCAAAAAAAATTAGTATAATTAAATTATTTTACTCAAATCACCTGTAATTATTTCGTTATTTAAATAACCAACAAACCATTTTTTGATGCAACAAGTGCTAATTGATAAAAATTTCATTTCTCATTTACTTTTCCTTTCGATATACGAATTTATATAATGCAATATACTCATTAACTCATTATTAAGATGAATTGTAAGTACCAATTTCGGATTTACGTATTGAAAGTGCAATTGAGTGCACAAATCTTGCACAATTGTGTTAATTGATCAGAAAGAAATCAAAGTAGTAGGTGAAATCTTTTCCAAATAAAAAAAAAATAGTTGGCTTTGATAGTTGGCCAACTTGATAAGTAATTCAAATGTTTCTATTGTTGTAGTATAAAAACAATTGCTTGCTGGTAAAATAACCTTGACAATAACAATTTTGCATAAAACTTCCCCATAAATTATTTATCTAAGTACGTCTTAGAATTTTCATTAATTAATTTAAAAGGTATGTAGTATGTAGAGATAATAAAATCAAAGCCAACTACATATGCAGAAAATGTATTTTTTAAATGCAAAAAAATCAATTAACTCATCCCATCTCATTGGATGATTAATATCATTTTTTTTCTTCTTTTTCTCCTTTTCACTTTGCAAATTTCGAGTTCAAGGCATTTTCTTAAATGTCACCATAGAGTCATAAAAGAATTTCAAATACAAAAAAAAAAAAAAAAAATTATGGAAAACATGTTGCATTCTTTTACTTCCTACATAAAATAAAACGCAAGTATCTATACAATTTATATGCCCAACAATTTCTAAAATTTTTAGGGTTTCCAAGTATTAACCTTGAGTGTAATATGAAAAATTTTTTTTTTTTTTGGTCAAATTGTATTTGAAGAAGTAAGAGTTGATTTCCTTCACATTTTTTTCTAAATTGGAGATAGGTATTCCTCGAAATATTTACCACCATTGACCCATCGCACTAATCGATAATGATTAATATTGAAACAAAATAAATCCCATGATTGATTAATTACCAACAAATGTCAAAAAAATAAAATAAAAATTGATCATATAATGTATAATTAGATCCTCTATTTGAGAAAAAAAAAATAAAAAAGTCGCTCGAGGATTTAGAAGGCCATGATTTATTAGTGTAACCTATAAAACGATAGTTTGGCTAATCAAATATGAGAAGGAAAACCTGATACAAGTGTAATGAAAAAAAAAAAAGAAAATCAAAGGTCCTATTACAAAGGTGGCTATGCTTTAGGGACCAATGGAACATAGGTAAGTAATATGAAAAAACAACTGAGAATCTATAATAGATATAAGAAGGCGGCTGATAGATGTTCATTTTTTTTAACCAAAAAAAAAAAAAGAAGTACTATCAATAATGAGGCAATACTAAAACGGTTCAAAAATTTGATAACCAAAAATTATAGTTAAGGAAATGCAATTTATAAACACTACAACCACTTGTAGGAATCAATAAGAAATCGATTCAATTTTTTTCATAGTACGCAAAATAAAGTATAAAGGTACTGTATTACCAAGATTTATAAATTACACAGGTTGCCCCATTAGAAAAAAAAATTATGACGTCATACGAAGAATTTTGAAATTTGAATCAGTCTGAACGAATGTACGAATTTCTTCTGGATACGTCACGTAGCCACCATGAGGCCACCTGTGTATTTTATAAACCTTGCTGTATTACAGCTCCTTCATTTTTTTTAACAAAAAGGTAACTAGTATCTTAGATACCGGAAAGTAACTTAGATACCAAGATACCGAGAGATTAGATATCTAACTTTTATTTCTTTAGTTCTATAAAGTTTAGTTCTACCGTTTTTTTTAAGTGTGCTATGTTTATGGGGGTTTAGGCATATATTCTTTTATTTTTCCTTTTTTTTTCCTAAATCAATAAGCATAACACATTATCTAATTACCTAATACGTTACGAAACTTAGTATATCCATTAGACTGATTCAAAAAAAATGATGAATTTTTTTTTCTTATTTATATCGAAAATATTGTTGGGAATGACAAAAAAGAAAATCCTGTGAAAGTTTAAACTCTTAATATTAATATTAAGAGGTGTCGCATCGCAAATTTCGATTTTCCATTTAAATAACATGGGAACAATATACTCTTGCACTTTGGAATTTTCATAGCTCACGTTGGTGACAATATTTCGGAATGACCAAAGTATATTCTTGTAGAAAATTGAACGATATACAAAAAAGGTCTCTAACAAATTTTTGATATATTTATTCCTTCAAAAGTTATTCGAGGTCAAAGTTGAACTAAAGAGAAATTTTAATATTTTTTCAATTTTTTGACGCAACCATCCATTTTATGAGAAAATTTTATAGAACATTTTTTGTAGAGCACTTTTTTGTCTATAACAAATCTCTATAAAAGTTTTTGATATTTTTCACAGATCCTAAGTTATTTATAGAATTCCATAAGTTATAGAAACAAAAAAAAATGTTTGTAAAAAAAAACAACCAAATCATAAGCAACTGGACCTTTTCAACAATGAATTGCTTCGCTTGGCAACAATTAAATCCAAGATTCAAATTAAATGGCAAAAAAATAATCAATTAAGTTATGGCATTTGCTTAATCATATGTACTTGAACAAGTACTCAAAGCACCGTCATTTCTTTTCCTTCTTTTTTTTTTTTTGTTTATTTCAATGAAATGTCAAACCTGTCAAAACTGTCAAATTTGACATTTGTATCTATGGTTACCCATATGATTTCCTTCATTGTAAGTGAAGAACATTAAAACCACCTGTTCACTATTTAGATTCACCTGTAGATTCACCATCCCGTTTAAATTGCATTCTTGCTAATAGCATGGAAATATTTTAAAGATTTAAAATATCATTTATTTTTGAAGTTATACTTCTTTAGGCGCACAAAAAAGCTGTATGTTCAGTTATGGTGACCCCCTGTACAAAAATCTAAGTTTGGTCAAATATATACAGGTAGCCAGCCACTGGCTCTTAGACTATTATGTTTGTCAATTATTATAACTTCTACTGGGGAAGGGGGGTGGTAAGAAAATAAAAAGATAGTCTTTTATTTTTTGGACCAAAATTTGGAAAAATTCCACTAATAGGAAATGATTGATTAAACCAAAAGCAATGTGGAAAACATTTTTTATAGAGGAAGTCCAAAAAAAAAAATAGGGGAAATCCGCACAAAAAGTGATATAGGTTTTCAACACATCAAAATTGGAAATGCATTTTTTTCGAACCACTTGCAAGAAAAGTGCAACTTTTCCCGTCTCTCATATTTAATATCGATAGTTTATACAATTGAAGTAGTTCCTTTTCGTTGGTCTTTTCCTCTTCTTTCTCCCTCCCCCCCCCGTCCCCTCCTCGACTATCAGATGACATAATCTTATGTAATGTTTGTAATAAAAATTTTTGACTTCCACATACTTAATATTAACAATAATAAAATAAATGGAATTAAAAGTTGTACTGCATTGTATTGCATTATGTTTGGGTGATGGATTCGAAGACAAAGAAACAAATGAAACGATTGAAAATTTGTTTGTGTTATGAGGAAAATCGGAATGAGAATGGAATGCTGCATTTCCAGTCTTCAGTGATGTGGTCGGAGTCATTATATTATGAGAGATCTAAAATTGCGGCAGAGCATAAACAAGAAAATGTTGCAACAATTCCGGAAACATTTTCATAATATTTCCATTACAGAAACAAAAGAAGAAGAAGAAAAAAAAGAAGAAGAAGAAAACAACAGATATACACTTTGTATTCCTTTAGATCAGCGGTCGGGGAACCGGGGTAAATTACCCCAAATGGGATAAAAATGATTTTTTTTCGGGTTATAGGGAAATTTTGAAGTAATTATATCAATATCAAAATCATTTCTCCAAAACCTATACTACAAATATGTAAATGGGGGGGGGGTAATATCGACTTACGCAAAAATATTTTGGGGTAATGGTTAAAAAAGTTCCCTGACCGCTGCTTTAGATTAATACCTAAAGAATCCTAAATCCTTTTCAACCTTTAACCACCTACTTTTCTTTGATGTTAAGAAATTCATATTCAATAAATGCAAAAATTTAATAATAGTTGGCTGTGCTGAGCCAAGGCCTGCTTGATTCCAATAAAATTACAATTATTCATAGGCATCGTGATCTCAAATGCTTTTGCTTTTGGTCTAATTTCCATTAGTCTTTTATTAAATTCCAAAAAAAAAACAAAAACGACTCTCTCAATCTACTCTTCTAAATTCGTGGTTGGTTTCAAAACCAAAAAAAAAAAAAAAATCTAACAGTAATTTTGTGAAAGTTTTCACCAAATAAATCCCTAGAAAAAAAAACATACATTAAATCAACAAAAAAAAAAAAAAAAAAAGATAATCATAATGACAACATTACCAATAAGTACCTATATTTATTTGGATGTGGACCGAAAAAAATTTCCAGTAGCGCTAATTAAAGAAACTAATATTTTCATTTTTCGAAAGACACACATTACCATAATCACACACTTACTAATTTTCCCCCAATTTTTTTTTTCAATCATATAATTTCACTTTTACTTTTCGACAAAAAAAAAAAAACTATCATTAGACCCAAAAAAAAAATCCAAAAGCAAACATCACAAACTCTTATTCATATTAATGACACCAAAAATTTTTCTCAATAGAACAATCAAGTAAGCCATGGCTCATCATAGCCAACTATTCATACAAGAAACCCATATATATATTTGTTAAGTAGGCTTTGAAATTAGTTAAATAATTGACATTAAAACATTTTTTTTCCACTCAAGCTGCACCCATCATTTTTATATATAAAAAAAAAAAGAAAAACGATGACGTAATACAAATCATAAAAATTTCTTTCGTGAACATCACTCGATTTTTTTTTTTTTTTTTTTTTTGGTGTAAGAGAGAGTAAAACACACCAAACTGGTATAAAATGCCTCGAGACCAGATTCTTCTGGTCCTTCCCCCGACCAAAAATTAATGCTGACACTTTCTTTTGGCACGACGATGTCAATGCAAACATCACACACCCAATCCCAAAAAAACAAAATAAAAAAAATGCATCAATAAGGCCATGCAATTGCACAAATCCCAAACCTGATTCAATTAAAATTTGACTTAATTATTTTCTGCCGCTAATGATCCCTCGAACCGGATTTTTGAATTGCCGAAACAATTGCGTGTCTTTAGTCAATCGAAAAGAAAAACAAATGACTCTCACAAGTAGGTATAAGTAATAGGGCGTGAAATAGCTGAAAATTTGCATACAATTAGTCTAAATCAAGGCCTACACTCTATCGTCAAATCGAATCCGGGTCACCAAAACAATTGATAACTACCTATAGGGTAATTTTGGCAATTGTTCATGCGTGTGCGCGCCATTTTTAGACACATTTTTGTGATTTTCTTTTCCAAAGTTGAAAATTCGATAGTCACACTGACGAAAGACGAAAACGTAGTCACTTGGAAAATTTGGAGCGACAGTCATTTTTCCTTTCAAACGAAACCGATTGTATGCAGATTGAAACGCAAGCCAATGGCACCATTAATACTGTAATTACCGGAGAAAAACTTTCGCTTGTTTTTAATTCAATTGTTAAAAAAACAAAAAACAACGCATAATGACCTAAATTGGTCCCTGGCGGGATAATTGCGACTCAATAATAACAAAAGAAATGGCTTTAAATTTCAAATAGTAGGCCATAGATTTATCCCTTACGGATTTTTAAGTTGGCTGTGACATAAACAAAATAGAAATCAAATGATACAAACATCACACCTCATATGTCATTCCCACGTTTTCTTCTTGTTTTGTCCCAAAAAAAAAAAAAATGTTCTAGAAGGAAAAATGTGGATGACATAACCGGAAAAAAAATGGAGAGAAAACAAGAAGAAAAACATGGGTCACCCGATACTAAAAAAAAAAAAAACTAGGTACCCCTATTCAAATGTTTTTCTTTTTGTTTCTCTCCATGCGCAGACCTGCTGGCCACCGTGCCCACCGAGCTGGACATTCGTGAGTTGGCGCGCCAAAACAAAATCACCCAGCAAATTTTACAAAACTACCTGGAACGGCGCCTCTTCCCCCACTTGAATCGCACCACACGGGTGCCGACCGTGCAGGAAATTCTACCACGGCAGCCATTGTCGTACAATCGACGGCAGCGCCACCGCGGCATCCAGGACGTGTTGCAGCTGCAACTGTTGGACGATTCGGCGAAAAATTCGGCCGACGAAGTGGAATCACTACAGTCGGTCGAAAGTGAGCATCACATCACGTCGTTCTATGCGAACGAATATCACGACGATGACGATTTCGACGATGAAGGCATGTGATAAGTTTTTGTTTTTTTTTTCGTTTTTTTTCATTTTCAATAAATTCATCCAATTTACTCGATCTTAGTTTGCCTTGATGCAAGGCAAACTGGATCATTTAACGCGTCTGCATCAACTTTAAAATCCAGATACCTTATCCAAGGTTTCATTTGTTTATAATACATGGCCCTCTTTTGTTTGGAACTTGCAGTGATTTCAATGATCAGTAAGCGACAAACCCGAAACTACATTGGACAAAAATCGCCACTAAAATTTTATCAATATATAACCTAATTATTTTAACGAAAAATTCTATAGCCTCCATATTTTTAAGGAAGATTATTCTCTCCTCTATTATGTACATAAACAAGTTTCTATCCCTGCCTATCAGGCATCTTGATCCTCCAACAAAATATCCCCGACAATTGATCCTTCGATTATAAGCTACTAATTTTTTTTGTATCCTGGTATACTGATAATGTTAAAATGGCGGAGGCGAAGCCTCCAATCGTAAAGAACATTGTTTAAAAAATATTTATTTAATTATAGTCCAGTTTACTTTGCGAATTAAATTAAAGTATAAGTAGAAAATGCAACGTAGTCAGATATTGCTCAAACTCCAAAAAGGACTTTCAGTATTGTGTATACAATATATAGAATATATTGCGGTCCAATTTATGTATTATAATTTAATATAATAAATAAAAAGACAATTCAGGTTGTTTAAGATCCTTTTTTTTTATTTAATATTTTTTAATATTCAAATTATCCACGTTTCGTTACGTATCGTAACTTCATCAAGCTTCTGTAAAAAATTAAAATAATTACAAAATCATACATAAATGTATGATTGACATATTTTTATAGAAGCCTGATAAAGTTACGATATGTAACGAAACGTGGCTAATTTGAATATTAAAAAATATTAAATAAAAAAAAAACCGATCTTAAACAACCTGAATTGTCTTCTTATTTAATAAAAGCTGAGATCTGAATTTTAGCATCTATTTAATATAATAATAATATATAAAAATCATACCATAAACATAAATTTGAACAGTAGTTCAAACAGAAATATTCGTGAAGTATTGGTCAGGTACGTATTTCGATTGCCAAGCAATCTTCCTCACTGATCATCAAGTAAAATCATCACAAAGCAGTTACGGAGTGATCAAAACTACTTGATGACCACTGATGAAGATTGCTTGGCAATCGAAATACGTATCTGGACAATACGTCACGAATATTTCTGTTTGAACTACTGTTCAAATTTATGTTTATGGTATGATTTTTATATATTATTATTATATTAAATAGATGCTAAAATTCATATCTCAGCTTTTATTAAATAAGAAGTTGTTTTTATTTACTATTTTTTAATATCATCATCAGGCTTCTATAATAAATTAAAATAATTACAAAGGGGCCGTTCATAAAATACGTTCGCACAAAAGGGGTGAGAGGGGGTCTTGCTGAGTGTAACAAGATGTGACAGGGGGGGCGGGGGTCTTCGATAACGTGACGTTCGTCGTTCGTCAAAAAATTTTAAATTAATATTTCTTTTGACTATTTTTCTTTTTCAATTTTTGCCATGATAAAAAAGTCCATTTCGTATTTAGTAAATATTAAATATATAAAATTTTTAAATATGTAGAATTTTGTGCACTTTTAATTGAAATTTATCATATTCAGGGGGTGGGTCTTAGTTTTGTCACGAAATATTTCCAGGGGGGGTCGCACAGAAAGTGTGGCACAGCGTGACAACGGAGGGAGGGGGTCAGAAAAAGCTTATTTTAGCGTGACGTATTTTATAACGGCCCCAAAATATGTCAATCATATTTTGAAATTTATGTATGATTGCCATATTTTGTAGTTATTTTAATTTTTTTTTTAGAAGCCCAATGAAGTTACGATACGTAACGAAACGTAGCTAATTTGAATATTAAAAAATATTAAATAAATAAAAAACCGATCTTAAACAACCTACATTGTCTTTTTATTTATTATATTAAATTGTACTACATAAATTGGACCGCAATATATTCTATATATTGTATACACAGTATAACTGTTCAAAGTCAGCGAAAAAATCTTATTTTGACTTTCTTTATGGATAGTTATTTTAGTACAAAACAAAAGAAATAGATGGAACCGCGATTGTAAACAATTACCGTTTTTTTTTTCGGAAAATCAAAAGAAATTCGACTTAGAAAAAATTTAAAAAAAAAAGTGCCGATAACTCGTAAACTAAATGATATATTAACAAATGTTATTCATTTTTTTCGTTTTACTTCGTCGAAATCTATAAGAATCCGTTTTCAAATCGTGACACCAAAAGAACTAGGGTCTTTTGTTATGAACTTTTGACATGACAATTTACCCAGAGACATTTTATTCAGGGATATTTTGTTCGGGGATTTTTTTTTTTTTTTTGAGATATTTGGTCTGTGGATATATTGTCGAGGGATCAAATATCAAGGAACCACTAGTGTCACGTGCACAAAATTTAATGTTGCAACAAAAGATAAATTATGGTGGATATGTCGGTGAAGACAAAGAAGAAAAAATAAATGGTAACGTTTTTTTTTTAAAATCCTAAAGAATTCTGCCTAAAAAAATAAAATAAGTTATGATATTTCTTAAACTAAGTGGGAAAATCAACAAATGTTATTCTTTCTTTTCGTTTTACTTCGTCGAGATCTATAAGAATCCGTGTTCAAATCGTGGCACTGGAAGAACTATAGTCTTCCCAAATATTCTTTTTTCCGGATATTTTGTCCGAGGATCAAATATCATAAGGCCCAATAATAATTCCAAATTCTATAAAATTAAGTCGTTCGCCAACTTTCAACCACAAATGTGTTAACAATCAATCATTGTTGATCGCATTATCAATCACCCCACCCAAAAAAAACGCTGTTTTTCAGCAAAAACCAAAAAAAAAAAAAATTCATCAAGATTTTCTTATCAAAATTACCGTCGAAATTCAAAAACAAGTTTAAGCCATCCAAAAATTCCAGTCAAAAAAAAAAAAAAAAAAAAAGAGACAAATGATCTCATTTGTTTTTTCGGTCGTAAATTTTGTTCAAATTCATTCACCCCGAAGAAATGAATCGATTTACGTTGTTGTATTATTACCATTTATTTGACAAATTAAAAATAGATTGTATTCTATAATTAGATTTTTTTCCAGTCCCCTCCTCTAGTTCACCTGAGTCACGCACCTGTCCGATTCTCAATTTTTTTTCCTCTCTACTATATTTCATAACTCAAATATTTTTGAGATGCAATTATTTGTCGCAATTAATTGCGCCAATCAAATGTTTGAGGGAAAAACAATTTTAATTTGATCTCGGGAGGCTTGCACACTTGCATCTCTACACAACCGGGCAAAAGTTTGTGATCACTTAACAAAGAGATTAGTTTCCAGCAGTTATTGACGGTCAATCTTGATTTTTTTGAACATGAAATGTCTGGAGAGAATTTATGTACAGTTTCATGTAAAAAAATCTGAAAAATTATTGAAGGCATGGACACCCAGATTATGGGTACCGGAGGGTAACTCCTAAACTAAATGTAACCCCATCTAATTGCCTCGGTATTTTCGAGTAAAAACACAATCGGGGTGCATCTGAGGAATCACAAAACAATTTCCAATCAATAAACCCAACTTGTTGGTACCAGTGGCTCTCAAACTTTTGATCGACACACTCTACAAGCCCGCGAGAACAAAGTCAACTTGCTAATCGGATGTTAAACGTATTTATCTATACGTAACGTAATCAGAGGCTTCGAATGTCGAAGGAGAAAGTCTCGTCCGACGACCAAAGAGTCACAAGAGGAATTTTTCGATTTGGCTTTCGATCTTGATTGACTTGGACTCACCGAGCGAAAAGAGTAATCCATCCAACAAGCCAGAAAGAGAGAGAGCCAAACTAGTTTTTTTCATCGGTCATTACGTAAATCCAAAATTTTCGGAATTTCTGTTTTTTTTTTCTTCTTCTTCACCAAATTCATCACCATTTACCGCCAAGACGACAAATTTGCCAACTTTTTTTTTTTTTTTTGGGGAAACAAAAAGGAAATTAAACACATTTCCATGGAGATTGCACAATTTTTGTTTCTTTCCTTCTCCGCCATCGAAACGGATATCAATTAATAAAACAATTTACATAATTGCTCTGCAGAAAACGAAAGGGGAGTGATGATGATTTTTTTTTTGCGTTTCTCTTTATCTTTTCCCTTAACATCGCCAATAAATCTATCGCACGAATAAATTAACGTAAAATTGCAAAAGTGAAAATTATGCATTGGTACATACTAAATATATGAATTTACCGGTTATTGATATATGACAAATATTTGTGTTAAGTCTGCCCTCTGCCCCCCCTTCCCCCCTGTCTTTTTAAAGTAAAACCATTAGATTTGATCGGATTAAATTATTGCAAAATATTAGCGTTATTTACTTGGCAAAAATCCAACAGGTCTTATCCAGGTGGTTACAATATTGATAACATATAAAAATTGTTTACTGGTTACCGGGGAAACGAAAGTCATTGGCTGGCCAATGTCAAAAAATTGCCAATAACTGACACCTGTCAAACCGAGAGCATCACATTTTGTTTCCATAGCAACGCATAAACATGTACCACTAGGTCACCATTCATTGATTGAATCAAAAAAAAAAAAAAAAAAATCATATTAAGGAAAAAAAATCAAAAATGGAGGGGAAGAGGGTCTGTTATTTTTTTTTTATTGTTTTACTATCAAACAATATTTTTTAAGGCCCTAAAAACCCTATTTTCTTAAAATCTTTCCATATCAATGGCAAAAATAATTAATTTTCGGAAATTAATTAATTACTATTGAAATATTTCGTCACAACAAAACCTCTACAAACGATTTTTCATGGATTGGGCCAAAAAAAAAAACTACTGAAAATTGCATATTTTAAATTTTCAAGACTAATCCGGATACCTAGAGTGATTTTGACACCTGTCAATAAACAAATGACAAACGGTCTATTTGTAAATAATTTTTGTTCCCACAATGGAAACAATATGGGTGTATAGCAGCGGTCGGGGAACCGGTGGTAAATTACCCCAAATGGGATAAAAATATTTTTTTTTTGTGGGTAACAGGGAAATTTTTTCGAACAAAGCTTTTCCACTCTCTAATGAACATGAAGACTAACCAAATTGCTCTTACATCAAAAAATCCCAATTTTGAACATTTTTCCAAATATGTAAATTAATTAAATCAATTGTAGATATGATAATTGATTCAGGTCTCAGCTTTTATTAAATGAAGAAAACAACTCCGGTGATTTAAGATCGTTTTTAAACTACGTTTCGTTACGTATGGTAACTTCATCAGGCTTCTTGAATCACAAAAGCCTGATGAAGTTACCATACGTAACGAAACGTAGCTAATTTCCCAATGAAAAAACATCAAATAAAAACAGTCATAAATCACCTGAATTGCCGTCTTCATCAAATAAATAATGTTTATTGAAAATTTACCTTAATTGCTCTCTTTTCAGAATGCAAGGGTAGAAAGGGTGGGTGTAATTGACTTAGGCAAAAATATTTTGGGGTAATGCTTATAAAGGTTCCCCGATTGCTGGTGTACAGGAACCATTCTTCAAATGGACTTGGACCACTTTCAAAATAAATGGCTCACCCCCAAAAAAAAAAAATCAAATCCAATTGAAAATTTTGATAAAATATTTTCAAGATGCAACTCTCATAAAAATTAAATGTGATAACTATATCTAAAGTTTTTTTGCTTCTTTAAATAAAAGTTCTATTGCAATCCCAAAATATGTATAAATATTTGTTGGTTGCCCTGGAAACCAAGTGGCATCCGTCAACAACTTATGACACATATGTCAAACTGTGACTCTCGTTTCCTAGGCAACCAGTACACAATACTCTTGTTTTGACATTTATGATCAGCTCTGTTTCTATGGTAACAAGGGCTTGTTTATGACATTAATGCATATCATAACCAAGAAATTGAGACCATTTCGCATTACTTTTCTTTTTTTTTTCTTTCTTTCTTAATTCATTTTGATTTCTATCTAGCGATTTGCAACGACTGACAAATAAATTAATTACGGGAAATATCGAATTTAACCGGTTTCATTTACGGCGACAAATATTTATGTTAATTATTGCGTCCATTTGATAAATCATTTTTCCCTGCCTTTTAAATATTAGTGATAACGACACTTTATCCACGTACACCTATATATGTAATATTTATGTCACTTTCAGAATTAAAGTCCAAATGAAATAAAAACAAAAAATAGATATCCCCCTCCCCCAAAAAAAAAAAAATAAGAAGATGCCAATTGAAAGAATCGAAGAGTTTCACACGTAGGTACTTTGGCATGGCTCAAAAATTGGAGCCACGACCTTGTCTATCGAAGACAAGATATCCACATATTATAAATACCAATATTCAACTATTAATCTAACGAGTAACCAAATGGAGAAAGTCGGTTTCCATATAATACCTACTACTTCTACTATTATTAATTTAATTCCTCCGTAGATACATTTGTCAGAATTCCAAATCACCATCATTACCTTATATTATCTAAACCAAAAAAAAAAAAAAAATGAACATTCTGTTTATCTAAACAAAAAAGAAACGATTAAACAATTTTTGTTTATTAACGTCAGTGTTTTATTCAGTCTTCCTTTCCAAACTTCGATCGCATTGAAATCAAGAGAGAAATCTCAAGAAATTACGAAATTTTTGTGATTTACCATCTTCGTCTCAACAATCTCAATAGGTAAATCTCTGGATCCTATGAATCTCTTTGAAAACAAAAATCACTTGATTAAAATTGCACTTGACTCTATTTTAAGCCTTGACAAAGTCATTTTATCATTTTTTTTCTAAAAATATTCCTTTTGAAATATAATTTATTTGTAATAAATATTTAATTAAAAACTAGTTAATTGCATAATTAATTTCCATCTAGTCTGCTGTGGTTATTTACTTAGTTACGGCCGCCACGAAAAGTGAGACATGTCTTTCTATCAAAAAATTAATTACACTGACAAAGAAAAGAAGATACACCACACACCGCAAGATGAAGACACAGCTTTCAAACGGTGACCGTGACATTTTCACTTGTTTTACTTAACAACAAAAAAAAAAGATGTTCGCTTTATTCGTCATTCTTTTTTTTTTCGTTTTAAATCAGAAATTTTTCCAATTATGCACGACGTTCCCGCCTAATAATACCCGTGCATAAAATATCAGTTAGTGCAATGCAAAATCCTACAAAATATATTTTGCATAGAAATCTCAAAAAAAAAAAAAATGAATGACGAAAAAAATTCACATCGTTTATCATTGAAATTTTAACCCAAATATGAATTAAGATGAAAAAAAAATCAACTCCCAACCTTGTATTGTTCCTAATAAAGAATTAAACTTTTCAACATATGAAAAACAATCGTATTACCTAGGCTGTGTGGTATAAAACAATTGAAAGTATATGGCCAAGTTTATAGGGTAATTTAAGCGCAATATCAAAAAAAAAAAAATCCCACCAGTAGCATAATTTAAATTAATTAAAAACGGGGCCAAGTTCGATATTGTTCAACGAATTTGACATTCTTTGGTTGTTTGGAATTTATGATCTATACACCTGTATTTCCCAAAATAGCGCCTGGATATACCTTCAAGGGGGAATTTCATTCCATATTGTCCTACTAAAGACAATCCAGTTACTGATTGGATAAGGTACTAGGTATCTTAGGTACCCTAGGTACCTCAGTCATCCTGGTAGGATAACTAAAAAGTACAAAGAATTTAAAGGATATATCTTCAAGGAGGAATTTAATTCCATATTGTCCTACCAAAGACAATCCAGTTACTGATTGGATAAGGTACTAGGTACCTTAGGTACCTCAGGTACCTCAGTTATCCTGGTAGGATAACTAAAAAGTCCAAGAATTTAACGGATATATCTTCAAGAAGGAATTTCATTCCATATTGTCCTACCAAAGACAATCCAGTTACTGATTGGATAAGGTACTAGGTACCTTGGGTACCTTAGGTACCTCAGGTACCTCAGTTATCCTGGTAGGATAACTAAAAAGTACAAAGAACAGATAACAGATAACAGGAGTTAAACTCGGATATAGAGTTGGTTTTTTTTTTTGGGTCCCTAGCGGCGCATTATCGTTAAAAAACTTAACACCTAATGAATGTTTATTGGCTTATAAGCCAAAAACTATCAAAAATACTATTGACACTAGAGCCCTCTGCACTACGTTTTCATTTTAATGGACGACTTTGTAATATAGCGTTCGTTTTTTTGGCATTTATACTTTGTGAATTTTAAGAAGGAATTCCAATTTGTAATGGATGATGGGAAATGTGTCAAAAAGTGGCGCCGCCCCTAGTGTATTAGCAATATTAACCTAAAACAAAACTATGTACTTTATGTAAGGTAACTAAGAAAACATAATCAAAATAAGATTTTTTCGCTGACTCTGAACAGTTATACTGTGTATAAAATATATAGAATATATTGCGGTCCAATTTATGTAGTACAATTTAATATAATAATAATATATAAAAATCATACCATACACATAAATTTGAACAGAAGTTCAAAAGTTCGTGAAAAGCAATTACGGAGTGATCCAAACTACTTGATGACCACTGAGGAAGATTGCCTGGCAATCGAAAAACGTATCTGGGCAATACGTCACGAATATTTTTGGTTGAACTTCTGCTCAAATTTATGTTTATCGTATAATTTTTATATATTATTATTATATTAAATTATACTACATAAATTGGACCGTAATATATTCTATATATTGTATACACAGTAAGAAAATATAGTTAGTACTTCAGACGTTGATGTGGCGGCGCCACATTTTAACTTAATTTCCATTATACAGAAAATTGAACGGCAAAACGTCCTACGTAATAATTCAAACGTGAACTTCTACTGGACCTCAAATTGTTGCCATTTTTTTAACATTACATTCGAATACCAGGTATATAGAACCAGTTAAGAATATCCATAATGATATAATAGAAAATGGTTACCCAATAAGTGGTACGTTCTATCCCTCAATTTACTACTCTCATGGTATCATAACAAAACTCAAACAATACCTGATTCCTAACTCCCGACCTTCTTCTTCTGGGTACCCCATTACCGTTGAAGATGCCCTTTTATCCGAACCTCCAACAATAGTTGGGCAGCCAAAATATCCTTCTACCTTCCGGAAAAGTTTCGCTTCTTTACGGAAATCTTTACGAAGATTAGTGATTCCTTCAAGCTAGCTTCAGGATTCCTGTCCATTTTTAAACCGCAATTCTAGGAATTCAAAATTTCGACTTCCCAAAAATATGTTTTTTTCATCTTTATGAAGATTCCTCTGCGTATCTTTTTGAAAGCTCCTACGGTCGCTAAAGGTCTCTACTATTTCCTCACAGTCTTAGGCTACTTGGATCCAATTCCCAGTAGGTCACTTTCACCAGGTCACCTGTCCATTTCAGTGGCGACCTCCTTAGTTTACCATAATGTTTCGACCTCTAAAAAGTCAGGCGTCGTATTTCCTGATCCCTGACTTTGTCGCAAAGGGACCCTTTCCTCTACCCTAAACTTGTTCCATGATTAGTTTAGTGATCGAAATTATCTCCAATCCATATTCTACAACTGGTACATTTCATGAATCCATTAGTCTTGTAGAAAAAAGCTTAGCTTTCCAAACGGTACTCACGTTTTTGTCTAGTTCTTCTGCGTATCTTTTTGAAAGCTCCTGAGCCCTCAAAAGGTTTCTTCTATTTCTATACATTCCTCACGGTTTTAGGTTGCTTGGATCCAATTCCCATTTGGTCACCTTCACCAGGTCACCTGTCCATTTCAGTGGCGGCCTCCTTAATTTACTATAATGTTTTGATATCTAAAGGGTCACTTAAAATCCTGATCCCTGACTTTGTCTCAAAGGTACCCTTGTCTATTTCAGTGGTGGCCTCCTTAATTTACTATAATGTTTTGACCTCTAAAGGGTCACTTAAAATCCTGATCCCTGACTTTGTCGCAAAGGGACCCTTTCCCCTGCCCTAAACTTGTTCCATGATTAGTTTAGTGATCGAAATTATTTCCAATCCATACCCTACAACTGATACATTTCATGGATCCATTAGTCTTGTAGAAAAAAGCTCAGCTTTCCAAACGGTACTCACGTTTTGGTCTAGTCCTAGTAGTACTCTGGCTATATGGATTCCTATATACTATTCCGATGTAATATACAATTCCTATGAACCGATTTCAAAAAGTTTTGGGTGCTGAAGCCTTTCCTGAATCCTGCTGATTCCACCAGCTAATAGAAGTCCAATTTATTGGTCAATCACATGGTAACTAATTTCCTCTAGTTCTCTCTTCTTCATACAATATTCTCAACTTCTGCGTCATGCCATACATCCGGTATTATACCATCATCTAGGAACACTCATTTAGGAGAAGAAAAACAATTGATTTCTACAGCTCCTGGTCCCCATATGCTTGCATTTCCGCCATTCTTTTATCTTGTACTGGAAATTTGCGACTTTACATTGTTGTCACGGGTAGTTCCCCTTCTTCTAGACATACTTCCGGCATTCCTTGTCCTTGTTTGAAACTACAAACAAAAGAAATACGATATAAGAAACAAAAGATACAATAATGTCAATAGTTTGAAAAACAACTCTGGTCTTACTAATTTCTAGTACCCTAAACAAATTTCCTTGGGTTGCTTTGATCAAATGAAATCAAAGAAACAAATGAAGATACATATATGATATTTTATATTCATCCCTTTCAAAACACGGCTACAACTCTAATTGCATCTTATGCACATTTGCAGTCTCCAAATTGCCATAAATAGAAAAGGTATGAAAGTAAAAGGACACAAAAAAGGCAATGATTTGTTGCAATCGATTCGCCGTTGTTTTTATTGCACTAACCAACGACTTACGAGCGATCGCATTATTTTGAAATCGCATATTTCTCAGCCTTCTAGATCGTGCACGAAAACCTACCACGTGTACCTCGCTTCTATTGAGAGTGCAATAAGATGCCCAATGCAATTCGAAATTAAATCATCAAAAAAAAAAAATTCAAGATTTTGAAAATTATTTTCTAACGACATAACTTGCTAATGACAGTGGAGGAGATCACAGTGGGGAATTGTCTTAAGTTAGTTAAATGTGGTTTCCTGCCCAATACCCCCACCGCCATCAACATCACCATCATCATCAAGTGCGACCAAGACGGCAAATTTTCAAAATTCAAAAGTGAAAGGGAAAAAAAGATATCTACATTAAGATTTTTAAAATTATCATTCATTTTTCTCCTTACATCATTAGTGCAGGCATTTGGTTCGTGTTGCGTGACGCGCTTTTGTTTTCGTCTGTTGCCAATTGTTTAAACAATCGAATTGTTGCACATCGAATAGATGCGCGCGCATTGGGAACCATTTCGCACCTTACAATTTCATATTTTTAAAAGCAAATTTTTCGCATTGTCGCCAATCACTTGCCGTTGATAAGTCATCGAAGAAAAATCCCCAAAAAAAAAACAAAAAAAAAAAATGTTCCACAGTTTGTGTTTTGTTTCGTGCTTGTTTTTCGTCAGTAATTTGTTTTTGTTAGCCAATGGCTTCGCCTCCGTTTCACCAACGTCCGCCTCACTAAACGCTCTACTAAAAGGTAATCATTTCCGTAATTTTCGATTGGGAACGAATTCACGAATTCACGAATTCAATTTATATACGAATTCTTAAATAGAGATCATTGCCTAATTTAAACAAAAAAAAAAAAAAATCATTATAGATAATCGACCAACTAAAACTTGTTTCAAGCCTCGAGTATCTAATCCACCCCCTCCCCCTACGCCTCCAATTTATTAACGATATAAATATCACATCAACCCCTCTAATTATACACCTACTATTAAAAATACACACCAAGGTCAATCTACACTTTAAAATAAAAAACAAATGAATTTCAAATAAAATAATTGAAGGGGGCGGTCAACTTTAGCGAATGATACAGATTAGAAACAAAAAAAAAAAAAAGAACACAAATGATTTAGAATTTGTTTTAGAGATCGATGACTTCTTCGATCGCCGTGGCCGCAAAAATTCCACAGAGATAATAATTTTAATAGTTGTTGGACGTGGGAATTTGCGCGATTTGCGTTTGCGATGTTTGTAATAATTAAAATGTAACAAGGTCGTTAAATTTTTTAGCATTTTTTTTTCTTTCGTATTGTTGTGTCATTATATTTTATTATAGATAGGTGCACGGTGATTGTGTGGCTTCGAAAAACCTTAACCCAATAATTATGAGATGATTAATTCGATCATAGAAAGATATCTAGCGATCTAGTGATCTAGTGCAGGAGCTTTTAAAGAAAACATTTGAATGGGAAAGTTTTAATTGTATAATAAAGATGATGAAAAAGCAGTTACGGAGTGATCCAAACTACTTGATGACCACTGAGGAAGATTGCTTGGCAATCGAAATACGTATCTGAGCAATACGTCACAAATATTTTTCTTTGAACCTTCAAATTTAGGTTTGTGGTATGATTTTTATATATTATTATATTAAATAAATGATAAAATTCAGATCTCAGCTTTTATTAGATACGAACACAATATTCAGGTTTTTAATATTCAAATTAGCTACGTTTCGTTACGTATCGTAACTTCATCAGGCTATAATATTTTCAATTTAAATTCAATATAAAAAAATTATTATATAATATGCTACGAATATCTACGTTTTTGTTTATTTTTCCTAAGCCTACTTGAAGTATCATTTAAACATGGAGGTGCCTACTAGATAGCAGTGGCCACCAAACTTTTTTTCGTTTCACGAACCACTACTAGAATTTATTAAAGTTTTAAATATATTTAAAAGAATTTTTTTCGTAAACCACAACTTTAACGGCCGCTGCTATATAGTACAAATCTAGCAAGTGTAATATTCTATTAAAAGTTTATGATAATAATGGAAGTATTATTGTTTCCAAGTGGGCACTGGATGGCATAACTTTTTGCCTAAGTAGGCTTTGGTTCAAATTGTTTTATAGGGTACAATCTTCGATCCAATTTGCAATGTCTATTAGCCAAAAATATCAACAAAGCCAACTTACAAATTTTTTATACATTGGTTCTTAACCATTTCGGAGATATTGATCCCCACTAGCTGCACATGCGCATTCCTTTGTAATTGGAAAAATAAAATACTATTTTTTTTCAAATTCACAACAAAGGTATATATTTATGCATAAATGCTTAGAACCATTAAATATGATATACGGCAAGCCTGCAAGGCTGACTCACCGAGCCCCTAGGGTTCGATTAAACCCACCTGGGTTAAGAACCACTGGTCTAATATTTTTATAGAATCCCTTGGAATTTGAATGTCAAGACCTACTAAAACTTATATAATTCATAGTTAAAACATGGTCAGAGTAAACAATGTGGCATGGAACTAAAACAAAAGAAGAAAAGTGAATAAAAAAAAAAGAAAGATTTCCTCACTGTTTCCGACTCTTTTCTTTCTATTATCGATAAAATCTGTATTCTACATACAGGCTTTACATTTTATACCAGTGCTTCTCAAACTTTTTCATACCACGATCCACTAAATCAAAAAAAAAAAATAAGGCTCCCCTTTCTAAAAATCTTAAGCTTTAATGACCAATGTACGCTTATAAAAATATTTTGTGCCTCCTTACCAGGACCTCCCATCCCTCCTTCTCTAGTTTAACAAGCACTGGTCTAAATGAATGTTTCCCAACAGGGGTTGGTTTCATCCCCTTACGGGGATGGTCACCAGCTGTTCAATGAGATGAAAAATTATTCTAATCAATATGCAACAATAGGCAAACGTATGTATCTATAACCATTTTGTCATTGGTTTCAATTGTCATTCTAATTTCATTTAGTTATGTCAGTGTTGAGCTTTAAATATTTCACGGGAAGTTACTAGTGAACTAGAATAGCGAAATCAATACTACATTAGCCACCATTTTTTTTTCTATGAACTAAGGCATGCCTTTTCACCATCTGATCCAGCAACTTGTGAAAATTTAAGTCTCCTATATAAATAATTATCGCTATTGCTTTACTATTGCACATTTTTTTTAGGTCACTTCGGAAATAAAAGTCTTAAATCTGACCCTCTACAAAATCATGTTGGACACCCCTGGCCTAAATTAGCTCTAACCTTTGTAAGCATTTTTCAATTACAAATTTTCGTTGTTGAAAGATGAGGGGAAAGAGCGGGGCTATTTCAAACATTTTTTATTAGACCCCCCCCCCAAAAAAAAGACAAAAATTGTTCTTGTTTTCCCTTTAAACGGATCATAGGATCCATGGTTGACCATAATATGGCTATCCATATTTCATATCACCGCCGTCTTTGATCCCCCTACAATATACACATGTAGCATATTAGCATATGCATCATAGCCCACTTGATTTTATTAGTTCAATATTTTCATAATCACTGTCCTTCCCCATTTGTTTTTAGCCACAATTTTCTTGCAAGCCAATTGTTTTAGACCAAAAATACAAGAGAGAAAAATTTTAGATATTTTCATGGTCTACTAGATAATGCAGTTGAAAATCAGAAAAAAAAGTATTATCTTTGGAAGTCTTAATTTTTTTATTCTTTTTGAACAAATAATCTTCCATTGGGGAACATTTTTAATTTGAATCACCAGCAATTCAATCTTTTCTCCCGAATGCCATCTCTTTTTCGTACATCCGTCTCTTTTTTTTTTAATATTTCAAGATTAATATTTTTATCCTTTCGATTCAAATCATCCACATTCAATATGAAATTCTTATATTATTGATATTGAATTTCAAATCCTCCATAGAGTGTGCATTCACGTAAGTATATATATATCTATACCAATATAGAGAGTCCAACTATTGGAATCACTGTACGAAAGACAGAGAAACAAACATTTAAACTAACATCATATATATTTTTTTTCTCTTCTTTTGAAATATGATTTTAATATACATAGTAGCGACTTGAAGTGAAATCAAAAAGAATAGATAGAAAAAAAAAAAACAGAGACGGCAAATGGAAAATAAATGAGATGGAAGAAAGAGTTGTACGATGAGATTGATGAGAAAATAATATATATATATATATATTTTATATATTGAAGTGAACAATTTTCCTCAACTTGAAAATTCAATTTTCCTCGTCTCGACTCGAAGAGACTCTTGAAATTTATGAGTAAATTAATTTGATATTTAACCACAAACGGATTATAAATACTTTTGGTGAAAAAATTTGTCGTAGGCGGCTTTGAATGCACCAATCAACAATAGCCAATAGCCAAGCCTAGGAGCGGAAAAAAAAACACAATCTTTTCCTCTTTAAACATATCACCGAAATCATTCTTAGTCACAAATATAATTATCAAGTGAAATCCTAAAATTTATAACAAAAAAAATTCGCTAATGACCTTATCCACTTTCGCCAATTGCATATATATAGTACATACCACAATGTTAAGAGAAATTTTTCAAAGGCAATTTCGAAAATTTATGTAAACTATTTCGTGGCATATATAAATCAAATATTGCGCGCGCGTGAAAAAAAAAAGCGAATCATTGTTTGAAAACAAGTTATAGGAGAGGAAAGAAGAAAAAAAATGATAATCAAAAGGTCAAATTACACATTTTCTGAATAATTTATATAATAAACTCATAATAGTGAGAAAATAAAAAAATTATATAATACATACTAAACAAGAGGCCCCACCTTTAGCAACATTTTTTTCGATTTAGGTCAAACGATTTTCAAAACTTTTCCTATACAAAAAAAACAATCACCTAGTAGGCTTGGAAATGTCCTATTTTACAAATATCAAAGATTGCTCTGGATAATTCAAAGTTTATGTTAATTCACAGATAAACAAATGACTGATGGTATACCCACGTTAGAAACAACAGAAAACCGACGTAACCTAAGGATTAAATAAAAATGGAGGGGGGCGGAATAACTAGATAGCTTAAGAACAAAAAAGACTATGGAATACTGCATGTCCATCAGGTGGCATTCGGTCATCTTCCTCTCCCCCCCGTCCAGAAGGAATTGAAAATTTAAAATCCCCTTGAAATTTTATTCAAAAATATGATACCCAAAAATCCCCCTCCCTCCTCACCAGCGTACTGAAAAAAAATTAGTCTCCAAGTCTAAGCCATTAATATCTTCTAGATAATGAAAATTCATTTGTTTTGCTATCAACACCCACGTTAGAAACAATAGAAAAACGACGCAACCTAAGAATCAAATAAAAATAGGGGGGGGGGATAACTAGATAGCTTAAGAACAAAAAAGACTATAGAATACTGCATGTCCATTGGGTGGCATTCGGTGATCTTCATCTACCCCCCCTCCAAAAGGAAATGAAAATTGGAAATTACTATGAAATTTTGTCGAAAATTTGATACCCAAAAATCCCCCTCCCTTCTCACCGGCGTACTTAAAAAAAATTCAATCTCCAAGTCTAAACCAGTAATATCTTCTAGATCAGCGGTTCCTAACCTTTGTCAGCCGCGAACCCTACAAGGAAATCAAGCATAATGCCAAGGACCCCTGAGTGCAAAAAAAGGTGCAATTTTCGGACAGTATTATATTTTAGTATTCCTTTATTAAATTAAAAAACAAAATTTTTCAAATGGGACCGCGGACCCTCAAACACAGGCTCGCGGACACCCAAGGGTCCGCGGACCACAGGTTAGGAAACAATGTTCTAGATAATGAAAATTCATTTGTTTTGTTATCAACACCCAAGGTTTATAAAATACACAGGTGGCCTCATGCGCCACGTGACGTATTAAGAAGAAATTCGTGCATATCTTCAGATTAATTCAAATTTCAAAATTCTTCGTATGACGTCATATTTTTTCTAATGGGGCAACCTGTGTAATTAATAAACCTTGATCAACACCCACATTAGAAACAATAGAAAAACGATGAGTGAAAGAAATTCAACGGGAGTGGGGGGATGGGGGGTTAAAATAAGCGTGAACCTAATCTAATGAGTAAATTACTTATCAGATAGCATAGCATGAGATTAATGCTATCAATACTAAAGATAAGGATTGTAGACCAATACCGATAATAAAAATGAAAGGAAAAATAATTTACGGAAGATCTCAGGTTGGAAAGGGGGGGGAGGTAAGCTTTTAAGGGTTAAAATCAGTATATCTCGATTTCCGGTAAAACTACAAGTTCCGTGGAAAACTCACCCCCTCCCCCTTACAGAACTCAGATCGCCGGAAAATTATTTTTCCTTTCATTCTAGTTATCTTCTCTTTCTTTTTGCAATTGGTTTCATCCTACTATAGTTTTGTTCCACTTTTTACCATTTTCAAAGGCTTTGATCTATTGGCGGATATCCGACGAAGGTATGAAATAATAGAAAAAAATAATAATGATTAATTAATAATTTTGGATCCCCTATTCAAAAAGTTAACATCAAATTGGCCATGAAACACGGTGCCAACACTAATGCTGTACTATATTTTGCCTTACATTCTCCAAGGAGGCTTTGAATTACACCATATACAATTTCAAGCAGACTATGTTTTGTTTTTGAAACTAACTAAAGAAAAATTTTCAATTACGAAGAAAAAATCAAATCAGGTGGCAATGAAGCCACCTTCATCTCCACCTCCAGAAGGAATTAAAAATTGATTAAAACAATAAAAATCGGTTTGAAAATTTGATACCCAAAAATTCCCCTCTTCTGACTTGAAATTCGCTTATCAAATTGAAAATAAATGAAAGTTCTGTGTATTAAACCATTAATATCTTTTAGATAATAAAAATTCATTTGTTTTGTTTTCATTTTTTTAACAATCGATTTTCATTTTTTTCTTTTTTTGTTTTGCAGACTGTCCCAACTGTATTGACGAGAACGTTTCAACGCCATCTAGATGGACGATGCCTCTATTGAAATTGGGTGAAAAACGATACTACTTAGGCATTTTTTTTAGAGTGAGTATAATATATACAGGGCCACATTTACAAAGCCGCCTCATTAAAATCGTTTATTTTACCATAGTTAATATTATTAGATGATTAAATTCAGATCTCAGCTGATATAAATAAGAAGAAAATATTCAGGTTGTTTAAGATCGATTTTTTTTTATTTAATATTTTTTTTAATATTCACATTAGCTACGTTTCGTTACGTATTGTAACTTCATCAGGCTTCTTGAATCACAAAAAATATAATATTTTCAATTTAAACAACCTGAATTGTCTTTTTAGTTAATATTATATGTTAAATTAACTTATACAAATTTAGATGAAAAATGAAAATTGCTTAATGCAGGTGATTTCAAATCACGGAGATGTAGTATAGAGGACTTCATTTTAACTTTATTGGACCCAGCAAATAATCGGAGATCCTATCTCTCTCCAATTGTCTTTTGTATCAAAACTTTCATATAAGTAGTGATAAAATTCATGAATGACAATTTTAAAACAAAAGAGAAGAGGTAAAAAAAGCAATAATTGGCTCGTTTATTTTGAAAGTGGCGTAAGTCCATTTCAAGGACGGGGTCTATATGGTGAGTCTTCTTCTTGTAACTAGAACCAAGTAAGTTAATTATTTAACTGCTAAGTTTTCAGAAATTACTAATTTTAACAAAAACGCCAATTATTCCCTCCTCCTTAATATCTTCCATAGTTCCTATGGTTAAAAATGATAACACTATAGGGACTGTTCTTGAAATGGACTTAACTCACTTTCAAAATAAACGGTTCAATTAACAATAGTAATCCAGCAATATATGAAACTGTATTGAACAATACTACGATAGTACTAAAATTTAGCATCAGTGGGCAGCAGTAGGGAAATGCACATTTCATGATCAACTTAGGTAATTTCGATTTTCCATTTAAATAACAGGGGAACAATATTCTCATGTACTTTGGAATTTTATAGCTCACGTTGATGACAATATTTCGAAATGACCAAGATATATTCTTGTAGAAAATTGAACGATCTACAAAAAAAGTCTCGAACAAGTTTTTGATATATTTATTCCTTCAAAAGTTATTCGAGATCAAAGTTGAACTAAAGACAAATTTTAATATTTTTTCAATTTTTTGACGCAACCATCAATTTTATGAGAAAATTTTATAGGACATTTTTTGTAGAGCACTTTTTCTCCTATAACTTATCTCTGTAAAAATTTTTGATATTTTTCACAGGTCCCAAGTTATTTGCATTAAACTGAAAATTCCAAGAATTATTATATTTTTAACATAATAACTATTTTTTTTATTTTAATTAAATAACTTAGGACCTGTGAAAAATATCAAAAACTTTTATAGAGATAAGTTATAGGAAAAAAAGTGCTCTACAAAAAATGTCCTATAAAATTTTCTCATAAAATTGATGGTTGCGTCAAAAAATTGAAAAAATATTAAAATTTGTCTTTAGTTCAACTTTGACCTCGAATAACTTTTGAAGGAATAAATATATCAAAAACTTGTACGAGACCTTTTTTGTAGATCGTTTAATTTTCTACAAGAGTAAATACCTTGGTCATTCCGAAATATTGTCACCAACGTGAGCTATAAAATTCCAAAGTGCAAAAGAATATTGTTTTCATGTTATTTAAATGGAAAATCGAAATTTGCGATGCGGCACCTCTTAATATTAATATTAAGAGCTTAAACTTTCACAGTTTTTTTTTGTCATTCCCAACAATATTTTCGATATAATTAAGAAAAAAAAATCATCATTATTTTTGAATCAGTCTAATAAATATTATTTACGAGTATCTAAGTAGACAAAGACACATTTATTAGGTCATAAAGAAAACATAGGCACTCTATACTACATCTCTGTGCTCTTATTGAGATTAAAAGAAAAAAAAATGGCATCGAAACAATAACTTAGGTAAATAGAGATAGAATCTCTGAATTTTGATGTGAAATATTGGATCATGAAGAAAGCATTGATTATATATAACATGAGCACTCTATACTGCATTTCTATGGTTGAAACACGGTCTGCTGATACTATATGCCTGATTAACTAAAGTAGACAAAGATAAATTTATTAGGTCATAAAAAAAACGTTTGTTATAGACAACATAGGCACTCTACAAGGTTTATAAATTACACAGGCGGCTACATTAGAAAAAAAAAATGACGTCATACGAAGAATTTTGAAATTTGAATCAGTCTGAAGATATATACGAATTTCTGCTGGGGCATGAGACTACCTGAGTATTTTATAAACCTTGGGCACTCTATATTACATCTCAGTGCTCTTCATGAGATTAAAAGAAAAAAAAATCGCATCGAAACAATATCGCATAGCAATTTTATATTACCTTACATTGGAATAGTAAAAGTAAGAAAAAAAAAGTTGAAATTCTTTTAACGTTATAAAAATATCGTCTAATAAGAAAATTGAAACCCAGTTTTTTTTTTAAATTAAATTTAAATCAAATCAGTAATCACTCTCGTTATATCTCAGACAATGTGATATTCAAAACCAAAATTCGTTGTTCTTGACATTCATTCACTTTTTCAAATTACAAAGCAGGAAAGAATATAATTACAACAAAAAAAAAAATCTTGACCTTAACTATACGCCACCAAACAATTGAAAGTCTATGAAATTGATATTAAGAAATCCTAGTAGGCTGCATAATGAATAAATTGTTACATATGAACCTAATAATTTAAATCAAGTAGTCTGGCTACCATTCGTAATTCATTTTTCTCATTACCGAAACAATGGAAACACAGCCGAAACAAAAAAAAACTGAACAACCTTGTTGAATCTCTTATGTCTCTTAAATCGTTTGTTTTTTATGTCGATGCACTTTTTTTTTTCGGAATTCATTGCAAACTTGATTTATAAATAGAAAATTACATCGAATTGCTTTAAATTCATTGATTACTATATTGAAGTGATGGCTTTTCGATTGGCAGACGAAGAAATTCAAAAATTCCTTTTTGACAAAGAAATATTTTTACAAATATTATTAAGACTAACCGCAAAAATTTTAAGTCCTTAAGACCTTAACCATTGTTCTGTACGATTTGGCCATTGTTAGCTGTCCATCAGCATATTCGTTGTGCGCAGCAAATTGTTGGCATTTTCTTCAGCCCAAAATGCACCCCACTAAAAATGAACAAAATTTTGCACTAATTAATAAAAACACCCACGAAAAAACTTCAATTTCACTAATAAAAAATGCATCAACCTATCAATGGTGGCAATGAAAATTTTTTGACATATAACAAAAAAAAACAAAATGGCATCTACTGCGCATTGAAATCGCAATGATTGATTACTAGATCACCAGCGGCGTCGATTTTTTTTTGTTCTATATAAATTTTTTCTGTGATAAGAATCCCAAAATTTTAGTTTTTTATCTTTTGTTTTCCCTGTCTTATATTGAACTCTATATTGAACCAATTTTTCTAAATCAATTATTATGATGACTCCTATAGTACCTACATAGGAAGTGTAAGCTTGTTGCCATTTTGTTTCACTACCTGATAAAAACAATAATAATTACTCAAAGCCTACTGAAAGTTTATAGCGTCGATTTTCAAAATAAAATTGACATTCTATGAAACAAAAGGGACCTATTTGATGGTCAAATAGGAACCTAATATGGTCATTAAGAATCATATGAGTCAATAATGTGTCCTCGTCTCCACCAAACCCCTGAAATTCGATTAAATCTAAATTAAGAACCAGTGCACTACCCTGAAGAATCGATTTTTGGTTCCAAAAATATGGCAAAAGTTGGTTCCTACTTTCATTTATTACAATTTATTGAAATAATAGATCTAATGATTCAATAGAAATAAAAAAAACATTGAAGTTAGTACCATAGATTTGTCATAGTCACAGGGCTGGTTCTAAGGCTTTGAGCACCGCGGGAAAAACAAAATTTGGTGGGCTTTTATATATCAATATACAAATTTGGTACAAATTAAACGGAAAATAACTAAAAAAAAAAAGAAAATTTGATTCTTAATTCGGTACTACTTCAATTTGGTGCCCCGGGTAGTTGCCTGGCTTGCCAGTTCCTTTATCCACTCCTGTAGAGCCACAGACTTACAAAAATGGATGTAATATGGGTTGACGCGATAAAAAGAGACCGATTTACTTCTTTCTCTTTTTTTATCCATAACTACGCATCAATTGTTTCGCATCATTTGTTGAATATTAATTATATTCAAAATAAGATTTTTTCGCTGACTTTGAACAGTTATACTGTGTATACAATATATAGAATATATTGCGGTCCAATTTATGTAGTATAATTTAATATGATAATAATATATAAAAATCATACCATAAACATAAATTTGAACAGAAGTTCAAACAAATATATTCGTGACGTATTGCCCAGATACGTATTTCGATTGTTTTGTGAATCAACACAAAACAGTTATGGAGTGATCTAAACTACTTGATGACCACTGAGGAAGATTGCTTGGCAATCGAAATACGTATCTGGACAATACGTCACGAATATTTTTGTTTGAACTTGTGTTCAAATTTATGTTTATGGTATGATTTTTATATATTATTATCATATTAAATTATACTGCATAAATTGGACCGCAATATATTCTATATATTTTATACACATTAGTTATATTATTTATCATAAAAAAGAAACTTATATATAAGTATAATTGATAAGGATGAAATTTGTGCTGACATGCCAGTAAATCTCAGAACTTCTGCTAACTAATCACTGGTTGTCGTTGTACACAATTAGCTTCGGCCAAACGTAACTCTATACAGCGACAACTATGCTCCATGTAATGTGTCTAAAACAGGGATAGAGGGACCTATTCGTAATCTTTCCTCTTTTATCGAACCATACAGTCCACTTACTTATGAAAATCAATGGTCAAAGTTATATGGTACCAACTTATATGTTTCTCTTTTTAACATTGTTCCATTTTACTCTGAGAAAATCCTTTTCAATAGAGAAGAGATACTTATATAGAAGTTCAAATATATGTTAAAGTTTAGGGCATTTGGGATAACACATGTTCACAGCTTCTGTTAACCGGCCACTAGATGGCGCTATAGATAAAAGAAGAAATTTAAATTTGAAATGAATTTCTAATTTCATCATTTATTTTGACATTATGACATTAATTAAGAAAAAAAAACATTTATTGCAGATAAATTATTAAAAGTATAAACTATAGCATCATAATTTCCGGTCGTATTTTTTGTAGTTCTATAAGAAGAGAGGGGGGTAGACTCCAAGATTTATAAAATACATAGGTGGCCTCATGGTGGCTACGTGACGTTTCCAGAAGAAATTCGTACATATCTTCAGACTGATTCAAATTTCAAAATTCTTCGTAAGACGTCATATTTTTTTTCTAATGGGGCAACCTGTGTTATTTATAAACCTTGGGTAGACTCTGCCTTAATAGAGTGCATTTTGCACGACAATGCCATCTATTGCTTTATTTTACAAATGCTAGATCACTTTTTTGCCTTCCTGTATTAATTAAGCCACTGTATTATGTAAGGAAAAAAAAAACACTGCCCAGTAGACAAGGGCGGATCAGGGGGAGCACAAGAGGGGGAAGGCACAAGGGGTGGACGGGCAAAACAATCAACAATAACTGTTAAAAATAAACTTAAGGTTTGATACTTCAAGTTTAGTATTAGAAAGTGTTAAAACAATTGAAAAATTAAATGTTTAAGTTTTCTTTTACGTTTTCACAAGACACAAAAATACCGTCTAGAAGGGACACTTGTACCCCCCCCCCCTCCCAGCAACCAAAAAAAAATTGCCCTTGCTGGTAGACATGGTTGGCCATGTCTGCCATGACCAACTAGAATATATAGGTTAATTTTAGAATTTCCCCCAAGAAAATATAAAAATTCAAAAACTTAACCTCCTTCCACCTCTCTCTTCTCCTCTTCAAAAGCACACAATTATTAATAAAACGTTTGAAAAAAAAAATACAAATTTTCAGAAAATTCGTCCCCCCCATAACTATAGGCTCTGAGACGTGAGATTTCAAATTTTCATTGCAAATATGCCGAAATGTTAACTGACTTTTTTGAATCATTCTACATATTAATGCTATCGGGAAAAAAATTAAAAGATAAAACCAAAATTGAAACATGGAGTCTTAAATATTTCTAGATATAATAAGGGGCCATCCATTAATTTTGTGAAGTGTTTTAAGGCGGATGAGGGGGGGGTATCGAGCAAAATCTTTCATGAGGGAGAGGATGGTCTCGATAAATATCTCGATAAATTAAATAAATCTAATGTATTCGAAGAACACAGATTAACTCTTTTTTATATTAGAAATACGCATTTTAAAAAAATCTCCTGTGATATAGGGGGAGAGGGAACAAAAACTCTCGAAATCTTACCAAAGGGGGGAGGACATATCAAAAAACAGCTAAAATTGTCTCACGTAATTAATGGAAGTCCCCTAAAGAAAAACTTCCAAAAAAAAAAAAAAACAATTGACAATCACCTCATGACTCCATCAGAAACGCTCAGCAGGTACCTCATTTCCATGACATTAAAACAAATGAACCAATTACATAAACAAATCAACGCGTCTTGATGCTGCACCACTTGAATCAATCGAATTAACTTTCGCGATTTTCTCTTGTTTTTTCTCAACTAAAAAAAGCAAAAAACAAAAAAACAAGTGAGTGACAGAAAAGTAATCATAGTTCCATAGTGTATAATTATTACCTCATCAACACTTCAAAAAGTTTGCATAACTCGTTAATGGCAACGATACAAACATCGCAAACGAAAAACTGTAAATATATAGGTCTTATGTTTTTCTTTTGTTTTTTTTTTGTTCCAGGCCAATTGGTTTAGAGCCGCGCAATACTGTCGCTTTCATGGAATGCATCTGGCCAGTATTTCGTCGCAAGAGGAGAACGACAAATTAGAGAAACACATCAAAGACTTCGGTATTGATTGGCATTTTTTTTTTTTACGTTCATCAATTGTTTCATCATTTTATTTCCCGTTTTTTATAGGTTTAGGTTCGGAGCATTTCTGGACATCCGGCACTGATCTGGCCGAGGAGGGTTCATTCTTCTGGATGGCTACCGGAAGACCCATAACCTTCACCAATTGGAACGCGGGGGAACCCAACAATTTCCGGTATGAGAACGGCGAGGAGGAGAACTGTTTGGAACTGTGGAACCGCGACGGTAAAGGTCTCAAATGGAACGACTCGCCGTGCTCCTTTGAAACATTTTTCGTTTGTGAAGTCCAATAATGGAAGACAAAAAAAAAACAGTTGGAACAAACGACAATCGAAAGTATTCTTCGTCCTAAAAACAAAAGAGTAGTTTTTTTTTATTTTATTTTTTTTACTTTCTGTTAGTGTATTATATATTTGTTTGTTTTTTTTTTCTTTAACGATTGAACGAAGAGAGACTTATAGTGTGAATTATTTTATATATTAACTCCAAATTGAGACTTGAAAATGAAAAACAAATGAAGATCCAATCCCCTACAACTACCAATTCCATTCATTTTTTTTTCTTAACAGTGCTGCCAAAATTAATTTTTCACACCATAAAACAAAAGATTTATAGATTTCAGAAAAAATTCTTTGTTCTTTTGTTTTTCTTTTATATATCCCCAAAATTTACATTTCAAACGACAGATTTGTCTATGACATGTTGGTCGCAATTTTGGCAGCATCCTTCAGAATGTGTTTCATTTGTACGTTGCCAGTAATAAATACTTTTCAGTTCAGTGAACTTTTCAATTACAATTATAATTATTTACTAAATCAAAAGATCCAAAAATAAAATTTCACAAACAAAAAAAAAAATCTCTCAAAAATAGCATCCTCTATTTATATATATATATAAGTGACCCAACTATATGGGACAAACATTTGCATGATTGGTTGGCGTAGACATTAATGTTTTCCAATTGTTAAACAAAACAACAACAAAAAAAAAATTGAACCACGATAATTGTTTACTGAGCCAAAACTATAGTCCAAAAGTTTTTGTGTAGGTATCTATGTATTATACAATCTCATAATTTTTTTTTTTTAGTAAAACAAAAAAAAATTGTATTGTTTATTTGCTGAATTTATTTTTATTAAGTAAATTGTTAAGTAGATATTTGTACTGTACCATATATATATATATATCAATTTATTTTTAGGTAGTTTTATTTTTATTTTACGTCCCCTCCTCATTTCCCTCATTTCCTTCTTTCTCACCCCCCCCCTCCGTTTTCCACTGTTCTCAAACTATAAAATGTTTTTGTTTAGTTAAATTTTTTCTACTTTATTTCCATATGTTTATGTATAAGATGTATATATCTATTTTAAAAAAAAATTAATAAAATTATTTATAAAGACTCAACCATTCAATTGTTA
Organism: Sisyra terminalis; assembly: GCA_958496175.1. Lineage (NCBI taxonomy): Eukaryota > Metazoa > Arthropoda > Insecta > Neuroptera > Sisyridae > Sisyra > Sisyra terminalis. Next base: position 59,538,740 of record OY292276.1, read on the forward strand.
TTTAATATTAGCCTTTACTATATAAACTTTGAAGTCAAGACAGCCATCGAAACAATTGAATAACTATTTGGGAAAACCAAAGAACTACTTAAAAGGTGGACATATGTTAAAAATGCAATACTTTCCTCAAACCAGTCAAAGATCCTACTACAACCTGATCCTACAGATCCATTAGCTCTCGTTTGAGAAAAAAGAGGTCAATAACTTAAAAATCACCCCAACAAGTATCAATTTGGCTTCTCAGCTAACCACAGCACAATAAAACAAATCCATAAAGTGGCTAATGAAATCAGAAAGGCCTTGGAAAACAATCAAATTTGCACTGGCATTTTTTTCGATGTTTTGCTGTTTTGCTTTATAACTACCAAGGTCTTTAGTGACTCTAGGGTTAATAAAAATCCGTAAATCAGTAAGAAATATCGAATACCAGTTTTGGAGCGGCCACCTTAACCACTCGACCACCAGTAGGCTTTTTTTTTTGGATGAATTACAGGACTTTGAAAAAATGCATTATAATGGTCATCTCTCCAAAGCCTTCTTCCAATTATTCAAGGTTTGTAAATTACACAGGTTGCTCCATTAGAAAAAAAAAATGACGTCACACGAAGAATTTTGAAATTGAATAAGTCTGAAGTTATGTACGAATTTCTTCTGGATACGTCACGTATCCATCACGTAGGCCACCTGTGTGTTTTATAAACCTTGCCAATTATCCTCCAAATATCCCGAAACCCCAAAAAATTATCAATACGGTAGATATTTTCGCAATCAATACAATAACGACAGTACTTCCGGTCAACCAATCGGGGCAGGAGTTCCATAAGTAAGTGTTCTAGATCCATTACTCCACCAAATGATTTTACCGTCTCTTTATAACTACCGAAGTTTTTAGCGACTCTAGGACTAATAAAAATCCGTAAAACAAAAAAATATCGAAAATTTTCTCGATACAAGAATCGAACCCAACACTTACTAGTTTTGGAGCGGTCACCTGTAATTTACCAAAAAAAAAAAAAAAAAAAAAACAAAAACAAAAACAAAATGGTAACCACCTATTAAAACAAGAATAGTAAAACAATTGAATATCTCCAAGACTACTTAGGCAAATATCATAACAGGCTGAGAAAAAAAAAGAAAAACTATTATACAATTCATTTTACGAGGAAAGTCGGCGATGGAAATAATAAACAGGTGGTTCCAGAGAACCACCTACCTAAGTCTATTGTGAGAACAAAATCGGAAGTCCAATAGAACATATCTATACGAGAAATTCAGTGCAAAAAGTGCCACATTATTAGATAATGTAAAAAAACTATTTTAAACAATTGAACTACTACATAATGCGGAAGATTTAAACAAAAGAATAATGACATTGGATCATGACCAAGAATTCTCAATGATTTTTTTTTTTTTACTTCATTTTGGCTTAGCATACCACTACCATTAGGCTTTGAAATGCCAAACAATTGAATATAACTTTGTACTTAGGCACCAAGTAGGCCTTTATTATTCCTAAAAATAGGGCCTATATCAATAATAATTAAAACAAAACACAAAGGACTTTTTATCATTTGTTTCTAGATATATATCTTGGGTATATATATGGAGCAACGGTCGGGGAACTTTTTTAACCGTTACCCCAAAATATTTTTGCATAAGTCGATATTACTCCCCCCCCACCTACCCACCCATTCTGAAAAGAAAACAATCAATGTAAATTTACATTTACATATTTGTAGTATATGTTTTGGAAAAATGATGTGGCTTCATGTTTGATATAATTACTTCAAAATTGGGACTATTACCCAAAAAAAAATTCATTCTTACCCCATTTGGGGTAATTTACCCCGGTTCCCCGACCACTGATATATAGAGGTCGATACTAAGACATTGCATATGTAAAGCCTTTATGTAAATCCTACGGGAATCAAGTGGGCAGTGGAACTAGTTGAGAAAAAGATGAGAATCAAACAAACAAAAAAAAACAATTGAACATCAAATGTAGTAGTTAAACTATCGAATGTATAATTGGCAAAAAATTTCAGACTTTCGACCAAATTCTATTTCTAAACAAGGAACCATTATGGTTCTTGTTTACTATAGTGTCAAGATCAAGACTATTGATTGAGTCTTTCCAATTCGACCGAGTAATATTGAATTCCTAACACCACTTAGTACAGTTTTTTTTTTCTTCTTCGGCTATTTTAAGCCAACTCTAATTTAAAAAAAAAAAAAAACAACTGACAACGAATAAAATAAACGAATGTCGGTCAAAAAACAAAATGCGAAATGTGTAAAATAGTTCACAAAACACATATAGGTATACTTATGCCCCGAATGTGTAGGTATAAGTATTTATAGATGTGTGATTTCTTTCGATTCCGATTTCGGCGACTGCATTATAAGCGCACCAACTCGAAAATTACAATTTATATAATATACACTTACAAATACATACATAGATAAATGAGTTTTGCATTGCCGTCTTGGATTTTCACACTTAACGACTTAACGACTAATGCCAATTTTTCTTTTCCGTCATTCTTTTTTTTTCTTCTATATGTAAGAATAGGAAGAGCCCACAGCCTACTCTCTGATCCCAAACTAAATAAATAGAACAACTATACGACGAAAAAAGCATTCGATTCGATGAATCATAAATTACTATAGTTTATGGTATCAATAGATACTAGGCCACACTATAGTAGGAGTTATTATTGTCATAGTGAAATGGCTTACTAAGATCCCAATCAGGATGATGGTACAAAAATACATCAAAAGTTAAATTTAGTTTTGAAATACTTATCGAGGTCATAATTTAAGTAAAAAAAAAACAATTGGCAAGAGAACAAACGATAGGTAAGGCACTGGAATAAAAGAAGTCGTAGGTCAGAACTGTCAGAAAAAAACAGAAAAAGGTATCTTATTACTTTAAAGTATCTAAGATACTGTGTTTTAATTTCTTTATATTTTGGCTAATAGTATCTTTTTAAAAGGAACTGTATCTTATAACTTAAAAAGTATCTTAGATACCAAAAAATAATTTAGTTGCCTCGATACAGAGCGTTATTTTGTTTTACTCAATAAGATCCAATTTATACCTCTTATATGCATCTTCTATTGTTTTTCTAAGTGTGTTGTATTTACAGAGTTTTCTTTTTTCCTAAATTAATAAAGATTATCTAACAACTATAGCTAATACTTTACAAAACTTAATATATTCACAACAATTAAAAAAGGATCTTAAATATTAAATAAAAAGTAACTTCAGGTACTTTTTGAAAATTAACTTATCTAGTACCTAGATACTTTTTGAAAGTATCTTTAACAGCTCTGTCATAAGTCTAAGGAAAATGGCCACAGCAATGGTGAACCTACTAAGGTAGGCTCAAGTCTACCATTTATGGTTGCCAAACTGGCTATAGGTGTGCCAATATACCCAATACTAAGTCGAATGCCCGAATGGATTTAAAGTTACCAATTAAAGTCCTGGAACTGAAAAGTGACACTTTCGAGTGCTTACATAGACCACCTGGAAATGAGCAACGAAATTTATCTTAGACCAATTAGAACTGAAAACAAGAAAAAAAAAAAACGTTTTTTTAAGACGTAGCTTAAAACTCCCTTCCCAAGTTTCTTCAATTGCCAAATTTCGTAACTCAATGTCCCTGAAAACCTCAGTAGGCTTTGACAAAAGCAAGGCACACTTCCTTATGGTTGAAAAAACGAGTTTCCTATTATTTTTTCTTATCTTCGTCATTTTGTATACCACCAGTTATGTCTTACTTTGTCTAAGAATAAAAAAAAATGTATAACACACTAGGTGTTATAAACCAGTGCTTCTTAAAATGGAGGGCGCAGCCCTCTAGGCGACCCTGGAGTTCTTGCAATGGAACCAAGAATTAATAGCACATAAACGAAGTACTGTTGGTCACAAAAGTCGAAAATTTTTGGGCATGGGAGCATTTGTTTTTTTTTTCTGATTTAGAAAGCCGTTAGATATACGAAAAACAATTGAAACATTAAAAAAAATGAAATTTCAAGAAAATTAAAGCCTTTCAAAGCTTTCCAAATTAAAGCCAATTCAAAAATAAACTTATAGTTTTGTAGTTGGTTTTCAGTAGTTACATGGGTTTCGTTGCAATAGCGTGGAGGGGCCAAGGCCCCGGGTGGCGAATTGGCATTGATAATTCAATAAAAAAAATTTACTTTAGGAAGACATTCTCAAATAATTAAAAAGGATAAAAGTATTTGACTTTTCACCACTTTTCTTAATTAATAATGTAAAAGGGGGGCGGCAAATTTTCTATTAGGCCCACGGGCGGCAAAAACCCAAACTACGCTACTATTTCAATGAGATCTAACTTTTCACCAATTTTCTTGACTAATGATAAAAATAGAGGGCGGCGAATTTCCTTTTGGCCCCGGACGACAAAAATGCCCACTATACGATACTATTTCAATGGGAAACACTACTCTTTAATCCAAAGCTTCCTGCACTAATACCAAAATACCAAATTGGCCAACTCTTCGACCAGTGCTTCTCAAACGGTGCACCTCACCTCACAAAGATGATATATACATTATAAATCAAAGACGGATTCAGGATTTTTTCTAGGAGGGGGGTACAATATCATCTTTCATTTGCAAGAGCGTGAAAGGGATCACGAAAAAATTCGCAAATCCAGCCAGAAATAGACTCAAGTTTCACTAATGTTCTTTCTGTTATTTTATTATTATATTTTCCCAACTTTAATAATTTGATTTGCTTCTAAGTATGTACTATGGTGGAATCTCCACAGTACACAAAAATACCCTGGGGGGGGGCACGTGCCCCTCCCCCTAAATCCGGCCTTGCTATAAATTAAGCAATGAATCTTCCAAAAAACAGTTCAATATTAAAACGTAATACCATTTCCCAAAACCTAAATTTTGTTTTCAAAACAATGATCAATTCCATTATCAAATTATTCAAAATTTTCTTACAATAAAACGGAGAGAGATGAAAGAAAAAAATAATTGAAAGTTTCACAAGCACTATCTTAGACTAGTAGGCTTTGGTTTAAACAGTAGGCTATGTAAGTAGTCAAGGCCACCTATGCTTTTTTTTAATTGTGTTTTAATTGCTGCTATTCCGTTAACACCGGAAGTATTTTACTTTCTCAATTGTCACGTTAAAACTTGTAAATGTTTCGAGACACCCCTGTATCGTGCACCCCGAACAATGCTCCCCATCATATCGCTACTAGGACCGATCGAAATTTTCCCAGTAGCTAATATTTTTAGATTTCAGGTTAATTTAGAAACACTCTATATAATGATATCTTATTCAGTCGGAACGTGGAAGTCGCATAGCGACGAACGACGACGACGTCGAATACGTTGCACGAGCGGCGTCGTCGTCGTCGTCGTTGTCTTAGTCGTCGTTGTCGACCGACGTTTTGATAACACAACGATAATATCGACACGACGCTGGGCGTCGCGTATGCGCCAAAATCCAATCGGCAAGTTTGCAACGAGTCGCGGTCGTCCCGACAACCAGCGACAACACTCCAATAATGCCTCTCATCTGACTCGAACCCACCGAAATTCCCTCTGTTACTCATTTGTTTCAACAGCAACAATGCAAACAATCGAATAGCCGCCGTCGTGTGAAACAATGCAAATCGGGTGGTCAATTATCCGCAATTGTTTTTAATGTCACCATGGAAATGTCATGGATAGTGTGACGTACGGCACGCGTTTAATTCAAACGCCGCCTTCGATCGCGGTCGGATGTGTCGGTGTCGGTGCGTGCGTGTGTGATGTGTGTGTGTGTGTGACTGGTTTCAGGATAATCGATATTCGACCAATGTGTTACACTACACCACCACCACGCTAATGGTCGAAAGTCGCGGAAATTTTCGCGTCTAGTTTTCCAGCCAGGATATACTGCTCTCGTGTTCTGGGGGCGCTAACGCGCTTTTGTCGCAGTCGACACCGTCGATTCGACGCGACTCGACGCATCTCCTGGATCGCCAACCTGGGACCCAACCCGACGATAGCGCCCAACACGTCCGTCGTCGAAATTTATTTCAGGACTCCGCGAAAACCTCATCCACGCTCATTTTCCGCCCTCACAGTGCTGTTTTCCATCGTGCCGAAAAATGGGTGTGCAGCAACTAAAATGGCGTAAACGCAACGGTTTTTCACCCCCGTAACACCGTCACCCCAAAAAAAAAAATAAAAATTAAAAAATAAACCGCAAAGATATCCAAGACAAAAAAAAAAAACAAAAGAAAAACGGCCACTCTAGTCTCCCAGTAAGCGATGACGAGCACAATAACGTTGTTGTCCCAAACAAAATCGAATCGCAGTGCAAACAAACAAAAAACCAATCAAATCAGTGAAAACATAGAAATAAAAAAAAGACGATCGCCAATACGAATTCAAATTTTTTGATCGTAAGCTTAAATATTAAAAATCAGTGTAGTACTTCTAGCATTTGTTTTGTACATGTATATATATATATAAAATAAATTAGGGAAAAAAATCAAATTCAAAATCAAATCCAATGATCAATAAATTGTTGCTTTTGATTTGTGATAATAATAATAATAATAAATGTGAAAATATTAATGATAAGTTAGAAAAATTTATCGGTGCCATCACAAGTTCAAGACAAACAGAATGTGTAATACAAATTTTCAGTTACGAACGACGATTGATGGACATTATTTCAAACGAAATAAAAAATTGAACGTTCGAAACAGGTGAGTGTCGATATAATTTTAAGCAAAAAAAAAAAGAATAACTTGGCTGGAGGAGGGTGAATAAATGAACGTTTCGCCAGAACTTTAAACTTCCTTTAAATGTTTTTGTTTGCATGGCTTACTTTGATAACATCCACTTTTAAACATAATATTAGGGGGACCGGAAAGTGTTATTGTTTTAGAACCTATAGACATTCAATTGTCATTTATTTGCTTGTAAGATGTTTCAGAATGGTACTAATAAAAATTACAAAATATTTTCTCTTTTTAAACCGTTATATTGTTTATATTTTGTGGTCTAATTTATGTAATATAATTTATAAAAGTAAATTATAAATTTGAACAAAAGTTCAAACAAATGAATTGCTAACGTATTGCCCAGATACGTATTTCGATTACCAAGTAATTTTTCTCAGTGGTAATTAAATAGTATTGGACCGCATAATTGCTATGTAATGAATCACAAAGCATCAATTGCTTGGCAAATCTATTCTAGTCTTATTTATGTAATACCTATAATTTACACAAGTAAACTATAAATTTTAAGAAAATTTCAAACAAATGAATTACTAACGTATTGCTCAAATACGTATTTCGATTACCAAGTAATTTTTCTCACTGATCATTAAGTACTATTAGACCGTAAAACTGCTATGTAAAGAGTCACAAAGCACCAATTGCTTGGCAATCGAAATATGTATCTGAGCAATACGTCCAAAATACATTTGTTTGATCTACTGTTCAAATTTATGTTTTTTGTTTACTTTTTGTAAATTACTGTCGATATAGTTTAAAAAAAAGAATAACTTGGCTGGAACAGAGGAATAAATGAACGTTTCGTCATGACTTCCAACTTCCTTTAAATGTTGCATTCTAGAGTCCAGCCGAATTGTTTTTGTTTGCATGGCTTACTTTGATAACATCCTCTTTTAAACATAATATTAGGGGGCCCGGAAAGTGTTATTGTTTTAGAACCTATAGACATTCAATTGTCATTTATTTGGTTATAAGATATTTCAAAATGATACTAAAGACATTTTATTATAAGAATAACTTATTAACTTATAAAAAATAAAAAGACAATTCAGGTTGTTTAAGATCGTTTTTTTTTATTTAATGTTTATAATATTCAATTAGCTACGTTTCGTTACGTATGGTAACTTCATCAGGCTTCTTGATTCACAAAAATATCATATTTTCAATTTAAATTCAATAAATAAATAAAAATTTTTTTTTTAATTTCAATTTATTTATTGAATTTAAATTGAAAATTTTATATTTTTGTGACTCAAGAAGTCTGATGAAGTTACGATACGTAACGAAACGTAGCTAATTGAATATTAAAAACATTAAATAAAAAAACCGATCTTAAGCAACCTGAATTGTCTTCTTATTTAATAAAAGCTAAGATCTGAATTTTATCATCTTATAAAAAATACAAAATATTTTCTATTTTTAAACAGTTATACTGTTTATACACTATATAAAATCTATTGTAGTCTAATTTATGTAATATAATTTACAAAAGTAAACTATAAATTTGAACAAAATTTCAAACCAATGAATTACTAACGTATTGCCCAGATACGTATTTCGATTACCAAGTAATCTTTCTCAGTGATCATTAAGTAGTATTAGACCGTAAAACTGCTATGTATTGAGTCACAAAGCACCAATTGCTTGGCAATCGAAATATGTATCTGGGCAATACGTCCAAACTACATTTGTTTGATTTTTTATTTAAATTTATGTTTATTGTTTACTTTTTGTAAATTATATCACATAAATAAGACCACAATATATTTGATATATTGTATAAACAGTATATTAAAATGACCAAACCAAAAACCCAAGGGAATACAAATTCGGTATTGTTTGGTTTCCAAGTTTTACAGGATAGCTACGCAAAGTTGTTACCAAAAAAAATTTTCAATACTTATTCAAGTGCATTAAAGCCAAATGAATTCTTTAAGTTTAAATTCGAGAAATTACAAAACAAAAAAAAACAATAAGATATTAACGGAACAAGTGGTACCAAATCCTTGTAAACCAGACAAAGAGGGCTGTCAAATATTCCCAATAAAGTGCAATACGGTAATGTAAAATTTCTTTCCAGAAGAAAATCCCAGGAACAAATTAATAAATTAAGGGGGTGGGATGATATTATCTTAGCCATCATAATCGCCCAAAGTTATTCCATCAGATTTCTATTTATTTCAATTATTAAAAAAAGTGACTTCTAAAGCAGGCCATTCACGCTCCGACTTGCAGTCCAACTAGTCGGACGACAAGTTGGATGGCCTAAATGATCCAATTAGTCCGACTAGACATCCAACTTCCAACAACACCATTCACGATCTGACTTTAGCTCCGACTTCAAATGTCGGACCACAAGTTGGACTGCAAGTCGGAGGGGTAAAATAATTTAAAACTTTAACGATATTCAAAATTTTCTAATATTTTCCTTAGCAATCAAATGTTTTTTGCTTGCCAAATTTTTTTCTTCAAAATTTGGGATTTTAATTTTATATTTTGAAAAAATAAACGACATTGTTTCCGGTTTCCCTAATATTTAAAGCAAGCCATGAAAACAACGACTCCCATGGAGTCTTGATCTTAACCTACAGTTTTCAAAAAAACAAAAAAACAAAAGACTCTTTGCATCACTTTAGTATTGGCAAGACCTAAGAATAAAAAATTTAAATATTCATCGGCTTAGTTCTTTTGTTTTAACAATGGAAACACAAGACAAAAGATGTTGTTTGTAGTTTTGATCCAAAGCTAACTTAACGAATCATAGGTATAGGCAACCCACGATGCTCTTATGTTATCCATATGCATATCCAAATTCCTCTCCCCTTGATCAAATTATTTGACGCTTATAGTATAAGTTAATGATTTCCTCACTTCGACTGATTGATAAAATATTTTCACTCTTGATTAACCATACTAATTGCAGAATTAATTTCAGTCATCATTTAAATATGTTAACTCCCAAAAACATCCCTAATTCAATTGTTTTTTTCAACTTTTTCTAACAAAAAAAAAAAACAATCTTTAACAAAACTATTAACTCGGCTCATTTTATCTACCGATTAACTATCTTCAGTTTAAGCTAAGTAGGCACTGGAATTTTCCAAAGGAGGTGGCTATGGCCATACAAAAAGGAAATGGAGTTACTATGTCGTTCCTGTCTTCTTAGATATTGCTATAGTAAATTAGAGCGGAGGGGAGAATGAAAACGTTTGTGTTTTTTTTTTACTCATGAAACAAACAATTGAAAAACTAACTCCAGAAGTTTCCATAATTGGACAACGAACCCCTTATAAAATCACTCGAGCATTCACTTATGTAAAATCATTAAAATGAATGGTAACAAATTTTTAAGGCTTAATCAGAGGGGAAGGAGGAATTTAAAAATTTAAAAAAAAAAAGACTTTTCAAGTATTTGTTATCGCAAGTATAAACACAATATCTTCGTACTATAGCCTCAAAATATATGATTTACAGGACACGGAACAAAATATATATATACAAACTGGACTTCAACGATCCTTGCGCCCTCTTTTAATATCAAAACAATTTACATAGGCAAGTTTCCACACAAATTCTTGATAAATTTAAGTTCTCAGAATTAATTACTACTATCCTCCTCCCCCCCAGTAAATAAAAAAAATTAACTAATAATCAAAAATTGTAAAAATTATCTTAACTACATACTACCTTCTTTTGTTTTGAGCAACAAAACAAAAAAGAACAAAGCTTTACCGAAAGCCGATTTTTCGACAAAAAACAAATGAAAGCAGAAACAATTTTAATCGGATTACAAAACAACGAAAAAAAAGCACATTCTGCCCCAATAAAACTTCGCAGCTTCAATATCGGAAAACCAAAAAAAAAAAGAAAAGAAGAAAAACGTGGAAAAAGGAAAGAACTAGATATCTAAAAGCCAAGTTTAATTTTTATCGCATTACCATTTCCTACTACCACACTCCATTTTCCTCTTCATCGACATCCTCATCATCCTGCATTATCCCATTTCCCTGCTTTCCTTCCCCACAACCCCCACCCCCACCTCGCCATCCTGTTTTCCGTCTCTTGATTCCGTGCCGATTTGATCCACGTCTATACACCTTGACGCTCTCCCGACGCCGGCTACGATCATGTTAATGTTAAAAACTTGTTGTGTCCCACTTTTCAAAACAAAAGCTCCTCGCTTTTCCTCACTTCACCCCCTAACCTCACACCACAGTCAATCCTTCCATCAGCCCCCACATTATTATGCATAGTGGTGAAAACTACAAAAACCAAAGATGAACATATGACAGTCTAACACACATACAGACATGTACAACTCTTGATAGAAAACTTTTTTGTTTTCGTTTGTTTTTGTTTAAAGTTCCTCAAGCCTACCGCATTTGTTTTTTCTTCTTCTTCTTTTTTTTTGTTAGAGGAATAAAGACAAAAGTATAACTCATAACGCAAATGGTAAAACCGGAGTAGAATAAGGACATTCCTAACAGACCCTAATTACCTAAAAACATAGAAGTTTCCTCTGCATTATGTCATCCGATAAAGGAATGGGAATTAGGAGAATATGATATATATATAATCGACGAGTGATGATGATAAAAGGGGGAATTATATGAAAATTCTGACAAAAATTCTTTTAAATATCTATGTTAAAGAACGGGGGTGAGAGAGGGGGGTCAAGTAGACAAAATTTAAAAAAAATGTGAAATTATCTGTACCCGAAACCCTAAAGCAGACCTCCTAGTTTTTCCTGGATACTATTTTCTATGAAATAGAAAGGCTTTTGGAACGATCGAAAAAATGACCAGTTTTTGACCAGAAACAGTTGCATTTGTGTGAGACAATTTAAGTCTAAGAAAAACAGTTGAAATGATTTGAAAGTTGGCGCAAATCAAAAGGCTGGGACCATTATTTCAATTTAGGTCATAAAGAGGTCTTATTTGGTCTTTACATGGTAAATTTGCATGGGATTGAATCATAATCAGGTCTGGTCAGGCTATTCTCGCTCCGACTTGTCGGACTACTAGATTGGATCACCTAAATGATCCTCTAGACATTCAACTTCCAATTCACGGTCCGACTTTAGATCAAACTTAATGATCCGTAAATGGCCTGCTTAAGATCTGATTAACGTTTAATCCTATGCAAATTTACCATTTAAAGACCAAATAAGACCTCTTTATGACCTAAATTTAAAAAGTGGTCTCAGCCTTTTAATTTGCGCAACTTTCAAATCTTTTCAACTGTTTTTTTTTCGCAGTCTTAAACAGTGTCACAAACGCGACTATTTCTGGTCAAAAACTGGTCATTTTTTCGATCGTTCCAAAATTCCTTGTATTTCATAGAAAACAGTATCTAGGAAAAACTGTTCAACTTGTAAACTAAAAAATGACCCATATTTAAACATTTTATCGCAATTAAAAAAAAAAATGCACCCACACTTACAACCCCCCATCCCGCGTTTGCATTTGTTTCATTAAGAAGCCATCACATTTTATCCTCATCTTCTCCGACTACCAATGAACCACTATCCCACATTTCCTAGAAGAATTTTTCCAACTTGCACCGGGTTTTTCCTCCCTCTCCCTCTTTTACCCTTATTTTTTTTTATTTTCACTTACTCTCCAAGTTACTCACGCTCTACTCTCGACTACTCCTACCACCCCCAACCCCCACCCACCCCCGCATTCTCTTATATAACGATCATCATTACATGCTCGTTGTAAATAATCTCGACAAGACTCTTACACATTTCTCTCATCTTCTATAATACATATTTTTCGCTATCATCACCACTCCAACTTAAAAAAAAAAAAAAAAAAAAAAACAAGTAAAGCACGAAAAAAACAAGCACCTATCTGACCTGATTTTTTAAATTTTATGCGAAACAAAAATCCATTAGGGAAAATAATAATTGAGAAAAAAAAGTGTGAAATATTATTACAACATTTAATTTTCTAAATTCGCCGTATCCAACCACCCTCCGTCTACCAATACCAACCCCCGCAGTCACCAAGTTTTCATCATCCGTCCCCACACCGACGACGCCACCTTCGGTGAAAATTAATAAGTCTCGCACTGGATATGTTGCCGGATTCACCGGAAATTAACAAGATAATTACTTCCTTGAAACAAACTCAGTTCAATTTCCAACCCCAAACATATTAATATTATCCCTTACATATTCACAAACTCATGAATTCATTAAACTTTAAATCAATTTTAGCTTCATTTAGACAAGGAAAACTATATATTCTTTTTTTAATTTTAAACTAGCAAAAAATATGACCAGATTATGACCCAAAAGAGAGAAATCATCTTAAGAATTCATGGTCCAAATTTACTACGTTTCCTCAACTATTTGTTAACTTGTAACAAAACCTAATCAACGTGAAAATTGTTTGATTGATCTACGTCATCAGTTCTTGACTATTGGACACAATTGTTCCATTAGGTGTTGGAAAAAAATGGAATAACGAATCCATAGGTATCTTAATATTCAATATTTAAGGGATGAAACATGAAACATAATAAGGTGTTTATTTTTGTATTGATGACTTTTTCTTAAAAAATATAATTCAAGGACAAACAAACGAAAATCTTGAGAAATACATCAATTTCAAGGGGAAAAAATCGTATTTAAAAATGAGGGGCTAACTTTAGGTTACTATTTCTTAAAATTAGTTTACTTTTTTTTTAAAAAAACAAAGGACGAACAAAGAAAAAAAATTAACGAACAAACGAATGAGAAAAAAAAAATTGAAAAATTTAAAGTCGATGAGCTAACTTTAAGCAGGCCATTAATGCTCCGACTTGCAGCCGAACTTGTGGTCCAACTTTCGAAGTTGGATCAAAAGTCGGGCCGTGAATTGGAAGTTGAATGTCTAGAGGATCCTTTAGGTGATCCAACTAGTTGGATCACCGTCCGACTAGTTGGACTGCAAGTCGGAGCGTGAATGGCCTGCTTTCGGGAGCTACAACCCACGATGATCTACAAGGGGACCTGTAAAAGTGGTGATCACTTGGCAAGCTCGGATCTATCAAAAACTAGACTTAATGCAAGTTTTATAAATTACACAGGTTGTCCCATTAGAAAAAAAAATATGACGTCATACGAAGAATTTTGAAATTTGAATCAGTCTGAAGATATGTACGAATTTCTTCTGGATACGTCACGTAGCCACCATGAGGCCACCTGTGAATTGATATACCTTGGACTTAATGATCATCCAAACCACCTGGCCATAAAACTATTGGATAATAATGCAAATTTTAAGTGTCCCAAAAGAGTGTCCATACTGGACCTGACCGACCAATTTAAGTGGCATATGACCTAATAGGGATACCTCTTACTAGATATTGTTACCAATATCATTGGACACAACCAACCATTGCAATTATTGCCCAGAGGAAAATGGGACAAAAAAATTGTAAAAAAAAAGAAACATCAACGACTAACCTTCGATCTGCTCAATGTAACCATTGCAAATTTTTCACAAATTTTCATCGAATGCATCCGCAAATTGTTGGCATTTTCCTCAGCACAAGTCGCACTCATTAAAAATAAACAAAATTTTCCCTAATTAATAATAATGCACTAAAAAAAATCACAATTTCACTAACGTTTCAATGGCGACAACGAAAAAAAAAAATTGACAACCCAAACAAAAAAACAAAAACGCATCTACTGCGCATTCAAATCACAGGTAATGATAACTAGATCGGCGTCGTTGTTTTTAATTTGAAATTTTTAAATTTTAATGCAAATAATTTCTTTGGATTTAATTTTAATTTATATTTATTTTTACTTTTTCACATTAATGTTGATTTTTTTTTTATTTTGAAGAATTTTTATAATATGAATGAAATAGCAAGTTCATTCAAAACATTGTCCATCATTAGTCCCTAAATTTCCCATTGGATATCATATCCAAAGAGCTCTTTATTTTTGGAAGCTATCCAGAAATTTACCACCCCAAAAACCATCTGTCAAACTATAGTCCGAAGGACAGATGGTCTAAACCAGACCTGCTCAACATATGGCCCGCGGGTCATCTATGCATAATTATTGCGTGTAGAGCCACCTTTTTTTGACCACCTACGAAAATAAAAATCGTAAATCTGGTTCTCCAAAAAAATCATGTTGGACACCCCTGATAAAAAACTCGTAAACTACTCTAAACTTTTTCCAACAAAATGGCTATATTTTGAATACCCAACAACAAATAAAATTTTTAGAGAACTTAAAAAAAATTATGAATTCATCGACTGTCGTTTACGTTAGCTTGGGGAAAAAAAACATGTTGAAACCAAACCACCAGGGAATTGATTGAAAGCGTGAAAGACTTTAATTAAAAACCTTTAACGAGATTAATAAAATATTTCAGTCCTCAAAGAGTTTGTCAAAGAAAACAGGCGACGGTGCAGCCCTTCCTTGTCGGCTTCTTTTTTTTTTCATTGGTTATTGATCAATTAATAATTCCTGTCTGGAAAGCCTTAACACTTTTCGGCTAATGTAAATTCGTAGTGAAAAAAAAAACAGTGCGACATAAACAAATGCAACACACGTATGAGCTTTTCTCGAAACATATGTCACAATTTCAACTGTTTCAATTGTAAAACAATTGAAAACAAAAGAAAATCGTTTCCTTTTTTGACTACTAAAAATAAGAAGATAACTATTTTGTCGGTTAAAAGGTAAAAGCTTCCTTACACCAAATTCTTAATTGCAACTATCTGCTTTCATTTGTTTTCGGCAATGTTGCCAAATATTCAAGCACATGGAGAGCTTTTTTTTCTTCTTCATCGTTCCTTGGTCACTTACCTTTACGGAAAATTAATGGGAATGACATTTACCCCATATTTCCGTCCCCCCCCCCCCGCCTCTTCTGTAGTAGTGTGTGACGAACGATGACGCTTTGACATTTAATTAGTCGTAAAAGCTTTTAGGCGAAACGTTCATATTATGTAAAGCTCCTCCGCATTTCTCTATTTGATACACATTCATTTTTTTTTTCCTCTTGTTTCATAGAAGAACTGATCGATCGGTATCCGGCCAACAAGGGCGCTATTGTCAATTGTTAACGCCATTTGGTCCCGATCCAGGATGAGTGAGTTGCAAGCGACCTTAGAATTCGCTGTCGAGCTTTATAAATTCTACAATGTTGACTTATTTCAACGCGGGTAATTTACGGTCCCAAACCCAAATTGGCCAAGTATATCTTATCTGGGCTGGTTTTTTTAGGTTGTATCAAGTGCGCTGCGCTTTGCGAGTATCGCCCAAAATTCCGGTGCAAATTGAGGTGACCGTGCCGGAAGCGGGTCGGGGTTTAGGCGGTGCTTTGTTGGTGGGCGCCTCAGGCGCCTCTCGACCCTTTCAGATCCTCTATCGCAACGAGGAAGTGACCCTCAAAGATGTGCTACTCTTCCGTGCGCACATGCTCGTGGACAGCCGCCGCCTGAAGGAATCTCTGGAACGGGCCGAGTTCTCAATCGTTCTGGAACTATGGTTCGCCGAACAAACGCCATCTTCATCCAGCGACAACGATTTGGTTTCCAACTATCACCAACTGACGACCACGGGTGTAATGACCAACGGCACTACATCCCAATCCCATTCCAAATCCATGCCATACCTGCCCCATCAAATGGCCATGGTTTCTTCCCGAACCCTACAACTTAATTTCTCACCCGCCCAAGGTCTCCACTATCACTTGCCCGTTTTATTCGACTACTTTCATTTGTCCGCCATCTCCCTAACGATCCATGCAAGCCTGGTCGCCCTTCATCAACCCTACATTAAGTAAGTAACCAAAAACACTAACGAAAATAAATAAATGAACTCCAACAACTGAAACCAATCAAAATTCATTGGCATAAGCTTCTAGGATCATTTGTTTCCAAACCCAAAAGACAAAAATTGCTTGTTTTTATTTTGCAAGGCAACTTGATCATATTTACATATAACTTTATTTTTGCTGCTCAGGAAAAGTATCATGCATTATGTTCAAAGTTGGTAAGTGGAGCGAAAATATCATCCAATTTCATTGTTTCATTTCAAAAGCTCTATCCTTACTCTGTCTTTTGTTTTTTTTTAATTTGTTAAAATTTCTGATGAAAAACACTGTTTTAGTACGCCGCGTAGTGCCAAGCCGTGGCTTGGAAGTGGCAAGTTCACGTTTCGCAGCAATAGTCAACAAGCAGCGCCGATTCATGCGTCGCTGGAAGCTTTTTTCGGTGGCACTGCCACCAACGTGAACGGCCATAACTTTGCCGGAATGAATCCAACCGGTGGTGGTTCGGCGAAATGTGGCGGCGGCGGTGGGTCCAGTGCGGCTAAGCTGGCCGCGGCGCGGCTCCTACATCAGGTCGTATGCGGAGTGCTTTTGGAGTCGTACGAAGCTCTTCGGGTCGCCTTCAGCGAATATTTGTTGTTGTTGCCGCAATGGCAACAAACGCCAATGGCTGCGCCGGGGGATATAACGCAACGCTTGCGGAAATTAAACGAAAATGCTAAGGTGACCAAGTTATAATTGCACCTAAAAAGAGTCCATGATAATCCTTGTCTTTTTTTAGCATATGGAAGCGGAGGAAGACTTTGCAGCGCGTGCCAATAGTGATGTGGCGCAACTGTGCGCCGAAAATATCGTTCAGTGGCAACACTTCCTGACGGCGGTTAGTTGTAAGGCAGCGGTCCATCAACATCTGGCCAAAAAACATCACACGCTACGCGTGCGGAGATTTGCAGAAGCCTTCTTTGTCGTCGACAATCCACGACATTCCGCCGCCGGATGCTACGACGCAAACTATCAAAACTATTTAACCGTTTCGGAATTGGCACGGCGTTCCAAGTACCTGTCATTGCTGCCTCCTCTTCCGGTCCATTGCGCACAACTCGACGGTGATGCTACCAACATTCCAATCATCTTCGAAGATCAGTACCAGGATACTTTGGAGTTTGCGCGGCGGCGTTCCGTAGCATCTTCCGCGGCATCTTCTTCCGCAGCTCGCAAAGCTGGAAGTGGTACTCCACCAGTTAAATACTCCAAAGACCGTCATCTATTTGTTTCGTTTCCAGATCCATTTTTATCTTCGGGAATGTCCGAGCCGAGTTTACTATCGCAAGAAGACTGCTCCTGTGGCATCAGCGCAATTCTCGAGGCTCGCACCAATTCACGAGCGAATATCGCAAAAGTTTGCGACTCGAAAGTAACGCGCCATGGACACTTTGTCCAAGCTTCGCTAACGATAACCCCCACGACCAATGGTCACCTCCAAACCGCCACGCTTCCAGCACGCCACAGCAAATCCCTGGATCAGCTCCGCAACGCCGCCACGACGCTTCCACGCCAAAACGCCGTATCCAACTCAGCCACGACCGCCAACTTTCACAACGGCCGTCATCATCGTCCATCGCGCACCATTTGCCGTAAATCAAATTCCAATCTTTTCGACGCCACCTCGAAAACCAAATGTGCTGTGAGTGATTTCAATGCTAGTTTATCGTTACCACGTCCAATAGTTTCGCGTAGTGCATACCAAGCCGCCCCCAAATCAATTCCAACACCAACGTCCCACCATCACTATCACACCGCCGCCATGAATGTACCCCCGCGCCAAACGCACGCCTCGTCCGCCCCCAATCCCCTAATCGTGCACAGTGCCTCCAACCGTCTTCGTATGCCTCGCTCCAACTCCACGCAAAACTTCTCACATTCAAACCATCGCCGTCCACACCACCGCGCCAACGCCAACCAACCGCCTTTACACCCCAACTGGTCATGTCGCGATATCAAATTCGAAAATTTACCTCATAGTGCTAACAATCTTCTAGACTTAAGTCCCGAAACAAAACGCGCCAATCCCATCTACGCGAAAATTGCGCCCAAGTCCACCAAACGACACAAAGACATTGCGCCGAAGAGTAACTCCTCCAGCGATGAGGACGACATCAACACTTCCAAAGAAAAGCACCGCGTCTACAAACGAATCGGTGGTTCTATGAGTGTACCTCAACACCTGGCAACACGTGGGCAAAGCCGCGAAGCGGCCCTCCGCCACGCACGGAGTGCCGCCAGCGTTCTCGACAACTCCTTCAACCAATTTCCTCTCCTCAGCGAATCGCTCCCGAATCTTGCACCACCGCCTCCCGCTTTTGTCTCGTCCCCGTCCCTGCTGCTCTCCCACAACTCATCCCTCAGCAGCTCGGCGTCCACATCCAGCTTAACCAGTGAACAAAGTGGCTGGGTCTCATCACGCCGCAGCTCGGAACCATCAAGTCCTGACATTCCTCCGCACCTCACCATAACAGCGCACCGGCAAAAAAACGGTCTCAAATCACATCCAAACGAGGCGCAAAAATTCAACACACTCCTAAACGGCGGCAGTCACGTGGACGATCGACGCATCATCTTAAACGGTGAAAAATTACGCGAAAAACTCCAAAAGCTTGCGACCGGTGACAACTGCTTTCAACCGTACAGTGTAGTGTCCAAAACGTCGTCCACCAACCAATCAAAGACATTCAATGGAATAACCAAGTCAATTTTAGATGTCGATAAGGATTTGTATATAATTTCTTCTAGATCTAATTTAAATGGTCCGCTTAGTCCTGACGGCCTGCATCCGTATATACGAAAGGAATGTCCAAATCTTCCCAACAATAATGATTTAGAAATTGAGCCACTCAAGTCTCACGTAGAGGACGACTTGCTTGTAGATCATCCGTACGAAGAGTTGCGGTTACCACCGCCGCAACAATTCCGCGATGTTCCACCGCCACCGGAACAATTTCGAGATCCTCTCCCACCGACTCCTCCGCAATCGCACATGGATACCTCCAACACCGTGCATGACGTCGATAATTTACTCTATCACGTATACGAATCGGTGCGAAGTCGCGAAAGAAAACAACACCTCCAGGCGGCCGACATCATCAAATCACAATCAACCAGTGAACTAGCCGATAAAATACGTAAGTCCTGCTAAACTAACCAAAGTAGACCACTTAATTTTTCTTCCTCTTCAGTAACAATCGATGAGTTATCGAATCGGAAACTTCTTTCGGACGAAACGGAGGAAGCGTTTGCGAAAGCCCGCAACGAATTCAAGCGGCAAATAAACTTTTCCGGTTGCCTATACTCGGACATTCCGTACCACGCCTCGACCCTGCCGTACTTCCACATCAGCGACGAATATCGCATGTTCTCGCCGGAGGGTCTCCACCTGATCGTCTGTGTTCACGGCCTCGACGGCAACTCGGCAGACTTACGCTTAGTCAAAACGTACCTGGAACTCGGCCTGCCCGGCGCCCATCTCGAGTTTCTCATGTCCGAACGCAATCAGGGTGACACCTTCAGTGATTTCGAAACAATGACTGATCGGTACAGTAAAACAATTCCGTAAAAATTATTTTTTTTCTACTCCAAACCTTCTTCTTCCGTTTGCAGTCTCGTTAACGAAATTTTATATCAAATCGACACGTGTAACTTAAATCCAACGCGAATTAGCTTCGTGGGCCATTCGCTCGGTAATATCATTATACGTTCCGCACTAACCCGACCGCAAATGAAGCCATTGCTGTCACGCTTGCACACGTTTCTGTCCTTATCGGGACCGCACTTGGGCACTTTGTACAACAGCAGCGGTTTGGTTAATATGGGTAAGACAAAATACGATTTTTTCGCTCACTTTGAACAGTTATACTGTGTATACAACATATCGAATATATTACGGTCCAATTTATCGAGTATAATATAAATTATACTCGATAAATTGGACCACATATATTCGATATATTGTATACACATGGGTAAGACATCCAAGCGTCCGGTAAATATTGGATAGTAAAAGTGCGTTTGTTTCTGATCCATAGGAATGTGGTTTATGCAAAAATGGAAAAAATCAGGGTCTCTTCTACAACTATGCCTACGGGATTCGAGCGACGTGCGCCAAACGTTTTTATATCGATTAAGTCAACGTAGTACGCTTCATCATTTCAAAAACGTCTTACTTTGTGGTTCTAGTCAAGATCGGTACGTCTAAAAATACGCAACACTTAGGCTGGTTCTACAATTAGTCGCTAGTCGCTTGTCGTCTGTCGGGCGCATGCGTGTTTACTTCGACAGCATTTGACAGTTGTCGTAATGAGCTGTCGTTGACGTGAGTCGTTATCGTGGACATAAAACATGGAAATCATGGATATTCATTGTAAACAACTCCCAAATATGGATCGTTCCCATTTAAGTTGTGTCAAATAATTGTTAATAAAAAATAAATTTCGTTACGCAATTGTAGAATGCACTGCCGACTAACGACTCACGACAACCGACTAGCGACTCCCGTCAACGACAAGCGACTAATTGCAGAACCAGCCTAACCAAGTATAAAGGGACTCCTTATAGAGGCGTCCACTATATTAGAATAGTACTAATCATGTCCAATATTTTAGAAAAAAAAATAAGTTTTATCCATAAAATTTACTAATCCAATACCAAGATGTACCTATTACCCACCTCTACACTAACAAAAGAACACAAAATATAGATACAAAGAGTGCAAACGGTGTAGGCTTTTTCATGTACATCATTAAGAACCCAAATCATAGTTCTCATTTCTCTCACTAGTAGCACAAATATTCAGGACGTATGCAAGCTTGTTAAGAAAGTACTAGTAACTTCCCGTTAAATATTCACTGATAAGTGGCAAAAATTCAAGGTTTATAAATTACACATGTTGTCCCATTAGAAAAAAAAAATGACGTCATACGAAGAATTTTGAAATTTGAATCAGTCTGAAGATATGTACGAATTTCTTCTGGATGAGGCCACCTGTGTACTTTATAAACCTTGACAAAAATTGGCAATCGAATTAAATCAAAATGACGGTTAAAACCACTATATCAATTAGTTAGTTCAAATTTGAGATAATGATTGCATTTCACTCGCACCTATGTGTTCTCTGTCTTTGCCAACATGTCAATTACATATTTTTGCCTGTCATTATATTAATTCCAGTCATGCAATGCATGACGGGAAATTAGTCAAGTTGTGGCGCCCCCACTAGTGTATTCACAGCACTAATTTAAACTTAAACTATGTACTTCATATAAGGTAACCAAAGTAACTAGTTAGTACTCCAAACATTCCTGTGGCGGCGCCACATTATGCAAAAGATTGAAATTTACAATTGTTCATAACAAGGTAGTGGAAAGGTAGTGCGAAATGATCTCTTGGAGTAAAAAATGATCCTTTGCAATTGTACTAAAATCTCTAACGCTTTCCAGATTATTTCAAAGGTAAAACATAGCTCTTGATCCTTCGTCCCCCCTCCCCCGCCGGTCTCAGTCAAATCGTAATGGAGGCAATACATCGATCTAAGGTAGACATGACTTTGAGCTTATGTTTACTTTTATTCAATAGTGCAATGTTTGGGGCTTTTTATTAAGCTTAGTTTTAGTATTGTAGATTATGCTAGCAACTTCTAACTGGAGGTCAAAATAAGATTTTTTCGCTGCCTTTGAACAGTTATACTGTGTATACAATATATAGAATATATTGCGGTCCAATTTATGAAGTATAATTTAATATTATAAAATCATACCATAAACATAAATTTGAATAGAAGTTCAAACAAAAATATTTGTTACGTATTTCGATTGCCAAGCAATCTTCCTCAGTGGTCCTCAAGTAGTTTAGATCACTATTAAATACTACATAAATTGGACCGCAATATATTCTATATATTGTATACACAGTCTATCTGGAGGATCATCTTACCCATAGAAGTGTACAAAATAATTGTTTTGTAAGGTTTTAAAAAAATGGGAATTTTACAATGAAACCTCAATTATTTTCTGGTTTTGATTACTATGAAAGTTGGATAGATAAATATTCTAGTAGTAATCGCCTTAATTTTTGTTTTACCTTGAAGAATATAAAACAAAAATATTTGTGACGTATTGCCCAGATACGTAGTTCGATTGCCAAGCAATCTTCTTCAGTGGTCATCCAGTAATTTAGATCACTACTAAATACTACATAAATTGGACCGCAATATATTCTATATATTGTATACACAGTCTATTTGGAGGATCATCTTACCCATAGAGGTGTACAAAATAATTGTTTTGTAAGGTTTTAATAAAAAATGGAAATTTTACAATGAAACCTCAATTATTTTCGAAAGTTGGATAGATAAATATTCTATAAGTAATCGCCTTAATTTTTGTTTTATCTTGAAAAATATATATTTTATAGTGATTCCCGCTTAAAGGGATCATTTCGTACTGCCTTCCTTCTTAAAGTGTAGTGCACTCTATCGGTACTTAAGATAATATAAGAAGATATTCCAATCTCAAGGTTTATAAATTACACAGGTTTCCCCATTAGAAAAAAAAAATTACGTCATACGAAGAATTCTGAAATTTGAGTCAGTCTGAAGATATGTACGAATTTCTTCTGGATCACGTGGCGCATGAGGCCACCTGTGTATTTTATAAACCTTGTTCCAATCCTGCAATGCATAATGGGAAACCTTTCAAGATGTGGCGCCGCCACAAGTGTGTTAAAGGTACTAATTTTAACCATTAGCAAACAAAAAGTACATAGTTTCGGTTAGTTAGAAATCCTGATATACTTGTGGCGGAGCCACATTTTAATATATTTCCCATAATGCATTGCAAAATTGAAATATCTGCTTATATATTACCTTACCGGTAGTGAACCTTAATAATTACTTTCAGACTCCTTATATCTATACTTTGTAAGAAAAGGTACCAACTATGATCAGGAAGACTTGATTATAAGCCACGACAGTGATGAAAGATTTGCGATCAAAACGATAGAGAGAAACAGAATTTTTCGTTATAATTGATGCCACTGGATAGCGCTTTTTCTTAGTAGTGGACGCAACTAAAAAAAAAGAAGGCAATTAGTAAAACTTTACTATCGAAAATATTTCTTATACTTCTTTCAAAAAGTCTTCTTATTCCCAAGGTAATCCAAGTCATTGGGTCATCAACCTCTAGGTACTACTTGGTAACTAACTGTAGTACACCAGATCCTCATTGGTGGCGCATCAGTAGCTTAAGCTCTCCATCTTGCTGAAACGTTTGATTCTCACTTGTTTCGCTTTTGTTTTTTTTTTTCAGTTACGTTCCGCTCCATTCGGCCCGGCTGGAACTGTGCAAGGCTGCAATCCGGGACACCTCCACGCTGGGCAATGCATATCGCGAGATGGTGCACAACGTGGTTGGACCCATGCTGGCCCGACCCGAACTCACGCTCGTCCGTTACGACGTGCACCACGCTTTGCCGCACACGGCCAACGCGTTAATCGGCCGTGCCGCCCACATCGCCGTGCTCGATTCCGAACTGTTCATCGAAAAGTTTCTAGTCGTCGCCGGACTCAAATACTTTCGTTAGGTCTACAAAAACATAAAAAAAAAACGAAACATATAATCTTATGATTTGACTACATTGTTAGATTTGCAGATTTCTATTCTTCAAAAAAAAAAAAAGAAAAAAAAATAATAACAATAACAATTAAAACAACTATTGTTTTTTTCAAAAACAAAAGATTGCTTTACAGATTTCAAAGTAAGTACTTTCAAAAAAAAAAAAGAAAAAAAACTTTTAGTAGTAGCACTTGTAAATAATTAATTAGTGCACACAAGCATTTTGCCTATTGATTTGCATGGCAAAAGATTATACGCTTAACAATAGCTTTTGGGTTCAAAACCCCAATTATTAAAAAAAAAAAAGCTTGTTCAAGTCTGTTGCTGTCCAAAAATAAAAGACAAAAGAAGCTATAAATAAACACAGCACCCTCCTATTAAAATCAACTGTGAACAATGAATCATCTAAACAAAAAAAAAAAAACTCTAATTGACTTAATTTAAATAATTTGACCAATTTTTCCAATGAATCACATTTGAAATATATAAGCGCAAATTATTTCAATTGTTTCATGTGAGTGTGTGTGTGTGTGTGTATTTTTTTTTTTCATAAATAGAAAACTGCAAATTTTTCATTATTGTTACAAGGATTGAAATTATAATATAGAGTCCATATTATATTTGCTCAGTAAATTATATAAAATAGAAAATTTAAAAAAAAAAAAAAACATATATATATACTCAGAAATATATGACTAAATATATATATATATAAATTCTACAAACTATACGTCAGAGTTTTATCTTTTTTTGGACAATAGATAAGATAGTAGGCTTTGCGGAATTAAGAACAAGTGTGCTTTATGGTTGAAATATTTCAACTAGCCAAACTACAGCTTGGTTCCTATTCTGGAAGTATAAGGAGACCCTTAAGAATCTGGTCATCAGAAACATGATTTGGTGTTGAAATGGGTGGCAAGTCGTAAAGGCAGCAAGGGTAGGGAAAGGGCTGACGCCCTTTCCCATCAAATATTCGGGACACTATTCACAGACCCACTAAATATTATCAAAGAATGGACTTATAAAAATTGATGCTCAATCTGGAAAAAAAAAACACTACGAAGAAAACGCAAAGGATGATGGGAAAAGCATATATGTACTTAACTACTGAAATACTTGATCTGAAGAAACCACCTGCATACAATGGGAAATCCAATAGGTATATTCTTTCAGGCAAAAAACTAAACCGCTTTTCACGTCCTGAGGCAAGGGCGGATTTAAAGGGGGGCAAAGGGGCACGTGCCCCCCCAAGGTATTTTTGTGTACTGCAGAAATTTCATAACAGTACATTAGACTGATTCAAAAAAAATTATGATTTTTTTTTCTAAATTATATCGAAAATATTGTTGGGAATGACAAAAAAATTATCCTGTGAAAGTTTAAGCTCTTAATATTAATATTAAGAGGTGCCGCATCGCAAATTTCGATTTTCCATTTAAATAACATGGGAACAATATTCTCTTGCACTTTGGAATTTTATAGCTCACGTTGGTGACAATATTTCGAAACGACCAAGGTATATTCTTGTAGAAAATTGAACGATCTACAAACAAGGTCTCGTACAAGTTTTTGATATATTTCTTCCTTCAAAAGTTATTCGAGGTCAAAGTTGAACTAAAGAGAAATTTTAATATTTTTTCAATTTTTTGACGCAACCATCAATTTTACGAGAAAATTTTATAAGACATTTTTTGTAGAACACTTTTTTTCCTATAACTTATCTTTATAAAAGTTTTTGATATTATATTTTTCACAGATCCTAAGTTATTTGCATTAAACTGAAAATTCTTTTCTGATTTTTTTTTTATTTTAATTAAATAACTTAGAACCTGTGAAAAAAAAAACTTTAATAGAGATAAGTTATACGAAAAAAAATGCTCTACAAAAAATGGCCTATAAAATTTTCTCATAAAATTGATGGTTGCGTCAAAAAATTGAAAAAATATTAAAATTTCTCTTTAGTTCAACTTTGACCTCGAATAACTTTTGAAGGAATAAATATATCAAAAACTCGTAAGAAACCTTTTTTGTTGATCGTTCAATTTTCTACAAGAATATACCTTGGTCATTCCGAAATATTGTCACCAACGTGAGCTATAAAATTCCAAAGTGCAAGAGAATATTGTTTCCATGTTATTTAAATGGAAAATCGAAATTTGCGATGCGGCACCTCTTAATATTATAATATTAAGAACTTAAACTTTCACAGAATTTTTTTTTTTGTCATTCCCAACAATATTTTCGATATAATCAAGAAAAAAAATCATCATGTTTTTTTAATCAGTCTACAGTACATACTTAGAAGCAAATAAAATTATTAAAGTTGTGAAAATATATGAATTTTTTTCGTGCAACCTTGCAAATGAAAGATGATTTTGTGCCCCCCCCCCCAGAAAAAAATCCTGAATCCGTCCTTGTCCTTTGCCCTGAGGCAAAAAAAAAAAAAGTGATATAAAAAGTGATTTTATATAAAAACATTAAGAAACCTTTTTTGTAGAACATTAAATTCCTTTCAAGAATCCATCTTGTTCATTTCTATATAATTATTTGTTCGTTAGTTACAAAATTCCAAAATAAAGAAGATAAATCTAAAAATTATATCAATGTCTGAAGCTTGATTATTCGGAAACGGCGTGTGTAGCAAAAATTTTCAAAGAGACCTTTTTTGTAGGGAATTTAATTTTCTATTAATATATAGGCAAATATTTTTTTTACCTTGATAGTTTCGACAGTATTGACGCAAAAATCAAAGCACAAATAAAAAATCGAAATTAAAGATGACATCTTAATATTGAAATTAAGGGCTTAAATCTTCCCGATATTTTTTTTTTTGTCACCTTGAACAATATTTTCAATATACTTTTCAAAAAAAAAAAAAAAAAAAGTCAATTTTTTTGGCCCAGTCTGATATACAGTTACTTATTAAGGGGAGGGAAAGAAAGCCTTAAAATATCGAAGTTTGCTTTGCATAATTTATGAATGATCCCTGTCGGTTCTTAGTGTTAATATTAAGGGCTCAAACCTTCCCGATATTTTTTTTTTTGTCACCTTGAACAATATTTTTGATAGACTTTCAAATAAAAAATCGTCGATTTTTTTGGCCCACTAGATGATATAAAAATTTTATAATTTCCCCTAGATCTCTCAAAATAAAATAAAAAACATATCCGAATTGTAAGTATAGGCCTTAATTGACCAGTACTAATAAATCCGGTCCTGACTCAAGATGAAGACTGGCTTAAATTTATATGATAAAATTAAATTCCCTCATTTCTGGCTTGTCTTTTTCCATCTAAAGTCTATAACATTATTGGAATTATAATTTTTAAGTCAAAAAAATTGCTTGATCTTAACAATGTAACAAAAAACCTATCTAAACTCAAAAAAAATAAAAAATAAAATTTTCAACCAATGTCAGAAAGAACATTGAAAAGGCAAACTAATTGAGTCGTTACACAATTAGATCACAATAATACGCTTTTTGTCTAACTGTTATTATCATTTTAATCAAACGACGTGACGAATATAAATGATTTCCTCGCCACCACAAACCGACATCCTGTTATTCCATTTACGTCCCTAATTTCAATCAACTTGCCACATTGTGACCGTCAAACGCGTTTTCAACGCCAAATATCTCATCATTAAGTATTATATATTGAGAATCAAAAAATATATCAAAAGAAATAGTCTAACGATATTAAAAACGAATTGTCGATTGTTGCAAGAAATTCAAATATCACCGCCAATCTACACTGAAAGTGTAGCCGAGTGATTGCACGGAACGTGCACTCGACTGAACTAGATTATTTTCTTTTTTTTGTGTTTGTGTAGTGTTCAGTGGAATTAAACATTAAACTAGTTGATGTCAAAGTAGGCGTCAACAACGATCGGGTGTCGTTTTTTTCGAGGGTAGTGGACTAGCACGAGGGAAAATCGACATTTTCTAGTCATTGGCGCGTTAATTAACGTTTCCCGTTCCGAAAATCGAAATTTTCGGCGAAAAATGGTGGCACTGTGTGTTATAATTGGTCCAATTACCACCAGCTGCGATTTGAAAACAGTGAGCTGTGACATTTGTTGAGGGCGCAAAATTCAATTAATTAATTAATGGTTATGTGCGAGCCGTTGACGGCAACATCGAAAAATGGGAAAATTGTTGAGTTTATTAGCACGTGATGATTCCACTTGCTGTGCGCCGCAACGCTACGAAGTGTTTTTGGACTTCGAAAATGCAGCGCCCACCGACACCGAGCGCGACGTCTTCGAGGACGTGCAACGCGTGCTCAAAGAGTCCCACGCGGTCCTGGAGGAAATCCAAAACTACAAAGTAAACCCCTCAAACGCCCTACTCTAACTAATCCCAGCAATTCATTTTTCTTTTTGTGGTTTTAGGGAGCCGGAAAAGAAATTCGCGAGGCAATCGCAATGCCCGTGCCGGAGGTGCAACAAAAAGCCTGGGCCGTGGTGGCACCACTCGTTGCCAAGCTACGAAAATGCTACGAATTTTCGCGGGAACTGGAACGCGTCGTGCCACGACTGTTGGGCAAACTGTGCGGCGGCTCCATGAGTCCCACGCAACACCTCGAAACGCAACAGGCCCTCGTCAAACAGCTGGCCGAAATCCTCGAATTCGTGCTCAAGTTCGACGAGTACAAAATGAAAACGCCCGCCATCCAAAACGACTTCAGCTACTATCGTCGCACCGTGTCACGACAGCAAATATGCGGCGCCTCGGCCACCGGCCTCGCCGCCAACTCCATCAGTTCCGAACTGGCCAATCGCATGTCCCTGTTCTACGCCCACGCCACCCCCATGCTGCGGGTGTTGAGCGAGGCGACGTCGACGTTCGTCAAAGAAAATGCCGACATTCCCGTCGAAAACACCACCGAAACCCTCGGCACCATGGCCAAAGTTTGTCTTCGAATGCTCGAAAACCCGTACGTAAGCGGTACACTAAATTCCACGCTCCACTTACTTCAACGCCGTTTCTAATCCAATTAAAATATTTCAAAAGAATAAGCGCATAAAAATCTCGATTTAATCCACTACCTAGATAATTCATGTCATGTCGATAAAAAATTCGATTAGAATTTTGGCTGTTGAAAATTGAAACTTACAAAGATTTTTTTCCCCATAAAATGCTTATTTACAATAATATCAATTACACCGGCACACAAAAAAAAAGTGCTCTGTACTTTTGACCGCACCTATATAAATCTACGTATTTTGACCCCCTGAACACGAATCCGGGGTCGGTTTGACCCGTACACCCTCAAAAATTCGAGAAAACTTTAAAAAACCGAAAAAAATGGTTAAAATCGGCAGTTTTGGTGACATAAAAATTTTTTTGAACTAAACCGAGCATGATTTTCATGTTTTTTGACCCGCTGAATACAAATTCGAAGTTCATTTAGATCATAAGCTGTTTTAATTGTAAGAAAATTGCAAAAAATCTTTGAAAATTGCGAGAAATTGCAGTAATTGTGTACAAAAATTCTAAGGAGCTAGATTAATCGTGATTTTCATGTTTTCTAATCCGCATAATATCAATCTTGAAGGTATTCGGTCCAGCCATTCTTAGAAATCCATGTAAATAGCAAAAAACCCTGAAAATTTCAGAAAAATCAAAGTTCTTGTGATAAATATCAAATTTTTAATGAAATCATAATAAATTTGACATGTTGGCAAATCTGTTGAGTATAAATTTGAAGTTCATTGATCCGGAATTAAAAAAAAAATTATTAATCGTAAAAAATCTATAGAAATAACAAAATCGCGGTTAGCCAAATAATCTTCAAAAATCATATTCCAGAAATAGAATAATATGCAAAATATCCTTTGTAGAGATTTAAAAGTTTATTTTCATCATATAATCTCGAATTTTAGAACAATAGCCGCAATTTTTTACAATTTTTAAGGGTTTTTTGCAATTTTCTTACAATAAAAACGGCTTATGGTCTACATAAACTTCGAATTTGTATTCAGCGGATCGAAAAACATGAAAATCATGCTCGGTTTAGTTCAAAAAAATTTTTATGTCACCAAAACTGCCTATTTTAACCATTTTTTTTCGGTTTTTTAAAGTTTTCTCGAATTTTTGAGGGTATACGGGTCAAACCGACCTCGGATTCGTGTTCAGAGGGTCAAAATACGTAGATTTATGTAGGTCCAGTCAAAAGTACAGAGAATTTTTTTTTGTGTGCCGGTGTTACTAAATGAAGCAATTTTAAATTTCCAGAACTTTCGTCAAATTCCCTGACTTTTTCCCTGAAAGCAAGACACTCAATATGTAAAGTTATAAAGAAGCATGAAACGTGGACCAAGAATGAAATTGAAATGAAGTCAAAAAGAACTTCAAAATTTTCTCACCTCATGTACCTTTAAATAATAGATGATAAAATTCAGATCTCAGCTTTTATTAAATAAGAAGACAATTCAGATTGTTTAATATCGGTTTTTTTATTTAATATTTTTACTACTCAATTACCTACGTTTCGTTACGTATCTTAACTTCTTTAGGCTTCTTGATTCACAAAAAATATAATATTTTCTATTTAAATTCAATAAATAAATAATAAAAATATTTATAGCCAAAGTTTGTCTTTGAATGCTCGAAAATTCGTACGTAAGCGGTACACTAAAAAATTTTTTTATTTATTTATTGAATTTAAATTAAAAATATGGCTCATGTGCACTTTAGCACACCCACACATCTGGCAACGTTGCATTTTCGACTTTGTTTTTAATTTAATTCGCGATTAAATCGGTCCATATTTGATCCAATTATACGATATTAGAATTGAATAAACAAAAATATCGCGAATTAAATTAAAAACAAAATCGAAAATGCAATGTTGCTAGATTGTGGGTGTGCTAAAGTACACTTGAGCCGAAAATATTATATTTTTTGTGAATCAAGAAGCCTGATGAAGTTACAATACGTAACGAAACGTAGCTAATTGAACGAACGTAGCTTTATTTGATATTAAATAAAAAAACCGATCTTAAACAACCTGAATTGCCTTTAAATAATATTAATTTAATACAACCAATTACAGTAGAGGGTTGTAAATTAACATACATCGCTCTCGTTTGATTTGTAATATCCGACCGAAACTTCCTTATAAAATTATTTTTTCGTAGGAAAAAAAAGTAAATCATAAACACAGGCCTGCGATAGTAAAGTTGTCTTAAATATAATAACATATTTTTATTGTAATTTTTTCCCTGATTATGGAAAAAATAATGAAAAAACTTCATCACGTTAGGTTTTGTTGCAAATTACAGTTGAAAAGTAATCAAAATAATATTTTTTCGCTGACTTTGAACAGTTACACTGTGTATACAATATATAGAATATATTGTGGTCCAATTTATGAAGTATAATTTAATATAATAAAATCATACCATAAACATAAATTTGAACACGAGTTCAAACAAAAATATTCGTGACGTATTGCCCAGATACGTATTTCGATTGCCAAGCAATCTTCTTCAGTGGTCATCAAGTAGTTTAGATCACTACTAAATACTACATAAATTCGACCGCAATATATTCTATATATTGTATACACAGTAGTTAAAAAGTATTTTTTTTTGGCCCACGAACCACTTTTTTTTTTGTCGAAAATAGTAGTACCAACTTTTCACTACTAGCGCTGGTGTCGTTTTATCTTCTTTTGGCAAGAGAAACCGATACGAAGTTTAAAAGTAAGAACGAAATAACACTAATCATTTCTGTTATCTCGCTTTCACTTATAAATTTCATATCGGTTCATTTCCTCTACCAACGGAAGATAAAACGACACCAGCGCTCGTAGTGAGAGAGGTGGAGTATTACGATTTTCGATTCGCTTCGGATCCCTGGCTTCGTCCGAAAAAACTTAACTATGTTTAATTGATTTTAATGTTACAAATTTGTCATGTTAATTAACATATTTATTCCATGGAATTTAGGAAACATTTTTTTTAAATTTCGTTATTTGCTACTTATTCTTAATATATTTTCTTATTGTGATGGAAGGAAATAGATTTCATATTTGAAATATGCGCAAAAAATACATTGAAATATCCTATTACAGTTAAAACAATTTTTAAAAAGTATTTTTTTGCAGGCCTGTGTTATTTATGCTGAAATCAGGGGTTGATTTGAAAGAAATATACCTAATCTATATCTATATCTCTTTTTAATATCAGTTACGAAGAATATAACATAATAAAAGAGTTACAAAACAAAATTATTTTTTACCTAATATGTTTAGGTTCATAAAAATTAAAGTACTCTTTCTTATATCTTAAAAACAAAATAATTTCTTCTAAACTTTGATCCGTTTTCTTTCGAACAGAAAAAATAATATTAAACATAACTTTAATGAACTGATAGTTATCACTATTTGTAATTGAAGAAACAAATAATAAGTGAAAAGTTCAGTTTCGGTTTGACGACAGCCGAAACTCGTTTTTTGGCCGAAATCGAAAGTTCGGTCGGACACTATTAATTTGTAATCAATTGTATACCAGGGAAAAAACACCAAAAAGCTTTTGTTTTCATTTCATTTCCAAAGAAGTCTTAATTCTCAACTAAAAACCACCCCTTAAGGGGTTGTATACAGTTAGAATTTTCAAAAAAAAAACGATTTTTTTTTTATTTTCTTTTCTTAATGTACATATATTTAAGAATACAGACAGAAAATTTCATATCGTTCCGGTGAATTTTTTCGAAGTTACACTCAAATTTGAAAAAAAAATGTGTCCTATGTAAAGTGCTTTTCAAGCTTTAAACGCGTTTTTCTCACCGGTTAAACCGATTAGTCTCAGATTTTAACACGAGCTTCTGAAATATACTTTTTAGTAATTAATCGAAGATTTGTTCTCACCGATAAATATTTTTTTTTATAAACAATTTAAGGCCGAAATTTTGGTCAAAAATCGATTTTTTTTTTTGAGAAACCGCCATTTGGTCAAAAAAAAAATATTTTGCTTATTCCTTCGATTAATTATTAGATTTAGCATTACTTTAACGAAATCTGTTTGGTTTTTTAAATTCAGAGGGTCCAGTTCAGAGATATAGTGGTCACCGCAAAACGTCTTTTTTGAGAGGAGCTCCCGAAAATCAGCTGTAGCTGCTTTCCAAATAAATATTTTTACTAATACTAAGTCTTAAAATACAGTTAAAAGATACCAGAATATGTGTAAAAATTTTTAGATCAACTTATTTAAAAGTTTTCTCTGAAAAAATTCTGGAAAATTCGCTATTTTTCGGCCTTCTGACTGTATATAACCCCTTAATACTTAGTCCTCATCATTTTTTTTTCTAGTATCAAAAAAATTACCAATTGTGCAAATTATTTAACAAAAAAAAAAAACGTGTGTAGACTAATGATTAACTAAACGAAATAAAAACATAGAATAATTGAGGGTAAAGCGTTATCGTGTCATTGCTATCAGCCGGAAATTAAACAGGATATGATAACTGAAATATTAATTTTATTTTTATTTATTTTTTTTAGGAAACTGGTCGGTCAATTTGAACACGAGGAGACACAACATTTAGTGTTACGCGTCATGGTTGGTCTCGTGATCCTCTACGATCACGTACATCCCGTGGGCGCATTTGCACGTGGTGCCCACGTGGACGTCAAGGGTTGCGTGCGATTATTACAAACGCAACCACCGGCTCGGGCCGAGCCCCTGTTGAACGCCCTGCGTTACACCACCAAACATTTAAACGAGGAAAACACACCAAAGAACATACGAAATCTTTTAGCCGCATAACGCCACCACAACTACTACTACTACTACTACTTGATGACGTCACCAACATCACCATCATATCGGAAATTATATTTTTTAAATTATAAATTATTTTATTTTTATACTTTTTTTATAATATGTATAATATAAAACACAATTGATAAATGATAGGGAGAAAACGTTGAGAAAATTTGAACAATCAGCACTGCCATCTATTGCGTTGATCTAACAAACTAAAACGGTAGAGATCAACGATAAAAAGCGCACATTTTTTTTTTTAAATATATATATATAGAATTTTGTTCAAATTTGCTTTGCTTTAACTAAAAAAAAATAAGTACTGAATAGAATAATGGAGAAGAAACATTGAAATTATTGTGATCTCTTGATGAAACGAAAAAAGACAGAAATTTATACATCACGTCATGTTCTAAAAGAAAAAAAAATAATAATACTAGGCGCATAAAGCGCCCAATTGCCTACAAATATATATTCTAAGTAGTTTTGGTACGATTTTTATTGGAACGTATCGTTAATGATCACTATGCAATTTATTGATTAAACTGATTACATCAGTATTTAAAGAGATTAAAGAAAAAATAAAAATAAACGGTATTTTGTCATATCGCGGCATTTCTCAAAAAAAATCGTAGGCAAAAAAAATTAGTCTTAAAATGTTCAGAACACTTAAAAATGCAATATTCCGGTGGCGGAAATGTAACTTCTATTACAGTTTCTCCAAAATAAAGCCAAAAAAATGCATTATAATAGACTTTAATGGACGTCAAAGTAATTATTAAACTCATTTACTTTCAAGTACGCATGTGCATTAGAACAAGCAGATAGAGCAGATATCTATTTGAAGCAAATTTGAAAAAGCCCGGTAATATCTCTATATGAAACTGTTAATTGAGAAATATTGAAAATTTGGTTGTTTTTGATTCTTGTTGGTTTGATTTTGATTCGATTTTCGCAAATAAATTGCGCCATAATGGTTATGATCCACGTTGTCTTGGTTGATCCAGGAGAATTACGGAGAAAATCGTTATATATTTCATTATAAAGGATCGCTATAATGGAACTTTTAACGAATTAAAAATTAAATCTGGCGTAAAACAAAACTCGTGTTTAGTCTCGCAACGTAATATTATTGGTCTACCTTAAATTACCAAAGATTTAACAATAAAATGATAAAAGGAACAAAATAAACATGGACTAATTTCAAATACTAAATAGAATTTTTTTCAACTATTAAATTTTTATTAGTAATTTATATACAAATAATTATATGACAACGTCCCATTTTCTATTCCGGTTTTAATTCAATTCGCGAATAAATTGGGCCTCATAAAATTTAGCACTAAAGCCGAAATTAGAAGATGTTCGAGGTGAATTAACAAACCAAATATCGAATAAATTCGCGAATTGATTTAAAACACCATACAGTAACGTTAATAAAATATATTTGTACCATAAAATTATGTAACCTTTTGGTCATTACTTCGTATCAGATATTTTACTGTAATTTGGTTAACTTTTACTTTTTCCCGGGCGCTTTGTCAAATTAAATTCATATTTGTTCTCTTTGTCATTTTTGCATCTCTTTGTTTTTATTGCACATGCGTACTTGTAAGCAAATGCGTTTAGCTATTACTTTGACGTCGATTAAAGTCTACTATAATGGCATTCTTTTTTAGACTTTTTTGTAATAATTGTCAAGAAAATTAGAGTTCCGCCACCGGAATATTGCATTTTTAAGTGTTCTGAACATTTTAAGACTAATTTTATGTGCCTACGATTTTTTTTGAGAAAAGCCGCGATATGACAAAATTACCAAATAAACAACCAAATACTCACTTGTTCATTCATATATTTAGTATTAAATTATGTATTATTGTAATTGATAGAATATTTGTATATTTCCAGAGAGGAATTTTTAGGATAATTTTTTTTCAATTTATTGTTATTAAAAGAAAAAACTAACTCGTTGGAGAGTATAAAAAAATTTGTATGATATATAAATATATATATAAAGAAAATAACTTGTAAGTTCTAGTTACCAAAATTAAATGTACAATCTATAAGTAAATTTAAAAGTTTAGAGCCGGAAAAAAAAAGATTTTTTAAAATTGAATTGTGTTTTCACTGATTTATTCCTTCATATAAAACTAATTAACGTAATCACATTAACAAAAAAAAATAAAAACCAGTCAACGTTTGTCTCTCCCGAATATATAGTTGGGAATGCAAGGATGGGAAATTATAAAAGGGGGTGGGTGGGTTCTTCACACTTATACTAAATTATTTTGTAATTATATTTCTATTTGAATTAATCATCATTAAATATCGTTGCTATACTAAGTGAAGATGTCATGTGCAAGAGTTGGCCGTCGGTCGGGGCTTTAATATTAATTTGCCCGATTCATCACACGACATGTTGAAATCACCCAAAACGGTCCGAGTGCGGGCCGTAATTATCGACGGTGCAATGACTCGTTTGTGTATTCCCATGGCAAATAAAAACACTAGAAAGAAATTTGGTTTTTTTGTTATATATTATGTATTGCTGGATGAACTTAGTAGTAAACATGCAAATTGCAGGCACAGTGGCTTATAATTTATTGGGAAAGTTTGTGTAAAACACGTTTAAATAAAACCAAAGTTCTTCGTCTTGAAATTTCAACGTAGACCAAAAGTCAGAAACGGATTTTGTGTTTTAGAGAGTCAAGGGGCGATGCTGTGCAAAAGTTGTATCGAAAGAAACGATTATTGGTTAATGAATTGAAAAAAAACCATAAAATTCTTTATCTTAATTTATTTTCAATTAAAAGTGCACAAATTTTGCGCTCACATTGAAAAATAAACAAGTAAATATATCAAGTTACAATTTATAGTAATAAAACTATAAACGTTCGGAACTTGATATATTTAATATTTACTAAATAAAAATTGAAAGAATCTTCTCAGACAGTCAGACAGCCAAGCCGCAATTAAAGCGATCGAAAATTACCAGACTAGCTCTGGTAAGCTGGTCTGGGAATGTAAATCACTCCACCTCACCCAGTTGGCGACATCCAACAGGGTTGCACTTGCTTGGGTGCTGGGGCACTCTGGCATTAAGACGAACTCGCAAAGGCGGATTCAAGAATGTCATTCATGGGTCCAGAGCCATAGGCTATAGGCCTACCAAAGTGCATAACACTGAGTAGAATAGCCTGGAATAAAATCCTGGAATAACTATGCAGGAGGCAAGTTCTCAAAGGTCATAATAAAGAAACCTTTGAAAGAACATAACAAAAGACTTCTAAATCTTAGAAGGAAGGACATCAAAACGCTGGTAGGCCTATTAACAGGACACTACAGGGAACTATAGGGAAGAATAAAGAGTCATGCTTGCAGGAAATGTGGTGAGGGAAATGAGACTGTCTTCTATGTACTATTTGACTGCCCAGCCACAGACTCAAAGTCGTCACAACTCGCTTGGTCCACCCGGACATGAGCTGGGAAATATACACAGAGATCCAGTTAACTATCTGCTGAGATTCATCTCAGAAGCAGACCTGACCATCTGGAACTGAAATTAAACTGGAGCGCAATAGTCCTTTTAGGACGCAGCGCAGAGGAACTCTCATGAGAGGCCCCCAGATCAAAGGAAAAAAAAGGAAAAAGAAAAATAGCCGAAAGAAATATTAATTTAAAATTTTTTGACTAACGGCGAACGTCACGTTACCGAAGACCCCCCGCCCCGCCCCCCTGTCACGTCTTGTCACACTCAGCAAGACTCCCCCCCTTGTATGCGAACGTATTTCATGAACGGCCTCTAAGTACTTTTCAAATGTTGGGATCCAAATCACGACCATAGTTCCCTCCTTTTCCCTAAAACCGTAATTCCCTGATTTTCCCCTAAACTTATAACTTTGCTTTAAAATAGTCAAGTTTCGTGACTCAATAAGTTCCCTGAACTTGAGGATTGATTATTTGGCTCATAAGGAATCCAAACGGTATAGATTTTTTCCAAAGTTGTTCACGAAATGAGGACACAGTACAGAGGGCTCTAGTGTCAGTATTATACTAAATACAGTGTAATCTCACTAATCCGGCACTATTAAAAACCGGAGGGTTCCGGATTACTGGATTATAATGAAAAAGTCATAGGTGATGAATAAAATAAAGCATTTCATAGAAGTAAATATATGCAGCAGGAAAGAGGGGCGAGGGAGGCATGGACGAAGGGTGCCGGATTAGTGAGATTATATTTATTTAGTAGAAATTAATAAGTCATTTATTTCTAAGTTTCCAATCTTGAAATGCTTGATGGAATTAACGTTTTCAAACGTAGTGGTACGTAGTAGTACAAAAAAAAAAGTTAATAAAATTTGTGGCACGAAATTATCCAGGAATCTGAATATATGGGAAAAATCTAAGGTATGAGTATCTATACTAAGTTCATTTCTAATGATTTCCTTTTTTTTTGGTTCCATTAGGAAGGGAATACAAAATTAATATGAAACGAAAACCTAATATCTGTATTAAGGGTGGATCACCGTCAGAAAAAAAAATCGATTTTTTTTTCCATAAATATCTTCTTATAACATTCAAGAATAACGTGTTAAAAGGATTGGAATTGCTGACTAATGTATTTTCACTGATAAAAATTAAATAAATTGATAATACCATAAAAAAAATATCTTAAAAAAGCTTTAAATACGTTTTTCTCGAAATCAACATTTTAAAACTGGGAGACAAGATTTCTCAGAAACTATCCGACAGATTGACTTGAAACTGGAGAGTGTTATAGTTCAACACGTCTTCTTGGTACTGAACCTCTGAAATTGGCCAAACCTCCCCTCCCCCCTCAAAGTGGGAGAGGGGAAAAGGTCCAAAAAAAGGTCGTTTTTTTTAACTTTTTTTTCAAAGTCGCGCCATTTTGTGAATTTTTAACTTTCTTCAGATTTTCGAGGTTCAGTACCAAGAAAACGCATTACCAAAACCTACATTCTTTGAAAAATCATGATCTGACTTCCGGTTTCCGAGAAAACTTCGGTCTCCCGTTTGCCTCCTCATTTTTGAGGACCCTTTTTCAAAGCGCTGAAAAAGGGGGAGAGGGGGACATATCGGGTCAAATAAAAAAAAATAGTTCAAAAACTTCAACTTTTACATGCCGAAGACCGTTTTTTAATATCTCTAAAAAAAAATGGCAGCAGTTTTAAAAAAGTCATTATTTTTACGTTCTGACGGTGATCCACCCTTAACTTATGTAGCTTACATACACTGCATTTTCCCCCGATAAAACCTGTTAAAATGGGCTTAACAGGTTATCATTTTAGACAAAATATATGCTAACCTGATATGCACGTGGAAATGCCTGAAAGAAACCAAGATATACTCAAATCCGTCGTGGATGTCTTAAAAATTAAGCCTTAATATTCACCGGTCTAATTCATGATAGGTATTACAAATATTCGAGATTAATAAATCCTCGTTTCTTTCTGATGTTATAACAAAATACAACATCTGTCCTACTCTATGTTATTATAGTGATATCATGGTGCCCTCCGTTTATAAAGGACAAACGCTGAACCACTATAATAGCAATATTGAAAGTTTGGCATAGGTATAATTTATGAAAATGATAATGATGGTATAATTTATATATGAATTATTAACAATTCCAAACTTGAAAAATAAGTTTTCGGAGCTTCTGCTCCAATATTAACAGCCGTTCCCAAAACTTTTGTACCTCAAGAACTCTAATCATCTCCCGTTATTCCCAAAGGTTGTAATCCGTCCATTTCTGACTCTTAATCCAAATTACCAGATAATTTAATAGACAAACCAAACCACAACCGAAATAACAAAGCCACACACATACTTAGCGTAAGAGACGCCAAGGCGAAAAACGGATGATTCCAAAGGCTTTGCATGAAAGGAACAGCAGCCGTATCAGGATCAGTTAACCAATGCCAAGCTCCAGCTGCCGTACAAATTGATATCACCACTAGAATAACTAAAAACAGAAAAATTCAGTAAAACCATTGAAATAGTTACTTCACTAGCTTACTTCGCCATCGCGTGGCTGCTGGCTGTAGATGAGCAATTACTTCAGTCAAACGTCGCTCGAACGCTTTGAGATCTAAAAAACCAAACGAAAAATCAGTAAAATCAGTGTTCAATGGAAAATTTACATGGGAAATAAAAAACGATACAAAAACCTTCACAGGCTGTTTGCTCCATTGACATAATACGATAGACTAAGACTTCTTATAGTTAATAGTTGGTTTAATATTCTAATTTGTCGAACATTATCACAATAAAGTTATGAAATTAAAGCGAATTTTTTTGACTTTAACAACATTTGTCACA
This sequence comes from Sisyra terminalis, assembly GCA_958496175.1. Lineage (NCBI taxonomy): Eukaryota > Metazoa > Arthropoda > Insecta > Neuroptera > Sisyridae > Sisyra > Sisyra terminalis. The sequence goes on from OY292276.1 coordinate 59,579,099, forward strand.
TTAGTACCGTTCGATTCGTTTTTGTTCGTATTTTAAACTGATTCCTGATATCTCTTTTTAACCGAATGAAAACGTTATGTTTTGTTTCTGTTGGTAAAACAGAAATTTCTAGGGACTTTTATTGGTTTATAGGGAAATTTTGGTAGAGTTGTTGGTTTAAAAGAAAAAACAATGGCGGAACTTTTAAAATTTTAATGATTTTAATGTAAAAGTGCGATTTTGATGAAAATTTCTGAGGATTTCATCAAACTAATAAGGTATTTGCAATGATATGACCGATTTAATTTTTAATTAGACTAAATTTAAATTTTTTATATGAAAATTTTGTCAAAAATTGCATTTTTTTTAATAACCATGAATTACTTACACAAAGCCAAAGCCAACCATTTCGAAATATAAATTGTGTAAATTAGATGAAATAATTTATGCTTAAATCGAATTATTTGGACTTTCGACCTTTTCAAAACATGATTCAATCAAAAAATATTTGTCCACATAAGCCCCACGTCCACCAGCAATTAAATGTTTAGATTGGTTTAAATTTTTTTGCACATTCTTCCCGAATACATTTTTCGCATTTTCTTTCGGATAGACAAAAATAGAAATCGGTAATTGCGTTGTTTAGAAAGAAATAAATGAAACAAGTGAGGAAAAAACAGTGGAAAACCATAAATAATAAAAAAATAAAAGTAAGGTTAATTTCATTCTGGAAAAAGACGGGAAAACGTCAATAGTTCAATTTCGTGCTTTCCTGCGTGGATGATCAGTTTTTTCGGCCAAAAACTTTCCGCCGGTGTTCATATTTGAAACCCCCCCCCCCCAATTAAGTAGTGCAGAAGTGAGAACAATCGATTGTGTGGGTTGTTTTTTTGATTTTTTTAAATTAACCCATAAAATTTTGCTGACTTGTCAAAGTTTGTGGGTCCGAAAAAGTTTTGATTTTTTAGAGTTTTTGTTTTATTCTAAGAAGAATCGACGATGAGTGGTGAAGAGAATCTAGCGTTGGAGCCTTCTCTACGCAATATTGTTGATCAACAATCGTTAAAGTGGATCTTTGTTGGAGGGAAAGGAGGGGTTGGCAAAACAACGTGCAGGTATATCCCATAGGCAATAATGGGAATCCTTTTTACTATATATATATTCGTTTACCAGTTGTAGTTTGGCGGTTCAAATGGCTCGCGTTCGCGAGTCGGTTCTCATCATCTCCACCGATCCCGCCCACAACATTTCCGATGCCTTCGATCAGAAGTTCTCGAAAATTCCCACCAAAGTCAAAGGTTTCGACAATCTATTCGCCATGGAAATCGATCCAAAAGTCGGCTTCAACGAACTACCCGACGAGTATTTCGAGGGCAACGAAGCCATGAAACTCAGCAAGGAAATCATGCAGGAAATTATCGGCACATTTCCGGGAATCGACGAAGCCATGAGCTTCGCCGAAGTTATGAAGTAATCTTTCATACCGCAGACCAATATCCCTTACTGAATATCCACTTTTTGTAGATTGGTACAAAGCATGAACTTCTCGGCTGTCGTCTTCGACACGGCACCCACCGGGCACACGTTACGGTTGCTGTCGTTTCCGCAGGTCGTCGAAAAAGGCCTCGGAAAGCTGTTGCGGCTCAAGGCGAAAATTTTCCCGTTTGTCACGCAAATGTCGTCCTTGTTTGGCCTTAGCGATTTCAATCCCGATCAAATCTCGAATAAAATGGAAGAAATGCTCGCAATTATTCGACAAGTCAATGAACAGTTCAAAAATGCAGTAAGTTTCTAAATATCGAAGGGTATCACAAGTACATAGTACCAAGACAATAGATAGAACCTATGATAAAGGGAAGGTCATAAATTTCATCTATGAAACGAAATGGCTCAGGAAAGAGTCGAAGATATAAGCACCCCGCACCTCCCTATTAAAAAGAAGACAATACTTTTTATGAACATCAAATTGTATTTCTCCTACCACTATAAAATAGCGGAAATACAACTTATAGACGTTGAATATTAAGGGATATAGGTATAAGTTGTCTTTGTTTAACTCTATCAGGATTTGTCAACGTATTTCCCTGGAGAAGGAGTCCAAGGTCGAGCTGGGAGGTGTTATTATTGACGGGAAACATACAAATTTAATTAGCATTCTTGTTATTTCCCTGAAAATTCTTTAAGTGCACACGTCCTGCTGCAAAAATTTTATAAAATATTTTCAGATAATTCAATTCCAAAGTTAATCGAAGTTATTGTAGGGGCCGTTCATAAAATACGTCACGCAAAAATAAGCTTTTTCTGACCCCCTCCCCCCATTGCCACACGCTGTGTACCACTTTCTGTGATCCCCCAAGAAATATTTCGTCACAAAACTAAGACCCCCCCCTGAATATGATAAATTTCAATTAAAAGTGCACAAATAACTATATATTTAATATTTACTAAATACGAAATGAATGACTTTTTGGCTCATGTGTACTTGAGCACACCCCCAATCTGGCAATGTTGCATTTTCGACTTTGTTTTTAATTTAATTCGCGATTAAATCGGTCCATAATGAAAATTTAGCCACTAAAGACAGAATTAAGACCATATTAGAATTGAATAAACAAAAATATCGCGAATTAAATTAAAAACAACGTCGAAAATGCAACGTTGCCAGATTGTGGATGTGCTAAAGTACACATGAGCCGACTTTTTACCATGATAAAAATTGAAACAGAAAAATAGTCGAAAGAAATATTAATTTAAAATTTTTTGACGAACGGCGAACGCCACGTTATCGATGACCCCCACCCCGCCCCCCGTCACATCTTGTCACACTCAACAAGACCCCTCCCCTCTTGTATGCGAACGTATTTTATGAACGGCCCCTAAATAATACGCATATAAATGCGTTCATGTACGAGCTATGTTTATATCTTGGCTTTGTTACAAGGATACCAGCTGGTCTATCGCTTATTTTTCTATCAACCTAGTTAGAATGCATCAACCTATTGTTAAGTATGTTCAAAAAGATCATTAGGAACGACTTAAAACCATTAAATTTAAATTATTCCTTTTTTTCTTCAGTTTTCTTTGGTCACTGATTTAGTTGATTACGTTGTTGCATTTTTTCTACCAGCGTTGCCTATCCCTAGTAAGGTTCTTTAAAGAGAGGGCAAGGGCGGATTCACGATTTTTTGCTGGGGAGGGTGGGGGGCACAATATTATCTTTCGTTTGCAAGGTATCACGAAAAAAATTCGCAATTCCAGCCAGAAATAGATAAGAGTTTCACTAATGTTCTTTCTGTTACTTTATTCATATGTTTTCACAACTTTAATAATTTGATTTGCTTCTAAGTATGTACTGTTATGGAATTTCCACAGTACACAAAAATATCCTGGGGAGGGGCAGGTGCCCCCGTGTCCCCCTTTTTTTTCCCTTAATCCGTCCGTTATTTAGCTACGATTTAATTCTGTATTCAAATAACAATTGAATCGTTTAAGAGTGTCTCAAAAATTTTGAGCCTAATTGGACTTTTCTAGGAAATCGGAGGGGGAAAAAGATCTGCGGGTACCGTGGATTGGGGGCCACTGGTTCAGAACTAAGTCATCCGTTTATGTATTTCTTCATCAAATTTCGCCATATTTGATTCTACCTGTGTAGTTTAAAAAAATTTAAATGCCTTTAATAACTTTTTTGAACATTTTAAACAATAAATGGCATTCTAACAAGGTTGATAGAAAAATAAGTGATAGAAAAGCTGATTTGCATGTAGCAAAAAAGGATGAAAACATAAATATGGTTAATTGATCAGACATGCTACGAAACGCTACGCATCAGTTGCATATTTTTTACCATTAACTTCTATACGTTTCCCTGTATTCTATTATATTTCCTACCGTATATTTAAGTCTTTTATATCGTTATACTAGTTTTAGATCGGCCATCGTGACCACTCGTCCACTAGTAGGCTTCTTAATTATTATTAAGTCTAATATTGGACACTTTCCTCACGAAATCATACAATATTCTAGTTTAACATTTTATTTATTTATTTTTTTTTACCGTAGAAATGTCGACTCCTATTTTGAAAAAGAAAATAAATATAAGTTTGGATCTATTTTCGAGTGAAAGGTGAAAGCTTTTGGAATAAATGAATTTATTGTCCGTAAAAATAAATCTATTTCTTAAAACAATTATCTTTTCTTAGGCAGATATACATATTTGTTTATACAAAATACTCGTTTTACGCGATTTTCTCCTACATTATATGAATTCAAAGTCTCGATTTACGCGTTTTCTCTTGGAAGTATCTACCACGTAAATTGATAAGTCTACTTAACTTTATTGTTATGTACCGTTATTTTATAACTGCTAAGCGACTCTTGGGTTAATAAAAGTCCGTAAATCGAGAAATATCGAAAATTTTCTCGAGATTTAAACCACCTTAACCACTTGGCATCTTAATTATTATTTAGTCTAAATGTTGGGTACCTTCCTCAAGAAATCATACAATATCCTAGTCTAACATTTTATTTATTTATTTTTTTACCATAGAAATGTCGATTCCTATTTTGAAAAAGAAAATAAATATATCTTTGGATACATTTTCGAGTTCTGGATTTCCTCCAGAAGGGTGAAAGTTTTGCATCTCTTGCAAAAGCTTTTGGAATGAACGAATTTACTGTCCTAAAAATAAATCTATTTCTTAGTATAATTATCTTTTATTACAATTATCTCGGTTTACGCGGTTTTCTGGCACGTTATATGAATTCAAAGTCTCGGTTTACGCGTTTTTCTTGAAACGTATCTACCGTATAAATCGAGAAATATCGAAAATTTTCTCGAGATTTAAACCAACTTAACCACTCTTAATTATTAAGTCTAATATTGGACATCTTCCTCAAGAAACCACACAATATCCTGGACTAACGTTTTATTATTTATTTGTAGGAACAAACTACGTTTGTGTGCGTTTGCATCGCGGAATTTCTGTCGCTCTACGAAACAGAACGACTTGTCCAGGAGCTGACCAAATGCGGCATGGACACCCACAACATCATCGTCAATCAACTCCTATTTCGAAACCACAACGAAACGGAGCCACGATGTAAAATGTGCGATGCCCGATGCAAAGTCCAGGAAAAGTATTTGGATCAAATTGACGATTTGTACGAGGATTTCCATGTGACAAAGTTGCCGTTGTTGGACCGAGAAGTGCGCGGTGTCGAGCAAGTGAAATTGTTTTCCGAAAATCTAATAAAACCATATCAGCCGAGTCAATAATATTAAATCAAATATATATATTTTTCTTTTCTTCCAAATTACCTAGCTTTTATCTTTGTTGGTGGAATTTGTTATATGCGAACGCGTGCGAGATAGAGAGATAATTATATTTATATTTATTACTACTTAAAACACAATTCGAAACTACTGCAGGGGCAATTGGAAAGAGACATTGCGTTAATTGAAAAAAAAATAATATAAATTGTACATTTCTTGATTTAAAAAAATATACATTTTTTAAATAGGTATTTTGTTTACGTTTTATTTATGTCTTCCACTTCCTCCATCGCATTGACCCTGACCATTTATTCTACGTAAATTAATCTCAGAACCGGTTTTACTTTCGCTCAAATCATTCTTCTTCGGATTAGTTTTAATTCAATAATGAATCGGCTTACATTTACAACGCGATTTAATGATGGTAAAGTAATTTGTAGATTAATAAGGTCAAACAATTTATGTAAATATTTTAATTTTTTTAAGGTATTTTTGCGAAGCACCTGGCAAGATTGAAGCACACGAAAGCGGCGCTTGACTTTCAAAATATTTTGGCATCACAAATTGAGGACATAAAAAAAGCGGGGACGTGGAAAAATGAACGTATTATCACATCGCCGCAACAGATGGAAATTTCGGTGGAGGGTCATGCGAAAAAATTTCTAAACTTTTGTGCCAACAATTATCTAGGATTATCGGTAGGTTATTAGGCGAAAGGGTCTAGCAGGATCCACATGGCGAGTTGGCCCCCAAATAGGAACCTATGTCGAGAAACTTATGTCAAAATATCGGCTTGATATGCAAACACATTTTATATACTTTTCGCGACCAAATTCCTCGTTGATCTTGAAATAAGGGCCAAAATGTCCCCCCGCATGGCTATTTTTCAAAGTTATATATCTCAAAAACTAATTAAGCTAGGCAAGTGAAATTAACGCGAGGCTTTAGATTATTTTACAGAGTAAATCATATATTTTTTTGAAATTTTTAGAAAAATAAATTGTAGAAAAAAAATCCAAAAAACAAATGAAATTTTTTTTTTTTATGTGTTCTCTGAAAATGACAATCACGAAAAAAATATATTTTATGCTTCTACATGAGCACTATAACTCATAAGAATTGCGTGAAAAAATAATTGGTGCAACAGCTTGAAAAAAAAAAAAAAAATGTGATTTACGCCTACTAATATACTTCGGTTTTTATTTTTTTTCGAAGTGTTTCACCAACTTTTTTTTCACAAAACTTCAATTACAAAATAGGCCACATATAGGAGCAAAACATATATTATTTTCATAATTGTAAGTCAAAAGAAACATTAAAAAAAATCAAAATAAGATTTTTTCGCTGACTTTGAACAGTTATACTGTGTATACAATATATAAAATATATTGCAGTCCAATTTATGTAGTATAATTTAACATAATAATATACAAATTTAATATAATAATATATAAAAATCATACCACCAAACAGAAGTTCAAACAAAAATATTCGTGACGTATTGCCCAGATACGTATTTCGATTGTCAAGCAATCTTCTTCAGTGGTCATCAAGTAGTTTGGATCACTCCGTAACTCCGAGGATGATTGCTTGGCAATCGAAATACGTATCTGGACAATACGTCACGAATATTTTTGTTTGAATTTCTGTTCAAATTTATGTTGGTGGTATGATTTTTATATATTATTATATTAAGTTTATATATTATTATATTAAATTTGTATATTTTATATATTGTATACACAGAAGAAAACCAAGTTATTCAGATGCCGTCAATATGTACGCAGAATTAATTGTGGACGCATAGTATTGACGATAATTTTTTTTATTCATATTTTAATAAAAATTGAATACTTAGTTGTTGTTTTTTTCTTTTGGGATCAATTATTTTGATCTAGAAAGTAATCATCTTAAGAGTAAATATAGAAAAACAAAGAAACTAATGAAAACATTTTTTTTATGTTTCCTTTGGCTTACAATTATGAAAATAATATATGTTTTGATTTTATATGTGGCCTATTTTTTATTGAAGTTTTGTGAAAAAAAAAATGGTGCAACACTTCGAAAAAAAATAAAACCGAGGTACACTATTAGGCGTAGATCACATTTTATTTTTTTTTTCAAGCTGTTGCACCAATTATTTTTTCACGCAAGTTTTATGAGTTATAGTGCTCATGTAGAAGCATAAAATATATTTTTTTCGTGATTGTCATTTTCAGAGAACACATAAAAATAAAATATTTCATTTGTTTTTTGGATTTTTTTTGTATAATTTTTTTTCTAAAATCTTCAAAAAAATATATGATACACTCTGTAAAATAATCTACAGCCTCGCGTTGGTTTCACTTCTCTAGCTCAATTAGTTTTTGAGATATATAACTTTGAAAAATAGCCATGCGGGCGGACATTTTGGCCCCTATCTCAAGGTCAAAGAGGAATTTGGTCGCGAAAAGTGTATAAAATGTGTTTGCATATCAAGCCGATATTTTGACATAAGTTTCGAAATAGGTTCCTATTTGGGGGCCAGGTCGCCATGTGGATCCTGCTAGACCCTTTGGTCAATTTTCTAATCCGAAATACAAATGTAGACATTTCCGGATTAGGCTTCTCTTTAAAATTCCACAAGTTAAGTTAAGTTTAAGATTAAAACTCCGGAAATCTACTTTTTGGCTAGGACCCCATCATTTTTCAATCCACTAATCTATGGTTACATTTTTCTAGAACAACCCGGAGATAATCGCCGCTGCCAAGAAAGCCTTGGAAGAATACGGCGGTGGATTAAGTTCGGTACGATTTATTTGCGGTACCCAATCAATTCACAAGCAATTAGAGTCGAAAATCGCCGAATTTCACGAGAAAGACGACACTATTCTGTATCCGTCCTGTTTCGACGCCAACGCCGGCCTATTCGAGGCAATTTTAACGAGCGACGACGCCATCATCTCCGACGAACTAAACCATGCGTCCATCATCGACGGAATTCGATTATGTAAAGCCAAAAAATACGTCTACAAACATCGAAACATGAATGGTAAATCAAAAAAATAATCAATTTTTCTGAAGTTAATTATTCTGGTAAACAATATTCAGAGGCTCAATAGCCGGGCCGAAACGTCGCGGATGTAATAAATAGTTTTGACTGATTATTATTGATCCTAATCCTCTGAATATTGTTTACCAATTTATCATCATTGAGGGCCTGAAACTTTACAATAATGTTAATTATTCTCTTTTGTAGACTTAACGGAGAAATTGAAAAGTGCAAAAGACGCACGTATACGTTTAATCGCGACCGACGGCGTTTTTTCCATGGACGGCAACATAGCACCACTGCCAAAAATCGTGGAACTCGCCCAAAAATACGACGCCCTAGTTTTCATCGACGAATGCCATGCCACCGGCTTTATGGGTCCCAACGGTCGCGGCACCGAAGACTACTTCAATTTACGGCAAAGCGTCGACATCATCAACTCCACACTAGGAAAAGCACTAGGCGGTGCCGCCGGCGGCTATACAACCGGCTCCGCTCACCTAATACAACTTCTCCGCCAAAAATCGCGGCCTTATCTCTTCTCCAACTCAATCCCACCGGCCGTGGCCGCCATGGGACTCCACGTCATCGAAATGCTTCTCTCGACCAATCAGCTGGCCGAAACGATTCAAGCCAACACCGGCCACTTTCGACGTCGAATGACCGCCGCCGGATTCACAATCGCCGGCGAAAATCATCCCATTTGTCCGGTGATGCTGGGCGACGCGCAACTCGCCTCCAATTTCGCCGACGAACTCCTCAAAAACGGCATCTACGTCATCGGATTCAGCTATCCCGTCGTGCCCAAGGGGGCCGCACGAATTCGCGTACAAATCAGTGCCGCCCATACGATCGAAAATATCGACCAAACCGTCGATATGTTCATCAAAGTGGGACGTCAATTTAATGTGATCAAATAAATAGAAATAAATTTCATAAAATTTATCTATTTTTTTTTTTAATATAATCATTATAATCCTGCTCTTTGAAAAATAGTTCACATTTCAAATCATTTACTTAAAAAAAAAACGGAAAAAACCTTCCACTATATACAAATATTAAGTAACAAGTAAACTAAGTAGCTAGAAGTTTTAAAATATAATTAACATATCGAATAACTAAGTTTCGTTGATTGAACTTAAGTAGTATTTCAATTAAAAAAGTACCAATTTAACTAATGAAATCTATTAAGATTTTTTCGCTGACTGAATTCCCCAAAACGTAAAGTTCAAAAAAATCACGTATTTCGATTGCCAAACAACTTTCTTAAGTAGTCCAGTACAATTAAATTTCTTCAATGACTTGGCAATCGAAATACGTTTATTTGAACTTTCCCTTGCAACAAAAATAAAATCCCCTAAATCAAAATTTCATGTTTCAATATCATAAAAACGCATTTCTATTTTTATTATTTTTTTTTTACAATAATCACAGTAATTACTAAAATGTCTCGCCCCTCCCACTCATCGACGTCATCATCGTCATCGTTCAAATAAATTATGTGTTAATTATATGTTTAACATTGGCAGGATTGGTTTTGTTTATTTAAATTTTTTTTCCTCTCAATTTTCTCAATTAAAACTTATTGCAACCCTGTGCTTTTTTTTTTGATTGGCACGGTTTTCATTTATTAATATTTTTTTTTCTTTCCAAGCAATGTTTACGCTTAACAAGTACTCTACTTATATAACGTTATTTTCATTTTTTTTTTATACATTTTCAAATAATGACTAAAAAATAAATCTTACAAAAGACTAGAATGTAACCAAAAGTTTAATTTGAGCGAATCGAAAAGGGAAAGAAAATTGGGGGGGGGAAATAAACGACAGGAGGGAAATGGACGAGGAAAAATTCCAAAATTTTCATACATATATGGTATAGTAGACTGACTCAAAAAAAAAATTATTTTTTTTTCTTAATTATATCGAAAATATTGTTGGGAGTGACAAAAAAAAAATCCTGTGAAAGTTTAAGCTCTTGATATTAATATTAAGCGGTGCGGGCATCGCAAATTTCGATTTTCCATTTAAATAACATAGGAACAATATTCCCTTGCACTTTGGAATTTTATAGCTCACGTTGGTGACAATATTTCGGAATGACCAACATATATTCTTTTAGAAAATTGAACGATCTACAAAAAAGGTCTCGAACAAGTTTTTGATATATTTATTCCTTCAAAAGTTATTCGAGGTCAAAGTTGAACTAAGGAGAAATTTAAATATTTTTTCAATTTTTTGACGCAACCATCAATTTTATAAGAAAATTTTATAGGACATTTTTTGTAGAGCACCTTTTTTTCTATAACTTATCTCTATAAAAGTTTTTGATATTTTTCACAGGTCCTAAGTTATTTGCATTAAACTGAAAATTCCTTGAATTATTCAATTTTTATCATAAAAATTATTATTTTTTATTTTAATTAAATAACTAAGGACCTGTGAAAAACATCAAAAACTTTCATAGAGATAAGTAATAGGAAAAAAAGTGCTCTACAAAAAATGTTCTATAAAATTTTCTCATAAAATTGATGGTTGCGTCAAAAAATTGAAAAAGTATTAAAATTTCTCTTTAGTTCAACTTTGACCTCGAATAACTTTTGAAGGAATAAATATATCAAAAACTTGTACAAGACCTTTTTTGTAGATCGTTCAATTTTCTGCAAGAATATATGTTGGTCATTCCGATATATTGTCACTAACGTGAGCTATAAAATTTCAAAGTGCAAGAGATTATTGTTTCCATGTTATTTAAATGGAAAATCGAAATTTGCGATGCCCGCACCTCTTAATATTAAGAGCTTAAACTTTCACAGGATTTTTTTTTTTGTCATTCCCAACAATATTTTCGATATAATTAAAAAAAAATTGAATCAGTCTAATATATATAGTTAAAATTAAAAAATATTCACTTCTCCGAAAATGCCATCGTTTTTAACTTGAGCAACCTTCCACCTCCCCCTAGATTAATTTCGAGACCGAAAAGCGAATATTTTTCAAGTGTCTAATAAAATTCTCTTACGTTTATAAAATCATATCACATAAATAACATTATTTATTATTTCTTTCAAATACTAAAAACGTTTTCTTTGAATTTATATATATATACTTATATAAAATTGATTATATACCTCTGATATATATATACTTCTGTAATTATTTTTCTCATTCTTTGCAAGTAACCATTAAAAATCATAATATTGATTCCCTAGAAAAACATAATCATGGAAATGGGAAAGAAAATATGGAACGAAAGGAAAATCAACTCACGCCGACTGAGAATTAAGGACTTTGGGTTTCGTATGCGGTGGCGTTGATGTTTCCACGTGGGCCAAACTTTCGGCGGTTCCTTTGGGAGGCTGCGTTTCGTTTTTGGTTGCCATTAGCGATTGCGATAGTGGCGCTGCAATTGATTGCTGTTTATCAGCGGTGGCACTGGCCCGCACTACTACCTTATCAAGTTCCGACGATAATTTATCACTTTTGGCATTCAAATCGATAACGTCCGATTGTAGTTTACTGACGTCCGTCTTTAGTTCTTGCGTATCTTTCGCATTAGTGTCGACCTAAAAAATAAAAAATGTAGAAATTTAAGTATTAAGTAAGTAATTATAAAGAAAATAAATGGTCTAAAATATCAGGAAGCTTACAATGTACTGGAGGATAAAGTTCTACTTATTTTATTTGAAAAATAATACTTAAGTAATTAATAATGTTCTTGGGAACTTGGATTTAAATAATACGACGTTATTTTTCAAATTATCTCAACGTTTCGTTGGTATTTATTGCCAACTTCTTCCGGAGAACTAAAAAGACTTAGTTCTCCGGAAGAAGTTTGAAATAAATACCAACGAAACGTTGAGATTATTTGAAAAAAAACGTCTTAGTATTTAAATCCAAGTTCCCAAGAACATTATTAATTATTTACTACACAATAATACTTAAGGTTATTTAAAAGTGCTACGGGGAATTAAAATAGTAAGAGGAATTATCTAATCTTATGCATTGGGCGTTGTAAATAGTTTAAACATTACATTTGTTAAAGAAAAATGTTCATTGAATTTAGTACCGGACCAAAAGGAGCTCTTTTTTTTTTGTAATTTTAAATGAATATTTCTTAAGAACGTTATGGAGATACAATCGAAGACAAAAGTACAAAAAAAAAATATAGAAATTCGTGAATAATTACATCGTATAGCACAGCGGTTCCTAACCTTTTTCAGTCGCGGACCCTCAAGGAAATCAAGCATAATGTCAAGGACCCCTGAATGAAAAAAGGTGCAATTTTCGGACAATATTATATTTTAGTATTCCTTCATTAAATTAAAAAACAAACTTTTTCAAATGGGACTGCAGACCCTCAGGGGTCCGCGGACTACAAGCTAGGAAACAATGGTATAGCACAAGGTTTGTAAATTACACAGGTTTCTCCATTAGAAAAAACAAATGACGTCATACGAAGAATTTTGAAATTGATCAGTCTGAAGATATGTACGAATTTCTTCTGGATACGTCACGTATCCATCACGTGGCCACCATGAGGCCACCTGTGCATTTTATAAACCTTGGGTATAGCATACCATGAGGCGAATAAACGGTCGACACTTAAAAAACTTTATATCTAATTTAAGAGAAAATCAAAAATTTCACCAAAAATTTTAAACAAAATACGAAATAACTTAATTTCAACTTAACAAATCAAAATATTATTGCTATGATGCTCATATTTGCCATAATGTATTATCAAGATTAATGTAATTCCCCTGTCACGATCCGAATGATTTAATTTCGCCGGTTTTAAGCAAAAAAATTTAAAAAAAATCAAATCAAATAGTTCTCAGGTTTTCATCATAAAACTTAATTTTCGAAGCAAAAGCTTTGGATGCAACAAAAACAAATGAATAAAATAAATAATTCCTTTCTATACAATACAAACGTACATGTGTAAAACAAGTGCACAATAATATATGGATATTTTCTTCACTGTTCTATAAGTAGGCTTAGCACACTTTACAATAAACAAAACGCAGCGCTAGAAGTAACTGCTAGTGCCATCTGTGGAATTATTTTTAAGGTACTAGTCATTAAAAACAAAAACAAAACATAACTCTCTTAAGTAGCACTTTGTTTTGTTATTATTTCACATCATATGCACGATCTATCTATATATATATAGATCATTAGTACGAATCGATCAAGGGCAAACAAATGAAAAACCGGTCATAGCCACCCCAACGTTTAGCACTTGTTATCAGGAATTTGAAGACAATAACATAATAAATGAATAATTATCTTACTACTACAAGTGAAAGTATTTGTCTACCTGCTATGGCAATTAACACCTCTTCATCCAAAGTTCAAATAAATGAACATCAACAAAGATTACAATAATCTCGTTAAAGTCGATTTGAATAGAATACAAATTATCAATTTTTACGTTTTATTTTACAATTAGGGTTTTATATCAAAAATTGGACATGTCTGTCTGTCTGTCACGCTTATTTTACTAAAAAAATGATAATTATTTTAAAGATTAAAAGTTAAAGAAAGGTGAATTTAACCGCTATGGAATGCAGTAAAGATGGTACAAGAAAAAAAAATGAGAAGCAAAACATCACCCCTATAATAAGGGGATGAAAAAAAAAGTTGCTGTAGATATAAGCGTGTGAGGTATCGTTGAAAAGGTCATGAAAAATGACAAATTTTCAAAATAATTTTCAATTTAAATTTTTTTTCTTAAAAATCATATAGTGAATTTCAATAAACTTATGCAAAATTAATTCCCTACAATAATCTCGTTTAAATCGGTATGAATCAAGGTTTGTAAAATACACAAGTTGCTCCATTAGAAAAAAAAAATGACGTCATACGAAGAATTTTGAAATTGAATCAGTCTGAAGATATGTACGAATTTCTTCTGGATACGTCACGTAGCCACCATGAGACCACCTGTGTATTTTATAAACCTTGGGTATGAAAAGAATAAAAATTATCAACTTTTAAGTTCTATTTTACATTTAGGGTTTTATATCAAAAACGGAACTCTCAAAAATTGGACATGTCTGTCTGTCTGTCACGCTTGTTTTACTAAAAAAACGATAATCACTTCAAATTAAATGTTACAGAAAAGTGAATTCAACCGCTATACAATGCAGTAAAGATGCTACAAGAAAAAAAAAATGAGAAGCAAATCATCACCCCTATAATAAGGGGATGAAAAAAAAAGTTGCTGTAGATAGAGGCGTGTGAGGTATCGTTGAAAAGGTCTTGAAAAATGACAAATTGTCAAAATAATTTTTCCATTTAAAATTTTTTTCTTAAAAAATTAACTCCAATAAACTTAGTTCCCTAAAGTTTAAACTACATATTTTGAAAGTTTGAGATGCCTGATAGCATTTTTTGCTATAATAAAAATAAATTTAGTTTTATGACTTAGTGAATCGCTTTAAAATTTACACAAGTGCTTTAGTATTAAATAAAGAACATTCTACTAAATTTTTAGTTATCTGGTAGCATTTTGACATACCTATATAGCACCCTTAAATTTTATCAAGTAAAGTTCAAAATTAGCAGTTACATTATGTTTTGATATTAGCTTAAAACAATAAAATGGTTATATCAATACATCGACATTCGATAGAGCCGCATTTGTCGCTGGAAACCAGCGATTAGCAAATGCACCATAACTATAGTTAAGCGATTAAAAATTACGCAACGTTACGATTTTTTTTCTCCATTTATAAGCTTCCAATCGGCTTGAAATTTTACAGAAACATGGCTCAAATATTCGACTATCTATTAATTTCAATTGTACTTCTACCTTCTAAACAACCTTAAGAAAATCTTTCTATAACTATCAGTTTCAAGTGGATATTGTTACCCTTGTCTTATACTAACAATTTCAGCAGCTTTCTCTTTCAAAAGCACAAAGGTTTTCCTAGTGATTTTTCTATGACTTATAAACAGTGGTCTATTAGACAGGGAAGACGTTTTCCTTTTTTAAATCAAATAAAATCTTTGTTTAGTACCACACTATAAGTGTAATTCATACATAAAAAGTTAAAATACCATTAAGATTCTTATTAAGGGCTTGTTAATATTTTGTATAGTAAGAATAAAAAACTAACAAGGGAACCAATAGTTAGTTACTTTTGTTAGTATAGTATAGTTGGTTACTTCTTATTTTACTAATACACCACTGCCTTATAAATTATAATAAAATCCTTCCCGCCCTTATATTCCAATGCTTCTTTTACTTCCGTAATTTTTCTTAAATCACCAGGGAAATTTATATTTTCCATCATTTTCATTTACCTGTCCTGTGAGTTTTGTTATTGAATCCGACATTGACTTTTGATCGGCAGTAGCTTGAGTACAAATACCTTCCAAACGTTTACTAGTTTCACCCAACATTTCAATTGATTTCTACAAAAGAAAAATTATTATTATTATATATGTTTTAGGTACTAAATAACCATAGATTATCTGTACTATAGTCACGTATAAGTCGCTCAGAAACCAATATTGTTAAGTCCATATATTGACATTTGATTTTAATGAAGTTTAATTATTTTATGGGAGGAACATTATTCAGAAATTAAATAAATAAAAATTTAAAAATTGCGCTTAATGCATTTACAATAAGGTTCCGTTGTTATCGGCTTTCCTACACTAGCACCGCCAGTGTTCGTCGAGATGAACTGAGCATTTTAGGAAATAAAAAATTAACATTGAGTGGCCCTCCCATGGTAGTCACTATTATATTAGTCGTTATTATCTAAGGTTTATCAAATATACACAAAAGGTTGAAATTAGACATTGCTGGTATTCTTATCCATGGTTATTATACATCAATGATTCTCATTTTCTGGATACTTGATATTCGATGTTTTCATTAAATTTTTCATATCCTCAGGTACTCAATTACAAACATCAATTGTTAAATCTATGAACAATAATCTCGGCATTTATACGACTGTCCTTCTCATAATTCTCAGTATTCTCTCTTACCAATCATTACCAATATTCTACATGGATTTAACAATTGATGTTTGTAATTGAGTACCTGAGGAAGCTGCGAAAGTGGCGAAATGTTGTACGAAAAATTTAATATCCAGAAAATGAGATTCATTATAGGACTGCTGAAGTTAACATGCCCACCCCTCTAGCTACGGTCGTGAATTGACACAGGTGGCCTTTTTAGAACAAATCTTATAAGGTAATAATAGGAATAATATACAGTAATCCCCCGCTTAACGGTAATTCAATATAACGGAAAAGGTTAATTAAGTATAACAATTACGATGTACAGATCAAATATTCGCAATTACGGATAATATATGAATATTTGCGCTGCTAGTGGCAGAAAAGAGAACTATAATCTGAGAATATACCAAAAAAATCAACTATTTTTTTTTTGAAAAAGATATCGAAAATATGGTTCAAGGTGACAAAACAAAAATATCGAGAAAGTTTGAGCCCTTAATATTAATATTAACAGATCTATCATCTTTAATTTCGATTATTTATTTGTGCTTTGATTTTTGCGTCAATGCTGTCGAAACTATCAAGATAAAAAAATTCATCTGCCCATATATTTATAGAAAAATAAAATCCCTACAAAAAAGGTCTCTTTGAAAATTTTTGCCAGACACACCGTTTCCGAATAATCAAGCTTCAGACATTGTTATAATTTTTAGATTTATCTTCTTTATTTTCGGAATTTTGTAACAAACAAACAAATAAATATATAGAAATAAACAATATGGATTCTTGAAGGGAATTTAATGCTCTACAAAGAAGGTTTCTTAACGTTTTTACATAAAATCTCTTTTTCAAAAGTTATTCACAATTAAATGTGAATGAAATATTAAATTATTGTTGAATAACTTTTGAAAAAGTGATTTTATGTAAAAACGTTAAGAGACCTTTTTTGTAGAACATTAAATTCCCTTCAAGAATCTATATTGTTCATTTCTATATATTTATTTGCTCGTTAGTTACAAAATTCCAAAATAAAGAAGATGCATCTAAAAATTATATCAATGTCTGAAGCTTGATTATTCGGAAACGGCGTGTCTGGCAAAAATTTTCAAAGAGACCTTTTTTGTAGGGAATTTAATTTTCTATAAATATATGTGCAAATAATTTTTTTTACCTGGATAGTTTCGACAGCATTGACGCAAAAATCAAAGCACAAATAAAAAATCGAAATTAATGATGATAGACCTCTTAATAATAATATTAAGGGCTCAAACTTTCCCGATATTTTTTTTGTTACCTTGAACCATATTTTCGATATACTTTTCAAAACAAATAGTCGATTTTTTTGGCCCAGTCTAATGTACATTGTACACCAATAATAGTCTCAGATTATAGTTCTCTTTTCTGTCACTAGCAGCGCAAATCTTGTCCGTAATATTGAGTTTCCGTTAAGCGGGGGATTACTTTATATTATTCCTATTATTACTTTATAAGATTTGTTCTAAAAAGGCCACCTGTGCCAATTCGGCGGTCCTATTTTAAATTCAACTTTAGTTTCAACCTTTTGGGTATATTTTGTAAATCTTCAATAATAATGACTACCATGGGAGGGCCACTCAATGTTAAACAATATTATATTTTTTTTTTGTCCCCTTGAACAATATTTTCGATATACTTTTCAAAAAAAAAAAAAAAAAAAATCGATTTTTTTGGCCCAATCTAGTAAAAAGCCTATACCATTCGGACTCTGTATACTCCGTTGATTGCATCAAATCTGAGCAATATTTTTGATAGACTTAAAAAAAATAATCGATTTCTTTGGCCCAGTCTAATGTACATTATACATCAATAATAGACTCAGATTATAGTTCTCTTTTCTGTCACTAGCAGCGCAAATATGCATATATTGTCCGTAATTGCGAATATTTTATCTGTACACCGAAATTGTTATACTTAATTAACCTAAACTCCGTGGATTGCATCAAATCAGGCAACATAGATTAAGAGTCAATCTATGTTTTTTACAATCCTTGGCTATCCATTTTCCATTTTTATTTTTTTTTTAGACTTAACCATATCGTTTTTAAAGCAACTTTTTAGCAACATAGTTTTAGACCAAGGGTCCTCAACTTTATTCTACCCGCAGTTGAGGACTCCTTGCATTAAATTATAAATAATGCCTACATGATGATTATTTTGATCTTCGACAACCCATTGCAATTTATTGGTTAACGTTTCATTCACCGTCGAAATATTAAACGACACCTGAGCAATGGCTTTCGCAATCGCTTCATTTTCGGCCACTAACGCTTGACTTTGACTGGCCTCTGACGATTTATTAGCCTTTTGCAATCCACTTACAGCACTCTAAAATAAAAACCCACAAAAAAAATTAGTAAATCCCAACCGAAATCTGGTAAACTATTACAAAAAATACCTGCAAACTAGTTATATTTTGTACCATAATTTGACTAACACCCAAGTGCTGCGTATTAGACTCCTTCAAAGCCGTCACCGTTGTGCTCAAATCTTTGATTTCACTTCCAAATTTCGCAACCGATGCCAACAATTGTGCAACATCGTGCGGTAGATTAACCAGCTCGGGATTATCCTTGAGGCGTAGCTGCACCTGGTGCAGCTCGTCCTTCACTTTCAATACTTGACTCGTGAAGTTTTCCAGCTGCTTTTTTAAGTTGTCCAGCTGCAGGGCCAAAGCGGTTTGATTTTCTTGAAGACCTCGCGACACGGAGTGGCACTTTTGAAGCGCTTCGGGAAAGCCTTGACTGCTGGAAGTCACTGCCAAAAAAAAAAAAAAAACGAGGAAATTATAGTTTTTCGTGCTGAATAGAAGTGTGGAATTTTGACGGAATTGGCTTTGAATTTTTAACCTTGATCAAGCTCGGAGCGAAGCGAGGTGATTTGTTCGCGAACATCGATCAAGAGCCACATGACCGTGATCGTGGCGATCACGCACGTGAGCACGAGCACGGCGGTGCAGCCGCGGATCATCGACAAGACGATGCGGCGCCGGGAGATTCGCGAGCCGCCGATGCCGCCACCGCTGCCGCACACGTTGCGCGACCTTTTGCCGTTGCAGCCGCCGCCGATGCCGGTCTCGTGGCCGCCCACCGAGTTCCAGTAGGCCTCCTGCTCGTCGGTCGACTCCGACAGCAGCTGATCCTGCGAGCTGACCCCATTGCCCGCCGTCGTACACCGCTTGTTCACCATCGTTACACCGCCGCCCATGCACGACCGCTTCATCAGCGAATTGGCCACCAACGCGTCCAACTCCTTCCGCTTCTTCATCTTCTTGCCCGTCCGCAACGGCACATTCACGTGCACCACGTCCATATTTCTTTTGCTCGTCGAAAATTTACGATTCACACCACACACGCGATCTCGTCAATCAATTTGTTCATTTTCCCTCTACAAAAAAGGACAACTTATACGCCTCACACCACCATACATTAACTATATTTCATTTTCAATCGGTTTTATTGTACAGATAACTTTCCTCGCCTGTCCACTACCAAAAAAAAAAAAAATACGGGGTGCAGCGGGGATAAGGGGGTCAATAGCTTTTTTTTTGGTATGTCACGGTTCTAAGTTTACATATATTCCTCACATTTCCTTGTAATTAAGTGCTATGACAAGATCAAGTTGCCTATGAAAAAACAAATACCAAAGAACAATGGCTGAATTTAAAGGGGGGGTGAAAGGAAGAAAATTTCAAGTTCAAACTCATAAATTTGATATCAAATAACTAGACAATATTTTTTTTATAAAACTAAAAAAAAACCTTCAACCTCATCATAAACTTTTAAAGACCAAATTTTACTAGATAAAAAAAATTATAATTTTTTTTTCTTAATTATATCGAAAATTAAAAAAAATAGAGAACGGGGGTAATTTTAAAAGTTTATGAGTATCGAGGAATGGTGAGGGGAGTAAAACTTTAAAAAAAAAAACACGATCATCCATTATGGATGGCCCCTTAGGTCTTCATTAAATTAATCTTATATATTTAATAGACTGAATCAAAAAAAATTATAATTTTTTTTTCTTAATTATATCGAAAATATTGTTGGGAATGACAAAAATAAAATCCTGTAAAAGTTTAAGCTCTTAATATTAATATTAAGAGGTGCCGCATCGCAAATTTCGATTTTCCATTTAAATAACATGGGAACAATATTCTCTTGCACTTTGGAATTTTATAGCTCACGTTGGTGACAATATTTCGGAATGACCCAGGTATATTCTTGTAGAAAATTGAACGATCTACAAAAAAGGTCTTCAACAAGTTTTTCATATATTTATTCCTTCAAAAGTTATTCGAGGTCAAAGTTGAACTAAGGAGAAATTAAAATATTTTTTCAATTTTTTGACGCAACCATCAATTTTATAAGAAAATTTTATAGGACATTTTTTGTAGAGCACTTTTTTTCCTATAACTTATCTCTATAAATGTTTTTGATATTTTTCACAGGTCCTAAGTTATTACCTAAAAATTATTTTTTTTATTTTAATTAAATAACTTAGGACCTGTGAAAAATATAATATAAAAAAAAATATAGAGATAAGTTATAGGAAAAAAAGTGCTCTACAAAAAATTTCCTATAAAATTGATGGTTGCGTCAAATAATTGAAAAAATATTAAAATTTCTCTTTAGTGCAACTTTGACTTCGAATAACTTTTGAAGGAATAAATATATCAAAAACTTTAACGGGACCTTTTTTGTAGAGCGTTCAATTTTCTACAAGAATATACCTTGGTCATTCCGAAATATTGTCACCAACGTGAGCTATAAAATTCCAAAGTACAAGAGAATATTGTTCCCATGTTATTTAAATGGAAAATCGAAATTTGCGATGCCCGCACCTCTTAATATTAATATTAGGAGCTAAAACTTTCACAGCATTTTCTTTTTTTCTCATTCCCAACAATATTTTCGATATAATTAAGAAAAAAAATCATCATTTTATTTTGAATCACTCTATTAAATATATAAGACTAATTTAATGAAGACTCTAAGGGGCCATCCATAATGGATGATCGTGTTTTTTTTTAAAGTTTTACTCCCCTCACCATTCCTCGATACTCATAAACTTTTTAAATTACCCCCATTTTTTTCTCCATTTTTTTAATTTTCGATATAATTAAGAAAAATTCACCATTTTTTTTGAATGAGGCTAATATCTACTAATAAAGCCGATTTCAATTAAGGGATCAATAGACAAAAGAAATGGGGGGGAGTAAAAGGTCGTAAAGGAAAATATTAAAAATAATCCTCAAGTTGAACTAAGTTTAAATGCCCATTTTCCGTAGAATAATCAAAGAGTATAGGCCGATTTGTACAGTAAAAGTGCCCCGCGGTTTTTATCAATTCAAAAAAAAAATTGGCCAAATTTTCAGCTTTTAATCGCAAGCAATTTTCGAGTATTTCGAAAAAAAACCATTTTTCGTTTTTATACTTTTTTTTAGTAGTAAAATTTAAAATTAATAACCTACGTTTTTTTTCCTCAATCGTAGGAGTAAAAGGCATGAAAAAAATTTTTTCCTATTATTTTCAGATAGAATGTCGATTTTGAAAGACCAAAATAAAATTAATTTTTTAAAAAAATGTTCATCGCTAAATTTCCTCAAAAAACGTCTTTAGTATTCCTCTATAGTCAGTAATTTTTTCAATTTTTTTAATTTGGTGGAACATTATGAAAAAAAAATAAAAACTGTTTTTTTCCTATATCTCATGCTAAAGCATACTTATTCAATTTTTTTGGTAAAGTTATATGAAGAAAATTATTTTTCAACTCAAAATATACAAACATTTCATTAAACAAATTAGAAAATGAAGAAATTGTTACTAAAAATGATTTTTTATGCAATAATTCTGTGAAATACATAATAATACTGTGTATACAATATATAGAATATATTGCGGTCCAATTTATGTAGTATAATTTAATATAATAATATATAAAAATCATACCAAAAACATAAATTTGAACAGAAGTTCAAAAAAAAAAATATTCGTGACGTAAAGTCCAAATACGTATTTCGATTGCCAAGCAATCTTCTTCAGTGGTCATCAAGTAGTTTGGATCACTCCGTAACTGCTTTGTGATGATTCCAAACTACTTTAAATTTAAATGCACATATTTCACATAAAGGTAAATTATTTAATTATTCCATAATAAACGATTTGACAATAAAACAATCAATCTTCCATCAACGCTAACGCGTGCGCATTTGCCAAAAATTCTTTGCTATCATTTCAAAATTTTATTTTAAAAAAAAAATCTTAAAGTTTCTGACTTCTACCCACAGAAAATACATTAAAATTATAAACCAAATATTTACTAACCTAATTAGTCGACAAACGCAAACATATCATTACTGATAAGGAAAAAAATTACACTTTACATATTCAGCCAACATTAAAATCAAATTGAAATCAATAAACCACCTGTTTCTTTGCCCCATACAAAAATCAAATTTTAAATTTTGCGCCTTTCAAATTGTTGTCATTACCATGGAAACAAAAAAAAACTTTAATTACAATGACACCCATTGTAACAGGTGGAATTTCCATTGCTACCTATCGTTTCAAATTGACCATTTGATTCAATAAGAGCGACAAGAAACGAATTAGATGGTACGATAGAGATGCAAACACTAAAATTACAAAGTAAAAAAATTTGTCCTCTTCTAAATAAATAACCGATTTTTTTTTCTTTGTTTAAAAAAAATAATTACTTTATTTTTTTCAAAAAAAAAAAAATAATAATCCTACGTCAGAACTTTTGAAATCCCAGACATAATTATTGATTGCTACGCATTTTATATTATTATTATTATTATTTTTATCTATCAATAAAATCATCAAGTGACTTCTATTTATCTTTTCCACTTCACTTTCAATAATAATGAATAATGCAAATGAAAGACCAAAGATAATGACACAACAATGAAAGAGTATAATAATAATAATTGATATGCGTACAACCCACACATATTTTTTCTTTTATACTCTAGATAAAATACACTTTTATGTACACATTAAATACACCTTGAAACTAGCATTAAATTATACAAAGCAATTCTGAAAACCAAGTGATATCATATTCTTATCACTTAAATAAATAAATAAAACCATATTTATTTATTTTTTTTTGTTAATCAAAACCCAAAGTTTTCTGTACAATAAAACCAAACAATGCCCAATTAAATATTTCGATAAATTAAAATTCTCACCAACAAACCAACCCCAAACATTCGTCACACAAACCACCGAGACTGGATCGAAAAAAAAAAACAATAAAAAAAATATCCCAAAGAAAATGCAACCACTCTTCACCAGCGCACTAGCTATTCGAAAAAATATTTATGGAATGTATTTCGTTATCGTCTTTTCCTCTATAAATAATTAATTGAAATAAAAAGCACGTTTTCTTCACCGATTACCACAAAGTCCTTCACTCGACCAGTAATTAAATGTTTTCGCCCGCTTTTCACGTCCAATGTTGAGGAAGATAATATATTGAACGCTCACTAATTTTCCGCTATCATTGATCGAATGCGCGCGCACTTTTAAATTATTATTTCAAAATATTCGCCAAAGATGATAACTAGTTACACATGCACTGGCTAGATGGCGTTGCTGTGCTAAACGGAGGCGACACCGACGGAAAATGTCGTAACTATTTTTAAATAATAAACACGGGAAATTCACCTCAAATAACCAATATTAAAGGAACAATAAGAGACTATGGTCCGAACAAAATTCCAAATCTTATCTTTGTGTTTTATAATCACTTCCGGATATAAATAAATGTGAGACCTACACTTCTTTACCCAAATCATTTAGATATCTGTGTTAAAAAATAATAATGATTTTAAATATCTTTTCTAGCTTTTTTCAAGATTTATAAAATACACAGGTGGTCTCATGGTGACTACGTGACGTATCCAGAAGAAATTCGTACATATCTTTAGACTGATTCAATTTTCAAAATTCTTCGTATGACGTTTTTTTTTTTCTAATGGAGCAACCTGTGTAATTTACAAACCTTGGCTTTTTTTGCCCATATTTAATATATATGCATTAGACTGATTCAAAAAAAAATTATGATTTTTTTTTTCTTAATTATATCAAAAATATTGTTGGGAATGACAAAAAAAGTCCTGTGAAAGTTTAAGCTCCTAATATTAATATTAAGAGGTGCCGCATCGCAAATTTCGATTTTCCATTTATATAACATGGCGACAATATTCTCTTGCACTTTGGAATTTTATAGCTCACGTTAGTGACAACATTTCGAAATGACCAAGGTATATTCTTGTAGAAAATTGAACGATCTACAAAAAAGGTCTCGTACAAGTTTTTGATATATTTATTCCTTCAAAAGTTATTCGAGGTCAAAGTTGAATTAACGAAAAATTTTAATATTTTTTCAATTTTTTGACGCAACCATCAATTTTATGAGAAAATTTTATTGGACATTTTTTGTAGAGCACTTTTTCCTATAACTTATCTCTATAAAAGTTTTTGATATGATATTTTTTACAGGTTCCAAGTTATTTGCAATGAACTGAAAATTCCCTAAATTATTATATTAAATAACTTAGGACCTGTGAAAAATATCAAAAACTTTTATAGAGATAAGTTATAGGGAAAAAAGTGCTCCACAAAAAATGTCCCATAAAAATTTCTCATAAAATTGATGGTTGCGTCAAAAAATTGAAAAAATTTTAAAATATCTCTTTAGTTCAACTTTGACCTCGAATAACTTTTGAAGGAATAAATATATCAAAAACTTGTACGAGACCTTTTTTGTAGATCGTTTAATTTTCTACAAGAATATACCTTAGTCATTCCGAAATATTGTCACCAACGTGAGCTATAAAATTTCAAAGTGCAAGAGAATATTGTTCCCATGTTATTTAAATGGAAAATCGAAATTTGCGATGCGGCACCTCTTAATATTAATATTAGGAGCTTAAACTTTCACAGCATTTTTTTTGTCATTCCCAACAATATTTTCGATATAATTAAGAAAATTTTTTTTTTTTTTTAATATGTCTAATATGCATGTAACAAAAAAGGACAAAGATATAAATATGGCAGGTGGTTAGTGCTACGAAATGCTACGCACCAGTTGCATATTTTTTTCCATTAACGTCTATACGATTCCCCCTCCCCCTATTCTTTTCCATTTCATAGCGTATATTTAGGTATTTTAGCGATTTTAATCGATTGAATTTGAATATATTTCATTTTTCACACTTAGGAGCCATCCATAAATGACGTCACACATTAATAGGGGGAGGGTATCACCGTAGTGTGACATAGATTGACAAGGGACGGGCGGGCGGGGGGGTCAAAAGCTTTGTGACGTCACATGTTATAATTTAAAATACTTAAAGACGAAATTTATATGTGAATAAAAAAAAAATTCCAACTTAAACATTATTTTTAAATAATTTAGCACTCTCGCTTAATTAGACGCTTTTTGTTTCAGTTATCAGAAACATTTGACTCTATGTTGAATCTATTGCAGATTAAATATGGATAAGTTTGAAAATGTGTGACGTCACATTAGGGGGGGTTTAAAAATGTGACAACCTGTGACAAGGACAGAGGGGGGGGGTATAAAATTTCTAAAATTCGTGTGACGTAATTTATGGATGGCCCCTTAGTGAATTTTCAATATATAAAAAGGATGCTCTTTGAATATTCATATTTTTCCTCCATTAATAACTGCATCCAGCTCCGCTTTCCAAGAAGCAAATTGACAACTCTTAAGAACAACAAGGACAACATATACCTACATCCTATAATTTTTTAATGTTCAATAATTATTTTAGTTGCAATTCCACCATTTAAAGTGAAATATGAAAGCCATTTACAGCCAATTGGAGTCCTATGGATATTTGCCAGCTTTTGTCCACAGGTGGTTCTACAGAGCTAAGGCACCCTCCCCCTCCTTCATATTTTCTCTACCCTCTGCATTTATTCCCATAGTGTGAAGATTACTTTCCCAAATTACAAATTGGCTATAGTAAAATTGCAAAGCGAGCAGTTTAATGCGCATATTATCATAATTAATGATATTTTAAGGTAAGATTCTGCCCCACTACACCCCTTCCTGTTAAAATAAGGCATTGCAGGATGAAGTGTTTAAACAATATATGAAATATGTTGTAGCCTTATCTATATAAAACAATTTACCAAAGTACTTGATAACCACTGATGAAGATTTGTTGGGCAATCGAAATACGTATCTCGTCAATACGTCAGCAATTTATTTGAACTTTTGTTCAAATTTATGTTTATAGTTATACTTTTGTAATTTATATTACATTAAATAAGACCACAATATATTTCATATATTGTAAAAACAATATAACTGTTCAAAGTTAGTGAAAAAATCTAAGTTGATAATAGAATCTAATTGCAGAGAAAATCATATGATCAGCTGTGTTACTAAACGCGGTTAAATACAACTTCAATTTAGTTCCGATATTTAAATCTTAATTACATTATTATTTATTAATACTAATAATATGCAATTAAAAAATATGTAACGGATGGCGTAGCCTTTCGTAGCACGTCTGATCACCGGCCATATTTATATCTTTGTCCTTTTTTGTTACATGCATATCAGTTTTTCTATCAACCTTGTTAGAATGCAACTATTAGGCTATAAATTTTAAATGCCTGTTTTTAAATGGGATATCGGGAAAAATCGGGTTTCAAAGTTAAGAACTACCGAAAAACGATTTTTCCCCAGAAAACAGGCCTCTACCAAAACTAATATTTAAGAAATTTGATGAATTCAGGTCAGGCCTGTCCAACATTTCGGCTTAAATTTTAAGTCATCTGGGTATAATTATTACTATTGCTTATTATTGGACATTTCCTTGTTGTGGAATAAACAATGTTAAATCTGACCCTCCATAAAATGTTGGACACCCCTGGTCTAGTAATACACCAAAATTATGTGTAAAACATCAGTTTTAATGATTATCTAATTATGTTTTTATCATTGGAATCAAGGTCGGATTTACGAAAATATACGCAGTGGAATGTAGAAACGCCCTTACTTAATAAAGCTCGAAATTTATGAAATTTTATCTTTAAATTTCAACCTCAATGACGTTGAAAATATCAATTAACTAATATTAGAGTATAGCCTCCACTTTTTAGGTAGATTTTAGCCTTTTTAATTTTAGAAAATCCAACCCTGATTCAAATCATAAATTTTGGAGATTTTCATTTGATTTTCTTGGAAAAAGGAATAGTTAGGCCATTGGAGTCTCTTATTGTTCTCTTGCATTAAGATTTGCCGTTCTTTTATGTTTATTGGACAGTGGAAATCTAAAAATTTGGTAGACTTAGTAAGGATATATGATTAAGTTAATTAGGATATTGAAAAGGAGGTACCTAGGGAAAAATTCAAAGCCAATATATCGTCAACGAAAATACCAATCGAGGCATTTAATCCTCGTATAAGTTTGTAGCTAATTACCTTTTCGTACTTGGTCTTCCAAATTGTTAATGTCCTGATACAAATGCACTGTAATCATAGTGACAAAAATGGTCCAAAATATCGCTAGAATAATCGCCGTCCACTTCATCGCCGTTTTGGTACACCGAGCACAGCATCCCTTAGCATTTGCGTCGTGATGTTGGGACGGCCGTTCATGCCCAAACCGATAATTTCTACAAAAGGAAAACCAATTATTAAAATCACGGGAATTTTATCAGCCACCGAAGGGAACTACTTACCGTTTCATTTTTTTTCGTTTTCGCGGCGCAATTATCTCCGGCAGGTCGGATATACTGGAACTGCTATCGGTCAAGTTCAACAATTTGAAATTTTCATTTTGCGTCATTATATCGATTTATATTTTCGCAATTGCTGAGTTCTAAATGGGAAATATTCGCTCTGACTATGAGGAATTTTCAAGGCACATCACATTACGTAGTAAATATTTAATTTAAATTGAATTAAAGGTAAACTTATATACAGGTTATGTTAACAAAAATATACATCTGCTCTTCTTGGTCACCCGACAAATGATTAATATATCTAACGACAAACTATAACGATTGAATGTTGACGATGTGGAGCAATTAAGGCTGTTTTGGCAATATTAATTCACATATTTACAAAAAATTAAAAGCGAACAAAATCAAATGCAATAATGAACGGAATTTGTGGACATTTGTTTAATTTTAGTGTAAGGCGTGCACACATCGTGTAATTTATTGCCTATTCAGTGCAACACTGATGAACTTTTTTTAAATTTAACAACGCCCAATAGACGAAAAATTTAATGATTGCTAACTGTTTTATTTCAAATTACTAAATCTATTTGAAAATAAATGTGAAACTAAACGTTGCATGAAGTTTCAGTAACAAATTTAAACTTACACCAAATTTAATAAATTTGAAATGTTGCTGTTTGTTTCACGCAGATGTCGTCCTATCGTTCATTTGAGCATTGTAATTGGTCGATTTTGGTTTGTTGAAACAATTGAAACAATTGAAAACTTAAGTGAAAACGGCGTCACTTAAAGTTGGAGAAGTTTTTCGCGGCGAAATTAATTTAAATTAGTGATTTTTCAAATAATTAACGCATTGTTGAGTGATTTATTAATTGATTGATCGATTGGCCAATAAAATTTTGTGGATTTTGTAAGTATAAACTGCATTTACTGCAAACGTTGGTGAGGGGTGGAACGGCTAGAACTATGCATTTTTCTTCGATGATTTCATTGTTAAGAAATTATTTCAACAATGCTTAGCTACAAAATATGCTCAAAGATTCAAAACTTTATTAAATTGTTGTGTGGCAACAATCAATATCGATATAATATCGTAATGGACGACACGTGGTAGACGTGGTAAGTTCAGCGCGTCGTCCGGAATTTGACCTCAAGATTTACGATTTAACAGTTTATTCCCCCAATTATTCGAAAGAATATACAAATTTATTTTCTAAAGTTCCCCTTTTTTAAGTATTTACTGTGTAATTTTTGAGAAAAATGAACTGATGTAATTTTTGTTTTAGGTGTATATACTGCCTTGATCCTGGAAGGCTGTGGCGTTTATATGGAAACTGGGATGCTGTATATGAAGACATCAGTCAAGCTAAGATGCATGCTTTTTATAAACTTCTGGTTTTTCACCGTTTAAATTTGATTCCCAAAAGTTTTACTTTATTTAGCTTCCAATTATTCTTTAAAATCTTAAAATTGAAGTTTTATAGTCAAAAGTTGGAAAATTTGCTTGCATCAATTAGGTTTTGAACCCTGCAGTTATTACTTTCTCTTTAGCCTTTTAGCTTTTTAGCCTCTTTAAAAATGTTTTTTCATACATCAAATTTGAAGCCGAAGAAGTATTGAATCAATGGTAATTAAATTCCATTATGTAAAATACTAAATTGATTGTTTATTAATTGAGAATTTTATTTTAGATGTGAATTTGCCCAAAGAAGTCACGCAACGCTCTTAATAATAAATGATGTTTGAGTTGCCTATACTTTATCCATTGGCTTTAGAGCAAAAAATTTAAGATCTCTGCTATCTTTACACTATGGTAAGGAAATTTAAAAAGCGTAAAATTAACTTGTCACTAATTATTTGTATGTTTTGCAGTTCTATTTTCCACGTGGTTGAATTTCATCCGTCAGCGTCGTCTATTCCTACAAATTGAGAAAGTCCATTTGGAGTCCATTTCAATAAATCCAGGGCTTTGTCTACTTCCTTTTTTCATGGGGCCTTTTAGTTTCCTTTTTACAATATGTATGAACCCAGCATGAACATGAATCATTTTCTTCTTTACTAATGAATTTTTTTTTAGATATGAATTTGCTCTATAAAAATCAAGAAACGCTCTTAATATTCTACATTTATGATAACCATAAGCATAATGAAGACGGCTTTATACATTTATAAGTTAGTGAGTATATTTGCTACTTCTGTACTAAGAGAATGTATCCAAAATCAATTCTTAATGCTCAGTATAAATTTATCAGCGGACTAATTAAGATATATTAGGCTGGGGATTGTCCGATTTGGGTCAAATATCCATCGTTTTGTTTTGTAATTTATTGCCACTTTAAGGGTAGCTTTATAATACTAATCTAATAGAAATCTTGGTCCCTAATGGCGAAAAACTCTAGTCAAATTGATTTTCACGATCTTCTTTTGATGCCAATCACTAAGAAAGTTCCGCAATACAAGAAAAAGATGGCAAGCCCGGATTATATGCTGGAAGAATCAAAGCTTCCCAATTAAGCTCCCGGAGTTTCTGGCAGCCCACCATAAGCAATTGTGTGACCTGGCGTTGTTCTAATGGAACATAACATCTCTTCTGTTAGCCAATTCTGGCCATTTCTGATTAATTGCTAGCTTTAAATCGCTAGTTATTGGCAGTAGAGATCCAAATTTAGCATATTTTTTAGTCCCACCAAATCATTGGTTTGGCCATTGGCCTCACTACGCTCTTATGATCGGTTTTGCTCAATTTTATCGTATGTGACCTATTTCTCACCCCCATTCACCATCCGTTGAAGAAATGGGTCGATTTCATTCTATTTGGTCAAAGCTTTGCCAATGAAAATTCGATCCATCATGTTTTTTTTTTAAGTTAATTAGTGTAGCACCCAAAAATCAAGCTTCTTTTTAAATCCAGCTTTGTGCTTTTGCCGGACGATGCTAGGATTACTAAAATGCACTTTCTTTAACATCAAAAATACCTAAACGGAATCGACCAAATTAAAATTGCACGTAATTAGCTGTTACAGAACTGGGACTATAAAAATGTTTTCACAATTTTAACCGGCTGGCTTGTATTTTTGCCTTGATCAAAGGAAAACGGTAAAATGTACCTAATTTTCTTTTTGTTGATTTCCATTTTGAACTTCCAATGGACCAAACAGAAACAGCAAAATAAGTTTTTTAGTGCGAATAATTCTGAAATTGTTTGATCGATATTTTACGAAATATCGATCAGGGTAGATCATATAGATATTTACCAAAAATAATCTTTTTTTTTCCCAATCTAATATATAGGTAGATAATTTATGATAATTTATGATTTACCCATTGCCGTTAGGGTAGAAAAGTTTTAAGATCTCTGCTGTCTTTACACGATGGTAGCGAAATTTAAAATGGATAAAATTGACTTATCAATTATTAATTGTATATTTTTGCAGGACAATTTCCCACGTGGTTGAATTCCTCTCCTCAGCATCGTCTATCTCTATCAAGAATAAATTAAAATTGAACAAATTCCAGGATTTGGGTTTCTTCCTTTTTAAAACATCAAGATAAATAATAAATGATGAATCCTTTTCTTCTCCGGAAGTGACGTATCTTATTGATAGTTCTTTCTTCGTTAATTCTTTTCAACAAATATATTCTTTGGCTCATATCGTTCATATAGTTGGAGGACCTGCACCAAGGTTTATAAAAATACACAGGTGGCCTCATGCGCCACGTGACGTATCCTGAAGAAATTCGTACATATCTTCAGACTGTTTCAAATTTCAAAATTCTTCGTATGACGTCATTTTTTTTGTTTCTAATGGGACAACCTGTGTAATTTATAAACCTTGGACCTGCACTACTCTATATTATTAATCGACTCCCTTTCCTCGTCTTTATTTCAAATTCTGCCTAACGGCAAATTTAGTTTCGCGTGTTTATCCTCGACAAAATTCTTCAAATCCCGTTGTTCATTAGGTACTCTTTAAACGAGATCTAGGTGTCCATTTTTTTTTTTTTTTGAAAAATTCCCTTCAATGCCATCTAATGAATGCTTTCTCTTAGTGCTTAATTGACATAGGTGGAACAAGTGACCCAATTGACTTAATAATACTTAACGTTTTTAGATCTTTGTCTTACTGTCGAGATTTAAAGAATTCTTTTCACTTTACTTAAGAAATTTGCTGCGAAAAAAAAGCAAAAGCAATTGATTCATCTTAAACCAACAAACACCTGTTAAATGGTTGTTCCATTGCCACGCATATTCTTCATAGAAAATGATTATTTGCTCTGTCAGTAAACTTTTTAACGGAAAACTCTGTTTTGGTTTGTTCTTCAATTATTTTTTTTTTGCGTTTATTAAAATGTATCTTTATGACAAGAATGGGAGGCAAAAAAAAGAGGCAATTTCCTCCCATTTGGTAAACAAGTGAAACAATTGAGTCCTGAAAAAAGACAGAGTGTTCGAATGCCGTTATCCCAACTTTCTTGGTGTCTTGGCTGCGTGTATGTTTGTTTTCTTGTGTCTTCGACTTCCTCGACATCACAGTTCTGTGTCCACACCATTGCCAGACAGACGTAGCGACAGCAATTGTCGATTGTCGCACGAAAAGTTTCGAAACTTCAGTAGTGAATTGTTGTAAACGTTGGTAAACGGAAATTCTGGGCTGATTGTTACGAAATATATATATATCATTGTTAAAATGGATCAGAGGTTAATTTTTTTGGTGAGTTTTTTGCTTTTTTTTTTTATTGGTTGTTACGATGAGGCGCTTAAATTTCGGACGAATTCCATCAAGTGTCCATCATCTTCGACGTCAATGACATGCTTAAACTTAACACCTACGAATCGGAGCGAGGCCA
Organism: Sisyra terminalis; assembly: GCA_958496175.1. Lineage (NCBI taxonomy): Eukaryota > Metazoa > Arthropoda > Insecta > Neuroptera > Sisyridae > Sisyra > Sisyra terminalis. The sequence goes on from OY292276.1 coordinate 59,612,006, forward strand.
CAACTCCCGTTAGCTTTGCGACCTACAAGCCTTCATATGCTTACATATCTTTTCCACTTATTTATCAAAAAAAAAAAAAAAAAAAAAAAAAATTGCTTAAATAGAACGCACGACTTATACCACCCAATATAATTTCCTCAACTTATTGGACCGAAACTTGGTCGCCCTTTTTTCCGCCAATCTTTAAATGATTACCTAACAAATTTTCTACTCTAGTAACTTCCTATAGCAAATAGGTTTTTCTTAAGAAAGTTATTTAACTTAAAGAACAAAAAAAATAGGTCAACAAAGAAATAGGTGAAGTGCATCAATCACTATATTGGAGTGGAATGTGATGAATTTGGCCGAAGGCCTTTTTTCTTAAATTGTATGTAATGTTGATATGACCTCTAATCTGGTATTCGTAGGTCGTGTTATATTTAACGGGACTTTAACTTATATATATATATGTATATATATATTAACAAATCTATATATGCATATAATATATATGATAACCGCATTATCACATAAGTGAGCCACTCACCATTTTTCCGGTTAATTATTTAAATTAGTGAAAATACTTGGTTGGCATTATGTAACATCGGTAAAACGGTCACTTGACTTTAGCTTTATGTCACCTGAAACATAAAACTGTTAAACTCTTTCATATAAGTATTATAAATTATGACATTAACGGACACTATTTTTCGGGTTTTTTTTTTCCTCTCTCGAAAATATTAACAGTTAGAGAAAAATTTAATTGATTCATTATTGATTCTTTTCTTCTTTTTTTTTGTAGTTGTAAAAATAGAATTGATGAATGATTGGTGGATGGGAGAAAATATAGATGGAGAAAAAAAATGGAGAAGATTGTAACGTTTTCATGCACCCATTTAACGGTGTTCGCTAAGATATATGTGGAAGAAGTTGAGGAATGTTCATTGCATGAGTGGCCTGATCAAGTTGGCTTTGGTGTTGATTTGGATTTTCATTTGTTTTTCAAGTTCTACAGCCAAGATGATACCACTATCGTTAAATTAAATTATTTTTTTGTCAAGAACATCACTATGGAAAAGTGTATGCATGGTTTTAGGGATAAAGATATATTTAGATAAAATGTACATATATTTAACTGATACCCGCGATTTCGTCAGCGTAGTTTATTTGTAAATTATTAAAACAAAACCAATTTTAGAACGTATATGAAGTCTAATGAGTCACATAAAATATGTACTAATAAGGGAGAGTCAGAACAATTTGGTCAACCCCTTATTTTACCCCTTAGGGCCGATTAGCTTGCCAAAATCATAGTTCTTATTTTATTGTTTTGTCATTTTTATTCGATAGTCTTAGACTTTTTCCCACTAAAATTACTTTTTTCTTGTACTCTTCATCGTTCTGGAGGTTTCTCCGTAGAGTTCCCTATGGTACATCCTTATAGTTTATGGATCTTTTTCTATATTTCCCAGCGTATGTCCAGGTGATCCAGGAGAGCTTTGAATTAAAGTTGCGTATTAAAATAGTACGTGGGAGGCATTTTCCTCTCTTCTGAGACTTAAACGATTTAAAGAACTTTTCTCTTTGGGTTTAAGTATATTTGTTATAGGAAAACGTCCACGGGATTATGAAATTTCATAGTGTGACGTCATTTTATTTGCCGAACCAAATGGAACTCGTTTTTTTTTGCATTTTTAAATGAATATTTCTTAAACTTTATCAGGTCTATTGGAACCAAGTTTTATAAAATACATAGGTGGCCTCATGCGCTACGTGACGTATCCAGAAGAAATTCGTACATATCTTCAGACTGATTCAAACTTCAAAATTCTTCGTATGACGTCATTTTTTTTTTCTAATTTTCTAAACCTTGTATTGGAACTGGAAACTAATCTGGAACGCAATAATGCCTTTAGGACGCAGTCCTGTGGAACTTTTAACAAAAGCACCCTAAAAGATGAAGGAATAAATCATAAAGATCCAATCCCTATCAATAAAGCTTGACAAACGAAATAACCATAAGGGGAGGGAAATGTAGGACGTTAAAAATATGTTCATAATTTAATTCAACGATTTTCAAACTGTTGGACTCAAAGATGTGGGGCACACTTCTATTGAGGGGGGAAATCTTTTTTTACAGAAAAATCTTTTAAAATTTATTTATTTTATATTTAAATTTCAAAGAAGGGACTACAAAAACCTATCAATCTTTTAGAGGTACTGCATTAATTCAATATTGATAGTTAATTTCAAAGGCAATTATATTACACCAGTAAATTCCCGTGAAATATTTCTAGTCTAACACTGACATAACTGAAAACAACAATTAATTAGTTCAAATTTGAGACAATGATTGTACTTTATTCACAATTATATGTTTACATTCTTTATTCTCTATCTTTGCCTACATATATACATTTTTCTATTATTGTTATGACTATTATGGCTAAAATCTCGAAAAGTTTGCATTATTTCATAAAAAGTTTCATGTAAAACTTGTTCATAATTGAAACATCTATAAAAGTTTTCCTATGGAAATCATTGATTTTCGGCATTGTTTGTCCGGAAAATCCGGAAAACATGTCGTTTTTGGGTCAATATTCCGGAAACTGTACTTTTTTGCAAAAAGTTTCAAATAAAAGTTAAGCAGAATTAAGTTTCCCGAAAACTTTTATTGATACAAAATTTTGAAATACTGCATGGTTTTTGGGGAAATTGGAAAAGCTAAATGTAAATAAATGCATCGTTTCTTTAAATAAATAATTATACTGTTTTAAGAACATATTAAATATATTGTTGTCTAATTAATGAAATATAATTTACATCAGTAAACTATTTATGACATATTACCCTGATACGTATTTCGATTGCTAAGTAAGCTTCAGCTGTAGTGAGTCGCCAATTATAGTGAACTTTGGTAAATAGGAAACCATGAAAAATGACGGGGAATTCGAGAAAACCTTTGAAATTTTCCGAATCATTGTTGGCAATAAGATGCATTTTCAGTATAAGAAAAAAGCAAATATTTTAATGCCAATGCTCTCCCCTTGCATTTGGACAACAATCAGAATCTTAAATGTGCACTTGGATAGGCAACCTTGCATACACGTAACTATTGTTAACGAATCGATTCTACAACAAAATATATCTATAACTTCGCTATTTTATTGGTTAACGTATATTACTGATGACCAAGGGGATAGAAGTGGTGATAAGGGATATAAAGTATCCCTTATATCCTTCATTGACTTCTCTGTTTTCCCTATTTTAATTCCGCGATTCCTATCTGATACTAGAGATAGGATTTAGAAAGAGTTAAACAAATATAAATTTTACTGTGCATTTTCTTTTGGATTTTAATCAATAGCAATAAATTTTGTCAATTATAATTATAATTTTTTGTTTTAGATATTGGCATCGACGTTTGTTTCGTGTGTTTATGGAATTTTATCACCCAACAAAGACTCCGATGATCCTCCTGAAGGATACTACGCTTTTGTTGAATCACCAAATGCCGAACCACCTAAAGTGCGTCCACCTCCCTACGTACAAGTGGAAGTCGATTGCATCGACAAAGACGTCAAAACTCCCTATGCAACTGCTCACAATCTATGCGGCGATCTAAACAAAGGCACAATCCCGAAAAATCCGATGGGACAAAACATTTTCGGTTCACGATATCCCTTGTAAACTATTCTTATAATCTTATTAGATTAAAATGTATATAAAACGTTGTTTTTTTTAGTGAATTGATTCGAAATCAAACTTTACGATTTTTAAGTCGAACCTTACCAATTTTAAAAGCGGATGACACGTTACCAAAAGTGGCACAATTACAAGCGGTCGAGCCTTTGGATACGATAGATCATAATACGTAAAAATTATTTATTATATTTATAAAGTTCACTACTTAAAAATTGATTTTTTTGTAGAATTCATAATTATCGAAGTGAAAGAGTGAAACGGGATACATCCGCTGCAAGTGAAACTTCTGCGGAAAAAGATCCTGGTCGTAATGGGAGAAAGTTTTGCGATCAAGGTGGAGTGCTTTGTATGTTGTATCGTGCAATAAATGGCGAAGGTCTTAGCACGGCGCCCCAAACTATACATTTGGCGGCCGAACGTCGCGATGAGGCTCCGCCAGCAATGGCGAACAGTATCACTCCTAGCCAACGTTACGAAGGTCCACCAACACCTTGTCCGGCTAAAGTTGACTATGCCACACCAGTTTTCGCGAAAAACTACCAAGGCATTTGGCGATACGTTGTGCAAATCCCGTACGAAGGATATTTTACCCAAACCATCGAGGTGACGAGATGTTTACAATCGCGGTGCCACTACCTAGATGGAGGATGTCTTTCATCGCCGCGATGGTCTAGTTTGTTGGTGGCAGAAATTTACTATCCCGATACAGTTCTAAGCGATGCCGATGCCAATGGCCAACCGCAACGCAGTCCGGTGACAGCCTCGACACCGCCGTCGGTGCAAGATTTCCAAGCCTATCAGCAATATTTACATAAACGTGCCGGTCTGCAAGCCGGCATGTCACCGTCGTCGACGAGTAAACCGCAACAACATTGCGACGGTGTCGACAATCTAGGTTGCTTCCAAGTGCGTTTGTACTACGACTGGTTCTTAATTCCCGGCTCATGCAAATGCTGGCGACCCGACTACTTCAATAAATATGTGCGAAGACGAACGAGTTCGCCAGATCTATAAATAAATATTTTATGTTTAATTATCGTAATTATACATTTAATTCACATAACTTCTTTAAGTGTTGAATTTTAGTTTTTTTTTTTTGTTTAGAAGAAGTTAGTGAATTGCAATCAACTTTCATATTTCATCCGTACTGTGACGTTTTTTCTTTTCTTTTCGTTGATGGTTTCGGGACATTAAATCAATTATTTTTTTCACAACATTAAAGGGGCGCCCATTGAAAACTTTACAATACGGATGATATGAAAATCTCGTAATGTATTTGTAATTAAAAACTATGATTTTATTTATTTAATTGGGTTTTGGATGATGAAATTAACATCAATCGGCGTATGTTGTCCTGTACTAATTGATCCTTTCTGATTCATTAAACCTAACATGAATATACTGCAAAAAGTTAAAAACTTTCGTTTAAATATATAACAAAGTTTTTACGACCTCAGTCAAATTAGCACCCGACTTTTACAAATTAAAATTTCAAATATATTTTTAGATTGCCTTTTGTTTGTACTGGATTGTACCGAAAAAAATTTCGTTTGTACCTCAACCGAAAAAAAGTTATTAAACTTTTAAAAATCGATAGCCCCCCATTGTTAGATTTTTCAAAAAATTTAACGGCCATAGATAGGCCTTGACACGTAGAGGATTGTACCGAAAAAAATGTGTTTCTAACTTTAACCCAAAAAAAAATTATGAGCGATTTGGTGAATGTACTTATTCCATTGAAAATAGAGTTTTCCGGCTACTACGGAGGCGCTGAGGATTGTACCGAAAAAATTATCCTTCTAACTCTATTCCAACGGTAGTTATAAAGACTTTTGTATGGGTAATTAGACTCTCATTACTTTTTTGTTTAAACTGCAATAAAGTAATTTTAGTCTAATTTCTCATACAAAATATACATACAACTACCGTTGGAATAAAGTTAGAAGGATATTTTTTTTCCGTACAATCCTCAGTGCCTCCGTAGCTAGATTGTACCACCTTTGGATTTTGAAAATCTGTCAAGGAAAATCCGTAGTAGCCGGAAAACTCTATTTTCAATGGAATAAGTACATTCACAAAATCGCTCATAATTTTTTTTTGGGTTAAAGTTAGAAACATTTTTTTTTCGGTACAATCCTCTACGTGTCAAGGCCTATCTATGGCCGTTAAATTTTTTGAAAAATCAAACAATCTAACAATCGAAATTTTTTGCGGATAATTCCGGATGCTGGTTTCTAGTTGATGAAACCAGTTGAATTTTCGTTTATAGTTAAACCAGAAAGAAAATAGAGTTATCCGGCTACTACGGATTTTCCTTGGGAGATTTTCCAAATCCAACGGCGGTACAATCTAGTTACGGAGGCGCTGAGGATTGTACCGAAAAAAATATCCTTCTAACTTTATTCCAACGGTAGTTATGAAGTATTTTGTATAAGAAATTAGACTAAAATTACTTTATTGCAGTTTAAACAAAAAAGTAATGAGAGTCTAATTACCCATACAAAAGTCTTTATAACTACCGTTGCAATAGAGTTAGAAGGATAATTTTTTCGGTACAATCCTCAGCGCCTCCGTGGCTAGATTGTACCGCCTTTAGATTTGGAAAATCTCTCAAGGAAAATCCGTAGTAGCCGGAAAACTCTATTTTCTTTCTGGTTTAAGTATAAACGAAAATTCAACTGGTTTCATCAACTAGAAACCAGCACCCGGAATAATCCGCAAAAAAATTCGTTTGTATCTCAATAGATTCAAAGTTATGGCCGTTTTTGCAGTTTCAACAATGAAGTAATTAGAGTATAATTACATTTACAAAAATCGTTGTAACATTGTTTGGATCGAATTAGAAGAAATATTTTTTTAGAATATGTGTCTTTGTACCATTTGTACTAACACCCAAATTGCACTGCAATAAAATTTGTTTGTACTGCAGTTGAAAAAAAATAACAGTCGTTATAAAATTCAACAATGGAATAAGTGCATTCACAAAATCGCTCATAATTTTTTTTTTTTGGGTTAAAGTTAGAAACAATTTTTTTTCGGTACAATCCTCTACGTGTCAAGGCCTATCTATGGCCGTTACATTTTTTGAAAAATCTAACAATGGGGGGCTATCGATTTTTAAAAATTTAATAACTTTTTTTCGGTTGAGGTACAAACGAAATTTTTTTCGGTACAATCAAGTACAAACAATAGGCAATCTAAAATATATATTTAAAATTTTAATTTGTAAAAGTCGGGTGCTAACTTGACAAAGGTGTTTTTACGTTATAAATTGCTCAATTTTGCAGTACATTCATTCAATCGTCATAGTAAAGTAGCCAATTTGCTTGAAGGATAAAAATGCTTCCAGGTTTTTCTATTTCCCAGCAAGTAGATACTTCACTATGACGAATACATCATTACTTCCTGTTACATAATTATTTCCTGATTTTTTTTAGCCCAAAACGAACTTTATAACAATGGAATTTTTAAATGGATCGCAACGACTCTATGACAGATCTCGACATTACCGACTCGACGAAATTTATTTCACAGAGCAACATGGCCACGGGATTTGGATTTATCAGAACAATCAGGCCGAAAACTGTAAATTCTCTAATTAAATACAATTTAGTGTCCAAATTTTCGACGTCTTTAACGAAACAAAACCTTCTATTTTCCTATCTGAATAAATCGAACTATATCAACTCGAATCAATCGCACCAAGGTTTGTTTGATTTATGCCTCGTTTTGTATTCAATTGCATCATTTGACTGATTTTTTTTGTGTGTGTAATGTTTTCCAGTAATCCATTAAGAAACTTTGAATTTCATCTTCTTATCAGAGAATTGATGGAATTGTTAAACTATCGATTTCCTCAAACCTAACCACACTTTTTTCTTTTGTAGCTGTCACAATTGTAGCGCATAGAAATATTAGTTTGTCTCGACCGTTTTTGGCGAAGAAAAGTTATTATGAAGTGTTAGGCGTAGCTAAGAATGCATCGAGTAAAGATATTAAGAAAGCATACTATCAACTAGCCAAAAAATACCATCCCGACACGAATAAAACCGACCCGGATGCAGCGAAAAAGTTTCAAGAAGTTTCCGAAGCTTATGAGGTTGTCATTTGGTCCCCGATCAATGTCAATTGATTACTTAACAAAGCATTGTTGTAGATTTTAAGTGATGATAGCAAACGAAAAGAGTATGACGTATACGGAACGACGTCACAGGATATGGGAAGCAGGGGTCACGGGCCGCAAGGTTTTTCTCAATCGTGGAACTATCAGTCGACAATCGATCCGGAAGAGTTGTTCCGGAAAATATTCGGTGACGGTTCCGCGTTTCAGTCCGGCTTCGAAGACTTTGCCGAGTCGACGTATGGATTTGGTGCAGCTCAAGAAGTAAGCGTTGGCTTTACCAATCGTTACGAACGATTGAACTATTGAGGGATTTAATAAGTAAAAGAGAATGAAAAGTCAATTTATGCTTTCCCATCAAACATGCTAGTGGGACAGTCATTCAAGCATATGAACTAACCAAAAACTATTTAGAAGCCAATTTTTTTATTAACAAATTGATTGGGTTTAAATTGGATACAAAGGCCCTCGCCAGATAAGATGGTCTAAAATGCCCCCATTGCAATGGGGCTAATTTTTTTTGCTGAAAATACCTTACAGTATGGACAACATCTCAGCCAAATTTCAACTCTAAAATATGACACGTTTTTGTGTTAAAAGTATTTTTTTTTTCAAATTCAATATTCTCTGAAATTGTTTGATAATACCGAAAAAAGTGCTTATGAGTTTCAAGATACCACTAAATAGTATTCCGAAAAAAATTCGTTCATGAATCAGATCGATCGATCATTTTTAAATACAAAATTTTTTTGTATGCCAAAATCGTTGGGTACACCTTAGTTTTTTTTTTTCTACATAATCCTCAATCATCATTCTACAATATATAATTTTTTCAAATTTTTAAAAATATTAGACAATAGTTAAAAAAAAGAAGTATTCTTTAAACATTTTTTTGTAGGCTAAAATCTTTTAGTACCATCACGTAATTTTTTGTTCATCATCCCCTTGTCTCAGTGTAATAAATATATTTTTTTCGTATTTTTAAAAATGTTAGATAATGGTTAGAAAAATTAAACGTATTTCTTAATTCAGTTTTTTTTTTCTAAAGTTATTACTAAATGAAATATTACTATTTTAATGTTTTTCGATATCTCGTTTAGTTAACAAAATATCGACCTCTTCAAAATGGAAAAATTAATTTATTTTTTATTTTTTTTTTTTAGATGGATTTCTCAAGATTTTCATGAAAAAAAAAGGTAAATGTTTACAACCGTAGCTCCACCAATTATTTTTGGGCTAAAAGAACTATAAACAAGAATTCCAGGGGCGAAGTCCCGGTGAGAGTTGGGAAGCGTCGCCCATATCTGGCAATATTGAATGTTCGATTTTGTTTTTAATTTAATTCGCGATTAAATCGGTCCATTATGAAAATTTAGTCACAAAAGAGAGAATTATACCATATTAGAATTGAATTAACAACAATATCGCGAATTAAATTAAAAACAAAGTCGAAAATGCAACGTTGCCAGATTGTCGCCTTTGTTTTTAATTTAATTCGCGATTCAGTCAGACCAAAGTTAAATAAACAACTCATGTTTTCATTTTTTTGGAGGGCTTAGCCCCCCCCCCCCCCGACCCTCGCCGGTGCTTCGCCCCTAGACCCCTTGTTTTTGTTTTTTTTTGCACAAACAATTAATGGAGCTACGGTCGTAAAATTTTTTTTTCATGAAAATCTTAAGATATCGGTCTAAAAAAGAGTAAAATATCAATTAATTTTTCCATTTTTAGGGGGTCGATATTTCGTAAACTAAGCGAGATATCGAAAAATTTTATTCTTCATTTACGTTTTTTTTTTTTCGTCGAGATCTATAAGTAGCCGTCAAAACATCACGGCGCCGGAAGAATCGTAGTATCCCCTCAAATTGGATCCAAATTTATTTTTCACCAAACTTTTTTAAATCTATTTCTTTTGAACCATTGCTTGTAGACCTAGAGCAGTTATGTCTTCTGCTGGAGTATTTAGGGAACAATTTTAGTTATAGATTTCAATTAAAAAAATTAAATGTTTTATGTTATCTTTTCCAGTTTTTAAAACAACTTAAAAATAAATTTATTCGCTCACAATAGATACCCTAATGGGTATATGTAATATTCGAATTGCGATTATGGTAGGATTGCCGTACGTCCCGGTTTCAAGGTCCGTGTTCCGGTTGATTTAAAATTTACGAATGAATATATTTTTTTTAAATATGTAAGTCGAAAATCGGTTAGATCGGTAGATCGAAAGTCGGGTTAGCTAGTGTACTAATAAAAAGATTGGGATATTATATTTTTTGTAAAGCATTTCAATCAACAGACTTACCAAGTTCTGCTAGAAAGTTGTAATTAACCTTATAAAAAGCCTTATATTTGTATAATAACTATTTTTTCGAGAGGGTGATATCCACCAGTGACGGATTCTTTTACTGAAATCATATTTGGGACCTTAACTATCGATAAATAAATAAATAAAAAATGGCTTCTACGTATTTTTTGGGGACTTAATTTATAAATTTTACAATTGTTACGGGATTTTCAACCGTGTGGCCCTATGGGGCCTTAATTGTAACGGCTTAAGTCGTTTCTCCTGTGGGGAAATGAACAGTTTTTTACATTTGGTAGAATTAATTATAGCGAAAGGACTTAGTAGTAGGAGTAGTGGAAAGGGGTCATCCACTTATTACGTCATCAAGTTTTTGCCAATTTTGGCCAATCCCCTTGCTATATTTTGTGGTTGCTGACGAAATTTCGTAAGCCAATAAACAAAGACTATTTGCAAAAGTATTCATTTAAATGATTATTACACGGATTCAAAAAAAATGATGAATTTTTTTTCTCAATTATATCGAAAATATTGTTGGAAATGACAAAAAAAATGCTGTGAAAGTTTAAGCTCTTAATATTAAGAGGTGCCGCATCGCAAATTTCGATTTTCCATTTAAATAACATGGCAACAATATTCTCTTGCACTTTGGAATTTTATAGCTCACGTTGGTGACAATATTTCGAAATGACCAAGGTATATTCTTGTAGAAAATTGAACGATCTACAAAAAAGGTGTCTTACAAGTTTTTGATATATTTATTCCTTCAACAGTTATTCGAGGTCAAAGTTGAACTAAAGAGAAATTTTATATTTTTTTCAATTTTTTGACGCAACCATCAATTTTATGAGATAATTTTATAGGACATTTTTTGTAGAGCACTTTTGTTCCTATAACTTATCTCTATAAAAGTTTTTGATATCTTTCACAGGTCCTAAGTTATTTAATTAAAATAAAAAAATAATTTTTATGTTAAACATATAATAATTCAGGGAATTTTCAGTTTAATACAAATAACTTAGGACCTGTGAAAAATATCAAAAACTTTCACAGAGATAAGTTATAGGAAAAAAAGTGCTCTACAAAAAATGTCCTATAAAATTTTCGCATAAAATTGATGGTTGCGTCAAAAAATTGAAAAAATATTAAAATTTCTCTTTAGTTCAACTTGGACCTCGAATAACTTTTGAAGGAATAAATATGTGAAAAACTTGTCAGAGACCTTTTTTGTAGATCGTTCAATTTTCTACAAGAATATACCTTGGTAATTCCGAAATATTGTCACCAACGTGAGCTATAAAATTCCAAAGTGCAAGAGAATATTGTTGCCATGTTATTTAAATGGAAAATCGAAATTTTCGATGCGGCACCTCTTAATATTAATATTAAGAGTTTAAACTTTCACAGGATTTTTTTTTGTCATTCCCAACAATATTTTCGATATTAAGAAAAAAAAAAGTCATATTTTTTTTTGAATAAGTCTAATGATTATATTCGTTATGAATTTATTTTAATGAAGTCAATTTTTTTTAGGTCAATATGAGGCTAACATTCCCAGAGGCGGCTCGTGGCGTTAATAAAGAGATTGGATTGAATGTGGTCGACACTTGTCCGAAGTGTAAAGGCGAAGGTGCCGAGCCCGGAACGAAAGCGATTTTGTGTAAAACTTGTCATGGCAGTGGCGTGGAAACGGTGAGCACCGGGCCGTTTGTGATGCGTTCGACATGTCGCACGTGTCGCGGCACTCGGCGCTACATCAAATACAAGTGCACCGAGTGCGAGGGCAAGGGCAGCACGGTGCAATATCGGCGCGTCACCGTGCCGGTGCCGGCCGGCGTTGAAGACGGCCAGACCGTGCGAATGACGGTCGGAAAACGGGAGGTGTTCATCACGTTTCGCGTGGACAAGTCCACCTATTTCCGTCGCAGCGGCAACGACATTCACACGGAGGCGCCCATTTCCCTGTCACAGGCCGTGCTCGGCGGCACAATTCGCGTGAAAGGCCTCTACGAGGATCATAACGTGCAAATCATGCCGGGCACGTCGTCCGGCACGAAAATTCGCCTCACCGGCAAAGGCATTAAAAAGCTCGACGGCTACGGCCACGGTGACCACTACGTCAACATAAAAATTGCCATACCGAGCAAGTTAAACGAAAAGCAACGGGCGCTGATCCAAGCCTATGCCGAAATCGAGGATGACACCCCGGGACAAATTTTGGGAGTCACAACCAAAAATGACGGTAATTATCGCTGAACTTTATCTGTTTAAGTTTCACGCTTTTTATTTAATCGAAATATCCGATCATTTTATTTATTTTTTCAATATTTCAATTAGATCATCCAGGTCGGAAAAAAGGCAAAAGTTAGAAAAGCGGCGATAAATAACTGCGTGAAATCTTGTTTCGCTTGTGGTTTGAAGAAAAAAAAATAATATGATAAAGCCTTGTTATTTGTTTTCAATTTATTTCCTCCAGTAAATATTGGTATTTGATTTTTCCCTATGTTTTTTTTTATTTCCCGATACGCTAACGAGCAAAAAGTACTCTAAATCAAATGAATATTTATTTTTTTTTGTAGAGAACCAAATTGGATGAAAATTTACAATTCATTTGCTTTGATATTCTTTTTGCTCGTTTGTATACCAATTAAATATTGTTTGCAAATCGCTCAATACGTTTGAGTCATTATATTTTCTTTTTCATAGGCTTCGCCCGAAAATCCACCACGGATGATTCCCACTATCAAACCCAAGCGAAAAAAGATGAAGATTCCGAGAGTCTTTTAACAAAAATCAAACGCAGTCTGTTCGGTTAAAACAAATGTCCTAGTTTCAAATATTGTCATTTAAATATATGACAGCTTCCAAAAAAAAAATATTCAATTATTATAATAATAACAATAAACTTTATATTAATTAGACAATGGGGTGGGGAATTGTTTTGTTTTTTTGCACGTGCAGGCTCGAAAATTCACGTGGATCATCCGTCGAAATATTTGGAATATTTACGTGCGGCTCTGAAAAACGATCCCGGTGCATATAAGGAGGCAATTAAAGAGATTGAGGATGCGGTTGATTCGATTAAGGTTGCGAAAAAATTCGACGAGGAACAAACGGTGGACAGTGCAAGTTCGGCGGACGCCAAAAAGTTATAGTAGTTGAGTAAGGAAAATTTGTTACCTTTGAATACTTTACTATAGTTGAATTAAAAATGATAAAAAAAGAAATATATATGTACCGAGTTTTTGTTGTCTTTGTTTTTTTTTCTTTTAGGAATTACCTGATTTCTTTCCTGTTTTCTCCTGGTCTTGAAAGAAGTAAAGAAGACTGGGTTACCAAATTCAATTGGATAATTGGTTTGAATTTTTATGGAAATACATTTTTAGAGGCATTTATTGATAAATGGGTTCAAATAATTGATTTAAATGCAAGCAAATTTTATAGGGTTTATGAATAAATTAATTTATAGGTGATTAAACCACTAAAGATTTTAAGCTCCCAACATGATTGATTTTATATTGTATTTATGCCATATCAATTACTTTGAAAGTGGCTTAAGTCCAAAAACAATCCATAAAATGTTATCTTTCGTTCGTTCGTAAGGTATGGAACTATTGGAATAAAGTACTTCCCAGTACTTTATCGTACTGAATTTTAGCACATCTGTTTACGCTCGATAAAAACGCATGAATCCATCGTAAAAATTAATAACCATCAAGTATTTTTACTTAAATATTTAACATTAAAATTCTCCGGTTGCCTACCTTCAAAGGCGCATTTAAAAGTTAGACAATTTTAAGTGCTTCCCTGTTAAAAAAAGGCATTTAGAAGCATTTGAAATAATCATTAGATTTTGAACAACCTTTAATAACTTCAAACAAGTTCTAATGGTTTTTTTGAACATTTAAAATGCCTTTTTGTTAACAGGGTTGTTGAACTTAGCACGTTTTGTATACTTTATGGTGCAAATAGTTAATATTAACTTATAATAACTACCCGTGAAATATTCACAGCCACCATAACTGTTTAATGGCAAAAATTTAGTGAAATCGAAATAACAGTTGGAACAAATAACAATTCGTTAGTTCAAATTTAAGATAATAATTGACAAAATTGATATATAAAATATGACTCGTTTGTTTTGAAAGTGGCGTAAGTCCATTTCAAGGACGGGGTCTATATGGTGATTCTTCTTCTTGTAACTAGAACAAAGTATGTTAATTATTTAACTGTTAAGTTTTCAGAAATTACTGATTTAGTTGTTAACAAAAACCTCCTTAGTATCTTATGTACCAATGGTTAAAAATGATAACACTATAAGGATTGTCCTTGAAATGGACTTAACTCACTTTCAAAAAAACGGTTCATATATTGAAAGACTAAAAAGGAAAAATAAAAATATTTCAAAAAAGGTTTTTAAGTAAAAAATCAATTTATGAACTGAATCTTCAATCGATATTAAGGCGATATTAGTCAATTAATAGTAACTAGTAAGGGACCGTTCATAAAATACGTCACGCTAAAATAAGCTTTTTCTGACCCCCTCCCCCCATTGTCACACTGTGTCACACTTTCTGTGATCCCCCTAGAAATATTTCATCACAAAACTAAGACCCCCCCTCTATATATTTACTAAATACGAAATGAATGACTTTTTATCACGATAAAAATTGAAAAAGAAAAATAGTCGAAAGAAGTATTAATTTAATTTTTTTTGACGAATGGCGAACGTTACGTTACCGAAGACCCCCGCCCGCCTCCCTGTCACATCTTGTCACACTCAGCAAGACCCCTCCCCCTCCTTGTATGCGAACGTATTTTATGGACGACCCCTAAGCTATCTAGTTGTACATCAAAGCGAGGGGGACAATTTTCGTTAACAATTTGACAATATGGAACACCCCCTCAATTAGATATCTTACGATTCTCATTAATTGACTTATATCGCCTAAAAATCGGTTCAAAGACTTACTTCATAAATTTACTTTTTAGTGTATTTTAACAATAGAAGCGATATTTTTAAAATCTTTTGTTAAATATTTTTTTAACCATAACATCAAAATAAACTTTGGTGAAATAATTACATTTAAAATGCCTTTTTTAACAAAGAACCCTACGATTGAAAATTAACATTCTCTACTCTTATTGTAAGTGTCAAACTTACCATATGGATCGTCTTTGAAATGGACTTAAATCACTTTCAAAATAACTTTTAAATCTTAGTTTTGTTGAATATTTAACCATAAGTTGCATTAAACCTACTGGTGGCCGAGTGGTCAAGGTATCCACTCCAAAACTGATACATTTTGGGTTCGATCTTGAATCGAGCAAGTTTTCGATATTTCTCGATTATGGATTTTTATTGACCCTAGAGTCGCTAAAGACCTTAACAATTATAAAGTGACGGTAATGTATCCCATCAACGTTGATAGAAAAAGAAAGGGATTGAAAAGCTGATATATATATGTAACAAAAAGGGCAAAGACATAAATATGGACGGTGATCAGAGATGCTACGAAACGCTACGCACCAATTGCTTATGTTTTTTACTATTGACTTCTATACGTTTCCACATATTCTATTCTATTTCATTGTATAAATTTAAGTCTTTTTTTATTTCGCTACAACATAAAAAATACAACTTTCTAAAAGTATTATTAATAATACCGCAATTAATTTCAACATAGCTAAGAATTGAGATTATGTATTAATAATTTTTTAAGATTTAAAACGTTTAATAACACAGCTGATCTCACGACTCCTCCTTCAAATTGATTATGTTATATTCTTTTGTAAACAATCACGATGGTGATAACAATTTCGTAGGTAACGCCTTTTATTTACTTCGAATAACTTTTGAATTAATTTATTTGAAAATATTTTATACAACTTTTACAATAGGCCGTGTAGTACTTAGTGAACTTTCAGTATATAAAAAGGAACATTTAAAATGCCTTTAACGACTTCTAATGGGTTTTCATACATTTAAAATGTTTTTTTTAAAAGGACAACCTTTTAATCATCCCCCTTAAGAAGAAGAATAGTAAAATGGATAGTTGAAATAAAAAATAATGATAAGTGCCAATTATTTTATTAAATTTTTATTAGAAAATCAGTGGTGACAAAATAAGCAACCGTTACACTTAACAATAAAGTTAATTCTATCAAAATATTAAATTATTATCAAATCGTCTATGCCTGAAGACAGTAGATTACAGAGTAGCAGTAGGGTGAGGGATTGGCGCAAATGAAGAAAAATGCAATTGTATATAATAATAGTAATACATAAATAGTATGACGGAATTTAAAGCCCGGCACTATCGGCCGACGATCGCACATCGTCAATTTTCAAAATCATCTTCACAAGTTGCGTAGCCAAAATTAATTGCTGTCGCTTTGATCGTAAAGATTCAATAATGTGTTGGGAACGCATATCATTGTTTCCTGTACCCATGCAATCAATACCCAACGCATGATTACTGGTAGTCGCTTGTTTTGCTTTGATTTCCGACAGGGCTTCGATTGGATTTAGTCCACTGTTTTCGGCCAGCGCCAGTGGAATTGATTCGAGCGCTTCGGCAAAAGCCCGGAAGGCATACTGTTCCAAGCTGGCCAACTGATCGGCTTGTTTATTGACAGCCAAACTGCAACTGATTTCAACGGCACCGCCGCCGTAGACCACGCGTGGTTCTTGCACCAGGCTGCGCACCGCGCAAATTGCGTCGTGCAGACTGCGTTTGGCTTCGGCGATTAACATAGCGTTGCCACCGCGGATTAGAATGGTAACGGCACGAGAATTTGCACACTCTTCTATTACCAACATTTTATCTTTGGTGGTTCCAAAGGATATTTCACGTACGAGTCCGGCGGTTCCTAGTTTGCTGGGTTGGAGTTCCTCGAAACGAGGCACGATGCGACCTCCGGTCGCTATTGCGATCAACTCGATTTCCGGTCCACCGACCCAACGCACCGCTGGTAGTTGATGTTGCAACAGCAGATGATTAGCTTCATCGTCAAATCCCCACTGGCAAATCGCTAGAGTTGTCCCGGCGTCCTTTACTTGCGTAACCATTTCCGTGAACTTTTGCGCTTCGAATTCTCGCAGTTGGCGATATTCTTCCGTGCTAGTTACGTCCAACTTATGTTTGGTTTTTGGTTTTGGTGGTTCGAACGGGCAAGTTAAAATCGCTAACTTAACGTTTCGTAATTCTTTCGGCATTTGAGGGTGCGACATAGACTTATCGATAATCACTCCTTTCACTAACATTGTGTCTTCTAGTCGGCCACCGACTTTTGTTTCCATTTTGATAAGTTCAAAGTTGACGTCACGTTTTTCGAGATCGGCCACGGACAGTACGGCGTCGACTGCAATTTCGGCCATTTGGCGATGGCATTTGTTGATGATTTTGGAGCCCAGAGTGGTCATGGCGACCTCGATTAGGGGTTCTTTGTCGTCTTTTTTGACGGGGAATTTGTCGGCGATGTTTTCTAGGTGGACCAAGGCGTGTTGCGCGGCCAACTCGTAGCCGTCGGCGATTCGAATTGGATGAATTCCACGATCGAGAAGTTGGCCGGCTTGTTCCAGTAGAGCTCCGGCTAGAACCACAACACCGGTGGTGCCATCGCCGACTTCGTCGTCCTGCGACTGAGCCAACTGGACCAAAAGCTTGGCGATTTCATGGTCGACTTCCATCATTTTCAAAATGGTCGCTCCATCGTTGGTAACGGTCACATCTCCATCGGGCGACACCATCATCTTGTCCAACCCCTTCGGCCCCAACGACGTTTGAATCGTATTCGCTACTTGTCTCGCGGCCAAAATGTGCGACTAAAACGAAAATTTATTCAATCAGTAACCACTTAATCAACTTTTAGTGCAAAAAAAACAAATAATTCCCGATTAAAAGTACCCAAATAAATCATGTGTTTGGAAAAAATGTAAGGTTATGTCCCCTCACATGACTCACTTTCTTTTCGAATACCCTCCCATTCTAACATCGCAAATTAGTCGGGAAATCCTCAAATTTGGTTCCTTTATAGGCAAAATGAGGTTTTTTTAACAATAAATTGAGAAAATACTCACTTTAAGTGCCTCATTTCCTGTGAGCCGCTTTTGTCTTTCCTGGTCCCGAATAATAATAAAGGGACGCCCGTACTCGTCAAAGGCTACACTTCCAGGGAATGCGGCCATAATTCCAAACCAATCTTTTTTCCAATTAAAAGAAAAAGATTATTTTCCTCGTGAAAACTTTTGTCTAAATTCGATCCAAACCCAACAGGATATCAAAAAGAATCACGTTGTCAATTACTAGTTAGTGCGCAACAGTGCGCAAGTCGGTAAAAAAAACAACAAACCTACCAATCTCCGCCCAAAGTTTATAAAATACCCAAGTGGCCTCATGGTGGCTACGTGACGTATCCAGAAGAAATTCGTACATATCTTCAGATTGATTCAATTTCAAAATTCTTCGTATGACGTCATTTTTTTTTCTAATGGAGCTACCTGTGTAATTTATAAACCTTGATCTCCGCCTACCTTCAATCAAATGCGGGAAATTTAAAAATTCAAAAAATCTTTTAGTCACGATGAATTTTATTCAAACCAAATTTTACAAAAAAAGGAATGTTTTTTTTTCTGTTGTTAATAAAACCAAAAAAATTGCCAAACATTAATTCTTTTATTTGTAAGTCTTACTGCAATAATAATAATTATGTACTTAAATATATGGGAAGGAAAAAAAATAAGATTCAGAAACGCGAAGATATATATTATTTGGTTAAATTTAATTGCATCATTTGTAACACCCACACAGCTGCTATGCTAAAAAAAAAATCTTGAAATTAGACTGCAAAACTGAAAAAAAAAATACTAATCTTATTAATAAAATTCTTGGCTTCTGCAAACGTACAATCTGAAAAACACATTTAAATAAAATTGACGGGATTACTGCGTTTTTTTTTTTTGGGCTGAAATATTTAAATCGTACAATAAGAAAAATAATCACATTTTATTTTCAATAGAAACAGCAGGGGGGAATTGATAAGTGTGGCTGTTGCATTAATTAGAAAGTGCATTCATATGAATGCATCTGTTAGACAATAACTGCCGAATTTTAATATACAAAATATCCAAATAATAATTTTTCATTTTGTACGATTTAATAAAAGAAAATCCAGTTTAAAAAAACAGCAAAACTTTTGGACTCCTCTTCCACTTGGCATATGATGCCTTGTCTAAATCTAAAAAAAAAAACATAAATTTTAATAAATCTTCAAGTGTTCCATCTGGTCTAAAAGAAAAAAAAAAGATCCATTCGAAGTCCTAAAAAAGTCTTACGTTCGTAAAATCCTGAACCAAAGTATAGCATTTACAATTTACAATTATTCGGTTCAGAATCCTACAAAAAAGATCGAAAAATTGACACCAAATTTTCAGCTTTGCCGCCAAAAAAAAATAATCTAAAATTCAAACTCCTTATTAATCACTCTCTCATTAAATTAAAAAAAACATTGATTCATTCGCTTTTTTGACTACCGAATAAATTATTTTATTTCTCAAACAAAATAATTTATTTTCCGCTATTTTGTTCCACGATTACAAAATAGACATAAATTTTGAAAACACTATTTAGTTTGGTTTTTTACACAAAATGACCGACTCGTTTTTTTTTTGGGTTGAGGAAAAATTTAAGGTTTAACAATTTTTTTTTTTTGATTTTAATTTTTTTCTGATTTCAATCACACCATTTTTTTTCATGATTTCCACCCCTTTATTTTCTGCATAGCTTAGAATAGGCAAATATTTTGCAATGGTGTGACTTGGATATTTTGTTTGAGTTTTTAATATCGCCAATTTCTAGACGAGCCTCCGCCACCTCTGTACGGTTTGCCGCCACCACGGGACGGTCGTGTTCGCGATCTTGAGTCTGAAGATCGGCGATTTTCGTATCCTGATAGTTTCGTGCTATATTTGCCACTGGGTGGTGTGTAGATTTTTTGCTGATCTCCACCAGGAGTCTTTCCATTTCCTTTGTTTTGTTTACTTCCGGGCGATTCGTTGTCGAACGTGATTGGCACGTGGCGCTTCTGTCGATTGCTGGAACTGTTTTTCAATGTTCCATTGGTCTCCTGCGGCGTTTTCACCGTTGTTCGCGGCGAACTTTTGCCGTCCGCCCACGACAGGACAATGCTGGCTTTGTAGATGGGCGGCGTTCGGAACAAGTCCTTTATTAACGTATTTATGTTATTCGTCATCTTGAGAATTTCATTGGAAGTTGGGTCTTTCTTTAAACTTTCATTCCCGGACATTTTTTCATTTAACGTCTTAATACATCCCTAAAAGAAAAAATAATAATTTAATCCAAATTAAAAAAATGTGAGAACAGTAATTCGGATCTGGTTTATGATTTATTTTCATATAAGATGCCATCAACTAAACCAGGGGCTACTAATTGTATGCTCATGGGCACCATGTCTCTCGATTGAAAGTGTCCAGCAAGTTTTAGCCGACCAAAAAGATTGTAAACCTCTGCTTTATTGTGAATACAATATATAGAATATATTGCGGTCCATTCATACCATAAACATAAATTTGAACAGAAGTTCAAACAAAAATATTCGTGACGTATTCCCCAGATACGTATTTCGATTGCGAAGCAATCTTCCTCAGTGGTCATCAAATAGTTTGGATCTCTCCGTCACTGAGGAAGATTGTTTGGCAATCGAAATACGTATCTGGGCAATACGTCACGAATATTTTTGTTTGAACTTGTGTTCAAATTTATGTTTATCGTATGAATGGACCGCAATATATCCTATATATTGTATACACAGTAGGGTGGGTTAAAAAAATCGATTATTATTTTTTTTTACAAGTGACGCGGAAAAATGGGTTGCTAGACACCTTACAAAAAATTCTCACCAAGTATGAGCTCGTAATTTTAATAGGAAGATTCTCCGCATCGCAGTTTTGTATTTTTTTCTCAGTCCAATAGAAAAAAATTCATACCTCATCATTTATCGATTGTACAGAAAAATGTTCTGAAAGAATTTTTTAGGAAATTTAATGCTCTACAAAAAAGGTATTCTATATTTTTTCCGTAAGCCTCACCATTTGAAAGATATTGAGGATTTAATTTTGATTATTTTAAGACAAATTTTATTTTTATTTATGAATTTTATAACTCGACAATAAATGACTCTTCTACAATGCGCAATACAAATTTTTGTTGGAAATTAACTGCTCTATAAAAATAGTTTCTTATGTTTTGGCGATTAAATTAATCGTTCAAATGATATTCATCATCAAACTTTCATGTGTACGGATTTTAAAAGTTTTTGATGAGATATTCGAATAATTTCAATTTATTTTATAATTTTCATATAAATTTCATTTTTTGTCATTAATATAAGTTTAATTGAAGAAAAATTTTCAAAATTTATTTGAATTATTCTAAACATTTCATTTTTAATCATTAGAAATCATATGAAAATTATAAAATAAATTGAAATTATTCGAATATCTCATCAAAAACTTTTAAAATCCGTACACATGAAAGTTTGATGATGAATATCATTTGAACGATTAATTTAATCGCCAAAACATAAGAAACTATTTTTATAGAGCAGTTAATTTCCAACAAAAATTTGTATTGCGCATTGTAGAAGAGTCATTTATTGTCGAGTTATAAAATTCATAAATAAAAATAAAATTTGTCTTAAAATAATCAAAATTAAATCCTCAATATCTTTCAAATGGTGAGGCTTACGGAAAAAATATAGAATACCTTTTTTGTAGAGCATTAAATTTCTTAAAAAATTCTTTCAGAACATTTTTCTCTACAATCGATAAATGATGAGGTATGAATTTTTTTCTATTGGACTGAGAAAAAAATACAAAACTGCGATGCGGAGGATCTTCCTATTAAAATTAAGAGCTCTAGCAACCCATTTTTCCGCGTCACTTGTAAAACTAATAACTATTCGTCAGTGGTCATCAAGTAGTTTGGATCATAATTTGTGATGATTCACCAATTTACCAAAAGCTTCATAACCAAACCCAAATTACTTATCCAAAAAAAAAAACAATTACTTGAACTCCTCGTGCGAAATACTGAAGTCGAAGTTTAAAATCCTTGGCCGTTGATTCGTCTTCCGTTAAAAATTTCGGACAATGTCTGGCCAATTTATGAAAACTATATAACAAACATTCGACAAAAGAAAATTCTTGCGTGGGAAAAGTCTCAATTTCCCCACTCTCCGGCGGTAACGGCATATATTCCAGCAATGTTTTAAACAAAGCGGCCACTGTACTTTCAATTTCACTGTGCACCGTCGCATAGTTACAAAGTTCGGCTAGTTGTCGTAAGAGTCTCACTTGCAGGGATTCGCCCTCCTCCAAATTGTGAATTGCCTCAAAATGCGGCAACACTTGCTTACATATGTAGTCCACGAATGCATTGGAATTAATACTAACCTAAAACATGGAAAATGGGTTAGTAAATGCGTTAATATTGGGGTGATCTAATTTTTTTTTCATACAGAGAAATATGGCATTGCAGTACTAATCGCTAGAAGAAGAATGTTGAGATTGTAGTTTTGGGAATCGTCCAGGGAAAACGGTTGATCGATTTCGGCATGCTTTTGAATCATTTGAACGATTTCTAGTTGGCCGGCTGGTGTTTTTGGTAGATGAGTGTTGTTGATTAGTTGCATGATTATTTTGAATTCTTCTGCGGTTGCACTCTGAAAGTATCAAAACATTAGCGTTGGATTTATGGCTTGAAATTTAAGTTTTACTTCTAAAAATTTGCGGAAATGTTCTATCATTATGTCCTCGGCTTCCTTATTGATAATCTCTTTACCGAGCACTTTAAACTTGGTGGAGAGGAACTTAAAGCAGCGCTCTTTGACCAGTTCGTCGCCTAATTCAATCTGTTGGAATATCCCCTTGAGGGCACTAGGTGCGTCTGACGTCAACACGGCGATTAATGAGTTGGCTGTGATATTTTGTTCTTGGGGATCGTCACTCTGTAGGAGTTGAGCTAAAATGTCGGCGATTCGTAGGGTGTTTTCCTTGGCGTCTTTGCATAGATTAGGCAAATCTTTGATACTTTGTTTTCTTATCTAAAAAAATTGTTAAAAAAATGAATTATGGCATCAATTCGTTAGTGGGATGGTTTTACATTAACGTCGTCGTCTTCGCATAGATCAAAAACGGCTTCGAACGCCTGGAAATGCATTGCGGGGAAATGTTTAAAGAAGCGCCCTATCAATTGCGACGCCAACTTCTTCACGCTCGGATCTTCGCCGTATTTGGCCGCATCGATTATATATTGAAACTTATCAGGATGCTAGATTGGTATCGAAATAATTTGCATTAGAAATTTGATAATAATTCAATAGTCAGGGGTCGCAACGTATACTAACCTCACTTATTTTTTCCTTGGCATCGGTCAAGTCGTTGCAGTTGGCATACAATTGATCCAACGAATAACTCATCTTTGAGTTATTTCCGGGTCGGCTTTTGGCAATAAAACTCGCGGTTGATTGGAATTGGAACGGATATAATAAAGAGGCGCGGAAATTGTTTTTCAATTTTGTCGAAACGAAAATTATTCGCTAAACTCAAAACATGAACTTCGGCTTTTTTTTTTTTTGGGCTATACGCATCGGCCATTTATATTCTTGAATTCCGCTCTTGCGCAGATGGGAGTTCAGCAAGGTTCACCACCTATTTACTGGAAATATTCGTTATTCAAATACTCACTAGGTGGTTGTAAACTTATTAATTAATTTCTCAGAATTTCCTAAAAAAAAATCTAATCTTTTCTAATTCACTATATATTTTTTATTTAATTTTTTTAATTTATTAAATACTAGTTAAATAGAGCATTTAATTGATTTAATTCATCAAAACTACAGATGATAAATCATTATTTTCTGTTTTCATGAGGTCCAAAATGGGGAGGAAAAAAGGCCTTTTCCAAAATAGACCAAAGGCCATATTTTGGAATATATTAATAAGTTAGTGGTTCTGATGAAAAATGCAAGTTTTCGACCAAGGGAATGAGGGATGCAAGATCCGCCTTCTTGGATTAAAGATACAAAAAAAAAAGAAGAGGTTTTTCCAATTTAACTCCTTAACGTTTGGTCCCACGCCAAAAATGGTAAATTAAAATTTAAAGAGGACAAAATTGCCTATAATTTTTGTATCAACAATTTTTTTTGTAAGTCTAACAGGTGGCAAGTTATAGCGGACGAAGGGTGCAAATTTTTCCAAAAAAATCGTCCAACTTAATTTTTTTCCGGTACATTTTATAAAAATGAATTAGTGTTTTATTTTTAATGGTTTTCCTCACCACAATAACAATTTTTTTAAATTCCTACCCTAAAAGAATGAAAAAGGATAACTAAATTATTAAATTTTAAATTTAATAATCAAAGTTATAAAGTGGTCCACGAATTTGCCAACAATATCATTGGGGTTGGCCACCCTTGATTTCAAGTATGCTGATTTTTCGATATCTTAAAAAAGAACATAGATATTTAATTAAAAGTTCCAATTTATATCCAATTAATAAATGTCCGTTTATTTATTTTAATCGACCTTCTTCTGAATGCTACATTTATAGGCAACCTTTTTTCTGAAGAAAAATAAGTTGAACTTGATTACAAAGTTTCTATCAAATCAGTAAATCTGTCTTCAGATTGGAATCATAAGTGAAATCTGAATAAAATATTGGTACAACTATTTAAATTAGACTTTTTACAGGCCTAGGGCGGCACGATTTTAAGGGCGGCAAAATTTTAAAGGCCCAGAATTCACGGACAGTTTAAATTCAAAAATTTGATTTCACTATGAATGTATAGATTATCTTTAGTAAAGTACAATAAATATTTTTTTATAGAATTTACATTCCAATTAATCACATCACATTTTTCAATTGTTAAATATGGTATTCCGGGGACATTCAGAACAAATTAGAGATCCTGATGATGGTATTTTTTAAAAACCGTAGAACTTTGAGCTAAATTCGATTCTTTTTTGTCAAAACATTTAAAGTCTTATGCGAATCTTGGTAGTCGAAATACGTCGTACTTACCTAAAACAATCTAGTATGCTTACGATTAAGGAGACATCTTCGTTGATCTTCGTTATGAAAGTATTCGTATAATGAAGTAGGTCTCTACATTATCTTCTATATATAGCATTACGGAATTTTCGAGATGTGTTACCCTAAAGATGACAATGCTCTGTGCTATTTTTGAATCCCAACACCAAATTGTTCAGAACAATGATCTTATTGCACCCTGAAAAAACGGGAAAGTTACTAACTTACTTAATGTCCTGGCAATATTATCTATTGAAACTGAATTAGTACGAAAAATCGATTACGATTATATAATTGAAGTTTTCCGCGATCCAAGACCAGAAAGAAGAAGTATAAATCATCAGTGATTATTGGAAAAAAGTTGAAAAATGTTTTATCTTGATAACCACTTTGCTATGGAACAACAAGGGCGGCTTATCTAATGAGGCCTAGGGCGGCATCGAACCTAAATCCGCAACTGATTTTTTATAGTTATTTTTTTAGGCGAAACACTAAGAAGTACCTGAAATCAAAATATTATCCAAATCGATAAACTTGTTCTTGAATCGTACGATAGAATACAGGTAGACAAATATTTACGTTCAATTTATCAACCTTTGGTCCATAATGATCTTAATATTGTGACCGAAACCGGCTTAAATTCCAAGCTGGTGTTAAAATTGCACAAGGAATTTGCTACCTGATCTCAACGGGTGGTATGAGATGACATAGTAGAAGCTTGAAGGCCAAAATGAAAGAATGGCAGATATGAATATATCGTTTAAGGAATCCAAACCAGTTTGAGGTATTTATTATTTGTTGTCAATTATAATAACATCAACACCTCATTCCGAATCCATTAGTGCCACCTTTGAGCCAACCTTTTTCACACATTTTGGCCTTCAAAAGCTTTTACTATGTTATTCCATATCAATAGTTGAGAGCAGGTAAGAATTCCTTGAACTTTAAGTCGGTTTCGGTCACAATATTAAGATCATTATGGACCAAAGGTTGATAAATTGAACGTAAATATTTGTCTACCTGAATTATATCGTACGATTCAGGAATAGGTTTATCGATTTCGATATAATTTTGATTTCAGGTACTTCTTAGTCCTGGTTGCTCTCATCCATGGTGTGGTAAATAATTAATAATGTTCTTGGGAACTTGGACTCCAATAATAAGACGTTAAATTTTCAAATTATCTCAACGTTTCGTTGGTATTTATTTCCAACTTCTTTAGGAAAATTTTTGAGGTGAACATCCTCGTTGTAAATACTAACTTTTTAATAAAAGTTCTCCTGAAGAACTTGCAAATAAATACCAACGAAACGTTGAGATAATTAGAAAATTTAACGTTTTATTATTTGAGTCCAAGTTCCCAAGAACATTGTTAAGTATTTCTTAGTGTTTCGCCTAAAAAAGAAGTAAATAGAAGGTCAAAAACAAGTCTAATCTAAATTGTTGTACCAATATTTTATTGTGATTTCGATTTTGAACCCAATTTTAGGGTAAATATTTGTTTCACGAGGCCCTTATTCCAAATTTAACATTTTTAAAATTTTTGTCTGTCTGTGTGTCCCGATTTAACTAAAGACTGGAACAACCGAATTTAATGAAATTTGGTATTAAGATACAACACAATTTCCCACATACTATAGGCTACTTATCATTCCAAAAAACAAATAATAAGGGAAGGTATTCTGTAGGGATGAAAACAGAAATTTTTACTTTAGATAGGTGAGTTATATGTCATTGGAAAGGTAATTAAAAGTTAGAAAATAATCTGTAAAAATAGTTTTAGTTGAACTGACAGAAAGCACAGTAAATTCAATTTAAAGTTTAAAAAATTGCCTCTTTGAAATATAAACCTTTATATATATATATGACACAAAGTTGATGTTAATAGCGATGTTAATAGAGATTCCTACTAATATTCAAAATCTAGATCCTTAATTTCTGTTATTTTAACGCGAGTATTTTGATAAGTTTCGACTTTTTTTGGTCATAATTAAGACCGACTTTATTTATGTAAATATGCTGATTGATTTATGGATTATTTGGTCCACGGTAGGTAAACCTATCTCTCCTATATCTTTTTAGATATTTATAAATATTTTTTGAAAATTAATAAATTAAATACGACAAAATAGTGTTTTTAAGTATGATTAAGTTTTAGTATGTTGGACCTTTTAATTAAATATCGATTTTATTTTTTAAGATATCAAAAAAGTAGTATATTTTAAATCAGGGGTGGCCAACCCAAATGATTTTGCCGGCCACTTCGGAAATGCATCATAACTCTGCAGGCCACTTTTGAAGTTATATCTCAAATTCCCCATACGAAATTTAGATACTCTGTTAACATTTTTTGATATATTGGTTTTCACCATTTTGGTCATTATAAAATGTATATATTTTATAAAAAGTCTAATGCATATCGCGGGTCGAAAAAATTTTCAAGGGGGCCGTTTACGGCCCACGGGTTGGCCACCTTTGACAACCTCTGATTTATATCAACATGGAATAATTTATCGTTTATCTACATATATAAAATTGATATATTGGTTTGTGTAGATTTCAAAAACTCAAAAAGTTCTGCACCGATTTTGTTCAAATTTTATCACGATATACAATCTGCTTTGAAGATTGTTTTTATTTTTTTCTTGCCTCCGTAACATACTTGCAATCGCAAGAAAACGGATTTTTCAATGATCCATACAATAGCCGCTAATTGTCAATACTTCAGTGCAATGATTTTTAGAGGTAGAGCAATTTTTCTCAAAACTTAATTGATAAATGTATATCTTGGAAAACTTGGTATTTTTCATCTGGACCTTTGACCCAATAATATAGTCCAAAATCAGAATTACACCACCTTTTACAGGACAAAAGGTACAAAAATTTATTGTATACCCCTTTTCCAATAAAACATAGAATTAAAATTAATCTTAGCTTAAAACTTATGCGAAAAACCAACAATTATCTTCACCAAAGATTATAAAGTGGATTCCAGTCGAATATCCCTTTTATTAAAAAAAAAAAAAACAATAATACAATATATCGCGGGAAACATTCATAACTCAAACAAAAATAATAAAATGAGGAAATAATGTGAATTGTTATGCGACTCTTGTCGCAAATAAAACACTTCATAAATCAACCCTGCGGAGAGAGAGAGAGAGAGAAAAAACAAACCCCCCGACATTGGAACCGCTTCCATTTAAGCGTTGTGATCCCGTCGTTCCCGATTGCGGTTGCAATGACAAATGCATCGGAAAACGGTGGGAGGGGGGTGGGTGCATTTAAAGCCAGTTGGCACGGTCGTTATCGCAAATCGAGCTTCGCTATTTAATTGCCATCAAAAATAGCGACGCCAGGCGACGACAATTGGTTTTACAAAACGGGAACGAAACCAATGTGGAATATTATTATGGTCCTGAGGGATCAATTTTGTATGAATGCACGTTGTACGATGCGCTCCCCACATCAACATAATAGGATAGCCCTCTGATGGGAGTGAGAGGAATTTTCGGCAAGTGGCTTCAACACTTTCGTGGTAAATTTCTTTGGGAAATTGGTTACAAGGAATACTCCTAAAACATATTAATCAAGTTTTAAACGAGAGTTATGAATTCATGTCCAGTAGACTGATTCAAAAAAAATTATGATTTTTTTTTCTTAATTATATCGAAAATATTATTGGGAATGACCAAAAAAAAATGCTGGGAAAGTTTAAGCTCTTAATATTAATATTAAGAGGTACCGCATCGGAAATTTCGATTTTCCATTTAAATAACATGGGAACAATATTCTCTTGCACTTTGGAATTTTATAGCTCACGTTGGTGACAATATTTCGGAATGACCAAGGTGTATTCTCGTAGAAAATTGAACGATCTACAAAAAAGGTCTCGTGCAAGTTTTTGATATATTTATTCCTTCAAAAGTTATTCGAAGTCAAAATTGAACTAAAGAGAAATTTTAATACTTTTTTTCAATTTTTTGACGCAACCATCAATTTTATGAGAAAATTTTATAGGACATTTTTTGTAGAGCACTTTTTTTCCTATAACTTATCACAATAAAAAACTTTGATATTTTCCCTGCTCCTAAGTTATTTGCATTAAACTGAAAATTCCCTGAATTATTATATTTTTAACATAAAAACTATTTTTTTTTATTTTAATTAAATAACTTAGGACCTGTGAAAAATATCAAAAACTTTTATTGAGATAAGTTATAGGAAAAAAAGTGCTCTACAAAAAATGTCATATAAAATATTCTCATAAAATTGATGGTTGCGTCAAAAAATTGAAACAATATTAAAATTCCTCTTTAGTTCAACGTTGACCTCGAATAACTTTTGAAGGAATAAATAGATCAAAAACTTGTAAGAAACCTTTTTTGTAGATCTCTTACTTGTAGGTCTCTTACAAGTTTTTGATATATTTATTCCTTCAAAAGTTATTCGAGATCAAAGTTGAACTAAAGAGAAATTTTAATACTTTTTTTCAATTTTTTGACGTAACCATCAATTTTATGACAAAATTTTAAAGGACATTTTTTGTAGAGCACTTTTTTTCCTACAACTTATCTCCATAAAAGTTTTTTATATTTTTCACAGGTCCTAAGTTATTTAATTAAAATTAAAAAAATAATTTTTATGTTAAAAATATTATAATTCAGGGAATTTTTAGTTTAATTCAAATAATTTAAGACCTGTGAAAAATATCAAAAACTTTTAAAGAGATAAGTCAGAGGAAAAAAAGTGCTCTACAAAAAATGTCTTATAAAGTTTTCTCATAAAATTGATGGTTGCATCAAAAAATTGAAAAAATATTAAAATGTCTCTTTAGTTCAACTTTGACCTCGAATAACTTTTGAAGGAATAAATATATCAAAAACTTGTAACAGACCTTTTTTGTAGATCATTCAATTTTCTACAAGAATATATCTTGGTCATTCCGAAATATTGTCACCAACGTGAGCTATAAAATTCCAAAGTGCCAGACAATATTGTTGCCATGTTATTTAAATGGAAAATCGAAATTTGCGATGCGGCACCTCTTAATATTAATATTAAGCGCTTAAACTTTCACAGGATTTTTTTTGTCATTTCCAATAACATTTTCGATATAATTAAGAAAAAAAAATCATTATTTTTTTTTTGAATCAGTCCAATGTCCAGTACCTTGCCGATTTATTGGAGGCTTAAATTGATTTATGAACTTTATTTTTTTGGGAAAGGCATTGCATTGAAGTTTTAGATTGACCTTAGTGAAAAAACAGATCAAATCAATCATACAGCTTAGATTACCCTTTCTTTTTTTTTTTTTAAATTAAATAATTTCTAGGTACAATCGACCAATTTGATAACGGACTCCACCTGGTGACTTAAGAAAACGTATCTAAAACGAAGAAAGACATGTATTTTTATGGATAAGAGGAAAAAATTTATAATTAAATTACTTCATATAACATTCGAAGGCAACCTTTCTGCATTTTGAAGGACTCAAAAATTTCCGAAATGTAAAAAATTAAAAATACTTTTCATTATCTTTTTTTTTTTCGTTCTGTGCCACAATAAAATTGTTATTTTTTTCAAAAAGAAAAAAAAACCTTTATTGGCTTTTTATCATGTCTTATCATCAACATTTGGATTAATTAAAAAAAAAAAAATGGGACTTTTTGAAATTTTCGTCGTATTTATATGTGATAACAGCATTGAAATTTTCTTTTGTACATATTTTCCGATATATCATTGGGATTCAATCTAAAAAAAAAATAGAAAATTCATTTATTCGGATGATTTTATGATGGAAGAACAAATTTTAATGTAGGTACCAACAAGTTGGTGGAAAGATTGGCCGCAGAGGTACAGGCATTTACATAATAATCACATAAAAAAGACAATAATAAAATGATAATTTATTATTTATTGTCAACGGAGTTCTTATCAGCCAGCAACGTTGATAACAATATATTTTACATCAGCACAGACACACATCAAACAAAACGTTTCGTCTTTCGCTTTTATTATAATTATTATTACGATAACATCATTTTTATCATAATACATCATATCACCAGTTGTTCCACCAGCAACGCGTTTTTATTATTTTTTTTTTAATTTAATTTTTTTCTTTTCTTAAAATTAAATTAATAAATATCTTTGCGGCACGATAATTTTCCATGTTTGCCACCCAATTAAGCCCTAAAAACATACAAGCCAAATAAAAAAAAATCATTAAAATAATAATATAAATCGTTGCAAAGTTTTTCAACCAGGAATTACCATTACACCTTTTACTCTTTTCTCCCTGTTTTTCTTGAACCCTTCCAGTTATTATTTCTGCAACCATTAACAATAATTCTAAATTCTTCGTCCATTTTTTTATAATTCATTTTAAAAGCTCTGCAGATCCGATGATCGTCAAACTATTGAAATTATTGAATTATGGAAGTCAAATAAAAACTTTACTTTGGTCATAGGTAGCAATTATCATATAAAATTTAGACACCAAACGTTTTTTTTTTTTAACGCTATTTTTTTTAGTTTGCCAATTTTTTAGTCACCAATTCTAAATTTTCAGCGCTGAAATGTTTGTCGCTTTAGTCTCGGAGGATATTTCGCAATCGCATTTTGATAACTCAAAACTTATATCAATTCATTGGTGGTGCCAACTTGCTCTTGATCAGAAAAATGTGTAGAACCACTGATTTAGATACTAAATTCCATTTAGATTTATACAGTGCTATACTTGACACATTTGAATTTAGTAATTTTATCCTTTATTCTATAAAAAAAAATTGATTTACTGTGATTCCTAAAAATTAAGAAAAAAACTTTATATCATTGATACCTCCATGGCTTTCACCAATCCTATATCCATTATAAAGTTCTGAAAACTTTTTCAGTGTGTTTTTTTCCTGGGCTATTATATCGGTATTTTACCAGGGTTTCCTAACAATATGCGGATGTTATTTGATTTAATGACTTTGATCTTCGATATCAAGTTTATATTAATTAATTATTTCAACTCGTAGGTATTTAATTGATAGGACAACAATAAACATCCTTGGCCAATTTCACTACCAATTGCTGTGCTTTTGGTATCTTCTTTAATCATTTATTCCTCCAGTCGACTTCAGTTTTGCAAAATCGGTTAGTTACATCCAATTCATTTGATCAATGACCAATGCATCACTAAAATTGTAAAATCTTATAATCGTAATTCACCATAAAGGACATTGTTTTATACCTGGTGGAAATTTGTACAGTGCTATATTTCACATATCTAAATTTAATAATTATATCCTTTATTCAGCAAAACTTTTTGATTTTCTGTGATTCCTAAAAATTGAGGAATGACTTTTTATTGATACCTCCAAGGCTTTGGCTTTTCCTGTATTCATATCCATTAAAAAGTTCAGAAGACTTTTCCAGAGTTTTTATCGGACAAATATATCCAAATTTTGCCAGTTTTTG
Organism: Sisyra terminalis; assembly: GCA_958496175.1. NCBI lineage: Eukaryota > Metazoa > Arthropoda > Insecta > Neuroptera > Sisyridae > Sisyra > Sisyra terminalis. Next base: position 59,644,695 of record OY292276.1, read on the forward strand.
TTAACAATACGGGGGCATTTTCTGATTTAATGACTCCGATCTTCGATACCAAGATTATATTAGTTAATTACTCCAAAAACGTAAATATTTAATCGAGAGGAAAACAATAAGCATCCTTGTTCATTATAGGGTGTTTTTTTTTTTGACTTTTTTTGGTCCCACCGTGAAATTTTGTTGGAAATACCAAAAAAAAAAAAAAAAAAATCCCTGAAAGTTTGAGCCCTTAATATTAATTTTAAGTCCTCGACCAAGACGTGTAAAGATTTCCCATTGAAAATACACGGAAACTCTGATTTTTTATTTTTAAATTTCTATATCTCAGCGCCATTTCATGGGATCGCTTTTACCGAAGATGGTTTTTTCTCAGAATTTAAAGTTTAAATCAATGATCAGCAAAAATTTCACAGAAAAATCAATTCAAGTCTTAATATCTCGTTTGCTATTGATCTTAGCGATTTGGTCTACAGGACCTTTTTTGTAGGAAATCAAATTCTCTACAAGTTTTCTATTTATAATTTTTCCGTAGCTCTTGTTATTTACGAGATAAATGCAAAAAAAAACGCGAATTTTATGGAAAAATCAGGTTCAGTGGCCCGTACTACCTCACCGGTGTGAGTTGCGACTTTGTCGCAATGGGCACTTTTGTAGAGCGTTTAATTCTGAGAAAAAACCATCGTCGGTAAAAGCGATCCCATGAAATGCCGCTGAGATATAGAAATTTAAAAATAAAAAATCAGAATTTCCGTGTATTTTCAATGGGAAATCTTTACACGTCTTGGTCGAGAACTTAAAATTAATATTAAGGGCTTAAAATTTTAGGGAATTTTTTTCTTGGTATTTCCAACAAAATTTCACGATGGGACCAAAAAAAGTCAAAAAAAAAAATCACCCTATTGTCCAATTTCTCTTCTAATTGCTGTGCTTTGGTGTCTTCTTTAATAATCCGACTTCATCTACTTTTCCGAAGTCGACCTCAATTTTGTAAAACATATCGGTTAGTTACGTCCAATTCATTCGATCAAAATAGTTAATGAATTACTAAAAATTATAAGCTTTTATTTTTGTATCTCATTATGGAGAATATAATTTTATACCTGGAGATAGTCTACGATGCGATTTGTCTATAGACAAGACTGACATCTACATGGGGTCCAAATGTTGCGTAACATATTTAACGTTGCATGCTGATTCCGAAAGTCTCGAATTCCGATTTAGACCTACGATTTTTAGTCCGTAAACCGAGATTTGTCTATAGAAATGTCTACGGAGAAAGACTCCAATGTCTATCCAGGATTAGCTTTAGAGGATGGGACAATAGCGATACCGGGGATCAAAGAGCCATTATTCAATAGTGGGATTAATTTTTGATTTTTATAAGATGGTCCAGAGGATGTTGTCCAAACGGAGTTGGTTCCAAGTCATTGTTTCGTATTTTATTCATCCACATATTCTCAACAAATTCAAAGCAAAATTCAATTCGGTCGATTGTACTAAAATGATTTTATAAATTAGTCAAAATTGCCACTATGTTTCAATATCGAAATTACCAAACAATCCAGGACGAAACTTTATACTTTTCCTCGACATTTTTATACTTTGCAATAGCCATAAGTCGCCAGTGATCTGTAAAGAAGTAATTTCGTTCGTATATTAGTGTGACACAAAAACGAAGTTGTAGATATCTGTTAAATTAAGTTTTTATATAAGTTCCTTTGATTTTAATATATGCTGGGCTTTGGCTATTTGAAAATACTGTCTGGCATATGGACGAAGTCACTAGTAACTAATAAATTATTAAGGAAACTATTAAATAGTAATTTTGATGCCCTACGAACTTATTAAACAAGGCCCCTTAAATCTGGGACTATACATGGAAATAGATATAATATCTTTAATTAACTTTAATCTATTGCTTTGTCTATTCACAATAATCCATATCAAATTTTAATGTTATTTCATAATAAAAAATGTATTGGGCACTTTGGAGAAGTTTTATTGGTTCAGCTTTTACTTTCCGACGGTCAAAACTCAAACGCAATGATTTAATATTGAATTGATTATATGACTTTTCTCTTTAAACGATTTAATAATATCTAATAAAGAGTGATATAATCAATCATAAATAAAATGATTAGAAAAAAAATGAGTGATTTTTATGCTCACTTAAGTGAGTAGTAAAATGAAAACGATTTGTTTGCGGGGAAGTGGATGATATGTTTATATAACATGTAATTTTTGTTGGGGATAAAGTCGGTAAATATTGAGGATTAATTGATTTATAAAGAGCTAAACTCAATTCCTTGTAAACTTGTCCATTTTTTTTTTTGTTCTGTTCTGTTCGGTTGTATGTGACGAAAAAGATTTCTTTCACCAACCATAAATCCATTTCACCCTGCATTTTGGGGTTCGGTAATATAGAGGTATTCTCGGGGTCCGCCCTTGAACATGTCATATTTAATACACACAAGAGCAATTTGGCACAGCTTGTCAAACATTTTCGGGTCCAATAAAGTCCGTTTGCCGCCCGATCGTTGGGCAAAATCGTAACAGAAACAGGGAGTCCGAGAGAGACTCTTGGTAATTTCAGTTGTATATGCGCTTAGAGATGCCCCAAAACAGAAAATATTTATTGTAATCGCTTTTTGAAGAAATTGTTTATTTTGTCATAATCCGAGCCGACAAATTTGTTTGGAATTGAAAGGACAGTGATGAGATGACCCCCGACTGATTGGGTATTGGTCCGAGACGCTTCTATTTATCTCATCATTTTCACCCCATACGACACAATGCGATGGGGTTGCATTTATGATCTTTTCTTTTCAAAAGGAGAACAGTTTTTGTAGGTACAATTTACATATTGACGACTTAATTTTATGAAAATTATTGGATCTTCATTCCGTTTTTTAACAAATTTACAATTGGTATTTACCTAAAAAAACATACAAAATATGAACAGGGAATTCTATATTTAAAGTTTTAGAATATAATGCTTGAATAAACAAAGTTTCCCTTTAGTTTTAAGGCAAATTACTTTAAAGGGTGCAGAATATAAGTTGTCATTATCCAACGGGATTTACGTGAAAGGTTCATCTTTTATAGTTTTACAACGTTTTTTTTTTTCAAACCCAAAACTTTTATGATTTGCCAAATGCCGACAATTCTTTAACGAATATTATCTGGAAAAAAATCGGTAATAATTTAAATTTTATATTAAAAAAATAAATAAATAATTACCTGCAACTAATAATGTAAACCAACTATTTGAAGTCAAAACAAATTTCATTATTGACAATTTGCAAACGAGTTTCAAATTTAAAATTTCAGCCAATCAGAATGGAATATTTAGTTTGCCGTGGATTTTTAAGGCAAGAAAAACCGCTACAATTTAAATCTATAAAATGTTTACGTAGTCGCACAATAATGCATACGGCAAAAGTTCAATAGGCCGAAAAGCTATTAGGAATTTTATCTATAAGTAAATTTGTCGCGTTTATTCCACTAACTTTTGAAGCCTTCATTTTTTTTTTCTATAAATTGTAAGAAAAACGTGGAAACCAGAGGAAATCTCTCTTTGGATGGAAAATCCTTCCATATCAAATTCTTTTTGTGTTAATTATGATAAATACATACAAACTATGCAATACAAATATTTGCACTGCATTAATATATAACGGTATATGATTATGTCTTATGGTAAAGGACTATCGCTAATCTTTACGATGGTCGATATGATAGGAAAATATTACGTTTTCTGCATGTTCCATGGTTGTTTTCCAGGTATAGAAGAATGGAATTTCTAATCTTATTTCTATCGTTGGTAAGACATCATCGAGAAACCACCACGTGGGGATTTTGCGCTGGAGTGCAATAGTCATTGGGATGATTTTCAAGAAACGTCTCCAGAAACCAGAAGAAATATAAGTCGAAACCATCAGCTTCTAATGATATCATATTAAGTATACAACAAAGAAATCTTTCCTTTTCATCCCTGCGAGTTCTGTGGTTGTTTCCAGGTGTAGAAGAATGGAATTTATAATCTTATTTCTATCATTGGTAAGACATCATCGAGATATTTCCACGTGGGTATTTTCCACCACGAGGACAAAGCTTTATGTTCTGTGAGTCTTCAATTCCCGTTTAATAGCTTCCAGACAAGAAGATTGAAGCTTTAATCGTAAGATGTTGAAAAAGCCGAAGTTGGACCTCCAATATTTATACTTAGTGAACCTGAAACTTCCAGGGGAACCCAATTGGCTATCTGCTGAGATTTATGTATCTTAGAAGCAAGTCTAATGGGAACAAAAAACAGTCATAAGTCATTACAATAACTTGCAAGAAAAGCCTCCAGAAATCAGAAGAAGTATTAGTCGAAGCCATTAGTTCGGAATGATCTCATATTAAGTATTACAAAGAATTCCTTGGTTGTTTCCAGGTGAAGAAGAATTGAATTCCTAAGTTTATCTCTATCATTAGTAAGATATCATTGAGACACCTCCACGTGGATTTTCCACCACGAGAATAGAGCTTTACATGTTCTAAGTCTTTCACCCTTTTAATAGTTTACAGAAAAGAAAATTGAAGCTTGAAAAGGTCGAAGTTGGAGCTCCTATTTATATTTAGAGAAGTTGAAACTTTCAGGAGGACCCAGAACCCAATTGGCTCTCTGCTGAGGTTTACATATCTCAGACATTAGTCTAATGGGAACAAAAAACAGTGCTTCATAGCGCAATATTGATTTCTGGATTACTTGCAAGAAACGCCTCCAGATATCAGAAGAAGTAGATATAAGTCGAAGCCATCAGCTCCTAAAGATCTTATATTGGTTACAATAATGGAATTTTTCTTCTTCGTCTACTGTAGCCTATGCTACCGACATAAAACTCGAATTTATTAGCTTTTTCACTACGTCAGTTCACCAGGTCAAGATTGCCCTGGTTAACAGCATCTATACGGATCCTGAAATACTTTTTTGGAACTTCTTAATGATAAGTTTCAATAGCCTTAAAATTGGCTATGGATTTGGAATTGGACTCGATCTTTAAACTGAATTCGATCATTTTTCCACCTTGGTTCATTTCCATGATCATTCTCTAGGTAAAATCTTTCTATTGAGATAAAAATCGATTTTCCAAACTTTAATATTTAACACTGTTTTAGATAATATGAAACATGCTGCATTGCAACAAAAACTGGAAGAATATGAAAAATTCATGTCCAACAACAGAGAATCCGCGATTCAACGCCAAAGTTATAAAACGGCAAGGCATTTATTACAACACAGGAATTTTTATTTTTCGTCCTCCCTAGTCTATGCTTTCGATATAAAACTCGAATTTATAAGCTTTTCCACTACGTCAGTTCACCAGGTCGGGATTGCTCTCGTTAACAACATCTATACCAATCCTGAAATACTTTTTTGGAACTTCTTAGTGATAAGTCTCAATGACTTCAAAAATTGGCTACCGATTCGGAATTGGACCTGAAGTTTAAACTAATTTTGATAGTTTTTCCACGATCATTCTCTAGGTAAAAATCTTTCCACTGAGGTAAAAATCCTTTTTCTAAACTAATATTTGATACTGTTTTAGATTTCGTCCTCCTTAGCCTATGCTATCGACATAAAACTCGAATTTATAACTTTTTCCACTACGTCAGTTCACCAGGTCAAGATTGCCCTCGTTAACAGCATCTATACGGATTCTGAAATAATTTTTTGGAACCTTTTAATGATAAGCCTCAATGACTTCGAAAATTGGCTGCGGATTCGGAATGGAACTCAAAGTTTAAACTGATTTCGATTATTTTTCCACCTTGACTCGTTCTCTAGGTAAAAATCTTTCCACTGAGGTGAAAATCGACTTTCCAAACTTTAATATTTAATACTGTTTTAGATTTCATCCTCCTTAGCCTATGCTATCGACATGAAACTCGAATTTATAAGCTTTTCCACTACGTCAGTCCACCAGGTCAGAATCGCCCCCGTTTACTGTATCTAGGCGAATCGTGAAATAATTTTTGGGAACCTCTTAATGATAAGCCTCAATGACTTCAAAAATTGGCTACGAATTCGGAATTGAACTCCAAGTTTAAACTGATTTCGATCATTTTTCCACCTTGACTCATTTCCACAATCGTTCTCCAAGTAAAAATCTTTCCACTGAGGTAAAAAACCAATTTTCCATATTTTAATGTTTAATACTGTTTTAGATAATATGACAAAATGGTGTATCGTAACAAAAATTAGAACAATATGAAAAATTTATGTCCAACTTCAGAGAATCCATGAGTCATCACCGAAGTTATAAAAGAGCCAAGCATGTGAAAACAATGTTCTACCTTAAAAAAGCGATGCTCTTCTTGAAAAATATATAATCTATCAGCTATGATAATGTGCTCAGTACCTAAATTAAATTTGATGGAAGACATTTTACTTTTAATGACGTCACACGTTGGCTACGAATTCGAAATCAAAACCGGAGTCTGAACTATTTACGATTTTCTTTTGGTGGCTCTCGTTTAAACCAAGGTATCGTTTTACATATGGATGGTTCAGGGGCTTCAGTATTAACGAAGGAACTTAGGATATGAATTATCCATATCGTTGGTGGATGCCACCATATATCAAGTGGATATCACTACCTAGGCCGAATTAAAGGCACTAGCACCACAGATCAGCTCTACACTGACCTGGGAATATAAGGAAACCCTCATAAGCCGGGCTACCAAAAACAAAGAGTATCAAAGATAATGAAAAGGCTGGCGCCCTTGTCCGGAAAGGATCGCAATCAATTTTCACCAGGCCCATGGCCTGTACTTGGAGTTACAAGATCGGAAGTGAAAAATATTATCAAGGAATAGGCTTACAAAAACCTTTGGATAAAGTGGAAGAACACTACCGAGCAAAAGCGCCGTAAAAGGATGATGGAAAAACCATCACAAAGATCAATTACTGAAATATTTGGTCTTACAAAAAAGAGGTAACGGGTTTAATAATAGGCCACTGTGGAATGAAGAAGCACCTGCACACAATGGGATTACATGTGGATGATCTAAAATGCAGGTTCTGTAATGTAGAGGATGAAATCGCTTCTCACGTTATATGGTAATGTGGTTCCCTGTATGGATGGAGACATGAAGAACTGGAACAACAAGCCCTGGAATTGAAATTATCGGAAAGCACCTAGTGCATGGTCTTAACTTGATGAAGTAAGGATCCAGTTCAACTAACTTCATCCTGGCAAATCCATTTAATAAAAAATAAAAATCCCTTGGAGATAATACAAATTTTTCGAAAAATCTCAATACTTGATCATTCAAGATTCTGGAATTCCAAGGTAAAGCTTTAATTTTTCAACGTACTATTAATTATTTATTTATTTTTTTTAGAGATACTATGAAAAACGATGGTTGAACTTCTAAGAATCCGTGATTCACTTGCTTACTTTCACCCGAATCGGCTGCGAAAAGTCATCCACCAGTTTATTTAATCAGAAGCCTACGCTATTATCTAGCTTTCACAATGAATTACACTTGTTAGAGTGAGCAAACACATTTTTTTTTCACAATGCAAACAAAACTCAATATACGTAGATATAATTTTCTTCTCATTCCTCATTTTCCATTAAAGATCTACAACATCGCATTAATTATTAAAATATTTGCACTCACATATTTGTTGCGTAAATATCTATTCATTTAATAACAATTAATACAATATTAGTTTTACGTCTTTACATTATCTGTCATTCATTGGTACGAAAAAAAAAATCTTCCTTAAATTTTATTTTCTTTTAAAACAATTCAAATTTGCGCCTAATTAATCAGACGTAGCTTGCTTTGATTACCACTAAGCTTTACGGTTAAGTTAGCAACGATAAATTAATGGGATTAGGGATTTTTTTATAATAGGAAACCCCCGCGAATATTGGAAATCATTTTGGATAAATGGAGGACAATTTTAATATTTGTATTTCACACGTTCGATGTGTATGCAAGTAAAATATGCCTACCTACTATTATGTGTGTGTGTATATGGATAAAATAAATGTTTATGAACAATTAGGAGATAATAAACTGTACACACATATTTAAACAGGGGGGTGCATGAGACGGAGGGGACAATTTACTCAATTTATGAACTCAATATTCGAAACAAAACTCCCTAAATGAGCAAAAAAAAAAAGATCAAACTTTAAATGATCAATATCGCACAGGTAATCACCGAGAGACTTGTGTAATCCTTTTAGGGGATGAAAAAAAAGACAATTTTTTGGTCGTTTCAAATGTATCTACCACGCAGCATGATACCCCAATAATTACCATGTAAGTCTGCGGTGAACAGAGCAGTTAAACCCCCAACAGAAAATTTGCTCAAACAACAAACAATGTAAAAATGGGATTCTTTTACTTGGGATACATTTTCGTGCAGGTTCAACCCCCGAACAAAATTATTAGCCATTTACCCTTACAAACATGGGATTAAGATTTCTGCGAAAAACCCAAAGAATTTCCCCAAAAAAAAAATAAATATAAAATTTTAAAAAAAAAAAATTGAAATGCGATCAAGGGTTGAAAAACCAAAGTTGATATAAAAAAAAAATAAGACGCGTCGAAGGGAATCCAATCGGTTGACGTGTGAGCCATAAACGTGCATGATGATTGGCCAAAGGGCGGAACTAGCAGCGGCCATATTGCCGCAATGCGCTTTATGATTGGTGATTAGCACCGAACAAGTGAGCTCCGACGATAATATGCACGGATTATGACTCGATGTTGAGCCGTTAGGTTTTTAAGGTTATCTTTGGTGGGGGAAAAACTCGAACCTAAATAGTTGACAATCAATTATAATAGTAATTACACGTTTCAACTGTATTTTAGTAGAGACGAGCAGTTTGTTATGTGAGTTGTTCACGTCAATAGTGAATGGAATTGACTGTGTGGATTATGAGGCAATTGATTAGGGAAAAAAAACAATAGATCATCGAAAGGGTTAAACAATTGAAAGTCGTGTTTAGAATTTTTTTCGTTTGTTCTTTTTTTTTTTTTGTTGGTGGTGTGTGTAGATAGTGACTTAATTTTTTGGATTGAACTTAACGGGTGGTTTGTTAAGGGGATTATTGATAATCGGGATGGTGTCGTATTATAATCCGGTAGCAATGTACAGACAGCAGGCTAGTGTGGTCGGTGGTCCAAGTGTATCGCCGTCGGGGACCCAATTTCACCATTCGGGTAGTCCGCCCGTCGGGCCGGCCGCGTGGTACTCGGCCGGATATCATCACCAGGCCGGCATGGTGAATCCGCACCACTCGCAAACGCCGCCGCAATATTGTGCGACCCTGCAACAACAACACCATCATCATCATCAAACGCAACAACAACTCCAGCAGCAGCAACAGCAGGAGATTGTCCTGGGCGTCGGTGGCCACCAGCAATTGTCGCCGTCGCCCGTTGGCTCGTCGGCATGGCACCACCATCATCATCACCACCATCCCATGTTCCACCAGGACTACACCGACTTTCCGCCGTTGAGCGTCGGCGGCGCCGCGGCTGCCGCCGCCGAGCAAATGCTCGGCCAGGCGCTCCCGTCGCCGCCGATCACCGTCTCGGCCGGCAGCGACATGTCGAGCCCGAGCGGCGGCACCGGCGGCGGCAATGCCCTCGTCAACGGGTCCCTATCGCCGCACCAGCACAAGTCCACGTCGTCGACGCCAAACGCCGCGATGATGTCCTCCAACGGCCGCAAAAGCCCCTACGACTGGATGCGAAAACCGTCCTACCAAAGCCAACCGAATCCAGGTGAGTTGCGGCCGAACAAATCCCATTTACATATCCACTTAACGCCCATCGGCCCCAAAAACAATTGAACGCCGCGAGCGGAAGCAACAAACGATTTCTTATTTGCCCAATCAATTAACCGAATATGTGTTTGCTCAACAAACATCCCCATCCGCCACCTGAAGAACACATTTCTATATCTACCACCTTTTTCATTGATTAAAATCTTCGTTTTTTTTCGAAAATTTCCCCCCAAAAAAATGACTAATGAAACAAATGACTAACGAAAAGAAAACAATCTCGAAGCTCTATAGTAGGTCTTTCAGCATATAGAAACAAAATAGAGCACTGATTTTCAGTTTTGCAATTAAGTCATCTTAATTCCACAAGTAGGTCCCGACTTAAGTATCTATGACAATAGAAACAATAGTTGGTAGGTGTTCTGCGGTCAGGGAAATCTGGAAATTTCGAAAATTTGTGGTGAAGAAAAAAATTGGGCCGTCAGACTCATTATGGACCTTTTTAGGTCCAAGGACCCTCAGAGGTCCGCGAACTTCTGATTTTTTTACCATCGTCAGCTTACGGGCTAAGTTTTGCTTTTAAAATGCCAACTCATTTCTTTCGTTGCCTAGTCTCGGTACCCAATACCCCGACATTTGGTTTATACGACATTAGTCGTTAAAGGTCTTTCTTTTAATTGTTCTATACCGTCGCCTTATAATTATTATAATCTTTAGGGGCTCTAAGATTCATAAAAATCGGTAATCGAGAAATTTGAAGAATTTGCTCGAAGTAAAACTCGAACCTAACACCTGAACCACTCGGCCACCCATAGCCTTTTTGGGGTCTTCTGATTGCTGCTATAGTCGATTTCTGTGATATCAACTTAATGTTTGAGGGCCTCTTTAAATATAGTCCTCGAATTTGTCCTTTTTTTTAAAGATAGTTGTCCTTCTTCTGGAGGAAGCTTATGTTAAACATGCATCAAATGCTAAAACTCCCTGTACTAGAAGTAAATGTCCATTTTTATCACTCTGCCTTTTGTGATTCCAATGATTCGAACAATAAAATTTTACGTTCAAAATCTTTTGAATCATTCCATGAGCCCTACCCGTTGAGCCAGACTAGCCTGCCTATCGCAAATAAAAGAGAAACAACGACGAAAACTCGAAAACCGTATTTCTGGTGGAAAAATGTGTCATACAAAAAACGAGCCTTAGAGCAAGCGCTACAAAAAGGGTTCCTACAAAAAAGTTGATGTTTCCACCCGTATTCCACCGTCGAAAGTTCCAGTCTTTGAAGATTGATAGTTTTGATGGATTTTCCGACGGTTTTGGTGCCTTATCGAAAAAACCTATAGAAAATTAGGATATCCAGTGGTCAGGGAATTTAAAAGAAATCTAAAAGTTTATAATTTTTAGATTGGAAAACGCCAAGATATAGTCGTAAATAACTGTTAAAAAAATATATTTTACTTGTTTTAAGTTACGTACAAATAAGGGCAGGGAAAACTCACCGGTTGGTCTGGAAAGTCAGGGAAATTGTGCATAGAAGCAAAACGATATTTCCAATAAAATCCAAAGCTGTTTATTTATTATTTTTTTTGTAAAAAACGTGAAAAAAAGTTGCGTTATTTATTATGAACTTTTACTACATTGTAGATGATATTTGAACAATAGATGTTACAGAGTTTTGTATGGACGAAATAAATTAAGAGTGTGGCTTAAGCCGTCCTTCTGTATATTTGTTCGAAATAAATTCATATGTCATGCGGAGTTCATAAAACCTAAGGAACGACTCTATATAAAATAATTTACATACTTAATTGTTATGATTTGTATTATTTATTTATTAGTAATTTAGTTATGGGGGTCTCTTCACAATTTTAATTATTGTACCCACTAATACATAATGATATACCTACATGCCTTACATAATATATTTATATTATTTGTATAATGCGGCAAAGCTTAATAAGTTGAACCCCCCACATTATTATAATTATTGCAACAACGGTTGATTAAATATTATTATTATTTTTTTTTCTTTTCTTTAACAATACACAATAATATTATACAATTATTATTATTTTATTAAAAAGATTCAAATATGTCGTAAACAATTGAGTAACATTTGCTGACATTTGCGATCTGTTTTATCGACATAATTTTGTTAAATAATTTTTGACACACGTGCTAATTTGGTTTTCTGATTTTTGAGTGTAAAATTTGCATTTTGAGGTAATTTTTTTTGATTGATCTATTAAATTGAATTGGTTTTTTGTGGAAATCAATAGAAATTTTCCCAAAACGGATTTCAATAGTTTCAATTTTTAGGTTTGTGGAATGATCCAATGCCGGGGATTTGCAATATGACAAATGTAAAGAAGAAAATAATTTGAAATAGAAGATTTGTATAAGAATTCGTAGAACAAGATATCGCAATTCGTGAATTCAATGAAAAACATTAGCACTCATCGTGGAATTTGGGATTTGCAAGATTTATATTTTAAAATGAATGGATTGCACTTTTGACGATGCCAACTCCCAAATGCATATCATATCCTTTTGGTTAATTTAAATTTGTAAGTGCCTTGTAATATTTAATAGAAATATGAAGTTAGTTTCGTAAGTAGAATGTTAATGACTTAGACCCAAAGTATAAGCTATGAAGAAAAGTAAAAATTAGGCGATCAGAATTTGGGGGATGATTTTCATGAGCGTACCTAAATTTTTTGTCAGCATAGACGAGGCAAATAAAAGCTATACATAAATTTTCTTATCAATGAGATTCGTAAAACGTTATGGCAATTACAAAAGGTTTTTCTTAAAAATTTTGAATTTCTTATATCATACTTCACAATTAGGGAAAATTTAAAGTTAGATATTAGGCTGATCCTTAATAGGGGAGTTTTCGAATTTCTTTGTTCCGAGGGGCTCAAATGCATTTAAATTAATAAAAAATAATTCCCTGAAAATTTGAACTCTAAATATTAACTTCAAGATAGTCCTTATGGAAATAACGTGGGAGAAATTTAATTTGTTCTTTAGAATTCCATAACTCCGCGACAAATAAATCCAAAGTAACTAATCACGTCATTTTTATTGTAAATTTAACGCTCTACAAGAAAAACCTCTTATGATTTTTCGCTAAATCTATTGGCTTAAGAGTTATTCGAGTTTTTTTAACTGAGCAACGGAAAGATGGTAGCAGAACAAGATGAACAAGTGCAAAAAATGAAAAATGTACTACTACAGCTACATAGATATATTTCGTAAAAATAAGTATTTTCTTAATAATTATAGTTGATAATATTAATAATTAAACTTTGAGCTCGAATTACTCTTATGTCAATAAATCATAAGAGGTCTTTTTTGTAGAGCGTTAAATTTACAATAAACATGATGCAATTAGTTAGATTCGATTTTTTTGTCGCTGAGTTATGGAATCCTAAAGACAAAAATTTAATTTTTCCCCCGTTATTTCCATAATAAACTAGTTGGAAAGCGGGCTATCTTAAAGTTAATAATAAGAGCTCAGATTTTCAGGCAATAATTTTTTATCAGTTTGGAAGCATTTGAGCCCCTGGGTAGCAAAAAAAATCAAAAACACTCTCTTTTAACGACCACCCTATTAGATATATTTCAGAAGAATTTTATGATTACATTTATACGTGGACATATCAAATTTTAATTCTTTCGATAATTATGTCGGCATATTGGACATGGCTTCTTGTTTCCGGAATTTACTTCAGGAATCAAATATCAACAATTCAAATCAATTTACGGTGTAGAAAATAACGTGAAATTTATTCTTTAGTATGTACAGCGGTCAAGCAAAATTATTCTAGAAATTTAAATAGGTCTTAATAGTTGAAATAATATTTAGATTGGAAAAATTGTAGACGTCAAAAAAAACAAATTTTATCGGGGAAGTTAAGAAGCAGTTTAGCAGGATTTAATATAATAATTAGGGGGGGGGTCTACGGAACAATTTTACCTTAATTTTTATTTTTATTTTGTGTCCTATTAATCGTAATTTATGGGAGGAGGGTTTATGTTTCACGAGGTATTTTTTTTAGAAGGGGTCTTATTTAGAATGGCTTTTTAGGGAATGTGGATTTAAGAAAAATAACTGGGCATCCAATTTTTTGTTAAGGTTTCAGTGTTTTTAACATAAATGAAGGGGAACTAGAGTACTAGGTTCTAGATCAGGGGCGTCTAACATGATTTAAGATTTTTATTGCCACAGAGGACCAAAAGAAATATCCAATAGTAAAGCAATAGCAATAATTATACATAGATGGCCTAAAATTTAACCAGTTCGCGGGCAATGTTTTCCTAAGATAATATATAAGAAGGTATTCTAAATCTGCAATGCATGATGGGAAATGTGACAAGATGTGGCGCTTCCTCATGTGTGTCTAAAGTACTTACTTGATTAATTAGCATAAAAGTACATGGTTTCGGTTAGTTAGTATTCTAGACACACTTGTGGCGGCGCCACATGTATTTACACATTTCCCATCATGCATTGCAAGATTGGAATACCTTCTTTTATATTACCTTCTTTATATTTCCAACGTAGTGCTACACGTTTGAAATTTGATCAAAATTGAAGTTAATCTGTATACTTGCTGATGTTGTATATATTGACAGTTTTTCGGAGGGGTATAGCACAAAAAATGTTGAGAAACACTGGTTTATTTTTATAGAAATATGTAGGTGCTTCATTTTTAAACAAATATAATTTTCTGTTGAAATCAATACAATAGGCAAATGTTTTTATGTTCGGCGACAAATACAGAGAACAGAATGTATTTAAATATGTTCATATGAGGGAAACAAAAACCAATCTTGTAAATGAAAATCAAATATCATAATCACTGTCATAAATTTAAACTAGCTGATTGTTTTCATTTGTTTTAATTGTCATTTCCATTTTTTGTCAGTGATGGCTGTAAATATGTCACGGGTAGTTACTTGTAAATATAATAATAAGGCAAACGTATGTATCTATATAATATAAATATAATCATTGTCTCAAATTTGAATTGTCTGATTGTTGTCATTGGTTTCAATTGTCATTATAATTGCATTTAGTTTTCCCCATTTTTGCCGTTTGTCCATTGTTGGGCTGTGAATATGTCACAGGAAAGTTATTTGTCAGTTGACTCAGTGTTGAACTAGGAATTTTTCACGGGAAGTTACTAGCTAACTTTAAGTGTTGAATTGATATAGTGGTTCCAAAACATTGATACGGTTCCATAGTCACTGTTGTGATTGTTTAATATGACAATAAATAAATTTTGAACAATTTTTCTGCGAATTCTTCGCTCCTTCTTTCTATTTAGAAGTTTGCCACATATTTTAAGGGGGGGGGGCACCTCTACAGTTTGGAAATCGTTGAATTAATTTATGAAAATGTTTTTAACGCAATAGCCTCCTAATAGCCTGAAATTAGTAGGGAATTTAATTAAATCTTGAAATATTACGGAATTTTAAGAAATGTCGAAACAAGTGATCCGATTTTGCTCATTTTTAAACTCGTTTAATCTGTCGAGGAATAAAGGGCCAAGTTTGATCAAGATTGGTGGAGTATTATAGGAGTTATCCTTAGGATAAGACCAGTTATATTACATGTATAGACATTTCTTAACCAATAGTATTTTTGGAACCTATTTTGGAAAAATATCCAGGAAAACCTGATATTATCAGGGAATTGTAAAATAATTTTTCTGTGGTCATTCTGTATATCAGAAGATCATGAATCCTTAAGATTTATTAGGCTTCTCCTAAGAGTTTCTCTACCCCGCGTCCTTAAAGAACTATTGTATCTTACCTTTGTTTCCAGGTCCAATTGGTCAAATTTGCTTCTGAGGATCTTTAAGATAGAAATTAACAAAAAAAAAAATCCGTCCTTATACCTTTGTTTCGATGAGAATTCTCCTACGTAAGAATAAGATTTTTTTCGAGAAAAAAAATTGTCCTATAATTCACACTTTATAGTATTTATAATAGTATCGTTGTGATGTTTGTAAATATTAGATATATCTGGAATACTTCTAAAGACTTACATAGTTCTATCTACTATCGATTTGTTTTTAATCTCTCAATACTACTACTATTCCCGATCTCCAGAAATCCACTTTTCGGGATAAAGACCGATTGTCCATTTGGCTCGTTTCGGTTTTGGGCTACTTGGACCCAGTTTCTTCTAGCTACTGTTACAAAGACATCAGTCCATTTCAGTAATAGCCTTGGTCTAAGTCTGTCATCAAATAATCGCTGGTGTTTATAGTGAAATACCATAATTTAAAGTTAGGATTCAGAACGTCTCCTGGATTTCTATGGAATCTCCATACAATATTTTCATATATTTCTGAAATAATTTCTGTGGAAATGTGATCGTTGCTAAATCCGTTTACATATTTTCAACCAATTTATGACTAATTGGCAGCAATTATATTGTTAATTAGGCAAATCCCTCTGTAATGTGACCAAAGACTTCGTCCATAGATACTTATAAGTACGCCGCAGCCAAATTAGAGAGGAAAATTGAGTGAATTTAATTAATTTATCAACTAATTAGCGACGCCTATATTCAGATCATTAAAAATATGAAATCTTACTAATTGGTCTTAAACCAATTATGGTCATTTTTTTTTTAGTTTTCATCAAAAAATTATTATGTAGAGCACTTTGGCTATTAGGACCTAATAGCAGCAAAGTCAAGTCTAAATTTGATTCAAGTTCAATATTCTCAGACCAAACAAAAAAAAAATTATGACAGTTTTGGTTGTTTGAAAAAAACATTTAATGTTCTGTTAATGTTCGAATTGGTTTTTAAAATGTTTTTATTATAAGAGCATTAATAAAAATGTAATGGGTCGTTTAAAAATTATGAGGCATAAAGAATGACGAATTGAGATGAAGAAATTTATATATATTGTTTTTTTTTTTTTTTTTTTTTGGGATCGATTTGATCGACAAGAGTCGAAAAATTGTTCAGTTTTCTGATGAGCAAAGCGTCTGGAAAAGTCTTGAGGTATATATATATATATATAGATACCTAAAGATTCGATAAAGTTGTTATTGCCGCCGCTGTTGAACAATAATTTTATTTTATGACCACCACCGCAGGAATTAATAGACTTGTTTTAATTTTTGATTTCTTCACGAGGACATTTACCCCTTCTTTTGAAAAGTGGATCTCGTCTCGTTTATTGATTTTTTTCGCACCTTACGGTGCGGAATCTTTGCTGCTTTTCGTGGAAATGCAAGTGATTCATGAAATCACTAGAAAGGCATTTAAAAACATTTAAATTTCTTAGGAAATCATTAAGAATATATACTCTAATCGGGTTAAAAAATGTGTCGCCAATGATATTATGTCTCTTGTAACCTCCCCCCCAAATGTTTATAAATTGTTTATTGTTCACCCCAAAAAAAAAAAAAAATGAGTGTAATTTTCTTTGTTTTTTGTCTCTTTGATTTTAGACATTCATCCGCCACCACCACCACTAACTTCGACACCTTCGCTTCTTGATTTTACGTCAGCCTCATCCGTGATCAGTTGTTCTGATGCGAATAGTTGCGGTATGCAAGCAATTTTTTCCACCATTTTCTTCTTTTGTTTTTTTCTTTTGCTTGCATCGTTTTTTTCGTAGACATTCTTTTTTTTTTTTACTTGAATCAGTCATTAAATTTTGACTATCCGGCTCGAAGGACTAAATACTTATAACACCAATGATTGGTTTCACCAAAATTTTAAGACCATTCGGGGCGACAAGTGTTGCCAATGGTTTTATACTTAAATTCTTTTAAACTATGTATATTTTATTCTCTTTAAAGATATACTTTGTACTTTAACAAAAATTACTATAAATGATGAAAATCATTGTAAATGTATCGAAATAATCTATTATTTCAATCATGGATTATAGTAATTATTGTTATAGTGCAACTATGGTTATAACTATTACTTCAATCAAGAAGGCCAGAAATGATATTGTCACTTGTTTCAGAGAATATGGGTTCAAATCCTATACTCCACTTTTTTTTTGTTTTGTGGGAGTCTAAGGAAAATCATTATATTTTGGGTCCTTCGAGCCGTTTGAAAAAAAAAACAAATGAATGCAATTGGTAGTATGTGAAAAACACAGTCATTTGTTTGATTAATTGTTTGGCTAAGCTTTTTGCTTTTGTTTTGATTCCAAAAAAATTGATTCATTTTTCTTTTCAGAATTCCAAAGTAATTAATTGATGTACACAATGTTCAAGAAACAAAAGGTCGTAGAATTTAATGTAACTATTGTTTTGTAGGGTATGGGGGGGGGGGGGGGCAAAATAATACCAATAGGGGGTAGTTGGGATGATTTATGGTGTGGGGAAGGAAGAAACAAGTGAAAAACATTTGTTTTTTGAGATTAACTTGATTTTTTCTTTTCGAAAACCTAAGATGGTGGAGGAAGGGGAAGTCAATTTGAAATTCAAATGTTCGAAAAACAAAAAGAAGCTAGTATCAATAGTTTGCGGGTTCAATTTTTTTAAAAAAAATATATGTTGTAGATCTATAGGTTCATAATATTTTCCGTGGAAAACTATAGGTATGGGATTTTTCATCTAATTACAGTATTTTATGTATGGCTATGTCTTTGTCGGAATGTTAAGGGGTTGAATAGGATGTAAAACAAATGATTTACTTACACCTGAGGAGAAAATTTAAGATTAAACCTTAGGGTTTTATTACAATAGTCGTACTATAGTTGGAATGACTATAACCGTCGGTATTTATTGCAAGTATTCGGTGCTATAGTAAAGAAATCCGAATGCTGGTAGTCTGTATGAAATATTTCGGACGGAAAAGTAGTGAAGCCAAAATTTGCCGACCGAAAATTTGCCGCCCCCTTTTCTCAATATTAAGCAAGAAAATTGGAAAAAAGTTTTTTAAATTCTTTTATAAAATTATCAATATCAATAAGCCGCCCCTCGGGGTTATAACATCCCGCCTCGCATCCGCCACGATACACTACTGGGAAACTGCTTTTTATGTCCTACGTGATCCTTATAGTCGTTTTTTTCTTAAGAAGCTAGAAAACAATTGACAACTTTAGGGACTCAAGTAATAGCGCATGCTTAGAATTATTTCAAAAGCCGGCTAGATCATTTGAAACCAAGGAATAGCGCTGGAACCATAGAAATGTAGTATAGAGTGCTCATATTGTATATAACCAAAGCTTTCTTCATTGCTGATAAAATCACACCAAATTTCGGAGGTTCTATCTCTTTCTATCTATATCGATTATGCGCATATTATGTAATATGTATCGAACTCACTGAACTATAAAAAATGGATAACGCAATTGCCAACTGTTGTTTTTAGTTACTCTAAACTATGCCTTCTTATGGATGGTGTTTTGTCTACCTCAATAGATTTTTCTTATTTTTATTTGACGCCATATGCACGGTTTATCCATATATACATATCAATGATCGATCAGCGATTGCTTCGATCAAGTTATTTGAAATAAAATGACAATTGAAGAAAGATAGGGTCTCCGATCACCTAAGGTGTCAAATATTGTTAAATATGAGTCCTCTATACCAATGGTACCCTGAAGCTCTTGCCAGGGAGCCGCGAAATATTGCTATAATATTAACAATGATACTTAAAATAAATAATGTTGGTCACTAAAGTTTACAAATTTTTACGGGGACGTGATATGAAAATGTTAGACAAGCACTGCTCTATACTACATCTCTGTGATTAGGACGCAATAAAAGGATTAGAAAAAAAAAATCAATAGTTGAAATAAATATTAAAATTGCAATTAATATTTAACAATAACTCATAGTCAGCCCCCGCTTTAGGGGTGGGCAACCCGGGCGGTCGCCCGGGGCGGAAAATTTCAGGGGCGGCATTTTTTCATATTTGATATACAATATGAACAAAAGTGTGAAAAAATTAGTTTTTAGTTAAAAAAATATTTTTCCAAAAAATTAAAAATTTTGTGATATTAAAACTCTGTGTTTTTTCAACCCTGAAGGGGCGGCATTTTCATCTTGCCCAGGGCGGCAAATTTGCTAGAGCAGGGCCTGCTCATAGTATTTTCGGTTATGATTCAGCGATAAAACATTGATATTAATAAATAAGACAATTCAGGTTGTTTAAGATCGTTTTTTTTATTTAATATTTTTTAATATTCAAATTAGCTACGTTTCGTTGCGTATCGTAACTTCATCAGGCTTCTTGAAGCACAAAACATATAAAATTTTCAATTTAAATTCAATAAAAAATATTTTTGATATTAATTTTTGCTTAAATTTTCTCTCGCGTGTACGAATTTTTTTTTTTTTTCAATTGATAGTTGAAATTATAATTTCGAATAATTGGATCCATTCTATAACTCTTGTTTCTTGCAAAAAAAAAACATTTGCAATCTTCGTTCTCATTTGTTTTTTTTTTTTTTCAAAAGTGTCTTCGATCATAAACTATAGAAATATCTGTAATAAAAAAATAAGTTTTTGGAATTAGCATTGTTTTAAATAGAAATTATACCGAAAGTATAATTTTTTCAGGAAATCTTTAAACATCAAATTAATTTTTGGATAAATATTCAATTTACTTTATAAACAAATGACTTAAAAACAATAGGCAGGCCCCGCTCTAGCAAATTTGAAGATGAAAAAATGCCGCCCCTTCAGGGTTGCAAAAACACAGTTTTAATATTACAAAGTTTTTAATTTTTTGGAAAAATATTTTTTTAACTAAAAACTATTTTTTTCACATTTTTGTTCATATTGTATATCAAATATGACAAAATGCCGCCCCTGAAATTTTCCGCCCCGGGCGACCGCCCGGGTTGCCCACCCCTAAAGCGGGGGCTGACAATAGGTGACACATTAAAATCAAAGCTTTCTATGATTGAAAGCTTTCGAATTGCATGAGAGAATTGTGCTCGTTTAACTTGTGCGTTCTTTTTTTTTTTTTCTAAACTTAAAAACAAATGATGTCTGAAAATATGATTCTTGCATGTTTTTGTTGTTATTTGGAGAATGGAACTATATATAATAATAATATAATTTTTACTATTGGATGTAAACAAAATGGCGGCCTGTGTGTGTATGTGTTTTGTTTCGATTCGTTGTTGTTTTTCGTGTGTATATATTTCGATATATCTACGTATGTATATTATATACTTATATATAAAAGGTTAATTTTATTCATCAAGATAGGGCTTGTCTTGATAGGTATGCTGTGTGTAGTTAAGGTCATAAAAAAATATGAAAATCGTGTTTTTCTGTTGTTTTGGTTGTGTGACGCACGCAAACCATCACGATGATGTGAAATTCAACATGACACGAACAAGAAATTATAATTTTTATTATTTCCATATAATTTCTTGCCGTGTCTCACTCGGACTCACTTGTTTTTAATCGTTTGTCGGCATCCGATTAAAAATGCGCGGTGCCGAGTCGCCATCTTCATTTGTTTTTTTTTTTGAGTGAGGGCATTTTGACCAATGGGAAAGGAAAGATTTTTTTTTTGTTTCGTATTAAAGTTTTAAAATAGAAATAAATAATGTATAGGGTATCTCGATTGTGGCTTTCAACATAATTTCAACAAACATTTTTATGACCACTTCTCTACCTTCGGGCCAGAGGTTTATACATGCAGAGACTAACGTCCTTTTCTTCTTCGGTCGGTTGGCCACTTTGGTCGCTTTCCGGCTCGAAAGACCAATTTTTTTTTTTTTTTTTCACGTTTTGGATTTTTCTTTGGCGCTGCGCGCATGACTTTCTTCTCATTATATTATGATTGTTCAATTATGGTTCCCATCTGTTACGCCATCTTGTCTGACCCTGTTTCCCCTGGCCCCGGAAAACCAATGTGATGTTCATCAATTTGCATTTTATTTGAAAATAATTGCCGTCTCTTGTTACAATAGAGAAAGTCTTTGAGACCATTTTTCATTCCAGTTTCCTCAATTCTTGGAACGTATCAAGTTTACACAGCCTCCTAACTTCCTCTAGGTCTTCCTTATCTTATCAACACCCAAAAAAAAAAAAAAAACCCTTAAGACATAGTGCACACATTTTTAATAGAGGTTTTGAGTCTTTTCTTCCTGTCGTACTAACTCCGAGAAGAAAAAAAAAAACAATTGAACATCTTACGATGTTCAATTGTTTTAAACAAATATGAAGAAGATGGTGAAAATGTTTGCAAGGGGCGGTAGAAGCTCGTAAATTTATCGGTTAGTGTGTTAATGTAACCGCACCCAAAAGAATTCTTAATCGTGAAATGATGGCTTTCAAGTTGTGGTTGTAGTGCTTCCCATGTCGGCATTTGTTTCGGGGTTGCCAACATGACGACAATGGCGACGGTGGAGGCGCCACGTCATAAAGAGACGCTTCACGGTGGCAAAAGCGACGCTTTATGACATGCCCCCGATGCGATTGTGCTGCTGTTGATGGTGGCGGTGGTGATGATGATGATGATTACAATCATTGGTCCGTTTTCGGTCGTAATGTCCATGTATTTTATGTCCATTTAGTCGAAAAGAGACCATAAAACCACCGTCCGACCGTTTGTAAAGAGGAAAAACAAAACAAAGACCAAGATTGAGATTTTCATTTTGTTTATTCCCAAATAAAAACGCCAAGCAATTGTTTGATGTTTACTAATCGTAAGCCTACTTTAATTTTTTTTTCTTCTTTTGATTTCCGAAACCTTTTCGTGTAAATTGTTCTGCACTACGTCTTCTGGAAGCACTAGTGCGTCGAGGAAACTTGTAAGATGTTATTTTGTTTCTTTAATTACCTTTAGTGTATTAAAGTAGGCTTTGCTTACTTTGTTTAAGTAACATTTTAAAGGACATGGAGAAGAAACGGAGAAGAAACGGGATTGAGATGGCGTTATTCGTTCTTTAATTTCTTTTGGAAATAAATAATCACTTTTAAATCGAAATCACAATAAAAATCGCTTTGTTGTAACGGAAATTCGAATCTGAACTTCCGCACAGAACTGTCAACTGTTTTGAACTTAGCGCCTTATATACCCGCAACGCAACATTCCAGAATGATCTCCAAGGTTCGCTAATGTTCGAGAACATTCTACGTTGGTGGGAGAGAGAGACAAACTTCTTCCTTTTCTGTTACTGTATACGTATCATCTACGTTATAATAGTTATTGTTGATTGTTTTGCCGTCGGCCCCTTGTACCCCCCCCCCAGGAAAAAAATCTGGATCCCCCGTTGAAGACATAGATCTATATGTTGAGTAATAGATTCCTTGGGTTTTTTCAATCTAAAGCAGGGTTGCCCAACTCGCGGGTCCCTTAACGATTTTTCTGGTCTGTAGTATTCATCTTACTTTTACAAAATAAGTGTATTTTATTATTCACCCAATATGGTGAAAATCCACGTCAAAAATGTCTACCATATATCTGAATTTCTTTTATGGAGGTGTATATTTTTATAAGTGACCCGCGGAGTTATAATACATTTCCAAAGTAGTCCCCAATAGTATTTGGGTTGGCCACTTCTGATCAAAAGCATTAATTGAAAGGAAAATTAATCAAAAAAAGTCAGGGAAAATAGAAATTTTCAACAAAAGTCAGGGAATTTGTGTTAAAAGATTTGACTTATAATCAAAGCAGAAATTATGATGGAAAAACACCAATATAGACAGTAGGAAAAGAGACTAAACAGTTAAGGTTAATAATAAATAAGAAAACATTTTAACCCTTTGGTAATACTTAATCGACAAATAAACCTTTAGGACTTTAGGTCAGAAGAAAGAATGAAAAATTTGCTCGTTTATTCCAAATTGGTTAAAAGTGTGACAATCGAATTGCCTTCTACTCATTTATTTTATCCAAAGCATGCCTTGACAAATCGGCTATAGTGTATAATTTTATAAGTGACCCGTGGAGTTATATTAAATTTCCAAAATGGTCCCCAATAGCATTTGGGTTGGCTACTTCTGATCAAAAGCATTGATTTAAAGCCAAGTTGTCTTTAATTGAGTTTTTTTTTATAAAGATGGTCAGGGAAACCTCAAATTTTGGATTGAAAAGTCAGGGAAATTGTGTTAAACGATTTTATTTATAGTCATATTAGGAATCATTTTCCTTTGACTTTGAAATCACGATATTGGTGGAGCAAGGAGAGTTGAAAATTATGAAGAAAAAAAAGAGACTAAACAGTTAAGATTAATAGTAAATATGGACACATTTTAACCCTTTGGTAATACTTAATCGAGAGATAAACCTTTAGGTCAGACCTTTAGGACTTTAGGTTAGAAGAAAAAATGAAAAATTTGCTCGTTTATTCCAAATTGGTGAAAAATGTGACAATCGAATTGTCGTCTACCCATTTATTTTATTCAAAGCATGCTTTGATAAATCGGCTATTGAGTGTTTTGAATGGTGGATAATTTTATAAGTGACCCGCGGAGTTATAGTTCATTTCCAAAGTGGTCCCCAATAGCATTTGGGTTGACTACTTCTGATCAAAGCGAACTTGATCTTTAATCGAGTTTTTTTTTATAAAGGTCAGGGAAAAAACAAATTTTGGACTGAAAAGTCAGGGAAATTGTGTTAAACGATTTTACTTAAAATTAGTCATATCAGGAATTATTTTTCTTTGACTTTGTAATTACGATATTGGTGGAGCAAGGAGAGTTGAAAATTATAATGAAAAAACGTCAATACAGACCAAGGTTTAAAAAATACACAGGTGGCCTCATGCGCCACGTGACGTATCCAGAAGAAATTCGTACATTCGTTCAGACTGATTCAAATTTCAAAATTCTTCGTATGACGTCATTTTTTTTTTCTAATGGGGCAACGTGTGTAATTTACAAACCTTGAATACAGACAGTAGGATGAGAGACTAAACAGTTAAGGTTAATAGTAAATAAGACCACATTTTAACTCTTTGGTAATACTTAATCGACAGATAAATCTTTAGGACTTTAGGTGAGAAGAAAGAATGAAAAAGTTTATTCCAAAATGGTGAAAAATGTGACAATCGAATTGTTGTCTACTCATTTATTTTATCCAAAGCATGCTTTGACAAATTGTCTATTGAGTGTTTTGAATGGTTTCGGAAGCCAAATTCGAGACGATTTATCTTGTAAAACAAGACAGAACACCGAAAATATGGTAATAAATTAAGATTGAAAAGAGATATTTTTATTTTTTTTTTGGTGGTCTTTTTGGCGTTAGTGTATATATGTTGACAGGCATGACGAAAGTACAGCAAATTGTTGTGGCCATGTAATTGTGTTCAACTCTGTATATATATATATTTGTATTCCATTGAATTGGTCCCGGGAATATTCAGGTTTTGACAAATGGGCCCCAGTGCGACCATTTCGACAAAAGCCGTCGAATGAATGCGAAACTAGCGATGTGGGATTGTTGGGGTGTGGGTGCATTATGTGGGGGAAGCACGTTTCCCTCTTGTCACATTACGCGGTGCATTTCACACATGTTTGATTGGCAATTAATTGGTGAAATTAATGATGATTTTTTTTTTTTTTTTGATGCATTTGTTTTTGGAGGTACCTATGTATATGAAGCGCCATCTTGACTATGACCAAATCCTTCGTTTGTAGTTTATCAGAAAATGTGAAATCCGTGGGCTTAGTGGCGGTCTTGTTTGTAAATTGATAACGCATTTGTCACTAATACGTGGCGGCAAAGTTTAAAAACATGCCACATACACCTTATATGCCTTACATAATAATTGACGCGGGCCCCGCTTTGTCCGTGTATTGTGTCTCGGGGGGTGACACGGGGAGGCACCGCCGATATGACGGGTTGAATGTGTGTTTGGGGTTTTAGAGCGAGCGATATCTAAAATATTGAGTAAATAAAACGTCGCTCGTTGAAAATGAAATGCAAATATCGTGGAATCGGCTGAAAAGGCGATTTCAATTGACCGCAAAATTTTCAAATAAATCGATTGTCGGGAATCGGGCGGTGTGTCACTTGAACGCTTTTTGATCTTTTTGATTGATGGATTTTTAAAAATTTCAAAAAAAAAATCACTTAACTAATAGATATCAGTTCCATTCTGCAATTTTTTTTTCAATAAAAATAACAGATCAGAAGAAAAAATCAAATTAGCCGCAATTTTCAATTAGTTTGATAATTACACGTTGGGTGTCGCGCCAATCGCATTTCTCGGTTTTTGACAGTTGGACGTTTTAAATTACTTAAAAAAATACTAAAATAACTATTTTTAATTGAAAAATAAAGACAAATATCGTTTGAAACACAAAAAAATGTCATAAATTACTGAAAATCAATGTTTTTCACTTAAATTCGATCCTCCAATGTTGACGAAATTGGTGTTTGATAAAATTCAAAATTTGACCACAATTTTGCTATACTTGTAAATATTTGTTACTAATCGCTTACTTTCAGGTGTAAATTAATAAATTGTGAGGCCCAATTTTGTCTGAAACCCCTAAAAACCCCAAGTTTAATGTCCATGCCGAAGTGGCCACCACGTGCTCTTTGTACAATTTTCTTGGATGTTGATAAATTCAAGAAAAATCTGTTAAACCTTTAACCCTTTTCTTAAAATGGATACAAAGAAATTAAATTTCCATGAAAATACAAAGAAAAAATAGTTTTTCTATTGAATATCGGGAAAAATTGGTATCTATATGCGACAATTTTGACCTGAAATTTGTACTAATTGCATGTTTTCAGGTATAAATCTATGAAATTTGAATTGAAAATCGGCTTAAAATCCTTTGAAATCATTAAATTGTTGTTCTTATTCCAATAGCCACCACGTGGCAGATCCGAAATTAGCATTTGGGCAAGACTACGATTCTTCCGACGCCACGATGTTTTGACGGATTCTTATAGATCTCGACGAAAAAAAAAACGAAAATGAAGAATACAATTTTTCGATATCTTACTTAGTTTACGAAATATCGACCTCTTAAAAATGGAAAAATTAATTGGTCTTTTTCGCTTTTTTAAACGGATTTCTCAGGATTTTCATGAAAAAAAGAGGTAAATGTTTGCAACCGTAGCTCCACCGATTATTTTTGTGCTAAAAAAACTATAAACAAGGATTCCAGGGGCGAACTCCCAGTGAGGGTTGAAAAACGTCGCCCATATCTGGCAATATTGGATTTTCGATTTTTTTTTTTAATTTAATTCGCGAGTCTGTCAGGCCAAAATTAAATAAACATCTCATTTCTTTCTTTTTTGGGGAGGCTTCGCCTCTCAACCCTCACCGGGGCTTCGCCCCTGGACTCCTTGTTTATGTTTTTTCTTTGCACAAACAATTGATAGAGTACGAGTGTAAACATTTACCTTTTTTTTATGAAAATCTTGAGAAATCCATCTAAAAAAGTAAAAAAAACAATTTTTCCATTTTTAGGAACCGATATTTCGTAAACTAAGCGAAAACTTTTATTCCCCATTTTCGTTTTTTTTTTCGTCGAGATCTATAAGAATCCGTCAAAACATCGTGGCGTCGGAAAAATCGTAGTATTCCCGTAAAATGGATCTAAGAAAGTAAAAATTTCTATGAAAATGCAAGGAAAAAAAAATTAGTCTTCTCAAGATTTGCCATTTGATTTCTGGAAAAATTGGTATCTATATGCGACAATTTTGACTTGAAATTTGTACTAATTGCGTGTTTTCAGGTATAAATTTATGAAATTTGAATTGAAAATCGGCTTAAAATCATTGGATTTTGTTGTCCTTAGTCCAATGGCCACCACGGGGCAAATATACAGGATATTTTCGTAGGAGGTTTGAACACCACCTGGAAATTATATTTCCTCGGCACCCTTTTTTGAAGAGCATCTTGAAATTAGTTTCGGAGCAATTACGCCCTGAAGATGCGACATAGTCAATCAATAAACATGGCTTTGGTTCCGAAAGCCAAAACATTTTCTTTAAAGAGCTGAAGTTTTAGTATAATTTTGAACACATTTTCGAGGATGTTCACGAAAATGACGATTTGCAAGTATAAGCCATACAAATTTTTGTCTTTATAGTATTTAAATATGGATTTATTGACAAAAAATACAAAAATTTGTATGGATACTTGCAAATCGTCATTTTCGTGAATATCCTCGAAAATTTGTTCAAAATTATTCTGAAACTTCAGCTCTTCCAAAGCTCAGTTAATTGATTGAGTATGCCGCATCTTCAGGGCGTAATTCATCCGAAAATAATTTCAAGATGCTCTTCAAAAAAGGGTGCTGAAGAAATATAATTTCCAGGTGGTGTTCAAACCTCCTATTAAAATATCCTGTATACTTCCTTCCCCGAAAGACAAGGCCCTAGTTTTGGACAAACCTGAAGTAAATGGAGTTGAATAAAACCGTGAAAGCCTTAAATCTAAAATATTAAAACTATCGTAAAGTTGTTGTCAAATACCTGCTCTGTACCCGACGGGTACCATTGGTAATTGTACCCTTTGAGAATTTTATTAATGAACTATAAAAGTCGTTTCAGACGCTACGTTTTACACATCGTTTTATCAACGCAGTTGTAAGACGTTATGAAAACTTAACAATTTTTAGAGAGTCCACATGGTGCAAACATATCTGAATATATTTCGCTCATTTTTTTGTGATATCGTCCTGAAGAAAATACTATTCTGGTTAACTTTGGTATGGTGTTTTATTAAAAAAAAATTGGAACTTATTAGAACTACCTGGAGATTAAAATGGTCGCAAAAGTGGCTTCTAGAAAAGCAGCACTTTTCCCATATTAGTTTACTGCGTAAAATACGTGATGAACTTTATGATTGAGGGACCTACTTGAGATATATATTAGCAGTCGGGGAACTTTTTTAACCATTACCCCAAAATATTTTTTGCGTAGGTCGATATTACCCCGCCATTCTGAATAAAAAACAATCAATGTAAATTTTAAAGAAACATTATTTATTAAATTAATTTATAATTATATATTTGTTGTATAGTTTTTAGATTTCAACCAGAATTAGAAGCGGCCCGGTTCTTATATCGCGCTGAATTGTTTAAGTGTGTAAACATACTAACACGTTTAAGAGATAGCAATAGAAATAATAGAATAATTTCCCTATTACCCAAAAAAAAAAAAGTAATTTTTACCCCATTTGGGGTAATTTACCCCGGTTCCCCGACCGCTGATATATATAATCATTTATTAGAATTAGTGACACCGAATATCATCAAAGAAAATACCTGTATGAGAACCAGTGGCGTAGCGTGTCTGGAAGGGCCGCTGTATCAAAATTATTTGGGGTACCCAAATGGAGAGTAAATATTTTTCACAAAAGAAAAAGAAATGCTTACATTAAATTGAATATTTATTGATTATAAGTTATCATTCCATCCTAGAAATTGAGCCAGTCAAACAATTCAATTCATTGTGAATAACATTTTACTAATTTTTGCTTACACACGCTAAGAGCCCCATATCATACGGCTGATACAGCGGTAGCTACGCCCCTGATGAGACCAGCAATACGAATTGAAACTATGGAAAAATTAAATCGGAAAACGGTGCCCCCGTTGTGTAAAACGTAACATCTGGACCAACTTAAACGATGGTGTTGTGCAAATTTATCAATTTTTCCGGAAAGATTATCACATTTGAAACAATTTGCTTCAAAAAGAACAATTAACATATCACTTACGACATTCCTTACACTAGATTAGTTTAATTTAGGTATTTAACATATTTTCGATAAAACTTGCGCTTAATAAATGTGTACACAATACCATCGATAAGTTTACAGGGATTTACTCAGATTTGGCCAATAAAACTTAATGAGGTTATCCCTAAAAACATTATTTTTCTAGTAACCAAAAGTGTGATTTATTTTACTGAAACGACTATTTTCAGATTCATTCAAAAAGTATGCAATAATCCAGAGATTTCAAACCTTTTTACAATTGAGTGGTAAATATTATATATTTTTGGAAATTGTCAATAATACAAGCAAAAAGTTGATTGAAAACCTTGATGTGGTTTCATATTGATCCAGTGGCGGGCAGTGGTGGGATATTTCTTTTTTATTTTGAACCAAGATTTGTCAAGACTCAATCAGAAAGTGAAATGTATAATCCAACCTGGTGATCTGCCGATTTTACCTTTAGAAATCGTTGTTTTGTAAACTGGCGAATAAATCATTGCAAATGATAAAAACAAACGTTGAATTGGATCATGCAAACATTCCAATGTGTATCAATAAACATATAAATGGAAAATTTCTTTTGAGATTGTGTCAAACATAGTCCGTCGGTAAAGTTAAAATTGTATATTGCCTTATAACTTGATGCTTACAAAAGATAATTGAAACTTGCAGAAAATAAGCAAACGAATCCACTTGGAATAATTAAAAATGCTCAAAAGTTCTATGGAAGAAATTATTGAAATGTTTAAAATGTTTAAAAAGTCCTAAGACATTAACGTCGGATAGTTGCATTGAAGCGCCGGTAAATCACCATTACAAATCTATCCTTTTTTATTTTGTATGGTCCTCCGGGATGAAATTGGATATGCCTTTGGAATAATACAGCCTTAGCGTTTTCCTGAGTCCCTGTTTCATGAATTTAAGCCCAAGTATCAAATAAATTACACTGAAGATATTAACGAAAATAGAAATAGCGAAATGGTCCAATTGTACACCAAATTACGGTTTTTTCCATTTAAATGTACATAAAACGGTACGGTTATCAAATTATGTAAAATAAACCAATTAATTGCGCAAAATTTAAGAGATGGCAGTGTGAAATTGTCCCTCGTTTGAAACATTCCGAAAGGTTTGTAACTTCTTTAGTTTGGAATTAAATATCATTATTAATATTCAAAAATTATTTTTTAGGCTTTAAACAAAATTATGGTCATTTTGATAGACCTTTCCATGATCTACTAATCCCAATATAAGACTTGGAATTTTCGGTTGGAGATTCACGAATTAATTTACTAATAAAAATTAATTGATTTACATAAGTTAACGAGTTAACCAGTAAACCGTCGGCTAAATGATCTCTGTTTAATTTGATATCCTTTGTAATTCGACGTGCCAAATAATAATTAGTCGAACTTGAAAATATTCCAAACTTATCACAAGTCGGTGATAATATTTGGTAGTGTAGGAAATTTAAATATC
This sequence comes from Sisyra terminalis, assembly GCA_958496175.1. Taxonomy (NCBI): domain Eukaryota; kingdom Metazoa; phylum Arthropoda; class Insecta; order Neuroptera; family Sisyridae; genus Sisyra; species Sisyra terminalis. The sequence continues at coordinate 59,675,620 of OY292276.1, forward strand.
CAGGGTTCTTTGTAAATAAGTAATCGGATTACCACGGGGTTCCTATATAAAATATGGAAATATTAGACGAGGAATATAGATTTACGGTTAGGGATTGCAATTCCGTACCAGAAGTTTAACACCGGTACTTTAAGGTCTTAAAATATTTTTTAATTCTAACTATCTATTCATGGCCTAATTAAGGTCACCCGTTAGGGTGACTAAAAACAAAAATAAATACTATTTTGCTATGATGGCCATCCATGTACATTAGGCTGATTCAAAAAAAAAATGATGATTTTTTTTTCTTAATTATATCGAAAATATTGTTGGGAATGACAAAAAAAAAATCCTGTGAAAGTTTAAGCTCTTAGTATTAAGTATTAAGAGGAGCCGCATCGCAAATTTCGATTTTCCATTTGAAATAACATGGGAACAATATTCTCTTGCACTTTGGAATTTTATAGCTCACGTTGGTGACAGTATTTCGGAATGACCAAGGTATATTCTTGTAGAAAATTGAACGATCTACAAAAAAGGTCTTGTAAAAAGTTTTTGATATATTTATTACTTCAAAAGTTATTCGAGGTCAAAGTTGAACTAAAGAGAAATTTTAATATTTTTTCAATTTTTTGACGCAACAATCGATTTTATGAGAAAATTTTATAAGACATTTTTTGTAGAGCACTTTTTTTTCTATAACTTATCTCTATAAAAGTTTTTGATATTGTTCACAGGTTCTAAGTTATTTGCATTAAACTGAAAATTCCCTGAATTATATTTTTAATATAATTTTTTTTTATTACTTAGAACCTGTGAAAAATACCAAAAACTTGTAAAGAGATAAGTTATAGGAAAAAAAGTGCTACACAAAAAATGTCCTATAAAATTTTCTCATAAAATTGATGGTTGCGTCAAAAAATTGAAAAAATATTTAAGTTTCTCTTTAGTTCAGCTTTGACCTTGAATAACATTTGAAGGAATAAATATATCAAAAGCTTGTAACAGGCCTTTTTTGTAGATCGTTCAATTTTCTACAAGAACATACCTTGGTAAGTCCGAAATATTGTCACCAACGTGAGCTATAAAATTCCAAAGTGCATGAGAATATTGTTCCCATGTTATTTAAATGGAAAATCGAAATTTGCGATGCAGCACCTTTTGATATTAATATTAAGAGCTCAAACTTTCCTTCAAAAGTTATTCGAGGTCAACGTTGAACTAAAGAGAAATTTTAATATTTTTTCAATATTTTGACGCAACCATCAATTTTATGAGAAAATTTTATAGAAAATTTTTTGTAGAGCACTTTTTTTCCTATAACTTATCTCTATAAAAGTTTTAGATATTTTTCATAGGTCCTAAGTTATTTAACTAAAATAAAAAAAATAATTTATATGTTAAAAATATAATAATTCAGGGAATTTTCAGTTTAATGCAAATAACTTAGTACCTGTGAAAAATATCAAAAACTTTTATGGAGAGAAGTTATAGGAAAAAAAGTGCTCTACAAAAAATGTCCTATAAAATTTTCTCATAAAATTGATGGTTGCGTCAAAAAATTGAAAAAATATTAAAATTTCTCTTTAGTTCTACTTTGACCTCGAATAACTTTTGAAGGAATAAATATATCAAAAACTTGTACAAGACCTTTTTTGTAGAGCGTTCAATTTTCTACAAGAATATACCTTGGTCATTCCGAAATATTGTCACCAACGTGAGCTATAAAATTCCAAAGTGCAAGAGAATATTGTTCCCAATGTTATTTAAATGGAAAATCGCAATTTGCGATGCGGCACCTCTTAATATTTAATATTAAGAGCTTAAACTTTCACAGCATTTTTTTTTGTCATTCCCAAGAATATTTTCGATATAATTAAGAAAAAAAATGCATCATTTTTTTTGAATCAGTCTAATGTACATATAGTGGAAATAATTTTATAAACGTGTGAATATTGGTATTGCAATCGCTATTTACGTCTTAATTTATAAAGTCTTTATCGGCCGTTAACGTAGGATAGTTAGAGTATAACGTAAAACTTTTAGGCCAAAGTTAACGTTCATAATTGTTTTAGTTCTAAAGAAGTCCCTAAGTTAAAACTTTTCAAAATTGCTACATAGATTCGTATGTCTATTTGAAGATTTGAATGATTAATTATTTTGGAAAAAAACATTTTTTTCCAGTTTTACTTTCCAAATATTTGTTTAGTTCGGAAAACATTAAAAACTATAAATATTTCAATATTACATATCTACCTCTGATGTTTGCTTTATTAAATATTCGAATTTTGTCACACTTAAAACAATTATCAGACTTTAAAATGTAAAAAAACGTAAAAATTTATTATATTTACTCAAGAAGATGCCCCAATAACTTGACTACATTTTACGACTCTACTGTTATGGTTTTATTTTCTTTAACTTCAGTGTTATATTGATTTTAAAATGTGAATTATTTTATATTTATATTTTTTTGTTTTTTTTCTAGGAAAAACTCGAACCAAGGATAAATATCGGGTGGTTTACACGGACCATCAACGTCTGGAATTGGAGAAGGAGTTTCACTACAGTCGATACATAACTATACGACGCAAAGCCGAGTTGGCGGCCAATTTGGGATTGTCGGAACGGCAGGTGAAGATTTGGTTCCAGAACCGCAGGGCCAAGGAGCGCAAGCAGGTGAAGAAGCGGGAAGAGTTGTCGCAAAAGGATTTTAAGCTGGAGCCGGGTAGCCATGCGGCCGCCGCGGCGCATGAGGCGATGATGGCAGCGGCGGCAGCGGCTGCCGCCGCCGCTCACCACGGCCTCCAACCCCAACAACACCACCACCATCATCACCAGCAAGTCGCGGCCGCCATTGCCGTCGCCAACAGCATGCAACAACAACAACAACAACAGCAACACAACATTCATTTGTCACAACAACAAGGTCCTCCCTCGGGACCTCCAGCCGCCGCCTCCACCCCCACGAGCGTCCCCCATCAACTTTGCTCGCCCGATTGATCATTTCCATTCTTAAGCGCAGTTGTTGCAACACCAACATTTATTAAACCGTGCAATAACTAACTGTTATCAAGTGAAACATTTATTTTTTATTTTTTAATTTCATCGAAAAATTAAGAATAACACTTATATAGTTATAGGCTAACATTTAATATAAATATTTATCAAAAAAAGTAAAATTTAAAACAAAAAAAAAAAAACTTACACATCCACTCACTCACACCGCCGTGACTTAATTCTTGTGCAATTTTTACAATAATAAAAAAAAAATTAAGTATAAAAATAATATATAAATGTAACTATTAATTAATATACAGGGTGATTACTGTTGTATACCTTTAAGCCTTCGTATTTAAATAAGGTCAAAGTGGAGAGCTGAAATTTGCTGAGAACAGTTTCAGGGAGAAAAAATGTTTTATTTGTTAAGTTTCCTCGACGTTTACTTAATTGTATAATTATTAGGAGTTTTTAATATTAGTTGATTAAATATGCTAAAATGCTTGATTGAAATGAAGAATTATTATTAATGTATAGAAATAATAAAAGTACACATATGATGCACTGAAGAAAAAAAAATGTTTTTTTCCCAGATTTTACTGGTTTTCCCTGATGGTTTACAGTGAAGAAATGAAACAGGATGTGTGTACGGGACGGCCAAAGGTACGTGGTGGTTTTTTGCTTTATTTTGTTTCACTTTGGAATTTAATTTGCCATAATTTTAAGTTCAGGATATTGTCCAACACTCTGGGAACGGCATTAAATGTAAAGAACCTGATAAATCTAAGAGAAGAAATAAGATAAGGAGATTTCCGAGAATTTGTGGATGAAGAAAAACTCAGACATCTTTAAATTGTTTTACTGCTTATTTGATGGAAGATTTCCTAGGTTCTACTCGTTGATGAGTAAAAGCACCTAAAGCTTTTTTTCAGCCAATGTTGGACTTTTAAAACCTAAAAATGTTTAAAGTTTAATGTCTTTTTCTTGCAGTCCTGGCATTAGTTTAAGCCAGTGGTTCCAAATGCCGGAGGTATTGGTCTGCAGATATATAAACAGATAACGGGTGCACGCCGAAGTCACTGGAGCCCCGTAAAATCCACGGAAAAAACATTGAAATACATTTATTTTTTACGTTGGTTTTTAAAGGCAAAATTTTTATTGTGCTAATCTTTTTGATATCCTCAAAAACTATTCTATAATAACTTTAAAATACTGTTTTCCAAAGCATAAAAATGACATTTTTTAATTGTTCCACCTCTACAGGCGGTAAAGAACTAAGACTTAAAAAAATTAAAACATTAAATAGGCAAATTTCATCTTTTAAAAATCCCCAAAGAAAGTTTTCACTAAGTTTGGGTATAAGTTAAATCCAGGACAATAGGACACCTTTTTCTTGTAAGTCTTAAAATCAACTTCTTCCAAGGATGCTAAAGATTCGTTACTAGGCGTAGCTGTAAGTGACCTCCAACAATTTTCCGAAATTCATCCTTGTCGGAGACCATTCGGAAAAATTTCCATACTTAATCCGGTCCAGGTATTTGGGTTCTGTACCGACGACATATTCTTCTGTTCTATAAAACCAAATGACATTTAGACCAAGAAAACAATATTTTTTATTGCCCAAAGCAGTGTTAATTTGATTGTAAAATAAGAAAATTTTGTAAAAATCTGCCTTACGGAAGATTTCTGCGTCAAACGAGGATGATGTTTTCTTCTTTTCAGCAAATAGAATATAATTTCTTTGTGAAAATATTCCAATTTTCTTCTGTGACATTTAACAAGAGTTTTCTCTTAAAATTTAAGTCATGCAATTCGTTTTTCTTCCTGAATTCTTCACTGAAGAAATTATGACTTTGGAGAGGAATAGTGTGGTCAACATTTAGCAACCTCTTCGGGTGGCATCTTCAGGGTTTATTCTCTGAAACTAAGTTCAGTAATACGATGTTCTTCAAGCCGTCTTATTTACGAAAAATGATAGAAGAATTTCTGGCCAACCAATCGTAAAAATGCAAGACAATGGTCCCGTTTGGGGCTTTTTTTGGAAAAGCCACGAGAAAAAAATTAAATTATAGTCTTGTCAATTTCTTTTAAATGTTTAGTAGCCAAACAATGTTCTAGCTATAGCTGAGAGGTCAGTTTAATAAAACTTGACATTTTTTTGATTATTTTTGCGACATTCTCAATTTCACCGACGTATACTTTTCCAAATGAACAGGGAATACTGTATACCTCCAGGTTTGTCTAAGGGACCGTGGTCTTGAACTCTTATTGACCTGGAAAGAGATTCTCCCGGTTTTAGAGCATAATAAGCCTGGAAGATGGAATTGTCAATCTATACACGGCTTATGATCCGAAAACCGCAACTTCTTCAATAAATGGTTGGAATATGATTATGACAGCCTTAAATCAAAAATTTGTCTTCTTATTTTCATACCCAGAGCTGGTGCAAAGTAGCTGCAGAAGATTTTTGTATTGTGAATGTCCTTGTCTATAAAAAATTATGGTTTAGGTACATTTTTTTGGGCTTTCCACTTGAAAAAAGGTATAATTTCCCACGTGGTTGTTACATTCTTTCCTCCAACACTATCGCATGACATAACTCTTTAAGAAGTCCAGCTCAACATGTTTTTTCTTAGGGATTTCCAACTTACCATCTACAACTTCAAGAAGAAATCCTTTTCCGCTGAAAATGTAATCCATTTGTTGATTTTTCTTGGTACTTCCACATTAGTGACTGGATTCATCATTAATTTTCCAGAACTACAAGTTTCCGGTTCATATAACGCTTCTCAACACTTAATATAACATTTCTGCAACTGCTTCCGGAGTTTCATCAACTGTGAAGTATAAAGTTTGAATGTGTTGTCTTTTCTCATTGATAATTGGATTTAGTATGTCCAGTTTTGTCTTCAGCATAAATTCTCCGTTGTAGAAGATTGTAAAAAGTTTCTGAGATATATTCTTTACATAATACAATGATTTTCCAGTTTACTAATACTAATTAAATTATGAAGAAAGTAAAATTTCTAAAACTTTATTAATGTACAAATAATTTTAATAATCATACTTTCAATGCTTTAGACTTTAAAATTTAGTCGATCTTTTGGTCAAGTCCCAGTACAAATCTGGAATAATTTCCATAAAGTCTACGACATACTTTTATAATAAATCTTCCATGACTTTATTTTGTATAATTATTCTTCTGGTGGCCAAATTTAGTCGAGCTTAGTCATTGCAAACTGAAGACATAAAACACCTGAATCCTTTTGAAGATATACAGCTGGAGGTTAAAATAGAAATTATTACAGGGGTAATAAATGAAGCAACTTCTTTTAACCTTTTATTATATTTTTTTATTGAAACATTTGTTTAAAACTTTGAACGAATTAAAATTAATTTCCACGAAGGTTAAAATGATAAAACGACCAAAATACCTCGAGGAAAACATTGATAAAAAATTTATTTCACAAGAATTTAAAATAAAAATTAAAACTACAATGAAATAAATCCACATTGGACTCGTCATGTTTTAATATTAATTCGATAAAAGCATTAAGTACCTATATGATTTTCATATAAAAATGATGATCCGTTTCAAGTCTCCGATTTGATTTAATGATCGCATTTAATGAATCCAAATAAAACAAAGAGTAAATCAAAGTTAAGTATCACTAAATACAAAACGATTAAATCCACCGACTGATATTTTATATTACACATTGTCGCGCTACTTTGAGAATTGATTTATCAATTCGGATCATAAAAAGAAAAAGGAAAATTATGAGGGAATCGTTTGATCAAATAATAAAAAAAAATCATATAAAATATATATATTAATTGCGCATTATAACGATTCTCGATTCAGAATTGATTAAGTCTTAGATAATGATAATATCATTTTAATGACAAAAACTTGAATAATTTTCCGATTTTATTTCTCTTCTCATTCGTTTTTTTATTATTAAGTATTAATGTTTCTTTCATTTATAGATAGGCTATTGGTATAGGTATTATTTTGGAGAAGTTGAAATGTTTAACTATTCTTAAATAGTATCATAATGTGTTTATTACATTGGTCGTAATAATTGTTTATGTTCGCATTATACGAATTTATTGTGGAATTATTTTAATATCATTCATTTCGTTTTAATGATTGTCAATTATGACCAATCGCAAGTAATTCCATCGTTGACAATTTCTTTAAAAAGGCCTTTTTACTTGGAACTTTCCACTTTGCCAAATTTCTTCTGCAATAAAAAGTGTTAAAGTTTACAGTAAATTAAGAATTACGCAGATATTATGTACGTTACCTGAACAATTTTTCATGAAACGGACTTACGGTGGTTACTGTTCAAATTTGCAATAATTCTTTAAATATTTTCCATCAATTTATACATTAATTTCCAATTTGGACTCACTAAAATTCATCATACTTTATTTAATTTGAAAAGAAAATTAAATTAGTTGTAATATCTTCCAAATATTTGGTGATAAACTATTGACCAATAAGCGTCATAGTTCGTGATGGTTTCATTGGGATTTTGTACCACAAATTTTGGTAGCAGTGGTGCTGAAGAAAGTCTTAACAATACAAAACATGATAACCGAATATTTGATGTCAATTAAAGGCCTTAGCCGAAAGTATTTCGCTTATAACCCTTTGAAGAGTTTCCGAAGAACTTAAAGGCCACCGATTAACTGTCGTTCATCCCCTAAAATAAATAGAAAAGTTAAAAAATTGAACAAATCTGTGTAACATTACAGTGGGATACCTGGTTTTATTTCCAATTTGGACTCACTAAAATTCATCATACTTTATTTAATTTGAAAAGAAAATTAAATTAATTGTAATATCTTTCAAATATTAGGTCATAAAGTACTGACCAATAAGCGTCATGGTTCGTGATGGTTTTATTTGGATTTTGTACCACAAATTTTGGTACCAGTGATGGTGAAGAAAGTCTTAACAATGCAAAATATGATACCCGAATATCTGATGTCAATTAAAGGCCTTAGCCGAAAGTATTTCGCTTATAACCCTTTGAAGAGTTTCCGAAGAACTTAAAGGCCACCGATTAACTGTCGTTCATCCCCTAAAATAAATAGAAAAGTTAAAAAATTGAACAAACTTAAGTTACATTACAGTAGGATACCTGGTTTTGGTTTCAACACTTAATTCCCAGCGTTTCCAGGTCAAAATTTACGATGACATCTATATCAGTCTTTTCCAATTTAAATACTAATCCAATTTCCACGATCGTTAAACCAAAATGAACCGTTCTTCAATCGAATTGGAGTCATTGGGCGACGTTAAACTCAACGATTAGACCATGGTGATGAAGAAAAGACTTGGACAACTTGAAGATTATTAGGATGTCTGTTTTATATTCTGCAAAAGGTTTTGATCCATCCCTTCTTGAACAATCGCATCAAGGAAATTCATCCGAAAATAAAGTGGAGATTGGTCAACATAAGAAATCCAATTCTTCACGATTAAAATACAACGAAACTCGAGTTCAGATATGAAACCATCATTGGTTATTGCTATTTTATGCATGGCAAGTTCGTTTTCTTTCCGGAACCTCGAAATTTTACACATCCGGTTCAAATCCATGCGGTTTTCTTTGGCAAAAGTATACGTAGTCTTAAGAATTTTAAAAAAGTTTTCCAAGAAGGTATACTATTATGTGGAGATCTAATTTTCCAAATTTGAAGTAACATCGTTAGTTTTATTACTCGGTACCTAAAATTTTAACAACAAATATACTACTAGCCGATTTTTTATATATATATAAATCGGCCATCAGGATCTAGGTCCTATTATCCAATTTGGTGGTCGGAGCTAACGTGATGGAGATCACTCCCAGTGGAGGAATCTCCCTATGCCTCCACTTGATCACTAGGTACTTTTCTTTTATTTTGGTGCTCCAAAAGTGGCGGAATCAGGGGATTTGAGTGTTGACTCAACTTTCTAAAATGATTGGTGGTACTGGACTACGGTAATGGTGTCGGTGACTGATGAGATGTGTAAGTCTCTTCGGAGAGTCTCATTTGTGACATACCATGGAGGATCTTTGATTGGGTGGCCTCGATTAATTTAATGCTTGACTTGCTGGCAGAGCCCCACAGACCAGATTGGCACTATTACTGCTTTGTATATAAGTAGTTTATCCTCAAGGGGAAGTTTAGAGCCCCTACCCAACAGCCAGCATAACTGTTTGAACCTCTTGTTGATGTATTTTCGTTTTTGGATGTGATGTGAGATTTCCAGGTCAGCCTCCTGTTCAGATGAACACCAAGGTATTTGACGGTGTCGGAAAATGGGATCTCAGTTCAGAAGTCCAGATTGACCGGGGGGCCCGTTCCTTTCCGGAGACTGAAGGTCACTTGGACTGATTTGGACTTATTGATAGTGATTTTCCATTTTTCAGTCCAAGTGTCCAGTAGGTTTAAATGGTGCTGGAGGTACTGAGAGGCAATTACGGCGTCCTCGTGAGTAGCCATAATCACCGTATCGTCCGCGAATGTCCCCGTCAAGGTGTTATCGGTGGTAGGCAGATTCGAGGTATATAATAAGTATAGTAGGGGCCCTCACTACCTTGAGGTACTCCCGATTTACTTGGAAAGGAGTCAGAGCACTCATGGTCTATTCTTGTATTAAAGAATCGATCCTGAAGATACGATCTGAATAGTTTCCAGAGGTGAGGTGCCAAACCCTGTCGAACGCTTGGCCTATGTCTATCAATGTCTATAAATACTGAGTGGCAGTATTTTTTTTGTTCAAAGACCTTATTTATTTGCTCGACCACTCTGTGGCATTGTTGGATAGTGGAATGCCGGCATCTAAATCCAAATTGGTGACTAGGGACTTTTTCGGATATTTCATGTGTTAGAGACAGGATTAGCCTTTCTAATAGTTTGGAAATGGTGGATAAGAGGCTAATATGAGCCAGTATGAGGAGATTTTATTGCCTGGTTTGGGCACCATGCTTATTTCGGCTGTTTTAAGTGATCGAGGCCAGTACTGTAGCCGCAGAGTGGCATTAAATATATACAGCAGACACAAAACTCCTTTTTCGGGAAGTTTCTTTAACATTTTTGTGATGATTTGGTCATATCCAGGTGCTTTTCTGTTTTTCAAAAACTGAATTTCTAATTTAAGTTGACTAGGCCTAAAAAACAATGGTTTTGGAATAGTTCCTTCTTCATCCTGTAGGAATTTGGTTATATCCCGGTCAGGTTGATTCACATTTGCAAACACTCCAGATAGATGTTCGGCGAAAAGGGATGATTTTTCTTTATCTCTATGGGCCCATGTGATCGAATTAGGAGTTTCTCTTTGTATGGGGGGGGGGGTAGCGACTCCTGGTTTGGTCACTGACTTGATAGGTTTCCAAATCGAGTGGTCATACCGATTGAGATTGGTGATATAGTCCTGGAAGGAGCTATTTCGGTATTCTCTGGTGGTCGTTTTTACCCAAGGTTTATAAAATACACAGGTGGCCTCATGGTGGCTACGTGACGTATCCAGAAGAAATTCGTACATATCTTCAGACTGATCAATTTCAAAATTCTTCGTATGACGTCATTTTTTTTTTCTAATGGAGCAACCTGTGTAATTTACAAACCTTGGCTTTTACCTTGCTGGATAAATAATTATATGCAGACCTATCTGCCGGGCTGTGGCGGCTTGTGGCTGACGAAGTAGATTGGCTGAAAATGCGAAAGAATTTTTGTAAATTTTGAGCTTACAATTTTGGCTTATGTCTCCAACAATTAAAACTAATATTCTTCTATTGTTACATGAGCAATTATTTCGTAGATACATTCTATCCAAAGCAATATGTTTTTTTTTTTCGGAATTGTATTACCAGATTAGCCTTCAATCGACTTATTTATACAAGTTTAAGGCCAATTCAATATTGGAACTTGATAAAAATCAACTTGTAAACTTTAATAAAATCTTCCCGAAATAAATCAATAAGTACCTAATTGCATTTGTGAAGCATTTAATACGATTCAAATAAATGTTATTTCAATATTTATTAATCACTTTAATAACAATACAAACGACATACTTATTTAAAAAAATGATTATAAAACTAAAAAGTTCATATCACTAATTATCAACAATAGAAATTTCAAAATTTGTTCCATTTTTGAAATAGCCTCGAACCGGTATCCTTCGTCCATACACCCCCGGCCAGATGCATTTTCGATTCAAAACCAAACACAAATTAAACATTTTTTTTTTCAATTTCCAACAAACATGAATTTTAATAACGAAAAAAAATACTTTTTTCAAAATTCATCGATTATTTTCGAAAATTTTTACAAATTAAAAAAACAAATGAACCGTTGTTTTATTTGAAAACAATGACAGTTGAAATGTGATTCGATCGATGAAAAAATCGATGCGGATTATGTTGCGATTTTTCCCGGGAAAAATCGCAAATTTTCCCGGAAAAATTTATGAAATCATCGGGGAAACTCTTTTAGCCTAGTTTGGGATAATTTTTTTCGAATTATCCGTGGAAAAAAGTGTAAAGGTGGTGCGTGTTTTATTCGCTTCGCGAATTTGCTTTTAATGTGGAAGTCGATCGAAACTTGATAAATTGAACATTTCAAAATGGATAACATTTGTCTTTGGGAATATTTATGTGTTTAACTATCTATTCGACCACATACACAATGTGTATATGTGGACACAAGCATATGTGTAAAAGTGTGTGTGAATTCAAATAAAACAAATCGTGGTGGCGTTGAATGGATCCGAGATAGCTGAAGGGGAGACGGCGAGTATCCAGGGATTAAGAGATGGGTAAGTGAGAAAATGGCTCTCCAGGGACAACAAACTCAAACTCCCATTTTTCCCTCCACTCCATCCCGCCGTGCCCGTCTTTCTGACGGAATTCACGAAAAACTTATCCTCCACTTATTTAGTGTGGCACGGCAGAGGCAAAGCAAGGACGCAAGGAAAAAAATCGAACAATTTCCCAACTAGATTTCGTACTTTTTGCCACTTTCGAACTAAAACTTTCATTTCTCAAATGATTTTTTTTTCAAAAGCATTGAATGATTTTGGCTTCAACAACGTTTCAATAGCTGAATCATCTAACAGGTGTTGTAATGTATCGAAAAAAAAAACATTAATTTTTTAAAACAAGGCCTTGGATGAAAGGACATAGGTCAAATTTCTTAAGGAAATTTGGAAAATCAGATTTCATTGGGTCAAGAAACGATTTTTTTTTTAAATTTCTGCTTAGGATTTTGAGATGTAGAAGAATTTTTGAAATGTAAACAATTTGTAATAAAATAATAAGTTCTTTAATATTTACAGGTTTTACAACAAGGAGAGATACAAATGATTCAAAAGTCAGTGTACATACAAATTGATCCGAAAGTCATCATCCTATCGGAGAAAACTTGAACTTTTGCAAATGGCAATAAATGCCAGTTCGGCTGCTATTTTTAAACAGGTATAAAATACAAGGCAATAAGCCATGAATCGTTATACTTCGTGAAATAATTGTTTCAATTTTTTTTAAGTGAGAATTCATCGGTGGTGTTGGCACGTCATGAGTTTAGACGTAGATTTCCTGGTCATCCGACACCAACTACTAGTTTAGAAGAGTATGGGATAACATAAGATGCTGTCAAATCTAGGAACTTCTGGATCACTCGTTTTGATGAGAATATCGTGACTATGGCTGAAGAAATCGCAGAAGATTCCGGAGTACCAATGAAACTACGTGCCGGGGATACTACAATTCTTCCGGTGCCACGATTTAACGACCAGATTCAGGAAGATTTGGAAGAAATAAAACGAAAATGAAGATTAAACTTTTTCAATATCTTGCTTAGTTGAGCCGTTTATTTTGAAAGTGGCCTAAATCCATTTCAAGAAAAATCCATACAACTTTTGAAATTATGCTGATATTTGTACTATTAAATTTTTACTAGGCTACTGGTAGCCGAGTGGTCTAGGTCAGCGGTTCTTAACTTTTTTCAGCCGCGGACACCTGAGTGAAAAAAAGGTGAAATTTTCGGACAATATTGTATTTTAGTATTCCTTCATTAAATTAAAATACAAAAAACAAATTCAAATGGGACCGCGGACCTCCAGGGGTCCGCGGACCACGGATTAGGAAACAATGGTCTAGGTGACCGAAACTAGTAGGTAGTGGGTTGGATTCAAGGTTTATAAAATACACAGGTGGCCTCATGGTGGCTACGTGATGGATACGTGACGTATCCAGAAGAAATTCGTACATATCTTCAGACTGATCAATTTCAAAATTCTTCGTATGACGTCATTTTTTTTTTCTAATGGAGCAACCTGTGTAATTTACAAACCTTGGGTTGGATTCTCGTATCGTGCAAATTTTCAATATATCTCGATAACGGATTTAATTAACCCTAGAGTCGCTAAAAGACCTTAATAGTTATAAAGCGACGTTAAATAACAATTAAAAAATTTTTTTTTTAACAAATTGATTCGTTTTCGACACACTAGTACCTATTAACTTCTTTGATTGTGAAATTTATGTATTTATTGTTGCAAAAACAGTAGCTAGATGAGCTGTTTTTGAAATGGAGTTAGACCACTTTCGAAATAAGCGGCTCAGTTTATGAAATATCGATACAAAATAATTCAAAATTAAATTTTTATTTCACCTTTTTAGACGGATTTCTCAGGATTTGCATGGGAAAAAAATATAAATGCTTACAACTTCACCAATTTTTTTGTACTAAAAAAAAGTATAAACAAGTGGTGCAGGGGCGAAGCCCCGTCGGGCGATAAGGGGATGACGCCCCCCTAAAAATTAGATATTTATTTAGTTATGACCTTACTTACTCGAGAATTTAATTAAAAATAAAATCGAAAATGCAATATGCCCAGATATGAGCGATGCTCCCCAACCCTCACCGAGGCTTCGCCCCTGAATCCTTTATGTATATTTTTTGTAGCTCAAAAAATAATTGGTACAGCTACGGTTGCAAGCATTTATGTTTATTTTTTTTATGAAAATCCTGAAAAATTCGTCTAAAAAAATTTTTTTTTTTTTTTAGTACCGATATTTCGTAAACTAAACGAGATATCGAAAAAAAATATATTTTATTTTAATTTTATTTCGTTGAAATCTATAAAAATCCGTGTTTAAATCGTGGCGTCGGAAGAATTGTAGTCTTTTCGATATGCCACCCAATTGGGCATCAATTGGTGGTTTTTATAGAAAATTTTGGGGGAAGATTTGGAGATGTTTTCTTACAAGGTGCATACCTACAGTGCAACGGTTCCTAAGCTTTTTTAGCCGCGGGTCACCAAGGAAATCAAGCATAATACCCAGGAGGACCCCTAAGTGAAAAAAAGGTGCAATTTTCGGACAATATTATATTTTAGTATTCCTTCATTAAATTAAAAAACAAAAAACAAACTTTTTCAAACGGGACCGCGGACCCCCAGGGGTCCGTGGACCACAGTTTAGGAAACAATGCTATAGTGCATCAGCTGCTAGCCATTGACCACCAAGTGCGTGTAACCTACGCTTAAGCCATCCTGAATCTCGATTTCAACGAGGACAACTATTCATCGAAAATCATCACTAATAACGAGGCCCATTCCCATTTCTGTGAATACGGGAATAACCAGAATTATCACTTCTGGGACATTAAAAATTTACGTATAACACACGAAGAACTTACATCCGTTCAAAGTTACTATATACTTATTTTTTAGAAAAGCCGTGGTCTAAACGGCGAACGCTACAGTCATGTTCAACAACTTTCTCCTATCCCAACTGGATGAATTGGAAATGGAGAATGTGGTTCCAACAGGACGGAGCAATGCACGACCTGTATTCTAAGGGCTGTTCTAGGTCGCCTAATCTCTCGTTTTTGTGATTTGCACTGGACGGCAAAATCACTCAATGTAACCCTTCTACACTTTGTTTTGTGGATTTTTTTTGAAGTCACGAGCTATTTCAACATGCCTAAGAATCTTGATACCCTCAAAGAGTAAATCCGGCAGGAATTTCGGACACATACCGCCGAAAGTTTTCGCAAAAGTGATGAAAATTGCCATGAATCGGGTGCCCTATAGTTATCAATCCTGGTGGTAGCCATTTGCCAGATATTAGAACAAGTTAGGTTTTTTATAAATTATCATAAAATAGATAGTTGGGTGACGACTTTTGCGCCATTTTGTATTTTTTTAATCTTATCAATAACTTTGAGGCATTGCACTGATGTAAATTTCTTTTTTTGGTTATACTCCAGAAATCCATTGGTGTTCATTCTTCTAGTTACTTTAATCATTACCTTAGTAAATTAAAAGAGTTTTCAATCTTATTTTGATACGTTGGGTTTATAAATGTAAGGTTTAAAAAAATATTCGAACACTTATCAAAGATTTTTAAAAATACAAAGGAGGCAATATTCGAATGGGATGAGGGAAAATTTTAATTTTATTTCATTTTTTTTTTTGTTAAAATTTTTAAAAGAGTTTGAAACGAACGAGGAAATGTGTCGGTGTTTGGGCCACTAATTTAGTTTGGGTTTTTAGTTTAGGATGAGCCCTGCAATAAAATTAAGTATCTTGAAGACGACGGCAATAAATACTCTAAGTACCATCATCTTTTTCTTCTTCTTCTTCACCATCATCATCTTTTTCTGTAGTAAAAAAAATCTACAAAACGTACCTATACCTTTAACATGTTACTTATAGAGAGGCAGTGTCCTTTAAATGGAATTTAACGAAAAACTTGCTAGAATTCATCAGAAGGATTTATCTTTTATATTTGGGTCGTCTTTGACGATAAGGCGGTGCGCTTTTTTTTTTTTTGAAAATTTTCAAAAATCGTCACAGATAACTTCGAAAGATGTCCTATTGTGAATTCATCGTAATATGGCAATGATAATATGTTTTCGATTAATTAAAAATAATGAGGCTTAGTTTAAATTTTAATGTTTTTCTTTCCGTTGCGTTCTCACAAATTTGAACTGAACTGAACTTTTTGTGGTCCTTGTCGAACGTGATTCCGTCTCTCTTATCATCATTCCAGTTACAAGTCGTTGGAAATGATTTATTTCCAAATTACATACATTTTAACTATATATTGTAAAATGAATTTGTTTGGAATAAAATTTGTTGGTCGCTCATTAAAATAAGAAAGACGAGACGAGACGAGAGGTGAGGAGGAGAGGACGTGGATTCGTGGTCCGAATTGGATCACATAATGAAAGATATTATGTAGATAGTCCTAATAAAATAGACGAACGAGGGAAAGAAAAGAGTTTTGTTGCAAGACAAAAGGCAAAACGGAGATGTCCGAAAAAAATTGTGTATTTGAAAAAAAGATTTATGTCTTCGGCTAGATTTAACATTCTATCATGCGCGCGGTCAACAAGTCAAAATAATTTATATTGCTCGACCTGCAATTTTATAGTCCATAAAACCATTAAAATAGAATTTATATCTACATATAGGTAAGAGTTTTTTTTTTCTCTTGAATATCAAAGCGGGCCATGCCAACATCATCGACAAAATGGTGGTTTTTCGTAGCTCTTTTTTTTTTTTTTTGATAGCCAACTAGATTTCTTTTTTAGATATTTCCTCATAGAATTTCGTTTCGTTTCGTTTATTTTGTTGGCTTTTATTGTTCTTATGCAAAATATATCAGACGTAAAAATATTTTTTTTTTTAATTAACGACTCGTTTAGAAATAATTGCTTATTTGAATTTAAAAAAAAAATCATGAATCTTTTCAAGCAATTACGTTTTTATTATGTTAATACCTGTTTGCATTGTAATGAATTGAATACCTTGAAAAGGTGGTTTTCGGTGTGTGAAACTTTGGGGTAAAGTTGATAACAAGTCGAGGGTAAAGGGGTTGAAATTTTATTTTTAATGAGCAGTTTTATAAAGTTTGTAATTTCTAAATTTGGCCATCTAGTGGTTAAAAGTTGAAACAAAAGAGCTTAGCAAACTTAGCAAATATCCATCATTTAAACCACTATCGTTTTCTTGTTTTTCTTTCTTTTTCTTTTATTATTAGTATTATCTGTCTTCCTCTAAATGCTGTCTGTCTACTTCTAAAAAAGTTTTTTTTTTAATTAAATTACCAATAAGTGTTTTCTTTAGGTGTTCCTAGTTTTTCTTTTATAGTATCCAATTGTTACGCCACTGCGTTTCGTTCTAGGACCATTGTTACTTATAAATACTTTCATGTTAAAGATTTGCTGTCCAACAACTACAAAGACCATGAACGACACGGAAATTGATTCGGAATTCAAAAGTCCGGAAACTTGTTAAAATTTTTTTAATATCTTCAAGATCATCATCTTCATTGTTTGATTGGAAAAATGGACGACGTAACCGTTAAAAGAGATATGGAATCTGAACGTAGAATTATAAATTTCACAGAATATATAAACGAAATCACAACGTTGGTCGACTTAATCGATTTAAAATCACAATTTCTCTTCTTAATGTAGATAATTAGGTAAAAATATTTGCTAAAAGTTCACTGGTTGCAGCAAAGATGGCGCCACTTACAAACCTAAATTGACGGTAGCATATTGAAAAGGATTGTTTATTTTTGATAAAAAAATAAAATGAGTCGTACAATTGCCTTGTTTGAGTAAAATGAGGATAAAGTTTCTTGCTAACAAATGAAGTACTAGAATAAGATTCATTAAATTTTTAAGAGTTAGACATGGGAATTCCGGAAATGTCTAATAGTTTAGGATCCCACTGCAGAAAAGTGTAGTGATCGAGTTTATGGTAAAAACCTAATTTTTACGCATATTTATCATCAGGAGAATAAATATCTACTAGGTTGCCTATCAAAATGTGGCCGCTAGTATTTTTAATTAAATTATTTTTGATTGATTTTTCGCAAAAATTTAATTGATTTGTTTTTAAAATAAAATATCGTCCACTTTACGGCAATATATACAAAGTACAGGCCGTTTAAGGGATGAACACTTCCCACTAAGAGGGAGAGACGAACGTGGCTTCTTCAACAATTGCATGTACCTGGGTTTTATAAGGGATGAAGATTTCGAACCAAAGGCAGTTTCGGGTTCGCAACAATGTATAGAACGATGATATAACAATCTTTTTCGATTTCGAAGCAAAAAGTTTTTTCGCCAAAAAAAACCGTGGGTTAACCATCGTTGATTTTTCACGAAAATGGTCAAATAAAAAAATTTTTTTTTTAGGATGCCAAACGAAAGTATATGCCCTCTGTACATGCTGTGCAAATTTTACCCCAAACAAACCACGTTAAAGGGATGAACAGACCGTGTAAGGGATGAACACTTCCCACTAAGAGGGAGAGACGAACGTGGCTTCTTCAACAATTGCTTGTACCTTGGTTATATAAGGGATGATTTTCGAACCAAAGGCAGTTTCGGGTTCGTTACAATGTCTAGAACGATGATGTAACAATTTTTGTCGGTTTCGAGGCAAAAAAATTTTTGGTCAAAAAAAACCGTGGGTTAACCATCGTTGATTTTTCACGAAAATGGTCAAATAAAAAAATTTTTTTTTTAGGATGCCAAACGAAAGTATAAGTCCCTCTGTACATGCTGTGCAAATTTTACCCCAAACAAACCACGTTAAAGGGATGAACAGACCGTGTAAGGGATGAACACTTCCCACTAAGAGGGAGAGACGAACGTGGCTTCTTCAACAATTGCTTGTACCTTGGTTATATAAGGGATGATTTTCGAACCAAAGGCAGTTTCGGGTTCGTTACAATGTCTAGAACGATGATGTAACAATTTTTGTCGGTTTCGAGGCAAAAAAATTTTTGGTCAAAAAAAACCGTGGGTTAACCATCGTTGATTTTTCACGAAAATGGTCAAATAAAAAAATTTTTTTTTTAGGATGCCAAACGAAAGTATAAGTCCCTCTGTACATGCTGTGCAAATTTTACCCCAAACAAACCACGTTAAAGGGATGAACAGACCGTGTAAGGGATGAACACTTCCCACTAAGAGGGAGAGACGAACGTGGCTTCTTCAACAATTGCTTGTACCTTGGTTATATAAGGGATGATTTTCGAACCAAAGGCAGTTTCGGGTTCGTTACAATGTCTAGAACGATGATGTAACAATTTTTTTCGGTTTCGAGGCAAAAAAATTTTTGGTCAAAAAAAACCGTGGGTTAACCATCGTTGATTTTTCACGAAAATGGTCAAATAAAAAATTTTTTTTTTTAGGATGCCAAACGAAAGTATATGCCCTCTGTACATGCTGTGCAAATTTTACCCCAAACAAACCACGTTAAAGGGATGAACAGACCGTGTAAGGGATGAACACTTCCCACTAAGAGGGAGAGACGAACGTGGCTTCTTCAACAATTGCTTGTACCTTGGTTATATAAGGGATGATTTTCGAACCAAAGGCAGTTTCGGGTTCGTTACAATGTCTAGAACGATGATGTAACAATTTTTGTCGGTTTCGAGGCAAAAAAATTTTTGGTCAAAAAAAACCGTGGGTTAACCATCGTTGATTTTTCACGAAAATGGTCAAATAAAAAAATTTTTTTTTTAGGATGCCAAACGAAAGTATAAGTCCCTCTGTACATGCTGTGCAAATTTTACCCCAAACAAACCACGTTAAAGGGATGAACAGACCGTGTAAGGGATGAACACTTCCCACTAAGAGGGAGAGACGAACGTGGCTTCTTCAACAATTGCTTGTACCTTGGTTATATAAGGGATGATTTTCGAACCAAAGGCAGTTTCGGGTTCGTTACAATGTCTAGAACGATGATGTAACAATTTTTGTCGGTTTCGAGGCAAAAAAATTTTTGGTCAAAAAAAACCGTGGGTTAACCATCGTTGATTTTTCACGAAAATGGTCAAATAAAAAATTTTTTTTTTTAGGATGCCAAACGAAAGTATATGCCCTCTGTACATGCTGTGCAAATTTTACCCCAAACAAACCACGTTAAAGGGATGAACAGACCGTGTAAGGGATGAACACTTCCCACTAAGAGGGAGAGACGAACGTGGCTTCTTCAACAATTGCTTGTACCTTGGTTATATAAGGGATGATTTTCGAACCAAAGGCAGTTTCGGGTTCGTTACAATGTCTAGAACGATGATGTAACAATTTTTGTCGGTTTCGAGGCAAAAAAATTTTTGGTCAAAAAAAACCGTGGGTTAACCATCGTTGATTTTTCACGAAAATGGTCAAATAAAAAAATTTTTTTTTTAGGATGCCAAACGAAAGTATAAGTCCCTCTGTACATGCTGTGCAAATTTTACCCCAAACAAACCACGTTAAAGGGATGAACAGACCGTGTAAGGGATGAACACTTCCCACTAAGAGGGAGAGACGAACGTGGCTTCTTCAACAATTGCTTGTACCTTGGTTATATAAGGGATGATTTTCGAACCAAAGGCAGTTTCGGGTTCGTTACAATGTCTAGAACGATGATATAACAATTTTTTTCGGTTTCAAGGCAAAAAAATTTTTGGTCAAAAAAACCGTGGGTTAACCATCGTTGATTTTTCACGAAAATGGTCAAATAAAAAATTTTTTTTTTTAGGATGCCAAACGAAAGTATATGCCCTCTGTACATGCTGTGCAAATTTTTCCCCAACAAACCACGTTAAAGGGATGAACAGACCGTGTAAGGGATGAACACTTCCCACTAAGAGGGAGAGACGAACGTGGCTTCTTCAACAATTGCTTGTACCTTGGTTATATAAGGGATGATTTTCGAACCAAAGGCAGTTTCGGGTTCGTTATAATGTCTAGAACGATGATATAACAATTTTTTTCGGTTTCGAGGCAAAAAAATTTTTGGTCAAAAAAAACCGTGGGTTAACCATCGTTGATTTTTCACGAAAATGGTCAAATAAAAAATTTTTTTTTTTAGGATGCCAAACGAAAGTATATGCCCTCTGTACATGCTGTGCAAATTTTTCCCCAACAAACCACGTTAAAGGGATGAACAGACCGTGTAAGGGATGAACACTTCCCACTAAGAGGGAGAGACGAACGTGGCTTCTTCAACAATTGCTTGTACCTTGGTTATATAAGGGATGATTTTCGAACCAAAGGCAGTTTCGGGTTCGTTACAATGTCTAGAACGATGATGTAACAATTTTTGTCGGTTTCGAGGCAAAAAAATTTTTGGTCAAAAAAAACCGTGGGTTAACCATCGTTGATTTTTCACGAAAATGGTCAAATAAAAAAATTTTTTTTTTAGGATGCCAAACGAAAGTATAAGTCCCTCTGTACATGCTGTGCAAATTTTACCCCAAACAAACCACGTTAAAGGGATGAACAGACCGTGTAAGGGATGAACACTTCCCACTAAGAGGGAGAGACGAACGTGGCTTCTTCAACAATTGCTTGTACCTTGGTTATATAAGGGATGATTTTCGAACCAAAGGCAGTTTCGGGTTCGTTATAATGTCTAGAACGATGATATAACAATTTTTGTCGGTTTCGAGGCAAAAAAATTTTTGGTCAAAAAAAACCGTGGGTTAACCATCGTTGATTTTTCACGAAAATGGTCAAATAAAAAATTTTTTTTTTTAGGATGCCAAACGAAAGTATATGCCCTCTGTACATGCTGTGCAAATTTTTCCCCAACAAACCACGTTAAAGGGATGAACAGACCGTGTAAGGGATGAACACTTCCCACTAAGAGGGAGAGACGAACGTGGCTTCTTCAACAATTGCTTGTACCTTGGTTATATAAGGGATGATTTTCGAACCAAAGGCAGTTTCGGGTTCGTTATAATGTCTAGAACGATGATATAACAATTTTTTTCGGTTTCGAGGCAAAAAAATTTTTGGTCAAAAAAAACCGTGGGTTAACCATCGTTGATTTTTCACGAAAATGGTCAAATAAAAAATTTTTTTTTTTAGGATGCCAAACGAAAGTATATGCCCTCTGTACATGCTGTGCAAATTTTTCCCCAACAAACCACGTTAAAGGGATGAACAGACCGTGTAAGGGATGAACACTTCCCACTAAGAGGGAGAGACGAACGTGGCTTCTTCAACAATTGCTTGTACCTTGGTTATATAAGGGATGATTTTCGAACCAAAGGCAGTTTCGGGTTCGTTACAATGTCTAGAACGATGATGTAACAATTTTTGTCGGTTTCGAGGCAAAAAAATTTTTGGTCAAAAAAAACCGTGGGTTAACCATCGTTGATTTTTCACGAAAATGGTCAAATAAAAAAATTTTTTTTTTAGGATGCCAAACGAAAGTATAAGTCCCTCTGTACATGCTGTGCAAATTTTACCCCAAACAAACCACGTTAAAGGGATGAACAGACCGTGTAAGGGATGAACACTTCCCACTAAGAGGGAGAGACGAACGTGGCTTCTTCAACAATTGCTTGTACCTTGGTTATATAAGGGATGATTTTCGAACCAAAGGCAGTTTCGGGTTCGTTACAATGTCTAGAACGATGATGTAACAATTTTTGTCGGTTTCGAGGCAAAAAAATTTTTGGTCAAAAAAAACCGTGGGTTAACCATCGTTGATTTTTCACGAAAATGGTCAAATAAAAAATTTTTTTTTTTAGGATGCCAAACGAAAGTATATGCCCTCTGTACATGCTGTGCAAATTTTACCCCAAACAAACCACGTTAAAGGGATGAACAGACCGTGTAAGGGATGAACACTTCCCACTAAGAGGGAGAGACGAACGTGGCTTCTTCAACAATTGCTTGTACCTTGGTTATATAAGGGATGATTTTCGAACCAAAGGCAGTTTCGGGTTCGTTACAATGTCTAGAACGATGATATAACAATTTTTTTCGGTTTCGAGGCAAAAAAATTTTTGGTCAAAAAAAACCGTGGGTTAACCATCGTTGATTTTTCACGAAAATGGTCAAATAAAAAATTTTTTTTTTTAGGATGCCAAACGAAAGTATATGCCCTCTGTACATGCTGTGCAAATTTTTCCCCAACAAACCACGTTAAAGGGATGAACAGACCGTGTAAGGGATGAACACTTCCCACTAAGAGGGAGAGACGAACGTGGCTTCTTCAACAATTGCTTGTACCTTGGTTATATAAGGGATGATTTTCGAACCAAAGGCAGTTTCGGGTTCGTTACAATGTCTAGAACGATGATGTAACAATTTTTGTCGGTTTCGAGGCAAAAAAATTTTTGGTCAAAAAAAACCGTGGGTTAACCATCGTTGATTTTTCACGAAAATGGTCAAATAAAAAAATTTTTTTTTTAGGATGCCAAACGAAAGTATAAGTCCCTCTGTACATGCTGTGCAAATTTTACCCCAAACAAACCACGTTAAAGGGATGAACAGACCGTGTAAGGGATGAACACTTCCCACTAAGAGGGAGAGACGAACGTGGCTTCTTCAACAATTGCTTGTACCTTGGTTATATAAGGGATGATTTTCGAACCAAAGGCAGTTTCGGGTTCGTTATAATGTCTAGAACGATGATATAACAATTTTTGTCGGTTTCGAGGCAAAAAAATTTTTGGTCAAAAAAAACCGTGGGTTAACCATCGTTGATTTTTCACGAAAATGGTCAAATAAAAAAATTTTTTTTTTAGGATGCCAAACGAAAGTATAAGTCCCTCTGTACATGCTGTGCAAATTTTACCCCAAACAAACCACGTTAAAGGGATGAACAGACCGTGTAAGGGATGAACACTTCCCACTTAGAGGGAGAGACGAACGTGGCTTCTTCAACAATTGCTTGTACCTTGGTTATATAAGGGATGATTTTCGAACCAAAGGCAGTTTCGGGTTCGTTATAATGTCTAGAACGATGATATAACAATTTTTGTCGGTTTCGAGGCAAAAAAATTTTTGGTCAAAAAAAACCGTGGGTTAACCATCGTTGATTTTTCACGAAAATGGTCAAATAAAAAAATTTTTTTTTTAGGATGCCAAACGAAAGTATAAGTCCCTCTGTACATGCTGTGCAAATTTTACCCCAAACAAACCACGTTAAAGGGATGAACAGACCGTGTAAGGGATGAACACTTCCCACTAAGAGGGAGAGACGAACGTGGCTTCTTCAACAATTGCTTGTACCTTGGTTATATAAGGGATGATTTTCGAACCAAAGGCAGTTTCGGGTTCGTTACAATGTCTAGAACGATGATGTAACAATTTTTGTCGGTTTCGAGGCAAAAAAATTTTTGGTCAAAAAAAACCGTGGGTTAACCATCGTTGATTTTTCACGAAAATGGTAAAATAAAAAAATTTTTTTTTTAGGATGGCAAACGAAAGTATAAGTCCCTCTGTACATGCTGTGCAAATTTTACCCCAAACAAACCACGTTAAAGGGATGAACAGACCGTGTAAGGGATGAACACTTCCCACTAAGAGGGAGAGACGAACGTGGCTTCTTCAACAATTGCTTGTACCTTGGTTATATAAGGGATGATTTTCGAACCAAAGGCAGTTTCGGGTTCGTTACAATGTCTAGAACGATGATATAACAATTTTTTTCGGTTTCGAGGCAAAAAAATTTTTGGTCAAAAAAAACCGTGGGTTAACCATCGTTGATTTTTCACGAAAATGGTCAAATAAAAAATTTTTTTTTTTAGGATGCCAAACGAAAGTATATGCCCTCTGTACATGCTGTGCAAATTTTTCCCCAACAAACCACGTTAAAGGGATGAACAGACCGTGTAAGGGATGAACACTTCCCACTAAGAGGGAGAGACGAACGTGGCTTCTTCAACAATTGCTTGTACCTTGGTTATATAAGGGATGATTTTCGAACCAAAGGCAGTTTCGGGTTCGTTACAATGTCTAGAACGATGATGTAACAATTTTTGTCGGTTTCGAGGCAAAAAAATTTTTGGTCAAAAAAAACCGTGGGTTAACCATCGTTGATTTTTCACGAAAATGGTCAAATAAAAAAATTTTTTTTTTAGGATGCCAAACGAAAGTATAAGTCCCTCTGTACATGCTGTGCAAATTTTACCCCAAACAAACCACGTTAAAGGGATGAACAGACCGTGTAAGGGATGAACACTTCCCACTAAGAGGGAGAGACGAACGTGGCTTCTTCAACAATTGCTTGTACCTTGGTTATATAAGGGATGATTTTCGAACCAAAGGCAGTTTCGGGTTCGTTATAATGTCTAGAACGATGATATAACAATTTTTGTCGGTTTCGAGGCAAAAAAATTTTTGGTCAAAAAAAACCGTGGGTTAACCATCGTTGATTTTTCACGAAAATGGTCAAATAAAAAATTTTTTTTTTTAGGATGCCAAACGAAAGTATATGCCCTCTGTACATGCTGTGCAAATTTTACCCCAAACAAACCACGTTAAAGGGATGAACAGACCGTGTAAGGGATGAACACTTCCCACTAAGAGGGAGAGACGAACGTGGCTTCTTCAACAATTGCTTGTACCTTGGTTATATAAGGGATGATTTTCGAACCAAAGGCAGTTTCGGGTTCGTTACAATGTCTAGAACGATGATGTAACAATTTTTGTCGGTTTCGAGGCAAAAAAATTTTTGGTCAAAAAAAACCGTGGGTTAACCATCGTTGATTTTTCACGAAAATGGTCAAATAAAAAATTTTTTTTTTTAGGATGCCAAACGAAAGTATATGCCCTCTGTACATGCTGTGCAAATTTTACCCCAA
Organism: Sisyra terminalis; assembly: GCA_958496175.1. Classification (NCBI taxonomy): domain Eukaryota; kingdom Metazoa; phylum Arthropoda; class Insecta; order Neuroptera; family Sisyridae; genus Sisyra; species Sisyra terminalis. The sequence continues at coordinate 59,701,230 of OY292276.1, forward strand.
ACAAACCACGTTAAAGGGATGAACAGACCGTGTAAGGGATGAACACTTCCCACTAAGAGGGAGAGACGAACGTGGCTTCTTCAACAATTGCTTGTACCTTGGTTATATAAGGGATGATTTTCGAACCAAAGGCAGTTTCGGGTTCGTTATAATGTCTAGAACGATGATATAACAATTTTTGTCGGTTTCGAGGCAAAAAAATTTTTGGTCAAAAAAAACCGTGGGTTAACCATCGTTGATTTTTCACGAAAATGGTCAAATAAAAAATTTTTTTTTTTAGGATGCCAAACGAAAGTATATGCCCTCTGTACATGCTGTGCAAATTTTACCCCAAACAAACCACGTTAAAGGGATGAACAGACCGTGTAAGGGATGAACACTTCCCACTAAGAGGGAGAGACGAACGTGGCTTCTTCAACAATTGCTTGTACCTTGGTTATATAAGGGATGATTTTCGAACCAAAGGCAGTTTCGGGTTCGTTACAATGTCTAGAACGATGATGTAACAATTTGTGTCGGTTTCGAGGCAAAAAAATTTTTGGTCAAAAAAAACCGTGGGTTAACCATCGTTGATTTTTCACGAAAATGGTCAAATAAAAAATTTTTTTTTTTAGGATGCCAAACGAAAGTATATGCCCTCTGTACATGCTGTGCAAATTTTACCCCAAACAAACCACGTTAAAGGGATGAAAAGACCGTGTAAGGGATGAACACTTCCCACTAAGAGGGAGAGACGAACGTGGCTTCTTCAACAATTGCTTGTACCTTGGTTCTATAAGGGATGATTTTCGAACCAAAGGCAGTTTCGGGTTCGTTACAATGTCTAGAACGATGATATAACAATTTTTTTCGGTTTCGAGGCAAAAAAATTTTTGGTCAAAAAAAACCGTGGGTTAACCATCGTTGATTTTTCACGAAAATGGTCAAATAAAAAAATTTTTTTTTTAGGATGCCAAACGAAAGTATAAGTCCCTCTGTACATGCTGTGCAAATTTTACCCCAAACAAACCACGTTAAAGGGATGAACAGACCGTGTAAGGGATGAACACTTCCCACTAAGAGGGAGAGACGAACGTGGCTTCTTCAACAATTGCTTGTACCTTGGTTATATAAGGGATGATTTTCGAACCAAAGGCAGTTTCGGGTTCGTTATAATGTCTAGAACGATGATATAACAATTTTTGTCGGTTTCGAGGCAAAAAAATTTTTGGTCAAAAAAAACCGTGGGTTAACCATCGTTGATTTTTCACGAAAATGGTCAAATAAAAAATTTTTTTTTTTAGGATGCCAAACGAAAGTATATGCCCTCTGTACATGCTGTGCAAATTTTACCCCAAACAAACCACGTTAAAGGGATGAACAGACCGTGTAAGGGATGAACACTTCCCACTAAGAGGGAGAGACGAACGTGGCTTCTTCAACAATTGCTTGTACCTTGGTTATATAAGGGATGATTTTCGAACCAAAGGCAGTTTCGGGTTCGTTACAATGTCTAGAACGATGATATAACAATTTTTTTCGGTTTCGAGGCAAAAAAATTTTTGGTCAAAAAAAACCGTGGGTTAACCATCGTTGATTTTTCACGAAAATGGTCAAATAAAAAAATTTTTTTTTTAGGATGCCAAACGAAAGTATAAGTCCCTCTGTACATGCTGTGCAAATTTTACCCCAAACAAACCACGTTAAAGGGATGAACAGACCGTGTAAGGGATGAACACTTCCCACTAAGAGGGAGAGACGAACGTGGCTTCTTCAACAATTGCTTGTACCTTGGTTATATAAGGGATGATTTTCGAACCAAAGGCAGTTTCGGGTTCGTTACAATGTCTAGAACGATGATATAACAATTTTTTTCGGTTTCGAGGCAAAAAAATTTTTGGTCAAAAAAAACCGTGGGTTAACCATCGTTGATTTTTCACGAAAATGGTCAAATAAAAAAATTTTTTTTTTAGGATGCCAAACGAAAGTATAAGTCCCTCTGTACATGCTGTGCAAATTTTACCCCAAACAAACCACGTTAAAGGGATGAACAGACCGTGTAAGGGATGAACACTTCCCACTAAGAGGGAGAGACGAACGTGGCTTCTTCAACAATTGCTTGTACCTTGGTTATATAAGGGATGATTTTCGAACCAAAGGCAGTTTCGGGTTCGTTACAATGTCTAGAACGATGATATAACAATTTTTTTCGGTTTCGAGGCAAAAAAATTTTTGGTCTAAAAAAACCGTGGGTTAACCATCGTTGATTTTTCACGAAAATGGTCAAATAAAAAAATTTTTTTTTTAGGATGCCAAACGAAAGTATAAGTCCCTCTGTACATGCTGTGCAAATTTTACCCCAAACAAACCACGTTAAAGGGATGAACAGACCGTGTAAGGGATGAACACTTCCCACTAAGAGGGAGAGACGAACGTGGCTTCTTCAACAATTGCTTGTACCTTGGTTATATAAGGGATGATTTTCGAACCAAAGGCAGTTTCGGGTTCGTTACAATGTCTAGAACGATGATGTAACAATTTTTGTCGGTTTCGAGGCAAAAAAATTTTTGGTCAAAAAAAACCGTGGGTTAACCATCGTTGATTTTTCACGAAAATGGTCAAATAAAAAATTTTTTTTTTTAGGATGCCAAACGAAAGTATATGCCCTCTGTACATGCTGTGCAAATTTTACCCCAAACAAACCACGTTAAAGGGATGAACAGACCGTGTAAGGGATGAACACTTCCCACTAAGAGGGAGAGACGAACGTGGCTTCTTCAACAATTGCTTGTACCTTGGTTATATAAGGGATGATTTTCGAACCAAAGGCAGTTTCGGGTTCGTTACAATGTCTAGAACGATGATATAACAATTTTTTTCGGTTTCGAGGCAAAAAAATTTTTGGTCAAAAAAAACCGTGGGTTAACCATCGTTGATTTTTCACGAAAATGGTCAAATAAAAAAATTTTTTTTTTAGGATGCCAAACGAAAGTATAAGTCCCTCTGTACATGCTGTGCAAATTTTACCCCAAACAAACCACGTTAAAGGGATGAACAGACCGTGTAAGGGATGAACACTTCCCACTAAGAGGGAGAGACGAACGTGGCTTCTTCAACAATTGCTTGTACCTTGGTTATATAAGGGATGATTTTCGAACCAAAGGCAGTTTCGGGTTCGTTACAATGTCTAGAACGATGATATAACAATTTTTTTCGGTTTCGAGGCAAAAAAATTTTTGGTCAAAAAAAACCGTGGGTTAACCATCGTTGATTTTTCACGAAAATGGTCAAATAAAAAAATTTTTTTTTTAGGATGCCAAACGAAAGTATAAGTCCCTCTGTACATGCTGTGCAAATTTTACCCCAAACAAACCACGTTAAAGGGATGAACAGACCGTGTAAGGGATGAACACTTCCCACTAAGAGGGAGAGACGAACGTGGCTTCTTCAACAATTGCTTGTACCTTGGTTATATAAGGGATGATTTTCGAACCAAAGGCAGTTTCGGGTTCGTTACAATGTCTAGAACGATGATATAACAATTTTTTTCGGTTTCGAGGCAAAAAAATTTTTGGTCTAAAAAAACCGTGGGTTAACCATCGTTGATTTTTCACGAAAATGGTCAAATAAAAAAATTTTTTTTTTAGGATGCCAAACGAAAGTATAAGTCCCTCTGTACATGCTGTGCAAATTTTACCCCAAACAAACCACGTTAAAGGGATGAACAGACCGTGTAAGGGATGAACACTTCCCACTAAGAGGGAGAGACGAACGTGGCTTCTTCAACAATTGCTTGTACCTTGGTTATATAAGGGATGATTTTCGAACCAAAGGCAGTTTCGGGTTCGTTACAATGTCTAGAACGATGATATAACAATTTTTTTCGGTTTCGAGGCAAAAAAATTTTTGGTCTAAAAAAACCGTGGGTTAACCATCGTTGATTTTTCACGAAAATGGTCAAATAAAAAATTTTTTTTTTTAGGATGCCAAACGAAAGTATATGCCCTCTGTACATGCTGTGCAAATTTTACCCCAAACAAACCACGTTAAAGGGATGAACAGACCGTGCAAGGGATGAACACTTCCCACTAAGAGGGAGAGACGAACGTGGCTTCTTCAACAATTGCTTGTACCTTGGTTATATAAGGGATGATTTTCGAACCAAAGGCAGTTTCGGGTTCGTTACAATGTCTAGAACGATGATATAACAATTTTTTTCGGTTTCGAGGCAAAAAAATTTTTGGTCAAAAAAAACCGTGGGTTAACCATCGTTGATTTTTCACGAAAATGGTCAAATAAAAAATTTTTTTTTTTAGGATGCCAAACGAAAGTATATGCCCTCTGTACATGCTGTGCAAATTTTACCCCAAACAAACCACGTTAAAGGGATGAACAGACCGTGTAAGGGATGAACACTTCCCACTAAGAGGGAGAGACGAACGTGGCTTCTTCAACAATTGCTTGTACCTTGGTTATATAAGGGATGATTTTCGAACCAAAGGCAGTTTCGGGTTCGTTACAATGTCTAGAACGATGATGTAACAATTTTTGTCGGTTTCGAGGCAAAAAAATTTTTGGTCAAAAAAAACCGTGGGTTAACCATCGTTGATTTTTCACGAAAATGGTCAAATAAAAAAATTTTTTTTTTAGGATGCCAAACGAAAGTATAAGTCCCTCTGTACATGCTGTGCAAATTTTACCCCAAACAAACCACGTTAAAGGGATGAACAGACCGTGTAAGGGATGAACACTTCCCACTAAGAGGGAGAGACGAACGTGGCTTCTTCAACAATTGCTTGTACCTTGGTTATATAAGGGATGATTTTCGAACCAAAGGCAGTTTCGGGTTCGTTACAATGTCTAGAACGATGATGTAACAATTTTTGTCGGTTTCGAGGCAAAAAAATTTTTGGTCAAAAAAAACCGTGGGTTAACCATCGTTGATTTTTCACGAAAATGGTCAAATAAAAAAATTTTTTTTTTAGGATGCCAAACGAAAGTATAAGTCCCTCTGTACATGCTGTGCAAATTTTACCCCAAACAAACCACGTTAAAGGGATGAACAGACCGTGTAAGGGATGAACACTTCCCACTAAGAGGGAGAGACGAACGTGGCTTCTTCAACAATTGCTTGTACCTTGGTTATATAAGGGATGATTTTCGAACCAAAGGCAGTTTCGGGTTCGTTACAATGTCTAGAACGATGATGTAACAATTTTTGTCGGTTTCGAGGCAAAAAAATTTTTGGTCAAAAAAAACCGTGGGTTAACCATCGTTGATTTTTCACGAAAATGGTCAAATAAAAAATTTTTTTTTTTAGGATGCCAAACGAAAGTATATGCCCTCTGTACATGCTGTGCAAATTTTACCCCAAACAAACCACGTTAAAGGGATGAACAGACCGTGTAAGGGATGAACACTTCCCACTAAGAGGGAGAGACGAACGTGGCTTCTTCAACAATTGCTTGTACCTTGGTTATATAAGGGATGATTTTCGAACCAAAGGCAGTTTCGGGTTCGTTACAATGTCTAGAACGATGATGTAACAATTTTTGTCGGTTTCGAGGCAAAAAAATTTTTGGTCAAAAAAAACCGTGGGTTAACCATCGTTGATTTTTCACGAAAATGGTCAAATAAAAAAATTTTTTTTTTAGGATGCCAAACGAAAGTATAAGTCCCTCTGTACATGCTGTGCAAATTTTACCCCAAACAAACCACGTTAAAGGGATGAACAGACCGTGTAAGGGATGAACACTTCCCACTAAGAGGGAGAGACGAACGTGGCTTCTTCAACAATTGCTTGTACCTTGGTTATATAAGGGATGATTTTCGAACCAAAGGCAGTTTCGGGTTCGTTACAATGTCTAGAACGATGATATAACAATTTTTTTCGGTTTCGAGGCAAAAAAATTTTTGGTCAAAAAAAACCGTGGGTTAACCATCGTTGATTTTTCACGAAAATGGTCAAATAAAAAATTTTTTTTTTTAGGATGCCAAACGAAAGTATATGCCCTCTGTACATGCTGTGCAAATTTTTCCCCAACAAACCACGTTAAAGGGATGAACAGACCGTGTAAGGGATGAACACTTCCCACTAAGAGGGAGAGACGAACGTGGCTTCTTCAACAATTGCTTGTACCTTGGTTATATAAGGGATGATTTTCGAACCAAAGGCAGTTTCGGGTTCGTTATAATGTCTAGAACGATGATATAACAATTTTTTTCGGTTTCGAGGCAAAAAAATTTTTGGTCAAAAAAAACCGTGGGTTAACCATCGTTGATTTTTCACGAAAATGGTCAAATAAAAAAATTTTTTTTTTAGGATGCCAAACGAGAGTATAAGTCCCTCTGTACATGCTGTGCAAATTTTACCCCAAACAAACCACGTTAAAGGGATGAACAGACCGTGTAAGGGATGAACACTTCCCACTAAGAGGGAGAGACGAACGTGGCTTCTTCAACAATTGCTTGTACCTTGGTTATATAAGGGATGATTTTCGAACCAAAGGCAGTTTCGGGTTCGTTACAATGTCTAGAACGATGATATAACAATTTTTTTCGGTTTCGAGGCAAAAAAATTTTTGGTCAAAAAAAACCGTGGGTTAACCATCGTTGATTTTTCACGAAAATGGTCAAATAAAAAAATTTTTTTTTTAGGATGCCAAACGAAAGTATAAGTCCCTCTGTACATGCTGTGCAAATTTTACCCCAAACAAACCACGTTAAAGGGATGAACAGACCGTGTAAGGGATGAACACTTCCCACTAAGAGGGAGAGACGAACGTGGCTTCTTCAACAATTGCTTGTACCTTGGTTATATAAGGGATGATTTTCGAACCAAAGGCAGTTTCGGGTTCGTTACAATGTCTAGAACGATGATGTAACAATTTTTGTCGGTTTCGAGGCAAAAAAATTTTTGGTCAAAAAAAACCGTGGGTTAACCATCGTTGATTTTTCACGAAAATGGTCAAATAAAAAATTTTTTTTTTTAGGATGCCAAACGAAAGTATATGCCCTCTGTACATGCTGTGCAAATTTTACCCCAAACAAACCACGTTAAAGGGATGAACAGACCGTGTAAGGGATGAACACTTCCCACTAAGAGGGAGAGACGAACGTGGCTTCTTCAACAATTGCTTGTACCTTGGTTATATAAGGGATGATTTTCGAACCAAAGGCAGTTTCGGGTTCGTTACAATGTCTAGAACGATGATGTAACAATTTTTGTCGGTTTCGAGGCAAAAAAATTTTTGGTCAAAAAAAACCGTGGGTTAACCATCGTTGATTTTTCACGAAAATGGTCAAATAAAAAAATTTTTTTTTTAGGATGCCAAACGAAAGTATAAGTCCCTCTGTACATGCTGTGCAAATTTTACCCCAAACAAACCACGTTAAAGGGATGAACAGACCGTGTAAGGGATGAACACTTCCCACTAAGAGGGAGAGACGAACGTGGCTTCTTCAACAATTGCTTGTACCTTGGTTATATAAGGGATGATTTTCGAACCAAAGGCAGTTTCGGGTTCGTTACAATGTCTAGAACGATGATATAACAATTTTTTTCGGTTTCGAGGCAAAAAAATTTTTGGTCAAAAAAAACCGTGGGTTAACCATCGTTGATTTTTCACGAAAATGGTCAAATAAAAAATTTTTTTTTTTAGGATGCCAAACGAAAGTATATGCCCTCTGTACATGCTGTGCAAATTTTTCCCCAACAAACCACGTTAAAGGGATGAACAGACCGTGTAAGGGATGAACACTTCCCACTAAGAGGGAGAGACGAACGTGGCTTCTTCAACAATTGCTTGTACCTTGGTTATATAAGGGATGATTTTCGAACCAAAGGCAGTTTCGGGTTCGTTATAATGTCTAGAACGATGATATAACAATTTTTTTCGGTTTCGAGGCAAAAAAATTTTTGGTCAAAAAAAACCGTGGGTTAACCATCGTTGATTTTTCACGAAAATGGTCAAATAAAAAAATTTTTTTTTTAGGATGCCAAACGAGAGTATAAGTCCCTCTGTACATGCTGTGCAAATTTTACCCCAAACAAACCACGTTAAAGGGATGAACAGACCGTGTAAGGGATGAACACTTCCCACTAAGAGGGAGAGACGAACGTGGCTTCTTCAACAATTGCTTGTACCTTGGTTATATAAGGGATGATTTTCGAACCAAAGGCAGTTTCGGGTTCGTTACAATGTCTAGAACGATGATATAACAATTTTTTTCGGTTTCGAGGCAAAAAAATTTTTGGTCAAAAAAAACCGTGGGTTAACCATCGTTGATTTTTCACGAAAATGGTCAAATAAAAAAATTTTTTTTTTAGGATGCCAAACGAAAGTATAAGTCCCTCTGTACATGCTGTGCAAATTTTACCCCAAACAAACCATGTTAAAGGGATGAACAGACCGTGTAAGGGATGAACACTTCCCACTATGAGGGAGAGACGAACGTGGCTTCTTCAACAATTGCTTGTACCTTGGTTATATAAGGGATGATTTTCGAACCAAAGGCAGTTTCGGGTTCGTTACAATGTCTAGAACGATGATGTAACAATTTTTGTCGGTTTCGAGGCAAAAAAATTTTTGGTCAAAAAAAACCGTGGGTTAACCATCGTTGATTTTTCACGAAAATGGTCAAATAAAAAAATTTTTTTTTTAGGATGCCAAACGAAAGTATAAGTCCCTCTGTACATGCTGTGCAAATTTTACCCCAAACAAACCACGTTAAAGGGATGAACAGACCGTGTAAGGGATGAACACTTCCCACTAAGAGGGAGAGACGAACGTGGCTTCTTCAACAATTGCTTGTACCTTGGTTATATAAGGGATGATTTTCGAACCAAAGGCAGTTTCGGGTTCGTTACAATGTCTAGAACGATGATGTAACAATTTTTGTCGGTTTCGAGGCAAAAAAATTTTTGGTCAAAAAAAACCGTGGGTTAACCATCGTTGATTTTTCACGAAAATGGTCAAATAAAAAATTTTTTTTTTTAGGATGCCAAACGAAAGTATATGCCCTCTGTACATGCTGTGCAAATTTTACCCCAAACAAACCACGTTAAAGGGATGAACAGACCGTGTAAGGGATGAACACTTCCCACTAAGAGGGAGAGACGAACGTGGCTTCTTCAACAATTGCTTGTACCTTGGTTATATAAGGGATGATTTTCGAACCAAAGGCAGTTTCGGGTTCGTTACAATGTCTAGAACGATGATGTAACAATTTTTGTCGGTTTCGAGGCAAAAAAATTTTTGGTCAAAAAAAACCGTGGGTTAACCATCGTTGATTTTTCACGAAAATGGTCAAATAAAAAAATTTTTTTTTTAGGATGCCAAACGAAAGTATAAGTCCCTCTGTACATGCTGTGCAAATTTTACCCCAAACAAACCACGTTAAAGGGATGAACAGACCGTGTAAGGGATGAACACTTCCCACTAAGAGGGAGAGACGAACGTGGCTTCTTCAACAATTGCTTGTACCTTGGTTATATAAGGGATGATTTTCGAACCAAAGGCAGTTTCGGGTTCGTTACAATGTCTAGAACGATGATGTAACAATTTTTGTCGGTTTCGAGGCAAAAAAATTTTTGGTCAAAAAAAACCGTGGGTTAACCATCGTTGATTTTTCACGAAAATGGTCAAATAAAAAATTTTTTTTTTTAGGATGCCAAACGAAAGTATATGCCCTCTGTACATGCTGTGCAAATTTTACCCCAAACAAACCACGTTAAAGGGATGAACAGACCGTGTAAGGGATGAACACTTCCCACTAAGAGGGAGAGACGAACGTGGCTTCTTCAACAATTGCTTGTACCTTGGTTATATAAGGGATGATTTTCGAACCAAAGGCAGTTTCGGGTTCGTTACAATGTCTAGAACGATGATGTAACAATTTTTGTCGGTTTCGAGGCAAAAAAATTTTTGGTCAAAAAAAACCGTGGGTTAACCATCGTTGATTTTTCACGAAAATGGTCAAATAAAAAATTTTTTTTTTTAGGATGCCAAACGAAAGTATATGCCCTCTGTACATGCTGTGCAAATTTTACCCCAAACAAACCACGTTAAAGGGATGAACAGACCGTGTAAGGGATGAACACTTCCCACTAAGAGGGAGAGACGAACGTGGCTTCTTCAACAATTGCTTGTACCTTGGTTATATAAGGGATGATTTTCGAACCAAAGGCAGTTTCGGGTTCGTTACAATGTCTAGAACGATGATGTAACAATTTTTGTCGGTTTCGAGGCAAAAAAATTTTTGGTCAAAAAAAACCGTGGGTTAACCATCGTTGATTTTTCACGAAAATGGTCAAATAAAAAATTTTTTTTTTTAGGATGCCAAACGAAAGTATATGCCCTCTGTACATGCTGTGCAAATTTTACCCCAAACAAACCACGTTAAAGGGATGAACAGACCGTGTAAGGGATGAACACTTCCCACTAAGAGGGAGAGACGAACGTGGCTTCTTCAACAATTGCTTGTACCTTGGTTATATAAGGGATGATTTTCGAACCAAAGGCAGTTTCGGGTTCGTTACAATGTCTAGAACGATGATGTAACAATTTTTGTCGGTTTCGAGGCAAAAAAATTTTTGGTCAAAAAAAACCGTGGGTTAACCATCGTTGATTTTTCACGAAAATGGTCAAATAAAAAAATTTTTTTTTTAGGATGCCAAACGAAAGTATAAGTCCCTCTGTACATGCTGTGCAAATTTTACCCCAAACAAACCACGTTAAAGGGATGAACAGACCGTGTAAGGGATGAACACTTCCCACTAAGAGGGAGAGACGAACGTGGCTTCTTCAACAATTGCTTGTACCTTGGTTATATAAGGGATGATTTTCGAACCAAAGGCAGTTTCGGGTTCGTTACAATGTCTAGAACGATGATGTAACAATTTTTGTCGGTTTCGAGGCAAAAAAATTTTTGGTCAAAAAAAACCGTGGGTTAACCATCGTTGATTTTTCACGAAAATGGTCAAATAAAAAATTTTTTTTTTTAGGATGCCAAACGAAAGTATATGCCCTCTGTACATGCTGTGCAAATTTTACCCCAAACAAACCACGTTAAAGGGATGAACAGACCGTGTAAGGGATGAACACTTCCCACTAAGAGGGAGAGACGAACGTGGCTTCTTCAACAATTGCTTGTACCTTGGTTATATAAGGGATGATTTTCGAACCAAAGGCAGTTTCGGGTTCGTTACAATGTCTAGAACGATGATGTAACAATTTTTGTCGGTTTCGAGGCAAAAAAATTTTTGGTCAAAAAAAACCGTGGGTTAACCATCGTTGATTTTTCACGAAAATGGTCAAATAAAAAATTTTTTTTTTTAGGATGCCAAACGAAAGTATATGCCCTCTGTACATGCTGTGCAAATTTTACCCCAAACAAACCACGTTAAAGGGATGAACAGACCGTGTAAGGGATGAACACTTCCCACTAAGAGGGAGAGACGAACGTGGCTTCTTCAACAATTGCTTGTACCTTGGTTATATAAGGGATGATTTTCGAACCAAAGGCAGTTTCGGGTTCGTTACAATGTCTAGAACGATGATGTAACAATTTTTGTCGGTTTCGAGGCAAAAAAATTTTTGGTCAAAAAAAACCGTGGGTTAACCATCGTTGATTTTTCACGAAAATGGTCAAATAAAAAATTTTTTTTTTTAGGATGCCAAACGAAAGTATATGCCCTCTGTACATGCTGTGCAAATTTTACCCCAAACAAACCACGTTAAAGGGATGAACAGACCGTGTAAGGGATGAACACTTCCCACTAAGAGGGAGAGACGAACGTGGCTTCTTCAACAATTGCTTGTACCTTGGTTATATAAGGGATGATTTTCGAACCAAAGGCAGTTTCGGGTTCGTTACAATGTCTAGAACGATGATATAACAATTTTTTTCGGTTTCGAGGCAAAAAAATTTTTGGTCAAAAAAAACCGTGGGTTAACCATCGTTGATTTTTCACGAAAATGGTCAAATAAAAATTTTTTTTTTTTAGGATGCCAAACGAAAGTATATGCCCTCTGTACATGCTGTGCAAATTTTTCCCCAACAAACCACGTTAAAGGGATGAACAGACCGTGTAAGGGATGAACACTTCCCACTAAGAGGGAGAGACGAACGTGGCTTCTTCAACAATTGCTTGTACCTTGGTTATATAAGGGATGATTTTCGAACCAAAGGCAGTTTCGGGTTCGTTATAATGTCTAGAACGATGATATAACAATTTTTTTCGGTTTCGAGGCAAAAAAATTTTTGGTCAAAAAAAACCGTGGGTTAACCATCGTTGATTTTTCACGAAAATGGTCAAATAAAAAAATTTTTTTTTTAGGATGCCAAACGAGAGTATAAGTCCCTCTGTACATGCTGTGCAAATTTTACCCCAAACAAACCACGTTAAAGGGATGAACAGACCGTGTAAGGGATGAACACTTCCCACTAAGAGGGAGAGACGAACGTGGCTTCTTCAACAATTGCTTGTACCTTGGTTATATAAGGGATGATTTTCGAACCAAAGGCAGTTTCGGGTTCGTTACAATGTCTAGAACGATGATATAACAATTTTTTTCGGTTTCGAGGCAAAAAAATTTTTGGTCAAAAAAAACCGTGGGTTAACCATCGTTGATTTTTCACGAAAATGGTCAAATAAAAAAATTTTTTTTTTAGGATGCCAAACGAAAGTATAAGTCCCTCTGTACATGCTGTGCAAATTTTACCCCAAACAAACCACGTTAAAGGGATGAACAGACCGTGTAAGGGATGAACACTTCCCACTAAGAGGGAGAGACGAACGTGGCTTCTTCAACAATTGCTTGTACCTTGGTTATATAAGGGATGATTTTCGAACCAAAGGCAGTTTCGGGTTCGTTACAATGTCTAGAACGATGATATAACAATTTTTTTCGGGTTCGAGGCAAAAAAATTTTTGGTCAAAAAAAACCGTGGGTTAACCATCGTTGATTTTTCACGAAAATGGTCAAATAAAGAAATTTTTTTTTTAGTATGCCAAACGAAAGTATAAGTCCCTCTGTACATGCTGTGCAAATTTTACCCCAAACAAACCACGTTAAAGGGATGAACAGACCGTGTAAGGGATGAACACTTCCCACTAAGAGGGAGAGACGAACATGGCTTCTTCAACAATTGCTTGTACCTTGGTTATATAAGGGATGATTTTCGAACCAAAGGCAGTTTCGGGTTCGTTATAATGTCTAGAACGATGATACAACAATTTTTTTCGGTTTCGAGGCAAAAAAATTTTTGGTCAAAAAAAACCGTGGGTTAACCATCGTTGATTTTTCACGAAAATGGTCAAATAAAAAAATTTTTTTTTTAGGTTGCCAAACGAAAGTATAAGTCCCTCTGTACATGCTGTGCAAATTTTACCCCAAACAAACCACGTTAAAGGGTTGAACAGACCGTGTAAGGGATGAACACTTCCCACTAAGAGGGAGAGACGAACGTGGCTTCTTCAACAATTGCTTGTACCTTGGTTATATAAGGGATGATTTTCGAACCAAAGGCAGTTTCGGGTTCGTTACAATGTCTAGATCGATGATATAACAATTTTTTTCGGTTTCGAGGCAAAAAAATTTTTGGTCAAAAAAAACCGTGGGTTAACCATCGTTGATTTTTCACGAAAATGGTCAAATAAAGAAATTTTTTTTTTAGGATGCCAAATGAAAGTATAAGTCCCTCTGTACATGCTGTGCAAATTTTACCCCAAACAAACCACGTTAAAGGGATGAACAGACCGTGTAATGGATGAACACTTCCCACTAAGAGGGAGAGACGAACGTGGCTTCTTCAACAATTGCTTGTTCCTTGGTTATATAAGGGATGATTTTCGAACCAAAGGCAGTTTCGGGTTCGTTACAATGTCTAGAACGATGATATAACAATTTTTTTCGGTTTCGAGGCAAAAAAATTTTTGGAAAAAAAAAACCGTGGGTTAACCATCGTTGATTTTTCACGAAAATGGTCAAATAAAAAAATTTTTTTTTTAGGATGCCAAACGAAAGTATAAGTCCCTCTGTACATGCTGCGCAAATTTTACCCCAAACAAACCACGTTAAAGGGATGAACAGACCGTGTAAGGGATGAACACTTCCCACTAAGAGGGAGAGACGAACGTGGCTTCTTCAACAATTGCTTGTACCTTGGTTATATAAGGGATGATTTTCGAACCAAAGGCAGTTTCGGGTTCGTTACAATGTCTAGAACGATGATATAACAATTTTTTTCGGTTTCGAGGCAAAAAAATTTTTGGTCAAAAAAAACCGTGGGTTAACCATCGTTGATTTTTCACGAAAATGGTCATATAAAAAAATTTTTTTTTTAGGATGCCAAACGAAAGTATAAGTCCCTCTGTACATGCTGTGCAAATTTTACCCCAAACAAACCACGTTAAAGGGATGAACAGACCGTGTAAGGGATGAACACTTCCCACTAAGAGGGAGAGACGAACGTGGCTTCTTCAACAATTGCTTGTACCTTGGTTATATAAGGGATGATTTTCGAACCAAAGGCAGTTTCGGGTTCGTTACAATGTCTAGAACGATGATATAACAATTTTTTTCGGTTTCGAGGCAAAAAAATTTTTGGTCAAAAAAAACCGTGGGTTAACCATCGTTGATTTTTCACGAAAATGGTCAAATAAAGAAAATTTTTTTTTAGGATGCCAAATGAAAGTATAAGTCCCTCTGTACATGCTGTGCAAATTTTACCCCAAACAAACCACGTTAAAGGGATGAACAGGCCGTGTAAGGGATGAACACTTCCCACTAAGAGGGAGAGACGAACGTGGCTTCTTCAACAATTGCTTGTACCTTGGTTATATAAGGGATTATTTTCGAACCAAAGGCAGTTTCGGGTTCGTTATAATGTCTAGAACGATGATATAACAATTTTTTTCGGTTTCGAGGCAAAAAAATTTTTGGTCAAAAATAACCGTGGGTTAACCATCGTTGATTTTTCACGAAAATGGTCAAATAAAGAAAATTTTTTTTAGGATGCCAAATGAAAGTATAAGTCCCTCTGTACATGCTGTGCAAATTTTACCCCAAACAAACCACGTTAAAGGGATGAACAGACCGTGTAATGGATGAACACTTCCCACTAAGAGGGAGAGACGAACGTGGCTTCTTCAACAATTGCTTGTTCCTTGGTTATATAAGGGATGATTTTCGAACCAAAGGCAGTTTCGGGTTCGTTACAATGTCTAGAACGATGATATAACAATTTTTTTCGGTTTCGAGGCAAAAAAATTTTTGGAAAAAAAAAACCGTGGGTTAACCATCGTTGATTTTTCACGAAAATGGTCAAATAAAAAAATTTTTTTTTTAGGATGCCAAACGAAAGTATAAGTCCCTCTGTACATGCTGCGCAAATTTTACCCCAAACAAACCACGTTAAAGGGATGAACAGACCGTGTAAGGGATGAACACTTCCCACTAAGAGGGAGAGACGAACGTGGCTTCTTCAACAATTGCTTGTACCTTGGTTATATAAGGGATGATTTTCGAACCAAAGGCAGTTTCGGGTTCGTTACAATGTCTAGAACGATGATATAACAATTTTTTTCGGTTTCGAGGCAAAAAAATTTTTGGTCAAAAAAAACCGTGGGTTAACCATCGTTGATTTTTCACGAAAATGGTCATATAAAAAAATTTTTTTTTTAGGATGCCAAACGAAAGTATAAGTCCCTCTGTACATGCTGTGCAAATTTTACCCCAAACAAACCACGTTAAAGGGATGAACAGACCGTGTAAGGGATGAACACTTCCCACTAAGAGGGAGAGACGAACGTGGCTTCTTCAACAATTGCTTGTACCTTGGTTATATAAGGGATGATTTTCGAACCAAAGGCAGTTTCGGGTTCGTTACAATGTCTAGAACGATGATATAACAATTTTTTTCGGTTTCGAGGCAAAAAAATTTTTGGTCAAAAAAAACCGTGGGTTAACCATCGTTGATTTTTCACGAAAATGGTCAAATAAAGAAAATTTTTTTTTAGGATGCCAAATGAAAGTATAAGTCCCTCTGTACATGCTGTGCAAATTTTACCCCAAACAAACCACGTTAAAGGGATGAACAGGCCGTGTAAGGGATGAACACTTCCCACTAAGAGGGAGAGACGAACGTGGCTTCTTCAACAATTGCTTGTACCTTGGTTATATAAGGGATTATTTTCGAACCAAAGGCAGTTTCGGGTTCGTTATAATGTCTAGAACGATGATATAACAATTTTTTTCGGTTTCGAGGCAAAAAAATTTTTGGTCAAAAATAACCGTGGGTTAACCATCGTTGATTTTTCACGAAAATGGTCAAATAAAGAAAATTTTTTTTAGGATGCCAAATGAAAGTATAAGTCCCTCTGTACATGCTGTGCAAATTTTACCCCAAACAAACCACGTTAAAGGGATGAACAGACCGTGTAAGGGATGAACACTTCCCACTAAGAGGGAGAGACGAACGTGGCTTCTTCAACAATTGCTTGTACCTTGGTTATATAAGGGATGATTTTCGAACCAAAGGCAGTTTCGGGTTCGTTACAATGTCTAGAACGATGATATAACAATTTTTTTCGGTTTCGAGGCAAAAAAATTTTTGGTCAAAAAAAACCGTGGGTTAACCATCGTTGATTTTTCACGAAAATGGTCAAATAATGAAATTTTTTTTTTAGGATGCCAAATGAAAGTATAAGTCCCTCTGTACATGCTGTGCAAATTTTACCCCAAACAAACCACGTTAAAGGGATGAACAGGCCGTGTAAGGGATGAACACTTCCCACTAAGAGGGAGAGACGAACGTGGCTTCTTCAACAATTGCTTGTACCTTGGTTATATAAGGGATGATTTTCGAACCAAAGGCAGTTTCGGGTTCGTTACAATGTCTAGAACGATGATATAACAATTTTTTTCGGTTTCGAGGCAAAAAAATTTTTGGTCCAAAAAAACCGTGGGTTAACCATCGTTGATTTTTCACGAAAATGGTCAAATAAAAAATTTTTTTTTTTAGGATGCCAAACGAAAGTATATGCCCTCTGTACATGCTGTGCAAATTTTACCCCAAACAAACCACGTTAAAGGGATGAACAGGCCGTGTAAGGGATGAACACTTCCCACTAAGAGGGAGAGACGAACGTGGCTTCTTCAACAATTGCTTGTACCTTGGTTATATAAGGGATGATTTTCGAACCAAAGGCAGTTTCGGGTTCGTTACAATGTCTAGAACGATGATATAACAATTTTTTTCGGTTTCGAGGCAAAAAAATTTTTGGTCAAAAAAAACCGTGGGTTAACCATCGTTGATTTTTCACGAAAATGGTCAAATAAAGAAAATTTTTTTTAGGATGCCAAATGAAAGTATAAGTCCCTCTGTACATGCTGTGCAAATTTTACCCCAAACAAACCACGTTAAAGGGATGAACAGACCGTGTAAGGGATGAACACTTCCCACTAAGAGGGAGAGACGAACGTGGCTTCTTCAACAATTGCTTGTACCTTGGTTATATAAGGGATGATTTTCGAACCAAAGGCAGTTTCGGGTTCGTTACAATGTCTAGAACGATGATATAACAATTTTTTTCGGTTTCGAGGCAAAAAAATTTTTGGTCAAAAAAAACCGTGGGTTAACCATCGTTGATTTTTCACGAAAATGGTCAAATAATGAAATTTTTTTTTTAGGATGCCAAATGAAAGTATAAGTCCCTCTGTACATGCTGTGCAAATTTTACCCCAAACAAACCACGTTAAAGGGATGAACAGGCCGTGTAAGGGATGAACACTTCCCACTAAGAGGGAGAGACGAACGTGGCTTCTTCAACAATTGCTTGTACCTTGGTTATATAAGGGATGATTTTCGAACCAAAGGCAGTTTCGGGTTCGTTACAATGTCTAGAACGATGATATAACAATTTTTTTCGGTTTCGAGGCAAAAAAATTTTTGGTCAAAAAAAACCGTGGGTTAACCATCGTTGATTTTTCACGAAAATGGTCATATAAAGAAATTTTTTTTTTAGGATGCCAAATGAAAGTATAAGTCCCTCTGTACATGCTGTGCAAATTTTACCCCAAACAAACCACGTTAAAGGGATGAACAGGCCGTGTAAGGGATGAACACTTCCCACTAAGAGGGAGAGACGAACGTGGCTTCTTCAACAATTGCTTGTACCTTGGTTATATAAGGGATGATTTTCGAACCAAAGGCAGTTTCGGGTTCGTTACAATGTCTAGAACGATGATATAACAATTTTTTTCGGTTTCGAGGCAAAAAAATTTTTGGTCAAAAAAAACCGTGGGTTAACCATCGTTGATTTTTCACGAAAATGGTCAAATAATGAAATTTTTTTTTTAGGATGCCAAATGAAAGTATAAGTCCCTCTGTACATGCTGTGCAAATTTTACCCCAAACAAACCACGTTAAAGGGATGAACAGGCCGTGTAAGGGATGAACACTTCCCACTAAGAGGGAGAGACGAACGTGGCTTCTTCAACAATTGCTTGTACCTTGGTTATATAAGGGATGATTTTCGAACCAAAGGCAGTTTCGGGTTCGTTACAATGTCTAGAACGATGATATAACAATTTTTTTCGGTTTCGAGGCAAAAAAATTTTTGGTCAAAAAAAACCGTGGGTTAACCATCGTTGATTTTTCACGAAAATGGTCAAATAATGAAATTTTTTTTTTAGGATGCCAAATGAAAGTATAAGTCCCTCTGTACATGCTGTGCAAATTTTACCCCAAACAAACCACGTTAAAGGGATGAACAGGCCGTGTAAGGGATGAACACTTCCCACTAAGAGGGAGAGACGAACGTGGCTTCTTCAACAATTGCTTGTACCTTGGTTATATAAGGGATGATTTTCGAACCAAAGGCAGTTTCGGGTTCGTTACAATGTCTAGAACGATGATATAACAATTTTTTTCGGTTTCGAGGCAAAAAAATTTTTGGTCAAAAAAAACCGTGGGTTAACCATCGTTGATTTTTCACGAAAATGGTCAAATAATGAAATTTTTTTTTTAGGATGCCAAACGAAAGTATAAGTCCCTCTGTACATGCTGTGCAAATTTTACCCCAAACAAACCACGTTAAAGGGATGAACAGACCGTGTAAGGGATGAACACTTCCCACTAAGAGGGAGAGACGAACGTGGCTTCTTCAACAATTGCTTGTACCTTGGTTATATAAGGGATGATTTTCGAACCAAAGGCAGTTTCGGGTTCGTTACAATGTCTAGAACGATGATATAACAATTTTTTTCGGTTTCGAGGCAAAAAAATTTTTGGTAAAAAAAAACCGTGGGTTAACCATCGTTGATTTTTCACGAAAATGGTCAAATAAAGAAATTTTTTTTTTAGGATGCCAAATGAAAGTATAAGTCCCTCTGTACATGCTGTGCAAATTTTACCCCAAACAAACCACGTTAAAGGGATGAACAGGCCGTGTAAGGGATGAACACTTCCCACTAAGAGGGAGAGACGAACGTGGCTTCTTCAACAATTGCTTGTACCTTGGTTATATAAGGGATGATTTTCGAACCAAAGGCAGTTTCGGGTTCGTTACAATGTCTAGAACGATGATATAACAATTTTTTTCGGTTTCGAGGCAAAAAAATTTTTGGTCAAAAAAAACCGTGGGTTAACCATCGTTGATTTTTCACGAAAATGGTCAAATAAAAAAATTTTTTTTTTAGGATGCCAAACGAAAGTATAAGTCCCTCTGTACATGCTGTGCAAATTTTACCCCAAACAAACCACGTTAAAGGGATGAACAGACCGTGTAAGGGATGAACACTTCCCACTAAGAGGGAGAGACGAACGTGGCTTCTTCAACAATTGCTTGTACCTTGGTTATATAAGGGATGATTTTCGAACCAAAGGCAGTTTCGGGTTCGTTATAATGTCTAGAACGATGATATAACAATTTTTTTCGGTTTCGAGGCAAAAAAATTTTTGGTCAAAAAAAACCGTGGGTTAACCATCGTTGATTTTTCACGAAAATGGTCAAATAAAAAAATTTTTTTTTTAGGATGCCAAACGAAAGTATAAGTCCCTCTGTACATGCTGTGCAAATTTTACCCCAAACAAACCACGTTAAAGGGATGAACAGGCCGTGTAAGGGATGAACACTTCCCACTAAGAGGGAGAGACGAACGTGGCTTCTTCAACAATTGCTTGTACCTTGGTTATATAAGGGATGATTTTCGAACCAAAGGCAGTTTCGGGTTCGTTACAATGTCTAGAACGATGATATAACAATTTTTTTCGGTTTCGAGGCAAAAAAATTTTTGGTCAAAAAAAACCGTGGGTTAACCATCGTTGATTTTTCACGAAAATGGTCAAATAATGAAATTTTTTTTTTAGGATGCCAAACGAAAGTATAAGTCCCTCTGTACATGCTGTGCAAATTTTACCCCAAACAAACCACGTTAAAGGGATGAACAGACCGTGTAAGGGATGAACACTTCCCACTAAGAGGGAGAGACGAACGTGGCTTCTTCAACAATTGCTTGTACCTTGGTTATATAAGGGATGATTTTCGAACCAAAGGCAGTTTCGGGTTCGTTACAATGTCTAGAACGATGATATAACAATTTTTTTCGGTTTCGAGGCAAAAAAATTTTTGGTAAAAAAAAACCGTGGGTTAACCATCGTTGATTTTTCACGAAAATGGTCAAATAAAGAAATTTTTTTTTTAGGATGCCAAATGAAAGTATAAGTCCCTCTGTACATGCTGTGCAAATTTTACCCCAAACAAACCACGTTAAAGGGATGAACAGGCCGTGTAAGGGATGAACACTTCCCACTAAGAGGGAGAGACGAACGTGGCTTCTTCAACAATTGCTTGTACCTTGGTTATATAAGGGATGATTTTCGAACCAAAGGCAGTTTCGGGTTCGTTACAATGTCTAGAACGATGATATAACAATTTTTTTCGGTTTCGAGGCAAAAAAATTTTTGGTCAAAAAAAACCGTGGGTTAACCATCGTTGATTTTTCACGAAAATGGTCAAATAAAAAAATTTTTTTTTTAGGATGCCAAACGAAAGTATAAGTCCCTCTGTACATGCTGTGCAAATTTTACCCCAAACAAACCACGTTAAAGGGATGAACAGACCGTGTAAGGGATGAACACTTCCCACTAAGAGGGAGAGACGAACGTGGCTTCTTCAACAATTGCTTGTACCTTGGTTATATAAGGGATGATTTTCGAACCAAAGGCAGTTTCGGGTTCGTTATAATGTCTAGAACGATGATATAACAATTTTTTTCGGTTTCGAGGCAAAAAAATTTTTGGTCAAAAAAAACCGTGGGTTAACCATCGTTGATTTTTCACGAAAATGGTCAAATAAAAAAATTTTTTTTTTAGGATGCCAAACGAAAGTATAAGTCCCTCTGTACATGCTGTGCAAATTTTACCCCAAACAAACCACGTTAAAGGGATGAACAGACCGTGTAAGGGATGAACACTTCCCACTAAGAGGGAGAGACGAACGTGGCTCCTTCAACAATTGCTTGTACCTTGGTTATATAAGGGATGATTTTCGAACCAAAGGCAGTTTCGGGTTCGTTACAATGTCTAGAACGATGATATAACAATTTTTTTCGGTTTCGAGGCAAAAAAATTTTTGGTCAAAAAAAACCGTGGGTTAACCATCGTTGATTTTTCACGAAAATGGTCAAATAATGAAATTTTTTTTTTAGGATGCCAAATGAAAGTATAAGTCCCTCTGTACATGCTGTGCAAATTTTACCCCAAACAAACCACGTTAAAGGGATGAACAGGCCGTGTAAGGGATGAACACTTCCCACTAAGAGGGAGAGACGAACGTGGCTTCTTCAACAATTGCTTGTACCTTGGTTATATAAGGGATGATTTTCGAACCAAAGGCAGTTTCGGGTTCGTTACAATGTCTAGAACGATGATATAACAATTTTTTTCGGTTTCGAGGCAAAAAAATTTTTGGTCAAAAAAAACCGTGGGTTAACCATCGTTGATTTTTCACGAAAATGGTCAAATAAAGAAATTTTTTTTTTAGGATGCCAAATGAAAGTATAAGTCCCTCTGTACATGCTGTGCAAATTTTACCCCAAACAAACCACGTTAAAGGGATGAACAGGCCGTGTAAGGGATGAACACTTCCCACTAAGAGGGGGAGACGAACGTGGCTTCTTCAACAATTGCTTGTACCTTGGTTATATAAGGGATGATTTTCGAACCAAAGGCAGTTTCGGGTTCGTTACAATGTCTAGAACGATGATATAACAATTTTTTTCGGTTTCGAGGCAAAAAAATTTTTGGTCAAAAAAAACCGTGGGTTAACCATCGTTGATTTTTCACGAAAATGGTCATATAAAGAAATTTTTTTTTTAGGATGCCAAATGAAAGTATAAGTCCCTCTGTACATGCTGTGCAAATTTTACCCCAAACAAACCACGTTAAAGGGATGAACAGGCCGTGTAAGGGATGAACACTTCCCACTAAGAGGGAGAGACGAACGTGGCTTCTTCAACAATTGCTTGTACCTTGGTTATATAAGGGATGATTTTCGAACCAAAGGCAGTTTCGGGTTCGTTACAATGTCTAGAACGATGATATAACAATTTTTTTCGGTTTCGAGGCAAAAAAATTTTTGGTCAAAAAAAACCGTGGGTTAACCATCGTTGATTTTTCACGAAAATGGTCAAATAATGAAATTTTTTTTTTAGGATGCCAAATGAAAGTATAAGTCCCTCTGTACATGCTGTGCAAATTTTACCCCAAACAAACCACGTTAAAGGGATGAACAGGCCGTGTAAGGGATGAACACTTCCCACTAAGAGGGAGAGACGAACGTGGCTTCTTCAACAATTGCTTGTACCTTGGTTATATAAGGGATGATTTTCGAACCAAAGGCAGTTTCGGGTTCGTTACAATGTCTAGAACGATGATATAACAATTTTTTTCGGTTTCGAGGCAAAAAAATTTTTGGTCAAAAAAAACCGTGGGTTAACCATCGTTGATTTTTCACGAAAATGGTCAAATAATGAAATTTTTTTTTTAGGATGCCAAATGAAAGTATAAGTCCCTCTGTACATGCTGTGCAAATTTTACCCCAAACAAACCACGTTAAAGGGATGAACAGGCCGTGTAAGGGATGAACACTT
Organism: Sisyra terminalis; assembly: GCA_958496175.1. NCBI lineage: Eukaryota > Metazoa > Arthropoda > Insecta > Neuroptera > Sisyridae > Sisyra > Sisyra terminalis. The sequence goes on from OY292276.1 coordinate 59,724,368, forward strand.
CCCACTAAGAGGGAGAGACGAACGTGGCTTCTTCAACAATTGCTTGTACCTTGGTTATATAAGGGATGATTTTCGAACCAAAGGCAGTTTCGGGTTCGTTACAATGTCTAGAACGATGATATAACAATTTTTTTCGGTTTCGAGGCAAAAAAATTTTTGGTCAAAAAAAACCGTGGGTTAACCATCGTTGATTTTTCACGAAAATGGTCAAATAATGAAATTTTTTTTTTAGGATGCCAAATGAAAGTATAAGTCCCTCTGTACATGCTGTGCAAATTTTACCCCAAACAAACCACGTTAAAGGGATGAACAGGCCGTGTAAGGGATGAACACTTCCCACTAAGAGGGAGAGACGAACGTGGCTTCTTCAACAATTGCTTGTACCTTGGTTATATAAGGGATGATTTTCGAACCAAAGGCAGTTTCGGGTTCGTTACAATGTCTAGAACGATGATATAACAATTTTTTTCGGTTTCGAGGCAAAAAAATTTTTGGTCAAAAAAAACCGTGGGTTAACCATCGTTGATTTTTCACGAAAATGGTCAAATAAAAAAATTTTTTTTTTAGGATGCCAAACGAAAGTATAAGTCCCTCTGTACATGCTGTGCAAATTTTACCCCAAACAAACCACGTTAAAGGGATGAACAGACCGTGTAAGGGATGAACACTTCCCACTAAGAGGGAGAGACGAACGTGGCTTCTTCAACAATTGCTTGTACCTTGGTTATATAAGGGATGATTTTCGAACCAAAGGCAGTTTCGGGTTCGTTATAATGTCTAGAACGATGATATAACAATTTTTTTCGGTTTCGAGGCAAAAAAATTTTTGGTCAAAAAAAACCGTGGGTTAACCATCGTTGATTTTTCACGAAAATGGTCAAATAAAAAAATTTTTTTTTTAGGATGCCAAACGAAAGTATAAGTCCCTCTGTACATGCTGTGCAAATTTTACCCCAAACAAACCACGTTAAAGGGATGAACAGACCGTGTAAGGGATGAACACTTCCCACTAAGAGGGAGAGACGAACGTGGCTTCTTCAACAATTGCTTGTACCTTGGTTATATAAGGGATTATTTTCGAACCAAAGGCAGTTTCGGGTTCGTTATAATGTCTAGAACGATGATATAACAATTTTTTTCGGTTTCGAGGCAAAAAAATTTTTGGTCAAAAAAAACCGTGGGTTAACCATCGTTGATTTTTCACGAAAATGGTCAAATAAAAAAATTTTTTTTTTAGGATGCCAAACGAAAGTATAAGTCCCTCTGTACATGCTGTGCAAATTTTACCCCAAACAAACCACGTTAAAGGGATGAACAGACCGTGTAAGGGATGAACACTTCCCACTAAGAGGGAGAGACGAACGTGGCTCCTTCAACAATTGCTTGTACCTTGGTTATATAAGGGATGATTTTCGAACCAAAGGCAGTTTCGGGTTCGTTACAATGTCTAGAACGATGATATAACAATTTTTTTCGGTTTCGAGGCAAAAAAATTTTTGGTCAAAAAAAACCGTGGGTTAACCATCGTTGATTTTTCACGAAAATGGTCAAATAATGAAATTTTTTTTTTAGGATGCCAAATGAAAGTATAAGTCCCTCTGTACATGCTGTGCAAATTTTACCCCAAACAAACCACGTTAAAGGGATGAACAGGCCGTGTAAGGGATGAACACTTCCCACTAAGAGGGAGAGACGAACGTGGCTTCTTCAACAATTGCTTGTACCTTGGTTATATAAGGGATGATTTTCGAACCAAAGGCAGTTTCGGGTTCGTTACAATGTCTAGAACGATGATATAACAATTTTTTTCGGTTTCGAGGCAAAAAAATTTTTGGTCAAAAAAAACCGTGGGTTAACCATCGTTGATTTTTCACGAAAATGGTCAAATAAAGAAATTTTTTTTTTAGGATGCCAAATGAAAGTATAAGTCCCTCTGTACATGCTGTGCAAATTTTACCCCAAACAAACCACGTTAAAGGGATGAACAGGCCGTGTAAGGGATGAACACTTCCCACTAAGAGGGGGAGACGAACGTGGCTTCTTCAACAATTGCTTGTACCTTGGTTATATAAGGGATGATTTTCGAACCAAAGGCAGTTTCGGGTTCGTTACAATGTATAGAACGATGATATAACAATTTTTTTCGGTTTCGAGGCAAAAAAATTTTTGGTCAAAAAAAACCGTGGGTTAACCATCGTTGATTTTTCACGAAAATGGTCATATAAAGAAATTTTTTTTTTAGGATGCCAAATGAAAGTATAAGTCCCTCTGTACATGCTGTGCAAATTTTACCCCAAACAAACCACGTTAAAGGGATGAACAGGCCGTGTAAGGGATGAACACTTCCCACTAAGAGGGAGAGACGAACGTGGCTTCTTCAACAATTGCTTGTACCTTGGTTATATAAGGGATGATTTTCGAACCAAAGGCAGTTTCGGGTTCGTTACAATGTCTAGAACGATGATATAACAATTTTTTTCGGTTTCGAGGCAAAAAAATTTTTGGTCAAAAAAAACCGTGGGTTAACCATCGTTGATTTTTCACGAAAATGGTCAAATAATGAAATTTTTTTTTTAGGATGCCAAATGAAAGTATAAGTCCCTCTGTACATGCTGTGCAAATTTTACCCCAAACAAACCACGTTAAAGGGATGAACAGGCCGTGTAAGGGATGAACACTTCCCACTAAGAGGGAGAGACGAACGTGGCTTCTTCAACAATTGCTTGTACCTTGGTTATATAAGGGATGATTTTCGAACCAAAGGCAGTTTCGGGTTCGTTACAATGTCTAGAACGATGATATAACAATTTTTTTCGGTTTCGAGGCAAAAAAATTTTTGGTCAAAAAAAACCGTGGGTTAACCATCGTTGATTTTTCACGAAAATGGTCAAATAAAAAAATTTTTTTTTTAGGATGCCAAACGAAAGTATAAGTCCCTCTGTACATGCTGTGCAAATTTTACCCCAAACAAACCACGTTAAAGGGATGAACAGGCCGTGTAAGGGATGAACACTTCCCACTAAGAGGGAGAGACGAACGTGGCTTCTTCAACAATTGCTTGTACCTTGGTTATATAAGGGATGATTTTCGAACCAAAGGCAGTTTCGGGTTCGTTACAATGTCTAGAACGATGATATAACAATTTTTTTCGGTTTCGAGGCAAAAAAATTTTTGGTCAAAAAAAACCGTGGGTTAACCATCGTTGATTTTTCACGAAAATGGTCATATAAAGAAATTTTTTTTTTAGGATGCCAAATGAAAGTATAAGTCCCTCTGTACATGCTGTGCAAATTTTACCCCAAACAAACCACGTTAAAGGGATGAACAGGCCGTGTAAGGGATGAACACTTCCCACTAAGAGGGAGAGACGAACGTGGCTTCTTCAACAATTGCTTGTACCTTGGTTATATAAGGGATGATTTTCGAACCAAAGGCAGTTTCGGGTTCGTTACAATGTCTAGAACGATGATATAACAATTTTTTTCGGTTTCGAGGCAAAAAAATTTTTGGTCAAAAAAAACCGTGGGTTAACCATCGTTGATTTTTCACGAAAATGGTCAAATAAAGAAATTTTTTTTTTAAGGATGCCAAATGAAAGTATAAGTCCCTCTGTACATGCTGTGCAAATTTTACCCCAAACAAACCACGTTAAAGGGATGAACAGGCCGTGTAAGGGATGAACACTTCCCACTAAGAGGGGGAGACGAACGTGGCTTCTTCAACAATTGCTTGTACCTTGGTTATATAAGGGATGATTTTCGAACCAAAGGCAGTTTCGGGTTCGTTACAATGTCTAGAACGATGATATAACAATTTTTTTCGGTTTCGAGGCAAAAAAATTTTTGGTCAAAAAAAACCGTGGGTTAACCATCGTTGATTTTTCACGAAAATGGTCATATAAAGAAATTTTTTTTTTAGGATGCCAAATGAAAGTATAAGTCCCTCTGTACATGCTGTGCAAATTTTACCCCAAACAAACCACGTTAAAGGGATGAACAGGCCGTGTAAGGGACGAACACTTCCCACTAAGAGGGAGAGACGAACGTGGCTTCTTCAACAATTGCTTGTACCTTGGTTATATAAGGGATGATTTTCGAACCAAAGGCAGTTTCGGGTTCGTTACAATGTCTAGAACGATGATATAACAATTTTTTTCGGTTTCGAGGCAAAAAAATTTTTGGTCAATAAAAACCGTGGGTTAACCATCGTTGATTTTTCACGAAAATGGTCAAATAAAGAAAATTTTTTTTTAGGATGCCAAATGAAAGTATAAGTCCCTCTGTACATGCTGTGCAAATTTTACCCCAAACAAACCACGTTAAAGGGATGAACAGGCCGTGTAAGGGATGAACACTTCCCACTAAGAGGGAGAGACGAACGTGGCTTCTTCAACAATTGCTTGTACCTTGGTTATATAAGGGATGATTTTCGAACCAAAGGCAGTTTCGGGTTCGTTACAATGTCTAGAACGATGATATAACAATTTTTTTCGGTTTCGAGGCAAAAAAATTTTTGGTCAAAAAAAACCGTGGGTTAACCATCGTTGATTTTTCACGAAAATGGTCAAATAATGAAATTTTTTTTTTAGGATGCCAAATGAAAGTATAAGTCCCTCTGTACATGCTGTGCAAATTTTACCCCAAACAAACCACGTTAAAGGGATGAACAGGCCGTGTAAGGGATGAACACTTCCCACTAAGAGGGAGAGACGAACGTGGCTTCTTCAACAATTGCTTGTACCTTGGTTATATAAGGGATGATTTTCGAACCAAAGGCAGTTTCGGGTTCGTTACAATGTCTAGAACGATGATATAACAATTTTTTTCGGTTTCGAGGCAAAAAAATTTTTGGTCAAAAAAAACCGTGGGTTAACCATCGTTGATTTTTCACGAAAATGGTCAAATAAAAAAATTTTTTTTTTAGGATGCCAAACGAAAGTATAAGTCCCTCTGTACATGCTGTGCAAATTTTACCCCAAACAAACCACGTTAAAGGGATGAACAGACCGTGTAAGGGATGAACACTTCCCACTAAGAGGGAGAGACGAACGTGGCTTCTTCAACAATTGCTTGTACCTTGGTTATATAAGGGATGATTTTCGAACCAAAGGCAGTTTCGGGTTCGTTACAATGTCTAGAACGATGATATAACAATTTTTTTCGGTTTCGAGGCAAAAAAATTTTTGGTCAAAAAAAACCGTGGGTTAACCATCGTTGATTTTTCACGAAAATGGTCAAATAAAGAAATTTTTTTTTTAGGATGCCAAATGAAAGTATAAGTCCCTCTGTACATGCTGTGCAAATTTTACCCCAAACAAACCACGTTAAAGGGATGAACAGACCGTGTAAGGGATGAACACTTCCCACTAAGAGGGAGAGACGAACGTGGCTTCTTCAACAATTGCTTGTACCTTGGTTATATAAGGGATGATTTTCGAACCAAAGGCAGTTTCGGGTTCGTTACAATGTCTAGAACGATGATATAACAATTTTTTTCGGTTTCGAGGCAAAAAAATTTTTGGTCAAAAAAAACCGTGGGTTAACCATCGTTGATTTTTCACGAAAATGGTCATATAAAGAAATTTTTTTTTTAGGATGCCAAATGAATGTATAAGTCCCTCTGTACATGCTGTGCAAATTTTACCCCAAACAAACCACGTTAAAGGGATGAACAGGCCGTGTAAGGGATGAACACTTCCCACTAAGAGGGAGAGACGAACGTGGCTTCTTCAACAATTGCTTGTACCTTGGTTATATAAGGGATTATTTTCGAACCAAAGGCAGTTTCGGGTTCGTTATAATGTCTAGAACGATGATATAACAATTTTTTTCGGTTTCGAGGCAAAAAAATTTTTGGTCAAAAAAAACCGTGGGTTAACCATCGTTGATTTTTCACGAAAATGGTCAAATAAAGAAATTTTTTTTTTAGGATGCCAAATGAAAGTATAAGTCCCTCTGTACATGCTGTGCAAATTTTACCCCAAACAAACCACGTTAAAGGGATGAACAGGCCGTGTAAGGGATGAACACTTCCCTCTAAGAGGGAGAGACGAACGTGGCTTCTTCAACAATTGCTTGTACCTTGGTTATATAAGGGATGATTTTCGAACCAAAGGCAGTTTCGGGTTCGTTACAATGTCTAGAACGATGATATAACAATTTTTTTCGGTTTCGAGGCAAAAAAATTTTTGGTCAAAAAAAACCGTGGGTTAACCATCGTTGATTTTTCACGAAAATGGTCATATAAAGAAATTTTTTTTTTAGGATGCCAAATGAAAGTATAAGTCCCTCTGTACATGCTGTGCAAATTTTACCCCAAACAAACCACGTTAAAGGGATGAACAGGCCGTGTAAGGGATGAACACTTCCCACTAAGAGGGAGAGACGAACGTGGCTTCTTCAACAATTGCTTGTACCTTGGTTATATAAGGGATGATTTTCGAACCAAAGGCAGTTTCGGGTTCGTTACAATGTCTAGAACGATGATATAACAATTTTTTTCGGTTTCGAGGCAAAAAAATTTTTGGTCAAAAAAAACCGTGGGTTAACCATCGTTGATTTTTTACGAAAATGGTCAAATAAAGAAATTTTTTTTTTAGGATGCCAAATGAAAGTATAAGTCCCTCTGTACATGCTGTGCAAATTTTACCCCAAACAAACCACGTTAAAGGGATGAACAGGCCGTGTAAGGGATGAACACTTCCCACTAAGAGGGGGAGACGAACGTGGCTTCTTCAACAATTGCTTGTACCTTGGTTATATAAGGGATGATTTTCGAACCAAAGGCAGTTTCGGGTTCGTTACAATGTCTAGAACGATGATATAACAATTTTTTTCGGTTTCGAGGCAAAAAAATTTTTGGTCAAAAAAAACCGTGGGTTAACCATCGTTGATTTTTCACGAAAATGGTCATATAAAGAAATTTTTTTTTAGGATGCCAAATGAAAGTATAAGTCCCTCTGTACATGCTGTGCAAATTTTACCCCAAACAAACCACGTTAAAGGGATGAACAGGCCGTGTAAGGGATGAACACTTCCCACTAAGAGGGAGAGACGAACGTGGCTTCTTCAACAATTGCTTGTACCTTGGTTATATAAGGGATGATTTTCGAACCAAAGGCAGTTTCGGGTTCGTTACAATGTCTAGAACGATGATATAACAATTTTTTTCGGTTTCGAGGCAAAAAAATTTTTGGTCAAAAAAAACCGTGGGTTAACCATCGTTGATTTTTCACGAAAATGGTCAAATAAAAAAATTTTTTTTTTAGGATGCCAAACGAAAGTATAAGTCCCTCTGTACATGCTGTGCAAATTTTACCCCAAACAAACCACGTTAAAGGGATGAACAGACCGTGTAAGGGATGAACACTTCCCACTAAGAGGGAGAGACGAACGTGGCTTCTTCAACAATTGCTTGTACCTTGGTTATATAAGGGATGATTTTCGAACCAAAGGCAGTTTCGGGTTCGTTATAATGTCTAGAACGATGATATAACAATTTTTTTCGGTTTCGAGGCAAAAAAATTTTTGGTCAAAAAAAACCGTGGGTTAACCATCGTTGATTTTTCACGAAAATGGTCAAATAAAAAAATTTTTTTTTTAGGATGCCAAACGAAAGTATAAGTCCCTCTGTACATGCTGTGCAAATTTTACCCCAAACAAACCACGTTAAAGGGATGAACAGACCGTGTAAGGGATGAACACTTCCCACTAAGAGGGAGAGACGAACGTGGCTTCTTCAACAATTGCTTGTACCTTGGTTATATAAGGGATGATTTTCGAACCAAAGGCAGTTTCGGGTTCGTTACAATGTCTAGAACGATGATATAACAATTTTTTTCGGTTTCGAGGCAAAAAAATTTTTGGTCAAAAAAAACCGTGGGTTAACCATCGTTGATTTTTCACGAAAATGGTCATATAAAGAAATTTTTTTTTTAGGATGCCAAATGAAAGTATAAGTCCCTCTGTACATGCTGTGCAAATTTTACCCCAAACAAACCACGTTAAAGGGATGAACAGGCCGTGTAAGGGATGAACACTTCCCACTAAGAGGGAGAGACGAACGTGGCTTCTTCAACAATTGCTTGTACCTTGGTTATATAAGGGATGATTTTCGAACCAAAGGCAGTTTCGGGTTCGTTACAATGTCTAGAACGATGATATAACAATTTTTTTCGGTTTCGAGGCAAAAAAATTTTTGGTCAAAAAAAACCGTGGGTTAACCATCGTTGATTTTTCACGAAAATGGTCAAATAAATAATTTTTTTTTTAGGGTGCCAAACGAAAGTATAAGTCCCTCTGTACATGCTGTGCAAATTTTACCCCAAACAAACCACGTTAAAGGGATGAACAGGCCGTGTAAGGGATGAACACTTCCCACTAAGAGGGAGAGACGAACGTGGCTTCTTCAACAATTGCTTGTACCTTGGTTATATAAGGGATGATTTTCGAACCAAAGGCAGTTTCGGGTTCGTTACAATGTCTAGAACGATGATATAACAATTTTTTTCGGTTTCGAGGCAAAAAAATTTTTGGTCAAAAAAAACCGTGGGTTAACCATCGTTGATTTTTCACGAAAATGGTCATATAAAGAAATTTTTTTTTTAGGATGCCAAATGAAAGTATAAGTCCCTCTGTACATGCTGTGCAAATTTTACCCCAAACAAACCACGTTAAAGGGATGAACAGGCCGTGTAAGGGATGAACACTTCCCACTAAGAGGGAGAGACGAACGTGGCTTCTTCAACAATTGCTTGTACCTTGGTTATATAAGGGATGATTTTCGAACCAAAGGCAGTTTCGGGTTCGTTACAATGTCTAGAACGATGATATAACAATTTTTTTCGGTTTCGAGGCAAAAAAATTTTTGGTCAAAAAAAACCGTGGGTTAACCATCGTTGATTTTTCACGAAAATGGTCAAATAAAAAAATTTTTTTTTTAGGGTGCCAAACGAAAGTATAAGTCCCTCTGTACATGCTGTGCAAATTTTACCCCAAACAAACCACGTTAAAGGGATGAACAGACCGTGTAAGGGATGAACACTTCCCACTAAGAGGGAGAGACGAACGTGGCTTCTTCAACAATTGCTTGTACCTTGGTTATATAAGGGATGATTTTCGAACCAAAGGCAGTTTCGGGTTCGTTACAATGTCTAGAACGATGATATAACAATTTTTTTCCGTTTCGAGGCAAAAAAATTTTTGGTCAAAAAAAACCGTGGGTTAACCATCGTTGATTTTTCACGAAAATGGTCAAATAAAAAAATTTTTTTTTTAGGATGCCAAATGAAAGTATAAGTCCCTCTGTACATGCTGTGCAAATTTTACCCCAAACAAACCGCGTTAAAGGGATGAACAGACCGTGTAAGGGATGAACACTTCCCACTAAGAGGGAGAGACGAACGTGGCTTCTTCAACAATTGCTTGTACCTTGGTTATATAAGGGATGATTTTCGAACCAAAGGCAGTTTCGGGTTCGTTACAATGTCTAGAACGATGATATAACAATTTTTTTCGGTTTCGAGGCAAAAAAATTTTTGGTCAAAAAAAACCGTGGGTTAACCATCGTTGATTTTTCACGAAAATGGTCTAATAAAAAATTTTTTTTTTTAGGATGCCAAATGAAAGAATAAGTCCCTCTGTACATGCTGTGCAAATTTTACCCCAAACAAACCACGTTAAAGGGATGAACAGACCGTGTAAGGGATGAACACTTCCCACTAAGAGGGAGAGACGAACGTGGCTTCTTCAACAATTGCTTGTACCTTGGTTATATAAGGGATGATTTTCGAACCAAAGGCAGTTTCGGGTTCGTTATAATGTCTAGAACGATGATATAACAATTTTTTTCGGTTTCGAGGCAAAAAAATTTTTGGTCAAAAAAAACCGTGGGTTAACCATCGTTGATTTTTCACGAAAATGGTCATATAAAGGAATTTTTTTTTTAGGATGCCAAACGAAAGTATAAGTCCCTCTGTACATGCTGTGCAAATTTTACCCCAAACAAACCACGTTAAAGGGATGAACAGACCGTGTAAGGGATGAACACTTCCCACTAAGAGGGAGAGACGAACGTGGCTTCTTCAACAATTGCTTGTACCTTGGTTATATAAGGGATGATTTTCGAACCAAAGGCAGTTTCGGGTTCGTTACAATGTCTAGAACGATGATATAACAATTTTTTTCGGTTTCGAGGCAAAAAAATTTTTGGTCAAAAAAAACCGTGGGTTAACCATCGTTGATTTTTCACGAAAATGGTCAAATAAAGAAATTTTTTTTTTAGGATGCCAAATGAAAGTATAAGTCCCTCTGTACATGCTGTGCAAATTTTACCCCAAACAAACCACGTTAAAGGGATGAACAGGCCGTGTAAGGGATGAACACTTCCCACTAAGAGGGAGAGACGAACGTGGCTTCTTCAACAATTGCTTGTACCTTGGTTATATAAGGGATGATTTTCGAACCAAAGGCAGTTTCGGGTTCGTTACAATGTCTAGAACGATGATATAACAATTTTTTTCGGTTTCGAGGCAAAAAAATTTTTGGTCAAAAAAAACCGTGGGTTAACCATCGTTGATTTTTCACGAAAATGGTCATATAAAGAAATTTTTTTTTTAGGATGCCAAATGAAAGTATAAGTCCCTCTGTACATGCTGTGCAAATTTTACCCCAAACAAACCACGTTAAAGGGATGAACAGACCGTGTAAGGGATGAACACTTCCCACTAAGAGGGAGAGACGAACGTGGCTTCTTCAACAATTGCTTGTACCTTGGTTATATAAGGGATGATTTTCGAACCAAAGGCAGTTTCGGGTTCGTTACAATGTCTAGAACGATGATATAACAATTTTTTTCGGTTTCGAGGCAAAAAAATTTTTGGTCAAAAAAAACCGTGGGTTAACCATCGTTGATTTTTCACGAAAATGGTCAAATAAAGAAATTTTTTTTTTAGGATGCCAAATGAAAGTATAAGTCCCTCTGTACATGCTGTGCAAATTTTACCCCAAACAAACCACGTTAAAGGGATGAACAGGCCGTGTAAGGGATGAACACTTCCCACTAAGAGGGAGAGACGAACGTGGCTTCTTCAACAATTGCTTGTACCTTGGTTATATAAGGGATGATTTTCGAACCAAAGGCAGTTTCGGGTTCGTTACAATGTCTAGAACGATGATATAACAATTTTTTTCGGTTTCGAGGCAAAAAAATTTTTGGTCAAAAAAAACCGTGGGTTAACCATCGTTGATTTTTCACGAAAATGGTCATATAAAGAAATTTTTTTTTTAGGATGCCAAATGAAAGTATAAGTCCCTCTGTACATGCTGTGCAAATTTTACCCCAAACAAACCACGTTAAAGGGATGAACAGGCCGTGTAAGGGATGAACACTTCCCACTAAGAGGGAGAGACGAACGTGGCTTCTTCAACAATTGCTTGTACCTTGGTTATATAAGGGATGATTTTCGAACCAAAGGCAGTTTCGGGTTCGTTACAATGTCTAGAACGATGATATAACAATTTTTTTCGGTTTCGAGGCAAAAAAATTTTTGGTCAAAAAAAACCGTGGGTTAACCATCGTTGATTTTTCACGAAAATGGTCATATAAAGAAATTTTTTTTTTAGGATGCCAAATGAAAGTATAAGTCCCTCTGTACATGCTGTGCAAATTTTACCCCAAACAAACCACGTTAAAGGGATGAACAGGCCGTGTAAGGGATGAACACTTCCCACTAAGAGGGAGAGACGAACGTGGCTTCTTCAACAATTGCTTGTACCTTGGTTATATAAGGGGTGATTTTCGAACCAAAGGCAGTTTCGGGTTCGTTACAATGTCTAGAACGATGATATAACAATTTTTTTCGGTTTCGAGGCAAAAAAATTTTTGGTCAAAAAAAACCGTGGGTTAACCATCGTTGATTTTTCACGAAAATGGTCAAATAAAAAAATTTTTTTTTTAGGATGCCAAACGAAAGTATAAGTCCCTCTGTACATGCTGTGCAAATTTTACCCCAAACAAACCACGTTAAAGGGATGAACAGACCGTGTAAGGGATGAACACTTCCCACTAAGAGGGAGAGACGAACGTGGCTTCTTCAACAATTGCTTGTACCTTGGTTATATAAGGGATGATTTTCGAACCAAAGGCAGTTTCGGGTTCGTTATAATGTCTAGAACGATGATATAACAATTTTTTTCGGTTTCGAGGCAAAAAAATTTTTGGTCAAAAAAAACCGTGGGTTAACCATCGTTGATTTTTCACGAAAATGGTCAAATAAAAAAATTTTTTTTTTATGATGCCAAACGAAAGTATAAGTCCCTCTGTACATGCTGTGCAAATTTTACCCCAAACAAACCACGTTAAAGGGATGAACAGACCGTGTAAGGGATGAACACTTCCCACTAAGAGGGAGAGACGAACGTGGCTTCTTCAACAATTGCTTGTACCTTGGTTATATAAGGGATGATTTTCGAACCAAAGGCAGTTTCGGGTTCGTTACAATGTCTAGAACGATGATATAACAATTTTTTTCCGTTTCGAGGCAAAAAAATTTTTGGTCAAAAAAAACCGTGGGTTAACCATCGTTGATTTTTCACGAAAATGGTCAAATAAAAAAATTTTTTTTTTAGGATGCCAAATGAAAGTATAAGTCCCTCTGTACATGCTGTGCAAATTTTACCCCAAACAAACCGCGTTAAAGGGATGAACAGGCCGTGTAAGGGATGAACACTTCCCACTAAGAGGGAGAGACGAACGTGGCTTCTTCAACAATTGCTTGTACCTTGGTTATATAAGGGATGATTTTCGAACCAAAGGCAGTTTCGGGTTCGTTACAATGTCTAGAACGATGATATAACAATTTTTTTCGGTTTCGAGGCAAAAAAATTTTTGGTCAAAAAAAACCGTGGGTTAACCATCGTTGATTTTTCACGAAAATGGTCAAATAAATAATTTTTTTTTTAGGGTGCCAAACGAAAGTATAAGTCCCTCTGTACATGCTGTGCAAATTTTACCCCAAACAAACCACGTTAAAGGGATGAACAGGCCGTGTAAGGGATGAACACTTCCCACTAAGAGGGAGAGACGAACGTGGCTTCTTCAACAATTGCTTGTACCTTGGTTATATAAGGGATGATTTTCGAACCAAAGGCAGTTTCGGGTTCGTTACAATGTCTAGAACGATGATATAACAATTTTTTTCCGTTTCGAGGCAAAAAAATTTTTGGTCAAAAAAAACCGTGGGTTAACCATCTTTGATTTTTCACGAAAATGGTCAAATAAAAAAATTTTTTTTTTAGGGTGCCAAACGAAAGTATAAGTCCCTCTGTACATGCTGTGCAAATTTTACCCCAAACAAACCACGTTAAAGGGATGAACAGACCGTGTAAGGGATGAACACTTCCCACTAAGAGGGAGAGACGAACGTGGCTTCTTCAACAATTGCTTGTACCTTGGTTATATAAGGGATGATTTTCGAACCAAAGGCAGTTTCGGGTTCGTTACAATGTCTAGAACGATGATATAACAATTTTTTTCCGTTTCGAGGCAAAAAAATTTTTGGTCAAAAAAAACCGTGGGTTAACCATCGTTGATTTTTCACGAAAATGGTCAAATAAAAAAATTTTTTTTTTAGGATGCCAAATGAAAGTATAAGTCCCTCTGTACATGCTGTGCAAATTTTACCCCAAACAAACCGCGTTAAAGGGATGAACAGACCGTGTAAGGGATGAACACTTCCCACTAAGAGGGAGAGACGAACGTGGCTTCTTCAACAATTGCTTGTACCTTGGTTATATAAGGGATGATTTTCGAACCAAAGGCAGTTTCGGGTTCGTTACAATGTCTAGAACGATGATATAACAATTTTTTTCGGTTTCGAGGCAAAAAAATTTTTGGTCAAAAAAAACCGTGGGTTAACCATCGTTGATTTTTCACGAAAATGGTCTAATAAAAAATTTTTTTTTTTAGGATGCCAAATGAAAGAATAAGTCCCTCTGTACATGCTGTGCAAATTTTACCCCAAACAAACCACGTTAAAGGGATGAACAGACCGTGTAAGGGATGAACACTTCCCACTAAGAGGGAGAGACGAACGTGGCTTCTTCAACAATTGCTTGTACCTTGGTTATATAAGGGATGATTTTCGAACCAAAGGCAGTTTCGGGTTCGTTATAATGTCTAGAACGATGATATAACAATTTTTTTCGGTTTCGAGGCAAAAAAATTTTTGGTCAAAAAAAACCGTGGGTTAACCATCGTTGATTTTTCACGAAAATGGTCATATAAAGGAATTTTTTTTTTAGGATGCCAAACGAAAGTATAAGTCCCTCTGTACATGCTGTGCAAATTTTACCCCAAACAAACCACGTTAAAGGGATGAACAGACCGTGTAAGGGATGAACACTTCCCACTAAGAGGGAGAGACGAACGTGGCTTCTTCAACAATTGCTTGTACCTTGGTTATATAAGGGATGATTTTCGAACCAAAGGCAGTTTCGGGTTCGTTACAATGTCTAGAACGATGATATAACAATTTTTTTCGGTTTCGAGGCAAAAAAATTTTTGGTCAAAAAAAACCGTGGGTTAACCATCGTTGATTTTTCACGAAAATGGTCAAATAAAGAAATTTTTTTTTTAGGATGCCAAATGAAAGTATAAGTCCCTCTGTACATGCTGTGCAAATTTTACCCCAAACAAACCACGTTAAAGGGATGAACAGGCCGTGTAAGGGATGAACACTTCCCACTAAGAGGGAGAGACGAACGTGGCTTCTTCAACAATTGCTTGTACCTTGGTTATATAAGGGATGATTTTCGAACCAAAGGCAGTTTCGGGTTCGTTACAATGTCTAGAACGATGATATAACAATTTTTTTCGGTTTCGAGGCAAAAAAATTTTTGGTCAAAAAAAACCGTGGGTTAACCATCGTTGATTTTTCACGAAAATGGTCAAATAAAAAAATTTTTTTTTTATGATGCCAAACGAAAGTATAAGTCCCTCTGTACATGCTGTGCAAATTTTACCCCAAACAAACCACGTTAAAGGGATGAACAGACCGTGTAAGGGATGAACACTTCCCACTAAGAGGGAGAGACGAACGTGGCTTCTTCAACAATTGCTTGTACCTTGGTTATATAAGGGATGATTTTCGAACCAAAGGCAGTTTCGGGTTCGTTACAATGTCTAGAACGATGATATAACAATTTTTTTCGGTTTCGAGGCAAAAAAATTTTTGGTCAAAAAAAACCGTGGGTTAACCATCGTTGATTTTTTACGAAAATGGTCAAATAAAGAAATTTTTTTTTTAGGATGCCAAATGAAAGTATAAGTCCCTCTGTACATGCTGTGCAAATTTTACCCCAAACAAACCACGTTAAAGGGATGAACAGGCCGTGTAAGGGATGAACACTTCCCACTAAGAGGGGGAGACGAACGTTGCTTCTTCAACAATTGCTTGTACCTTGGTTATATAAGGGATGATTTTCGAACCAAAGGCAGTTTCGGGTTCGTTACAATGTCTAGAACGATGATATAACAATTTTTTTCGGTTTCGAGGCAAAAAAATTTTTGGTCAAAAAAAACCGTGGGTTAACCATCGTTGATTTTTCACGAAAATGGTCAAATAAAAAAATTTTTTTTTTAGGATGCCAAACGAAAGTATAAGTCCCTCTGTACATGCTGTGCAAATTTTACCCCAAACAAACCACGTTAAAGGGATGAACAGGCCGTGTAAGGGATGAACACTTCCCACTAAGAGGGAGAGACGAACGTGGCTTCTTCAACAATTGCTTGTACCTTGGTTATATAAGGGATGATTTTCGAACCAAAGGCAGTTTCGGGTTCGTTACAATGTCTAGAACGATGATATAACAATTTTTTTCGGTTTCGAGGCAAAAAAATTTTTGGTCAAAAAAAACCGTGGGTTAACCATCGTTGATTTTTCACGAAAATGGTCATATAAAGAAATTTTTTTTTTAGGATGCCAAATGAAAGTATAAGTCCCTCTGTACATGCTGTGCAAATTTTACCCCAAACAAACCACGTTAAAGGGATGAACAGGCCGTGTAAGGGATGAACACTTCCCACTAAGAGGGAGAGACGAACGTGGCTTCTTCAACAATTGCTTGTACCTTGGTTATATAAGGGATGATTTTCGAACCAAAGGCAGTTTCGGGTTCGTTACAATGTCTAGAACGATGATATAACAATTTTTTTCGGTTTCGAGGCAAAAAAATTTTTGGTCAAAAAAAACCGTGGGTTAACCATCGTTGATTTTTCACGAAAATGGTCAAATAAAGAAATTTTTTTTTTAAGGATGCCAAATGAAAGTATAAGTCCCTCTGTACATGCTGTGCAAATTTTACCCCAAACAAACCACGTTAAAGGGATGAACAGGCCGTGTAAGGGATGAACACTTCCCACTAAGAGGGGGAGACGAACGTGGCTTCTTCAACAATTGCTTGTACCTTGGTTATATAAGGGATGATTTTCGAACCAAAGGCAGTTTCGGGTTCGTTACAATGTCTAGAACGATGATATAACAATTTTTTTCGGTTTCGAGGCAAAAAAATTTTTGGTCAAAAAAAACCGTGGGTTAACCATCGTTGATTTTTCACGAAAATGGTCATATAAAGAAATTTTTTTTTTAGGATGCCAAATGAAAGTATAAGTCCCTCTGTACATGCTGTGCAAATTTTACCCCAAACAAACCACGTTAAAGGGATGAACAGGCCGTGTAAGGGACGAACACTTCCCACTAAGAGGGAGAGACGAACGTGGCTTCTTCAACAATTGCTTGTACCTTGGTTATATAAGGGATGATTTTCGAACCAAAGGCAGTTTCGGGTTCGTTACAATGTCTAGAACGATGATATAACAATTTTTTTCGGTTTCGAGGCAAAAAAATTTTTGGTCAATAAAAACCGTGGGTTAACCATCGTTGATTTTTCACGAAAATGGTCAAATAAAGAAAATTTTTTTTTAGGATGCCAAATGAAAGTATAAGTCCCTCTGTACATGCTGTGCAAATTTTACCCCAAACAAACCACGTTAAAGGGATGAACAGGCCGTGTAAGGGATGAACACTTCCCACTAAGAGGGAGAGACGAACGTGGCTTCTTCAACAATTGCTTGTACCTTGGTTATATAAGGGATGATTTTCGAACCAAAGGCAGTTTCGGGTTCGTTACAATGTCTAGAACGATGATATAACAATTTTTTTCGGTTTCGAGGCAAAAAAATTTTTGGTCAAAAAAAACCGTGGGTTAACCATCGTTGATTTTTCACGAAAATGGTCAAATAATGAAATTTTTTTTTTAGGATGCCAAATGAAAGTATAAGTCCCTCTGTACATGCTGTGCAAATTTTACCCCAAACAAACCACGTTAAAGGGATGAACAGGCCGTGTAAGGGATGAACACTTCCCACTAAGAGGGAGAGACGAACGTGGCTTCTTCAACAATTGCTTGTACCTTGGTTATATAAGGGATGATTTTCGAACCAAAGGCAGTTTCGGGTTCGTTACAATGTCTAGAACGATGATATAACAATTTTTTTCGGTTTCGAGGCAAAAAAATTTTTGGTCAAAAAAAACCGTGGGTTAACCATCGTTGATTTTTCACGAAAATGGTCAAATAAAAAAATTTTTTTTTTAGGATGCCAAACGAAAGTATAAGTCCCTCTGTACATGCTGTGCAAATTTTACCCCAAACAAACCACGTTAAAGGGATGAACAGACCGTGTAAGGGATGAACACTTCCCACTAAGAGGGAGAGACGAACGTGGCTTCTTCAACAATTGCTTGTACCTTGGTTATATAAGGGATGATTTTCGAACCAAAGGCAGTTTCGGGTTCGTTACAATGTCTAGAACGATGATATAACAATTTTTTTCGGTTTCGAGGCAAAAAAATTTTTGGTCAAAAAAAACCGTGGGTTAACCATCGTTGATTTTTCACGAAAATGGTCAAATAAAGAAATTTTTTTTTTAGGATGCCAAATGAAAGTATAAGTCCCTCTGTACATGCTGTGCAAATTTTACCCCAAACAAACCACGTTAAAGGGATGAACAGACCGTGTAAGGGATGAACACTTCCCACTAAGAGGGAGAGACGAACGTGGCTTCTTCAACAATTGCTTGTACCTTGGTTATATAAGGGATGATTTTCGAACCAAAGGCAGTTTCGGGTTCGTTACAATGTCTAGAACGATGATATAACAATTTTTTTCGGTTTCGAGGCAAAAAAATTTTTGGTCAAAAAAAACCGTGGGTTAACCATCGTTGATTTTTCACGAAAATGGTCATATAAAGAAATTTTTTTTTTAGGATGCCAAATGAATGTATAAGTCCCTCTGTACATGCTGTGCAAATTTTACCCCAAACAAACCACGTTAAAGGGATGAACAGGCCGTGTAAGGGATGAACACTTCCCACTAAGAGGGAGAGACGAACGTGGCTTCTTCAACAATTGCTTGTACCTTGGTTATATAAGGGATTATTTTCGAACCAAAGGCAGTTTCGGGTTCGTTATAATGTCTAGAACGATGATATAACAATTTTTTTCGGTTTCGAGGCAAAAAAATTTTTGGTCAAAAAAAACCGTGGGTTAACCATCGTTGATTTTTCACGAAAATGGTCAAATAAAGAAATTTTTTTTTTAGGATGCCAAATGAAAGTATAAGTCCCTCTGTACATGCTGTGCAAATTTTACCCCAAACAAACCACGTTAAAGGGATGAACAGGCCGTGTAAGGGATGAACACTTCCCTCTAAGAGGGAGAGACGAACGTGGCTTCTTCAACAATTGCTTGTACCTTGGTTATATAAGGGATGATTTTCGAACCAAAGGCAGTTTCGGGTTCGTTACAATGTCTAGAACGATGATATAACAATTTTTTTCGGTTTCGAGGCAAAAAAATTTTTGGTCAAAAAAAACCGTGGGTTAACCATCGTTGATTTTTCACGAAAATGGTCATATAAAGAAATTTTTTTTTTAGGATGCCAAATGAAAGTATAAGTCCCTCTGTACATGCTGTGCAAATTTTACCCCAAACAAACCACGTTAAAGGGATGAACAGGCCGTGTAAGGGATGAACACTTCCCACTAAGAGGGAGAGACGAACGTGGCTTCTTCAACAATTGCTTGTACCTTGGTTATATAAGGGATGATTTTCGAACCAAAGGCAGTTTCGGGTTCGTTACAATGTCTAGAACGATGATATAACAATTTTTTTCGGTTTCGAGGCAAAAAAATTTTTGGTCAAAAAAAACCGTGGGTTAACCATCGTTGATTTTTTACGAAAATGGTCAAATAAAGAAATTTTTTTTTTAGGATGCCAAATGAAAGTATAAGTCCCTCTGTACATGCTGTGCAAATTTTACCCCAAACAAACCACGTTAAAGGGATGAACAGGCCGTGTAAGGGATGAACACTTCCCACTAAGAGGGGGAGACGAACGTGGCTTCTTCAACAATTGCTTGTACCTTGGTTATATAAGGGATGATTTTCGAACCAAAGGCAGTTTCGGGTTCGTTACAATGTCTAGAACGATGATATAACAATTTTTTTCGGTTTCGAGGCAAAAAAATTTTTGGTCAAAAAAAACCGTGGGTTAACCATCGTTGATTTTTCACGAAAATGGTCATATAAAGAAATTTTTTTTTAGGATGCCAAATGAAAGTATAAGTCCCTCTGTACATGCTGTGCAAATTTTACCCCAAACAAACCACGTTAAAGGGATGAACAGGCCGTGTAAGGGATGAACACTTCCCACTAAGAGGGAGAGACGAACGTGGCTTCTTCAACAATTGCTTGTACCTTGGTTATATAAGGGATGATTTTCGAACCAAAGGCAGTTTCGGGTTCGTTACAATGTCTAGAACGATGATATAACAATTTTTTTCGGTTTCGAGGCAAAAAAATTTTTGGTCAAAAAAAACCGTGGGTTAACCATCGTTGATTTTTCACGAAAATGGTCAAATAAAAAAATTTTTTTTTTAGGATGCCAAACGAAAGTATAAGTCCCTCTGTACATGCTGTGCAAATTTTACCCCAAACAAACCACGTTAAAGGGATGAACAGACCGTGTAAGGGATGAACACTTCCCACTAAGAGGGAGAGACGAACGTGGCTTCTTCAACAATTGCTTGTACCTTGGTTATATAAGGGATGATTTTCGAACCAAAGGCAGTTTCGGGTTCGTTATAATGTCTAGAACGATGATATAACAATTTTTTTCGGTTTCGAGGCAAAAAAATTTTTGGTCAAAAAAAACCGTGGGTTAACCATCGTTGATTTTTCACGAAAATGGTCAAATAAAAAAATTTTTTTTTTAGGATGCCAAACGAAAGTATAAGTCCCTCTGTACATGCTGTGCAAATTTTACCCCAAACAAACCACGTTAAAGGGATGAACAGACCGTGTAAGGGATGAACACTTCCCACTAAGAGGGAGAGACGAACGTGGCTTCTTCAACAATTGCTTGTACCTTGGTTATATAAGGGATGATTTTCGAACCAAAGGCAGTTTCGGGTTCGTTACAATGTCTAGAACGATGATATAACAATTTTTTTCGGTTTCGAGGCAAAAAAATTTTTGGTCAAAAAAAACCGTGGGTTAACCATCGTTGATTTTTCACGAAAATGGTCATATAAAGAAATTTTTTTTTTAGGATGCCAAATGAAAGTATAAGTCCCTCTGTACATGCTGTGCAAATTTTACCCCAAACAAACCACGTTAAAGGGATGAACAGGCCGTGTAAGGGATGAACACTTCCCACTAAGAGGGAGAGACGAACGTGGCTTCTTCAACAATTGCTTGTACCTTGGTTATATAAGGGATGATTTTCGAACCAAAGGCAGTTTCGGGTTCGTTACAATGTCTAGAACGATGATATAACAATTTTTTTCGGTTTCGAGGCAAAAAAATTTTTGGTCAAAAAAAACCGTGGGTTAACCATCGTTGATTTTTCACGAAAATGGTCAAATAAATAATTTTTTTTTTAGGGTGCCAAACGAAAGTATAAGTCCCTCTGTACATGCTGTGCAAATTTTACCCCAAACAAACCACGTTAAAGGGATGAACAGGCCGTGTAAGGGATGAACACTTCCCACTAAGAGGGAGAGACGAACGTGGCTTCTTCAACAATTGCTTGTACCTTGGTTATATAAGGGATGATTTTCGAACCAAAGGCAGTTTCGGGTTCGTTACAATGTCTAGAACGATGATATAACAATTTTTTTCGGTTTCGAGGCAAAAAAATTTTTGGTCAAAAAAAACCGTGGGTTAACCATCGTTGATTTTTCACGAAAATGGTCATATAAAGAAATTTTTTTTTTAGGATGCCAAATGAAAGTATAAGTCCCTCTGTACATGCTGTGCAAATTTTACCCCAAACAAACCACGTTAAAGGGATGAACAGGCCGTGTAAGGGATGAACACTTCCCACTAAGAGGGAGAGACGAACGTGGCTTCTTCAACAATTGCTTGTACCTTGGTTATATAAGGGATGATTTTCGAACCAAAGGCAGTTTCGGGTTCGTTACAATGTCTAGAACGATGATATAACAATTTTTTTCGGTTTCGAGGCAAAAAAATTTTTGGTCAAAAAAAACCGTGGGTTAACCATCGTTGATTTTTCACGAAAATGGTCAAATAAAAAAATTTTTTTTTTAGGGTGCCAAACGAAAGTATAAGTCCCTCTGTACATGCTGTGCAAATTTTACCCCAAACAAACCACGTTAAAGGGATGAACAGACCGTGTAAGGGATGAACACTTCCCACTAAGAGGGAGAGACGAACGTGGCTTCTTCAACAATTGCTTGTACCTTGGTTATATAAGGGATGATTTTCGAACCAAAGGCAGTTTCGGGTTCGTTACAATGTCTAGAACGATGATATAACAATTTTTTTCCGTTTCGAGGCAAAAAAATTTTTGGTCAAAAAAAACCGTGGGTTAACCATCGTTGATTTTTCACGAAAATGGTCAAATAAAAAAATTTTTTTTTTAGGATGCCAAATGAAAGTATAAGTCCCTCTGTACATGCTGTGCAAATTTTACCCCAAACAAACCGCGTTAAAGGGATGAACAGACCGTGTAAGGGATGAACACTTCCCACTAAGAGGGAGAGACGAACGTGGCTTCTTCAACAATTGCTTGTACCTTGGTTATATAAGGGATGATTTTCGAACCAAAGGCAGTTTCGGGTTCGTTACAATGTCTAGAACGATGATATAACAATTTTTTTCGGTTTCGAGGCAAAAAAATTTTTGGTCAAAAAAAACCGTGGGTTAACCATCGTTGATTTTTCACGAAAATGGTCATATAAAGAAATTTTTTTTTTAGGATGCCAAATGAAAGTATAAGTCCCTCTGTACATGCTGTGCAAATTTTACCCCAAACAAACCACGTTAAAGGGATGAACAGGCCGTGTAAGGGATGAACACTTCCCACTAAGAGGGAGAGACGAACGTGGCTTCTTCAACAATTGCTTGTACCTTGGTTATATAAGGGATGATTTTCGAACCAAAGGCAGTTTCGGGTTCGTTACAATGTCTAGAACGATGATATAACAATTTTTTTCGGTTTCGAGGCAAAAAAATTTTTGGTCAAAAAAAACCGTGGGTTAACCATCGTTGATTTTTCACGAAAATGGTCAAATAAAAAAATTTTTTTTTTAGGGTGCCAAACGAAAGTATAAGTCCCTCTGTACATGCTGTGCAAATTTTACCCCAAACAAACCACGTTAAAGGGATGAACAGACCGTGTAAGGGATGAACACTTCCCACTAAGAGGGAGAGACGAACGTGGCTTCTTCAACAATTGCTTGTACCTTGGTTATATAAGGGATGATTTTCGAACCAAAGGCAGTTTCGGGTTCGTTACAATGTCTAGAACGATGATATAACAATTTTTTTCCGTTTCGAGGCAAAAAAATTTTTGGTCAAAAAAAACCGTGGGTTAACCATCGTTGATTTTTCACGAAAATGGTCAAATAAAAAAATTTTTTTTTTAGGATGCCAAATGAAAGTATAAGTCCCTCTGTACATGCTGTGCAAATTTTACCCCAAACAAACCGCGTTAAAGGGATGAACAGACCGTGTAAGGGATGAACACTTCCCACTAAGAGGGAGAGACGAACGTGGCTTCTTCAACAATTGCTTGTACCTTGGTTATATAAGGGATGATTTTCGAACCAAAGGCAGTTTCGGGTTCGTTACAATGTCTAGAACGATGATATAACAATTTTTTTCGGTTTCGAGGCAAAAAAATTTTTGGTCAAAAAAAACCGTGGGTTAACCATCGTTGATTTTTCACGAAAATGGTCTAATAAAAAATTTTTTTTTTTAGGATGCCAAATGAAAGAATAAGTCCCTCTGTACATGCTGTGCAAATTTTACCCCAAACAAACCACGTTAAAGGGATGAACAGACCGTGTAAGGGATGAACACTTCCCACTAAGAGGGAGAGACGAACGTGGCTTCTTCAACAATTGCTTGTACCTTGGTTATATAAGGGATGATTTTCGAACCAAAGGCAGTTTCGGGTTCGTTATAATGTCTAGAACGATGATATAACAATTTTTTTCGGTTTCGAGGCAAAAAAATTTTTGGTCAAAAAAAACCGTGGGTTAACCATCGTTGATTTTTCACGAAAATGGTCATATAAAGAATTTTTTTTTTTAGGATGCCAAATGAAAGTATAAGTCCCTCTGTACATGCTGTGCAAATTTTACCCCAAACAAACCACGTTAAAGGGATGAACAGGCCGTGTAAGGGATGAACACTTCCCACTAAGAGGGAGAGACGAACGTGGCTTCTTCAACAATTGCTTGTACCTTGGTTATATAAGGGATGATTTTCGAACCAAAGGCAGTTTCGGGTTCGTTACAATGTCTAGAACGATGATATAACAATTTTTTTCGGTTTCGAGGCAAAAAAATTTTTGGTCAAAAAAAACCGTGGGTTAACCATCGTTGATTTTTCACGAAAATGGTCAAATAAAAAAATTTTTTTTTTAGGGTGCCAAACGAAAGTATAAGTCCCTCTGTACATGCTGTGCAAATTTTACCCCAAACAAACCACGTTAAAGGGATGAACAGACCGTGTAAGGGATGAACACTTCCCACTAAGAGGGAGAGACGAACGTGGCTTCTTCAACAATTGCTTGTACCTTGGTTATATAAGGGATGATTTTCGAACCAAAGGCAGTTTCGGGTTCGTTACAATGTCTAGAACGATGATATAACAATTTTTTTCCGTTTCGAGGCAAAAAAATTTTTGGTCAAAAAAAACCGTGGGTTAACCATCGTTGATTTTTCACGAAAATGGTCAAATAAAAAAATTTTTTTTTTAGGATGCCAAATGAAAGTATAAGTCCCTCTGTACATGCTGTGCAAATTTTACCCCAAACAAACCGCGTTAAAGGGATGAACAGACCGTGTAAGGGATGAACACTTCCCACTAAGAGGGAGAGACGAACGTGGCTTCTTCAACAATTGCTTGTACCTTGGTTATATAAGGGATGATTTTCGAACCAAAGGCAGTTTCGGGTTCGTTACAATGTCTAGAACGATGATATAACAATTTTTTTCGGTTTCGAGGCAAAAAAATTTTTGGTCAAAAAAAACCGTGGGTTAACCATCGTTGATTTTTCACGAAAATGGTCTAATAAAAAATTTTTTTTTTTAGGATGCCAAATGAAAGAATAAGTCCCTCTGTACATGCTGTGCAAATTTTACCCCAAACAAACCACGTTAAAGGGATGAACAGACCGTGTAAGGGATGAACACTTCCCACTAAGAGGGAGAGACGAACGTGGCTTCTTCAACAATTGCTTGTACCTTGGTTATATAAGGGATGATTTTCGAACCAAAGGCAGTTTCGGGTTCGTTATAATGTCTAGAACGATGATATAACAATTTTTTTCGGTTTCGAGGCAAAAAAATTTTTGGTCAAAAAAAACCGTGGGTTAACCATCGTTGATTTTTCACGAAAATGGTCATATAAAGAAATTTTTTTTTTAGGATGCCAAATGAAAGTATAAGTCCCTCTGTACATGCTGTGCAAATTTTACCCCAAACAAACCACGTTAAAGGGATGAACAGGCCGTGTAAGGGATGAACACTTCCCACTAAGAGGGAGAGACGAACGTGGCTTCTTCAACAATTGCTTGTACCTTGGTTATATAAGGGATGATTTTCGAACCAAAGGCAGTTTCGGGTTCGTTACAATGTCTAGAACGATGATATAACAATTTTTTTCGGTTTCGAGGCAAAAAAATTTTTGGTCAAAAAAAACCGTGGGTTAACCATCGTTGATTTTTCACGAAAATGGTCAAATAAAAAAATTTTTTTTTTAGGGTGCCAAACGAAAGTATAAGTCCCTCTGTACATGCTGTGCAAATTTTACCCCAAACAAACCACGTTAAAGGGATGAACAGACCGTGTAAGGGATGAACACTTCCCACTAAGAGGGAGAGACGAACGTGGCTTCTTCAACAATTGCTTGTACCTTGGTTATATAAGGGATGATTTTCGAACCAAAGGCAGTTTCGGGTTCGTTACAATGTCTAGAACGATGATATAACAATTTTTTTCCGTTTCGAGGCAAAAAAATTTTTGGTCAAAAAAAACCGTGGGTTAACCATCGTTGATTTTTCACGAAAATGGTCAAATAAAAAAATTTTTTTTTTAGGATGCCAAATGAAAGTATAAGTCCCTCTGTACATGCTGTGCTAATTTTACCCCAAACAAACCGCGTTAAAGGGATGAACAGACCGTGTAAGGGATGAACACTTCCCACTAAGAGGGAGAGACGAACGTGGCTTCTTCAACAATTGCTTGTACCTTGGTTATATAAGGGATGATTTTCGAACCAAAGGCAGTTTCGGGTTCGTTACAATGTCTAGAACGATGATATAACAATTTTTTTCGGTTTCGAGGCAAAAAAATTTTTGGTCAAAAAAAACCGTGGGTTAACCATCGTTGATTTTTCACGAAAATGGTCATATAAAGAAATTTTTTTTTTAGGATGCCAAATGAAAGTATAAGTCCCTCTGTACATGCTGTGCAAATTTTACCCCAAACAAACCACGTTAAAGGGATGAACAGGCCGTGTAAGGGATGAACACTTCCCACTAAGAGGGAGAGACGAACGTGGCTTCTTCAACAATTGCTTGTACCTTGGTTATATAAGGGATGATTTTCGAACCAAAGGCAGTTTCGGGTTCGTTACAATGTCTAGAACGATGATATAACAATTTTTTTCGGTTTCGAGGCAAAAAAATTTTTGGTCAAAAAAAACCGTGGGTTAACCATCGTTGATTTTTCACGAAAATGGTCAAATAAAAAAATTTTTTTTTTAGGGTGCCAAACGAAAGTATAAGTCCCTCTGTACATGCTGTGCAAATTTTACCCCAAACAAACCACGTTAAAGGGATGAACAGACCGTGTAAGGGATGAACACTTCCCACTAAGAGGGAGAGACGAACGTGGCTTCTTCAACAATTGCTTGTACCTTGGTTATATAAGGGATGATTTTCGAACCAAAGGCAGTTTCGGGTTCGTTACAATGTCTAGAACGATGATATAACAATTTTTTTCCGTTTCGAGGCAAAAAAATTTTTGGTCAAAAAAAACCGTGGGTTAACCATCGTTGATTTTTCACGAAAATGGTCAAATAAAAAAATTTTTTTTTTAGGATGCCAAATGAAAGTATAAGTCCCTCTGTACATGCTGTGCAAATTTTACCCCAAACAAACCGCGTTAAAGGGATGAACAGACCGTGTAAGGGATGAACACTTCCCACTAAGAGGGAGAGACGAACGTGGCTTCTTCAACAATTGCTTGTACCTTGGTTATATAAGGGATGATTTTCGAACCAAAGGCAGTTTCGGGTTCGTTACAATGTCTAGAACGATGATATAACAATTTTTTTCGGTTTCGAGGCAAAAAAATTTTTGGTCAAAAA
This sequence comes from Sisyra terminalis, assembly GCA_958496175.1. Classification (NCBI taxonomy): domain Eukaryota; kingdom Metazoa; phylum Arthropoda; class Insecta; order Neuroptera; family Sisyridae; genus Sisyra; species Sisyra terminalis. The sequence continues at coordinate 59,751,332 of OY292276.1, forward strand.
AAACCGTGGGTTAACCATCGTTGATTTTTCACGAAAATGGTCTAATAAAAAATTTTTTTTTTTAGGATGCCAAATGAAAGAATAAGTCCCTCTGTACATGCTGTGCAAATTTTACCCCAAACAAACCACGTTAAAGGGATGAACAGACCGTGTAAGGGATGAACACTTCCCACTAAGAGGGAGAGACGAACGTGGCTTCTTCAACAATTGCTTGTACCTTGGTTATATAAGGGATGATTTTCGAACCAAAGGCAGTTTCGGGTTCGTTATAATGTCTAGAACGATGATATAACAATTTTTTTCGGTTTCGAGGCAAAAAAATTTTTGGTCAAAAAAAACCGTGGGTTAACCATCGTTGATTTTTCACGAAAATGGTCATATAAAGGAATTTTTTTTTTAGGATGCCAAACGAAAGTATAAGTCCCTCTGTACATGCTGTGCAAATTTTACCCCAAACAAACCACGTTAAAGGGATGAACAGACCGTGTAAGGGATGAACACTTCCCACTAAGAGGGAGAGACGAACGTGGCTTCTTCAACAATTGCTTGTACCTTGGTTATATAAGGGATGATTTTCGAACCAAAGGCAGTTTCGGGTTCGTTACAATGTCTAGAACGATGATATAACAATTTTTTTCGGTTTCGAGGCAAAAAAATTTTTGGTCAAAAAAAACCGTGGGTTAACCATCGTTGATTTTTCACGAAAATGGTCAAATAAAGAAATTTTTTTTTTAGGATGCCAAATGAAAGTATAAGTCCCTCTGTACATGCTGTGCAAATTTTACCCCAAACAAACCACGTTAAAGGGATGAACAGGCCGTGTAAGGGATGAACACTTCCCACTAAGAGGGAGAGACGAACGTGGCTTCTTCAACAATTGCTTGTACCTTGGTTATATAAGGGATGATTTTCGAACCAAAGGCAGTTTCGGGTTCGTTACAATGTCTAGAACGATGATATAACAATTTTTTTCGGTTTCGAGGCAAAAAAATTTTTGGTCAAAAAAAACCGTGGGTTAACCATCGTTGATTTTTCACGAAAATGGTCATATAAAGAAATTTTTTTTTTAGGATGCCAAATGAAAGTATAAGTCCCTCTGTACATGCTGTGCAAATTTTACCCCAAACAAACCACGTTAAAGGGATGAACAGGCCGTGTAAGGGATGAACACTTCCCACTAAGAGGGAGAGACGAACGTGGCTTCTTCAACAATTGCTTGTACCTTGGTTATATAAGGGATGATTTTCGAACCAAAGGCAGTTTCGGGTTCGTTACAATGTCTAGAACGATGATATAACAATTTTTTTCGGTTTCGAGGCAAAAAAATTTTTGGTCAAAAAAAACCGTGGGTTAACCATCGTTGATTTTTTACGAAAATGGTCAAATAAAGAAATTTTTTTTTTAGGATGCCAAATGAAAGTATAAGTCCCTCTGTACATGCTGTGCAAATTTTACCCCAAACAAACCACGTTAAAGGGATGAACAGGCCGTGTAAGGGATGAACACTTCCCACTAAGAGGGGGAGACGAACGTTGCTTCTTCAACAATTGCTTGTACCTTGGTTATATAAGGGATGATTTTCGAACCAAAGGCAGTTTCGGGTTCGTTACAATGTCTAGAACGATGATATAACAATTTTTTTCGGTTTCGAGGCAAAAAAATTTTTGGTCAAAAAAAACCGTGGGTTAACCATCGTTGATTTTTCACGAAAATGGTCATATAAAGAAATTTTTTTTTTAGGATGCCAAATGAAAGTATAAGTCCCTCTGTACATGCTGTGCAAATTTTACCCCAAACAAACCACGTTAAAGGGATGAACAGGCCGTGTAAGGGATGAACACTTCCCACTAAGAGGGAGAGACGAACGTGGCTTCTTCAACAATTGCTTGTACCTTGGTTATATAAGGGGTGATTTTCGAACCAAAGGCAGTTTCGGGTTCGTTACAATGTCTAGAACGATGATATAACAATTTTTTTCGGTTTCGAGGCAAAAAAATTTTTGGTCAAAAAAAACCGTGGGTTAACCATCGTTGATTTTTCACGAAAATGGTCAAATAAAAAAATTTTTTTTTTAGGATGCCAAACGAAAGTATAAGTCCCTCTGTACATGCTGTGCAAATTTTACCCCAAACAAACCACGTTAAAGGGATGAACAGACCGTGTAAGGGATGAACACTTCCCACTAAGAGGGAGAGACGAACGTGGCTTCTTCAACAATTGCTTGTACCTTGGTTATATAAGGGATGATTTTCGAACCAAAGGCAGTTTCGGGTTCGTTATAATGTCTAGAACGATGATATAACAATTTTTTTCGGTTTCGAGGCAAAAAAATTTTTGGTCAAAAAAAACCGTGGGTTAACCATCGTTGATTTTTCACGAAAATGGTCAAATAAAAAAATTTTTTTTTTATGATGCCAAACGAAAGTATAAGTCCCTCTGTACATGCTGTGCAAATTTTACCCCAAACAAACCACGTTAAAGGGATGAACAGACCGTGTAAGGGATGAACACTTCCCACTAAGAGGGAGAGACGAACGTGGCTTCTTCAACAATTGCTTGTACCTTGGTTATATAAGGGATGATTTTCGAACCAAAGGCAGTTTCGGGTTCGTTACAATGTCTAGAACGATGATATAACAATTTTTTTCCGTTTCGAGGCAAAAAAATTTTTGGTCAAAAAAAACCGTGGGTTAACCATCGTTGATTTTTCACGAAAATGGTCAAATAAAAAAATTTTTTTTTTAGGATGCCAAATGAAAGTATAAGTCCCTCTGTACATGCTGTGCAAATTTTACCCCAAACAAACCGCGTTAAAGGGATGAACAGGCCGTGTAAGGGATGAACACTTCCCACTAAGAGGGAGAGACGAACGTGGCTTCTTCAACAATTGCTTGTACCTTGGTTATATAAGGGATGATTTTCGAACCAAAGGCAGTTTCGGGTTCGTTACAATGTCTAGAACGATGATATAACAATTTTTTTCGGTTTCGAGGCAAAAAAATTTTTGGTCAAAAAAAACCGTGGGTTAACCATCGTTGATTTTTCACGAAAATGGTCAAATAAATAATTTTTTTTTTAGGGTGCCAAACGAAAGTATAAGTCCCTCTGTACATGCTGTGCAAATTTTACCCCAAACAAACCACGTTAAAGGGATGAACAGGCCGTGTAAGGGATGAACACTTCCCACTAAGAGGGAGAGACGAACGTGGCTTCTTCAACAATTGCTTGTACCTTGGTTATATAAGGGATGATTTTCGAACCAAAGGCAGTTTCGGGTTCGTTACAATGTCTAGAACGATGATATAACAATTTTTTTCCGTTTCGAGGCAAAAAAATTTTTGGTCAAAAAAAACCGTGGGTTAACCATCTTTGATTTTTCACGAAAATGGTCAAATAAAAAAATTTTTTTTTTAGGGTGCCAAACGAAAGTATAAGTCCCTCTGTACATGCTGTGCAAATTTTACCCCAAACAAACCACGTTAAAGGGATGAACAGACCGTGTAAGGGATGAACACTTCCCACTAAGAGGGAGAGACGAACGTGGCTTCTTCAACAATTGCTTGTACCTTGGTTATATAAGGGATGATTTTCGAACCAAAGGCAGTTTCGGGTTCGTTACAATGTCTAGAACGATGATATAACAATTTTTTTCCGTTTCGAGGCAAAAAAATTTTTGGTCAAAAAAAACCGTGGGTTAACCATCGTTGATTTTTCACGAAAATGGTCAAATAAAAAAATTTTTTTTTTAGGATGCCAAATGAAAGTATAAGTCCCTCTGTACATGCTGTGCAAATTTTACCCCAAACAAACCGCGTTAAAGGGATGAACAGACCGTGTAAGGGATGAACACTTCCCACTAAGAGGGAGAGACGAACGTGGCTTCTTCAACAATTGCTTGTACCTTGGTTATATAAGGGATGATTTTCGAACCAAAGGCAGTTTCGGGTTCGTTACAATGTCTAGAACGATGATATAACAATTTTTTTCGGTTTCGAGGCAAAAAAATTTTTGGTCAAAAAAAACCGTGGGTTAACCATCGTTGATTTTTCACGAAAATGGTCTAATAAAAAATTTTTTTTTTTAGGATGCCAAATGAAAGAATAAGTCCCTCTGTACATGCTGTGCAAATTTTACCCCAAACAAACCACGTTAAAGGGATGAACAGACCGTGTAAGGGATGAACACTTCCCACTAAGAGGGAGAGACGAACGTGGCTTCTTCAACAATTGCTTGTACCTTGGTTATATAAGGGATGATTTTCGAACCAAAGGCAGTTTCGGGTTCGTTATAATGTCTAGAACGATGATATAACAATTTTTTTCGGTTTCGAGGCAAAAAAATTTTTGGTCAAAAAAAACCGTGGGTTAACCATCGTTGATTTTTCACGAAAATGGTCATATAAAGGAATTTTTTTTTTAGGATGCCAAACGAAAGTATAAGTCCCTCTGTACATGCTGTGCAAATTTTACCCCAAACAAACCACGTTAAAGGGATGAACAGACCGTGTAAGGGATGAACACTTCCCACTAAGAGGGAGAGACGAACGTGGCTTCTTCAACAATTGCTTGTACCTTGGTTATATAAGGGATGATTTTCGAACCAAAGGCAGTTTCGGGTTCGTTACAATGTCTAGAACGATGATATAACAATTTTTTTCGGTTTCGAGGCAAAAAAATTTTTGGTCAAAAAAAACCGTGGGTTAACCATCGTTGATTTTTCACGAAAATGGTCAAATAAAGAAATTTTTTTTTTAGGATGCCAAATGAAAGTATAAGTCCCTCTGTACATGCTGTGCAAATTTTACCCCAAACAAACCACGTTAAAGGGATGAACAGGCCGTGTAAGGGATGAACACTTCCCACTAAGAGGGAGAGACGAACGTGGCTTCTTCAACAATTGCTTGTACCTTGGTTATATAAGGGATGATTTTCGAACCAAAGGCAGTTTCGGGTTCGTTACAATGTCTAGAACGATGATATAACAATTTTTTTCGGTTTCGAGGCAAAAAAATTTTTGGTCAAAAAAAACCGTGGGTTAACCATCGTTGATTTTTCACGAAAATGGTCAAATAAAAAAATTTTTTTTTTATGATGCCAAACGAAAGTATAAGTCCCTCTGTACATGCTGTGCAAATTTTACCCCAAACAAACCACGTTAAAGGGATGAACAGACCGTGTAAGGGATGAACACTTCCCACTAAGAGGGAGAGACGAACGTGGCTTCTTCAACAATTGCTTGTACCTTGGTTATATAAGGGATGATTTTCGAACCAAAGGCAGTTTCGGGTTCGTTACAATGTCTAGAACGATGATATAACAATTTTTTTCGGTTTCGAGGCAAAAAAATTTTTGGTCAAAAAAAACCGTGGGTTAACCATCGTTGATTTTTTACGAAAATGGTCAAATAAAGAAATTTTTTTTTTAGGATGCCAAATGAAAGTATAAGTCCCTCTGTACATGCTGTGCAAATTTTACCCCAAACAAACCACGTTAAAGGGATGAACAGGCCGTGTAAGGGATGAACACTTCCCACTAAGAGGGGGAGACGAACGTTGCTTCTTCAACAATTGCTTGTACCTTGGTTATATAAGGGATGATTTTCGAACCAAAGGCAGTTTCGGGTTCGTTACAATGTCTAGAACGATGATATAACAATTTTTTTCGGTTTCGAGGCAAAAAAATTTTTGGTCAAAAAAAACCGTGGGTTAACCATCGTTGATTTTTCACGAAAATGGTCATATAAAGAAATTTTTTTTTTAGGATGCCAAATGAAAGTATAAGTCCCTCTGTACATGCTGTGCAAATTTTACCCCAAACAAACCACGTTAAAGGGATGAACAGGCCGTGTAAGGGATGAACACTTCCCACTAAGAGGGAGAGACGAACGTGGCTTCTTCAACAATTGCTTGTACCTTGGTTATATAAGGGGTGATTTTCGAACCAAAGGCAGTTTCGGGTTCGTTACAATGTCTAGAACGATGATATAACAATTTTTTTCGGTTTCGAGGCAAAAAAATTTTTGGTCAAAAAAAACCGTGGGTTAACCATCGTTGATTTTTCACGAAAATGGTCAAATAAAAAAATTTTTTTTTTAGGATGCCAAACGAAAGTATAAGTCCCTCTGTACATGCTGTGCAAATTTTACCCCAAACAAACCACGTTAAAGGGATGAACAGACCGTGTAAGGGATGAACACTTCCCACTAAGAGGGAGAGACGAACGTGGCTTCTTCAACAATTGCTTGTACCTTGGTTATATAAGGGATGATTTTCGAACCAAAGGCAGTTTCGGGTTCGTTATAATGTCTAGAACGATGATATAACAATTTTTTTCGGTTTCGAGGCAAAAAAATTTTTGGTCAAAAAAAACCGTGGGTTAACCATCGTTGATTTTTCACGAAAATGGTCAAATAAAAAAATTTTTTTTTTATGATGCCAAACGAAAGTATAAGTCCCTCTGTACATGCTGTGCAAATTTTACCCCAAACAAACCACGTTAAAGGGATGAACAGACCGTGTAAGGGATGAACACTTCCCACTAAGAGGGAGAGACGAACGTGGCTTCTTCAACAATTGCTTGTACCTTGGTTATATAAGGGATGATTTTCGAACCAAAGGCAGTTTCGGGTTCGTTACAATGTCTAGAACGATGATATAACAATTTTTTTCCGTTTCGAGGCAAAAAAATTTTTGGTCAAAAAAAACCGTGGGTTAACCATCGTTGATTTTTCACGAAAATGGTCAAATAAAAAAATTTTTTTTTTAGGATGCCAAATGAAAGTATAAGTCCCTCTGTACATGCTGTGCAAATTTTACCCCAAACAAACCGCGTTAAAGGGATGAACAGGCCGTGTAAGGGATGAACACTTCCCACTAAGAGGGAGAGACGAACGTGGCTTCTTCAACAATTGCTTGTACCTTGGTTATATAAGGGATGATTTTCGAACCAAAGGCAGTTTCGGGTTCGTTATAATGTCTAGAACGATGATATAACAATTTTTTTCGGTTTCGAGGCAAAAAAATTTTTGGTCAAAAAAAACCGTGGGTTAACCATCGTTGATTTTTCACGAAAATGGTCAAATAAAAAAATTTTTTTTTTATGATGCCAAACGAAAGTATAAGTCCCTCTGTACATGCTGTGCAAATTTTACCCCAAACAAACCACGTTAAAGGGATGAACAGACCGTGTAAGGGATGAACACTTCCCACTAAGAGGGAGAGACGAACGTGGCTTCTTCAACAATTGCTTGTACCTTGGTTATATAAGGGATGATTTTCGAACCAAAGGCAGTTTCGGGTTCGTTACAATGTCTAGAACGATGATATAACAATTTTTTTCGGTTTCGAGGCAAAAAAATTTTTGGTCAAAAAAAACCGTGGGTTAACCATCGTTGATTTTTCACGAAAATGGTCAAATAAATAATTTTTTTTTTAGGGTGCCAAACGAAAGTATAAGTCCCTCTGTACATGCTGTGCAAATTTTACCCCAAACAAACCACGTTAAAGGGATGAACAGGCCGTGTAAGGGATGAACACTTCCCACTAAGAGGGAGAGACGAACGTGGCTTCTTCAACAATTGCTTGTACCTTGGTTATATAAGGGATGATTTTCGAACCAAAGGCAGTTTCGGGTTCGTTACAATGTCTAGAACGATGATATAACAATTTTTTTCCGTTTCGAGGCAAAAAAATTTTTGGTCAAAAAAAACCGTGGGTTAACCATCTTTGATTTTTCACGAAAATGGTCAAATAAAAAAATTTTTTTTTTAGGGTGCCAAACGAAAGTATAAGTCCCTCTGTACATGCTGTGCAAATTTTACCCCAAACAAACCACGTTAAAGGGATGAACAGACCGTGTAAGGGATGAACACTTCCCACTAAGAGGGAGAGACGAACGTGGCTTCTTCAACAATTGCTTGTACCTTGGTTATATAAGGGATGATTTTCGAACCAAAGGCAGTTTCGGGTTCGTTACAATGTCTAGAACGATGATATAACAATTTTTTTCGGTTTCGAGGCAAAAAAATTTTTGGTCAAAAAAAACCGTGGGTTAACCATCGTTGATTTTTCACGAAAATGGTCTAATAAAAAATTTTTTTTTTTAGGATGCCAAATGAAAGAATAAGTCCCTCTGTACATGCTGTGCAAATTTTACCCCAAACAAACCACGTTAAAGGGATGAACAGACCGTGTAAGGGATGAACACTTCCCACTAAGAGGGAGAGACGAACGTGGCTTCTTCAACAATTGCTTGTACCTTGGTTATATAAGGGATGATTTTCGAACCAAAGGCAGTTTCGGGTTCGTTATAATGTCTAGAACGATGATATAACAATTTTTTTCGGTTTCGAGGCAAAAAAATTTTTGGTCAAAAAAAACCGTGGGTTAACCATCGTTGATTTTTCACGAAAATGGTCATATAAAGGAATTTTTTTTTTAGGATGCCAAACGAAAGTATAAGTCCCTCTGTACATGCTGTGCAAATTTTACCCCAAACAAACCACGTTAAAGGGATGAACAGACCGTGTAAGGGATGAACACTTCCCACTAAGAGGGAGAGACGAACGTGGCTTCTTCAACAATTGCTTGTACCTTGGTTATATAAGGGATGATTTTCGAACCAAAGGCAGTTTCGGGTTCGTTATAATGTCTAGAACGATGATATAACAATTTTTTTCGGTTTCGAGGCAAAAAAATTTTTGGTCAAAAAAAACCGTGGGTTAACCATCGTTGATTTTTCACGAAAATGGTCAAATAAAAAAATTTTTTTTTTATGATGCCAAACGAAAGTATAAGTCCCTCTGTACATGCTGTGCAAATTTTACCCCAAACAAACCACGTTAAAGGGATGAACAGACCGTGTAAGGGATGAACACTTCCCACTAAGAGGGAGAGACGAACGTGGCTTCTTCAACAATTGCTTGTACCTTGGTTATATAAGGGATGATTTTCGAACCAAAGGCAGTTTCGGGTTCGTTATAATGTCTAGAACGATGATATAACAATTTTTTTCGGTTTCGAGGCAAAAAAATTTTTGGTCAAAAAAAACCGTGGGTTAACCATCGTTGATTTTTCACGAAAATGGTCATATAAAGAAATTTTTTTTTTAGGATGCCAAACGAAAGTATAAGTCCCTCTGTACATGCTGTGCAAATTTTACCCCAAACAAACCACGTTAAAGGGATGAACAGACCGTGTAAGGGATGAACACTTCCCACTAAGAGGGAGAGACGAACGTGGCTTCTTCAACAATTGCTTGTACCTTGGTTATATAAGGGATGATTTTCGAACCAAAGGCAGTTTCGGGTTCGTTACAATGTCTAGAACGATGATATAACAATTTTTTTCCGTTTCGAGGCAAAAAAATTTTTGGTCAAAAAAAACCGTGGGTTAACCATCGTTGATTTTTCACGAAAATGGTCAAATAAAAAAATTTTTTTTTTAGGATGCCAAATGAAAGTATAAGTCCCTCTGTACATGCTGTGCAAATTTTACCCCAAACAAACCACGTTAAAGGGATGAACAGACCGTGTAAGGGATGAACACTTCCCACTAAGAGGGAGAGACGAACGTGGCTTCTTCAACAATTGCTTGTACCTTGGTTATATAAGGGATGATTTTCGAACCAAAGGCAGTTTCGGGTTCGTTATAATGTCTAGAACGATGATATAACAATTTTTTTCGGTTTCGAGGCAAAAAAATTTTTGGTCAAAAAAAACCGTGGGTTAACCATCGTTGATTTTTCACGAAAATGGTCAAATAAAAAAATTTTTTTTTTATGATGCCAAACGAAAGTATAAGTCCCTCTGTACATGCTGTGCAAATTTTACCCCAAACAAACCACGTTAAAGGGATGAACAGACCGTGTAAGGGATGAACACTTCCCACTAAGAGGGAGAGACGAACGTGGCTTCTTCAACAATTGCTTGTACCTTGGTTATATAAGGGATGATTTTCGAACCAAAGGCAGTTTCGGGTTCGTTATAATGTCTAGAACGATGATATAACAATTTTTTTCGGTTTCGAGGCAAAAAAATTTTTGGTCAAAAAAAACCGTGGGTTAACCATCGTTGATTTTTCACGAAAATGGTCAAATAAAAAAATTTTTTTTTTATGATGCCAAACGAAAGTATAAGTCCCTCTGTACATGCTGTGCAAATTTTACCCCAAACAAACCACGTTAAAGGGATGAACAGACCGTGTAAGGGATGAACACTTCCCACTAAGAGGGAGAGACGAACGTGGCTTCTTCAACAATTGCTTGTACCTTGGTTATATAAGGGATGATTTTCGAACCAAAGGCAGTTTCGGGTTCGTTACAATGTCTAGAACGATGATATAACAATTTTTTTCCGTTTCGAGGCAAAAAAATTTTTTGTCAAAAAAAACCGTGGGTTAACCATCGTTGATTTTTCACGAAAATGGTCAAATAAAAAAATTTTTTTTTTAGGATGCCAAATGAAAGTATAAGTCCCTCTGTACATGCTGTGCAAATTTTACCCCAAACAAACCACGTTAAAGGGATGAACAGACCGTGTAAGGGATGAACACTTCCCACTAAGAGGGAGAGACGAACGTGGCTTCTTCAACAATTGCTTGTACCTTGGTTATATAAGGGATGATTTTCGAACCAAAGGCAGTTTCGGGTTCGTTATAATGTCTAGAACGATGATATAACAATTTTTTTCGGTTTCGAGGCAAAAAAATTTTTGGTCAAAAAAAACCGTGGGTTAACCATCGTTGATTTTTCACGAAAATGGTCTAATAAAAAATTTTTTTTTTTAGGATGCCAAATGAAAGAATAAGTCCCTCTGTACATGCTGTGCAAATTTTACCCCAAACAAACCACGTTAAAGGGATGAACAGACCGTGTAAGGGATGAACACTTCCCACTAAGAGGGAGAGACGAACGTGGCTTCTTCAACAATTGCTTGTACCTTGGTTATATAAGGGATGATTTTCGAACCAAAGGCAGTTTCGGGTTCGTTATAATGTCTAGAACGATGATATAACAATTTTTTTCGGTTTCGAGGCAAAAAAATTTTTGGTCAAAAAAAACCGTGGGTTAACCATCGTTGATTTTTCACGAAAATGGTCATATAAAGGAATTTTTTTTTTAGGATGCCAAACGAAAGTATAAGTCCCTCTGTACATGCTGTGCAAATTTTACCCCAAACAAACCACGTTAAAGGGATGAACAGACCGTGTAAGGGATGAACACTTCCCACTAAGAGGGAGAGACGAACGTGGCTTCTTCAACAATTGCTTGTACCTTGGTTATATAAGGGATGATTTTCGAACCAAAGGCAGTTTCGGGTTCGTTATAATGTCTAGAACGATGATATAACAATTTTTTTCGGTTTCGAGGCAAAAAAATTTTTGGTCAAAAAAAACCGTGGGTTAACCATCGTTGATTTTTCACGAAAATGGTCAAATAAAAAAATTTTTTTTTTATGATGCCAAACGAAAGTATAAGTCCCTCTGTACATGCTGTGCAAATTTTACCCCAAACAAACCACGTTAAAGGGATGAACAGACCGTGTAAGGGATGAACACTTCCCACTAAGAGGGAGAGACGAACGTGGCTTCTTCAACAATTGCTTGTACCTTGGTTATATAAGGGATGATTTTCGAACCAAAGGCAGTTTCGGGTTCGTTATAATGTCTAGAACGATGATATAACAATTTTTTTCGGTTTCGAGGCAAAAAAATTTTTGGTCAAAAAAAACCGTGGGTTAACCATCGTTGATTTTTCACGAAAATGGTCATATAAAGAAATTTTTTTTTTAGGATGCCAAACGAAAGTATAAGTCCCTCTGTACATGCTGTGCAAATTTTACCCCAAACAAACCACGTTAAAGGGATGAACAGACCGTGTAAGGGATGAACACTTCCCACTAAGAGGGAGAGACGAACGTGGCTTCTTCAACAATTGCTTGTACCTTGGTTATATAAGGGATGATTTTCGAACCAAAGGCAGTTTCGGGTTCGTTACAATGTCTAGAACGATGATATAACAATTTTTTTCCGTTTCGAGGCAAAAAAATTTTTGGTCAAAAAAAACCGTGGGTTAACCATCGTTGATTTTTCACGAAAATGGTCAAATAAAAAAATTTTTTTTTTAGGATGCCAAATGAAAGTATAAGTCCCTCTGTACATGCTGTGCAAATTTTACCCCAAACAAACCACGTTAAAGGGATGAACAGACCGTGTAAGGGATGAACACTTCCCACTAAGAGGGAGAGACGAACGTGGCTTCTTCAACAATTGCTTGTACCTTGGTTATATAAGGGATGATTTTCGAACCAAAGGCAGTTTCGGGTTCGTTATAATGTCTAGAACGATGATATAACAATTTTTTTCGGTTTCGAGGCAAAAAAATTTTTGGTCAAAAAAAACCGTGGGTTAACCATCGTTGATTTTTCACGAAAATGGTCAAATAAAAAAATTTTTTTTTTATGATGCCAAACGAAAGTATAAGTCCCTCTGTACATGCTGTGCAAATTTTACCCCAAACAAACCACGTTAAAGGGATGAACAGACCGTGTAAGGGATGAACACTTCCCACTAAGAGGGAGAGACGAACGTGGCTTCTTCAACAATTGCTTGTACCTTGGTTATATAAGGGATGATTTTCGAACCAAAGGCAGTTTCGGGTTCGTTATAATGTCTAGAACGATGATATAACAATTTTTTTCGGTTTCGAGGCAAAAAAATTTTTGGTCAAAAAAAACCGTGGGTTAACCATCGTTGATTTTTCACGAAAATGGTCAAATAAAAAAATTTTTTTTTTATGATGCCAAATGAAAGTATAAGTCCCTCTGTACATGCTGTGCAAATTTTACCCCAAACAAACCACGTTAAAGGGATGAACAGACCGTGTAAGGGATGAACACTTCCCACTAAGAGGGAGAGACGAACGTGGCTTCTTCAACAATTGCTTGTACCTTGGTTATATAAGGGATGATTTTCGAACCAAAGGCAGTTTCGGGTTCGTTATAATGTCTAGAACGATGATATAACAATTTTTTTCGGTTTCGAGGCAAAAAAATTTTTGGTCAAAAAAAACCGTGGGTTAACCATCGTTGATTTTTCACGAAAATGGTCATATAAAGAAATTTTTTTTTTAGGATGCCAAACGAAAGTATAAGTCCCTCTGTACATGCTGTGCAAATTTTACCCCAAACAAACCACGTTAAAGGGATGAACAGACCGTGTAAGGGATGAACACTTCCCACTAAGAGGGAGAGACGAACGTGGCTTCTTCAACAATTGCTTGTACCTTGGTTATATAAGGGATGATTTTCGAACCAAAGGCAGTTTCGGGTTCGTTATAATGTCTAGAACGATGATATAACAATTTTTTTCGGTTTCGAGGCAAAAAAATTTTTGGTCAAAAAAAACCGTGGGTTAACCATCGTTGATTTTTCACGAAAATGGTCAAATAAAAAAATTTTTTTTTTATGATGCCAAACGAAAGTATAAGTCCCTCTGTACATGCTGTGCAAATTTTACCCCAAACAAACCACGTTAAAGGGATGAACAGACCGTGTAAGGGATGAACACTTCCCACTAAGAGGGAGAGACGAACGTGGCTTCTTCAACAATTGCTTGTACCTTGGTTATATAAGGGATGATTTTCGAACCAAAGGCAGTTTCGGGTTCGTTATAATGTCTAGAACGATGATATAACAATTTTTTTCGGTTTCGAGGCAAAAAAATTTTTGGTCAAAAAAAACCGTGGGTTAACCATCGTTGATTTTTCACGAAAATGGTCAAATAAAAAAATTTTTTTTTTAGGATGCCAAATGAAAGTATAAGTCCCTCTGTACATGCTGTGCAAATTTTACCCCAAACAAACCACGTTAAAGGGATGAACAGACCGTGTAAGGGATGAACACTTCCCACTAAGAGGGAGAGACGAACGTGGCTTCTTCAACAATTGCTTGTACCTTGGTTATATAAGGGATGATTTTCGAACCAAAGGCAGTTTCGGGTTCGTTATAATGTCTAGAACGATGATATAACAATTTTTTTCGGTTTCGAGGCAAAAAAATTTTTGGTCAAAAAAAACCGTGGGTTAACCATCGTTGATTTTTCACGAAAATGGTCAAATAAAAAAATTTTTTCTTTATGATGCCAAACGAAAGTATAAGTCCCTCTGTACATGCTGTGCAAATTTTACCCCAAACAAACCACGTTAAAGGGATGAACAGACCGTGTAAGGGATGAACACTTCCCACTAAGAGGGAGAGACGAACGTGGCTTCTTCAACAATTGCTTGTACCTTGGTTATATAAGGGATGATTTTCGAACCAAAGGCAGTTTCGGGTTCGTTATAATGTCTAGAACGATGATATAACAATTTTTTTCGGTTTCGAGGCAAAAAAATTTTTGGTCAAAAAAAACCGTGGGTTAACCATCGTTGATTTTTCACGAAAATGGTCAAATAAAAAAATTTTTTTTTTATGATGCCAAACGAAAGTATAAGTCCCTCTGTACATGCTGTGCAAATTTTACCCCAAACAAACCACGTTAAAGGGATGAACAGACCGTGTAAGGGATGAACACTTCCCACTAAGAGGGAGAGACGAACGTGGCTTCTTCAACAATTGCTTGTACCTTGGTTATATAAGGGATGATTTTCGAACCAAAGGCAGTTTCGGGTTCGTTATAATGTCTAGAACGATGATATAACAATTTTTTTCGGTTTCGAGGCAAAAAAATTTTTGGTCAAAAAAAACCGTGGGTTAACCATCGTTGATTTTTCACGAAAATGGTCAAATAAAAAAATTTTTTTTTTATGATGCCAAACGAAAGTATAAGTCCCTCTGTACATGCTGTGCAAATTTTACCCCAAACAAACCACGTTAAAGGGATGAACAGACCGTGTAAGGGATGAACACTTCCCACTAAGAGGGAGAGACGAACGTGGCTTCTTCAACAATTGCTTGTACCTTGGTTATATAAGGGATGATTTTCGAACCAAAGGCAGTTTCGGGTTCGTTATAATGTCTAGAACGATGATATAACAATTTTTTTCGGTTTCGAGGCAAAAAAATTTTTGGTCAAAAAAAACCGTGGGTTAACCATCGTTGATTTTTCACGAAAATGGTCAAATAAAAAAATTTTTTTTTTAGGATGCCAAATGAAAGTATAAGTCCCTCTGTACATGCTGTGCAAATTTTACCCCAAACAAACCACGTTAAAGGGATGAACAGACCGTGTAAGGGATGAACACTTCCCACTAAGAGGGAGAGACGAACGTGGCTTCTTCAACAATTGCTTGTACCTTGGTTATATAAGGGATGATTTTCGAACCAAAGGCAGTTTCGGGTTCGTTATAATGTCTAGAACGATGATATAACAATTTTTTTCGGTTTCGAGGCAAAAAAATTTTTGGTCAAAAAAAACCGTGGGTTAACCATCGTTGATTTTTCACGAAAATGGTCAAATAAAAAAATTTTTTTTTTATGATGCCAAACGAAAGTATAAGTCCCTCTGTACATGCTGTGCAAATTTTACCCCAAACAAACCACGTTAAAGGGATGAACAGACCGTGTAAGGGATGAACACTTCCCACTAAGAGGGAGAGACGAACGTGGCTTCTTCAACAATTGCTTGTACCTTGGTTATATAAGGGATGATTTTCGAACCAAAGGCAGTTTCGGGTTCGTTATAATGTCTAGAACGATGATATAACAATTTTTTTCGGTTTCGAGGCAAAAAAATTTTTGGTCAAAAAAAACCGTGGGTTAACCATCGTTGATTTTTCACGAAAATGGTCAAATAAAAAAATTTTTTTTTTATGATGCCAAACGAAAGTATAAGTCCCTCTGTACATGCTGTGCAAATTTTACCCCAAACAAACCACGTTAAAGGGATGAACAGACCGTGTAAGGGATGAACACTTCCCACTAAGAGGGAGAGACGAACGTGGCTTCTTCAACAATTGCTTGTACCTTGGTTATATAAGGGATGATTTTCGAACCAAAGGCAGTTTCGGGTTCGTTATAATGTCTAGAACGATGATATAACAATTTTTTTCGGTTTCGAGGCAAAAAAATTTTTGGTCAAAAAAAACCGTGGGTTAACCATCGTTGATTTTTCACGAAAATGGTCAAATAAAAAAATTTTTTTTTTATGATGCCAAACGAAAGTATAAGTCCCTCTGTACATGCTGTGCAAATTTTACCCCAAACAAACCACGTTAAAGGGATGAACAGACCGTGTAAGGGATGAACACTTCCCACTAAGAGGGAGAGACGAACGTGGCTTCTTCAACAATTGCTTGTACCTTGGTTATATAAGGGATGATTTTCGAACCAAAGGCAGTTTCGGGTTCGTTATAATGTCTAGAACGATGATATAACAATTTTTTTCGGTTTCGAGGCAAAAAAATTTTTGGTCAAAAAAAACCGTGGGTTAACCATCGTTGATTTTTCACGAAAATGGTCATATAAAGAAATTTTTTTTTTAGGATGCCAAACGAAAGTATAAGTCCCTCTGTACATGCTGTGCAAATTTTACCCCAAACAAACCACGTTAAAGGGATGAACAGACCGTGTAAGGGATGAACACTTCCCACTAAGAGGGAGAGACGAACGTGGCTTCTTCAACAATTGCTTGTACCTTGGTTATATAAGGGATGATTTTCGAACCAAAGGCAGTTTCGGGTTCGTTACAATGTCTAGAACGATGATATAACAATTTTTTTCCGTTTCGAGGCAAAAAAATTTTTGGTCAAAAAAAACCGTGGGTTAACCATCGTTGATTTTTCACGAAAATGGTCAAATAAAAAAATTTTTTTTTTAGGATGCCAAATGAAAGTATAAGTCCCTCTGTACATGCTGTGCAAATTTTACCCCAAACAAACCACGTTAAAGGGATGAACAGACCGTGTAAGGGATGAACACTTCCCACTAAGAGGGAGAGACGAACGTGGCTTCTTCAACAATTGCTTGTACCTTGGTTATATAAGGGATGATTTTCGAACCAAAGGCAGTTTCGGGTTCGTTATAATGTCTAGAACGATGATATAACAATTTTTTTCGGTTTCGAGGCAAAAAAATTTTTGGTCAAAAAAAACCGTGGGTTAACCATCGTTGATTTTTCACGAAAATGGTCAAATAAAAAAATTTTTTTTTTATGATGCCAAACGAAAGTATAAGTCCCTCTGTACATGCTGTGCAAATTTTACCCCAAACAAACCACGTTAAAGGGATGAACAGACCGTGTAAGGGATGAACACTTCCCACTAAGAGGGAGAGACGAACGTGGCTTCTTCAACAATTGCTTGTACCTTGGTTATATAAGGGATGATTTTCGAACCAAAGGCAGTTTCGGGTTCGTTATAATGTCTAGAACGATGATATAACAATTTTTTTCGGTTTCGAGGCAAAAAAATTTTTGGTCAAAAAAAACCGTGGGTTAACCATCGTTGATTTTTCACGAAAATGGTCATATAAAGAAATTTTTTTTTTAGGATGCCAAACGAAAGTATAAGTCCCTCTGTACATGCTGTGCAAATTTTACCCCAAACAAACCACGTTAAAGGGATGAACAGACCGTGTAAGGGATGAACACTTCCCACTAAGAGGGAGAGACGAACGTGGCTTCTTCAACAATTGCTTGTACCTTGGTTATATAAGGGATGATTTTCGAACCAAAGGCAGTTTCGGGTTCGTTATAATGTCTAGAACGATGATATAACAATTTTTTTCGGTTTCGAGGCAAAAAAATTTTTGGTCAAAAAAAACCGTGGGTTAACCATCGTTGATTTTTCACGAAAATGGTCAAATAAAAAAATTTTTTTTTTATGATGCCAAACGAAAGTATAAGTCCCTCTGTACATGCTGTGCAAATTTTACCCCAAACAAACCACGTTAAAGGGATGAACAGACCGTGTAAGGGATGAACACTTCCCACTAAGAGGGAGAGACGAACGTGGCTTCTTCAACAATTGCTTGTACCTTGGTTATATAAGGGATGATTTTCGAACCAAAGGCAGTTTCGGGTTCGTTATAATGTCTAGAACGATGATATAACAATTTTTTTCGGTTTCGAGGCAAAAAAATTTTTGGTCAAAAAAAACCGTGGGTTAACCATCGTTGATTTTTCACGAAAATGGTCAAATAAAAAAATTTTTTTTTTATGATGCCAAACGAAAGTATAAGTCCCTCTGTACATGCTGTGCAAATTTTACCCCAAACAAACCACGTTAAAGGGATGAACAGACCGTGTAAGGGATGAACACTTCCCACTAAGAGGGAGAGACGAACGTGGCTTCTTCAACAATTGCTTGTACCTTGGTTATATAAGGGATGATTTTCGAACCAAAGGCAGTTTCGGGTTCGTTATAATGTCTAGAACGATGATATAACAATTTTTTTCGGTTTCGAGGCAAAAAAATTTTTGGTCAAAAAAAACCGTGGGTTAACCATCGTTGATTTTTCACGAAAATGGTCAAATAAAAAAATTTTTTTTTTTATGATGCCAAACGAAAGTATAAGTCCCTCTGTACATGCTGTGCAAATTTTACCCCAAACAAACCACGTTAAAGGGATGAACAGACCGTGTAAGGGATGAACACTTCCCACTAAGAGGGAGAGACGAACGTGGCTTCTTCAACAATTGCTTGTACCTTGGTTATATAAGGGATGATTTTCGAACCAAAGGCAGTTTCGGGTTCGTTATAATGTCTAGAACGATGATATAACAATTTTTTTCGGTTTCGAGGCAAAAAAATTTTTGGTCAAAAAAAACCGTGGGTTAACCATCGTTGATTTTTCACGAAAATGGTCAAATAAAAAAATTTTTTTTTTATGATGCCAAACGAAAGTATAAGTCCCTCTGTACATGCTGTGCAAATTTTACCCCAAACAAACCACGTTAAAGGGATGAACAGACCGTGTAAGGGATGAACACTTCCCACTAAGAGGGAGAGACGAACGTGGCTTCTTCAACAATTGCTTGTACCTTGGTTATATAAGGGATGATTTTCGAACCAAAGGCAGTTTCGGGTTCGTTATAATGTCTAGAACGATGATATAACAATTTTTTTCGGTTTCGAGGCAAAAAAATTTTTGGTCAAAAAAAACCGTGGGTTAACCATCGTTGATTTTTCACGAAAATGGTCAAATAAAAAAATTTTTTTTTTTATGATGCCAAACGAAAGTATAAGTCCCTCTGTACATGCTGTGCAAATTTTACCCCAAACAAACCACGTTAAAGGGATGAACAGACCGTGTAAGGGATGAACACTTCCCACTAAGAGGGAGAGACGAACGTGGCTTCTTCAACAATTGCTTGTACCTTGGTTATATAAGGGATGATTTTCGAACCAAAGGCAGTTTCGGGTTCGTTACAATGTCTAGAACGATGATATAACAATTTTTTTCGGTTTCGAGGCAAAAAAATTTTTGGTCAAAAAAAACCGTGGGTTAACCATCGTTGATTTTTCACGAAAATGGTCAAATAAAAAAATTTTTTTTTTTATGATGCCAAACGAAAGTATAAGTCCCTCTGTACATGCTGTGCAAATTTTACCCCAAACAAACCACGTTAAAGGGATGAACAGACCGTGTAAGGGATGAACACTTCCCACTAAGAGGGAGAGACGAACGTGGCTTCTTCAACAATTGCTTGTACCTTGGTTATATAAGGGATGATTTTCGAACCAAAGGCAGTTTCGGGTTCGTTACAATGTCTAGAACGATGATATAACAATTTTTTTCCGTTTCGAGGCAAAAAAATTTTTGGTCAAAAAAAACCGTGGGTTAACCATCGTTGATTTTTCACGAAAATGGTCAAATAAAAAAATTTTTTTTTTAGGATGCCAAATGAAAGTATAAGTCCCTCTGTACATGCTGTGCAAATTTTACCCCAAACAAACCACGTTAAAGGGATGAACAGACCGTGTAAGGGATGAACACTTCCCACTAAGAGGGAGAGACGAACGTGGCTTCTTCAACAATTGCTTGTACCTTGGTTATATAAGGGATGATTTTCGAACCAAAGGCAGTTTCGGGTTCGTTATAATGTCTAGAACGATGATATAACAATTTTTTTCGGTTTCGAGGCAAAAAAATTTTTGGTCAAAAAAAACCGTGGGTTAACCATCGTTGATTTTTCACGAAAATGGTCAAATAAAAAAATTTTTTTTTTATGATGCCAAACGAAAGTATAAGTCCCTCTGTACATGCTGTGCAAATTTTACCCCAAACAAACCACGTTAAAGGGATGAACAGACCGTGTAAGGGATGAACACTTCCCACTAAGAGGGAGAGACGAACGTGGCTTCTTCAACAATTGCTTGTACCTTGGTTATATAAGGGATGATTTTCGAACCAAAGGCAGTTTCGGGTTCGTTATAATGTCTAGAACGATGATATAACAATTTTTTTCGGTTTCGAGGCAAAAAAATTTTTGGTCAAAAAAAACCGTGGGTTAACCATCGTTGATTTTTCACGAAAATGGTCAAATAAAAAAATTTTTTTTTTATGATGCCAAACGAAAGTATAAGTCCCTCTGTACATGCTGTGCAAATTTTACCCCAAACAAACCACGTTAAAGGGATGAACAGACCGTGTAAGGAATGAACACTTCCCACTAAGAGGGAGAGACGAACGTGGCTTCTTCAACAATTGCTTGTACCTTGGTTATATAAGGGATGATTTTCGAACCAAAGGCAGTTTCGGGTTCGTTATAATGTCTAGAACGATGATATAACAATTTTTTTCGGTTTCGAGGCAAAAAAATTTTTGGTCAAAAAAAACCGTGGGTTAACCATCGTTGATTTTTCACGAAAATGGTCAAATAAAAAAATTTTTTTTTTATGATGCCAAACGAAAGTATAAGTCCCTCTGTACATGCTGTGCAAATTTTACCCCAAACAAACCACGTTAAAGGGATGAACAGACCGTGTAAGGGATGAACACTTCCCACTAAGAGGGAGAGACGAACGTGGCTTCTTCAACAATTGCTTGTACCTTGGTTATATAAGGGATGATTTTCGAACCAAAGGCAGTTTCGGGTTCGTTATAATGTCTAGAACGATGATATAACAATTTTTTTCGGTTTCGAGGCAAAAAAATTTTTGGTCAAAAAAAACCGTGGGTTAACCATCGTTGATTTTTCACGAAAATGGTCAAATAAAAAAATTTTTTTTTTATGATGCCAAACGAAAGTATAAGTCCCTCTGTACATGCTGTGCAAATTTTACCCCAAACAAACCACGTTAAAGGGATGAACAGACCGTGTAAGGGATGAACACTTCCCACTAAGAGGGAGAGACGAACGTGGCTTCTTCAACAATTGCTTGTACCTTGGTTATATAAGGGATGATTTTCGAACCAAAGGCAGTTTCGGGTTCGTTATAATGTCTAGAACGATGATATAACAATTTTTTTCGGTTTCGAGGCAAAAAAATTTTTGGTCAAAAAAAACCGTGGGTTAACCATCGTTGATTTTTCACGAAAATGGTCAAATAAAAAAATTTTTTTTTTTATGATGCCAAACGAAAGTATAAGTCCCTCTGTACATGCTGTGCAAATTTTACCCCAAACAAACCACGTTAAAGGGATGAACAGACCGTGTAAGGGATGAACACTTCCCACTAAGAGGGAGAGACGAACGTGGCTTCTTCAACAATTGCTTGTACCTTGGTTATATAAGGGATGATTTTCGAACCAAAGGCAGTTTCGGGTTCGTTATAATGTCTAGAACGATGATATAACAATTTTTTTCGGTTTCGAGGCAAAAAAATTTTTGGTCAAAAAAAACCGTGGGTTAACCATCGTTGATTTTTCACGAAAATGGTCAAATAAAAAAATTTTTTTTTTATGATGCCAAACGAAAGTATAAGTCCCTCTGTACATGCTGTGCAAATTTTACCCCAAACAAACCACGTTAAAGGGATGAACAGACCGTGTAAGGGATGAACACTTCCCACTAAGAGGGAGAGACGAACGTGGCTTCTTCAACAATTGCTTGTACCTTGGTTATATAAGGGATGATTTTCGAACCAAAGGCAGTTTCGGGTTCGTTACAATGTCTAGAACGATGATATAACAATTTTTTTCCGTTTCGAGGCAAAAAAATTTTTGGTCAAAAAAAACCGTGGGTTAACCATCGTTGATTTTTCACGAAAATGGTCAAATAAAAAAATTTTTTTTTTAGGATGCCAAATGAAAGTATAAGTCCCTCTGTACATGCTGTGCAAATTTTACCCCAAACAAACCACGTTAAAGGGATGAACAGACCGTGTAAGGGATGAACACTTCCCACTAAGAGGGAGAGACGAACGTGGCTTCTTCAACAATTGCTTGTACCTTGGTTATATAAGGGATGATTTTCGAACCAAAGGCAGTTTCGGGTTCGTTATAATGTCTAGAACGATGATATAACAATTTTTTTCGGTTTCGAGGCAAAAAAATTTTTGGTCAAAAAAAACCGTGGGTTAACCATCGTTGATTTTTCACGAAAATGGTCAAATAAAAAAATTTTTTTTTTATGATGCCAAACGAAAGTATAAGTCCCTCTGTACATGCTGTGCAAATTTTACCCCAAACAAACCACGTTAAAGGGATGAACAGACCGTGTAAGGGATGAACACTTCCCACTAAGAGGGAGAGACGAACGTGGCTTCTTCAACAATTGCTTGTACCTTGGTTATATAAGGGATGATTTTCGAACCAAAGGCAGTTTCGGGTTCGTTATAATGTCTAGAACGATGATATAACAATTTTTTTCGGTTTCGAGGCAAAAAAATTTTTGGTCAAAAAAAACCGTGGGTTAACCATCGTTGATTTTTCACGAAAATGGTCAAATAAAAAAATTTTTTTTTTATGATGCCAAACGAAAGTATAAGTCCCTCTGTACATGCTGTGCAAATTTTACCCCAAACAAACCACGTTAAAGGGATGAACAGACCGTGTAAGGAATGAACACTTCCCACTAAGAGGGAGAGACGAACGTGGCTTCTTCAACAATTGCTTGTACCTTGGTTATATAAGGGATGATTTTCGAACCAAAGGCAGTTTCGGGTTCGTTATAATGTCTAGAACGATGATATAACAATTTTTTTCGGTTTCGAGGCAAAAAAATTTTTGGTCAAAAAAAACCGTGGGTTAACCATCGTTGATTTTTCACGAAAATGGTCAAATAAAAAAATTTTTTTTTTATGATGCCAAACGAAAGTATAAGTCCCTCTGTACATGCTGTGCAAATTTTACCCCAAACAAACCACGTTAAAGGGATGAACAGACCGTGTAAGGGATGAACACTTCCCACTAAGAGGGAGAGACGAACGTGGCTTCTTCAACAATTGCTTGTACCTTGGTTATATAAGGGATGATTTTCGAACCAAAGGCAGTTTCGGGTTCGTTATAATGTCTAGAACGATGATATAACAATTTTTTTCGGTTTCGAGGCAAAAAAATTTTTGGTCAAAAAAAACCGTGGGTTAACCATCGTTGATTTTTCACGAAAATGGTCAAATAAAAAAATTTTTTTTTTATGATGCCAAACGAAAGTATAAGTCCCTCTGTACATGCTGTGCAAATTTTACCCCAAACAAACCACGTTAAAGGGATGAACAGACCGTGTAAGGGATGAACACTTCCCACTAAGAGGGAGAGACGAACGTGGCTTCTTCAACAATTGCTTGTACCTTGGTTATATAAGGGATGATTTTCGAACCAAAGGCAGTTTCGGGTTCGTTATAATGTCTAGAACGATGATATAACAATTTTTTTCGGTTTCGAGGCAAAAAAATTTTTGGTCAAAAAAAACCGTGGGTTAACCATCGTTGATTTTTCACGAAAATGGTCAAATAAAAAAATTTTTTTTTTTATGATGCCAAACGAAAGTATAAGTCCCTCTGTACATGCTGTGCAAATTTTACCCCAAACAAACCACGTTAAAGGGATGAACAGACCGTGTAAGGGATGAACACTTCCCACTAAGAGGGAGAGACGAACGTGGCTTCTTCAACAATTGCTTGTACCTTGGTTATATAAGGGATGATTTTCGAACCAAAGGCAGTTTCGGGTTCGTTATAATGTCTAGAACGATGATATAACAATTTTTTTCGGTTTCGAGGCAAAAAAATTTTTGGTCAAAAAAAACCGTGGGTTAACCATCGTTGATTTTTCACGAAAATGGTCAAATAAAAAAATTTTTTTTTTATGATGCCAAACGAAAGTATAAGTCCCTCTGTACATGCTGTGCAAATTTTACCCCAAACAAACCACGTTAAAGGGATGAACAGACCGTGTAAGGGATGAACACTTCCCACTAAGAGGGAGAGACGAACGTGGCTTCTTCAACAATTGCTTGTACCTTGGTTATATAAGGGATGATTTTCGAACCAAAGGCAGTTTCGGGTTCGTTATAATGTCTAGAACGATGATATAACAATTTTTTTCGGTTTCGAGGCAAAAAAATTTTTGGTCAAAAAAAACCGTGGGTTAACCATCGTTGATTTTTCACGAAAATGGTCAAATAAAAAAATTTTTTTTTTTATGATGCCAAACGAAAGTATAAGTCCCTCTGTACATGCTGTGCAAATTTTACCCCAAACAAACCACGTTAAAGGGATGAACAGACCGTGTAAGGGATGAACACTTCCCACTAAGAGGGAGAGACGAACGTGGCTTCTTCAACAATTGCTTGTACCTTGGTTATATAAGGGATGATTTTCGAACCAAAGGCAGTTTCGGGTTCGTTATAATGTCTAGAACGATGATATAACAATTTTTTTCGGTTTCGAGGCAAAAAAATTTTTGGTCAAAAAAAACCGTGGGTTAACCATCGTTGATTTTTCACGAAAATGGTCATATAAAGAAATTTTTTTTTTAGGATGCCAAACGAAAGTATAAGTCCCTCTGTACATGCTGTGCAAATTTTACCCCAAACAAACCACGTTAAAGGGATGAACAGACCGTGTAAGGGATGAACACTTCCCACTAAGAGGGAGAGACGAACGTGGCTTCTTCAACAATTGCTTGTACCTTGGTTATATAAGGGATGATTTTCGAACCAAAGGCAGTTTCGGGTTCGTTACAATGTCTAGAACGATGATATAACAATTTTTTTCCGTTTCGAGGCAAAAAAATTTTTGGTCAAAAAAAACCGTGGGTTAACCATCGTTGATTTTTCACGAAAATGGTCAAATAAAAAAATTTTTTTTTTAGGATGCCAAATGAAAGTATAAGTCCCTCTGTACATGCTGTGCAAATTTTACCCCAAACAAACCACGTTAAAGGGATGAACAGACCGTGTAAGGGATGAACACTTCCCACTAAGAGGGAGAGACGAACGTGGCTTCTTCAACAATTGCTTGTACCTTGGTTATATAAGGGATGATTTTCGAACCAAAGGCAGTTTCGGGTTCGTTATAATGTCTAGAACGATGATATAACAATTTTTTTCGGTTTCGAGGCAAAAAAATTTTTGGTCAAAAAAAACCGTGGGTTAACCATCGTTGATTTTTCACGAAAATGGTCAAATAAAAAAATTTTTTTTTTATGATGCCAAACGAAAGTATAAGTCCCTCTGTACATGCTGTGCAAATTTTACCCCAAACAAACCACGTTAAAGGGATGAACAGACCGTGTAAGGGATGAACACTTCCCACTAAGAGGGAGAGACGAACGTGGCTTCTTCAACAATTGCTTGTACCTTGGTTATATAAGGGATGATTTTCGAACCAAAGGCAGTTTCGGGTTCGTTATAATGTCTAGAACGATGATATAACAATTTTTTTCGGTTTCGAGGCAAAAAAATTTTTGGTCAAAAAAAACCGTGGGTTAACCATCGTTGATTTTTCACGAAAATGGTCATATAAAGAAATTTTTTTTTTAGGATGCCAAACGAAAGTATAAGTCCCTCTGTACATGCTGTGCAAATTTTACCCCAAACAAACCACGTTAAAGGGATGAACAGACCGTGTAAGGGATGAACACTTCCCACTAAGAGGGAGAGACGAACGTGGCTTCTTCAACAATTGCTTGTACCTTGGTTATATAAGGGATGATTTTCGAACCAAAGGCAGTTTCGGGTTCGTTATAATGTCTAGAACGATGATATAACAATTTTTTTCGGTTTCGAGGCAAAAAAATTTTTGGTCAAAAAAAACCGTGGGTTAACCATCGTTGATTTTTCACGAAAATGGTCAAATAAAAAAATTTTTTTTTTATGATGCCAAACGAAAGTATAAGTCCCTCTGTACATGCTGTGCAAATTTTACCCCAAACAAACCACGTTAAAGGGATGAACAGACCGTGTAAGGGATGAACACTTCCCACTAAGAGGGAGAGACGAACGTGGCTTCTTCAACAATTGCTTGTACCTTGGTTATATAAGGGATGATTTTCGAACCAAAGGCAGTTTCGGGTTCGTTATAATGTCTAGAACGATGATATAACAATTTTTTTCGGTTTCGAGGCAAAAAAATTTTTGGTCAAAAAAAACCGTGGGTTAACCATCGTTGATTTTTCACGAAAATGGTCAAATAAAAAAAATTTTTTTTTAGGATGCCAAACGAAAGTATAAGTCCCTCTGTACATGCTGTGCAAATTTTTCCCCAAACAAACCACGTTAAAGGGATGAACAGACCGTGTAAGGGATGAACACTTCCCACTAAGAGGGAGAGACGAACGTGGCTTCTTCAACAATTGCTTGTACCTTGGTTATATAAGGGATGATTTTCGAACCAAAGGCAGTTTCGGGTTCGTTATAATGTCTAGAACGATGATATAACAATTTTTTTCGGTTTCGAGGCAAAAAAATTTTTGGTCAAAAAAAACCGTGGGTTAACCATCGTTGATTTTTCACGAAAATGGTCATATAAAGAAATTTTTTTTTTAGGATGCCAAACGAAAGTATAAGTCCCTCTGTACATGCTGTGCAAATTTTACCCCAAACAAACCACGTTAAAGGGATGAACAGACCGTGTAAGGGATGAACACTTCCCACTAAGAGGGAGAGACGAACGTGGCTTCTTCAACAATTGCTTGTACCTTGGTTATATAAGGGATGATTTTCGAACCAAAGGCAGTTTCGGGTTCGTTACAATGTCTAGAACGATGATATAACAATTTTTTTCGGTTTCCAGGCAAAAAAATTTTTGGTCAAAAAAAACCGTGGGTTAACCATCGTTGATTTTTCACGAAAATGGTCAAATAAAAAAATTTTTTTTTTAGGATGCCAAATGAAAGAATAAGTCCCTCTGTACATGCTGTGCAAATTTTACCCCAAACAAACCACGTTAAAGGGATGAACAGACCGTGTAAGGGATGAACACTTCCCACTAAGAGGGAGAGACGAACGTGGCTTCTTCAACAATTGCTTGTACCTTGGTTATATAAGGGATGATTTTCGAACCAAAGGCAGTTTCGGGTTCGTTATAATGTCTAGAACGATGATATAACAATTTTTTTCGGTTTCGAGGCAAAAAAATTTTTGGTCAAAAAAAACCGTGGGTTAACCATCGTTGATTTTTACGAAAATGGTCAAATAAAAAAATTTTTTTTTTAGGATGCCAAACGAATGTATAAGTCCCTCTGTACATGCTGTGCAAATTTTACCCCAAACAAACCACGTTAAAGGGATGAACAGACCGTGTAAGGGATGAACACTTCCCACTAAGAGGGAGAGACGAACGTGGCTTCTTCAACAATTGCTTGTACCTTGGTTATATAAGGGATGATTTTCGAACCAAAGGCAGTTTCGGGTTCGTTATAATGTCTAGAACGATGATATAACAATTTTTTTCGGTTTCGAGGCAAAAAAATTTTTGGTCAAAAAAAACCGTGGGTTAACCATCGTTGATTTTTCACGAAAATGGTCAAATAAAAAAATTTTTTTTTTATGATGCCAAACGAAAGTATAAGTCCCTCTGTACATGCTGTGCAAATTTTACCCCAAACAAACCACGTTAAAGGGATGAACAGACCGTGTAAGGGATGAACACTTCCCACTAAGAGGGAGAGACGAACGTGGCTTCTTCAACAATTGCTTGTACCTTGGTTATATAAGGGATGATTTTCGAACCAAAGGCAGTTTCGGGTTCGTTATAATGTCTAGAACGATGATATAACAATTTTTTTCGGTTTCGAGGCAAAAAAATTTTTGGTCAAAAAAAACCGTGGGTTAACCATCGTTGATTTTTCACGAAAATGGTCAAATAAAAAAATTTTTTTTTTATGATGCCAAACGAAAGTATAAGTCCCTCTGTACATGCTGTGCAAATTTTACCCCAAACAAACCACGTTAAAGGGATGAACAGACCGTGTAAGGGATGAACACTTCCCACTAAGAGGGAGAGACGAACGTGGCTTCTTCAACAATTGCTTGTACCTTGGTTATATAAGGGATGATTTTCGAACCAAAGGCAGTTTCGGGTTCGTTATAATGTCTAGAACGATGATATAACAATTTTTTTCGGTTTCGAGGCAAAAAAATTTTTGGTCAAAAAAAACCGTGGGTTAACCATCGTTGATTTTTCACGAAAATGGTCAAATAAAAAAATTTTTTTTTTATGATGCCAAACGAAAGTATAAGTCCCTCTGTACATGCTGTGCAAATTTTACCCCAAACAAACCACGTTAAAGGGATGAACAGACCGTGTAAGGGATGAACACTTCCCACTAAGAGGGAGAGACGAACGTGGCTTCTTCAACAATTGCTTGTACCTTGGTTATATAAGGGATGATTTTCGAACCAAAGGCAGTTTCGGGTTCGTTATAATGTCTAGAACGATGATATAACAATTTTTTTCGGTTTCGAGGCAAAAAAATTTTTGGTCAAAAAAAACCGTGGGTTAACCATCGTTGATTTTTCACGAAAATGGTCAAATAAAAAAATTTTTTTTTTATGATGCCAAACGAAAGTATAAGTCCCTCTGTACATGCTGTGCAAATTTTACCCCAAACAAACCACGTTAAAGGGATGAACAGACCGTGTAAGGGATGAACACTTCCCACTAAGAGGGAGAGACGAACGTGGCTTCTTCAACAATTGCTTGTACCTTGGTTATATAAGGGATGATTTTCGAACCAAAGGCAGTTTCGGGTTCGTTATAATGTCTAGAACGATGATATAACAATTTTTTTCGGTTTCGAGGCAAAAAAATTTTTGGTCAAAAAAAACCGTGGGTTAACCATCGTTGATTTTTCACGAAAATGGTCATATAAAGAAATTTTTTTTTTAGGATGCCAAACGAAAGTATAAGTCCCTCTGTACATGCTGTGCAAATTTTACCCCAAACAAACCACGTTAAAGGGATGAACAGACCGTGTAAGGGATGAACACTTCCCACTAAGAGGGAGAGACGAACGTGGCTTCTTCAACAATTGCTTGTACCTTGGTTATATAAGGGATGATTTTCGAACCAAAGGCAGTTTCGGGTTCGTTACAATGTCTAGAACGATGATATAACAATTTTTTTCGGTTTCCAGGCAAAAAAATTTTTGGTCAAAAAAAACCGTGGGTTAACCATCGTTGATTTTTCACGAAAATGGTCAAATAAAAAAATTTTTTTTTTAGGATGCCAAATGAAAGAATAAGTCCCTCTGTACATGCTGTGCAAATTTTACCCCAAACAAACCACGTTAAAGGGATGAACAGACCGTGTAAGGGATGAACACTTCCCACTAAGAGGGAGAGACGAACGTGGCTTCTTCAACAATTGCTTGTACCTTGGTTATATAAGGGATGATTTTCGAACCAAAGGCAGTTTCGGGTTCGTTATAATGTCTAGAACGATGATATAACAATTTTTTTCGGTTTCGAGGCAAAAAAATTTTTGGTCAAAAAAAACCGTGGGTTAACCATCGTTGATTTTTACGAAAATGGTCAAATAAAAAAATTTTTTTTTTAGGATGCCAAACGAATGTATAAGTCCCTCTGTACATGCTGTGCAAATTTTACCCCAAACAAACCACGTTAAAGGGATGAACAGACCGTGTAAGGGATGAACACTTCCCACTAAGAGGGAGAGACGAACGTGGCTTCTTCAACAATTGCTTGTACCTTGGTTATATAAGGGATGATTTTCAAACCAAAGGCAGTTTCGGGTTCGTTATAATGTCTAGAACGATGATATAACAATTTTTTTCGGTTTCGAGGCAAAAAAATTTTTGGTCAAAAAAAACCGTTGGTTAACCATCGTTGATTTTTCACGAAAATGGTCAAATAAAAAAATTTTTTTTTTAGGATGCCAAACGAAAGTATAAGTCCCTCTGTACATGCTGTGCAAATTTTACCCCAAACAAACCACGTTAAAGGGATGAACAGACCGTGTAAGGGATGAACACTTCCCACTAAGAGGGAGAGACGAACGTGGCTTCTTCAACAATTGCTTGTACCTTGGTTATATAAGGGATGATTTTCGAACCAAAGGCAGTTTCGGGTTCGTTATAATGTCTAGAACGATGATATAACAATTTTTTTCGGTTTCGAGGCAAAAAAATTTTTGGTCAAAAAAAACCGTGGGTTAACCATCGTTGATTTTTCACGAAAATGGTCAAATAAAAAAATTTTTTTTTTAGGATGCCAAACGAAAGTATAAGTCCCTCTGTACATGCTGTGCAAATTTTACCCCAAACAAACCACGTTAAAGGGATGAACAGACCGTGTAAGGGATGAACACTTCCCACTAAGAGGGAGAGACGAACGTGGCTTCTTCAACAATTGCTTGTACCTTGGTTATATAAGGGATGATTTTCGAACCAAAGGCAGTTTCGGGTTCGTTACAATGTCTAGAACGATGATATAACAATTTTTTTCGGTTTCGAGGCAAAAAAATTTTTGGTCAAAAAAAACCGTGGGTTAACCATCGTTGATTTTTCACGAAAATGGTCAAATAATGAAATTTTTTTTTTAGTATGCCAAACGAAAGTGTAAGTCCCTCTGTACATGCTGTGTAAATTTTTACCCAAACAAACCACGTTTAAGGGTTGAAATTGAGCATCTAAGTCGAAGAAGAAATCGTCAACCCCATCCCAACTACAAAGGCTTATAACGTGGTGGAATAAGGGATGATTTTCGAACCAAGGGCAGTTTCGGATTCGTAACAATGTATCATACGATATTATAACAGTCTTTATCGAATTCGGATCACAAACTTTTTTCGGCAAAAAAAACCGTGGGTAAACCATCGTTGATTTTCCACGAAAATCGTCAAATTGAAAAAAAATTTTTTTAGGAAGCCAATCGAAAGTATAAGTCCATCTGTACATGCTGTGCAAAATTTTCCCCAAACAAACCACGTTTAAGGGATGAAGACGTCCTTCTAAGAGGGAGAGACAAAGGTGGGGCTACTTCAACAATTGCATCTAATATCGTGGATTAAGGGATGATTTTTTTCGTACCAAAGGCAGTTTCGGGTTCGTAACAATGTATCAAACGATAATGTAACTATTTTTCTTATGATTGGAAATATTCCTGAATTGTTTTTTAATATTTTTTTTCTTTTTTTCTCTAGTTACTCAACAAAGAACGGCGTTAACAACAAAGGATAGTTATTCGTTTTTGGTTTGTCCCTCATCATCATTCTTAACGTGGATTGATAGTGTATTAACAATTGAAATCCCATTGTTGAAATTTGGAAGTGAAAATGAATAATTTAAATCAAAGTGTTATCAGATTAAATTAGTGATCAGTGTTTAATGAATTTGTGATATAAATCTTTGGTTCGAACTGACCAAATCAAAGACAAAGAATCTCTTGAAAATGTTTGATTGTTAATTGCAAGAATATAATTTTTAGTTGTTTGGTTTATATATCTAAATAATAAAAATTATAATGGAATATGAATTAATAGAAAAAGTAAAATACATATTTGATTTAAAATTGTTATATGTACATGCGAACAAATTTGATATTAGAAAACATTTCATAGAAATATTAATTGTTGTAATTTTTTCTGTAATTGAATCTTTATTGATAATAAATAAATGTTTTTTCAATGGAATTCATTGTTTTCGTTATGAAGTTTTTAATTTCAGAGTATCCTTGATTTTTTTTCAGAATTTTTAAATTTTCAGCAATAATGATATTAAATAAGATTTGTTTGAGAAGATCTGTAATAGCTTAATGAAGCAATGATTTATTGATCGATCAATTGAAAATCATCTTAAACAACAATTACTTAATATGATTATTGTTGATCTTAAAAATTGACAGTAAGTGGCACTTTCGAGTATCAATTTTCTATTGGATTTCCGGTATTGTTGCACATAATATTCAGAAGAAATTAACCCTTTTGTTTGGCTATAAAATATCGAAGAATAACCAAAAGTCTTGAAAAAATTTTTTTGTGAAATATTTAAATATAATTTTCAATGCTCCAAAAACATATCTACTGCTAGTGTAGTGGATGTGAGTGGTGAACATAGCGCCGGAGATCTCGGGTTCGATACCCGAGAATGTATATTTTTTTTTTTTTTATTTTTTTTTTTTTTATTTTTTTTTTTTAATTATTTTTTTATATTTTTTGTCGTAATAGTTAGTTCTATAACTTTATACCATTTCTCCTTAATCCTGAATCCTTAATGTCGAAATATTCGATTGATTATTTCAACCATTTGGGATCGGAAATAATCGATAAATAAGTTATATTTTTATAGCTACGATGCTCACTTAATTTAAAATGAAAAAAAAAATTTGGAAATTTATTTTATTAGAATTTTCGAGAAGGTTTAAAATTGAGTTGAAAAGTAATAAGAAATCCTTTTTTGACAATCCAATCGACAATAGTTATTGCATATAATTACATCATTGCTGCATAAGATTACGATCACTTTCCTTACAGAAAAACATGCACTTATTAGTGCATCCTTATTCGCATTAATTGATATTATATTATAGTACTACTAATATATTACGAAATAAAGCTATCTAATTAAATCCTTAAGCTATCGAAAATAACGTTGAAGAATATCAAAAAGTTGTCATGTCTTTAAACAATTCATCTGGATGTAATTCGAAACAACAATGGCTTAATTAACTTTCGGGAAGTTTAAAAAATTTCCATTTAATTTCAATCAATAAAAAAATCATATGAATTGAATATTTCGATTGCTTTTCATGTAATTTTCCGAATTTAATCATACGAAACAAAATTAGACCTAAATAGTATTACAGTATAACAAGCAAATCAATAATATCGAAAAAAGCGATTAAGGACATTAAAATGTTACCATGTCTTTAGACAAATTTTCCAACTTTAACATGGAGAAGCTATGGTTAAAATATTTTCGGGAAAATCAATTTCCTTCGATCGAAAAAATTTTTCAAGTTTCAATCGATTGAGAAATCTTTATGTATGAGTTTTAACGACATTTACATATATCTTCTAATGGCCGAGTGGACTGAGATGTGGACTATCATGCAGAAGATCATGGATTCGATTCCTGGTTCCGTAAGTTTTTTCTATTTCTATTAATATAAATATAATTCTAATGTATTCCTTTCAGCGTTAATTATCACTTTCGATCGTTAATAATTCACTTAACGTTAGTTTCAGTCGAATAATTCGATCATCACTTCAACCTTTCGAGGTTGAAAAGTGATCGATCGATTACGTAGATTTTTTTTTTTTGATTTCCGCATATGTGACGTCACCTAATGACGTCACTTAATGACGTCATCCGCGCAAAAATGAGGGGGAGGATATCGAATTTTCGATTTTCGAGCAATAGGATTTAGGTAATGGCTTAGTTACGTAACGGGAAGCCTAAAAATCATATCCTATAGTGAATTTTTTTGGGTTTTTTTTTTGAAAAATTTTTGGCCGAAATTCTGAAGAATCTCAAATATAGGCTAAATCTGGTGTTTTTTTTCACTTTTTTCAACTTTAACGCCGTTTTAAGCGAAAACTATCGATCGTAGGTTAACGATAGTAGGCTCATTCGATAGCGCTTGAATTACTCTATCGATGGTGTAAATTTGGTCCCGGAAAAGCTTAAGGGGAAAAACTTTATTTTTTTGTTTTTCAGAAATTCAAAATCGTCGACCAGATGCCCGTCGATTTTATGAAAACATTTTTAATCGAATTTTAGGATGAAATTTACACCATAGGTGCATAACGTTACCATCGAGCTATAATCAAAACAAAAATTGAACTTTTCGAATCCCATCATAGATTTTTTTCAAAATGAAAATTTTTACTTACGTCATAGTGCTATGCGATTGTTAATTTGTTTTATCAAAAAATTCGATGATGGGATTCGAAAAGTTCAATTTTTGTTTTGGTTATAGCTCGATCGTAACGTTATGCACCTATGGTGTAAATTTCATCCTAAAATTCGATAAAAAAAATTTTCATAAAATCGACGGGCATCTGGTCGACGATTTTGAATTTCTGAAAAACAAAAAAATAAAGTTTTTCCCCTTAAGCTTTTCCGGGACCAAATTTACACCATCGATAGAGTAATTCAAGCGCTATCGAATGAGCCTACTATCGTTAACCTACGATCGATAGTTTTCGCTAAAAACGGCGTTAAAGTTGAAAAAAGTGAAAAAAAACGCGAAATTAGGCCTGTTTTTGGGATTTTTCAGAAACCCGGCCAAAAAATTTTCGAAAAAAAAACGAGAAAAATTGAGTTTAGAAAATGTTTTGTAGGCCTCCCGTGACGTAACTAAGCCAATCCCGGTACCCTATTTCACGAAAATCGAAAATTCGATATCCTCCCCCTCATTTTTTCGGGAATGACGTCATTGAGTGACGTCATTGGATGGCGACGTATGTGTGACGTCACATATTCGGAATTAAAAAAAAAAACTAAGTAATCGATCGATCACTTCTCAACCTCGAAAGGTTGGAAGTGATGATCGAATTATTCGGCTGAAACTAACGTTAAGTGAATTATTAACGATCGAAAGTGATAATTTAAGCTGTAACGAATATATAGAAATTAGAAATTTGTTAGTAGAAATATAAAAATCTTTTACCTTATTGGGGGATCGATCCATCGTCTTTCCGTTTACAACATATTCCGTGCGCTTATCGATTCGGCCATTGGAAGATATATTTATTGATCGTTAAAACTCATATATAAAGATTTCTTCATTGCTGGAAACTTGACAATTTTTTTCGATCGAAGGAATTGGAATTTTCCAAAAATATTTTTACCATAGCTGCTCCATGTTAATCCAGGAAAATTTGTCTTAAGACATTGTAACATTTTATAGTCCTTGATCCTTTTTTCGTAAAAACAAATTTATATTTGAATAGCATTATCATACATCATATATAATACTTTAATATCGAATTAATTAACTGTAATTTTTTACAATCGGACAATTTTCGTGGAGTTTCCCGGAAAAATTTGAACCATTGCTTCCTCCCTGTTACGTTCGGAAAAGTTGTGGAACCACATTGTGAAATTTTTAGGTCCTTGATACTTTTTTTCAAGAAAACAATTTACATTTGCATTGCATTATAACGCATAATACGAAAACTTTTAATTTCGTAAAACTCGATTATGGTTATCGAAAAGTTCAAATTGTTTTCGATTATAGCTTGATTGTAACGTTATGCACCTATGGTGTAAATTTCATCCTAAAATTCGATTAAAAATGTTTTCATAAAATCGACGGGCATCTGGTCGACGAAATTAAATTTTTGAAAAGTTGAAAAGTAAAGTTTTTCCCCTTAAGCTTTTCCGAGACCAAATTTACACCATCGATAGAGTAATTCAAGCGCTATCGAATGAGCCTACTATCGTTAACCTACGATCGATAGTTTTCGCTTAAAACGGCGTTAAAGTTGAAAAAAGTGAAAAAAACACCAGATTTAGCCTATTTTTGAGATTTTTCAGAATTTCGCCCAAAAATTTTTCGAAAAAAAAACCCAAAAAATTCACTATGGAATATGATTTTTAGGCTTCCCGTTACGTAACTAAGCCATTCCCTAAATCCTATTGCTCGAAAATCGAAAATTCGATATCCTCCCCCTCATTTTTACGCCGATGACGTCATTTGATGACGTCATTAGGTGACGTCACGTATCCGGAAATCAAAAAAAAAAAAATTCTACGTAATTGATCGATCACTTTTCAACCTCGAAAGGTTGAAGTGATGATCGAATTATTCGACTGAAACTAACGTTAAGTGAATTATTAACGATCGAAAGTGATAATTAACGCTGAAAGGAATACATTAGAATTATATTTATATTAATAGAAATAGAAAAAACTTACGGAACCAGGAATCGAATCCATGATCTTCTGCATTATAGTCCACATCTCAGTCCACTTGGCCATTGGAAGATATATGTAAACGTCGTTAAAACTCATATATAAAGATTTCTTCATCGATTGAAACTTGAAAAATTTTTTCGATCGAAGGAAATTGAATTTCCCGAAAATATTTTAACCATAGCTTCTCCATGTTAAAGTTGGAAAATTTGTCTAAAGACATGGTAACATTTTAATGTCCTTAATCGCTTTTTTCGATATTATTGATTTGCTTGTTATACTGTAATACTATTTAGGTCTAATTTTGTTTCGTATGATTAAATTCGGAAAATTCAATGAAAAGCAATCGAAATATTCAATTCATATGATTTTTTTATTGATTGAAAATAAATGGAAATTTTTTAAACTTCCCGAAACTTAATTAAGCCATTGTTGTTTCGAATTACATCCAGAAGAATTCTTGAAAGACATGGCAACTTTTTGATATTCTTCAACGTTATTTTCGGTAGCTTAAGGATTTAATTAGATAACTTTATTTCGTAATATATTAGTAGTACTATAATATAATATCAATTAATGCGAATAAGGATGCACTAATAAGTGCATGTTTTTCTGTAAGGAAAGTGATCGTAATCTTATGCAGCAATGATGTAATTATATGTAATAACTATTGTCGATTGGATTGTCAAAAAAGGATTTCTTATTACTCCTCGACTCAATTTTAAACCTTCTCGAAAATTCTAATAAAAAAATTTTCCAAAAATTTTTTTTAAAAATATTACTTATTGATCGATTAATTCCGACCCCAGATGGTTGAAATAATCAATCGAATATTTCGACTTTAAGGATTCAAAATCAAGGAGAAATGTTATAGAGTTAAAGAACAAACTATTACGGCAAAAAATATAAAAAAAAAATTAAAAAAAAAATTATACCCTCTCGGGAATCGAACCCGAGATCTCCGGCACTATGTTCACCACTCACATCCACTACACTAGCAGTAGATATGTTTTTGGAGCATTGAAAATTATATTTAAATATTTCACAAAAAATTTTGTTCAAGCCCTTTAGTTATTCTTCGATATTTTATAGCCAAACAAAAGGGTAATTTCTTTTGAACAATGTGTGCAACAATACCGGAAAACCAATAGAAAATTGATACTGGAAAGTGCCACTTATTGTCAATTTTTAACATCAACAATAATCATATTAAGTAATTGTTGTTTAAGATGATTTTCTATTGATCTATAAATCATTGCTTCATTAAGCTATTACAGATATTCTTAAATAAATATTATTAATTAATATCATTATTGCTGAAAAAAAATCAAGGATACCCTGAAATTAAAAAACTTTATAAATAAAACAATAAATTCCATTGAAATTTTATTTATTTAATATCAATAAAGATTCAATTACAGACAAAATAACAACAATTAATATTTCTAAGAAATGTTTTCTTATATCAAAATTGTTCGCATATACATATAACAATTTTAAATCAAATATTTCTTTTACATACATAATACATATACACAAACCACAAATACAGATACACAAACCAAACTACAATAAATTATATCTTTTTACACTAACAATTAAACATTTTCAAGAGATTCTTTGTCTATGATTTGGGCAGTTCGAACCAAAGATTTATATCACAAATTCATTAAACACTGATCACTAATTTAATCTGATAACACTTTGATTTAAATTATTCATTTTCACTTCCAAATTTCAACAATGGGATTTCAATTGTTAATACACTATCAATCCACGTTAAGAATGATGATGAGGGACAAACCAAAAACGAATAACTATCCTTTGTTGTTAACGCCGTTCTTTGTTGAGTAACTAGAGGCAAAAGAAAAATATTATTAAAAAACAATTCAGAAATACTTCCAAGCATAAGAAAAAGAGTTACATTATCGTTTGATACATTGTTACGAGCCCGAAACTGCTTTTGATTAGAAAAAAATCATCCCTTATTCTACGACATTACATCCAATTGTTGAAGTACCCCCACGTTGGTCTCTCCCTCTTAGAGGGACGTGTTCATCCCTTAAACGTGGTATGTTTGGAGACAAATTTGCACAGCCTGTACATATGGACTTATACTTTCGTTTGGCATCCTAAAAAAAAAATTTTTTTATTTGACCATTTTCGTGAAAAATCAACGATGGTTAACCCACGGTTTTTTTTGACCAAAAATTTTTTTGCCTCGAAACCGAAAAAAATTGTTATATCATCGTTCTAGACATTGTCACGAACCCGAAACTGCCTTTGGTTCTAAAATCATCCCTTATATAACCAAGGTACAAGCAATTGTTGAAGAAGCCACGTTCGTCTCTCCCTCTTAGTGGGAAGTGTTCATCCCTTACACGGCCTGTTCATCCCTTTAACGTGGTTTGTTTGGGGAAAAATTTGCACAGCATGTACAGAGGGACTTATACTTTCGTTTGGCATCCTAAAAAAAAATTTTTTTTATTTGACCATTTTCGTGAAAAATCAACGATGGTTAACCCACGGTTTTTTTTGACCAAAAATTTTTTTGCCTCGAAACCGAAAAAAATTGTTATATCATCGTTCTAGACATTGTCACGAACCCGAAACTGCCTTTGGTTCGAAAATCATCCCTTATATAACCAAGGTACAAGCAATTGTTGAAGAAGCCACGTTCGTCTCTCCCTCTTAGTGGGAAGTGTTCATCCCTTACACGGCCTGTTCATCCCTTTAACGTGGTTTGTTTGGGGAAAAATTTGCACAGCATGTACAGAGGGACTTATACTTTCGTTTGGCATCCTAAAAAAAAATTTTTTTTATTTGACCATTTTCGTGAAAAATCAACGATGGTTAACCCACGGTTTTTTTTGACCAAAAATTTTTTTGCCTCGAAACCGAAAAAAATTGTTATATCATCGTTCTAGACATTGTCACGAACCCGAAACTGCCTTTGGTTCGAAAATCATCCCTTATATAACCAAGGTACAAGCAATTGTTGAAGAAGCCACGTTCGTCTCTCCCTCTTAGTGGGAAGTGTTCATCCCTTACACGGCCTGTTCATCCCTTTAACGTGGTTTGTTTGGGGAAAAATTTGCACAGCATGTACAGAGGGACTTATACTTTCGTTTGGAATCCTAAAAAAAAATTTTTTTTATTTGACCATTTTCGTGAAAAATCAACGATGGTTAACCCACGGTTTTTTTTGACCAAAAATTTTTTTGCCTCGAAACCGAAAAAAATTGTTATATCATCGTTCTAGACATTGTCACGAACCCGAAACTGCCTTTGGTTCGAAAATCATCCCTTATATAACCAAGGTACAAGCAATTGTTGAAGAAGCCACGTTCGTCTCTCCCTCTTAGTGGGAAGTGTTCATCCCTTACACGGCCTGTTCATCCCTTTAACGTGGTTTGTTTGGGGAAAAATTTGCACAGCATGTACAGAGGGACTTATACTTTCGTTTGGCATCCTAAAAAAAAATTTTTTTTATTTGACCATTTTCGTGAAAAATCAACGATGGTTAACCCACGGTTTTTTTTGACCAAAAATTTTTTTGCCTCGAAACCGAAAAAAATTGTTATATCATCGTTCTAGACATTGTCACGAACCCGAAACTGCCTTTGGTTCGAAAATCATCCCTTATATAACCAAGGTACAAGCAATTGTTGAAGAAGCCACGTTCGTCTCTCCCTCTTAGTGGGAAGTGTTCATCCCTTACACGGCCTGTTCATCCCTTTAACGTGGTTTGTTTGGGGAAAAATTTGCACAGCATGTACAGAGGGACTTATACTTTCGTTTGGCATCCTAAAAAAAAATTTTTTTTATTTGACCATTTTCGTGAAAAATCAACGATGGTTAACCCACGGTTTTTTTTGACCAAAAATTTTTTTGCCTCGAAACCGAAAAAAATTGTTATATCATCGTTCTAGACATTGTCACGAACCCGAAACTGCCTTTGGTTCGAAAATCATCCCTTATATAACCAAGGTACAAGCAATTGTTGAAGAAGCCACGTTCGTCTCTCCCTCTTAGTGGGAAGTGTTCATCCCTTACACGGCCTGTTCATCCCTTTAACGTGGTTTGTTTGGGGAAAAATTTGCACAGCATGTACAGAGGGACTTATACTTTCGTTTGGCATCCTAAAAAAAAATTTTTTTTATTTGACCATTTTCGTGAAAAATCAACGATGGTTAACCCACGGTTTTTTTTGACCAAAAATTTTTTTGCCTCGAAACCGAAAAAAATTGTTATATCATCGTTCTAGACATTGTCACGAACCCGAAACTGCCTTTGGTTCGAAAATCATCCCTTATATAACCAAGGTACAAGCAATTGTTGAAGAAGCCACGTTCGTCTCTCCCTCTTAGTGGGAAGTGTTCATCCCTTACACGGCCTGTTCATCCCTTTAACGTGGTTTGTTTGGGGAAAAATTTGCACAGCATGTACAGAGGGACTTATACTTTCGTTTGGCATCCTAAAAAAATTTTTTTTTATTTGACCATTTTCGTGAAAAATCAACGATGGTTAACCCACGGTTTTTTTTGACCAAAAATTTTTTTGCCTCGAAACCGAAAAAAATTGTTATATCATCGTTCTAGACATTGTCACGAACCCGAAACTGCCTTTGGTTCGAAAATCATCCCTTATATAACCAAGGTACAAGCAATTGTTGAAGAAGCCACGTTCGTCTCTCCCTCTTAGTGGGAAGTGTTCATCCCTTACACGGCCTGTTCATCCCTTTAACGTGGTTTGTTTGGGGAAAAATTTGCACAGCATGTACAGAGGGACTTATACTTTCGTTTGGCATCCTAAAAAAAAAATTTTTTTATTTGACCATTTTCGTGAAAAATCAACGATGGTTAACCCACGGTTTTTTTTGACCAAAAATTTTTTTGCCTCGAAACCGAAAAAAATTGTTATATCATCGTTCTAGACATTGTCACGAACCCGAAACTGCCTTTGGTTCGAAAATCATCCCTTATATAACCAAGGTACAAGCAATTGTTGAAGAAGCCACGTTCGTCTCTCCCTCTTAGTGGGAAGTGTTCATCCCTTACACGGCCTGTTCATCCCTTTAACGTGGTTTGTTTGGGGAAAAATTTGCACAGCATGTACAGAGGGACTTATACTTTCGTTTGGCATCCTAAAAAAAAATTTTTTTTATTTGACCATTTTCGTGAAAAATCAACGATGGTTAACCCACGGTTTTTTTTGACCAAAAATTTTTTTGCCTCGAAACCGAAAAAAATTGTTATATCATCGTTCTAGACATTGTCACGAACCCGAAACTGCCTTTGGTTCGAAAATCATCCCTTATATAACCAAGGTACAAGCAATTGTTGAAGAAGCCACGTTCGTCTCTCCCTCTTAGTGGGAAGTGTTCATCCCTTACACGGCCTGTTCATCCCTTTAACGTGGTTTGTTTGGGGAAAAATTTGCACAGCATGTACAGAGGGACTTATACTTTCGTTTGGCATCCTAAAAAAAAATTTTTTTTATTTGACCATTTTCGTGAAAAATCAACGATGGTTAACCCACGGTTTTTTTTGACCAAAAATTTTTTTGCCTCGAAACCGAAAAAAATTGTTATATCATCGTTCTAGACATTGTCACGAACCCGAAACTGCCTTTGGTTCTAAAATCATCCCTTATATAACCAAGGTACAAGCAATTGTTGAAGAAGCCACGTTCGTCTCTCCCTCTTAGTGGGAAGTGTTCATCCCTTACACGGCCTGTTCATCCCTTTAACGTGGTTTGTTTGGGGAAAAATTTGCACAGCATGTACAGAGGGACTTATACTTTCGTTTGGCATCCTAAAAAAAAAATTTTTTTATTTGACCATTTTCGTGAAAAATCAACGATGGTTAACCCACGGTTTTTTTTGACCAAAAATTTTTTTGCCTCGAAACCGAAAAAAATTGTTATATCATCGTTCTAGACATTGTCACGAACCCGAAACTGCCTTTGGT
Organism: Sisyra terminalis; assembly: GCA_958496175.1. NCBI lineage: Eukaryota > Metazoa > Arthropoda > Insecta > Neuroptera > Sisyridae > Sisyra > Sisyra terminalis. The sequence goes on from OY292276.1 coordinate 59,793,508, forward strand.
TCTAAAATCATCCCTTATATAACCAAGGTACAAGCAATTGTTGAAGAAGCCACGTTCGTCTCTCCCTCTTAGTGGGAAGTGTTCATCCCTTACACGGCCTGTTCATCCCTTTAACGTGGTTTGTTTGGGGAAAAATTTGCACAGCATGTACAGAGGGACTTATACTTTCGTTTGGCATCCTAAAAAAAAAATTTTTTTATTTGACCATTTTCGTGAAAAATCAACGATGGTTAACCCACGGTTTTTTTTGACCAAAAATTTTTTTGCCTCGAAACCGAAAAAAATTGTTATATCATCGTTCTAGACATTGTCACGAACCCGAAACTGCCTTTGGTTCTAAAGTCATCCCTTATATAACCAAGGTACAAGCAATTGTTGAAGAAGCCACGTTCGTCTCTCCCTCTTAGTGGGAAGTGTTCATCCCTTACACGGCCTGTTCATCCCTTTAACGTGGTTTGTTTGGGGAAAAATTTGCACAGCATGTACAGAGGGACTTATACTTTCGTTTGGCATCCTAAAAAAAAATTTTTTTTATTTGACCATTTTCGTGAAAAATCAACGATGGTTAACCCACGGTTTTTTTTGACCAAAAATTTTTTTGCCTCGAAACCGAAAAAAATTGTTATATCATCGTTCTAGACATTGTCACGAACCCGAAACTGCCTTTGGTTCTAAAATCATCCCTTATATAACCAAGGTACAAGCAATTGTTGAAGAAGCCACGTTCGTCTCTCCCTCTTAGTGGGAAGTGTTCATCCCTTACACGGCCTGTTCATCCCTTTAACGTGGTTTGTTTGGGGAAAAATTTGCACAGCATGTACAGAGGGACTTATACTTTCGTTTGGCATCCTAAAAAAAAATTTTTTTTATTTGACCATTTTCGTGAAAAATCAACGATGGTTAACCCACGGTTTTTTTTGACCAAAAATTTTTTTGCCTCGAAACCGAAAAAAATTGTTATATCATCGTTCTAGACATTGTCACGAACCCGAAACTGCCTTTGGTTCTAAAATCATCCCTTATATAACCAAGGTACAAGCAATTGTTGAAGAAGCCACGTTCGTCTCTCCCTCTTAGTGGGAAGTGTTCATCCCTTACACGGCCTGTTCATCCCTTTAACGTGGTTTGTTTGGGGAAAAATTTGCACAGCATGTACAGAGGGACTTATACTTTCGTTTGGCATCCTAAAAAAAAATTTTTTTTATTTGACCATTTTCGTGAAAAATCAACGATGGTTAACCCACGGTTTTTTTTGACCAAAAATTTTTTTGCCTCGAAACCGAAAAAAATTGTTATATCATCGTTCTAGACATTGTCACGAACCCGAAACTGCCTTTGGTTCTAAAATCATCCCTTATATAACCAAGGTACAAGCAATTGTTGAAGAAGCCACGTTCGTCTCTCCCTCTTAGTGGGAAGTGTTCATCCCTTACACGGCCTGTTCATCCCTTTAACGTGGTTTGTTTGGGGAAAAATTTGCACAGCATGTACAGAGGGACTTATACTTTCGTTTGGCATCCTAAAAAAAAATTTTTTTTATTTGACCATTTTCGTGAAAAATCAACGATGGTTAACCCACGGTTTTTTTTGACCAAAAATTTTTTTGCCTCGAAACCGAAAAAAATTGTTATATCATCGTTCTAGACATTGTCACGAACCCGAAACTGCCTTTGGTTCTAAAATCATCCCTTATATAACCAAGGTACAAGCAATTGTTGAAGAAGCCACGTTCGTCTCTCCCTCTTAGTGGGAAGTGTTCATCCCTTACACGGCCTGTTCATCCCTTTAACGTGGTTTGTTTGGGGAAAAATTTGCACAGCATGTACAGAGGGACTTATACTTTCGTTTGGCATCCTAAAAAAAAATTTTTTTTATTTGACCATTTTCGTGAAAAATCAACGATGGTTAACCCACGGTTTTTTTTGACCAAAAATTTTTTTGCCTCGAAACCGAAAAAAATTGGTATATCATCGTTCTAGACATTGTCACGAACCCGAAACTGCCTTTGGTTCTAAAATCATCCCTTATATAACCAAGGTACAAGCAATTGTTGAAGAAGCCACGTTCGTCTCTCCCTCTTAGTGGGAAGTGTTCATCCCTTACACGGCCTGTTCATCCCTTTAACGTGGTTTGTTTGGGGAAAAATTTGCACAGCATGTACAGAGGGACTTATACTTTCGTTTGGCATCCTAAAAAAAAATTTTTTTTATTTGACCATTTTCGTGAAAAATCAACGATGGTTAACCCACGGTTTTTTTTGACCAAAAATTTTTTTGCCTCGAAACCGAAAAAAATTGTTATATCATCGTTCTAGACATTGTCACGAACCCGAAACTGCCTTTGGTTCTAAAATCATCCCTTATATAACCAAGGTACAAGCAATTGTTGAAGAAGCCACGTTCGTCTCTCCCTCTTAGTGGGAAGTGTTCATCCCTTACACGGCCTGTTCATCCCTTTAACGTGGTTTGTTTGGGGAAAAATTTGCACAGCATGTACAGAGGGACTTATACTTTCGTTTGGCATCCTAAAAAAAAATTTTTTTTATTTGACCATTTTCGTGAAAAATCAACGATGGTTAACCCACGGTTTTTTTTGACCAAAAAATTTTTTGCCTCGAAACCGAAAAAAATTGTTATATCATCGTTCTAGACATTGTCACGAACCCGAAACTGCCTTTGGTTCGAAAATCATCCCTTATATAACCAAGGTACAAGCAATTGTTGAAGAAGCCACGTTCGTCTCTCCCTCTTAGTGGGAAGTGTTCATCCCTTACACGGCCTGTTCATCCCTTTAACGTGGTTTGTTTGGGGAAAAATTTGCACAGCATGTACAGAGGGACTTATACTTTCGTTTGGCATCCTAAAAAAAAATTTTTTTTATTTGACCATTTTCGTGAAAAATCAACGATGGTTAACCCACGGTTTTTTTTGACCAAAAATTTTTTTGCCTCGAAACCGAAAAAAATTGGTATATCATCGTTCTAGACATTGTCACGAACCCGAAACTGCCTTTGGTTCTAAAATCATCCCTTATATAACCAAGGTACAAGCAATTGTTGAAGAAGCCACGTTCGTCTCTCCCTCTTAGTGGGAAGTGTTCATCCCTTACACGGCCTGTTCATCCCTTTAACGTGGTTTGTTTGGGGAAAAATTTGCACAGCATGTACAGAGGGACTTATACTTTCGTTTGGCATCCTAAAAAAAAATTTTTTTTATTTGACCATTTTCGTGAAAAATCAACGATGGTTAACCCACGGTTTTTTTTGACCAAAAATTTTTTTGTCTCGAAACCGAAAAAAATTGTTATATCATCGTTCTAGACATTGTCACGAACCCGAAACTGCCTTTGGTTCTAAAATCATCCCTTATATAACCAAGGTACAAGCAATTGTTGAAGAAGCCACGTTCGTCTCTCCCTCTTAGTGGGAAGTGTTCATCCCTTACACGGCCTGTTCATCCCTTTAACGTGGTTTGTTTGGGGAAAAATTTGCACAGCATGTACAGAGGGACTTATACTTTCGTTTGGCATCCTAAAAAAAAATTTTTTTTATTTGACCATTTTCGTGAAAAATCAACGATGGTTAACCCACGGTTTTTTTTGACCAAAAATTTTTTTGCCTCGAAACCGAAAAAAATTGTTATATCATCGTTCTAGACATTGTCACGAACCCGAAACTGCCTTTGGTTCTAAAATCATCCCTTATATAACCAAGGTACAAGCAATTGTTGAAGAAGCCACGTTCGTCTCTCCCTCTTAGTGGGAAGTGTTCATCCCTTACACGGCCTGTTCATCCCTTTAACGTGGTTTGTTTGGGGAAAAATTTGCACAGCATGTACAGAGGGACTTATACTTTCGTTTGGCATCCTAAAAAAAAATTTTTTTTATTTGACCATTTTCGTGAAAAATCAACGATGGTTAACCCACGGTTTTTTTTGACCAAAAATTTTTTTGCCTCGAAACCGAAAAAAATTGGTATATCATCGTTCTAGACATTGTCACGAACCCGAAACTGCCTTTGGTTCTAAAATCATCCCTTATATAACCAAGGTACAAGCAATTGTTGAAGAAGCCACGTTCGTCTCTCCCTCTTAGTGGGAAGTGTTCATCCCTTACACGGCCTGTTCATCCCTTTAACGTGGTTTGTTTGGGGAAAAATTTGCACAGCATGTACAGAGGGACTTATACTTTCGTTTGGCATCCTAAAAAAAAATTTTTTTTATTTGACCATTTTCGTGAAAAATCAACGATGGTTAACCCACGGTTTTTTTTGACCAAAAATTTTTTTGCCTCGAAACCGAAAAAAATTGTTATATCATCGTTCTAGACATTGTCACGAACCCGAAACTGCCTTTGGTTCTAAAATCATCCCTTATATAACCAAGGTACAAGCAATTGTTGAAGAAGCCACGTTCGTCTCTCCCTCTTAGTGGGAAGTGTTCATCCCTTACACGGCCTGTTCATCCCTTTAACGTGGTTTGTTTGGGGAAAAATTTGCACAGCATGTACAGAGGGACTTATACTTTCGTTTGGCATCCTAAAAAAAAATTTTTTTTATTTGACCATTTTCGTGAAAAATCAACGATGGTTAACCCACGGTTTTTTTTGACCAAAAATTTTTTTGCCTCGAAACCGAAAAAAATTGTTATATCATCGTTCTAGACATTGTCACGAACCCGAAACTGCCTTTGGTTCTAAAATCATCCCTTATATAACCAAGGTACAAGCAATTGTTGAAGAAGCCACGTTCGTCTCTCCCTCTTAGTGGGAAGTGTTCATCCCTTACACGGCCTGTTCATCCCTTTAACGTGGTTTGTTTGGGGAAAAATTTGCACAGCATGTACAGAGGGACTTATACTTTCGTTTGGCATCCTAAAAAAAAATTTTTTTTATTTGACCATTTTCGTGAAAAATCAACGATGGTTAACCCACGGTTTTTTTTGACCAAAAATTTTTTTGCCTCGAAACCGAAAAAAATTGGTATATCATCGTTCTAGACATTGTCACGAACCCGAAACTGCCTTTGGTTCTAAAATCATCCCTTATATAACCAAGGTACAAGCAATTGTTGAAGAAGCCACGTTCGTCTCTCCCTCTTAGTGGGAAGTGTTCATCCCTTACACGGCCTGTTCATCCCTTTAACGTGGTTTGTTTGGGGAAAAATTTGCACAGCATGTACAGAGGGACTTATACTTTCGTTTGGCATCCTAAAAAAAAATTTTTTTTATTTGACCATTTTCGTGAAAAATCAACGATGGTTAACCCACGGTTTTTTTTGACCAAAAATTTTTTTGCCTCGAAACCGAAAAAAATTGTTATATCATCGTTCTAGACATTGTCACGAACCCGAAACTGCCTTTGGTTCGAAAATCATCCCTTATATAACCAAGGTACAAGCAATTGTTGAAGAAGCCACGTTCGTCTCTCCCTCTTAGTGGGAAGTGTTCATCCCTTACACGGCCTGTTCATCCCTTTAACGTGGTTTGTTTGGGGAAAAATTTGCACAGCATGTACAGAGGGACTTATACTTTCGTTTGGCATCCTAAAAAAATTTTTTTTTATTTGACCATTTTCGTGAAAAATCAACGATGGTTAACCCACGGTTTTTTTTGACCAAAAATTTTTTTGCCTCGAAACCGAAAAAAATTGTTATATCATCGTTCTAGACATTGTCACGAACCCGAAACTGCCTTTGGTTCTAAAATCATCCCTTATATAACCAAGGTACAAGCAATTGTTGAAGAAGCCACGTTCGTCTCTCCCTCTTAGTGGGAAGTGTTCATCCCTTACACGGCCTGTTCATCCCTTTAACGTGGTTTGTTTGGGGAAAAATTTGCACAGCATGTACAGAGGGACTTATACTTTCGTTTGGCATCCTAAAAAAAAATTTTTTTTATTTGACCATTTTCGTGAAAAATCAACGATGGTTAACCCACGGTTTTTTTTGACCAAAAATTTTTTTGCCTCGAAACCGAAAAAAATTGTTATATCATCGTTCTAGACATTGTCACGAACCCGAAACTGCCTTTGGTTCTAAAATCATCCCTTATATAACCAAGGTACAAGCAATTGTTGAAGAAGCCACGTTCGTCTCTCCCTCTTAGTGGGAAGTGTTCATCCCTTACACGGCCTGTTCATCCCTTTAACGTGGTTTGTTTGGGGAAAAATTTGCACAGCATGTACAGAGGGACTTATACTTTCGTTTGGCATCCTAAAAAAAAATTTTTTTTATTTGACCATTTTCGTGAAAAATCAACGATGGTTAACCCACGGTTTTTTTTGACCAAAAATTTTTTTGCCTCGAAACCGAAAAAAATTGGTATATCATCGTTCTAGACATTGTCACGAACCCGAAACTGCCTTTGGTTCTAAAATCATCCCTTATATAACCAAGGTACAAGCAATTGTTGAAGAAGCCACGTTCGTCTCTCCCTCTTAGTGGGAAGTGTTCATCCCTTACACGGCCTGTTCATCCCTTTAACGTGGTTTGTTTGGGGAAAAATTTGCACAGCATGTACAGAGGGACTTATACTTTCGTTTGGCATCCTAAAAAAAAATTTTTTTTATTTGACCATTTTCGTGAAAAATCAACGATGGTTAACCCACGGTTTTTTTTGACCAAAAATTTTTTTGCCTCGAAACCGAAAAAAATTGTTATATCATCGTTCTAGACATTGTCACGAACCCGAAACTGCCTTTGGTTCTAAAATCATCCCTTATATAACCAAGGTACAAGCAATTGTTGAAGAAGCCACGTTCGTCTCTCCCTCTTAGTGGGAAGTGTTCATCCCTTACACGGCCTGTTCATCCCTTTAACGTGGTTTGTTTGGGGAAAAATTTGCACAGCATGTACAGAGGGACTTATACTTTCGTTTGGCATCCTAAAAAAAAATTTTTTTTATTTGACCATTTTCGTGAAAAATCAACGATGGTTAACCCACGGTTTTTTTTGACCAAAAATTTTTTTGCCTCGAAACCGAAAAAAATTGTTATATCATCGTTCTAGACATTGTCACGAACCCGAAACTGCCTTTGGTTCTAAAATCATCCCTTATATAACCAAGGTACAAGCAATTGTTGAAGAAGCCACGTTCGTCTCTCCCTCTTAGTGGGAAGTGTTCATCCCTTACACGGCCTGTTCATCCCTTTAACGTGGTTTGTTTGGGGAAAAATTTGCACAGCATGTACAGAGGGACTTATACTTTCGTTTGGCATCCTAAAAAAAAATTTTTTTTATTTGACCATTTTCGTGAAAAATCAACGATGGTTAACCCACGGTTTTTTTTGACCAAAAATTTTTTTGCCTCGAAACCGAAAAAAATTGGTATATCATCGTTCTAGACATTGTCACGAACCCGAAACTGCCTTTGGTTCTAAAATCATCCCTTATATAACCAAGGTACAAGCAATTGTTGAAGAAGCCACGTTCGTCTCTCCCTCTTAGTGGGAAGTGTTCATCCCTTACACGGCCTGTTCATCCCTTTAACGTGGTTTGTTTGGGGAAAAATTTGCACAGCATGTACAGAGGGACTTATACTTTCGTTTGGCATCCTAAAAAAAAATTTTTTTTATTTGACCATTTTCGTGAAAAATCAACGATGGTTAACCCACGGTTTTTTTTGACCAAAAATTTTTTTGCCTCGAAACCGAAAAAAATTGTTATATCATCGTTCTAGACATTGTCACGAACCCGAAACTGCCTTTGGTTCGAAAATCATCCCTTATATAACCAAGGTACAAGCAATTGTTGAAGAAGCCACGTTCGTCTCTCCCTCTTAGTGGGAAGTGTTCATCCCTTACACGGCCTGTTCATCCCTTTAACGTGGTTTGTTTGGGGAAAAATTTGCACAGCATGTACAGAGGGACTTATACTTTCGTTTGGCATCCTAAAAAAATTTTTTTTATTTGACCATTTTCGTGAAAAATCAACGATGGTTAACCCACGGTTTTTTTTGACCAAAAATTTTTTTGCCTCGAAACCGAAAAAAATTGGAAACTGCCTTTGGTTCGAAAATCATCCCTTATAGAACCAAGGTGCAAGCAATTGTTGAAGAAGCCACGTTCGTCTCTCCCTCTTAGTGGGAAGTGTTCATCCCTTACACGGCCTGTTCATCCCTTTAACGTGGTTTGTTTGGGGAAAAATTTGCACAGCATGTACAGAGGGACTTATACTTTCGTTTGGCATCCTAAAAAAAATTTTTTTTATTTGACCATTTTCGTGAAAAATCAACGATGGTTAACCCACGGTTTTTTTTTACCAAAAATTTTTTTGCCTCGAAACCGAAAAAAAATGTTATATCATCGTTCTAGACATTGTCACGAACCCGAAACTGCCTTTGGTTCGAAAATCATCCCTTATATAACCAAGGTACAAGCAATTGTTGAAGAAGCCACGTTCGTCTCTCCCTCTTAGTGGAAACTGTTCATCCCTTACACGGCCTGTTCATCCCTTTAACGTGGTTTGTTTGGGGAAAAATTTGCACAGCATGTACAAAGGGACTTATACTTTCGTTTGGCATCCTAAAAAAAAATTTTTTTATTTGACCATTTTCGTGAAAAATCAACGATGGTTAACCCACGGTTTTTTTTGACCAAAAATTTTTTTGCCTCGAAACCGAAAAAAAATGTTATATCATCGTTCTAGACATTGTCACGAACCCGAAACTGCCTTTGGTTCGAAAATCATCCCTTATATAACCAAGTTACAAGCAATTGTTGAAGAAGCCACGTTCGTCTCTCCCTCTTAGTGGGAAGTGTTCATCCCTTACACGGCCTGTTCATCCCTTTAACGTGGTTTGTTTGGGGAAAAATTTGCACAGCATGTACAGAGGGACTTATACTTTCGTTTGGCATCCTAAAAAAAAATTTTTTTATTTGACCATTTTCGTGAAAAATCAACGATGGTTAACCCACGGTTTTTTTTTACCAAAAATTTTTTTGCCTCGAAACCGAAAAAAAATGTTATATCATCGTTCTAGACATTGTCACGAATCCGAAACTGCCTTTGGTTCGAAAATCATCCCTTATAGAACCAAGGTGCAAGCAATTGTTGAAGAAGCCACGTTCGTCTCTCCCTCTTAGTGGGAAGTGTTCATCCCTTACACGGCCTGTTCATCCCTTTAACGTGGTTTGTTTGGGGAAAAATTTGCACAGCATGTACAGAGGGACTTATACTTTCGTTTGGCATCCTAAAAAAAAATTTTTTTATTTGACCATTTTCGTGAAAAATCAACGATGGTTAACCCACGGTTTTTTTTGACCAAAAATTTTTTTGCCTCGAAACCGAAAAAAAATGTTATATCATCGTTCTAGACATTGTCACGAACCCGAAACTGCCTTTGGTTCGAAAATCATCCCTTATATAACCAAGGTACAAGCAATTGTTGAAGAAGCCACGTTCGTCTCTCCCTCTTAGTGGAAACTGTTCATCCCTTACACGGCCTGTTCATCCCTTTAACGTGGTTTGTTTGGGGAAAAATTTGCACAGCATGTACAAAGGGACTTATACTTTCGTTTGGCATCCTAAAAAAAAATTTTTTTATTTGACCATTTTCGTGAAAAATCAACGATGGTTAACCCACGGTTTTTTTTGACCAAAAATTTTTTTGCCTCGAAACCGAAAAAAAATGTTATATCATCGTTCTAGACATTGTCACGAACCCGAAACTGCCTTTGGTTCGAAAATCATCCCTTATATAACCAAGTTACAAGCAATTGTTGAAGAAGCCACGTTCGTCTCTCCCTCTTAGTGGGAAGTGTTCATCCCTTACACGGCCTGTTCATCCCTTTAACGTGGTTTGTTTGGGGAAAAATTTGCACAGCATGTACAGAGGGACTTATACTTTCGTTTGGCATCCTAAAAAAAAATTTTTTTATTTGACCATTTTCGTGAAAAATCAACGATGGTTAACCCACGGTTTTTTTTGACCAAAAATTTTTTTGCCTCGAAACCGAAAAAAAATGTTATATCATCGTTCTAGACATTGTCACGAACCCGAAACTGCCTTTGGTTCGAAAATCATCCCTTATATAACCAAGGTACAAGCAATTGTTGAAGAAGCCACGTTCGTCTCTCCCTCTTAGTGGAAACTGTTCATCCCTTACACGGCCTGTTCATCCCTTTAACGTGGTTTGTTTGGGGAAAAATTTGCACAGCATGTACAAAGGGACTTATACTTTCGTTTGGCATCCTAAAAAAAAATTTTTTTATTTGACCATTTTCGTGAAAAATCAACGATGGTTAATCCACGGTTTTTTTTTACCAAAAATTTTTTTGCCTCGAAACCGAAAAAAAATGTTATATCATCGTTCTAGACATTGTCACGAATCCGAAACTGCCTTTGGTTCGAAAATCATCCCTTATAGAACCAAGGTGCAAGCAATTGTTGAAGAAGCCACGTTCGTCTCTCCCTCTTAGTGGGAAGTGTTCATCCCTTACACGGCCTGTTCATCCCTTTAACGTGGTTTGTTTGGGGAAAAATTTGCACAGCATGTACAGAGGGACTTATACTTTCGTTTGGCATCCTAAAAAAAAATTTTTTTATTTGACCATTTTCGTGAAAAATCAACGATGGTTAACCCACGGTTTTTTTTTACCAAAAATTTTTTTGCCTCGAAACCGAAAAAAATTGTTATATCATCGTTCTAGACATTGTCACGAACCCGAAACTGCCTTTGGTTCGAAAATCATCCCTTATATAACCAAGTTACAAGCAATTGTTGAAGAAGCCACGTTCGTCTCTCCCTCTTAGTGGGAAGTGTTCATCCCTTACACGGCCTGTTCATCCCTTTAACGTGGTTTGTTTGGGGAAAAATTTGCACAGCATGTACAGAGGGACTTATACTTTCGTTTGGCATCCTAAAAAAAAATTTTTTTATTTGACCATTTTCGTGAAAAATCAACGATGGTTAACCCACGGTTTTTTTTGACCAAAAATTTTTTTGCCTCGAAACCGAAAAAAAATGTTATATCATCGTTCTAGACATTGTCACGAACCCGAAACTGCCTTTGGTTCGAAAATCATCCCTTATATAACCAAGGTACAAGCAATTGTTGAAGAAGCCACGTTCGTCTCTCCCTCTTAGTGGAAACTGTTCATCCCTTACACGGCCTGTTCATCCCTTTAACGTGGTTTGTTTGGGGAAAAATTTGCACAGCATGTACAAAGGGACTTATACTTTCGTTTGGCATCCTAAAAAAAAATTTTTTTATTTGACCATTTTCGTGAAAAATCAACGATGGTTAATCCACGGTTTTTTTTTACCAAAAATTTTTTTGCCTCGAAACCGAAAAAAAATGTTATATCATCGTTCTAGACATTGTCACGAATCCGAAACTGCCTTTGGTTCGAAAATCATCCCTTATAGAACCAAGGTGCAAGCAATTGTTGAAGAAGCCACGTTCGTCTCTCCCTCTTAGTGGGAAGTGTTCATCCCTTACACGGCCTGTTCATCCCTTTAACGTGGTTTGTTTGGGGAAAAATTTGCACAGCATGTACAGAGGGACTTATACTTTCGTTTGGCATCCTAAAAAAAAATTTTTTTATTTGACCATTTTCGTGAAAAATCAACGATGGTTAACCCACGGTTTTTTTTTACCAAAAATTTTTTTGCCTCGAAACCGAAAAAAATTGTTATATCATCGTTCTAGACATTGTCACGAACCCGAAACTGCCTTTGGTTCGAAAATCATCCCTTATAGAACCAAGGTGCAAGCAATTGTTGAAGAAGCCACGTTCGTCTCTCCCTCTTAGTGGGAAGTGTTCATCCCTTACACGGCCTGTTCATCCCTTTAACGTGGTTTGTTTGGGGAAAAATTTGCACAGCATGTACAGAGGGACTTATACTTTCGTTTGGCATCCTAAAAAAAAAATTTTTTTAATTGACCATTTTCGTGAAAAATCAACGATGGTTAACCCACGGTTTTTTTTGACCAAAAATTTTTTTGCCTCGAAACTGAAAAAAAATGTTATATCATCGTTCTAGACATTGTCACGAACCCGAAACTGCCTTTGGTTCGAAAATCATCCCTTATATAACCAAGGTACAAGCAATTGTTGAAGAAGCCACGTTCGTCTCTCCCTCTTAGTGGAAAGTGTTCATCCCTTACACGGCCTGTTCATCCCTTTAACGTGGTTTGTTTGGGGAAAAATTTGCACAGCATGTACAGAGGGACTTATACTTTCGTTTGGCATCCTAAAAAAAAATTTTTTTATTTGACCATTTTCGTGAAAAATCAACGATGATTAACCCACGGTTTTTTTTTACCAAAAATTTTTTTGCCTCGAAACCGAAAAAAAATGTTATATCATCGTTCTAGACATTGTCACGAACCCGAAACTGCCTTTGGTTCGAAAATCATCCCTTATAGAACCAAGGTACAAGCAATTGTTGAAGAAGCCACGTTCGTCTCTCCCTCTTAGTGGGAAGTGTTCATCCCTTACACGGCCTGTTCATCCCTTAAACGTGGTTTGTTTGGGGAAAAATTTGCACAGCATGTACAGAGGGACTTATACTTTCGTTTGGCATCCTAAAAAAAAAATTTTTTTAATTGACCATTTTCGTGAAAAATCAACGATGGTTAACCCACGGTTTTTTTTGACCAAAAATTTTTTTGCCTCGAAACTGAAAAAAAATGTTATATCATCGTTCTAGACATTGTCACGAACCCGAAACTGCCTTTGGTTCGAAAATCATCCCTTATATAACCAAGGTACAAGCAATTGTTGAAGAAGCCACGTTCGTCTCTCCCTCTTAGTGGGAAGTGTTCATCCCTTACACGGCCTGTTCATCCCTTAAACGTGGTTTGTTTGGGGAAAAATTTGCACAGCATGTACAGAGGGACTTATACTTTCGTTTGGCATCCTAAAAAAAAAATTTTTTTAATTGACCATTTTCGTGAAAAATCAACGATGGTTAACCCACGGTTTTTTTTGACCAAAAATTTTTTTGCCTCGAAACTGAAAAAAAATGTTATATCATCGTTCTAGACATTGTCACGAACCCGAAACTGCCTTTGGTTCGAAAATCATCCCTTATATAACCAAGGTACAAGCAATTGTTGAAGAAGCCACGTTCGTCTCTCCCTCTTAGTGGGAAGTGTTCATCCCTTACACGGCCTGTTCATCCCTTAAACGTGGTTTGTTTGGGGAAAAATTTGCACAGCATGTACAGAGGGACTTATACTTTCGTTTGGCATCCTAAAAAAAAAATTTTTTTAATTGACCATTTTCGTGAAAAATCAACGATGGTTAACCCACGGTTTTTTTTGACCAAAAATTTTTTTGCCTCGAAACTGAAAAAAAATGTTATATCATCGTTCTAGACATTGTCACGAACCCGAAACTGCCTTTGGTTCGAAAATCATCCCTTATATAACCAAGGTACAAGCAATTGTTGAAGAAGCCACGTTCGTCTCTCCCTCTTAGTGGGAAGTGTTCATCCCTTACACGGCCTGTTCATCCCTTAAACGTGGTTTGTTTGGGGAAAAATTTGCACAGCATGTACAGAGGGACTTATACTTTCGTTTGGCATCCTAAAAAAAAAATTTTTTTAATTGACCATTTTCGTGAAAAATCAACGATGGTTAACCCACGGTTTTTTTTGACCAAAAATTTTTTTGCCTCGAAACTGAAAAAAAATGTTATATCATCGTTCTAGACATTGTCACGAACCCGAAACTGCCTTTGGTTCGAAAATCATCCCTTATATAACCAAGGTACAAGCAATTGTTGAAGAAGCCACGTTCGTCTCTCCCTCTTAGTGGGAAGTGTTCATCCCTTACACGGCCTGTTCATCCCTTAAACGTGGTTTGTTTGGGGAAAAATTTGCACAGCATGTACAGAGGGACTTATACTTTCGTTTGGCATCCTAAAAAAAAAATTTTTTTAATTGACCATTTTCGTGAAAAATCAACGATGGTTAACCCACGGTTTTTTTTGACCAAAAATTTTTTTGCCTCGAAACTGAAAAAAAATGTTATATCATCGTTCTAGACATTGTCACGAACCCGAAACTGCCTTTGGTTCGAAAATCATCCCTTATATAACCAAGGTACAAGCAATTGTTGAAGAAGCCACGTTCGTCTCTCCCTCTTAGTGGGAAGTGTTCATCCCTTACACGGCCTGTTCATCCCTTAAACGTGGTTTGTTTGGGGAAAAATTTGCACAGCATGTACAGAGGGACTTATACTTTCGTTTGGCATCCTAAAAAAAAAATTTTTTTAATTGACCATTTTCGTGAAAAATCAACGATGGTTAACCCACGGTTTTTTTTGACCAAAAATTTTTTTGCCTCGAAACTGAAAAAAAATGTTATATCATCGTTCTAGACATTGTCACGAACCCGAAACTGCCTTTGGTTCGAAAATCATCCCTTATATAACCAAGGTACAAGCAATTGTTGAAGAAGCCACGTTCGTCTCTCCCTCTTAGTGGGAAGTGTTCATCCCTTACACGGCCTGTTCATCCCTTAAACGTGGTTTGTTTGGGGAAAAATTTGCACAGCATGTACAGAGGGACTTATACTTTCGTTTGGCATCCTAAAAAAAAAATTTTTTTAATTGACCATTTTCGTGAAAAATCAACGATGGTTAACCCACGGTTTTTTTTGACCAAAAATTTTTTTGCCTCGAAACTGAAAAAAAATGTTATATCATCGTTCTAGACATTGTCACGAACCCGAAACTGCCTTTGGTTCGAAAATCATCCCTTATATAACCAAGGTACAAGCAATTGTTGAAGAAGCCACGTTCGTCTCTCCCTCTTAGTGGAAAGTGTTCATCCCTTACACGGCCTGTTCATCCCTTTAACGTGGTTTGTTTGGGGAAAAATTTGCACAGCATGTACAGAGGGACTTATACTTTCGTTTGGCATCCTAAAAAAAAAATTTTTTTAATTGACCATTTTCGTGAAAAATCAACGATGGTTAACCCACGGTTTTTTTTGACCAAAAATTTTTTTGCCTCGAAACTGAAAAAAAATGTTATATCATCGTTCTAGACATTGTCACGAACCCGAAACTGCCTTTGGTTCGAAAATCATCCCTTATATAACCAAGGTACAAGCAATTGTTGAAGAAGCCACGTTCGTCTCTCCCTCTTAGTGGGAAGTGTTCATCCCTTACACGGCCTGTTCATCCCTTAAACGTGGTTTGTTTGGGGAAAAATTTGCACAGCATGTACAGAGGGACTTATACTTTCGTTTGGCATCCTAAAAAAAAAATTTTTTTAATTGACCATTTTCGTGAAAAATCAACGATGGTTAACCCACGGTTTTTTTTGACCAAAAATTTTTTTGCCTCGAAACTGAAAAAAAATGTTATATCATCGTTCTAGACATTGTCACGAACCCGAAACTGCCTTTGGTTCGAAAATCATCCCTTATATAACCAAGGTACAAGCAATTGTTGAAGAAGCCACGTTCGTCTCTCCCTCTTAGTGGAAAGTGTTCATCCCTTACACGGCCTGTTCATCCCTTTAACGTGGTTTGTTTGGGGAAAAATTTGCACAGCATGTACAGAGGGACTTATACTTTCGTTTGGCATCCTAAAAAAAAAATTTTTTTAATTGACCATTTTCGTGAAAAATCAACGATGGTTAACCCACGGTTTTTTTTGACCAAAAATTTTTTTGCCTCGAAACCGAAAAAAAATGTTATATCATCGTTCTAGACATTGTCACGAACCCGAAACTGCCTTTGGTTCATAAATCATCCCTTATATAACCAAGTTACAAGCAATTGTTGAAGAAGCCACGTTCGTCTCTCCCTCTTAGTGGGAAGTGTTCATCCCTTACACGGCCTGTTCATCCCTTTAACGTGGTTTGTTTGGGGAAAAATTTGCACAGCATGTACAGAGGGACTTATACTTTCGTTTGGCATCCTAAAAAAAAAATTTTTTAATTGACCATTTTCGTGAAAAATCAACGATGGTTAACCCACGGTTTTTTTTGACCAAAAATTTTTTTGCCTCGAAACTGAAAAAAAATGTTATATCATCGTTCTAGACATTGTCACGAACCCGAAACTGCCTTTGGTTCGAAAATCATCCCTTATATAACCAAGTTACAAGCAATTGTTGAAGAAGCCACGTTCGTCTCTCCCTCTTAGTGGGAAGTGTTCATCCCTTACACGGCCTGTTCATCCCTTTAACGTGGTTTGTTTGGGGAAAAATTTGCACAGCATGTACAGAGGGACTTATACTTTCGATTGGCATCCTAAAAAAAAATTTTTTTATTTGACCATTTTCGTGAAAAATCAACGATGGTTAACCCACGGTTTTTTTTTACCAAAAATTTTTTTGCCTCGAAACCGAAAAAAAATGTTATATCATCGTTCTAGACATTGTCACGAATCCGAAACTGCCTTTGGTTCGAAAATCATCCCTTATAGAACCAAGGTGCAAGCAATTGTTGAAGAAGCCACGTTCGTCTCTCCCTCTTAGTGGGAAGTGTTCATCCCTTACACGGCCTGTTCATCCCTTTAACGTGGTTTGTTTGGGGAAAAATTTGCACAGCATGTACAGAGGGACTTATACTTTCGTTTGGCATCCTAAAAAAAATTTTTTTTATTTGACCATTTTCGTGAAAAATCAACGATGGTTAACCCACGGTTTTTTTTTACCAAAAATTTTTTTGCCTCGAAACCGAAAAAAAATGTTATATCATCGTTCTAGACATTGTCACGAACCCGAAACTGCCTTTGGTTCGAAAATCATCCCTTATATAACCAAGGTACAAGCAATTGTTGAAGAAGCCACGTTCGTCTCTCCCTCTTAGTGGAAACTGTTCATCCCTTACACGGCCTGTTCATCCCTTTAACGTGGTTTGTTTGGGGAAAAATTTGCACAGCATGTACAAAGGGACTTATACTTTCGTTTGGCATCCTAAAAAAAAATTTTTTTATTTGACCATTTTCGTGAAAAATCAACGATGGTTAACCCACGGTTTTTTTTGACCAAAAATTTTTTTGCCTCGAAACCGAAAAAAAATGTTATATCATCGTTCTAGACATTGTCACGAACCCGAAACTGCCTTTGGTTCGAAAATCATCCCTTATATAACCAAGTTACAAGCAATTGTTGAAGAAGCCACGTTCGTCTCTCCCTCTTAGTGGGAAGTGTTCATCCCTTACACGGCCTGTTCATCCCTTTAACGTGGTTTGTTTGGGGAAAAATTTGCACAGCATGTACAGAGGGACTTATACTTTCGTTTGGCATCCTAAAAAAAAATTTTTTTATTTGACCATTTTCGTGAAAAATCAACGATGGTTAACCCACGGTTTTTTTTGACCAAAAATTTTTTTGCCTCGAAACCGAAAAAAAATGTTATATCATCGTTCTAGACATTGTCACGAATCCGAAACTGCCTTTGGTTCGAAAATCATCCCTTATAGAACCAAGGTGCAAGCAATTGTTGAAGAAGCCACGTTCGTCTCTCCCTCTTAGTGGGAAGTGTTCATCCCTTACACGGCCTGTTCATCCCTTTAACGTGGTTTGTTTGGGGAAAAATTTGCACAGCATGTACAGAGGGACTTATACTTTCGTTTGGCATCCTAAAAAAAATTTTTTTTATTTGACCATTTTCGTGAAAAATCAACGATGGTTAACCCACGGTTTTTTTTTACCAAAAATTTTTTTGCCTCGAAACCGAAAAAAAATGTTATATCATCGTTCTAGACATTGTCACGAACCCGAAACTGCCTTTGGTTCGAAAATCATCCCTTATATAACCAAGGTACAAGCAATTGTTGAAGAAGCCACGTTCGTCTCTCCCTCTTAGTGGAAACTGTTCATCCCTTACACGGCCTGTTCATCCCTTTAACGTGGTTTGTTTGGGGAAAAATTTGCACAGCATGTACAAAGGGACTTATACTTTCGTTTGGCATCCTAAAAAAAAATTTTTTTATTTGACCATTTTCGTGAAAAATCAACGATGGTTAACCCACGGTTTTTTTTGACCAAAAATTTTTTTGCCTCGAAACCGAAAAAAAATGTTATATCATCGTTCTAGACATTGTCACGAACCCGAAACTGCCTTTGGTTCGAAAATCATCCCTTATATAACCAAGTTACAAGCAATTGTTGAAGAAGCCACGTTCGTCTCTCCCTCTTAGTGGGAAGTGTTCATCCCTTACACGGCCTGTTCATCCCTTTAACGTGGTTTGTTTGGGGAAAAATTTGCACAGCATGTACAGAGGGACTTATACTTTCGTTTGGCATCCTAAAAAAAAATTTTTTTATTTGACCATTTTCGTGAAAAATCAACGATGGTTAACCCACGGTTTTTTTTTACCAAAAATTTTTTTGCCTCGAAACCGAAAAAAAATGTTATATCATCGTTCTAGACATTGTCACGAATCCGAAACTGCCTTTGGTTCGAAAATCATCCCTTATAGAACCAAGGTGCAAGCAATTGTTGAAGAAGCCACGTTCGTCTCTCCCTCTTAGTGGGAAGTGTTCATCCCTTACACGGCCTGTTCATCCCTTTAACGTGGTTTGTTTGGGGAAAAATTTGCACAGCATGTACAGAGGGACTTATACTTTCGTTTGGCATCCTAAAAAAAAATTTTTTTATTTGACCATTTTCGTGAAAAATCAACGATGGTTAACCCACGGTTTTTTTTGACCAAAAATTTTTTTGCCTCGAAACCGAAAAAAAATGTTATATCATCGTTCTAGACATTGTCACGAACCCGAAACTGCCTTTGGTTCGAAAATCATCCCTTATATAACCAAGGTACAAGCAATTGTTGAAGAAGCCACGTTCGTCTCTCCCTCTTAGTGGAAACTGTTCATCCCTTACACGGCCTGTTCATCCCTTTAACGTGGTTTGTTTGGGGAAAAATTTGCACAGCATGTACAAAGGGACTTATACTTTCGTTTGGCATCCTAAAAAAAAATTTTTTTATTTGACCATTTTCGTGAAAAATCAACGATGGTTAACCCACGGTTTTTTTTGACCAAAAATTTTTTTGCCTCGAAACCGAAAAAAAATGTTATATCATCGTTCTAGACATTGTCACGAACCCGAAACTGCCTTTGGTTCGAAAATCATCCCTTATATAACCAAGTTACAAGCAATTGTTGAAGAAGCCACGTTCGTCTCTCCCTCTTAGTGGGAAGTGTTCATCCCTTACACGGCCTGTTCATCCCTTTAACGTGGTTTGTTTGGGGAAAAATTTGCACAGCATGTACAGAGGGACTTATACTTTCGTTTGGCATCCTAAAAAAAAATTTTTTTATTTGACCATTTTCGTGAAAAATCAACGATGGTTAACCCACGGTTTTTTTTGACCAAAAATTTTTTTGCCTCGAAACCGAAAAAAAATGTTATATCATCGTTCTAGACATTGTCACGAACCCGAAACTGCCTTTGGTTCGAAAATCATCCCTTATATAACCAAGTTACAAGCAATTGTTGAAGAAGCCACGTTCGTCTCTCCCTCTTAGTGGGAAGTGTTCATCCCTTACACGGCCTGTTCATCCCTTTAACGTGGTTTGTTTGGGGAAAAATTTGCACAGCATGTACAGAGGGACTTATACTTTCGTTTGGCATCCTAAAAAAAAATTTTTTTATTTGACCATTTTCGTGAAAAATCAACGATGGTTAACCCACGGTTTTTTTTGACCAAAAATTTTTTTGCCTCGAAACCGAAAAAAAATGTTATATCATCGTTCTAGACATTGTCACGAACCCGAAACTGCCTTTGGTTCGAAAATCATCCCTTATATAACCAAGGTACAAGCAATTGTTGAAGAAGCCACGTTCGTCTCTCCCTCTTAGTGGAAACTGTTCATCCCTTACACGGCCTGTTCATCCCTTTAACGTGGTTTGTTTGGGGAAAAATTTGCACAGCATGTACAAAGGGACTTATACTTTCGTTTGGCATCCTAAAAAAAAATTTTTTTATTTGACCATTTTCGTGAAAAATCAACGATGGTTAACCCACGGTTTTTTTTGACCAAAAATTTTTTTGCCTCGAAACCGAAAAAAAATGTTATATCATCGTTCTAGACATTGTCACGAACCCGAAACTGCCTTTGGTTCGAAAATCATCCCTTATATAACCAAGTTACAAGCAATTGTTGAAGAAGCCACGTTCGTCTCTCCCTCTTAGTGGGAAGTGTTCATCCCTTACACGGCCTGTTCATCCCTTTAACGTGGTTTGTTTGGGGAAAAATTTGCACAGCATGTACAGAGGGACTTATACTTTCGTTTGGCATCCTAAAAAAAAATTTTTTTATTTGACCATTTTCGTGAAAAATCAACGATGGTTAACCCACGGTTTTTTTTGACCAAAAATTTTTTTGCCTCGAAACCGAAAAAAAATGTTATATCATCGTTCTAGACATTGTCACGAACCCGAAACTGCCTTTGGTTCGAAAATCATCCCTTATATAACCAAGTTACAAGCAATTGTTGAAGAAGCCACGTTCGTCTCTCCCTCTTAGTGGGAAGTGTTCATCCCTTACACGGCCTGTTCATCCCTTTAACGTGGTTTGTTTGGGGAAAAATTTGCACAGCATGTACAGAGGGACTTATACTTTCGTTTGGCATCCTAAAAAAAAATTTTTTTATTTGACCATTTTCGTGAAAAATCAACGATGGTTAACCCACGGTTTTTTTTTACCAAAAATTTTTTTGCCTCGAAACCGAAAAAAATTGTTATATCATCGTTCTAGACATTGTCACGAACCCGAAACTGCCTTTGGTTCGAAAATCATCCCTTATAGAACCAAGGTACAAGCAATTGTTGAAGAAGCCACGTTCGTCTCTCCCTCTTAGTGGGAAGTGTTCATCCCTTACACGGCCTGTTCATCCCTTAAACGTGGTTTGTTTGGGGAAAAATTTGCACAGCATGTACAGAGGGACTTATACTTTCGTTTGGCATCCTAAAAAAAAAATTTTTTTAATTGACCATTTTCGTGAAAAATCAACGATGGTTAACCCACGGTTTTTTTTGACCAAAAATTTTTTTGCCTCGAAACTGAAAAAAAATGTTATATCATCGTTCTAGACATTGTCACGAACCCGAAACTGCCTTTGGTTCGAAAATCATCCCTTATATAACCAAGGTACAAGCAATTGTTGAAGAAGCCACGTTCGTCTCTCCCTCTTAGTGGGAAGTGTTCATCCCTTACACGGCCTGTTCATCCCTTAAACGTGGTTTGTTTGGGGAAAAATTTGCACAGCATGTACAGAGGGACTTATACTTTCGTTTGGCATCCTAAAAAAAAAATTTTTTTAATTGACCATTTTCGTGAAAAATCAACGATGGTTAACCCACGGTTTTTTTTGACCAAAAATTTTTTTGCCTCGAAACTGAAAAAAAATGTTATATCATCGTTCTAGACATTGTCACGAACCCGAAACTGCCTTTGGTTCGAAAATCATCCCTTATATAACCAAGGTACAAGCAATTGTTGAAGAAGCCACGTTCGTCTCTCCCTCTTAGTGGAAAGTGTTCATCCCTTACACGGCCTGTTCATCCCTTTAACGTGGTTTGTTTGGGGAAAAATTTGCACAGCATGTACAGAGGGACTTATACTTTCGTTTGGCATCCTAAAAAAAAAATTTTTTTAATTGACCATTTTCGTGAAAAATCAACGATGGTTAACCCACGGTTTTTTTTGACCAAAAATTTTTTTGCCTCGAAACTGAAAAAAAATGTTATATCATCGTTCTAGACATTGTCACGAACCCGAAACTGCCTTTGGTTCGAAAATCATCCCTTATATAACCAAGGTACAAGCAATTGTTGAAGAAGCCACGTTCGTCTCTCCCTCTTAGTGGGAAGTGTTCATCCCTTACACGGCCTGTTCATCCCTTAAACGTGGTTTGTTTGGGGAAAAATTTGCACAGCATGTACAGAGGGACTTATACTTTCGTTTGGCATCCTAAAAAAAAAATTTTTTTAATTGACCATTTTCGTGAAAAATCAACGATGGTTAACCCACGGTTTTTTTTGACCAAAAATTTTTTTGCCTCGAAACTGAAAAAAAATGTTATATCATCGTTCTAGACATTGTCACGAACCCGAAACTGCCTTTGGTTCGAAAATCATCCCTTATATAACCAAGGTACAAGCAATTGTTGAAGAAGCCACGTTCGTCTCTCCCTCTTAGTGGGAAGTGTTCATCCCTTACACGGCCTGTTCATCCCTTAAACGTGGTTTGTTTGGGGAAAAATTTGCACAGCATGTACAGAGGGACTTATACTTTCGTTTGGCATCCTAAAAAAAAAATTTTTTTAATTGACCATTTTCGTGAAAAATCAACGATGGTTAACCCACGGTTTTTTTTGACCAAAAATTTTTTTGCCTCGAAACTGAAAAAAAATGTTATATCATCGTTCTAGACATTGTCACGAACCCGAAACTGCCTTTGGTTCGAAAATCATCCCTTATATAACCAAGGTACAAGCAATTGTTGAAGAAGCCACGTTCGTCTCTCCCTCTTAGTGGGAAGTGTTCATCCCTTACACGGCCTGTTCATCCCTTAAACGTGGTTTGTTTGGGGAAAAATTTGCACAGCATGTACAGAGGGACTTATACTTTCGTTTGGCATCCTAAAAAAAAAATTTTTTTAATTGACCATTTTCGTGAAAAATCAACGATGGTTAACCCACGGTTTTTTTTGACCAAAAATTTTTTTGCCTCGAAACTGAAAAAAAATGTTATATCATCGTTCTAGACATTGTCACGAACCCGAAACTGCCTTTGGTTCGAAAATCATCCCTTATATAACCAAGGTACAAGCAATTGTTGAAGAAGCCACGTTCGTCTCTCCCTCTTAGTGGGAAGTGTTCATCCCTTACACGGCCTGTTCATCCCTTAAACGTGGTTTGTTTGGGGAAAAATTTGCACAGCATGTACAGAGGGACTTATACTTTCGTTTGGCATCCTAAAAAAAAAATTTTTTTAATTGACCATTTTCGTGAAAAATCAACGATGGTTAACCCACGGTTTTTTTTGACCAAAAATTTTTTTGCCTCGAAACTGAAAAAAAATGTTATATCATCGTTCTAGACATTGTCACGAACCCGAAACTGCCTTTGGTTCGAAAATCATCCCTTATATAACCAAGGTACAAGCAATTGTTGAAGAAGCCACGTTCGTCTCTCCCTCTTAGTGGAAAGTGTTCATCCCTTACACGGCCTGTTCATCCCTTTAACGTGGTTTGTTTGGGGAAAAATTTGCACAGCATGTACAGAGGGACTTATACTTTCGTTTGGCATCCTAAAAAAAAAATTTTTTTAATTGACCATTTTCGTGAAAAATCAACGATGGTTAACCCACGGTTTTTTTTGACCAAAAATTTTTTTGCCTCGAAACTGAAAAAAAATGTTATATCATCGTTCTAGACATTGTCACGAACCCGAAACTGCCTTTGGTTCGAAAATCATCCCTTATATAACCAAGGTACAAGCAATTGTTGAAGAAGCCACGTTCGTCTCTCCCTCTTAGTGGGAAGTGTTCATCCCTTACACGGCCTGTTCATCCCTTAAACGTGGTTTGTTTGGGGAAAAATTTGCACAGCATGTACAGAGGGACTTATACTTTCGTTTGGCATCCTAAAAAAAAAATTTTTTTAATTGACCATTTTCGTGAAAAATCAACGATGGTTAACCCACGGTTTTTTTTGACCAAAAATTTTTTTGCCTCGAAACTGAAAAAAAATGTTATATCATCGTTCTAGACATTGTCACGAACCCGAAACTGCCTTTGGTTCGAAAATCATCCCTTATATAACCAAGGTACAAGCAATTGTTGAAGAAGCCACGTTCGTCTCTCCCTCTTAGTGGAAAGTGTTCATCCCTTACACGGCCTGTTCATCCCTTTAACGTGGTTTGTTTGGGGAAAAATTTGCACAGCATGTACAGAGGGACTTATACTTTCGTTTGGCATCCTAAAAAAAAAATTTTTTTAATTGACCATTTTCGTGAAAAATCAACGATGGTTAACCCACGGTTTTTTTTGACCAAAAATTTTTTTGCCTCGAAACCGAAAAAAAATGTTATATCATCGTTCTAGACATTGTCACGAACCCGAAACTGCCTTTGGTTCGAAAATCATCCCTTATATAACCAAGGTACAAGCAATTGTTGAAGAAGCCACGTTCGTCTCTCCCTCTTAGTGGAAAGTGTTCATCCCTTACACGGCCTGTTCATCCCTTAAACGTGGTTTGTTTGGGGAAAAATTTGCACAGCATGTACAGAGGGACTTATACTTTCGTTTGGCATCCTAAAAAAAAAATTTTTTTAATTGACCATTTTCGTGAAAAATCAACGATGGTTAACCCACGGTTTTTTTTGACCAAAAATTTTTTTGCCTCGAAACTGAAAAAAAATGTTATATCATCGTTCTAGACATTGTCACGAACCCGAAACTGCCTTTGGTTCGAAAATCATCCCTTATATAACCAAGGTACAAGCAATTGTTGAAGAAGCCACGTTCGTCTCTCCCTCTTAGTGGGAAGTGTTCATCCCTTACACGGCCTGTTCATCCCTTAAACGTGGTTTGTTTGGGGAAAAATTTGCACAGCATGTACAGAGGGACTTATACTTTCGTTTGGCATCCTAAAAAAAAAATTTTTTTAATTGACCATTTTCGTGAAAAATCAACGATGGTTAACCCACGGTTTTTTTTGACCAAAAATTTTTTTGCCTCGAAACTGAAAAAAAATGTTATATCATCGTTCTAGACATTGTCACGAACCCGAAACTGCCTTTGGTTCGAAAATCATCCCTTATATAACCAAGGTACAAGCAATTGTTGAAGAAGCCACGTTCGTCTCTCCCTCTTAGTGGAAAGTGTTCATCCCTTACACGGCCTGTTCATCCCTTTAACGTGGTTTGTTTGGGGAAAAATTTGCACAGCATGTACAGAGGGACTTATACTTTCGTTTGGCATCCTAAAAAAAAATTTTTTTATTTGACCATTTTCGTGAAAAATCAACGATGGTTAACCCACGGTTTTTTTTTACCAAAAATTTTTTTGCCTCGAAACCGAAAAAAAATGTTATATCATCGTTCTAGACATAGTCACGAATCCGAAACTGCCTTTGGTTCGAAAATCATCCCTTATAGAACCAAGGTGCAAGCAATTGTTGAAGAAGCCACGTTCGTCTCTCCCTCTTAGTGGGAAGTGTTCATCCCTTACACGGCCTGTTCATCCCTTAAACGTGGTTTGTTTGGGGAAAAATTTGCACAGCATGTACAGAGGGACTTATACTTTCGTTTGGCATCCTAAAAAAAAAATTTTTTTAATTGACCATTTTCGTGAAAAATCAACGATGGTTAACCCACGGTTTTTTTTGACCAAAAATTTTTTTGCCTCGAAACTGAAAAAAAATGTTATATCATCGTTCTAGACATTGTCACGAACCCGAAACTGCCTTTGGTTCGAAAATCATCCCTTATATAACCAAGGTACAAGCAATTGTTGAAGAAGCCACGTTCGTCTCTCCCTCTTAGTGGAAAGTGTTCATCCCTTACACGGCCTGTTCATCCCTTTAACGTGGTTTGTTTGGGGAAAAATTTGCACAGCATGTACAGAGGGACTTATACTTTCGTTTGGCATCCTAAAAAAAAAATTTTTTTAATTGACCATTTTCGTGAAAAATCAACGATGGTTAACCCACGGTTTTTTTTGACCAAAAATTTTTTTGCCTCGAAACCGAAAAAAAATGTTATATCATCGTTCTAGACATTGTCACGAACCCGAAACTGCCTTTGGTTCGAAAATCATCCCTTATATAACCAAGGTACAAGCAATTGTTGAAGAAGCCACGTTCGTCTCTCCCTCTTAGTGGAAAGTGTTCATCCCTTACACGGCCTGTTCATCCCTTAAACGTGGTTTGTTTGGGGAAAAATTTGCACAGCATGTACAGAGGGACTTATACTTTCGTTTGGCATCCTAAAAAAAAAATTTTTTTAATTGACCATTTTCGTGAAAAATCAACGATGGTTAACCCACGGTTTTTTTTGACCAAAAATTTTTTTGCCTCGAAACTGAAAAAAAATGTTATATCATCGTTCTAGACATTGTCACGAACCCGAAACTGCCTTTGGTTCGAAAATCATCCCTTATATAACCAAGGTACAAGCAATTGTTGAAGAAGCCACGTTCGTCTCTCCCTCTTAGTGGGAAGTGTTCATCCCTTACACGGCCTGTTCATCCCTTAAACGTGGTTTGTTTGGGGAAAAATTTGCACAGCATGTACAGAGGGACTTATACTTTCGTTTGGCATCCTAAAAAAAAAATTTTTTTAATTGACCATTTTCGTGAAAAATCAACGATGGTTAACCCACGGTTTTTTTTGACCAAAAATTTTTTTGCCTCGAAACTGAAAAAAAATGTTATATCATCGTTCTAGACATTGTCACGAACCCGAAACTGCCTTTGGTTCGAAAATCATCCCTTATATAACCAAGGTACAAGCAATTGTTGAAGAAGCCACGTTCGTCTCTCCCTCTTAGTGGAAAGTGTTCATCCCTTACACGGCCTGTTCATCCCTTTAACGTGGTTTGTTTGGGGAAAAATTTGCACAGCATGTACAGAGGGACTTATACTTTCGTTTGGCATCCTAAAAAAAAAATTTTTTTAATTGACCATTTTCGTGAAAAATCAACGATGGTTAACCCACGGTTTTTTTTGACCAAAAATTTTTTTGCCTCGAAACCGAAAAAAAATGTTATATCATCGTTCTAGACATTGTCACGAACCCGAAACTGCCTTTGGTTCGAAAATCATCCCTTATATAACCAAGGTACAAGCAATTGTTGAAGAAGCCACGTTCGTCTCTCCCTCTTAGTGGAAAGTGTTCATCCCTTACACGGCCTGTTCATCCCTTTAACGTGGTTTGTTTGGGGAAAAATTTGCACAGCATGTACAGAGGGACTTATACTATCGTTTGGCATCCTAAAAAAAAATTTTTTTATTTGACCATTTTCGTGAAAAATCAACGATGGTTAACCCACGGTTTTTTTTTACCAAAAATTTTTTTGCCTCGAAACCGAAAAAAAATGTTATATCATCGTTCTAGACATAGTCACGAATCCGAAACTGCCTTTGGTTCGAAAATCATCCCTTATAGAACCAAGGTGCAAGCAATTGTTGAAGAAGCCACGTTCGTCTCTCCCTCTTAGTGGGAAGTGTTCATCCCTTACACGGCCTGTTCATCCCTTTAACGTGGTTTGTTTGGGGAAAAATTTGCACAGCATGTACAGAGGGACTTATACTTTCGTTTGGCATCCTAAAAAAAAAATTTTTTTAATTGACCATTTTCGTGAAAAATCAACGATGGTTAACCCACGGTTTTTTTTGACCAAAAATTTTTTTGCCTCGAAACCGAAAAAAAATGTTATATCATCGTTCTAGACATTGTCACGAACCCGAAACTGCCTTTGGTTCGAAAATCATCCCTTATAGAACCAAGGTACAAGCAATTGTTGAAGAAGCCACGTTCGTCTCTCCCTCTTAGTGGGAAGTGTTCATCCCTTACACGGCCTGTTCATCCCTTTAACGTGGTTTGTTTGGGGAAAAATTTGCACAGCATGTACAGAGGGACTTATACTTTCGTTTGGCATCCTAAAAAAAAAATTTTTTTAATTGACCATTTTCGTGAAAAATCAACGATGGTTAACCCACGGTTTTTTTTGACCAAAAATTTTTTTGCCTCGAAACCGAAAAAGATGTTATATCATCGTTCTAGACATTGTCACGAACCCGAAACTGCCTTTGGTTCGAAAATCATCCCTTATATAACCAAGTTACAAGCAATTGTTGAAGAAGCCACGTTCGTCTCTCCCTCTTTGTGGGAAGTGTTCATCCCTTACACGGCCTGTTCATCCCTTTAACGTGGTTTGTTTGGGGAAAAATTTGCACAGCATGTACAGAGGGACTTATACTTTCGTTTGGCATCCTAAAAAAAAATTTTTTTATTTGACCATTTTCGTGAAAAATCAACGATGGTTAACCCACGGTTTTTTTTTACCAAAAATTTTTTTGCCTCGAAACCGAAAAAAATTGTTATATCATCGTTCTAGACATTGTCACGAACCCGAAACTGCCTTTGGTTCGAAAATCATCCCTTATATAACCAAGGTACAAGCAATTGTTGAAGAAGCCACGTTCGTCTCTCCCTCTTAGTGGGAAGTGTTCATCCCTTACACGGCCTGTTCATCCCTTTAACGTGGTTTGTTTGGGGAAAAATTTGCACAGCATGTACAGAGGGACTTATACTTTCGTTTGGCATCCTAAAAAAAAATTTTTTTATTTGACCATTTTCGTGAAAAATCAACGATGGTTAACCCACGGTTTTTTTTTACCAAAAATTGTTTTGCCTCGAAACCGAAAAAAATTGTTATATCATCGTTCTAGACATTGTCACGAACCCGAAACTGCCTTTGGTTCGAAAATCATCCCTTATATAACCAAGGTACAAGCAATTGTTGAAGAAGCCACGTTCGTCTCTCCCTCTTAGTGGGAAGTGTTCATCCCTTACACGGCCTGTTCATCCCTTTAACGTGGTTTGTTTGGGGAAAAATTTGCACAGCATGTACAGAGGGACTTATACTTTCGTTTGGCATCCTAAAAAAAAATTTTTTTATTTGACCATTTTCGTGAAAAATCAACGATGGTTAACCCACGGTTTTTTTTTACCAAAAATTGTTTTGCCTCGAAACCGAAAAAAATTGTTATATCATCGTTCTAGACATTGTCACGAACCCGAAACTGCCTTTGGTTCGAAAATCATCCCTTATATAACCAAGGTACAAGCAATTGTTGAAGAAGCCACGTTCGTCTCTCCCTCTTAGTGGGAAGTGTTCATCCCTTACACGGCCTGTTCATCCCTTTAACGTGGTTTGTTTGGGGAAAAATTTGCACAGCATGTACAGAGGGACTTATACTTTCGTTTGGCATCCTAAAAAAAAAATTTTTTTAATTGACCATTTTCGTGAAAAATCAACGATGGTTAACCCACGGTTTTTTTTGACCAAAAATTTTTTTGCCTCGAAACCGAAAAAAAATGTTATATCATCGTTCTAGACATTGTCACGAACCCGAAACTGCCTTTGGTTCGAAAATCATCCCTTATAGAACCAAGGTACAAGCAATTGTTGAAGAAGCCACGTTCGTCTCTCCCTCTTAGTGGGAAGTGTTCATCCCTTACACGGCCTGTTCATCCCTTTAACGTGGTTTGTTTGGGGAAAAATTTGCACAGCATGTACAGAGGGACTTATACTTTCGTTTGGCATCCTAAAAAAAAAATTTTTTTAATTGACCATTTTCGTGAAAAATCAACGATGGTTAACCCACGGTTTTTTTTTACCAAAAATTTTTTTGCCTCGAAACCGAAAAAAATTGTTATATCATCGTTCTAGACATTGTCACGAACCCGAAACTGCCTTTGGTTCGAAAATCATCCCTTATATAACCAAGGTACAAGCAATTGTTGAAGAAGCCACGTTCGTCTCTCCCTCTTAGTGGGAAGTGTTCATCCCTTACACGGCCTGTTCATCCCTTTAACGTGGTTTGTTTGGGGAAAAATTTGCACAGCATGTACAGAGGGACTTATACTTTCGTTTGGCATCCTAAAAAAAAATTTTTTTATTTGACCATTTTCGTGAAAAATCAACGATGGTTAACCCACGGTTTTTTTTTACCAAAAATTTTTTTGCCTCGAAACCGAAAAAAATTGTTATATCATCGTTCTAGACATTGTCACGAACCCGAAACTGCCTTTGGTTCGAAAATCATCCCTTATATAACCAAGGTACAAGCAATTGTTGAAGAAGCCACGTTCGTCTCTCCCTCTTAGTGGGAAGTGTTCATCCCTTACACGGCCTGTTCATCCCTTTAACGTGGTTTGTTTGGGGAAAAATTTGCACAGCATGTACAGAGGGACTTATACTTTCGTTTGGCATCCTAAAAAAAAATTTTTTTATTTGACCATTTTCGTGAAAAATCAACGATGGTTAACCCACGGTTTTTTTTTACCAAAAATTTTTTTGCCACGAAACCGAAAAAAATTGTTATATCATCGTTCTAGACATTGTCACGAACCCGAAACTGCCTTTGGTTCGAAAATCATCCCTTATATAACCAAGGTACAAGCAATTGTTGAAGAAGCCACGTTCGTCTCTCCCTCTTAGTGGGAAGTGTTCATCCCTTACACGGCCTGTTCATCCCTTTAACGTGGTTTGTTTGGGGAAAAATTTGCACAGCATGTACAGAGGGACTTATACTTTCGTTTGGCATCCTAAAAAAAAATTTTTTTATTTGACCATTTTCGTGAAAAATCAACGATGGTTAACCCACGGTTTTTTTTGACCAAAAATTTTTTTGCCTCGAAACCGAAAAAAAATGTTATATCATCGTTCTAGACATTGTCACGAACCCGAAACTGCCTTTGGTTCGAAAATCATCCCTTATAGAACCAAGGTACAAGCAATTGTTGAAGAAGCCACGTTCGTCTCTCCCTCTTAGTGGGAAGTGTTCATCCCTTACACGGCCTGTTCATCCCTTTAACGTGGTTTGTTTGGGGAAAAATTTGCACAGCATGTACAGAGGGACTTATACTTTCGTTTGGCATCCTAAAAAAAAATTTTTTTATTTGACCATTTTCGTGAAAAATCAACGATGGTTAACCCACGGTTTTTTTTGACCAAAAATTTTTTTGCCTCGAAACCGAAAAAAAATGTTATATCATCGTTCTAGACATTGTCACGAACCCGAAACTGCCTTTGGTTCGAAAATCATCCCTTATAGAACCAAGGTACAAGCAATTGTTGAAGAAGCCACGTTCGTCTCTCCCTCTTAGTGGGAAGTGTTCATCCCTTACACGGCCTGTTCATCCCTTTAACGTGGTTTGTTTGGGGAAAAATTTGCACAGCATGTACAGAGGGACTTATACTTTCGTTTGACATCCTAAAAAAAAATTTTTTTATTTGACCATTTTCGTGAAAAATCAACGATGGTTAACCCACGGTTTTTTTTGACCAAAAATTTTTTTGCCTCGAAACCGAAAAAAAATGTTATATCATCGTTCTAGACATTGTCACGAACCCGAAACTGCCTTTGGTTCGAAAATCATCCCTTATAGAACCAAGGTACAAGCAATTGTTGAAGAAGCCACGTTCGTCTCTCCCTCTTAGTGGGAAGTGTTCATCCCTTACACGGCCTGTTCATCCCTTTAACGTGGTTTGTTTGGGGAAAAATTTGCACAGCATGTACAGAGGGACTTATACTTTCGTTTGGCATCCTAAAAAAAAATTTTTTTATTTGACCATTTTCGTGAAAAATCAACGATGGTTAACCCACGGTTTTTTTTTACCAAAAATTTTTTTGCCTCGAAACCGAAAAAAATTGTTATATCATCGTTCTAGACATTGTCACGAACCCGAAACTGCCTTTGGTTCGAAAATCATCCCTTATATAACCAAGGTACAAGCAATTGTTGAAGAAGCCACGTTCGTCTCTCCCTCTTAGTGGGAAGTGTTCATCCCTTACACGGCCTGTTCATCCCTTTAACGTGGTTTGTTTGGGGAAAAATTTGCACAGCATGTACAGAGGGACTTATACTTTCGTTTGGCATCCTAAAAAAAAATTTTTTTATTTGACCATTTTCGTGAAAAATCAACGATGGTTAACCCACGGTTTTTTTTTACCAAAAATTTTTTTGCCTCGAAACCGAAAAAAATTGTTATATCATCGTTCTAGACATTGTCACGAACCCGAAACTGCCTTTGGTTCGAAAATCATCCCTTATATAACCAAGGTACAAGCAATTGTTGAAGAAGCCAAGTTCGTCTCTCCCTCTTAGTGGAAAGTGTTCATCCCTTACACGGCCTGTTCATCCCTTTAACGTGGTTTGTTGGGGAAAAATTTGCACAGCATGTACAGAGGGACTTATACTTTCGTTTGGCATCCTAAAAAAAAATTTTTTTATTTGACCATTTTCGTGAAAAATCAACGATGGTTAACCCACGGTTTTTTTTGCCCAAAAATTTTTTTGCCTCGAAACCGAAAAAAATTGTTATATCATGGTTCTAGACATTGTCACGAACCCGAAACTGCCTTTGGTTCGAAAATCATCCCTTATATAACCAAGGTACAAGCAATTGTTGAAGAAGCCACGTTCGTCTCTCCCTCTTAGTGGAAAGTGTTCATCCCTTACACGGCCTGTTCATCCCTTTAACGTGGTTTGTTGGGGAAAAATTTGCACAGCATGTACAGAGGGACTTATACTTTCGTTTGGCATCCTAAAAAAAAATTTTTTTATTTGACCATTTTCGTGAAAAATCAACGATGGTTAACCCACGGTTTTTTTTTACCAAAAATTTTTTTGCCTCGAAACCGAAAAAAATTGTTATATCATCGTTCTAGACATTGTCACGAACCCGAAACTGCCTTTGGTTCGAAAATCATCCCTTATATAACCAAGGTACAAGCAATTGTTGAAGAAGCCACGTTCGTCTCTCCCTCTTAGTGGAAAGTGTTCATCCCTTACACGGCCTGTTCATCCCTTTAACGTGGTTTGTTGGGGAAAAATTTGCACAGCATGTACAGAGGGACTTATACTTTCGTTTGGCATCCTAAAAAAAAATTTTTTTATTTGACCATTTTCGTGAAAAATCAACGATGGTTAACCCACGGTTTTTTTTGACCAAAAATTTTTTTGCCTCGAAACCGAAAAAAAATGTTATATCATCGTTCTAGACATTGTCACGAACCCGAAACTGCCTTTGGTTCGAAAATCATCCCTTATAGAACCAAGGTACAAGCAATTGTTGAAGAAGCCACGTTCGTCTCTCCCTCTTAGTGGGAAGTGTTCATCCCTTACACGGCCTGTTCATCCCTTTAACGTGGTTTGTTTGGGGAAAAATTTGCACAGCATGTACAGAGGGACTTATACTTTCGTTTGGCATCCTAAAAAAAAATTTTTTTATTTGACCATTTTCGTGAAAAATCAACGATGGTTAACCCACGGTTTTTTTTTACCAAAAATTTTTTTGCCTCGAAACCGAAAAAAATTGTTATATCATCGTTCTAGACATTGTCACGAACCCGAAACTGCCTTTGGTTCGAAAATCATCCCTTATATAACCAAGGTACAAGCAATTGTTGAAGAAGCCACGTTCGTCTCTCCCTCTTAGTGGGAAGTGTTCATCCCTTACACGGCCTGTTCATCCCTTTAACGTGGTTTGTTTGGGGAAAAATTTGCACAGCATGTACAGAGGGACTTATACTTTCGTTTGGCATCCTAAAAAAAAATTTTTTTATTTGACCATTTTCGTGAAAAATCAACGATGGTTAACCCACGGTTTTTTTTTACCAAAAATTTTTTTGCCTCGAAACCGAAAAAAATTGTTATATCATCGTTCTAGACATTGTCACGAACCCGAAACTGCCTTTGGTTCGAAAATCATCCCTTATATAACCAAGGTACAAGCAATTGTTGAAGAAGCCACGTTCGTCTCTCCCTCTTAGTGGAAAGTGTTCATCCCTTACACGGCCTGTTCATCCCTTTAACGTGGTTTGTTGGGGAAAAATTTGCACAGCATGTACAGAGGGACTTATACTTTCGTTTGGCATCCTAAAAAAAAATTTTTTTATTTGACCATTTTCGTGAAAAATCAACGATGGTTAACCCACGGTTTTTTTTGCCCAAAAATTTTTTTGCCTCGAAACCGAAAAAAATTGTTATATCATCGTTCTAGACATTGTCACGAACCCGAAACTGCCTTTGGTTCGAAAATCATCCCTTATATAACCAAGGTACAAGCAATTGTTGAAGAAGCCACGTTCGTCTCTCCCTCTTAGTGGAAAGTGTTCATCCCTTACACGGCCTGTTCATCCCTTTAACGTGGTTTGTTGGGGAAAAATTTGCACAGCATGTACAGAGGGACTTATACTTTCGTTTGGCATCCTAAAAAAAAATTTTTTTATTTGACCATTTTCGTGAAAAATCAACGATGGTTAACCCACGGTTTTTTTTTACCAAAAATTTTTTTGCCTCGAAACCGAAAAAAATTGTTATATCATCGTTCTAGACATTGTCACGAACCCGAAACTGCCTTTGGTTCGAAAATCATCCCTTATATAACCAAGGTACAAGCAATTGTTGAAGAAGCCACGTTCGTCTCTCCCTCTTAGTGGAAAGTGTTCATCCCTTACACGGCCTGTTCATCCCTTTAACGTGGTTTGTTGGGGAAAAATTTGCACAGCATGTACAGAGGGACTTATACTTTCGTTTGGCATCCTAAAAAAAAATTTTTTTATTTGACCATTTTCGTGAAAAATCAACGATGGTTAACCCACGGTTTTTTTTTACCAAAAATTTTTTTGCCTCGAAACCGAAAAAAATTGTTATATCATCGTTCTAGACATTGTCACGAACCTGAAACTGCCTTTGGTTCGAAAATCATCCCTTATATAACCAAGGTACAAGCAATTGTTGAAGAAGCCACGTTCGTCTCTCCCTCTTAGTGGAAAGTGTTCATCCCTTACACGGCCTGTTCATCCCTTTAACGTGGTTTGTTTGGGGAAAAATTTGCACAGCATGTACAGAGGGACTTATACTTTCGTTTGGCATCCTAAAAAAAAATTTTTTTATTTGACCATTTTCGTGAAAAATCAACGATGGTTAACCCACGGTTTTTTTTTACCAAAAATTTTTTTGCCTCGAAACCGAAAAAAATTGTTATATCATCGTTCTAGACATTGTCACGAACCCGAAACTGCCTTTGGTTCGAAAATCATCCCTTATATAACCAAGGTACAAGCAATTGTTGAAGAAGCCACGTTCGTCTCTCCCTCTTAGTGGAAAGTGTTCATCCCTTACACGGCCTGTTCATCCCTTTAACGTGGTTTGTTGGGGAAAAATTTGCACAGCATGTACAGAGGGACTTATACTTTCGTTTGGCATCCTAAAAAAAAATTTTTTTATTTGACCATTTTCGTGAAAAATCAACGATGGTTAACCCACGGTTTTTTTTGCCCAAAAATTTTTTTGCCTCGAAACCGAAAAAAATTGTTATATCATCGTTCTAGACATTGTCACGAACCCGAAACTGCCTTTGGTTCGAAAATCATCCCTTATATAACCAAGGTACAAGCAATTGTTGAAGAAGCCACGTTCGTCTCTCCCTCTTAGTGGAAAGTGTTCATCCCTTACACGGCCTGTTCATCCCTTTAACGTGGTTTGTTGGGGAAAAATTTGCACAGCATGTACAGAGGGACTTATACTTTCGTTTGGCATCCTAAAAAAAAATTTTTTTATTTGACCATTTTCGTGAAAAATCAACGATGGTTAACCCACGGTTTTTTTTTACCAAAAATTTTTTTGCCTCGAAACCGAAAAAAATTGTTATATCATCGTTCTAGACATTGTCACGAACCCGAAACTGCCTTTGGTTCGAAAATCATCCCTTATATAACCAAGGTACAAGCAATTGTTGAAGAAGCCACGTTCGTCTCTCCCTCTTAGTGGAAAGTGTTCATCCCTTACACGGCCTGTTCATCCCTTTAACGTGGTTTGTTGGGGAAAAATTTGCACAGCATGTACAGAGGGACTTATACTTTCGTTTGGCATCCTAAAAAAAAATTTTTTTATTTGACCATTTTCGTGAAAAATCAACGATGGTTAACCCACGGTTTTTTTTTACCAAAAATTTTTTTGCCTCGAAACCGAAAAAAATTGTTATATCATCGTTCTAGACATTGTCACGAACCCGAAACTGCCTTTGGTTCGAAAATCATCCCTTATAGAACCAAGGTACAAGCAATTGTTGAAGAAGCCACGTTCGTCTCTCCCTCTTAGTGGGAAGTGTTCATCCCTTACACGGCCTGTTCATCCCTTTAACGTGGTTTGTTTGGGGAAAAATTTGCACAGCATGTACAGAGGGACTTATACTTTCGTTTGGCATCCTAAAAAAAAATTTTTTTATTTGACCATTTTCGTGAAAAATCAACGATGGTTAACCCACGGTTTTTTTTTACCAAAAATTTTTTTGCCTCGAAACCGAAAAAAATTGTTATATCATCGTTCTAGACATTGTCACGAACCCGAAACTGCCTTTGGTTCGAAAATCATCCCTTATATAACCAAGGTACAAGCAATTGTTGAAGAAGCCACGTTCGTCTCTCCCTCTTAGTGGAAAGTGTTCATCCCTTACACGGCCTTTTCATCCCTTTAACGTGGTTTGTTTGGGGAAAAATTTGCACAGCATGTACAGAGGGACTTATACTTTCGTTTGGCATCCTAAAAAAAAAATTTTTTTAATTGACCATTTTCGTGAAAAATCAACGATGGTTAACCAACGGTTTTTTTTGACAAAACATTTTTTTGCCTCGAAACCGAAAAAAAATGTTATATCATCGTTCTAGACATTGTCACGAACCCGAAACTGCCTTTGGTTCGAAAATCATCCCTTATATAACCAAGGTACAAGCAATTGTTGAAGAAGCCACGTTCGTCTCTCCCTCTTAGTGGGAAGTGTTCATCCCTTACACGGCCTGTTCATCCCTTTAACGTGGTTTGTTTGGGGAAAAATTTGCACAGCATGTACAGAGGGACTTATACTTTCGTTTGGCATCCTAAAAAAAAATTTTTTTATTTGACCATTTTCGTGAAAAATCAACGATGGTTAACCCACGGTTTTTTTTTACCAAAAATTTTTTTGCCTCGAAACCGAAAAAAATTGTTATATCATCGTTCTAGACATTGTCACGAACCCGAAACTGCCTTTGGTTCGAAAATCATCCCTTATATAACCAAGGTACAAGCAATTGTTGAAGAAGCCACGTTCGTCTCTCCCTCTTAGTGGAAAGTGTTCATCCCTTACACGGCCTGTTCATCCCTTTAACGTGGTTTGTTTGGGGAAAAATTTGCACAGCATGTACAGAGGGACTTATACTTTCGTTTGGCATCCTAAAAAAAAATTTTTTTATTTGACCATTTTCGTGAAAAATCAACGATGGTTAACCCACGGTTTTTTTTTACCAAAAATTTTTTTGCCTCGAAACCGAAAAAAATTGTTATATCATCGTTCTAGACATTGTCACGAACCCGAAACTGCCTTTGGTTCGAAAATCATCCCTTATATAACCAAGGTACAAGCAATTGTTGAAGAAGCCACGTTCGTCTCTCCCTCTTAGTGGAAAGTGTTCATCCCTTACACGGCCTGTTCATCCCTTTAACGTGGTTTGTTGGGGAAAAATTTGCACAGCATGTACAGAGGGACTTATACTTTCGTTTGGCATCCTAAAAAAAAATTTTTTTATTTGACCATTTTCGTGAAAAATCAACGATGGTTAACCCACGGTTTTTTTTGCCCAAAAATTTTTTTGCCTCGAAACCGAAAAAAATTGTTATATCATCGTTCTAGACATTGTCACGAACCCGAAACTGCCTTTGGTTCGAAAATCATCCCTTATATAACCAAGGTACAAGCAATTGTTGAAGAAGCCACGTTCGTCTCTCCCTCTTAGTGGAAAGTGTTCATCCCTTACACGGCCTGTTCATCCCTTTAACGTGGTTTGTTGGGGAAAAATTTGCACAGCATGTACAGAGGGACTTATACTTTCGTTTGGCATCCTAAAAAAAAATTTTTTTATTTGACCATTTTCGTGAAAAATCAACGATGGTTAACCCACGGTTTTTTTTTACCAAAAATTTTTTTGCCTCGAAACCGAAAAAAATTGTTATATCATCGTTCTAGACATTGTCACGAACCCGAAACTGCCTTTGGTTCGAAAATCATCCCTTATAGAACCAAGGTACAAGCAATTGTTGAAGAAGCCACGTTCGTCTCTCCCTCTTAGTGGGAAGTGTTCATCCCTTACACGGCCTGTTCATCCCTTTAACGTGGTTTGTTTGGGGAAAAATTTGCACAGCATGTACAGAGGGACTTATACTTTCGTTTGGCATCCTAAAAAAAAATTTTTTTATTTGACCATTTTCGTGAAAAATCAACGATGGTTAACCCACGGTTTTTTTTTACCAAAAATTTTTTTGCCTCGAAACCGAAAAAAATTGTTATATCATCGTTCTAGACATTGTCACGAACCCGAAACTGCCTTTGGTTCGAAAATCATCCCTTATATAACCAAGGTACAAGCAATTGTTGAAGAAGCCACGTTCGTCTCTCCCTCTTAGTGGGAAGTGTTCATCCCTTACACGGCCTGTTCATCCCTTTAACGTGGTTTGTTTGGGGAAAAATTTGCACAGCATGTACAGAGGGACTTATACTTTCGTTTGGCATCCTAAAAAAAAATTTTTTTATTTGACCATTTTCGTGAAAAATCAACGATGGTTAACCCACGGTTTTTTTTTACCAAAAATT
This sequence comes from Sisyra terminalis, assembly GCA_958496175.1. Classification (NCBI taxonomy): domain Eukaryota; kingdom Metazoa; phylum Arthropoda; class Insecta; order Neuroptera; family Sisyridae; genus Sisyra; species Sisyra terminalis. The sequence continues at coordinate 59,831,852 of OY292276.1, forward strand.
TTTTTGCCTCGAAACCGAAAAAAATTGTTATATCATCGTTCTAGACATTGTCACGAACCCGAAACTGCCTTTGGTTCGAAAATCATCCCTTATATAACCAAGGTACAAGCAATTGTTGAAGAAGCCACGTTCGTCTCTCCCTCTTAGTGGAAAGTGTTCATCCCTTACACGGCCTTTTCATCCCTTTAACGTGGTTTGTTTGGGGAAAAATTTGCACAGCATGTACAGAGGGACTTATACTTTCGTTTGGCATCCTAAAAAAAAAATTTTTTTAATTGACCATTTTCGTGAAAAATCAACGATGGTTAACCCACGGTTTTTTTTGACCAAACATTTTTTTGCCTCGAAACCGAAAAAAAATGTTATATCATCGTTCTAGACATTGTCACGAACCCGAAACTGCCTTTGGTTCGAAAATCATCCCTTATATAACCAAGGTACAAGCAATTGTTGAAGAAGCCACGTTCGTCTCTCCCTCTTAGTGGGAAGTGTTCATCCCTTACACGGCCTGTTCATCCCTTTAACGTGGTTTGTTTGGGGAAAAATTTGCACAGCATGTACAGAGGGACTTATACTTTCGTTTGGCATCCTAAAAAAAAATTTTTTTATTTGACCATTTTCGTGAAAAATCAACGATGGTTAACCCACGGTTTTTTTTTACCAAAAATTTTTTTGCCTCGAAACCGAAAAAAATTGTTATATCATCGTTCTAGACATTGTCACGAACCCGAAACTGCCTTTGGTTCGAAAATCATCCCTTATATAACCAAGGTACAAGCAATTGTTGAAGAAGCCACGTTCGTCTCTCCCTCTTAGTGGAAAGTGCTCATCCCTTACACGGCCTGTTCATCCCTTTAACGTGGTTTGTTTGGGGAAAAATTTGCACAGCATGTACAGAGGGACTTATACTTTCGTTTGGCATCCTAAAAAAAAAATTTTTTTAATTGACCATTTTCGTGAAAAATCAACGATGGTTAACCCACGGTTTTTTTTTACCAAAAATTTTTTTGCCTCGAAACCGAAAAAAATTGTTATATCATCGTTCTAGACATTGTCACGAACCCGAAACTGCCTTTGGTTCGAAAATCATCCCTTATATAACCAAGGTACAAGCAATTGTTGAAGAAGCCACGTTCGTCTCTCCCTCTTAGTGGAAAGTGCTCATCCCTTACACGGCCTGTTCATCCCTTTAACGTGGTTTGTTTGGGGAAAAATTTGCACAGCATGTACAGAGGGACTTATACTTTCGTTTGGCATCCTAAAAAAAAAATTTTTTTAATTGACCATTTTCGTGAAAAATCAACGATGGTTAACCCACGGTTTTTTTTTACCAAAAATTTTTTTGCCTCGGAACCGAAAAAAATTGTTATATCATCGTTCTAGACATTGTCACGAACCCGAAACTGCCTTTGGTTCGAAAATCATCCCTTATATAACCAAGGTACAAGCAATTGTTGAAGAAGCCACGTTCGTCTCTCCCTCTTAGTGGGAAGTGTTCATCCCTTACACGGCCTGTTCATCCCTTTAACGTGGTTTGTTTGGGGAAAAATTTGCACAGCATGTACAGAGGGACTTATACTTTCGTTTGGCATCCTAAAAAAAAATTTTTTTATTTGACCATTTTCGTGAAAAATCAACGATGGTTAACCCACGGTTTTTTTTTACCAAAAATTTTTTTGCCTCGAAACCGAAAAAAATTGTTATATCATCGTTCTAGACATTGTCACGAACCCGAAACTGCCTTTGGTTCGAAAATCATCCCTTATATAACCAAGGTACAAGCAATTGTTGAAGAAGCCACGTTCGTCTCTCCCTCTTAGTGGAAAGTGTTCATCCCTTACACGGCCTTTTCATCCCTTTAACGTGGTTTGTTTGGGGAAAAATTTGCACAGCATGTACAGAGGGACTTATACTTTCGTTTGGCATCCTAAAAAAAAAATTTTTTTAATTGACCATTTTCGTGAAAAATCAACGATGGTTAACCCACGGTTTTTTTTGACCAAACATTTTTTTGCCTCGAAACCGAAAAAAAATGTTATATCATCGTTCTAGACATTGTCACGAACCCGAAACTGCCTTTGGTTCGAAAATCATCCCTTATATAACCAAGGTACAAGCAATTGTTGAAGAAGCCACGTTCGTCTCTCCCTCTTAGTGGGAAGTGTTCATCCCTTACACGGCCTGTTCATCCCTTTAACGTGGTTTGTTTGGGGAAAAATTTGCACAGCATGTACAGAGGGACTTATACTTTCGTTTGGCATCCTAAAAAAAAATTTTTTTATTTGACCATTTTCGTGAAAAATCAACGATGGTTAACCCACGGTTTTTTTTTACCAAAAATTTTTTTGCCTCGAAACCGAAAAAAATTGTTATATCATCGTTCTAGACATTGTCACGAACCCGAAACTGCCTTTGGTTCGAAAATCATCCCTTATATAACCAAGGTACAAGCAATTGTTGAAGAAGCCACGTTCGTCTCTCCCTCTTAGTGGAAAGTGCTCATCCCTTACACGGCCTGTTCATCCCTTTAACGTGGTTTGTTTGGGGAAAAATTTGCACAGCATGTACAGAGGGACTTATACTTTCGTTTGGCATCCTAAAAAAAAAATTTTTTTAATTGACCATTTTCGTGAAAAATCAACGATGGTTAACCCACGGTTTTTTTTTACCAAAAATTTTTTTGCCTCGAAACCGAAAAAAATTGTTATATCATCGTTCTAGACATTGTCACGAACCCGAAACTGCCTTTGGTTCGAAAATCATCCCTTATATAACCAAGGTACAAGCAATTGTTGAAGAAGCCACGTTCGTCTCTCCCTCTTAGTGGAAAGTGCTCATCCCTTACACGGCCTGTTCATCCCTTTAACGTGGTTTGTTTGGGGAAAAATTTGCACAGCATGTACAGAGGGACTTATACTTTCGTTTGGCATCCTAAAAAAAAAATTTTTTTAATTGACCATTTTCGTGAAAAATCAACGATGGTTAACCCACGGTTTTTTTTTACCAAAAATTTTTTTGCCTCGAAACCGAAAAAAATTGTTATATCATCGTTCTAGACATTGTCACGAACCCGAAACTGCCTTTGGTTCGAAAATCATCCCTTATATAACCAAGGTACAAGCAATTGTTGAAGAAGCCACGTTCGTCTCTCCCTCTTAGTGGAAAGTGCTCATCCCTTACACGGCCTGTTCATCCCTTTAACGTGGTTTGTTTGGGGAAAAATTTGCACAGCATGTACAGAGGGACTTATACTTTCGTTTGGCATCCTAAAAAAAAAATTTTTTTAATTGACCATTTTCGTGAAAAATCAACGATGGTTAACCCACGGTTTTTTTTGACCAAACATTTTTTTGCCTCGAAACCGAAAAAAAATGTTATATCATCGTTCTAGACATTGTCACGAACCCGAAACTGCCTTTGGTTCGAAAATCATCCCTTATATAACCAAGGTACAAGCAATTGTTGAAGAAGCCACGTTCGTCTCTCCCTCTTAGTGGGAAGTGTTCATCCCTTACACGGCCTGTTCATCCCTTTAACGTGGTTTGTTTGGGGAAAAATTTGCACAGCATGTACAGAGGGACTTATACTTTCGTTTGGCATCCTAAAAAAAAATTTTTTTATTTGACCATTTTCGTGAAAAATCAACGATGGTTAACCCACGGTTTTTTTTTACCAAAAATTTTTTTGCCTCGAAACCGAAAAAAATTGTTATATCATCGTTCTAGACATTGTCACGAACCCGAAACTGCCTTTGGTTCGAAAATCATCCCTTATATAACCAAGGTACAAGCAATTGTTGAAGAAGCCACGTTCGTCTCTCCCTCTTAGTGGAAAGTGCTCATCCCTTACACGGCCTGTTCATCCCTTTAACGTGGTTTGTTTGGGGAAAAATTTGCACAGCATGTACAGAGGGACTTATACTTTCGTTTGGCATCCTAAAAAAAAAATTTTTTTAATTGACCATTTTCGTGAAAAATCAACGATGGTTAACCCACGGTTTTTTTTTACCAAAAATTTTTTTGCCTCGAAACCGAAAAAAATTGTTATATCATCGTTCTAGACATTGTCACGAACCCGAAACTGCCTTTGGTTCGAAAATCATCCCTTATATAACCAAGGTACAAGCAATTGTTGAAGAAGCCACGTTCGTCTCTCCCTCTTAGTGGGAAGTGTTCATCCCTTACACGGCCTGTTCATCCCTTTAACGTGGTTTGTTTGGGGAAAAATTTGCACAGCATGTACAGAGGGACTTATACTTTCGTTTGGCATCCTAAAAAAAAATTTTTTTATTTGACCATTTTCGTGAAAAATCAACGATGGTTAACCCACGGTTTTTTTTACCAAAAATTTTTTTGCCTCGAAACCGAAAAAAATTGTTATATCATCGTTCTAGACATTGTCACGAACCCGAAACTGCCTTTGGTTCGAAAATCATCCCTTATATAACCAAGGTACAAGCAATTGTTGAAGAAGCCACGTTCGTCTCTCCCTCTTAGTGGGAAGTGTTCATCCCTTACACGGCCTGTTCATCCCTTTAACGAGGTTTGTTTGGGGAAAAATTTGCACAGCATGTACAGAGGGACTTATACTTTCGTTTGGCATCCTAAAAAAAAATTTTTTTATTTGACCATTTTCGTGAAAAATCAACGATGGTTAACCCACGGTTTTTTTTTACCAAAAATTTTTTTGCCTCGAAACCGAAAAAAATTGTTATATCATCGTTCTAGACATTGTCACGAACCCGAAACTGCCTTTGGTTCGAAAATCATCCCTTATATAACCAAGGTACAAGCAATTGTTGAAGAAGCCACGTTCGTCTCTCCCTCTTAGTGGGAAGTGTTCATCCCTTACACGGCCTGTTCATCCCTTTAACGTGGTTTGTTTGGGGAAAAATTTGCACAGCATGTACAGAGGGACTTATACTTTCGTTTGGCATCCTAAAAAAAAAATTTTTTTAATTGACCATTTTCGTGAAAAATCAACGATGGTTAACCCACGGTTTTTTTTGACCAAAAATTTTTTTGCCTCGAAACCGAAAAAAAATATTATATCATCGTTCTAGACATTGTCACGAACCCGAAACTGCCTTTGGTTCGAAAATCATCCCTTATATAACCAAGGTACAAGCAATTGTTGAAGAAGCCACGTTCGTCTCTCCCTCTTAGTGGGAAGTGTTCATCCCTTACACGGCCTGTTCATCCCTTTAACGTGGTTTGTTTGGGGAAAAATTTGCACAGCATGTACAGAGGGACTTATACTTTCGTTTGGCATCCTAAAAAAAAATTTTTTTATTTGACCATTTTCGTGAAAAATCAACGATGGTTAACCCACGGTTTTTTTTGACCAAAAATTTTTTTGCCTCGAAACCGAAAAAAAATGTTATATCATCGTTCTAGACATTGTCACGAACCCGAAACTGCCTTTGGTTCGAAAATCATCCCTTATAGAACCAAGGTACAAGCAATTGTTAAAGAAGCCACGTTCGTCTCTCCCTCTTAGTGGGAAGTGTTCATCCCTTACACGGCCTGTTCATCCCTTTAACGTGGTTTGTTTGGGGAAAAATTTGCACAGCATGTACAGAGGGACTTATACTTTCGTTTGGCATCCTAAAAAAAAAATTTTTTTATTTGACCATTTTCGTGAAAAATCAACGATGGTTAACCCACGGTTTTTTTTGACCAAAAATTTTTTTGCCTCGAAACCGAAAAAAAATGTTATATCATCGTTCTAGACATTGTCACGAACCCGAAACTGCCTTTGGTTCGAAAATCATCCCTTATAGAACCAAGGTACAAGCAATTGTTGAAGAAGCCACGTTCGTCTCTCCCTCTTAGTGGGAAGTGTTCATCCCTTACACGGCCTGTTCATCCCTTTAACGTGGTTTGTTTGGGGAAAAATTTGCACAGCATGTACAGAGGGACTTATACTTTCGTTTGGCATCCTAAAAAAAAAATTTTTTTAATTGACCATTTTCGTGAAAAATCAACGATGGTTAACCCACGGTTTTTTTTACCAAAAATTTTTTTGCCTCGAATCCGAAAAAAAATGTTATATCATCGTTCTAGACATTGTCACGAACCCGAAACTGCCTTTGGTTCGAAAATCATCCCTTATAGAACCAAGGTACAAGCAATTGTTGAAGAAGCCACGTTCGTCTCTCCCTCTTAGTGGGAAGTGTTCATCCCTTACACGGCCTGTTCATCCCTTTAACGTGGTTTGTTTGGGGAAAAATTTGCACAGCATGTACAGAGGGACTTATACTTTCGTTTGGCATCCTAAAAAAAAATTTTTTTATTTGACCATTTTCGTGAAAAATCAACGATGGTTAACCCACGGTTTTTTTTTACCAAAAATTTTTTTGCCTCGAAACCGAAAAAAATTGTTATATCATCGTTCTAGACATTGTCACGAACCCGAAACTGCCTTTGGTTCGAAAATCATCCCTTATATAACCAAGGTACAAGCAATTGTTGAAGAAGCCACGTTCGTCTCTCCCTCTTAGTGGGAAGTGTTCATCCCTTACACGGCCTGTTCATCCCTTTAACGTGGTTTGTTTGGGGAAAAATTTGCACAGCATGTACAGAGGGACTTATACTTTCGTTTGGCATCCTAAAAAAAAAATTTTTTTAATTGACCATTTTCGTGAAAAATCAACGATGGTTAACCCACGGTTTTTTTTGACCAAAAATTTTTTTGCCTCGAAACCGAAAAAAAATATTATATCATCGTTCTAGACATTGTCACGAACCCGAAACTGCCTTTGGTTCGAAAATCATCCCTTATATAACCAAGGTACAAGCAATTGTTGAAGAAGCCACGTTCGTCTCTCCCTCTTAGTGGGAAGTGTTCATCCCTTACACGGCCTGTTCATCCCTTTAACGTGGTTTGTTTGGGGAAAAATTTGCACAGCATGTACAGAGGGACTTATACTTTCGTTTGGCATCCTAAAAAAAAATTTTTTTATTTGACCATTTTCGTGAAAAATCAACGATGGTTAACCCACGGTTTTTTTTTACCAAAAATTTTTTTGCCTCGAAACCGAAAAAAATTGTTATATCATCGTTCTAGACATTGTCACGAACCCGAAACTGCCTTTGGTTCGAAAATCATCCCTTATATAACCAAGGTACAAGCAATTGTTGAAGAAGCCACGTTCGTCTCTCCCTCTTAGTGGGAAGTGTTCATCCCTTACACGGCCTGTTCATCCCTTTAACGTGGTTTGTTTGGGGAAAAATTTGCACAGCATGTACAGAGGGACTTATACTTTCGTTTGGCATCCTAAAAAAAAATTTTTTTATTTGACCATTTTCGTGAAAAATCAACGATGGTTAACCCACGGTTTTTTTTGACCAAAAAATTTTTTGCCTCGAAACCGAAAAAAAATGTTATATCATCGTTCTAGACATTGTCACGAACCCGAAACTGCCTTTGGTTCGAAAATCATCCCTTATAGAACCAAGGTACAAGCAATTGTTGAAGAAGCCACGTTCGTCTCTCCCTCTTAGTGGAAAGTGTTCATCCCTTACACGGCCTGTTCATCCCTTTAACGTGGTTTGTTTGGGGAAAAATTTGCACAGCATGTACAGAGGGACTTATACTTTCGTTTGGCATCCTAAAAAAAAAATTTTTTTAATTGACCATTTTCGTGAAAAATCAACGATGGTTAACCCACGGTTTTTTTTTACCAAAAATTTTTTTGCCTCGAAACCGAAAAAAATTGTTATATCATCGTTCTAGACATTGTCACGAACCCGAAACTGCCTTTGGTTCGAAAATCATCCCTTATATAACCAAGGTACAAGCAATTGTTGAAGAAGCCACGTTCGTCTCTCCCTCTTAGTGGAAAGTGTTCATCCCTTACACGGCCTGTTCATCCCTTTAAAGTGGTTTGTTTGGGGAAAAATTTGCACAGCATGTACAGAGGGACTTATACTTTCGTTTGGCATCCTAAAAAAAAAATTTTTTTAATTGACCATTTTCGTGAAAAATCAACGATGGTTAACCCACGGTTTTTTTTACCAAAAATTTTTTTGCCTCGAATCCGAAAAAAAATGTTATATCATCGTTCTAGACATTGTCACGAACCCGAAACTGCCTTTGGTTCGAAAATCATCCCTTATAGAACCAAGGTACAAGCAATTGTTGAAGAAGCCACGTTCGTCTCTCCCTCTTAGTGGGAAGTGTTCATCCCTTACACGGCCTGTTCATCCCTTTAACGTGGTTTGTTTGGGGAAAAATTTGCACAGCATGTACAGAGGGACTTATACTTTCGTTTGGCATCCTAAAAAAAAATTTTTTTATTTGACCATTTTCGTGAAAAATCAACGATGGTTAACCCACGGTTTTTTTTACCAAAAATTTTTTTGCCTCGAAACCGAAAAAAAATGTTATATCATCGTTCTAGACATTGTCACGAACCCGAAACTGCCTTTGGTTCGAAAATCATCCCTTATAGAACCAAGGTACAAGCAATTGTTAAAGAAGCCACGTTCGTCTCTCCCTCTTAGTGGGAAGTGTTCATCCCTTACACGGCCTGTTCATCCCTTTAACGTGGTTTGTTTGGGGAAAAATTTGCACAGCATGTACAGAGGGACTTATACTTTCGTTTGGCATCCTAAAAAAAAATTTTTTTATTTGACCATTTTCGTGAAAAATCAACGATGGTTAACCCACGGGTTTTTTTTACCAAAAATTTTTTTGCCTCGAAACCGAAAAAAATTGTTATATCATCGTTCTAGACATTGTCACGAACCCGAAACTGCCTTTGGTTCGAAAATCATCCCTTATATAACCAAGTTACAAGCAATTGTTGAAGAAGCCACGTTCGTCTCTCCCTCTTAGTGGAAAGTGTTCATCCCTTACACGGCCTGTTCATCCCTTTAACGTGGTTTGTTTGGGGAAAAATTTGCACAGCATGTACAGAGGGACTTATACTTTCGTTTGGCATCCTAAAAAAAAAATTTTTTTAATTGACCATTCTCGTGAAAAATCAACGATGGTTAACCCACGGTTTTTTTTACCAAAAATTTTTTTGCCTCGAAACCGAAAAAAAATGTTATATCATCGTTCTAGACATTGTCACGAACCCGAAACTGCCTTTGGTTCGAAAATCATCCCTTATAGAACCAAGGTACAAGCAATTGTTGAAGAAGCCACGTTCGTCTCTCCCTCTTAGTGGGAAGTGTTCATCCCTTACACGGCCTGTTCATCCCTTTAACGTGGTTTGTTTGGGGAAAAATTTGCACAGCATGTACAGAGGGACTTATACTTTCGTTTGGCATCCTAAAAAAAAATTTTTTTTAATTGACCATTTTCGTGAAAAATCAACGATGGTTAACCCACGGGTTTTTTTTACCAAAAATTTTTTTGCCTCGAAACCGAAAAAAATTGTTATATCATCGTTCTAGACATTGTCACGAACCCGAAACTGCCTTTGGTTCGAAAATCATCCCTTATATAACCAAGTTACAAGCAATTGTTGAAGAAGCCACGTTCGTCTCTCCCTCTTAGTGGAAAGTGTTCATCCCTTACACGGCCTGTTCATCCCTTTAACGTGGTTTGTTTGGGGAAAAATTTGCAAAGCATGTACAGAGGGACTTATACTTTCGTTTGGCATCCTAAAAAAAAAATTTTTTTATTTTACCATTTTCGTGAAAAATCAACGATGGTTAACCCACGGTTTTTTTTACCAAAAATTTTTTTGCCTCGAAACCGAAAAAAAATGTTATATCATCGTTCTAGACATTGTCACGAACCCGAAACTGCCTTTGGTTCGAAAATCATCCCTTATAGAACCAAGGTACAAGCAATTGTTGAAGAAGCCACGTTCGTCTCTCCCTCTTAGTGGAAAGTGTTCATCCCTTACACGGCCTGTTCATCCCTTTAACGTGGTTTGTTTGGGGAAAAATTTGCAAAGCATGTACAGAGGGACTTATACTTTCGTTTGGCATCCTAAAAAAAAAATTTTTTTATTTTACCATTTTCGTGAAAAATCAACGATGGTTAACCCACGGTTTTTTTTACCAAAAATTTTTTTGCCTCGAAACCGAAAAAAAATGTTATATCATCGTTCTAGACATTGTCACGAACCCGAAACTGCCTTTGGTTCGAAAATCATCCCTTATAGAACCAAGGTACAAGCAATTGTTGAAGAAGCCACGTTCGTCTCTCCCTCTTAGTGGAAAGTGTTCATCCCTTACACGGCCTGTTCATCCCTTTAACGTGGTTTGTTTGGGGAAAAATTTGCACAGCATGTACAGAGGGACTTATACTTTCGTTTGGCATCCTAAAAAAAAATTTTTTTATTTGACCATTTTCGTGAAAAATCAACGATGGTTAACCCACGGTTTTTTTGACCAAAAAATTTTTTGCCTCGAAACCGAAAAAAAATGTTATATCATCGTTCTAGACATTGTCACGAACCCGAAACTGCCTTTGGTTCGAAAATCATCCCTTATAGAACCAAGGTACAAGCAATTGTTGAAGAAGCCACGTTCGTCTCTCCCTCTTAGTGGGAAGTGTTCATCCCTTACACGGCCTGTTCATCCCTTTAACGTGGTTTGTTTGGGGAAAAATTTGCACAGCATGTACAGAGGGACTTATACTTTCGTTTGGCATCCTAAAAAAAAATTTTTTTATTTGACCATTTTCGTGAAAAATCAACGATGGTTAACCCACGGTTTTTTTTACCAAAAATTTTTTTGCCTCGAAACCGAAAAAAAATGTTATATCATCGTTCTAGACATTGTCACGAACCCGAAACTGCCTTTGGTTCGAAAATCATCCCTTATAGAACCAAGGTACAAGCAATTGTTGAAGAAGCCACGTTCGTCTCTCCCTCTTAGTGGGAAGTGTTCATCCCTTACACGGCCTGTTCATCCCTTTAACGTGGTTTGTTTGGGGAAAAATTTGCACAGCATGTACAGAGGGACTTATACTTTCGTTTGGCATCCTAAAAAAAAATTTTTTTATTTGACCATTTTCGTGAAAAATCAACGATGGTTAACCCACGGTTTTTTTTACCAAAAATTTTTTTGCCTCGAAACCGAAAAAAAATGTTATATCATCGTTCTAGACATTGTCACGAACCCGAAACTGCCTTTGGTTCGAAAATCATCCCTTATAGAACCAAGGTACAAGCAATTGTTAAAGAAGCCACGTTCGTCTCTCCCTCTTAGTGGGAAGTGTTCATCCCTTACACGGCCTGTTCATCCCTTTAACGTGGTTTGTTTGGGGAAAAATTTGCACAGCATGTACAGAGGGACTTATACTTTCGTTTGGCATCCTAAAAAAAAAATTTTTTTATTTTACCATTTTCGTGAAAAATCAACGATGGTTAACCCACAGTTTTTTTTACCAAAAATTTTTTTGCCTCGAAACCGAAAAAAAATGTTATATCATCGTTCTAGACATTGTCACGAACCCGAAACTGCCTTTGGTTCGAAAATCATCCCTTATAGAACCAAGGTACAAGCAATTGTTGAAGAAGCCACGTTCGTCTCTCCCTCTTAGTGGGAAGTGTTCATCCCTTACACGGCCTGTTCATCCCTTTAACGTGGTTTGTTTGGGGAAAAATTTGCACAGCATGTACAGAGGGACTTATACTTTCGTTTGGCATCCTAAAAAAAAATTTTTTTTAATTGACCATTTTCGTGAAAAATCAACGATGGTTAACCCACGGTTTTTTTTGACCAAAAATTTTTTTGCCTCGAAACCGAAAAAAAATGTTATATCATCGTTCTAGACATTGTCACGAACCCGAAACTGCCTTTGGTTCGAAAATCATCCCTTATAGAACCAAGGTACAAGCAATTGTTGAAGAAGCCACGTTCGTCTCTCCCTCTTAGTGGGAAGTGTTCATCCCTTACACGGCCTGTTCATCCCTTTAACGTGGTTTGTTTGGGGAAAAATTTGCACAGCATGTACAGAGGGACTTATACTTTCGTTTGGCATCCTAAAAAAAAATTTTTTTATTTGACCATTTTCGTGAAAAATCAACGATGGTTAACCCACGGGTTTTTTTTACCAAAAATTTTTTTGCCTCGAAACCGAAAAAAATTGTTATATCATCGTTCTAGACATTGTCACGAACCCGAAACTGCCTTTGGTTCGAAAATCATCCCTTATATAACCAAGTTACAAGCAATTGTTGAAGAAGCCACGTTCGTCTCTCCCTCTTAGTGGAAAGTGTTCATCCCTTACACGGCCTGTTCATCCCTTTAACGTGGTTTGTTTGGGGAAAAATTTGCAAAGCATGTACAGAGGGACTTATACTTTCGTTTGGCATCCTAAAAAAAAAATTTTTTTATTTTACCATTTTCGTGAAAAATCAACGATGGTTAACCCACGGTTTTTTTTACCAAAAATTTTTTTGCCTCGAAACCGAAAAAAAATGTTATATCATCGTTCTAGACATTGTCACGAACCCGAAACTGCCTTTGGTTCGAAAATCATCCCTTATAGAACCAAGGTACAAGCAATTGTTGAAGAAGCCACGTTCGTCTCTCCCTCTTAGTGGAAAGTGTTCATCCCTTACACGGCCTGTTCATCCCTTTAACGTGGTTTGTTTGGGGAAAAATTTGCACAGCATGTACAGAGGGACTTATACTTTCGTTTGGCATCCGAAAAAAAAATTTTTTTATTTGACCATTTTCGTGAAAAATCAACGATGGTTAACCCACGGTTTTTTTTGACCAAAAAATTTTTTGCCTCGAAACCGAAAAAAAATGTTATATCATCGTTCTAGACATTGTCACGAACCCGAAACTGCCTTTGGTTCGAAAATCATCCCTTATAGAACCAAGGTACAAGCAATTGTTGAAGAAGCCACGTTCGTCTCTCCCTCTTAGTGGAAAGTGTTCATCCCTTACACGGCCTGTTCATCCCTTTAACGTGGTTTGTTTGGGGAAAAATTTGCACAGCATGTACAGAGGGACTTATACTTTCGTTTGGCATCCTAAAAAAAAATTTTTTTATTTGACCATTTTCGTGAAAAATCAACGATGGTTAACCCACGGTTTTTTTGACCAAAAAATTTTTTGCCTCGAAACCGAAAAAAAATGTTATATCATCGTTCTAGACATTGTCACGAACCCGAAACTGCCTTTGGTTCGAAAATCATCCCTTATAGAACCAAGGTACAAGCAATTGTTGAAGAAGCCACGTTCGTCTCTCCCTCTTAGTGGGAAGTGTTCATCCCTTACACGGCCTGTTCATCCCTTTAACGTGGTTTGTTTGGGGAAAAATTTGCACAGCATGTACAGAGGGACTTATACTTTCGTTTGGCATCCTAAAAAAAAATTTTTTTATTTTACCATTTTCGTGAAAAATCAACGATGGTTAACCCACGGTTTTTTTTACCAAAAATTTTTTTGCCTCGAAACCGAAAAAAAATGTTATATCATCGTTCTAGACATTGTCACGAACCCGAAACTGCCTTTGGTTCGAAAATCATCCCTTATAGAACCAAGGTACAAGCAATTGTTGAAGAAGCCACGTTCGTCTCTCCCTCTTAGTGGGAAGTGTTCATCCCTTACACGGCCTGTTCATCCCTTTAACGTGGTTTGTTTGGGGAAAAATTTGCACAGCATGTACAGAGGGACTTATACTTTCGTTTGGCATCCTAAAAAAAAATTTTTTTATTTGACCATTTTCGTGAAAAATCAACGATGGTTAACCCACGGTTTTTTTTACCCAAAATTTTTTTGCCTCGAAACCGAAAAAAAATGTTATATCATCGTTCTAGACATTGTCACGAACCCGAAACTGCCTTTGGTTCGAAAATCATCCCTTATAGAACCAAGGTACAAGCAATTGTTAAAGAAGCCACGTTCGTCTCTCCCTCTTAGTGGGAAGTGTTCATCCCTTACACGGCCTGTTCATCCCTTTAACGTGGTTTGTTTGGGGAAAAATTTGCACAGCATGTACAGAGGGACTTATACTTTCGTTTGGCATCCTAAAAAAAAAATTTTTTTATTTTACCATTTTCGTGAAAAATCAACGATGGTTAACCCACAGTTTTTTTTACCAAAAATTTTTTCGCCTCGAAACCGAAAAAAAATGTTATATCATCGTTCTAGACATTGTCACGAACCCGAAACTGCCTTTGGTTCGAAAATCATCCCTTATAGAACCAAGGTACAAGCAATTGTTGAAGAAGCCACGTTCGTCTCTCCCTCTTAGTGGGAAGTGTTCATCCCTTACACGGCCTGTTCATCCCTTTAACGTGGTTTGTTTGGGGAAAAATTTGCACAGCATGTACAGAGGGACTTATACTTTCGTTTGGCATCCTAAAAAAAAATTTTTTTATTTTACCATTTTCGTGAAAAATCAACGATGGTTAACCCACGGTTTTTTTTACCAAAAATTTTTTTGCCTCGAAACCGAAAAAAAATGTTATATCATCGTTCTAGACATTGTCACGAACCCGAAACTGCCTTTGGTTCGAAAATCATCCCTTATAGAACCAAGGTACAAGCAATTGTTGAAGAAGCCACGTTCGTCTCTCCCTCTTAGTGGGAAGTGTTCATCCCTTACACGGCCTGTTCATCCCTTTAACGTGGTTTGTTAGGGGAAAAATTTGCACAGCATGTACAGAGGGACTTATACTTTCGTTTGGCATCCTAAAAAAAAAATTTTTTTATTTTACCATTTTCGTGAAAAATCAACGATGGTTAACCCACAGTTTTTTTTACCAAAAATTTTTTTGCCTCGAAACCGAAAAAAAATGTTATATCATCGTTCTAGACATTGTCACGAACCCGAAACTGCCTTTGGTTCGAAAATCATCCCTTATAGAACCAAGGTACAAGCAATTGTTGAAGAAGCCACGTTCGTCTCTCCCTCTTAGTGGGAAGTGTTCATCCCTTACACGGCCTGTTCATCCCTTTAACGTGGTTTGTTTGGGGAAAAATTTGCACAGCATGTACAGAGGGACTTATACTTTCGTTTAGCATCCTAAAAAAAAATTTTTTTATTTTACCATTTTCGTGAAAAATCAACGATGGTTAACCCACAGTTTTTTTTACCAAAAATTTTTTTGCCTCGAAACCGAAAAAAAATGTTATATCATCGTTCTAGACATTGTCACGAACCCGAAACTGCCTTTGGTTCGAAAATCATCCCTTATAGAACCAAGGTACAAGCAATTGTTAAAGAAGCCACGTTCGTCTCTCCCTCTTAGTGGGAAGTGTTCATCCCTTACACGGCCTGTTCATCCCTTTAACGTGGTTTGTTTGGGGAAAAATTTGCACAGCATGTACAGAGGGACTTATACTTTCGTTTGGCATCCTAAAAAAAAAATTTTTTTAATTGACCATTTTCGTGAAAAATCAACGATGGTTAACCCACGGTTTTTTTTACCAAAAATTTTTTTGCCTCGAAACCGAAAAAAAATGTTATATCATCGTTCTAGACATTGTCACGAACCCGAAACTGCCTTTGGTTCGAAAATCATCCCTTATAGAACCAAGGTACAAGCAATTGTTGAAGAAGCCACGTTCGTCTCTCCCTCTTAGTGGGAAGTGTTCATCCCTTACACGGCCTGTTCATCCCTTTAACGTGGTTTGTTTGGGGAAAAATTTGCACAGCATGTACAGAGGGACTTATACTTTCGTTTAGCATCCTAAAAAAAAATTTTTTTATTTTACCATTTTCGTGAAAAATCAACGATGGTTAACCCACAGTTTTTTTTACCAAAAATTTTTTTGCCTCGAAACCGAAAAAAAATGTTATATCATCGTTCTAGACATTGTCACGAACCCGAAACTGCCTTTGGTTCGAAAATCATCCCTTATAGAACCAAGGTACAAGCAATTGTTAAAGAAGCCACGTTCGTCTCTCCCTCTTAGTGGGAAGTGTTCATCCCTTACACGGCCTGTTCATCCCTTTAACGTGGTTTGTTTGGGGAAAAATTTGCACAGCATGTACAGAGGGACTTATACTTTCGTTTGGCATCCTAAAAAAAAAATTTTTTTAATTGACCATTTTCGTGAAAAATCAACGATGGTTAACCCACGGTTTTTTTTACCAAAAATTTTTTTGCCTCGAAACCGAAAAAAAATGTTATATCATCGTTCTAGACATTGTCACGAACCCGAAACTGCCTTTGGTTCGAAAATCATCCCTTATAGAACCAAGGTACAAGCAATTGTTGAAGAAGCCACGTTCGTCTCTCCCTCTTAGTGGGAAGTGTTCATCCCTTACACGGCCTGTTCATCCCTTTAACGTGGTTTGTTTGGGGAAAAATTTGCACAGCATGTACAGAGGGACTTATACTTTCGTTTGGCATCCTAAAAAAAAAATTTTTTTATTTTACCATTTTCGTGAAAAATCAACGA
The DNA here is from genome assembly GCA_958496175.1 of Sisyra terminalis. Classification (NCBI taxonomy): domain Eukaryota; kingdom Metazoa; phylum Arthropoda; class Insecta; order Neuroptera; family Sisyridae; genus Sisyra; species Sisyra terminalis. The sequence goes on from OY292276.1 coordinate 59,848,189, forward strand.
TGGTTAACCCACAGTTTTTTTTACCAAAAATTTTTTTGCCTCGAAACCGAAAAAAAATGTTATATCATCGTTCTAGACATTGTCACGAACCCGAAACTGCCTTTGGTTCGAAAATCATCCCTTATAGAACCAAGGTACAAGCAATTGTTGAAGAAGCCACGTTCGTCTCTCCCTCTTAGTGGGAAGTGTTCATCCCTTACACGGCCTGTTCATCCCTTTAACGTGGTTTGTTTGGGGAAAAATTTGCACAGCATGTACAGAGGGACTTATACTTTCGTTTGGCATCCTAAAAAAAAATTTTTTTATTTTACCATTTTCGTGAAAAATCAACGATGGTTAACCCACGGTTTTTTTTACCAAAAATTTTTTTGCCTCGAAACCGAAAAAAAATGTTATATCATCGTTCTAGACATTGTCACGAACCCGAAACTGCCTTTGGTTCGAAAATCATCCCTTATAGAACCAAGGTACAAGCAATTGTTGAAGAAGCCACGTTCGTCTCTCCCTCTTAGTGGGAAGTGTTCATCCCTTACACGGCCTGTTCATCCCTTTAACGTGGTTTGTTTGGGGAAAAATTTGCACAGCATGTACAGAGGGACTTATACTTTCGTTTGGCATCCTAAAAAAAAAATTTTTTTATTTTACCATTTTCGTGAAAAATCAACGATGGTTAACCCACAGTTTTTTTTACCAAAAATTTTTTTGCCTCGAAACCGAAAAAAAATGTTATATCATCGTTCTAGACATTGTCACGAACCCGAAACTGCCTTTGGTTCGAAAATCATCCCTTATAGAACCAAGGTACAAGCAATTGTTGAAGAAGCCACGTTCGTCTCTCCCTCTTAGTGGGAAGTGTTCATCCCTTACACGGCCTGTTCATCCCTTTAACGTGGTTTGTTAGGGGAAAAATTTGCACAGCATGTACAGAGGGACTTATACTTTCGTTTGGCATCCTAAAAAAAAAATTTTTTTATTTTACCATTTTCGTGAAAAATCAACGATGGTTAACCCACAGTTTTTTTTACCAAAAATTTTTTTGCCTCGAAACCGAAAAAAAATGTTATATCATCGTTCTAGACATTGTCACGAACCCGAAACTGCCTTTGGTTCGAAAATCATCCCTTATAGAACCAAGGTACAAGCAATTGTTGAAGAAGCCACGTTCGTCTCTCCCTCTTAGTGGGAAGTGTTCATCCCTTACACGGCCTGTTCATCCCTTTAACGTGGTTTGTTTGGGGAAAAATTTGCACAGCATGTACAGAGGGACTTATACTTTCGTTTAGCATCCTAAAAAAAAATTTTTTTATTTTACCATTTTCGTGAAAAATCAACGATGGTTAACCCACAGTTTTTTTTACCAAAAATTTTTTTGCCTCGAAACCGAAAAAAAATGTTATATCATCGTTCTAGACATTGTCACGAACCCGAAACTGCCTTTGGTTCGAAAATCATCCCTTATAGAACCAAGGTACAAGCAATTGTTAAAGAAGCCACGTTCGTCTCTCCCTCTTAGTGGGAAGTGTTCATCCCTTACACGGCCTGTTCATCCCTTTAACGTGGTTTGTTTGGGGAAAAATTTGCACAGCATGTACAGAGGGACTTATACTTTCGTTTGGCATCCTAAAAAAAAAATTTTTTTAATTGACCATTTTCGTGAAAAATCAACGATGGTTAACCCACGGTTTTTTTTACCAAAAATTTTTTTGCCTCGAAACCGAAAAAAAATGTTATATCATCGTTCTAGACATTGTCACGAACCCGAAACTGCCTTTGGTTCGAAAATCATCCCTTATAGAACCAAGGTACAAGCAATTGTTGAAGAAGCCACGTTCGTCTCTCCCTCTTAGTGGGAAGTGTTCATCCCTTACACGGCCTGTTCATCCCTTTAACGTGGTTTGTTTGGGGAAAAATTTGCACAGCATGTACAGAGGGACTTATACTTTCGTTTGGCATCCTAAAAAAAAAATTTTTTTATTTTACCATTTTCGTGAAAAATCAACGATGGTTAACCCACAGTTTTTTTTACCAAAAATTTTTTTGCCTCGAAACCGAAAAAAAATGTTATATCATCGTTCTAGACATTGTCACGAACCCGAAACTGCCTTTGGTTCGAAAATCATCCCTTATAGAACCAAGGTACAAGCAATTGTTGAAGAAGCCACGTTCGTCTCTCCCTCTTAGTGGGAAGTGTTCATCCCTTACACGGCCTGTTCATCCCTTTAACGTGGTTTGTTTGGGGAAAAATTTGCACAGCATGTACAGAGGACTTATACTTTCGTTTGGCATCCTAAAAAAAAATTTTTTTATTTTACCATTTTCGTGAAAAATCAACGATGGTTAACCCACGGTTTTTTTTACCAAAAATTTTTTTGCCTCGAAACCGAAAAAAAATGTTATATCATCGTTCTAGACATTGTCACGAACCCGAAACTGCCTTTGGTTCGAAAATCATCCCTTATAGAACCAAGGTACAAGCAATTGTTGAAGAAGCCACGTTCGTCTCTCCCTCTTAGTGGGAAGTGTTCATCCCTTACACGGCCTGTTCATCCCTTTAACGTGGTTTGTTTGGGGAAAAATTTGCACAGCATGTACAGAGGGACTTATACTTTCGTTTGGCATCCTAAAAAAAAAATTTTTTTATTTTACCATTTTCGTGAAAAATCAACGATGGTTAACCCACAGTTTTTTTTACCAAAAATTTTTTTGCCTCGAAACCGAAAAAAAATGTTATATCATCGTTCTAGACATTGTCACGAACCCGAAACTGCCTTTGGTTCGAAAATCATCCCTTATAGAACCAAGGTACAAGCAATTGTTGAAGAAGCCACGTTCGTCTCTCCCTCTTAGTGGGAAGTGTTCATCCCTTACACGGCCTGTTCATCCCTTTAACGTGGTTTGTTTGGGGAAAAATTTGCACAGCATGTACAGAGGGACTTATACTTTCGTTTAGCATCCTAAAAAAAAATTTTTTTATTTTACCATTTTCGTGAAAAATCAACGATGGTTAACCCACGGTTTTTTTTACCAAAAATTTTTTTGCCTCGAAACCGAAAAAAAATGTTATATCATCGTTCTAGACATTGTCACGAACCCGAAACTGCCTTTGGTTCGAAAATCATCCCTTATAGAACCAAGGTACAAGCAATTGTTGAAGAAGCCACGTTCGTCTCTCCCTCTTAGTGGGAAGTGTTCATCCCTTACACGGCCTGTTCATCCCTTTAACGTGGTTTGTTTGGGGAAAAATTTGCACAGCATGTACAGAGGGACTTATACTTTCGTTTGGCATCCTAAAAAAAAAATTTTTTTATTTTACCATTTTCGTGAAAAATCAACGATGGTTAACCCACAGTTTTTTTTACCAAAAATTTTTTTGCCTCGAAACCGAAAAAAAATGTTATATCATCGTTCTAGACATTGTCACGAACCCGAAACTGCCTTTGGTTCGAAAATCATCCCTTATATAACCAAGTTACAAGCAATTGTTGAAGAAGCCACGTTCGTCTCTCCCTCTTAGTGGGAAGTGTTCATCCCTTACACGGCCTGTTCATCCCTTTAACGTGGTTTGTTTGGGGAAAAATTTGCACAGCATGTACAGAGGGACTTATACTTTCGTTTGGCATCCTAAAAAAAAATTTTTTTATTTGACCATTTTCGTGAAAAATCAACGATGGTTAACCCACGGTTTTTTTTTACCAAAAATTTTTTTGCCTCGAAACCGAAAAAAAATGTTATATCATCGTTCTAGACATTGTCACGAATCCGAAACTGCCTTTGGTTCGAAAATCATCCCTTATAGAACCAAGGTACAAGCAATTGTTGAAGAAGCCACGTTCGTCTCTCCCTCTTAGTGGGAAGTGTTCATCCCTTACACGGCCTGTTCATCCCTTTAACGTGGTTTGTTTGGGGAAAAATTTGCACAGCATGTACAGAGGGACTTATACTTTCGTTTGGCATCCTAAAAAAAAATTTTTTTATTTGACCATTTTCGTGAAAAATCAACGATGGTTAACCCACGGTTTTTTTTTACCAAAAATTTTTTTGCCTCGAAACCGAAAAAAATTGTTATATCATCGTTCTAGACATTGTCACGAACCCGAAACTGCCTTTGGTTCGAAAATCATCCCTTATATAACCAAGGTACAAGCAATTGTTGAAGAAGCCACGTTCGTCTCTCCCTCTTAGTGGGAAGTGTTCATCCCTTACACGGCCTGTTCATCCCTTTAACGTGGTTTGTTTGGGGAAAAATTTGCACAGCATGTACAGAGGGACTTATACTTTCGTTTGGCATCCTAAAAAAAAAATTTTTTTATTTTACCATTTTCGTGAAAAATCAACGATGGTTAACCCACAGTTTTTTTTACCAAAAATTTTTTTGCCTCGAAACCGAAAAAAAATGTTATATCATCGTTCTAGACATTGTCACGAACCCGAAACTGCCTTTGGTTCGAAAATCATCCCTTATAGAACCAAGGTACAAGCAATTGTTGAAGAAGCCACGTTCGTCTCTCCCTCTTAGTGGGAAGTGTTCATCCCTTACACGGCCTGTTCATCCCTTTAACGTGGTTTGTTTGGGGAAAAATTTGCACAGCATGTACAGAGGGACTTATACTTTCGTTTAGCATCCTAAAAAAAAATTTTTTTATTTTACCATTTTCGTGAAAAATCAACGATGGTTAACCCACGGTTTTTTTTACCAAAAATTATTTTGCCTCGAAACCGAAAAAAAATGTTATATCATCGTTCTAGACATTGTCACGAACCCGAAACTGCCTTTGGTTCGAAAATCATCCCTTATAGAACCAAGGTACAAGCAATTGTTGAAGAAGCCACGTTCGTCTCTCCCTCTTAGTGGGAAGTGTTCATCCCTTACACGGCCTGTTCATCCCTTTAACGTGGTTTGTTTGGGGAAAAATTTGCACAGCATGTACAGAGGGACTTATACTTTCGTTTGGCATCCTAAAAAAAAAATTTTTTTATTTTACCATTTTCGTGAAAAATCAACGATGGTTAACCCACAGTTTTTTTTACCAAAAATTTTTTTGCCTCGAAACCGAAAAAAAATGTTATATCATCGTTCTAGACATTGTCACGAACCCGAAACTGCCTTTGGTTCGAAAATCATCCCTTATAGAACCAAGGTACAAGCAATTGTTGAAGAAGCCACGTTCGTCTCTCCCTCTTAGTGGAAAGTGTTCATCCCTTACACGGCCTGTTCATCCCTTTAACGTGGTTTGTTTGGGGAAAAATTTGCACAGCATGTACAGAGGGACTTATACTTTCGTTTGGCATCCTAAAAAAAAATTTTTTTATTTGACCATTTTCGTGAAAAATCAACGATGGTTAACCCACGGTTTTTTTTTACCAAAAATTTTTTTGCCTCGAAACCGAAAAAAAATGTTATATCATCGTTCTAGACATTGTCACGAACCCGAAACTGCCTTTGGTTCGAAAATCATCCCTTATATAACCAAGGTACAAGCAATTGTTGAAGAAGCCACGTTCGTCTCTCCCTCTTAGTGGGAAGTGTTCATCCCTTACACGGCCTGTTCATCCCTTTAACGTGGTTTGTTTGGGGAAAAATTTGCACAGCATGTACAGAGGGACTTATACTTTCGTTTGGCATCCTAAAAAAAATTTTTTTTATTTGACCATTTTCGTGAAAAATCAACGATGGTTAACCCACGGTTTTTTTTTACCAAAAATTTTTTTGCCTCGAAACCGAAAAAAAATGTTATATCATCGTTCTAGACATTGTCACGAATCCGAAACTGCCTTTGGTTCGAAAATCATCCCTTATAGAACCAAGGTACAAGCAATTGTTGAAGAAGCCACGTTCGTCTCTCCCTCTTAGTGGGAAGTGTTCATCCCTTACACGGCCTGTTCATCCCTTTAACGTGGTTTGTTTGGGGAAAAATTTGCACAGCATGTACAGAGGGACTTATACTTTCGTTTGGCATCCTAAAAAAAAATTTTTTTATTTGACCATTTTCGTGAAAAATCAACGATGGTTAACCCACGGTTTTTTTTTACCAAAAATTTTTTTGCCTCGAAACCGAAAAAAATTGTTATATCATCGTTCTAGACATTGTCACGAACCCGAAACTGCCTTTGGTTCGAAAATCATCCCTTATATAACCAAGGTACAAGCAATTGTTGAAGAAGCCACGTTCGTCTCTCCCTCTTAGTGGGAAGTGTTCATCCCTTACACGGCCTGTTCATCCCTTTAACGTGGTTTGTTTGGGGAAAAATTTGCACAGCATGTACAGAGGGACTTATACTTTCGTTTGGCATCCTAAAAAAAAAATTTTTTTAATTGACCATTTTCGTGAAAAATCAACGATGGTTAACCCACGGTTTTTTTTGACCAAAAATTTTTTTGCCTCGAAACCGAAAAAAAATGTTATATCATCGTTCTAGACATTGTCACGAACCCGAAACTGCCTTTGGTTCGAAAATCATCCCTTATAGAACCAAGGTACAAGCAATTGTTGAAGAAGCCACGTTCGTCTCTCCCTCTTAGTGGAAAGTGTTCATCCCTTACACGGCCTGTTCATCCCTTTAACGTGGTTTGTTTGGGGAAAAATTTGCACAGCATGTACAGAGGGACTTATACTTTCGTTTGGCATCCTAAAAAAAAATTTTTTTATTTGACCATTTTCGTGAAAAATCAACGATGGTTAACCCACGGTTTTTTTTTACCAAAAATTTTTTTGCCTCGAAACCGAAAAAAAATGTTATATCATCGTTCTAGACATTGTCACGAATCCGAAACTGCCTTTGGTTCGAAAATCATCCCTTATAGAACCAAGGTACAAGCAATTGTTGAAGAAGCCACGTTCGTCTCTCCCTCTTAGTGGGAAGTGTTCATCCCTTACACGGCCTGTTCATCCCTTTAACGTGGTTTGTTTGGGGAAAAATTTGCACAGCATGTACAGAGGGACTTATACTTTCGTTTGGCATCCTAAAAAAAAATTTTTTTATTTGACCATTTTCGTGAAAAATCAACGATGGTTAACCCACGGTTTTTTTTTACCAAAAATTTTTTTGCCTCGAAACCGAAAAAAATTGTTATATCATCGTTCTAGACATTGTCACGAACCCGAAACTGCCTTTGGTTCGAAAATCATCCCTTATATAACCAAGGTACAAGCAATTGTTGAAGAAGCCACGTTCGTCTCTCCCTCTTAGTGGGAAGTGTTCATCCCTTACACGGCCTGTTCATCCCTTTAACGTGGTTTGTTTGGGGAAAAATTTGCACAGCATGTACAGAGGGACTTATACTTTCGTTTGGCATCCTAAAAAAAAAATTTTTTTAATTGACCATTTTCGTGAAAAATCAACGATGGTTAACCCACGGTTTTTTTTTACCAAAAATTTTTTTGCCTCGAAACCGAAAAAAATTGTTATATCATCGTTCTAGACATTGTCACGAACCCGAAACTGCCTTTGGTTCGAAAATCATCCCTTATATAACCAAGGTACAAGCAATTGTTGAAGAAGCCACGTTCGTCTCTCCCTCTTAGTGGAAAGTGTTCATCCCTTACACGGCCTGTTCATCCCTTTAACGTGGTTTGTTTGGGGAAAAATTTGCACAGCATGTACAGAGGGACTTATACTTTCGTTTGGCATCCTAAAAAAAAATTTTTTTATTTGACCATTTTCGTGAAAAATCAACGATGGTTAACCCACGGTTTTTTTTTACCAAAAATTTTTTTGCCTCGAAACCGAAAAAAAATGTTATATCATCGTTCTAGACATTGTCACGAACCCGAAACTGCCTTTGGTTCGAAAATCATCCCTTATATAACCAAGGTACAAGCAATTGTTGAAGAAGCCACGTTCGTCTCTCCCTCTTAGTGGAAAGTGTTCATCCCTTACACGGCCTGTTCATCCCTTTAACGTGGTTTGTTTGGGGAAAAATTTGCACAGCATGTACAGAGGGACTTATACTTTCGTTTGGCATCCTAAAAAAAAATTTTTTTATTTGACCATTTTCGTGAAAAATCAACGATGGTTAACCCACGGTTTTTTTTGACCAAAAATTTTTTTGCCTCGAAACCGAAAAAAAATGTTATATCATCGTTCTAGACATTGTCACGAACCCGAAACTGCCTTTGGTTCATAAATCATCCCTTATATAACCAAGTTACAAGCAATTGTTGAAGAAGCCACGTTCGTCTCTCCCTCTTAGTGGGAAGTGTTCATCCCTTACACGGCCTGTTCATCCCTTTAACGTGGTTTGTTTGGGGAAAAATTTGCACAGCATGTACAGAGGGACTTATACTTTCGTTTGGCATCCTAAAAAAAAATTTTTTTAATTGACCATTTTCGTGAAAAATCAACGATGGTTAACCCACGGTTTTTTTTGACCAAAAATTTTTTTGCCTCGAAACTGAAAAAAAATGTTATATCATCGTTCTAGACATTGTCACGAACCCGAAACTGCCTTTGGTTCGAAAATCATCCCTTATATAACCAAGTTACAAGCAATTGTTGAAGAAGCCACGTTCGTCTCTCCCTCTTAGTGGGAAGTGTTCATCCCTTACACGGCCTGTTCATCCCTTTAACGTGGTTTGTTTGGGGAAAAATTTGCACAGCATGTACAGAGGGACTTATACTTTCGATTGGCATCCTAAAAAAAAATTTTTTTATTTGACCATTTTCGTGAAAAATCAACGATGGTTAACCCACGGTTTTTTTTTACCAAAAATTTTTTTGCCTCGAAACCGAAAAAAATTGTTATATCATCGTTCTAGACATTGTCACGAACCCGAAACTGCCTTTGGTTCGAAAATCATCCCTTATATAACCAAGGTACAAGCAATTGTTGAAGAAGCCACGTTCGTCTCTCCCTCTTAGTGGGAAGTGTTCATCCCTTACACGGCCTGTTCATCCCTTTAACGTGGTTTGTTTGGGGAAAAATTTGCACAGCATGTACAGAGGGACTTATACTTTCGTTTGGCATCCTAAAAAAAAAATTTTTTTAATTGACCATTTTCGTGAAAAATCAACGATGGTTAACCCACGGTTTTTTTTTACCAAAAATTTTTTTGCCTCGAAACCGAAAAAAATTGTTATATCATCGTTCTAGACATTGTCACGAACCCGAAACTGCCTTTGGTTCGAAAATCATCCCTTATATAACCAAGGTACAAGCAATTGTTGAAGAAGCCACGTTCGTCTCTCCCTCTTAGTGGAAAGTGTTCATCCCTTACACGGCCTGTTCATCCCTTTAACGTGGTTTGTTTGGGGAAAAATTTGCACAGCATGTACAGAGGGACTTATACTTTCGTTTGGCATCCTAAAAAAAAATTTTTTTATTTGACCATTTTCGTGAAAAATCAACGATGGTTAACCCACGGTTTTTTTTTACCAAAAATTTTTTTGCCTCGAAACCGAAAAAAAATGTTATATCATCGTTCTAGACATTGTCACGAATCCGAAACTGCCTTTGGTTCGAAAATCATCCCTTATAGAACCAAGGTACAAGCAATTGTTGAAGAAGCCACGTTCGTCTCTCCCTCTTAGTGGGAAGTGTTCATCCCTTACACGGCCTGTTCATCCCTTTAACGTGGTTTGTTTGGGGAAAAATTTGCACAGCATGTACAGAGGGACTTATACTTTCGTTTGGCATCCTAAAAAAAAATTTTTTTATTTGACCATTTTCGTGAAAAATCAACGATGGTTAACCCACGGTTTTTTTTTACCAAAAATTTTTTTGCCTCGAAACCGAAAAAAATTGTTATATCATCGTTCTAGACATTGTCACGAACCCGAAACTGCCTTTGGTTCGAAAATCATCCCTTATATAACCAAGGTACAAGCAATTGTTGAAGAAGCCACGTTCGTCTCTCCCTCTTAGTGGGAAGTGTTCATCCCTTACACGGCCTGTTCATCCCTTTAACGTGGTTTGTTTGGGGAAAAATTTGCACAGCATGTACAGAGGGACTTATACTTTCGTTTGGCATCCTAAAAAAAAAATTTTTTTAATTGACCATTTTCGTGAAAAATCAACGATGGTTAACCCACGGTTTTTTTTTACCAAAAATTTTTTTGCCTCGAAACCGAAAAAAATTGTTATATCATCGTTCTAGACATTGTCACGAACCCGAAACTGCCTTTGGTTCGAAAATCATCCCTTATATAACCAAGGTACAAGCAATTGTTGAAGAAGCCACGTTCGTCTCTCCCTCTTAGTGGAAAGTGTTCATCCCTTACACGGCCTGTTCATCCCTTTAACGTGGTTTGTTTGGGGAAAAATTTGCACAGCATGTACAGAGGGACTTATACTTTCGTTTGGCATCCTAAAAAAAAATTTTTTTATTTGACCATTTTCGTGAAAAATCAACGATGGTTAACCCACGGTTTTTTTTTACCAAAAATTTTATTGCCTCGAAACCGAAAAAAAATGTTATATCATCGTTCTAGACATTGTCACGAACCCGAAACTGCCTTTGGTTCGAAAATCATCCCTTATATAACCAAGGTACAAGCAATTGTTGAAGAAGCCACGTTCGTCTCTCCCTCTTAGTGGAAAGTGTTCATCCCTTACACGGCCTGTTCATCCCTTTAACGTGGTTTGTTTGGGGAAAAATTTGCACAGCATGTACAGAGGGACTTATACTTTCGTTTGGCATCCTAAAAAAAAATTTTTTTATTTGACCATTTTCGTGAAAAATCAACGATGGTTAACCCACGGTTTTTTTTGACCAAAAATTTTTTTGCCTCGAAACCGAAAAAAAATGTTATATCATCGTTCTAGACATTGTCACGAACCCGAAACTGCCTTTGGTTCATAAATCATCCCTTATATAACCAAGTTACAAGCAATTGTTGAAGAAGCCACGTTCGTCTCTCCCTCTTAGTGGGAAGTGTTCATCCCTTACACGGCCTGTTCATCCCTTTAACGTGGTTTGTTTGGGGAAAAATTTGCACAGCATGTACAGAGGGACTTATACTTTCGTTTGGCATCCTAAAAAAAAATTTTTTTAATTGACCATTTTCGTGAAAAATCAACGATGGTTAACCCACGGTTTTTTTTGACCAAAAATTTTTTTGCCTCGAAACTGAAAAAAAATGTTATATCATCGTTCTAGACATTGTCACGAACCCGAAACTGCCTTTGGTTCGAAAATCATCCCTTATATAACCAAGTTACAAGCAATTGTTGAAGAAGCCACGTTCGTCTCTCCCTCTTAGTGGGAAGTGTTCATCCCTTACACGGCCTGTTCATCCCTTTAACGTGGTTTGTTTGGGGAAAAATTTGCACAGCATGTACAGAGGGACTTATACTTTCGATTGGCATCCTAAAAAAAAATTTTTTTATTTGACCATTTTCGTGAAAAATCAACGATGGTTAACCCACGGTTTTTTTTTACCAAAAATTTTTTTGCCTCGAAACCGAAAAAAATTGTTATATCATCGTTCTAGACATTGTCACGAACCCGAAACTGCCTTTGGTTCGAAAATCATCCCTTATATAACCAAGGTACAAGCAATTGTTGAAGAAGCCACGTTCGTCTCTCCCTCTTAGTGGAAAGTGTTCATCCCTTACACGGCCTGTTCATCCCTTTAACGTGGTTTGTTTGGGGAAAAATTTGCACAGCATGTACAGAGGGACTTATACTTTCGTTTGGCATCCTAAAAAAAAAATTTTTTTAATTGACCATTTTCGTGAAAAATCAACGATGGTTAACCCACGGTTTTTTTTTACCAAAAATTTTTTTGCCTCGAAACCGAAAAAAATTGTTATATCATCGTTCTAGACATTGTCACGAACCCGAAACTGCCTTTGGTTCGAAAATCATCCCTTATATAACCAAGGTACAAGCAATTGTTGAAGAAGCCACGTTCGTCTCTCCCTCTTAGTGGAAAGTGTTCATCCCTTACACGGCCTGTTCATCCCTTTAACGTGGTTTGTTTGGGGAAAAATTTGCACAGCATGTACAGAGGGACTTATACTTTCGTTTGGCATCCTAAAAAAAAATTTTTTTATTTGACCATTTTCGTGAAAAATCAACGATGGTTAACCCACGGTTTTTTTTTACCAAAAATTTTTTTGCCTCGAAACCGAAAAAAAATGTTATATCATCGTTCTAGACATTGTCACGAACCCGAAACTGCCTTTGGTTCGAAAATCATCCCTTATATAACCAAGGTACAAGCAATTGTTGAAGAAGCCACGTTCGTCTCTCCCTCTTAGTGGAAAGTGTTCATCCCTTACACGGCCTGTTCATCCCTTTAACGTGGTTTGTTTGGGGAAAAATTTGCACAGCATGTACAGAGGGACTTATACTTTCGTTTGGCATCCTAAAAAAAAATTTTTTTATTTGACCATTTTCGTGAAAAATCAACGATGGTTAACCCACGGTTTTTTTTTACCAAAAATTTTTTTGCCTCGAAACCGAAAAAAAATGTTATATCATCGTTCTAGACATTGTCACGAATCCGAAACTGCCTTTGGTTCGAAAATCATCCCTTATAGAACCAAGGTACAAGCAATTGTTGAAGAAGCCACGTTCGTCTCTCCCTCTTAGTGGGAAGTGTTCATCCCTTACACGGCCTGTTCATCCCTTTAACGTGGTTTGTTTGGGGAAAAATTTGCACAGCATGTACAGAGGGACTTATACTTTCGTTTGGCATCCTAAAAAAAATTTTTTTTATTTGACCATTTTCGTGAAAAATCAACGATGGTTAACCCACGGTTTTTTTTTACCAAAAATTTTTTTGCCTCGAAACCGAAAAAAATTGTTATATCATCGTTCTAGACATTGTCACGAACCCGAAACTGCCTTTGGTTCGAAAATCATCCCTTATATAACCAAGGTACAAGCAATTGTTGAAGAAGCCACGTTCGTCTCTCCCTCTTAGTGGGAAGTGTTCATCCCTTACACGGCCTGTTCATCCCTTTAACGTGGTTTGTTTGGGGAAAAATTTGCACAGCATGTACAGAGGGACTTATACTTTCGTTTGGCATCCTAAAAAAAAAATTTTTTTAATTGACCATTTTCGTGAAAAATCAACGATGGTTAACCCACGGTTTTTTTTTACCAAAAATTTTTTTGCCTCGAAACCGAAAAAAAATGTTATATCATCGTTCTAGACATTGTCACGAACCCGAAACTGCCTTTGGTTCGAAAATCATCCCTTATATAACCAAGGTACAAGCAATTGTTGAAGAAGCCACGTTCGTCTCTCCCTCTTAGTGGAAAGTGTTCATCCCTTACACGGCCTGTTCATCCCTTTAACGTGGTTTGTTTGGGGAAAAATTTGCACAGCATGTACAGAGGGACTTATACTTTCGTTTGGCATCCTAAAAAAAAATTTTTTTATTTGACCATTTTCGTGAAAAATCAACGATGGTTAACCCACGGTTTTTTTTGACCAAAAATTTTTTTGCCTCGAAACCGAAAAAAAATGTTATATCATCGTTCTAGACATTGTCACGAACCCGAAACTGCCTTTGGTTCATAAATCATCCCTTATATAACCAAGTTACAAGCAATTGTTGAAGAAGCCACGTTCGTCTCTCCCTCTTAGTGGGAAGTGTTCATCCCTTACACGGCCTGTTCATCCCTTTAACGTGGTTTGTTTGGGGAAAAATTTGCACAGCATGTACAGAGGGACTTATACTTTCGTTTGGCATCCTAAAAAAAAATTTTTTTAATTGACCATTTTCGTGAAAAATCAACGATGGTTAACCCACGGTTTTTTTTGACCAAAAATTTTTTTGCCTCGAAACTGAAAAAAAATGTTATATCATCGTTCTAGACATTGTCACGAACCCGAAACTGCCTTTGGTTCGAAAATCATCCCTTATATAACCAAGTTACAAGCAATTGTTGAAGAAGCCACGTTCGTCTCTCCCTCTTAGTGGGAAGTGTTCATCCCTTACACGGCCTGTTCATCCCTTTAACGTGGTTTGTTTGGGGAAAAATTTGCACAGCATGTACAGAGGGACTTATACTTTCGATTGGCATCCTAAAAAAAAATTTTTTTATTTGACCATTTTCGTGAAAAATCAACGATGGTTAACCCACGGTTTTTTTTTACCAAAAATTTTTTTGCCTCGAAACCGAAAAAAATTGTTATATCATCGTTCTAGACATTGTCACGAACCCGAAACTGCCTTTGGTTCGAAAATCATCCCTTATATAACCAAGGTACAAGCAATTGTTGAAGAAGCCACGTTCGTCTCTCCCTCTTAGTGGGAAGTGTTCATCCCTTACACGGCCTGTTCATCCCTTTAACGTGGTTTGTTTGGGGAAAAATTTGCACAGCATGTACAGAGGGACTTATACTTTCGATTGGCATCCTAAAAAAAAATTTTTTTATTTGACCATTTTCGTGAAAAATCAACGATGGTTAACCCACGGTTTTTTTTTACCAAAAATTTTTTTGCCTCGAAACCGAAAAAAATTGTTATATCATCGTTCTAGACATTGTCACGAACCCGAAACTGCCTTTGGTTCGAAAATCATCCCTTATATAACCAAGGTACAAGCAATTGTTGAAGAAGCCACGATCGTCTCTCCCTCTTAGTGGGAAGTGTTCATCCCTTACACGGCCTGTTCATCCCTTTAACGTGGTTTGTTTGGGGAAAAATTTGCACAGCATGTACAGAGGGACTTATACTTTCGTTTGGCATCCTAAAAAAAAAATTTTTTTAATTGACCATTTTCGTGAAAAATCAACGATGGTTAACCCACGGTTTTTTTTGACCAAAAATTTTTTTGCCTCGAAACCGAAAAAAAATGTTATATCATCGTTCTAGACATTGTCACGAACCCGAAACTGCCTTTGGTTCGAAAATCATCCCTTATATAACCAAGTTACAAGCAATTGTTGAAGAAGCCACGTTCGTCTCTCCCTCTTAGTGGGAAGTGTTCATCCCTTACACGGCCTGTTCATCCCTTTAACGTGGTTTGTTTGGGGAAAAATTTGCACAGCATGTACAGAGGGACTTATACTTTCGTTTGGCATCCTAAAAAAAAAATTTTTTTAATTGACCATTTTCGTGAAAAATCAACGATGGTTAACCCACGGTTTTTTTTGACCAAAAATTTTTTTGCCTCGAAACTGAAAAAAAATGTTATATCATCGTTCTAGACATTGTCACGAACCCGAAACTGCCTTTGGTTCGAAAATCATCCCTTATATAACCAAGTTACAAGCAATTGTTGAAGAAGCCACGATCGTCTCTCCCTCTTAGTGGGAAGTGTTCATCCCTTACACGGCCTGTTCATCCCTTTAACGTGGTTTGTTTGGGGAAAAATTTGCACAGCATGTACAGAGGGACTTATACTTTCGTTTGGCATCCTAAAAAAAAATTTTTTTATTTGACCATTTTCGTGAAAAATCAACGATGGTTAACCCACGGTTTTTTTTTACCAAAAATTTTTTTGCCTCGAAACCGAAAAAAAATGTTATATCATCGTTCTAGACATTGTCACGAACCCGAAACTGCCTTTGGTTCGAAAATCATCCCTTATATAACCAAGGTACAAGCAATTGTTGAAGAAGCCACGTTCGTCTCTCCCTCTTAGTGGGAAGTGTTCATCCCTTACACGGCCTGTTCATCCCTTTAACGTGGTTTGTTTGGGGAAAAATTTGCACAGCATGTACAGAGGGACTTATACTTTCGTTTGGCATCCTAAAAAAAATTTTTTTTATTTGACCATTTTCGTGAAAAATCAACGATGGTTAACCCACGGTTTTTTTTTACCAAAAATTTTTTTGCCTCGAAACCGAAAAAAATTGTTATATCATCGTTCTAGACATTGTCACGAACCCGAAACTGCCTTTGGTTCGAAAATCATCCCTTATATAACCAAGGTACAAGCAATTGTTGAAGAAGCCACGTTCGTCTCTCCCTCTTAGTGGGAAGTGTTCATCCCTTACACGGCCTGTTCATCCCTTTAACGTGGTTTGTTTGGGGAAAAATTTGCACAGCATGTACAGAGGGACTTATACTTTCGTTTGGCATCCTAAAAAAAAAATTTTTTTAATTGACCATTTTCGTGAAAAATCAACGATGGTTAACCCACGGTTTTTTTTGACCAAAAATTTTTTTGCCTCGAAACCGAAAAAAAATGTTATATCATCGTTCTAGACATTGTCACGAACCCGAAACTGCCTTTGGTTCGAAAATCATCCCTTATATAACCAAGGTACAAGCAATTGTTGAAGAAGCCACGTTCGTCTCTCCCTCTTAGTGGAAAGTGTTCATCCCTTACACGGCCTGTTCATCCCTTTAACGTGGTTTGTTTGGGGAAAAATTTGCACAGCATGTACAAAGGGACTTATACTTTCGTTTGGCATCCTAAAAAAAAATTTTTTTATTTGACCATTTTCGTGAAAAATCAACGATGGTTAACCCACGGTTTTTTTTGACCAAAAATTTTTTTGCCTCGAAACCGAAAAAAAATGTTATATCATCGTTCTAGACATTGTCACGAACCCGAAACTGCCTTTGGTTCGAAAATCATCCCTTATATAACCAAGTTACAAGCAATTGTTGAAGAAGCCACGTTCGTCTCTCCCTCTTAGTGGGAAGTGTTCATCCCTTACACGGCCTGTTCATCCCTTTAACGTGGTTTGTTTGGGGAAAAATTTGCACAGCATGTACAGAGGGACTTATACTTTCGTTTGGCATCCTAAAAAAAAAATTTTTTTAATTGACCATTTTCGTGAAAAATCAACGATGGTTAACCCACGGTTTTCTTTGACCAAAAATTTTTTTGCCTCGAAACTGAAAAAAAATGTTATATCATCGTTCTAGACATTGTCACGAACCCGAAACTGCCTTTGGTTCGAAAATCATCCCTTATATAACCAAGTTACAAGCAATTGTTGAAGAAGCCACGTTCGTCTCTCCCTCTTAGTGGGAAGTGTTCATCCCTTACACGGCCTGTTCATCCCTTTAACGTGGTTTGTTTGGGGAAAAATTTGCACAGCATGTACAGAGGGACTTATACTTTCGTTTGGCATCCTAAAAAAAAATTTTTTTATTTGACCATTTTCGTGAAAAATCAACGATGGTTAACCCACGGTTTTTTTTTACCAAAAATTTTTTTGCCTCGAAACCGAAAAAAATTGTTATATCATCGTTCTAGACATTGTCACGAACCCGAAACTGCCTTTGGTTCGAAAATCATCCCTTATATAACCAAGGTACAAGCAATTGTTGAAGAAGCCACGTTCGTCTCTCCCTCTTAGTGGAAAGTGTTCATCCCTTACACGGCCTGTTCATCCCTTTAACGTGGTTTGTTTGGGGAAAAATTTGCACAGCATGTACAGAGGGACTTATACTTTCGTTTGGCATCCTAAAAAAAAATTTTTTTATTTGACCATTTTCGTGAAAAATCAACGATGGTTAACCCACGGTTTTTTTTTACCAAAAATTTTTTTGCCTCGAAACCGAAAAAAATTGTTATATCATCGTTCTAGACATTGTCACGAACCCGAAACTGCCTTTGGTTCGAAAATCATCCCTTATATAACCAAGGTACAAGCAATTGTTGAAGAAGCCACGTTCGCCTCTCCCTCTTAGTGGAAAGTGTTCATCCCTTACACGGCCTGTTCATCCCTTTAACGTGGTTTGTTTGGGGAAAAATTTGCACAGCATGTACAGAGGGACTTATACTTTCGTTTGGCATCCTAAAAAAAAATTTTTTTATTTGACCATTTTCGTGAAAAATCAACGATGGTTAACCCACGGTTTTTTTTTACCAAAAATTTTTTTGCCTCGAAACCGAAAAAAAATGTTATATCATCGTTCTAGACATTGTCACGAACCCGAAACTGCCTTTGGTTCGAAAATCATCCCTTATATAACCAAGGTACAAGCAATTGTTGAAGAAGCCACGTTCGTCTCTCCCTCTTAGTGGGAAGTGTTCATCCCTTACACGGCCTGTTCATCCCTTTAACGTGGTTTGTTTGGGGAAAAATTTGCACAGCATGTACAGAGGGACTTATACTTTCGTTTGGCATCCTAAAAAAAATTTTTTTTATTTGACCATTTTCGTGAAAAATCAACGATGGTTAACCCACGGTTTTTTTTTACCAAAAATTTTTTTGCCTCGAAACCGAAAAAAATTGTTATATCATCGTTCTAGACATTGTCACGAACCCGAAACTGCCTTTGGTTCGAAAATCATCCCTTATATAACCAAGGTACAAGCAATTGTTGAAGAAGCCACGTTCGTCTCTCCCTCTTAGTGGGAAGTGTTCATCCCTTACACGGCCTGTTCATCCCTTTAACGTGGTTTGTTTGGGGAAAAATTTGCACAGCATGTACAGAGGGACTTATACTTTCGTTTGGCATCCTAAAAAAAAAATTTTTTTAATTGACCATTTTCGTGAAAAATCAACGATGGTTAACCCACGGTTTTTTTTGACCAAAAATTTTTTTGCCTCGAAACCGAAAAAAAATGTTATATCATCGTTCTAGACATTGTCACGAACCCGAAACTGCCTTTGGTTCGAAAATCATCCCTTATATAACCAAGGTACAAGCAATTGTTGAAGAAGCCACGTTCGTCTCTCCCTCTTAGTGGAAAGTGTTCATCCCTTACACGGCCTGTTCATCCCTTTAACGTGGTTTGTTTGGGGAAAAATTTGCACAGCATGTACAAAGGGACTTATACTTTCGTTTGGCATCCTAAAAAAAAATTTTTTTATTTGACCATTTTCGTGAAAAATCAACGATGGTTAACCCACGGTTTTTTTTTACCAAAAATTTTTTTGCCTCGAAACCGAAAAAAAATGTTATATCATCGTTCTAGACATTGTCACGAATCCGAAACTGCCTTTGGTTCGAAAATCATCCCTTATAGAACCAAGGTGCAAGCAATTGTTGAAGAAGCCACGTTCGTCTCTCCCTCTTAGTGGGAAGTGTTCATCCCTTACACGGCCTGTTCATCCCTTTAACGTGGTTTGTTTGGGGAAAAATTTGCACAGCATGTACAGAGGGACTTATACTTTCGTTTGGCATCCTAAAAAAAAATTTTTTTATTTGACCATTTTCGTGAAAAATCAACGATGGTTAACCCACGGTTTTTTTTTACCAAAAATTTTTTTGCCTCGAAACCGAAAAAAAATGTTATATCATCGTTCTAGACATTGTCACGAATCCGAAACTGCCTTTGGTTCGAAAATCATCCCTTATAGAACCAAGGTACAAGCAATTGTTGAAGAAGCCACGTTCGTCTCTCCCTCTTAGTGGGAAGTGTTCATCCCTTACACGGCCTGTTCATCCCTTTAACGTGGTTTGTTTGGGGAAAAATTTGCACAGCATGTACAGAGGGACTTATACTTTCGTTTGGCATCCTAAAAAAAAATTTTTTTATTTGACCATTTTCGTGAAAAATCAACGATGGTTAACCCACGGTTTTTTTTGACCAAAAATTTTTTTGCCTCGAAACCGAAAAAAATTGTTATATCATCGTTCTAGACATTGTCACGAATCCGAAACTGCCTTTGGTTCGAAAATCATCCCTTATAGAACCAAGGCACAAGCAATTGTTGAAGAAGCCACGTTCGTCTCTCCCTCTTAGTGGGAAGTGTTCATCCCTTACACGGCCTGTTCATCCCTTTAACGTGGTTTGTTTGGGGAAAAATTTGCACAGCATGTACAGAGGGACTTATACTTTCGTTTGGCATCCTAAAAAAAAAATTTTTTTAATTGACCATTTTCGTGAAAAATCAACGATGGTTAACCCACGGTTTTTTTTGACCAAAAATTTTTTTGCCTCGAAACTGAAAAAAAATGTTATATCATCGTTCTAGACATTGTCACGAACCCGAAACTGCCTTTGGTTCGAAAATCATCCCTTATATAACCAAGGTACAAGCAATTGTTGAAGAAGCCACGTTCGTCTCTCCCTCTTAGTGGAAAGTGTTCATCCCTTACACGGCCTGTTCATCCCTTTAACGTGGTTTGTTTGGGGAAAAATTTGCACAGCATGTACAGAGGGACTTATACTTTCGTTTGGCATCCTAAAAAAAAAATTTTTTTAATTGACCATTTTCGTGAAAAATCAACGATGGTTAACCCACGGTTTTTTTTGACCAAAAATTTTTTTGCCTCGAAACCGAAAAAAAATGTTATATCATCGTTCTAGACATTGTCACGAACCCGAAACTGCCTTTGGTTCGAAAATCATCCCTTATATAACCAAGGTACAAGCAATTGTTGAAGAAGCCACGTTCGTCTCTCCCTCTTAGTGGAAAGTGTTCATCCCTTACACGGCCTGTTCATCCCTTTAACGTGGTTTGTTTGGGGAAAAATTTGCACAGCATGTACAGAGGGACTTATACTTTCGTTTGGCATCCTAAAAAAAAATTTTTTTATTTGACCATTTTCGTGAAAAATCAACGATGGTTAACCCACGGTTTTTTTTTACCAAAAATTTTTTTGCCTCGAAACCGAAAAAAAAATGTTATATCATCGTTCTAGACATTGTCACGAACCCGAAACTGCCTTTGGTTCGAAAATCATCCCTTATATAACCAAGTTACAAGCAATTGTTGAAGAAGCCACGTTCGTCTCTCCCTCTAAGTGGGAAGTGTTCATCCCTTACACGGCCTGTTCATCCCTTTAACGTGGTTTGTTTGGGGAAAAATTTGCACAGCATGTACAGAGGGACTTATACTTTCGTTTGGCATCCTAAAAAAAAATTTTTTTATTTGACCATTTTCGTGAAAAATCAACGATGGTTAACCCACGGTTTTTTTTGACCAAAAATTTTTTTGCCTCGAAACCGAAAAAAATTGTTATATCATCGTTCTAGACATTGTCACGAATCCGAAACTGCCTTTGGTTCGAAAATCATCCCTTATAGAACCAAGGTACAAGCAATTGTTGAAGAAGCCACGTTCGTCTCTCCCTCTTAGTGGAAAGTGTTCATCCCTTACACGGCCTGTTCATCCCTTTAACGTGGTTTGTTTGGGGAAAAATTTGCACAGCATGTACAGAGGGACTTATACTTTCGTTTGGCATCCTAAAAAAAAATTTTTTTATTTGACCATTTTCGTGAAAAATCAACGATGGTTAACCCACGGTTTTTTTTTACCAAAAATTTTTTTGCCTCGAAACCGAAAAAAAAAATGTTATATCATCGTTCTAGACATTGTCACGAACCCGAAACTGCCTTTGGTTCGAAAATCATCCCTTATATAACCAAGTTACAAGCAATTGTTGAAGAAGCCACGTTCGTCTCTCCCTCTAAGTGGGAAGTGTTCATCCCTTACACGGCCTGTTCATCCCTTTAACGTGGTTTGTTTGGGGAAAAATTTGCACAGCATGTACAGAGGGACTTATACTTTCGTTTGGCATCCTAAAAAAAAATTTTTTTATTTGACCATTTTCGTGAAAAATCAACGATGGTTAACCCACGGTTTTTTTTGACCAAAAATTTTTTTGCCTCGAAACTGAAAAAAAATGTTATATCATCGTTCTAGACATTGTCACGAACCCGAAACTGCCTTTGGTTCGAAAATCATCCCTTATATAACCAAGTTACAAGCAATTGTTGAAGAAGCCACGTTCGTCTCTCCCTCTTAGTGGTAAGTGTTCATCCCTTACACGGCCTGTTCTTCCCTTTAACGTGGTTTGTTTGGGGAAAAATTTGCACAGCATGTACAGAGGGACTTATACTTTCGTTTGGCATCCTAAAAAAAAATTTTTTTATTTGACCATTTTCGTGAAAAATCAACGATGGTTAACCCACGGTTTTTTTTGACCAAAAATTTTTTTGCCTCGAAACTGAAAAAAAATGTTATATCATCGTTCTAGACATTGTCACGAACCCGAAACTGCCTTTGGTTCGAAAATCATCCCTTATATAACCAAGGTACAAGCAATTGTTGAAGAAGCCACGTTCGTCTCTCCCTCTTAGTGGAAAGTGTTCATCCCTTACACGGCCTGTTCATCCCTTTAACGTGGTTTGTTTGGGGAAAAATTTGCACAGCATGTACAGAGGGACTTATACTTTCGTTTGGCATCCTAAAAAAAAAATTTTTTTAATTGACCATTTTCGTGAAAAATCAACGATGGTTAACCCACGGTTTTTTTTTACCAAAAATTTTTTTGCCTCGAAACCGAAAAAAAATGTTATATCATCGTTCTAGACATTGTCACGAATCCGAAACTGCCTTTGGTTCGAAAATCATCCCTTATAGAACCAAGGTACAAGCAATTGTTGAAGAAGCCACGTTCGTCTCTCCCTCTTAGTGGAAAGTGTTCATCCCTTACACGGCCTGTTCATCCCTTTAACGTGGTTTGTTTGGGGAAAAATTTGCACAGCATGTACAGAGGGACTTATACTTTCGTTTGGCATCCTAAAAAAAAATTTTTTTATTTGACCATTTTCGTGAAAAATCAACGATGGTTAACCCACGGTTTTTTTTTACCAAGAATTTTTTTGCCTCGAAACCGAAAAAAAAATGTTATATCATCGTTCTAGACATTGTCACGAACCCGAAACTGCCTTTGGTTCGAAAATCATCCCTTATATAACCAAGTTACAAGCAATTGTTGAAGAAGCCACGTTCGTCTCTCCCTCTAAGTGGGAAGTGTTCATCCCTTACACGGCCTGTTCATCCCTTTAACGTGGTTTGTTTGGGGAAAAATTTGCACAGCATGTACAGAGGGACTTATACTTTCGTTTGGCATCCTAAAAAAAAATTTTTTTATTTGACCATTTTCGTGAAAAATCAACGATGGTTAACCCACGGTTTTTTTTTACCAAAAATTTTTTTGCCTCGAAACCGAAAAAAAATGTTATATCATCGTTCTAGACATTGTCACGAATCCGAAACTGCCTTTGGTTCGAAAATCATCCCTTATAGAACCAAGGTACAAGCAATTGTTGAAGAAGCCACGTTCGTCTCTCCCTCTTAGTGGGAAGTGTTCATCCCTTACACGGCCTGTTCATCCCTTTAACGTGGTTTGTTTGGGGAAAAATTTGCACAGCATGTACAGAGGGACTTATACTTTCGTTTGGCATCCTAAAAAAAAAATTTTTTTAATTGACCATTTTCGTGAAAAATCAACGATGGTTAACCCACGGTTTTTTTTTACCAAAAATTTTTTTGCCTCGAAACCGAAAAAAAATGTTATATCATCGTTCTAGACATTGTCACGAATCCGAAACTGCCTTTGGTTCGAAAATCATCCCTTATAGAACCAAGGTACAAGCAATTGTTGAAGAAGCCACGTTCGTCTCTCCCTCTTAGTGGAAAGTGTTCATCCCTTACACGGCCTGTTCATCCCTTTAACGTGGTTTGTTTGGGGAAAAATTTGCACAGCATGTACAGAGGGACTTATACTTTCGTTTGGCATCCTAAAAAAAAATTTTTTTATTTGACCATTTTCGTGAAAAATCAACGATGGTTAACCCACGGTTTTTTTTTACCAAGAATTTTTTTGCCTCGAAACCGAAAAAAAAATGTTATATCATCGTTCTAGACATTGTCACGAACCCGAAACTGCCTTTGGTTCGAAAATCATCCCTTATATAACCAAGTTACAAGCAATTGTTGAAGAAGCCACGTTCGTCTCTCCCTCTAAGTGGGAAGTGTTCATCCCTTACACGGCCTGTTCATCCCTTTAACGTGGTTTGTTTGGGGAAAAATTTGCACAGCATGTACAGAGGGACTTATACTTTCGTTTGGCATCCTAAAAAAAAATTTTTTTATTTGACCATTTTCGTGAAAAATCAACGATGGTTAACCCACGGTTTTTTTTTACCAAAAATTTTTTTGCCTCGAAACCGAAAAAAAATGTTATATCATCGTTCTAGACATTGTCACGAATCCGAAACTGCCTTTGGTTCGAAAATCATCCCTTATAGAACCAAGGTACAAGCAATTGTTGAAGAAGCCACGTTCGTCTCTCCCTCTTAGTGGGAAGTGTTCATCCCTTACACGGCCTGTTCATCCCTTTAACGTGGTTTGTTTGGGGAAAAATTTGCACAGCATGTACAGAGGGACTTATACTTTCGTTTGGCATCCTAAAAAAAAAATTTTTTTAATTGACCATTTTCGTGAAAAATCAACGATGGTTAACCCACGGTTTTTTTTGACCAAAAATTTTTTTGCCTCGAAACTGAAAAAAAATGTTATATCATCGTTCTAGACATTGTCACGAACCCGAAACTGCCTTTGGTTCGAAAATCATCCCTTATATAACCAAGTTACAAGCAATTGTTGAAGAAGCCACGTTCGTCTCTCCCTCTTAGTGGTAAGTGTTCATCCCTTACACGGCCTGTTCTTCCCTTTAACGTGGTTTGTTTGGGGAAAAATTTGCACAGCATGTACAGAGGGACTTATACTTTCGTTTGGCATCCTAAAAAAAAATTTTTTTATTTGACCATTTTCGTGAAAAATCAACGATGGTTAACCCACGGTTTTTTTTTACCAAAAATTTTTTTGCCTCGAAACCGAAAAAAAATGTTATATCATCGTTCTAGACATTGTCACGAATCCGAAACTGCCTTTGGTTCGAAAATCATCCCTTATAGAACCAAGGTACAAGCAATTGTTGAAGAAGCCACGTTCGTCTCTCCCTCTTAGTGGGAAGTGTTCATCCCTTACACGGCCTGTTCATCCCTTTAACGTGGTTTGTTTGGGGAAAAATTTGCACAGCATGTACAGAGGGACTTATACTTTCGTTTGGCATCCTAAAAAAAAATTTTTTTATTTGACCATTTTCGTGAAAAATCAACGATGGTTAACCCACGGTTTTTTTTGACCAAAAATTTTTTTGCCTCGAAACTGAAAAAAAATGTTATATCATCGTTCTAGACATTGTCACGAACCCGAAACTGCCTTTGGTTCGAAAATCATCCCTTATATAACCAAGGTACAAGCAATTGTTGAAGAAGCCACGTTCGTCTCTCCCTCTTAGTGGAAAGTGTTCATCCCTTACACGGCCTGTTCATCCCTTTAACGTGGTTTGTTTGGGGAAAAATTTGCACAGCATGTACAGAGGGACTTATACTTTCGTTTGGCATCCTAAAAAAAAATTTTTTTATTTGACCATTTTCGTGAAAAATCAACGATGGTTAACCCACGGTTTTTTTTTACCAAAAATTTTTTTGCCTCGAAACCGAAAAAAAATGTTATATCATCGTTCTAGACATTGTCACGAATCCGAAACTGCCTTTGGTTCGAAAATCATCCCTTATAGAACCAAGGTACAAGCAATTGTTGAAGAAGCCACGTTCGTCTCTCCCTCTTAGTGGGAAGTGTTCATCCCTTACACGGCCTGTTCATCCCTTTAACG
The DNA here is from genome assembly GCA_958496175.1 of Sisyra terminalis. Classification (NCBI taxonomy): domain Eukaryota; kingdom Metazoa; phylum Arthropoda; class Insecta; order Neuroptera; family Sisyridae; genus Sisyra; species Sisyra terminalis. The sequence goes on from OY292276.1 coordinate 59,873,477, forward strand.
TGGTTTGTTTGGGGAAAAATTTGCACAGCATGTACAGAGGGACTTATACTTTCGTTTGGCATCCTAAAAAAAAATTTTTTTATTTGACCATTTTCGTGAAAAATCAACGATGGTTAACCCACGGTTTTTTTTTACCAAAAATTTTTTTGCCTCGAAACCGAAAAAAATTGTTATATCATCGTTCTAGACATTGTCACGAACCCGAAACTGCCTTTGGTTCGAAAATCATCCCTTATATAACCAAGGTACAAGCAATTGTTGAAGAAGCCACGTTCGTCTCTCCCTCTTAGTGGAAAGTGTTCATCCCTTACACGGCCTGTTCATCCCTTTAACGTGGTTTGTTTGGGGAAAAATTTGCACAGCATGTACAGAGGGACTTATACTTTCGTTTGGCATCCTAAAAAAAAATTTTTTTATTTGACCATTTTCGTGAAAAATCAACGATGGTTAACCCACGGTTTTTTTTTACCAAAAATTTTTTTGCCTCGAAACCGAAAAAAAATGTTATATCATCGTTCTAGACATAGTCACGAATCCGAAACTGCCTTTGGTTCGAAAATCATCCCTTATAGAACCAAGGTGCAAGCAATTGTTGAAGAAGCCACGTTCGTCTCTCCCTCTTAGTGGGAAGTGTTCATCCCTTACACGGCCTGTTCATCCCTTTAACGTGGTTTGTTTGGGGAAAAATTTGCACAGCATGTACAGAGGGACTTATACTTTCGTTTGGCATCCTAAAAAAAAATTTTTTTATTTGACCATTTTCGTGAAAAATCAACGATGGTTAACCCACGGTTTTTTTTTACCAAAAATTTTTTTGCCTCGAAACCGAAAAAAAATGTTATATCATCGTTCTAGACATTGTCACGAATCCGAAACTGCCTTTGGTTCGAAAATCATCCCTTATAGAACCAAGGTACAAGCAATTGTTGAAGAAGCCACGTTCGTCTCTCCCTCTTAGTGGAAAGTGTTCATCCCTTACACGGCCTGTTCATCCCTTTAACGTGGTTTGTTTGGGGAAAAATTTGCACAGCATGTACAGAGGGACTTATACTTTCGTTTGGCATCCTAAAAAAAAAATTTTTTTAATTGACCATTTTCGTGAAAAATCAACGATGGTTAACCCACGGTTTTTTTTGACCAAAAATTTTTTTGCCTCGAAACTGAAAAAAAATGTTATATCATCGTTCTAGACATTGTCACGAACCCGAAACTGCCTTTGGTTCGAAAATCATCCCTTATATAACCAAGGTACAAGCAATTGTTGAAGAAGCCACGTTCGTCTCTCCCTCTTAGTGGAAAGTGTTCATCCCTTACACGGCCTGTTCATCCCTTTAACGTGGTTTGTTTGGGGAAAAATTTGCACAGCATGTACAGAGGGACTTATACTTTCGTTTGGCATCCTAAAAAAAAAATTTTTTTAATTGACCATTTTCGTGAAAAATCAACGATGGTTAACCCACGGTTTTTTTTGACCAAAAATTTTTTTGCCTCGAAACCGAAAAAAAATGTTATATCATCGTTCTAGACATTGTCACGAACCCGAAACTGCCTTTGGTTCGAAAATCATCCCTTATATAACCAAGGTACAAGCAATTGTTGAAGAAGCCACGTTCGTCTCTCCCTCTTAGTGGGAAGTGTTCATCCCTTACACGGCCTGTTCATCCCTTTAACGTGGTTTGTTTGGGGAAAAATTTGCACAGCATGTACAGAGGGACTTATACTTTCGTTTGGCATCCTAAAAAAAAAATTTTTTTAATTGACCATTTTCGTGAAAAATCAACGATGGTTAACCCACGGTTTTTTTTGACCAAAAATTTTTTTGCCTCGAAACCGAAAAAGATGTTATATCATCGTTCTAGACATTGTCACGAACCCGAAACTGCCTTTGGTTCGAAAATCATCCCTTATATAACCAAGTTACAAGCAATTGTTGAAGAAGCCACGTTCGTCTCTCCCTCTTTGCGGGGAAGTGTTCATCCCTTACACGGCCTGTTCATCCCTTTAACGTGGTTTGTTTGGGGAAAAATTTGCACAGCATGTACAGAGGGACTTATACTTTCGTTTGGCATCCTAAAAAAAAATTTTTTTATTTGACCATTTTCGTGAAAAATCAACGATGGTTAACCCACGGTTTTTTTTGACCAAAAATTTTTTTGCCTCGAAACCGAAAAAAAATGTTATATCATCGTTCTAGACATTGTCACGAACCCGAAACTGCCTTTGGTTCGAAAATCATCCCTTATATAACCAAGTTACAAGCAATTGTTGAAGAAGCCACGTTCGTCTCTCCCTCTTTGTGGGAAGTGTTCATCCCTTACACGGCCTGTTCATCCCTTTAACGTGGTTTGTTTGGGGAAAAATTTGCACAGCATGTACAGAGGGACTTATACTTTCGTTTGGCATCCAAAAAAAAAATTTTTTTATTTGACCATTTTCGTGAAAAATCAACGATGGTTAACCCACGGTTTTTTTTGACCAAAAATTTTTTTGCCTCGAAACCGAAAAAAAATGTTATATCATCGTTCTAGACATTGTCACGAACCCGAAACTGCCTTTGGTTCGAAAATCATCCCTTATATAACCAAGTTACAAGCAATTGTTGAAGAAGCCACGTTCGTCTCTCCCTCTTAGTGGGAAGTGTTCATCCCTTACACGGCCTGTTCATCCCTTTAACGTGGATTGTTTGGGGAAAAATTTGCACAGCATGTACAGAGGGACTTATACTTTCGTTTGGCATCCTAAAAAAAAATTTTTTTATTTGACCATTTTCGTGAAAAATCAACGATGGTTAACCCACGGTTTTTTTTGACCAAAAATTTTTTTGCCTCGAAACCGAAAAAAAATGTTATATCATCGTTCTAGACATTGTCACGAACCCGAAACTGCCTTTGGTTCGAAAATCATCCCTTATATAACCAAGTTACAAGCAATTGTTGAAGAAGCCACGTTCGTCTCTCCCTCTTAGTGGGAAGTGTTCATCCCTTACACGGCCTGTTCATCCCTTTAACGTGGATTGTTTGGGGAAAAATTTGCACAGCATGTACAGAGGGACTTATACTTTCGTTTGGCATCCAAAAAAAAAATTTTTTTATTTGACCATTTTCGTGAAAAATCAACGATGGTTAACCCACGGTTTTTTTTGACCAAAAATTTTTTTGCCTCGAAACCGAAAAAAAATGTTATATCATCGTTCTAGACATTGTCACGAACCCGAAACTGCCTTTGGTTCGAAAATCATCCCTTATATAACCAAGTTACAAGCAATTGTTGAAGAAGCCACGTTCGTCTCTCCCTCTTAGTGGGAAGTGTTCATCCCTTACACGGCCTGTTCATCCCTTTAACGTGGATTGTTTGGGGAAAAATTTGCACAGCATGTACAGAGGGACTTATACTTTCGTTTGGCATCCTAAAAAAAAATTTTTTTATTTGACCATTTTCGTGAAAAATCAACGATGGTTAACCCACGGTTTTTTTTGACCAAAAATTTTTTTGCCTCGAAACCGAAAAAAAATGTTATATCATCGTTCTAGACATTGTCACGAACCCGAAACTGCCTTTGGTTCGAAAATCATCCCTTATATAACCAAGTTACAAGCAATTGTTGAAGAAGCCACGTTCGTCTCTCCCTCTTTGCGGGGAAGTGTTCATCCCTTACACGGCCTGTTCATCCCTTTAACGTGGTTTGTTTGGGGAAAAATTTGCACAGCATGTACAGAGGGACTTATACTTTCGTTTGGCATCCTAAAAAAAAATTTTTTTATTTGACCATTTTCGTGAAAAATCAACGATGGTTAACCCACGGTTTTTTTTGACCAAAAATTTTTTTGCCTCGAAACCGAAAAAAAATGTTATATCATCGTTCTAGACATTGTCACGAACCCGAAACTGCCTTTGGTTCGAAAATCATCCCTTATATAACCAAGTTACAAGCAATTGTTGAAGAAGCCACGTTCGTCTCTCCCTCTTTGTGGGAAGTGTTCATCCCTTACACGGCCTGTTCATCCCTTTAACGTGGTTTGTTTGGGGAAAAATTTGCACAGCATGTACAGAGGGACTTATACTTTCGTTTGGCATCCAAAAAAAAAATTTTTTTATTTGACCATTTTCGTGAAAAATCAACGATGGTTAACCCACGGTTTTTTTTGACCAAAAATTTTTTTGCCTCGAAACCGAAAAAAAATGTTATATCATCGTTCTAGACATTGTCACGAACCCGAAACTGCCTTTGGTTCGAAAATCATCCCTTATATAACCAAGTTACAAGCAATTGTTGAAGAAGCCACGTTCGTCTCTCCCTCTTAGTGGGAAGTGTTCATCCCTTACACGGCCTGTTCATCCCTTTAACGTGGATTGTTTGGGGAAAAATTTGCACAGCATGTACAGAGGGACTTATACTTTCGTTTGGCATCCAAAAAAAAAATTTTTTTATTTGACCATTTTCGTGAAAAATCAACGATGGTTAACCCACGGTTTTTTTTGACCAAAAATTTTTTTGCCTCGAAACCGAAAAAAAATGTTATATCATCGTTCTAGACATTGTCACGAACCCGAAACTGCCTTTGGTTCGAAAATCATCCCTTATATAACCAAGTTACAAGCAATTGTTGAAGAAGCCACGTTCGTCTCTCCCTCTTAGTGGGAAGTGTTCATCCCTTACACGGCCTGTTCATCCCTTTAACGTGGATTGTTTGGGGAAAAATTTGCACAGCATGTACAGAGGGACTTATACTTTCGTTTGGCATCCTAAAAAAAAATTTTTTTATTTGACCATTTTCGTGAAAAATCAACGATGGTTAACCCACGGTTTTTTTTGACCAAAAATTTTTTTGCCTCGAAACCGAAAAAAAATGTTATATCATCGTTCTAGACATTGTCACGAACCCGAAACTGCCTTTGGTTCGAAAATCATCCCTTATATAACCAAGTTACAAGCAATTGTTGAAGAAGCCACGTTCGTCTCTCCCTCTTTGCGGGGAAGTGTTCATCCCTTACACGGCCTGTTCATCCCTTTAACGTGGTTTGTTTGGGGAAAAATTTGCACAGCATGTACAGAGGGACTTATACTTTCGTTTGGCATCCTAAAAAAAAATTTTTTTATTTGACCATTTTCGTGAAAAATCAACGATGGTTAACCCACGGTTTTTTTTGACCAAAAATTTTTTTGCCTCGAAACCGAAAAAAAATGTTATATCATCGTTCTAGACATTGTCACGAACCCGAAACTGCCTTTGGTTCGAAAATCATCCCTTATATAACCAAGTTACAAGCAATTGTTGAAGAAGCCACGTTCGTCTCTCCCTCTTTGCGGGGAAGTGTTCATCCCTTACACGGCCTGTTCATCCCTTTAACGTGGTTTGTTTGGGGAAAAATTTGCACAGCATGTACAGAGGGACTTATACTTTCGTTTGGCATCCTAAAAAAAAATTTTTTTATTTGACCATTTTCGTGAAAAATCAACGATGGTTAACCCACGGTTTTTTTTGACCAAAAATTTTTTTGCCTCGAAACCGAAAAAAAATGTTATATCATCGTTCTAGACATTGTCACGAACCCGAAACTGCCTTTGGTTCGAAAATCATCCCTTATATAACCAAGTTACAAGCAATTGTTGAAGAAGCCACGTTCGTCTCTCCCTCTTTGCGGGGAAGTGTTCATCCCTTACACGGCCTGTTCATCCCTTTAACGTGGTTTGTTTGGGGAAAAATTTGCACAGCATGTACAGAGGGACTTATACTTTCGTTTGGCATCCTAAAAAAAAATTTTTTTATTTGACCATTTTCGTGAAAAATCAACGATGGTTAACCCACGGTTTTTTTTGACCAAAAATTTTTTTGCCTCGAAACCGAAAAAAAATGTTATATCATCGTTCTAGACATTGTCACGAACCCGAAACTGCCTTTGGTTCGAAAATCATCCCTTATATAACCAAGTTACAAGCAATTGTTGAAGAAGCCACGTTCGTCTCTCCCTCTTAGTGGGAAGTGTTCATCCCTTACACGGCCTGTTCATCCCTTTAACGTGGATTGTTTGGGGAAAAATTTGCACAGCATGTACAGAGGGACTTATACTTTCGTTTGGCATCCAAAAAAAAAATTTTTTTATTTGACCATTTTCGTGAAAAATCAACGATGGTTAACCCACGGTTTTTTTTGACCAAAAATTTTTTTGCCTCGAAACCGAAAAAAAATGTTATATCATCGTTCTAGACATTGTCACGAACCCGAAACTGCCTTTGGTTCGAAAATCATCCCTTATATAACCAAGTTACAAGCAATTGTTGAAGAAGCCACGTTCGTCTCTCCCTCTTTGCGGGGAAGTGTTCATCCCTTACACGGCCTGTTCATCCCTTTAACGTGGTTTGTTTGGGGAAAAATTTGCACAGCATGTACAGAGGGACTTATACTTTCGTTTGGCATCCTAAAAAAAAATTTTTTTATTTGACCATTTTCGTGAAAAATCAACGATGGTTAACCCACGGTTTTTTTTGACCAAAAATTTTTTTGCCTCGAAACCGAAAAAAAATGTTATATCATCGTTCTAGACATTGTCACGAACCCGAAACTGCCTTTGGTTCGAAAATCATCCCTTATATAACCAAGTTACAAGCAATTGTTGAAGAAGCCACGTTCGTCTCTCCCTCTTTGCGGGGAAGTGTTCATCCCTTACACGGCCTGTTCATCCCTTTAACGTGGTTTGTTTGGGGAAAAATTTGCACAGCATGTACAGAGGGACTTATACTTTCGTTTGGCATCCTAAAAAAAAATTTTTTTATTTGACCATTTTCGTGAAAAATCAACGATGGTTAACCCACGGTTTTTTTTGACCAAAAATTTTTTTGCCTCGAAACCGAAAAAAAATGTTATATCATCGTTCTAGACATTGTCACGAACCCGAAACTGCCTTTGGTTCGAAAATCATCCCTTATATAACCAAGTTACAAGCAATTGTTGAAGAAGCCACGTTCGTCTCTCCCTCTTTGTGGGAAGTGTTCATCCCTTACACGGCCTGTTCATCCCTTTAACGTGGTTTGTTTGGGGAAAAATTTGCACAGCATGTACAGAGGGACTTATACTTTCGTTTGGCATCCAAAAAAAAAATTTTTTTATTTGACCATTTTCGTGAAAAATCAACGATGGTTAACCCACGGTTTTTTTTGACCAAAAATTTTTTTGCCTCGAAACCGAAAAAAAATGTTATATCATCGTTCTAGACATTGTCACGAACCCGAAACTGCCTTTGGTTCGAAAATCATCCCTTATATAACCAAGTTACAAGCAATTGTTGAAGAAGCCACGTTCGTCTCTCCCTCTTTGTGGGAAGTGTTCATCCCTTACACGGCCTGTTCATCCCTTTAACGTGGTTTGTTTGGGGAAAAATTTGCACAGCATGTACAGAGGGACTTATACTTTCGTTTGGCATCCAAAAAAAAAATTTTTTTATTTGACCATTTTCGTGAAAAATCAACGATGGTTAACCCACGGTTTTTTTTGACCAAAAATTTTTTTGCCTCGAAACCGAAAAAAAATGTTATATCATCGTTCTAGACATTGTCACGAACCCGAAACTGCCTTTGGTTCGAAAATCATCCCTTATATAACCAAGTTACAAGCAATTGTTGAAGAAGCCACGTTCGTCTCTCCCTCTTAGTGGGAAGTGTTCATCCCTTACACGGCCTGTTCATCCCTTTAACGTGGATTGTTTGGGGAAAAATTTGCACAGCATGTACAGAGGGACTTATACTTTCGTTTGGCATCCTAAAAAAAAATTTTTTTATTTGACCATTTTCGTGAAAAATCAACGATGGTTAACCCACGGTTTTTTTTGACCAAAAATTTTTTTGCCTCGAAACCGAAAAAAAATGTTATATCATCGTTCTAGACATTGTCACGAACCCGAAACTGCCTTTGGTTCGAAAATCATCGCTTATATAACCAAGTTACAAGCAATTGTTGAAGAAGCCACGTTCGTCTCTCCCTCTTAGTGGGAAGTGTTCATCCCTTACACGGCCTGTTCATCCCTTTAACGTGGATTGTTTGGGGAAAAATTTGCACAGCATGTACAGAGGGACTTATACTTTCGTTTGGCATCCTAAAAAAAATTTTTTTTATTTGACCATTTTCGTGAAAAATCAACGATGGTTAACCCACGGTTTTTTTTGACCAAAAATTTTTTTGCCTCGAAACCGAAAAAAAATGTTATATCATCGTTCTAGACATTGTCACGAACCCGAAACTGCCTTTGGTTCGAAAATCATCCCTTATATAACCAAGTTACAAGCAATTGTTGAAGAAGCCACGTTCGTCTCTCCCTCTTTGTGGGAAGTGTTCATCCCTTACACGGCCTGTTCATCCCTTTAACGTGGTTAGTTTGGGGAAAAATTTGCACAGCATGTACAGAGGGACTTATACTTTCGTTTGGCATCCTAAAAAAAAATTTTTTTATTTGACCATTTTCGTGAAAAATCAACGATGGTTAACCCACGGTTTTTTTTTACCAAAAATTTTTTTGCCTCGAAACCGAAAAAAAATGTTATATCATCGTTCTAGACATTGTCACGAACCCGAAACTGCCTTTGGTTCGAAAATCATCCCTTATATAACCAAGTTACAAGCAATTGTTGAAGAAGCCACGTTCGTCTCTCCCTCTTAGTGGGAAGTGTTCATCCCTTACACGGCCTGTTCATCCCTTTAACGTGGATTGTTTGGGGAAAAATTTGCACAGCATGTACAGAGGGACTTATACTTTCGTTTGGCATCCTAAAAAAAAATTTTTTTATTTGACCATTTTCGTGAAAAATCAACGATGGTTAACCCACGGTTTTTTTTGACCAAAAATTTTTTTGCCTCGAAACCGAAAAAAAATGTTATATCATCGTTCTAGACATTGTCACGAACCCGAAACTGCCTTTGGTTCGAAAATCATCCCTTATATAACCAAGTTACAAGCAATTGTTGAAGAAGCCACGTTCGTCTCTCCCTCTTAGTGGGAAGTGTTCATCCCTTACACGGCCTGTTCATCCCTTTAACGTGGATTGTTTGGGGAAAAATTTGCACAGCATGTACAGAGGGACTTATACTTTCGTTTGGCATCCTAAAAAAAAATTTTTTTATTTGACCATTTTCGTGAAAAATCAACGATGGTTAACCCACGGTTTTTTTTGACCGAAAATTTTTTTGCCTCGAAACTGAAAAAAAATGTTATATCATCGTTCTAGACATTGTCACGAACCCGAAACTGCCTTTGGTTCGAAAATCATCCCTTATATAACCAAGTTACAAGCAATTGTTGAAGAAGCCACGTTCGTCTCTCCCTCTTAGTGGGAAGTGTTCATCCCTTACACGGCCTGTTCATCCCTTTAACGTGGATTGTTTGGGGAAAAATTTGCACAGCATGTACAGAGGGACTTATACTTTCGTTTGGCATCCTAAAAAAAAATTTTTTTATTTGACCATTTTCGTGAAAAATCAACGATGGTTAACCCACGGTTTTTTTTGACCGAAAATTTTTTTGCCTCGAAACTGAAAAAAAATGTTATATCATCGTTCTAGACATTGTCACGAACCCGAAACTGCCTTTGGTTCGAAAATCATCCCTTATATAACCAAGTTACAAGCAATTGTTGAAGAAGCCACGTTCGTCTCTCCCTCTTTGTGGGAAGTGTTCATCCCTTACACGGCCTGTTCATCCCTTTAACGTGGTTTGTTTGGGGAAAAATTTGCACAGCATGTACAGAGGGACTTATACTTTCGTTTGGCATCCTAAAAAAAAATTTTTTTATTTGACCATTTTCGTGAAAAATCAACGATGGTTAACCCACGGTTTTTTTTGACCAAAAATTTTTTTGCCTCGAAACCGAAAAAAAATGTTATATCATCGTTCTAGACATTGTCACGAACCCGAAACTGCCTTTGGTTCGAAAATCATCCCTTATATAACCAAGTTACAAGCAATTGTTGAAGAAGCCACGTTCGTCTCTCCCTCTTTGTGGGAAGTGTTCATCCCTTACACGGCCTGTTCATCCCTTTAACGTGGTTTGTTTGGGGAAAAATTTGCACAGCATGTACAGAGGGACTTATACTTTCGTTTGGCATCCTAAAAAAAAATTTTTTTATTTGACCATTTTCGTGAAAAATCAACGATGGTTAACCCACGGTTTTTTTTGACCAAAAATTTTTTTGCCTCGAAACCGAAAAAAAATGTTATATCATCGTTCTAGACATTGTCACGAACCCGAAACTGCCTTTGGTTCGAAAATCATCCCTTATATAACCAAGTTACAAGCAATTGTTGAAGAAGCCACGTTCGTCTCTCCCTCTTAGTGGGAAGTGTTCATCCCTTACACGGCCTGTTCATCCCTTTAACGTGGATTGTTTGGGGAAAAATTTGCACAGCATGTACAGAGGGACTTATACTTTCGTTTGGCATCCTAAAAAAAAATTTTTTTATTTGACCATTTTCGTGAAAAATCAACGATGGTTAACCCACGGTTTTTTTTGACCAAAAATTTTTTTGCCTCGAAACCGAAAAAAAATGTTATATCATCGTTCTAGACATTGTCACGAACCCGAAACTGCCTTTGGTTCGAAAATCATCCCTTATATAACCAAGTTACAAGCAATTGTTGAAGAAGCCACGTTCGTCTCTCCCTCTTTGTGGGAAGTGTTCATCCCTTACACGGCCTGTTCATCCCTTTAACGTGGTTTGTTTGGGGAAAAATTTGCACAGCATGTACAGAGGGACTTATACTTTCGTTTGGCATCCTAAAAAAAAATTTTTTTATTTGACCATTTTCGTGAAAAATCAACGATGGTTAACCCACGGTTTTTTTTGACCAAAAATTTTTTTGCCTCGAAACCGAAAAAAAATGTTATATCATCGTTCTAGACATTGTCACGAACCCGAAACTGCCTTTGGTTCGAAAATCATCCCTTATATAACCAAGTTACAAGCAATTGTTGAAGAAGCCACGTTCGTCTCTCCCTCTTTGTGGGAAGTGTTCATCCCTTACACGGCCTGTTCATCCCTTTAACGTGGTTTGTTTGGGGAAAAATTTGCACAGCATGTACAGAGGGACTTATACTTTCGTTTGGCATCCAAAAAAAAAATTTTTTTATTTGACCATTTTCGTGAAAAATCAACGATGGTTAACCCACGGTTTTTTTTGACCAAAAATTTTTTTGCCTCGAAACCGAAAAAAAATGTTATATCATCGTTCTAGACATTGTCACGAACCCGAAACTGCCTTTGGTTCGAAAATCATCCCTTATATAACCAAGTTACAAGCAATTGTTGAAGAAGCCACGTTCGTCTCTCCCTCTTAGTGGGAAGTGTTCATCCCTTACACGGCCTGTTCATCCCTTTAACGTGGTTAGTTTGGGGAAAAATTTGCACAGCATGTACAGAGGGACTTATACTTTCGTTTGGCATCCTAAAAAAAAATTTTTTTATTTGACCATTTTCGTGAAAAATCAACGATGGTTAACCCACGGTTTTTTTTTACCAAAAATTTTTTTGCCTCGAAACCGAAAAAAAATGTTATATCATCGTTCTAGACATTGTCACGAACCCGAAACTGCCTTTGGTTCGAAAATCATCCCTTATATAACCAAGTTACAAGCAATTGTTGAAGAAGCCACGTTCGTCTCTCCCTCTTAGTGGGAAGTGTTCATCCCTTACACGGCCTGTTCATCCCTTTAACGTGGATTGTTTGGGGAAAAATTTGCACAGCATGTACAGAGGGACTTATACTTTCGTTTGGCATCCTAAAAAAAAATTTTTTTATTTGACCATTTTCGTGAAAAATCAACGATGGTTAACCCACGGTTTTTTTTTACCAAAAATTTTTTTGCCTCGAAACCGAAAAAAATTGTTATATCATCGTTCTAGACATTGTCACGAACCCGAAACTGCCTTTGGTTCGAAAATCATCCCTTATATAACCAAGGTACAAGCAATTGTTGAAGAAGCCACGTTCGTCTCTCCCTCTTAGTGGGAAGTGTTCATCCCTTACACGGCCTGTTCATCCCTTTAACGTGGTTTGTTTGGGGAAAAATTTGCACAGCATGTACAGAGGGACTTATACTTTCGTTTGGCATCCTAAAAAAAATTTTTTTATTTGACCATTTTCGTGAAAAATCAACGATGGTTAACCCACGGTTTTTTTTTACCAAAAATTTTTTTGCCTCGAAACCGAAAAAAAATGTTATATCATCGTTCTAGACATTGTCACGAACCCGAAACTGCCTTTGGTTCGAAAATCATCCCTTATATAACCAAGGTACAAGCAATTGTTGAAGAAGCCACGTTCGTCTCTCCCTCTTAGTGGGAAGTGTTCATCCCTTACACGGCCTGTTCATCCCTTTAACGTGGTTTGTTTGGGGAAAAATTTGCACAGCATGTACAGAGGGACTTATACTTTCGTTTGGCATCCTAAAAAAAAATTTTTTTATTTGACCATTTTCGTGAAAAATCAACGATGGTTAACCCACGGTTTTTTTTGACCAAAAATTTTTTTGCCTCGAAACCGAAAAAAAATGTTATATCATCGTTCTAGACATTGTCACGAACCCGAAACTGCCTTTGGTTCGAAAATCATCCCTTATATAACCAAGTTACAAGCAATTGTTGAAGAAGCCACGTTCGTCTCTCCCTCTTTGTGGGAAGTGTTCATCCCTTACACGGCCTGTTCATCCCTTTAACGTGGTTTGTTTGGGGAAAAATTTGCACAGCATGTACAGAGGGACTTATACTTTCGTTTGGCATCCTAAAAAAAAATTTTTTTATTTGACCATTTTCGTGAAAAATCAACGATGGTTAACCCACGGTTTTTTTTGACCAAAAATTTTTTTGCCTCGAAACCGAAAAAAAATGTTATATCATCGTTCTAGACATTGTCACGAACCCGAAACTGCCTTTGGTTCGAAAATCATCCCTTATATAACCAAGTTACAAGCAATTGTTGAAGAAGCCACGTTCGTCTCTCCCTCTTTGTGGGAAGTGTTCATCCCTTACACGGCCTGTTCATCCCTTTAACGTGGTTTGTTTGGGGAAAAATTTGCACAGCATGTACAGAGGGACTTATACTTTCGTTTGGCATCCTAAAAAAAAATTTTTTTATTTGACCATTTTCGTGAAAAATCAACGATGGTTAACCCACGGTTTTTTTTGACCAAAAATTTTTTTGCCTCGAAACCGAAAAAAAATGTTATATCATCGTTCTAGACATTGTCACGAACCCGAAACTGCCTTTGGTTCGAAAATCATCCCTTATATAACCAAGTTACAAGCAATTGTTGAAGAAGCCACGTTCGTCTCTCCCTCTTAGTGGGAAGTGTTCATCCCTTACACGGCCTGTTCATCCCTTTAACGTGGATTGTTTGGGGAAAAATTTGCACAGCATGTACAGAGGGACTTATACTTTCGTTTGGCATCCTAAAAAAAAATTTTTTTATTTGACCATTTTCGTGAAAAATCAACGATGGTTAACCCACGGTTTTTTTTGACCAAAAATTTTTTTGCCTCGAAACCGAAAAAAAATGTTATATCATCGTTCTAGACATTGTCACGAACCCGAAACTGCCTTTGGTTCGAAAATCATCCCTTATATAACCAAGTTACAAGCAATTGTTGAAGAAGCCACGTTCGTCTCTCCCTCTTTGTGGGAAGTGTTCATCCCTTACACGGCCTGTTCATCCCTTTAACGTGGTTTGTTTGGGGAAAAATTTGCACAGCATGTACAGAGGGACTTATACTTTCGTTTGGCATCCTAAAAAAAAATTTTTTTATTTGACCATTTTCGTGAAAAATCAACGATGGTTAACCCACGGTTTTTTTTGACCAAAAATTTTTTTGCCTCGAAACCGAAAAAAAATGTTATATCATCGTTCTAGACATTGTCACGAACCCGAAACTGCCTTTGGTTCGAAAATCATCCCTTATATAACCAAGTTACAAGCAATTGTTGAAGAAGCCACGTTCGTCTCTCCCTCTTTGTGGGAAGTGTTCATCCCTTACACGGCCTGTTCATCCCTTTAACGTGGTTTGTTTGGGGAAAAATTTGCACAGCATGTACAGAGGGACTTATACTTTCGTTTGGCATCCAAAAAAAAAATTTTTTTATTTGACCATTTTCGTGAAAAATCAACGATGGTTAACCCACGGTTTTTTTTGACCAAAAATTTTTTTGCCTCGAAACCGAAAAAAAATGTTATATCATCGTTCTAGACATTGTCACGAACCCGAAACTGCCTTTGGTTCGAAAATCATCCCTTATATAACCAAGTTACAAGCAATTGTTGAAGAAGCCACGTTCGTCTCTCCCTCTTAGTGGGAAGTGTTCATCCCTTACACGGCCTGTTCATCCCTTTAACGTGGTTAGTTTGGGGAAAAATTTGCACAGCATGTACAGAGGGACTTATACTTTCGTTTGGCATCCTAAAAAAAAATTTTTTTATTTGACCATTTTCGTGAAAAATCAACGATGGTTAACCCACGGTTTTTTTTTACCAAAAATTTTTTTGCCTCGAAACCGAAAAAAAATGTTATATCATCGTTCTAGACATTGTCACGAACCCGAAACTGCCTTTGGTTCGAAAATCATCCCTTATATAACCAAGTTACAAGCAATTGTTGAAGAAGCCACGTTCGTCTCTCCCTCTTAGTGGGAAGTGTTCATCCCTTACACGGCCTGTTCATCCCTTTAACGTGGATTGTTTGGGGAAAAATTTGCACAGCATGTACAGAGGGACTTATACTTTCGTTTGGCATCCTAAAAAAAAATTTTTTTATTTGACCATTTTCGTGAAAAATCAACGATGGTTAACCCACGGTTTTTTTTTACCAAAAATTTTTTTGCCTCGAAACCGAAAAAAATTGTTATATCATCGTTCTAGACATTGTCACGAACCCGAAACTGCCTTTGGTTCGAAAATCATCCCTTATATAACCAAGGTACAAGCAATTGTTGAAGAAGCCACGTTCGTCTCTCCCTCTTAGTGGGAAGTGTTCATCCCTTACACGGCCTGTTCATCCCTTTAACGTGGTTTGTTTGGGGAAAAATTTGCACAGCATGTACAGAGGGACTTATACTTTCGTTTGGCATCCTAAAAAAAATTTTTTTATTTGACCATTTTCGTGAAAAATCAACGATGGTTAACCCACGGTTTTTTTTTACCAAAAATTTTTTTGCCTCGAAACCGAAAAAAAATGTTATATCATCGTTCTAGACATTGTCACGAACCCGAAACTGCCTTTGGTTCGAAAATCATCCCTTATATAACCAAGTTACAAGCAATTGTTGAAGAAGCCACGTTCGTCTCTCCCTCTTTGTGGGAAGTGTTCATCCCTTACACGGCCTGTTCATCCCTTTAACGTGGTTTGTTTGGGGAAAAATTTGCACAGCATGTACAGAGGGACTTATACTTTCGTTTGGCATCCTAAAAAAAAATTTTTTTATTTGACCATTTTCGTGAAAAATCAACGATGGTTAACCCACGGTTTTTTTTGACCAAAAATTTTTTTGCCTCGAAACCGAAAAAAAATGTTATATCATCGTTCTAGACATTGTCACGAACCCGAAACTGCCTTTGGTTCGAAAATCATCCCTTATATAACCAAGTTACAAGCAATTGTTGAAGAAGCCACGTTCGTCTCTCCCTCTTTGTGGGAAGTGTTCATCCCTTACACGGCCTGTTCATCCCTTTAACGTGGTTTGTTTGGGGAAAAATTTGCACAGCATGTACAGAGGGACTTATACTTTCGTTTGGCATCCAAAAAAAAAATTTTTTTATTTGACCATTTTCGTGAAAAATCAACGATGGTTAACCCACGGTTTTTTTTGACCAAAAATTTTTTTGCCTCGAAACCGAAAAAAAATGTTATATCATCGTTCTAGACATTGTCACGAACCCGAAACTGCCTTTGGTTCGAAAATCATCCCTTATATAACCAAGTTACAAGCAATTGTTGAAGAAGCCACGTTCGTCTCTCCCTCTTAGTGGGAAGTGTTCATCCCTTACACGGCCTGTTCATCCCTTTAACGTGGTTAGTTTGGGGAAAAATTTGCACAGCATGTACAGAGGGACTTATACTTTCGTTTGGCATCCTAAAAAAAAATTTTTTTATTTGACCATTTTCGTGAAAAATCAACGATGGTTAACCCACGGTTTTTTTTTACCAAAAATTTTTTTGCCTCGAAACCGAAAAAAAATGTTATATCATCGTTCTAGACATTGTCACGAACCCGAAACTGCCTTTGGTTCGAAAATCATCCCTTATATAACCAAGTTACAAGCAATTGTTGAAGAAGCCACGTTCGTCTCTCCCTCTTAGTGGGAAGTGTTCATCCCTTACACGGCCTGTTCATCCCTTTAACGTGGATTGTTTGGGGAAAAATTTGCACAGCATGTACAGAGGGACTTATACTTTCGTTTGGCATCCTAAAAAAAAATTTTTTTATTTGACCATTTTCGTGAAAAATCAACGATGGTTAACCCACGGTTTTTTTTTACCAAAAATTTTTTTGCCTCGAAACCGAAAAAAATTGTTATATCATCGTTCTAGACATTGTCACGAACCCGAAACTGCCTTTGGTTCGAAAATCATCCCTTATATAACCAAGGTACAAGCAATTGTTGAAGAAGCCACGTTCGTCTCTCCCTCTTAGTGGGAAGTGTTCATCCCTTACACGGCCTGTTCATCCCTTTAACGTGGTTTGTTTGGGGAAAAATTTGCACAGCATGTACAGAGGGACTTATACTTTCGTTTGGCATCCTAAAAAAAATTTTTTTATTTGACCATTTTCGTGAAAAATCAACGATGGTTAACCCACGGTTTTTTTTTACCAAAAATTTTTTTGCCTCGAAACCGAAAAAAAATGTTATATCATCGTTCTAGACATTGTCACGAACCCGAAACTGCCTTTGGTTCGAAAATCATCCCTTATATAACCAAGTTACAAGCAATTGTTGAAGAAGCCACGTTCGTCTCTCCCTCTTAGTGGGAAGTGTTCATCCCTTACACGGCCTGTTCATCCCTTTAACGTGGATTGTTTGGGGAAAAATTTGCACAGCATGTACAGAGGGACTTATACTTTCGTTTGGCATCCTAAAAAAAAATTTTTTTATTTGACCATTTTCGTGAAAAATCAACGATGGTTAACCCACGGTTTTTTTTTACCAAAAATTTTTTTGCCTCGAAACCGAAAAAAATTGTTATATCATCGTTCTAGACATTGTCACGAACCCGAAACTGCCTTTGGTTCGAAAATCATCCCTTATATAACCAAGGTACAAGCAATTGTTGAAGAAGCCACGTTCGTCTCTCCCTCTTAGTGGGAAGTGTTCATCCCTTACACGGCCTGTTCATCCCTTTAACGTGGTTTGTTTGGGGAAAAATTTGCACAGCATGTACAGAGGGACTTATACTTTCGTTTGGCATCCTAAAAAAAAATTTTTTTATTTGACCATTTTCGTGAAAAATCAACGATGGTTAACCCACGGTTTTTTTTGACCAAAAATTTTTTTGCCTCGAAACCGAAAAAAAATGTTATATCATCGTTCTAGACATTGTCACGAACCCGAAACTGCCTTTGGTTCGAAAATCATCCCTTATATAACCAAGTTACAAGCAATTGTTGAAGAAGCCACGTTCGTCTCTCCCTCTTTGTGGGAAGTGTTCATCCCTTACACGGCCTGTTCATCCCTTTAACGTGGTTTGTTTGGGGAAAAATTTGCACAGCATGTACAGAGGGACTTATACTTTCGTTTGGCATCCTAAAAAAAAATTTTTTTATTTGACCATTTTCGTGAAAAATCAACGATGGTTAACCCACGGTTTTTTTTGACCAAAAATTTTTTTGCCTCGAAACCGAAAAAAAATGTTATATCATCGTTCTAGACATTGTCACGAACCCGAAACTGCCTTTGGTTCGAAAATCATCCCTTATATAACCAAGTTACAAGCAATTGTTGAAGAAGCCACGTTCGTCTCTCCCTCTTAGTGGGAAGTGTTCATCCCTTACACGGCCTGTTCATCCCTTTAACGTGGATTGTTTGGGGAAAAATTTGCACAGCATGTACAGAGGGACTTATACTTTCGTTTGGCATCCTAAAAAAAAATTTTTTTATTTGACCATTTTCGTGAAAAATCAACGATGGTTAACCCACGGTTTTTTTTGACCAAAAATTTTTTTGCCTCGAAACCGAAAAAAAATGTTATATCATCGTTCTAGACATTGTCACGAACCCGAAACTGCCTTTGGTTCGAAAATCATCCCTTATATAACCAAGTTACAAGCAATTGTTGAAGAAGCCACGTTCGTCTCTCCCTCTTTGTGGGAAGTGTTCATCCCTTACACGGCCTGTTCATCCCTTTAACGTGGTTTGTTTGGGGAAAAATTTGCACAGCATGTACAGAGGGACTTATACTTTCGTTTGGCATCCTAAAAAAAAATTTTTTTATTTGACCATTTTCGTGAAAAATCAACGATGGTTAACCCACGGTTTTTTTTGACCAAAAATTTTTTTGCCTCGAAACCGAAAAAAAATGTTATATCATCGTTCTAGACATTGTCACGAACCCGAAACTGCCTTTGGTTCGAAAATCATCCCTTATATAACCAAGTTACAAGCAATTGTTGAAGAAGCCACGTTCGTCTCTCCCTCTTTGTGGGAAGTGTTCATCCCTTACACGGCCTGTTCATCCCTTTAACGTGGTTTGTTTGGGGAAAAATTTGCACAGCATGTACAGAGGGACTTATACTTTCGTTTGGCATCCAAAAAAAAAATTTTTTTATTTGACCATTTTCGTGAAAAATCAACGATGGTTAACCCACGGTTTTTTTTGACCAAAAATTTTTTTGCCTCGAAACCGAAAAAAAATGTTATATCATCGTTCTAGACATTGTCACGAACCCGAAACTGCCTTTGGTTCGAAAATCATCCCTTATATAACCAAGTTACAAGCAATTGTTGAAGAAGCCACGTTCGTCTCTCCCTCTTAGTGGGAAGTGTTCATCCCTTACACGGCCTGTTCATCCCTTTAACGTGGTTAGTTTGGGGAAAAATTTGCACAGCATGTACAGAGGGACTTATACTTTCGTTTGGCATCCTAAAAAAAAATTTTTTTATTTGACCATTTTCGTGAAAAATCAACGATGGTTAACCCACGGTTTTTTTTTACCAAAAATTTTTTTGCCTCGAAACCGAAAAAAAATGTTATATCATCGTTCTAGACATTGTCACGAACCCGAAACTGCCTTTGGTTCGAAAATCATCCCTTATATAACCAAGTTACAAGCAATTGTTGAAGAAGCCACGTTCGTCTCTCCCTCTTAGTGGGAAGTGTTCATCCCTTACACGGCCTGTTCATCCCTTTAACGTGGTTAGTTTGGGGAAAAATTTGCACAGCATGTACAGAGGGACTTATACTTTCGTTTGGCATCCTAAAAAAAAATTTTTTTATTTGACCATTTTCGTGAAAAATCAACGATGGTTAACCCACGGTTTTTTTTTACCAAAAATTTTTTTGCCTCGAAACCGAAAAAAATTGTTATATCATCGTTCTAGACATTGTCACGAACCCGAAACTGCCTTTGGTTCGAAAATCATCCCTTATATAACCAAGGTACAAGCAATTGTTGAAGAAGCCACGTTCGTCTCTCCCTCTTAGTGGGAAGTGTTCATCCCTTACACGGCCTGTTCATCCCTTTAACGTGGTTTGTTTGGGGAAAAATTTGCACAGCATGTACAGAGGGACTTATACTTTCGTTTGGCATCCTAAAAAAAATTTTTTTATTTGACCATTTTCGTGAAAAATCAACGATGGTTAACCCACGGTTTTTTTTTACCAAAAATTTTTTTGCCTCGAAACCGAAAAAAAATGTTATATCATCGTTCTAGACATTGTCACGAACCCGAAACTGCCTTTGGTTCGAAAATCATCCCTTATATAACCAAGGTACAAGCAATTGTTGAAGAAGCCACGTTCGTCTCTCCCTCTTAGTGGGAAGTGTTCATCCCTTACACGGCCTGTTCATCCCTTTAACGTGGTTTGTTTGGGGAAAAATTTGCACAGCATGTACAGAGGGACTTATACTTTCGTTTGGCATCCTAAAAAAAAATTTTTTTATTTGACCATTTTCGTGAAAAATCAACGATGGTTAACCCACGGTTTTTTTTTACCAAAAATTTTTTTGCCTCGAAACCGAAAAAAATTGTTATATCATCGTTCTAGACATTGTCACGAACCCGAAACTGCCTTTGGTTCGAAAATCATCCCTTATATAACCAAGGTACAAGCAATTGTTGAAGAAGCCACGTTCGTCTCTCCCTCTTAGTGGGAAGTGTTCATCCCTTACACGGCCTGTTCATCCCTTTAACGTGGTTTGTTTGGGGAAAAATTTGCACAGCATGTACAGAGGGACTTATACTTTCGTTTTACATCCTAAAAAAAAATTTTTTTATTTGACCATTTTCGTGAAAAATCAACGATGGTTAACCCACGGTTTTTTTTTACCAAAAATTTTTTTGCCTCGAAACCGAAAAAAATTGTTATATCATCGTTCTAGACATTGTCACGAACCCGAAACTGCCTTTGGTTCGAAAATCATCCCTTATATAACCAAGGTACAAGCAATTGTTGAAGAAGCCACGTTCGTCTCTCCCTCTTAGTGGGAAGTGTTCATCCCTTACACGGCCTGTTCATCCCTTTAACGTGGTTTGTTTGGGGAAAAATTTGCACAGCATGTACAGAGGGACTTATACTTTCGTTTGGCATCCTAAAAAAAAATTTTTTTATTTGACCATTTTCGTGAAAAATCAACGATGGTTAACCCACGGTTTTTTTTTACCAAAAATTTTTTTGCCACGAAACCGAAAAAAATTGTTATATCATCGTTCTAGACATTGTCACGAACCCGAAACTGCCTTTGGTTCGAAAATCATCCCTTATAGAACCAAGGTACAAGCAATTGTTGAAGAAGCCACGTTCGTCTCTCCCTCTTAGTGGGAAGTGTTCATCCCTTACACGGCCTGTTCATCCCTTTAACGTGGTTTGTTTGGGGAAAAATTTGCACAGCATGTACAGAGGGACTTATACTTTCGTTTGGCATCCTAAAAAAAATTTTTTTATTTGACCATTTTCGTGAAAAATCAACGATGGTTAACCCACGGTTTTTTTTGACCAAAAATTTTTTTGCCTCGAAACCGAAAAAAAATGTTATATCATCGTTCTAGACATTGTCACGAACCCGAAACTGCCTTTGGTTCGAAAATCATCCCTTATAGAACCAAGGTACAAGCAATTGTTGAAGAAGCCACGTTCGTCTCTCCCTCTTAGTGGGAAGTGTTCATCCCTTACACGGCCTGTTCATCCCTTTAACGTGGTTTGTTTGGGGAAAAATTTGCACAGCATGTACAGAGGGACTTATACTTTCGTTTGGCATCCTAAAAAAAAATTTTTTTATTTGACCATTTTCGTGAAAAATCAACGATGGTTAACCCACGGTTTTTTTTTACCAAAAATTTTTTTGCCTCGAAACCGAAAAAAATTGTTATATCATCGTTCTAGACATTGTCACGAACCCGAAACTGCCTTTGGTTCGAAAATCATCCCTTATATAACCAAGGTACAAGCAATTGTTGAAGAAGCCACGTTCGTCTCTCCCTCTTAGTGGAAAGTGTTCATCCCTTACACGGCCTGTTCATCCCTTTAACGTGGTTTGTTGGGGAAAAATTTGCACAGCATGTACAGAGGGACTTATACTTTCGTTTGGCATCCTAAAAAAAAATTTTTTTATTTGACCATTTTCGTGAAAAATCAACGATGGTTAACCCACGGTTTTTTTTTACCAAAAATTTTTTTGCCTCGAAACCGAAAAAAATTGTTATATCATCGTTCTAGACATTGTCACGAACCCGAAACTGCCTTTGGTTCGAAAATCATCCCTTATATAACCAAGGTACAAGCAATTGTTGAAGAAGCCACGTTCGTCTCTCCCTCTTAGTGGAAAGTGTTCATCCCTTACACGGCCTGTTCATCCCTTTAACGTGGTTTGTTTGGGGAAAAATTTGCACAGCATGTACAGAGGGACTTATACTTTCGTTTGGCATCCTAAAAAAAAAATTTTTTTAATTGACCATTTTCGTGAAAAATCAACGATGGTTAACCCACGGTTTTTTTTGACCAAACATTTTTTTGCCTCGAAACCGAAAAAAAATGTTATATCATCGTTCTAGACATTGTCACGAACCCGAAACTGCCTTTGGTTCGAAAATCATCCCTTATAGAACCAAGGTACAAGCAATTGTTGAAGAAGCCACGTTCGTCTCTCCCTCTTAGTGGGAAGTGTTCATCCCTTACACGGCCTGTTCATCCCTTTAACGTGGTTAGTTTGGGGAAAAATTTGCACAGCATGTACAGAGGGACTTATACTTTCGTTTGGCATCCTAAAAAAAAATTTTTTTATTTGACCATTTTCGTGAAAAATCAACGATGGTTAACCCACGGTTTTTTTTTACCAAAAATTTTTTTGCCTCGAAACCGAAAAAAAATGTTATATCATCGTTCTAGACATTGTCACGAACCCGAAACTGCCTTTGGTTCGAAAATCATCCCTTATATAACCAAGTTACAAGCAATTGTTGAAGAAGCCACGTTCGTCTCTCCCTCTTAGTGGGAAGTGTTCATCCCTTACACGGCCTGTTCATCCCTTTAACGTGGTTTGTTTGGGGAAAAATTTGCACAGCATGTACAGAGGGACTTATACTTTCGTTTGGCATCCTAAAAAAAAAATTTTTTTAATTGACCATTTTCGTGAAAAATCAACGATGGTTAACCCACGGTTTTTTTTGACCAAACATTTTTTTGCCTCGAAACCGAAAAAAAATGTTATATCATCGTTCTAGACATTGTCACGAACCCGAAACTGCCTTTGGTTCGAAAATCATCCCTTATAGAACCAAGGTACAAGCAATTGTTGAAGAAGCCACGTTCGTCTCTCCCTCTTAGTGGGAAGTGTTCATCCCTTACACGGCCTGTTCATCCCTTTAACGTGGTTTGTTTGGGGAAAAATTTGCACAGCATGTACAGAGGGACTTATACTTTCGTTTGGCATCCTAAAAAAAAATTTTTTTATTTGACCATTTTCGTGAAAAATCAACGATGGTTAACCCACGGTTTTTTTTGACCAAAAATTTTTTTGCCTCGAAACCGAAAAAAAATGTTATATCATCGTTCTAGACATTGTCACGAACCCGAAACTGCCTTTGGTTCGAAAATCATCCCTTATATAACCAAGGTACAAGCAATTGTTGAAGAAGCCACGTTCGTCTCTCCCTCTTAGTGGGAAGTGTTCATCCCTTACACGGCCTGTTCATCCCTTTAACGTGGTTTGTTTGGGGAAAAATTTGCACAGCATGTACAGAGGGACTTATACTTTCGTTTGGCATCCTAAAAAAAAAATTTTTTTAATTGACCATTTTCGTGAAAAATCAACGATGGTTAACCCACGGTTTTTTTTGACCAAAAATTTTTTTGCCTCGAAACCGAAAAAAAATATTATATCATCGTTCTAGACATTGTCACGAACCCGAAACTGCCTTTGGTTCGAAAATCATCCCTTATAGAACCAAGGTACAAGCAATTGTTGAAGAAGCCACGTTCGTCTCTCCCTCTTAGTGGGAAGTGTTCATCCCTTACACGGCCTGTTCATCCCTTTAACGTGGTTTGTTTGGGGAAAAATTTGCACAGCATGTACAGAGGGACTTATACTTTTGTTTGGCATCCTAAAAAAAAATTTTTTTATTTGACCATTTTCGTGAAAAATCAACGATGGTTAACCCACGGTTTTTTTTGACCAAAAAATTTTTTGCCTCGAAACCGAAAAAAAATGTTATATCATCGTTCTAGACATTGTCACGAACCCGAAACTGCCTTTGGTTCGAAAATCATCCCTTATAGAACCAAGGTACAAGCAATTGTTGAAGAAGCCACGTTCGTCTCTCCCTCTTAGTGGAAAGTGTTCATCCCTTACACGGCCTGTTCATCCCTTTAACGTGGTTTGTTTGGGGAAAAATTTGCACAGCATGTACAGAGGGACTTATACTTTCGTTTGGCATCCTAAAAAAAAAATTTTTTTAATTGACCATTTTCGTGAAAAATCAACGATGGTTAACCCACGGTTTTTTTTGACCAAAAATTTTTTTGCCTCGAAACCGAAAAAACTTGTTATATCATCGTTCTAGACATTGTCACGAACCCGAAACTGCCTTTGGTTCGAAAATCATCCCTTATATAACCAAGTTACAAGCAATTGTTGAAGAAGCCACGTTCGTCTCTCCCTCTTAGTGGGAAGTGTTCATCCCTAACACGGCCTGTTCATCCCTTTAACGTGGTTTGTTTGGGGAAAAATTTGCAAAGCATGTACAGAGGGACTTATACTTTCGTTTGGCATCCTAAAAAAAAAATTTTTTTATTTTACCATTTTCGTGAAAAATCAACGATGGTTAACCCACGGTTTTTTTTACCAAAAATTTTTTTGCCTCGAAACCGAAAAAAAATGTTATATCATCGTTCTAGACATTGTCACGAACCCGAAACTGCCTTTGGTTCGAAAATCATCCCTTATAGAACCAAGGTACAAGCAATTGTTGAAGAAGCCACGTTCGTCTCTCCCTCTTAGTGGAAAGTGTTCATCCCTTACACGGCCTGTTCATCCCTTTAACGTGGTTTGTTTGGGGAAAAATTTGCACAGCATGTACAGAGGGACTTATACTTTCGTTTGGCATCCGAAAAAAAAATTTTTTTATTTGACCATTTTCGTGAAAAATCAACGATGGTTAACCCACGGTTTTTTTTGACCAAAAAATTTTTTGCCTCGAAACCGAAAAAAAATGTTATATCATCGTTCTAGACATTGTCACGAACCCGAAACTGCCTTTGGTTCGAAAATCATCCCTTATAGAACCAAGGTACAAGCAATTGTTGAAGAAGCCACGTTCGTCTCTCCCTCTTAGTGGGAAGTGTTCATCCCTTACACGGCCTGTTCATCCCTTTAACGTGGTTTGTTTGGGGAAAAATTTGCACAGCATGTACAGAGGGACTTATACTTTCGTTTGGCATCCTAAAAAAAATTTTTTTTATTTGACCATTTTCGTGAAAAATCAACGATGGTTAACCCACGGTTTTTTTTGACCAAAAAATTTTTTGCCTCGAAACCGAAAAAAAATGTTATATCATCGTTCTAGACATTGTCACGAACCCGAAACTGCCTTTGGTTCGAAAATCATCCCTTATAGAACCAAGGTACAAGCAATTGTTGAAGAAGCCACGTTCGTCTCTCCCTCTTAGTGGGAAGTGTTCATCCCTTACACGGCCTGTTCATCCCTTTAACGTGGTTTGTTTGGGGAAAAATTTGCACAGCATGTACAGAGGGACTTATACTTTCGTTTGGCATCCTAAAAAAAAATTTTTTTATTTGACCATTTTCGTGAAAAATCAACGATGGTTAACCCACGGTTTTTTTTTACCAAAAATTTTTTTGCCTCGAAACCGAAAAAAATTGTTATATCATCGTTCTAGACATTGTCACGAACCCGAAACTGCCTTTGGTTCGAAAATCATCCCTTATATAACCAAGGTACAAGCAATTGTTGAAGAAGCCACGTTCGTCTCTCCCTCTTAGTGGAAAGTGTTCATCCCTTACACGGCCTGTTCATCCCTTTAACGTGGTTTGTTTGGGGAAAAATTTGCACAGCATGTACAGAGGGACTTATACTTTCGTTTGGCATCCTAAAAAAAAATTTTTTTATTTGACCATTTTCGTGAAAAATCAACGATGGTTAACCCACGGTTTTTTTTGACCAAAAAATTTTTTGCCTCGAAACCGAAAAAAAATGTTATATCATCGTTCTAGACATTGTCACGAACCCGAAACTGCCTTTGGTTCGAAAATCATCCCTTATAGAACCAAGGTACAAGCAATTGTTGAAGAAGCCACGTTCGTCTCTCCCTCTTAGTGGGAAGTGTTCATCCCTTACACGGCCTGTTCATCCCTTTAACGTGGTTTGTTTGGGGAAAAATTTGCACAGCATGTACAGAGGGACTTATACTTTCGTTTGGCATCCTAAAAAAAATTTTTTTTATTTGACCATTTTCGTGAAAAATCAACGATGGTTAACCCACGGTTTTTTTTGACCAAAAAATTTTTTGCCTCGAAACCGAAAAAAAATGTTATATCATCGTTCTAGACATTGTCACGAACCCGAAACTGCCTTTGGTTCGAAAATCATCCCTTATAGAACCAAGGTACAAGCAATTGTTGAAGAAGCCACGTTCGTCTCTCCCTCTTAGTGGGAAGTGTTCATCCCTTACACGGCCTGTTCATCCCTTTAACGTGGTTTGTTTGGGGAAAAATTTGCACAGCATGTACAGAGGGACTTATACTTTCGTTTGGCATCCTAAAAAAAAATTTTTTTATTTGACCATTTTCGTGAAAAATCAACGATGGTTAACCCACGGTTTTTTTTTACCAAAAATTTTTTTGCCTCGAAACCGAAAAAAATTGTTATATCATCGTTCTAGACATTGTCACGAACCCGAAACTGCCTTTGGTTCGAAAATCATCCCTTATAGAACCAAGGTACAAGCAATTGTTGAAGAAGCCACGTTCGTCTCTCCCTCTTAGTGGAAAGTGTTCATCCCTTACACGGCCTGTTCATCCCTTTAACGTGGTTTGTTTGGGGAAAAATTTGCACAGCATGTACAGAGGGACTTATACTTTCGTTTGGCATCCTAAAAAAAAAATTTTTTTAATTGACCATTTTCGTGAAAAATCAACGATGGTTAACCCACGGTTTTTTTTGACCAAAAATTTTTTTGCCTCGAAACCGAAAAAAAATGTTATATCATCGTTCTAGACATTGTCACGAATCCGAAACTGCCTTTGGTTCGAAAATCATCCCTTATATAACCAAGGTACAAGCAATTGTTGAAGAAGCCACGTTCGTCTCTCCCTCTTAGTGGGAAGTGTTCATCCCTTACACGGCCTGTTCATCCCTTTAACGTGGTTTGTTTGGGGAAAAATTTGCAAAGCATGTACAGAGGGACTTATACTTTCGTTTGGCATCCTAAAAAAAAAATTTTTTTATTTTACCATTTTCGTGAAAAATCAACGATGGTTAACCCACAGTTTTTTTTACCAAAAATTTTTTTGCCTCGAAACCGAAAAAAATTGTTATATCATCGTTCTAGACATTGTCACGAACCCGAAACTGCCTTTGGTTCGAAAATCATCCCTTATATAACCAAGGTACAAGCAATTGTTGAAGAAGCCACGTTCGTCTCTCCCTCTTAGTGGAAAGTGTTCATCCCTTACACGGCCTGTTCATCCCTTTAACGTGGTTTGTTTGGGGAAAAATTTGCACAGCATGTACAGAGGGACTTATACTTTCGTTTGGCATCCTAAAAAAAAAATTTTTTTAATTGACCATTTTCGTGAAAAATCAACGATGGTTAACCCACGGTTTTTTTTGACCAAAAATTTTTTTGCCTCGAAACCGAAAAAAAATGTTATATCATCGTTCTAGACATTGTCACGAATCCGAAACTGCCTTTGGTTCGAAAATCATCCCTTATAGAACCAAGGTACAAGCAATTGTTGAAGAAGCCACGTTCGTCTCTCCCTCTTAGTGGGAAGTGTTCATCCCTTACACGGCCTGTTCATCCCTTTAACGTGGTTTGTTTGGGGAAAAATTTGCACAGCATGTACAGAGGGACTTATACTTTCGTTTGGCATCCTAAAAAAAAATTTTTTTAATTGACCATTTTCGTGAAAAATCAACGATGGTTAACCCACGGTTTTTTTTGACCAAAAATTTTTTTGCCTCGAAACCGAAAAAAAATGTTATATCATCGTTCTAGACATTGTCACGAACCCGAAACTGCCTTTGGTTCGAAAATCATCCCTTATATAACCAAGTTACAAGCAATTGTTGAAGAAGCCACGTTCGTCTCTCCCTCTTAGTGGGAAGTGTTCATCCCTTACACGGCCTGTTCATCCCTTTAACGTGGTTTGTTTGGGGAAAAATTTGCACAGCATGTACAGAGGGACTTATACTTTCGTTTGGCAGCCTAAAAAAAAATTTTTTTATTTGACCATTTTCGTGAAAAATCAACGATGGTTAACCCACGGGTTTTTTTTACCAAAAATTTTTTTGCCTCGAAACCGAAAAAAATTGTTATATCATCGTTCTAGACATTGTCACGAACCCGAAACTGCCTTTGGTTCGAAAATCATCCCTTATAGAACCAAGGTACAAGCAATTGTTGAAGAAGCCACGTTCGTCTCTCCCTCTTAGTGGGAAGTGTTCATCCCTTACACGGCCTGTTCATCCCTTTAACGTGGTTTGTTTGGGGAAAAATTTGCAAAGCATGTACAGAGGGACTTATACTTTCGTTTGGCATCCTAAAAAAAAAATTTTTTTATTTTACCATTTTCGTGAAAAATCAACGATGGTTAACCCACGGTTTTTTTTACCAAAAATTTTTTTGCCTCGAAACCGAAAAAAAATGTTATATCATCGTTCTAGACATTGTCACGAACCCGAAACTGCCTTTGGTTCGAAAATCATCCCTTATAGAACCAAGGTACAAGCAATTGTTGAAGAAGCCACGTTCGTCTCTCCCTCTTAGTGGGAAGTGTTCATCCCTAACACGGCCTGTTCATCCCTTTAACGTGGTTTGTTTGGGGAAAAATTTGCACAGCATGTACTGAGGGACTTATACTTTCGTTTGGCATCCTAAAAAAAAATTTTTTTTATTTGACCATTTTCGTGAAAAATCAACGATGGTTAACCCACGGTTTTTTTTGACCAAAAAATTTTTTGCCTCGAAACCGAAAAAAAATGTTATATCATCGTTCTAGACATTGTCACGAACCCGAAACTGCCTTTGGTTCGAAAATCATCCCTTATAGAACCAAGGTACAAGCAATTGTTGAAGAAGCCACGTTCGTCTCTCCCTCTTAGTGGAAAGTGTTCATCCCTTACACGGCCTGTTCATCCCTTTAACGTGGTTTGTTTGGGGAAAAATTTGCACAGCATGTACAGAGGGACTTATACTTTCGTTTGGCATCCTAAAAAAAAATTTTTTATTTGACCATTTTCGTGAAAAATCAACGATGGTTAACCCACGGTTTTTTTTGACCAAAAAATTTTTTGCCTCGAAACCGAAAAAAAATGTTATATCATCGTTCTAGACATTGTCACGAACCCGAAACTGCCTTTGGTTCGAAAATCATCCCTTATAGAACCAAGGTACAAGCAATTGTTGAAGAAGCCACGTTCGTCTCTCCCTCTTAGTGGAAAGTGTTCATCCCTTACACGGCCTGTTCATCCCTTTAACGTGGTTTGTTTGGGGAAAAATTTGCACAGCATGTACAGAGGGACTTATACTTTCGTTTGGCATCCTAAAAAAAAATTTTTTTATTTGACCATTTTCGTGAAAAATCAACGATGGCTAACCCACGGTTTTTTTTGACCAAAAAATTTTTTGCCTCGAAACCGAAAAAAAATGTTATATCATCGTTCTAGACATTGTCACGAACCCGAAACTGCCTTTGGTTCGAAAATCATCCCTTATAGAACCAAGGTACAAGCAATTGTTGAAGAAGCCACGTTCGTCTCTCCCTCTTAGTGGGAAGTGTTCATCCCTTACACGGCCTGTTCATCCCTTTAACGTGGTTTGTTTGGGGAAAAATTTGCACAGCATGTACAGAGGGACTTATACTTTCGTTTGGCATCCTAAAAAAAAATTTTTTTATTTGACCATTTTCGTGAAAAATCAACGATGGTTAACCCACGGTTTTTTTTGACCAAAAAATTTTTTGCCTCGAAACCGAAAAAAAATGTTATATCATCGTTCTAGACATTGTCACGAACCCGAAACTGCCTTTGGTTCGAAAATCATCCCTTATAGAACTAAGGTACAAGCAATTGTTGAAGAAGCCACGTTCGTCTCTCCCTCTTAGTGGAAAGTGTTCATCCCTTACACGGCCTGTTCATCCCTTTAACGTGGTTTGTTTGGGGAAAAATTTGCACAGCATGTACAGAGGGACTTATACTTTCGTTTGGCATCCTAAAAAAAAATTTTTTTATTTGACCATTTTCGTGAAAAATCAACGATGGTTAACCCACGGTTTTTTTTGACCAAAAAATTTTTTGCCTCGAAACCGAAAAAAAATGTTATATCATCGTTCTAGACATTGTCACGAACCCGAAACTGCCTTTGGTTCGAAAATCATCCCTTATAGAACCAAGGTACAAGCAATTGTTGAAGAAGCCACGTTCGTCTCTCCCTCTTAGTGGAAAGTGTTCATCCCTTACACGGCCTGTTCATCCCTTTAACGTGGTTTGTTTGGGGAAAAATTTGCACAGCATGTACAGAGGGACTTATACTTTCGTTTGGCATCCTAAAAAAAAATTTTTTTATTTGACCATTTTCGTGAAAAATCAACGATGGTTAACCCACGGTTTTTTTTGACCAAAAAATTTTTTGCCTCGAAACCGAAAAAAAATGTTATATCATCGTTCTAGACATTGTCACGAACCCGAAACTGCCTTTGGTTCGAAAATCATCCCTTATAGAACCAAGGTACAAGCAATTGTTGAAGAAGCCACGTTCGTCTCTCCCTCTTAGTGGAAAGTGTTCATCCCTTACACGGCCTGTTCATCCCTTTAACGTGGTTTGTTTGGGGAAAAATTTGCACAGCATGTACAGAGGGACTTATACTTTCGTTTGGCATCCTAAAAAAAAATTTTTTTATTTGACCATTTTCGTGAAAAATCAACGATGGTTAACCCACGGTTTTTTTTGACCAAAAAATTTTTTGCCTCGAAACCGAAAAAAAATGTTATATCATCGTTCTAGACATTGTCACGAACCCGAAACTGCCTTTGGTTCGAAAATCATCCCTTATAGAACCAAGGTACAAGCAATTGTTGAAGAAGCCACGTTCGTCTCTCCCTCTTAGTGGAAAGTGTTCATCCCTTACACGGCCTGTTCATCCCTTTAACGTGGTTTGTTTGGGGAAAAATTTGCACAGCATGTACAGAGGGACTTATACTTTCGTTTGGCATCCTAAAAAAAAATTTTTTTATTTGACCATTTTCGTGAAAAATCAACGATGGTTAACCCACGGTTTTTTTTGACCAAAAAATTTTTTGCCTCGAAACCGAAAAAAAATGTTATATCATCGTTCTAGACATTGTCACGAACCCGAAACTGCCTTTGGTTCGAAAATCATCCCTTATAGAACCAAGGTACAAGCAATTGTTGAAGAAGCCACGTTCGTCTCTCCCTCTTAGTGGAAAGTGTTCATCCCTTACACGGCCTGTTCATCCCTTTAACGTGGTTTGTTTGGGGAAAAATTTGCACAGCATGTACAGAGGGACTTATACTTTCGTTTGGCATCCTAAAAAAAAATTTTTTTATTTGACCATTTTCGTGAAAAATCAACGATGGTTAACCCACGGTTTTTTTTGACCAAAAAATTTTTTGCCTCGAAACCGAAAAAAAATGTTATATCATCGTTCTAGACATTGTCACGAACCCGAAACTGCCTTTGGTTCGAAAATCATCCCTTATAGAACCAAGGTACAAGCAATTGTTGAAGAAGCCACGTTCGTCTCTCCCTCTTAGTGGAAAGTGTTCATCCCTTACACGGCCTGTTCATCCCTTTAACGTGGTTTGTTTGGGGAAAAATTTGCACAGCATGTACAGAGGGACTTATACTTTCGTTTGGCATCCTAAAAAAAAATTTTTTTATTTGACCATTTTCGTGAAAAATCAACGATGGTTAACCCACGGTTTTTTTTGACCAAAAAATTTTTTGCCTCGAAACCGAAAAAAAATGTTATATCATCGTTCTAGACATTGTCACGAACCCGAAACTGCCTTTGGTTCGAAAATCATCCCTTATAGAACCAAGGTACAAGCAATTGTTGAAGAAGCCACGTTCGTCTCTCCCTCTTAGTGGGAAGTGTTCATCCCTTACACGGCCTGTTCATCCCTTTAACGTGGTTTGTTTGGGGAAAAATTTGCACAGCATGTACAGAGGGACTTATACTTTCGTTTGGCATCCTAAAAAAAAATTTTTTTATTTGACCATTTTCGTGAAAAATCAACGATGGTTAACCCACGGTTTTTTTTGACCAAAAAATTTTTTGCCTCGAAACCGAAAAAAAATGTTATATCATCGTTCTAGACATTGTCACGAACCCGAAACTGCCTTTGGTTCGAAAATCATCCCTTATAGAACCAAGGTACAAGCAATTGTTGAAGAAGCCACGTTCGTCTCTCCCTCTTAGTGGAAAGTGTTCATCCCTTACACGGCCTGTTCATCCCTTTAACGTGGTTTGTTTGGGGAAAAATTTGCACAGCATGTACAGAGGGACTTATACTTTCGTTTGGCATCCTAAAAAAAAATTTTTTTATTTGACCATTTTCGTGAAAAATCAACGATGGTTAACCCACGGTTTTTTTTGACCAAAAAATTTTTTGCCTCGAAACCGAAAAAAAATGTTATATCATCGTTCTAGACATTGTCACGAACCCGAAACTGCCTTTGGTTCGAAAATCATCCCTTATAGAACCAAGGTACAAGCAATTGTTGAAGAAGCCACGTTCGTCTCTCCCTCTTAGTGGAAAGTGTTCATCCCTTACACGGCCTGTTCATCCCTTTAACGTGGTTTGTTTGGGGAAAAATTTGCACAGCATGTACAGAGGGACTTATACTTTCGTTTGGCATCCTAAAAAAAAATTTTTTTATTTGACCATTTTCGTGAAAAATCAACGATGGTTAACCCACGGTTTTTTTTGACCAAAAAATTTTTTGCCTCGAAACCGAAAAAAAATGTTATATCATCGTTCTAGACATTGTCACGAACCCGAAACTGCCTTTGGTTCGAAAATCATCCCTTATAGAACCAAGGTACAAGCAATTGTTGAAGAAGCCACGTTCGTCTCTCCCTCTTAGTGGAAAGTGTTCATCCCTTACACGGCCTGTTCATCCCTTTAACGTGGTTTGTTTGGGGAAAAATTTGCACAGCATGTACAGAGGGACTTATACTTTCGTTTGGCATCCTAAAAAAAAATTTTTTTATTTGACCATTTTCGTGAAAAATCAACGATGGTTAACCCACGGTTTTTTTTGACCAAAAAATTTTTTGCCTCGAAACCGAAAAAAAATGTTATATCATCGTTCTAGACATTGTCACGAACCCGAAACTGCCTTTGGTTCGAAAATCATCCCTTATAGAACCAAGGTACAAGCAATTGTTGAAGAAGCCACGTTCGTCTCTCCCTCTTAGTGGAAAGTGTTCATCCCTTACACGGCCTGTTCATCCCTTTAACGTGGTTTGTTTGGGGAAAAATTTGCACAGCATGTACAGAGGGACTTATACTTTCGTTTGGCATCCTAAAAAAAAATTTTTTTATTTGACCATTTTCGTGAAAAATCAACGATGGTTAACCCACGGTTTTTTTTGACCAAAAAATTTTTTGCCTCGAAACCGAAAAAAAATGTTATATCATCGTTCTAGACATTGTCACGAACCCGAAACTGCCTTTGGTTCGAAAATCATCCCTTATAGAACCAAGGTACAAGCAATTGTTGAAGAAGCCACGTTCGTCTCTCCCTCTTAGTGGAAAGTGTTCATCCCTTACACGGCCTGTTCATCCCTTTAACGTGGTTTGTTTGGGGAAAAATTTGCACAGCATGTACAGAGGGACTTATACTTTCGTTTGGCATCCTAAAAAAAAATTTTTTTATTTGACCATTTTCGTGAAAAATCAACGATGGTTAACCCACGGTTTTTTTTGACCAAAAAATTTTTTGCCTCGAAACCGAAAAAAAATGTTATATCATCGTTCTAGACATTGTCACGAACCCGAAACTGCCTTTGGTTCGAAAATCATCCCTTATAGAACCAAGGTACAAGCAATTGTTGAAGAAGCCACGTTCGTCTCTCCCTCTTAGTGGAAAGTGTTCATCCCTTACACGGCCTGTTCATCCCTTTAACGTGGTTTGTTTGGGGAAAAATTTGCACAGCATGTACAGAGGGACTTATACTTTCGTTTGGCATCCTAAAAAAAAATTTTTTTATTTGACCATTTTCGTGAAAAATCAACGATGGTTAACCCACGGTTTTTTTTGACCAAAAAATTTTTTGCCTCGAAACCGAAAAAAAATGTTATATCATCGTTCTAGACATTGTCACGAACCCGAAACTGCCTTTGGTTCGAAAATCATCCCTTATAGAACCAAGGTACAAGCAATTGTTGAAGAAGCCACGTTCGTCTCTCCCTCTTAGTGGAAAGTGTTCATCCCTTACACGGCCTGTTCATCCCTTTAACGTGGTTTGTTTGGGGAAAAATTTGCACAGCATGTACAGAGGGACTTATACTTTCGTTTGGCATCCTAAAAAAAAATTTTTTTATTTGACCATTTTCGTGAAAAATCAACGATGGTTAACCCACGGTTTTTTTTGACCAAAAAATTTTTTGCCTCGAAACCGAAAAAAAATGTTATATCATCGTTCTAGACATTGTCACGAACCCGAAACTGCCTTTGGTTCGAAAATCATCCCTTATAGAACCAAGGTACAAGCAATTGTTGAAGAAGCCACGTTCGTCTCTCCCTCTTAGTGGAAAGTGTTCATCCCTTACACGGCCTGTTCATCCCTTTAACGTGGTTTGTTTGGGGAAAAATTTGCACAGCATGTACAGAGGGACTTATACTTTCGTTTGGCATCCTAAAAAAAAATTTTTTTATTTGACCATTTTCGTGAAAAATCAACGATGGTTAACCCACGGTTTTTTTTGACCAAAAAATTTTTTGCCTCGAAACCGAAAAAAAATGTTATATCATCGTTCTAGACATTGTCACGAACCCGAAACTGCCTTTGGTTCGAAAATCATCCCTTATAGAACCAAGGTACAAGCAATTGTTGAAGAAGCCACGTTCGTCTCTCCCTCTTAGTGGAAGTGTTCATCCCTTACACGGCCTGTTCATCCCTTTAACGTGGTTTGTTTGGGGAAAAATTTGCACAGCATGTACAGAGGGACTTATACTTTCGTTTGGCATCCTAAAAAAAAATTTTTTTATTTGACCATTTTCGTGAAAAATCAACGATGGTTAACCCACGGTTTTTTTTGACCAAAAAATTTTTTGCCTCGAAACCGAAAAAAAATGTTATATCATCGTTCTAGACATTGTCACGAACCCGAAACTGCCTTTGGTTCGAAAATCATCCCTTATAGAACCAAGGTACAAGCAATTGTTGAAGAAGCCACGTTCGTCTCTCCCTCTTAGTGGAAAGTGTTCATCCCTTACACGGCCTGTTCATCCCTTTAACGTGGTTTGTTTGGGGAAAAATTTGCACAGCATGTACAGAGGGACTTATACTTTCGTTTGGCATCCTAAAAAAAAATTTTTTTATTTGACCATTTTCGTGAAAAATCAACGATGGTTAACCCACGGTTTTTTTTGACCAAAAAATTTTTTGCCTCGAAACCGAAAAAAAATGTTATATCATCGTTCTAGACATTGTCACGAACCCGAAACTGCCTTTGGTTCGAAAATCATCCCTTATAGAACCAAGGTACAAGCAATTGTTGAAGAAGCCACGTTCGTCTCTCCCTCTTAGTGGAAAGTGTTCATCCCTTACACGGCCTGTTCATCCCTTTAACGTGGTTTGTTTGGGGAAAAATTTGCACAGCATGTACAGAGGGACTTATACTTTCGTTTGGCATCCTAAAAAAAAATTTTTTTATTTGACCATTTTCGTGAAAAATCAACGATGGTTAACCCACGGTTTTTTTTGACCAAAAAATTTTTTGCCTCGAAACCGAAAAAAAATGTTATATCATCGTTCTAGACATTGTCACGAACCCGAAACTGCCTTTGGTTCGAAAATCATCCCTTATAGAACCAAGGTACAAGCAATTGTTGAAGAAGCCACGTTCGTCTCTCCCTCTTAGTGGAAAGTGTTCATCCCTTACACGGCCTGTTCATCCCTTTAACGTGGTTTGTTTGGGGAAAAA
Organism: Sisyra terminalis; assembly: GCA_958496175.1. Lineage (NCBI taxonomy): Eukaryota > Metazoa > Arthropoda > Insecta > Neuroptera > Sisyridae > Sisyra > Sisyra terminalis. The sequence continues at coordinate 59,909,576 of OY292276.1, forward strand.
TTTGCACAGCATGTACAGAGGGACTTATACTTTCGTTTGGCATCCTAAAAAAAAATTTTTTTATTTGACCATTTTCGTGAAAAATCAACGATGGTTAACCCACGGTTTTTTTTGACCAAAAAATTTTTTGCCTCGAAACCGAAAAAAAATGTTATATCATCGTTCTAGACATTGTCACGAACCCGAAACTGCCTTTGGTTCGAAAATCATCCCTTATAGAACCAAGGTACAAGCAATTGTTGAAGAAGCCACGTTCGTCTCTCCCTCTTAGTGGAAAGTGTTCATCCCTTACACGGCCTGTTCATCCCTTTAACGTGGTTTGTTTGGGGAAAAATTTGCACAGCATGTACAGAGGGACTTATACTTTCGTTTGGCATCCTAAAAAAAAATTTTTTTATTTGACCATTTTCGTGAAAAATCAACGATGGTTAACCCACGGTTTTTTTTGACCAAAAAATTTTTTGCCTCGAAACCGAAAAAAAATGTTATATCATCGTTCTAGACATTGTCACGAACCCGAAACTGCCTTTGGTTCGAAAATCATCCCTTATAGAACCAAGGTACAAGCAATTGTTGAAGAAGCCACGTTCGTCTCTCCCTCTTAGTGGAAAGTGTTCATCCCTTACACGGCCTGTTCATCCCTTTAACGTGGTTTGTTTGGGGAAAAATTTGCACAGCATGTACAGAGGGACTTATACTTTCGTTTGGCATCCTAAAAAAAAATTTTTTTATTTGACCATTTTCGTGAAAAATCAACGATGGTTAACCCACGGTTTTTTTTGACCAAAAAATTTTTTGCCTCGAAACCGAAAAAAAATGTTATATCATCGTTCTAGACATTGTCACGAACCCGAAACTGCCTTTGGTTCGAAAATCATCCCTTATAGAACCAAGGTACAAGCAATTGTTGAAGAAGCCACGTTCGTCTCTCCCTCTTAGTGGAAAGTGTTCATCCCTTACACGGCCTGTTCATCCCTTTAACGTGGTTTGTTTGGGGAAAAATTTGCACAGCATGTACAGAGGGACTTATACTTTCGTTTGGCATCCTAAAAAAAAATTTTTTTATTTGACCATTTTCGTGAAAAATCAACGATGGTTAACCCACGGTTTTTTTTGACCAAAAAATTTTTTGCCTCGAAACCGAAAAAAAATGTTATATCATCGTTCTAGACATTGTCACGAACCCGAAACTGCCTTTGGTTCGAAAATCATCCCTTATAGAACCAAGGTACAAGCAATTGTTGAAGAAGCCACGTTCGTCTCTCCCTCTTAGTGGAAAGTGTTCATCCCTTACACGGCCTGTTCATCCCTTTAACGTGGTTTGTTTGGGGAAAAATTTGCACAGCATGTACAGAGGGACTTATACTTTCGTTTGGCATCCTAAAAAAAAATTTTTTTATTTGACCATTTTCGTGAAAAATCAACGATGGTTAACCCACGGTTTTTTTTGACCAAAAAATTTTTTGCCTCGAAACCGAAAAAAAATGTTATATCATCGTTCTAGACATTGTCACGAACCCGAAACTGCCTTTGGTTCGAAAATCATCCCTTATAGAACCAAGGTACAAGCAATTGTTGAAGAAGCCACGTTCGTCTCTCCCTCTTAGTGGAAAGTGTTCATCCCTTACACGGCCTGTTCATCCCTTTAACGTGGTTTGTTTGGGGAAAAATTTGCACAGCATGTACAGAGGGACTTATACTTTCGTTTGGCATCCTAAAAAAAAATTTTTTTATTTGACCATTTTCGTGAAAAATCAACGATGGTTAACCCACGGTTTTTTTTGACCAAAAAATTTTTTGCCTCGAAACCGAAAAAAAATGTTATATCATCGTTCTAGACATTGTCACGAACCCGAAACTGCCTTTGGTTCGAAAATCATCCCTTATAGAACCAAGGTACAAGCAATTGTTGAAGAAGCCACGTTCGTCTCTCCCTCTTAGTGGAAAGTGTTCATCCCTTACACGGCCTGTTCATCCCTTTAACGTGGTTTGTTTGGGGAAAAATTTGCACAGCATGTACAGAGGGACTTATACTTTCGTTTGGCATCCTAAAAAAAAATTTTTTTATTTGACCATTTTCGTGAAAAATCAACGATGGTTAACCCACGGTTTTTTTTGACCAAAAATTTTTTGCCTCGAAACCGAAAAAAAATGTTATATCATCGTTCTAGACATTGTCACGAACCCGAAACTGCCTTTGGTTCGAAAATCATCCCTTATAGAACCAAGGTACAAGCAATTGTTGAAGAAGCCACGTTCGTCTCTCCCTCTTAGTGGAAAGTGTTCATCCCTTACACGGCCTGTTCATCCCTTTAACGTGGTTTGTTTGGGGAAAAATTTGCACAGCATGTACAGAGGGACTTATACTTTCGTTTGGCATCCTAAAAAAAAATTTTTTTATTTGACCATTTTCGTGAAAAATCAACGATGGTTAACCCACGGTTTTTTTTGACCAAAAAATTTTTTGCCTCGAAACCGAAAAAAAATGTTATATCATCGTTCTAGACATTGTCACGAACCCGAAACTGCCTTTGGTTCGAAAATCATCCCTTATAGAACCAAGGTACAAGCAATTGTTGAAGAAGCCACGTTCGTCTCTCCCTCTTAGTGGAAAGTGTTCATCCCTTACACGGCCTGTTCATCCCTTTAACGTGGTTTGTTTGGGGAAAAATTTGCACAGCATGTACAGAGGGACTTATACTTTCGTTTGGCATCCTAAAAAAAAATTTTTTTATTTGACCATTTTCGTGAAAAATCAACGATGGTTAACCCACGGTTTTTTTTGACCAAAAAATTTTTTGCCTCGAAACCGAAAAAAAATGTTATATCATCGTTCTAGACATTGTCACGAACCCGAAACTGCCTTTGGTTCGAAAATCATCCCTTATAGAACCAAGGTACAAGCAATTGTTGAAGAAGCCACGTTCGTCTCTCCCTCTTAGTGGAAAGTGTTCATCCCTTACACGGCCTGTTCATCCCTTTAACGTGGTTTGTTTGGGGAAAAATTTGCACAGCATGTACAGAGGGACTTATACTTTCGTTTGGCATCCTAAAAAAAAATTTTTTTATTTGACCATTTTCGTGAAAAATCAACGATGGTTAACCCACGGTTTTTTTTGACCAAAAAATTTTTTGCCTCGAAACCGAAAAAAAATGTTATATCATCGTTCTAGACATTGTCACGAACCCGAAACTGCCTTTGGTTCGAAAATCATCCCTTATAGAACCAAGGTACAAGCAATTGTTGAAGAAGCCACGTTCGTCTCTCCCTCTTAGTGGAAAGTGTTCATCCCTTACACGGCCTGTTCATCCCTTTAACGTGGTTTGTTTGGGAAAAATTTGCACAGCATGTACAGAGGGACTTATACTTTCGTTTGGCATCCTAAAAAAAAATTTTTTATTTGACCATTTTCGTGAAAAATCAACGATGGTTAACCCACGGTTTTTTTGACCAAAAAATTTTTTGCCTCGAAACCGAAAAAAAATGTTATATCATCGTTCTAGACATTGTCACGAACCCGAAACTGCCTTTGGTTCGAAAATCATCCCTTATAGAACCAAGGTACAAGCAATTGTTGAAGAAGCCACGTTCGTCTCTCCCTCTTAGTGGAAAGTGTTCATCCCTTACACGGCCTGTTCATCCCTTTAACGTGGTTTGTTTGGGGAAAAATTTGCACAGCATGTACAGAGGGACTTATACTTTCGTTTGGCATCCTAAAAAAAAATTTTTTTATTTGACCATTTTCGTGAAAAATCAACGATGGTTAACCCACGGTTTTTTTTGACCAAAAAATTTTTTGCCTCGAAACCGAAAAAAAATGTTATATCATCGTTCTAGACATTGTCACGAACCCGAAACTGCCTTTGGTTCGAAAATCATCCCTTATAGAACCAAGGTACAAGCAATTGTTGAAGAAGCCACGTTCGTCTCTCCCTCTTAGTGGAAAGTGTTCATCCCTTACACGGCCTGTTCATCCCTTTAACGTGGTTTGTTTGGGGAAAAATTTGCACAGCATGTACAGAGGGACTTATACTTTCGTTTGGCATCCTAAAAAAAAATTTTTTATTTGACCATTTTCGTGAAAAATCAACGATGGTTAACCCACGGTTTTTTTGACCAAAAAATTTTTTGCCTCGAAACCGAAAAAAAATGTTATATCATCGTTCTAGACATTGTCACGAACCCGAAACTGCCTTTGGTTCGAAAATCATCCCTTATAGAACCAAGGTACAAGCAATTGTTGAAGAAGCCACGTTCGTCTCTCCCTCTTAGTGGAAAGTGTTCATCCCTTACACGGCCTGTTCATCCCTTTAACGTGGTTTGTTTGGGGAAAAATTTGCACAGCATGTACAGAGGGACTTATACTTTCGTTTGGCATCCTAAAAAAAAATTTTTTTATTTGACCATTTTCGTGAAAAATCAACGATGGTTAACCCACGGTTTTTTTTGACCAAAAAATTTTTTGCCTCGAAACCGAAAAAAAATGTTATATCATCGTTCTAGACATTGTCACGAACCCGAAACTGCCTTTGGTTCGAAAATCATCCCTTATAGAACCAAGGTACAAGCAATTGTTGAAGAAGCCACGTTCGTCTCTCCCTCTTAGTGGAAAGTGTTCATCCCTTACACGGCCTGTTCATCCCTTTAACGTGGTTTGTTTGGGGAAAAATTTGCACAGCATGTACAGAGGGACTTATACTTTCGTTTGGCATCCTAAAAAAAATTTTTTTATTTGACCATTTTCGTGAAAAATCAACGATGGTTAACCCACGGTTTTTTTTGACCAAAAAATTTTTTGCCTCGAAACCGAAAAAAAATGTTATATCATCGTTCTAGACATTGTCACGAACCCGAAACTGCCTTTGGTTCGAAAATCATCCCTTATAGAACCAAGGTACAAGCAATTGTTGAAGAAGCCACGTTCGTCTCTCCCTCTTAGTGGAAGTGTTCATCCCTTACACGGCCTGTTCATCCCTTTAACGTGGTTTGTTTGGGGAAAAATTTGCACAGCATGTACAGAGGGACTTATACTTTCGTTTGGCATCCTAAAAAAAATTTTTTTATTTGACCATTTTCGTGAAAAATCAACGATGGTTAACCCACGGTTTTTTTTGACCAAAAAATTTTTTGCCTCGAAACCGAAAAAAATGTTATATCATCGTTCTAGACATTGTCACGAACCCGAAACTGCCTTTGGTTCGAAAATCATCCCTTATAGAACCAAGGTACAAGCAATTGTTGAAGAAGCCACGTTCGTCTCTCCCTCTTAGTGGAAAGTGTTCATCCCTTACACGGCCTGTTCATCCCTTTAACGTGGTTTGTTTGGGGAAAAATTTGCACAGCATGTACAGAGGGACTTATACTTTCGTTTGGCATCCTAAAAAAAAATTTTTTTATTTGACCATTTTCGTGAAAAATCAACGATGGTTAACCCACGGTTTTTTTTGACCAAAAAATTTTTTGCCTCGAAACCGAAAAAAAATGTTATATCATCGTTCTAGACATTGTCACGAACCCGAAACTGCCTTTGGTTCGAAAATCATCCCTTATAGAACCAAGGTACAAGCAATTGTTGAAGAAGCCACGTTCGTCTCTCCCTCTTAGTGGAAGTGTTCATCCCTTACACGGCCTGTTCATCCCTTTAACGTGGTTTGTTTGGGGAAAAATTTGCACAGCATGTACAGAGGGACTTATACTTTCGTTTGGCATCCTAAAAAAAAATTTTTTTATTTGACCATTTTCGTGAAAAATCAACGATGGTTAACCCACGGTTTTTTTTGACCAAAAAATTTTTTGCCTCGAAACCGAAAAAAAATGTTATATCATCGTTCTAGACATTGTCACGAACCCGAAACTGCCTTTGGTTCGAAAATCATCCCTTATAGAACCAAGGTACAAGCAATTGTTGAAGAAGCCACGTTCGTCTCTCCCTCTTAGTGGAAAGTGTTCATCCCTTACACGGCCTGTTCATCCCTTTAACGTGGTTTGTTTGGGGAAAAATTTGCACAGCATGTACAGAGGGACTTATACTTTCGTTTGGCATCCTAAAAAAAAATTTTTTTATTTGACCATTTTCGTGAAAAATCAACGATGGTTAACCCACGGTTTTTTTTGACCAAAAAATTTTTTGCCTCGAAACCGAAAAAAAATGTTATATCATCGTTCTAGACATTGTCACGAACCCGAAACTGCCTTTGGTTCGAAAATCATCCCTTATAGAACCAAGGTACAAGCAATTGTTGAAGAAGCCACGTTCGTCTCTCCCTCTTAGTGGAAAGTGTTCATCCCTTACACGGCCTGTTCATCCCTTTAACGTGGTTTGTTTGGGGAAAAATTTGCACAGCATGTACAGAGGGACTTATACTTTCGTTTGGCATCCTAAAAAAAAATTTTTTTATTTGACCATTTTCGTGAAAAATCAACGATGGTTAACCCACGGTTTTTTTTGACCAAAAAATTTTTTGCCTCGAAACCGAAAAAAAATGTTATATCATCGTTCTAGACATTGTCACGAACCCGAAACTGCCTTTGGTTCGAAAATCATCCCTTATAGAACCAAGGTACAAGCAATTGTTGAAGAAGCCACGTTCGTCTCTCCCTCTTAGTGGAAAGTGTTCATCCCTTACACGGCCTGTTCATCCCTTTAACGTGGTTTGTTTGGGGAAAAATTTGCACAGCATGTACAGAGGGACTTATACTTTCGTTTGGCATCCTAAAAAAAAATTTTTTATTTGACCATTTTCGTGAAAAATCAACGATGGTTAACCCACGGTTTTTTTTGACCAAAAAATTTTTTGCCTCGAAACCGAAAAAAAATGTTATATCATCGTTCTAGACATTGTCACGAACCCGAAACTGCCTTTGGTTCGAAAATCATCCCTTATAGAACCAAGGTACAAGCAATTGTTGAAGAAGCCACGTTCGTCTCTCCCTCTTAGTGGAAAGTGTTCATCCCTTACACGGCCTGTTCATCCCTTTAACGTGGTTTGTTTGTGGGAAAAATTTGCACAGCATGTACAGAGGGACTTATACTTTCGTTTGGCATCCTAAAAAAAAATTTTTTTATTTGACCATTTTCGTGAAAAATCAACGATGGTTAACCCACGGTTTTTTTTGACCAAAAAATTTTTTGCCTCGAAACCGAAAAAAAATGTTATATCATCGTTCTAGACATTGTCACGAACCCGAAACTGCCTTTGGTTCGAAAATCATCCCTTATAGAACCAAGGTACAAGCAATTGTTGAAGAAGCCACGTTCGTCTCTCCCTCTTAGTGGAAAGTGTTCATCCCTTACACGGCCTGTTCATCCCTTTAACGTGGTTTGTTTGGGGAAAAATTTGCACAGCATGTACAGAGGGACTTATACTTTCGTTTGGCATCCTAAAAAAAAATTTTTTTATTTGACCATTTTCGTGAAAAATCAACGATGTTAACCCACGGTTTTTTTTGACCAAAAAATTTTTTGCCTCGAAACCGAAAAAAAATGTTATATCATCGTTCTAGACATTGTCACGAACCCGAAACTGCCTTTGGTTCGAAAATCATCCCTTATAGAACCAAGGTACAAGCAATTGTTGAAGAAGCCACGTTCGTCTCTCCCTCTTAGTGGAAAGTGTTCATCCCTTACACGGCCTGTTCATCCCTTTAACGTGGTTTGTTTGGGGAAAAATTTGCACAGCATGTACAGAGGGACTTATACTTTCGTTTGGCATCCTAAAAAAAAATTTTTTTATTTGACCATTTTCGTGAAAAATCAACGATGGTTAACCCACGGTTTTTTTTGACCAAAAAATTTTTTGCCTCGAAACCGAAAAAAAATGTTATATCATCGTTCTAGACATTGTCACGAACCCGAAACTGCCTTTGGTTCGAAAATCATCCCTTATAGAACCAAGGTACAAGCAATTGTTGAAGAAGCCACGTTCGTCTCTCCCTCTTAGTGGAAAGTGTTCATCCCTTACACGGCCTGTTCATCCCTTTAACGTGGTTTGTTTGGGGAAAAATTTGCACAGCATGTACAGAGGGACTTATACTTTCGTTTGGCATCCTAAAAAAAAATTTTTTTATTTGACCATTTTCGTGAAAAATCAACGATGGTTAACCCACGGTTTTTTTTGACCAAAAAATTTTTTGCCTCGAAACCGAAAAAAAATGTTATATCATCGTTCTAGACATTGTCACGAACCCGAAACTGCCTTTGGTTCGAAAATCATCCCTTATAGAACCAAGGTACAAGCAATTGTTGAAGAAGCCACGTTCGTCTCTCCCTCTTAGTGGAAAGTGTTCATCCCTTACACGGCCTGTTCATCCCTTTAACGTGGTTTGTTTGGGGAAAAATTTGCACAGCATGTACAGAGGGACTTATACTTTCGTTTGGCATCCTAAAAAAAAATTTTTTTATTTGACCATTTTCGTGAAAAATCAACGATGGTTAACCCACGGTTTTTTTTGACCAAAAAATTTTTTGCCTCGAAACCGAAAAAAAATGTTATATCATCGTTCTAGACATTGTCACGAACCCGAAACTGCCTTTGGTTCGAAAATCATCCCTTATAGAACCAAGGTACAAGCAATTGTTGAAGAAGCCACGTTCGTCTCTCCCTCTTAGTGGAAAGTGTTCATCCCTTACACGGCCTGTTCATCCCTTTAACGTGGTTTGTTTGGGGAAAAATTTGCACAGCATGTACAGAGGGACTTATACTTTCGTTGGCATCCTAAAAAAAAATTTTTTATTTGACCATTTTCGTGAAAAATCAACGATGGTTAACCCACGGTTTTTTTTGACCAAAAAATTTTTTGCCTCGAAACCGAAAAAAAATGTTATATCATCGTTCTAGACATTGTCACGAACCCGAAACTGCCTTTGGTTCGAAAATCATCCCTTATAGAACCAAGGTACAAGCAATTGTTGAAGAAGCCACGTTCGTCTCTCCCTCTTAGTGGAAGTGTTCATCCCTTACACGGCCTGTTCATCCCTTTAACGTGGTTTGTTTGGGGAAAAATTTGCACAGCATGTACAGAGGGACTTATACTTTCGTTTGGCATCCTAAAAAAAAAATTTTTTTATTTGACCATTTCGTGAAAAATCAACGATGGTTAACCCACGGTTTTTTTTGACCAAAAAATTTTTTGCCTCGAAACCGAAAAAAAATGTTATATCATCGTTCTAGACATTGTCACGAACCCGAAACTGCCTTTGGTTCGAAAATCATCCCTTATAGAACCAAGGTACAAGCAATTGTTGAAGAAGCCACGTTCGTCTCTCCCTCTTAGTGGAAAGTGTTCATCCCTTACACGGCCTGTTCATCCCTTTAACGTGGTTTGTTTGGGGAAAAATTTGCACAGCATGTACAGAGGGACTTATACTTTCGTTTGGCATCCTAAAAAAAATTTTTTTATTTGACCATTTTCGTGAAAAATCAACGATGGTTAACCCACGGTTTTTTTTGACCAAAAAATTTTTTGCCTCGAAACCGAAAAAAAATGTTATATCATCGTTCTAGACATTGTCACGAACCCGAAACTGCCTTTGGTTCGAAAATCATCCCTTATAGAACCAAGGTACAAGCAATTGTTGAAGAAGCCACGTTCGTCTCTCCCTCTTAGTGGAAAGTGTTCATCCCTTACACGGCCTGTTCATCCCTTTAACGTGGTTTGTTTGGGGAAAAATTTGCACAGCATGTACAGAGGGACTTATACTTTCGTTTGGCATCCTAAAAAAAAATTTTTTTATTTGACCATTTTCGTGAAAAATCAACGATGGTTAACCCACGGTTTTTTTTGACCAAAAATTTTTTGCCTCGAAACCGAAAAAAATAGTTATATCATCGTTCTAGACATTGTCACGAACCCGAAACTGCCTTTGGTTCGAAAATCATCCCTTATAGAACCAAGGTACAAGCAATTGTTGAAGAAGCCACGTTCGTCTCTCCCTCTTAGTGGGAAGTGTTCATCCCTTACACGGCCTGTTCATCCCTTTAACGTGGTTTGTTTGGGAAAAATTTGCACAGCATGTACAGAGGGACTTATACTTTCGTTTGGCATCCTAAAAAAAAATTTTTTTAATTGACCATTTTCGTGAAAAATCAACGATGGTTAACCCACGGTTTTTTTTGACCAAAAATTTTTTTGCCTCGAAACCGAAAAAAAAATGTTATATCATCGTTCTAGACATTGTCACGAACCCGAAACTGCCTTTGGTTCGAAAATCATCCCTTATAGAACCAAGGTACAAGCAATTGTTGAAGAAGCCACGTTCGTCTCTCCCTCTTAGTGGAAGTGTTCATCCCTTACACGGCCTGTTCATCCCTTTAACGTGGTTTGTTTGGGGAAAAATTTGCACAGCATGTACAGAGGGACTTATACTTTCGTTTGGCATCCTAAAAAAAAATTTTTTTAATTGACCATTTTCGTGAAAAATCAACGATGGTTAACCCACGGTTTTTTTTGACCAAAAATTTTTTTGCCTCGAACCGAAAAAAAAATGTTATATCATCGTTCTAGACATTGTCACGAACCCGAAACTGCCTTTGGTTCGAAAATCATCCCTTATAGAACCAAGGTACAAGCAATTGTTGAAGAAGCCACGTTCGTCTCTCCCTCTTAGTGGAAAGTGTTCATCCCTTACACGGCCTGTTCATCCCTTTAACGTGGTTTGTTTGGGGAAAAATTTGCACAGCATGTACAGAGGGACTTATACTTTCGTTTGGCATCCTAAAAAAAAATTTTTTTAATTGACCATTTTCGTGAAAAATCAACGATGGTTAACCCACGGTTTTTTTTGACCAAAAATTTTTTTGCCTCGAAACCGAAAAAAAATGTTATATCATCGTTCTAGACATTGTCACGAACCCGAAACTGCCTTTGGTTCGAAAATCATCCCTTATAGAACCAAGGTACAAGCAATTGTTGAAGAAGCCACGTTCGTCTCTCCCTCTTAGTGGAAAGTGTTCATCCCTTACACGGCCTGTTCATCCCTTTAACGTGGTTTGTTTGGGGAAAAATTTGCACAGCATGTACAGAGGGACTTATACTTTCGTTTGGCATCCTAAAAAAAAATTTTTTTAATTGACCATTTTCGTGAAAAATCAACGATGGTTAACCCACGGTTTTTTTTGACCAAAAATTTTTTTGCCTCGAAACCGAAAAAAAATGTTATATCATCGTTCTAGACATTGTCACGAACCCGAAACTGCCTTTGGTTCGAAAATCATCCCTTATAGAACCAAGGTACAAGCAATTGTTGAAGAAGCCACGTTCGTCTCTCCCTCTTAGTGGAAAGTGTTCATCCCTTACACGGCCTGTTCATCCCTTTAACGTGGTTTGTTTGGGGAAAAATTTGCACAGCATGTACAGAGGGACTTATACTTTCGTTTGGCATCCTAAAAAAAAATTTTTTTAATTGACCATTTTCGTGAAAAATCAACGATGGTTAACCCACGGTTTTTTTTGACCAAAAATTTTTTTGCCTCGAAACCGAAAAAAAATGTTATATCATCGTTCTAGACATTGTCACGAACCCGAAACTGCCTTTGGTTCGAAAATCATCCCTTATAGAACCAAGGTACAAGCAATTGTTGAAGAAGCCACGTTCGTCTCTCCCTCTTAGTGGAAAGTGTTCATCCCTTACACGGCCTGTTCATCCCTTTAACGTGGTTTGTTTGGGGAAAAATTTGCACAGCATGTACAGAGGGACTTATACTTTCGTTTGGCATCCTAAAAAAAAATTTTTTTAATTGACCATTTTCGTGAAAAATCAACGATGGTTAACCCACGGTTTTTTTTGACCAAAAAATTTTTTGCCTCGAAACCGAAAAAAAATGTTATATCATCGTTCTAGACATTGTCACGAACCCGAAACTGCCTTTGGTTCGAAAATCATCCCTTATATAACCAAGGTACAAGCAATTGTTGAAGAAGCCACGTTCGTCTCTCCCTCTTAGTGGGAAGTGTTCATCCCTTACACGGCCTGTTCATCCCTTTAACGTGGTTTGTTTGGGAAAAAATTTGCACAGCATGTACAGAGGGACTTATACTATCGTTTGGCATCCTTAAAAAAAAATTTTTTTAATTGACCACTTTCGTGAAAAATCAACGATGGTTAACCCACGGTTTTTTTTGACCAAAAATTTTTTTGCCTCGAAACCGAAAAAAAATGTTATATCATCGTTCTAGACATTGTCACGAACCCGAAACTGCCTTTGGTTCGAAAATCATCCCTTATAGAACCAAGGTACAAGCAATTGTTGAAGAAGCCACGTTCGTCTCTCCCTCTTAGTGGGAAGTGTTCATCCCTTACACGGCCTGTTCATCCCTTTAACGTGGTTTGTTTGGGAAAAAATTTGCACAGCATGTACAGAGGGACTTATACTTTCGTTTGGCATCCTAAAAAAAAATTTTTTTAATTGACCATTTTCGTGAAAAATCAACGATGGTTAACCCACGGTTTTTTTTGACCAAAAATTTTTTTGCCTCGAAACCGAAAAAAAATGTTATATCATCGTTCTAGACATTGTCACGAACCCGAAACTGCCTTTGGTTCGAAAATCATCCCTTATAGAACCAAGGTACAAGCAATTGTTGAAGAAGCCACGTTCGTCTCTCCCTCTTAGTGGGAAGTGTTCATCCCTTACACGGCCTGTTCATCCCTTTAACGTGGTTTGTTTGGGAAAAAATTTGCACAGCATGTACAGAGGGACTTATACTATCGTTTGGCATCCTAAAAAAAAAATTTTTTTAATTGACCATTTTCGTGAAAAATCAACGATGGTTAACCCACGGTTTTTTTTGACCAAAAATTTTTTTGCCTCGAAACCGAAAAAAAATGTTATATCATCGTTCTAGACATTGTCACGAACCCGAAACTGCCTTTGGTTCGAAAATCATCCCTTATAGAACCAAGGTACAAGCAATTGTTGAAGAAGCCACGTTCGTCTCTCCCTCTTAGTGGAAAGTGTTCATCCCTTACACGGCCTGTTCATCCCTTTAACGTGGTTTGTTTGGGGAAAAATTTGCACAGCATGTACAGAGGGACTTATACTTTCGTTTGGCATCCTAAAAAAAAATTTTTTTAATTGACCATTTTCGTGAAAAATCAACGATGGTTAACCCACGGTTTTTTTTGACCAAAAATTTTTTTGCCTCGAAACCGAAAAAAAATGTTATATCATCGTTCTAGACATTGTCACGAACCCGAAACTGCCTTTGGTTCGAAAATCATCCCTTATAGAACCAAGGTACAAGCAATTGTTGAAGAAGCCACGTTCGTCTCTCCCTCTTAGTGGAAAGTGTTCATCCCTTACACGGCCTGTTCATCCCTTTAACGTGGTTTGTTTGGGGAAAAATTTGCACAGCATGTACAGAGGGACTTATACTTTCGTTTGGCATCCTAAAAAAAAATTTTTTTAATTGACCATTTTCGTGAAAAATCAACGATGGTTAACCCACGGTTTTTTTTGACCAAAAATTTTTTTGCCTCGAAACCGAAAAAAAATGTTATATCATCGTTCTAGACATTGTCACGAACCCGAAACTGCCTTTGGTTCGAAAATCATCCCTTATATAACCAAGGTACAAGCAATTGTTGAAGAAGCCACGTTCGTCTCTCCCTCTTAGTGGGAAGTGTTCATCCCTTACACGGCCTGTTCATCCCTTTAACGTGGTTTGTTTGGGAAAAAATTTGCACAGCATGTACAGAGGGACTTATACTATCGTTTGGCATCCTTAAAAAAAAATTTTTTTAATTGACCACTTTCGTGAAAAATCAACGATGGTTAACCCACGGTTTTTTTTGACCAAAAATTTTTTTGCCTCGAAACCGAAAAAAAATGTTATATCATCGTTCTAGACATTGTCACGAACCCGAAACTGCCTTTGGTTCGAAAATCATCCCTTATAGAACCAAGGTACAAGCAATTGTTGAAGAAGCCACGTTCGTCTCTCCCTCTTAGTGGGAAGTGTTCATCCCTTACACGGCCTGTTCATCCCTTTAACGTGGTTTGTTTGGGAAAAAATTTGCACAGCATGTACAGAGGGACTTATACTTTCGTTTGGCATCCTAAAAAAAAATTTTTTTAATTGACCATTTTCGTGAAAAATCAACGATGGTTAACCCACGGTTTTTTTTGACCAAAAATTTTTTTGCCTCGAAACCGAAAAAAAATGTTATATCATCGTTCTAGACATTGTCACGAACCCGAAACTGCCTTTGGTTCGAAAATCATCCCTTATAGAACCAAGGTACAAGCAATTGTTGAAGAAGCCACGTTCGTCTCTCCCTCTTAGTGGAAAGTGTTCATCCCTTACACGGCCTGTTCATCCCTTTAACGTGGTTTGTTTGGGGAAAAATTTGCACAGCATGTACAGAGGGACTTATACTTTCGTTTGGCATCCTAAAAAAAAATTTTTTTAATTGACCATTTTCGTGAAAAATCAACGATGGTTAACCCACGGTTTTTTTTGACCAAAAATTTTTTTGCCTCGAAACCGAAAAAAAATGTTATATCATCGTTCTAGACATTGTCACGAACCCGAAACTGCCTTTGGTTCGAAAATCATCCCTTATAGAACCAAGGTACAAGCAATTGTTGAAGAAGCCACGTTCGTCTCTCCCTCTTAGTGGAAAGTGTTCATCCCTTACACGGCCTGTTCATCCCTTTAACGTGGTTTGTTTGGGGAAAAATTTGCACAGCATGTACAGAGGGACTTATACTTTCGTTTGGCATCCTAAAAAAAAATTTTTTTAATTGACCATTTTCGTGAAAAATCAACGATGGTTAACCCACGGTTTTTTTTGACCAAAAATTTTTTTGCCTCGAAACCGAAAAAAAATGTTATATCATCGTTCTAGACATTGTCACGAACCCGAAACTGCCTTTGGTTCGAAAATCATCCCTTATATAACCAAGGTACAAGCAATTGTTGAAGAAGCCACGTTCGTCTCTCCCTCTTAGTGGGAAGTGTTCATCCCTTACACGGCCTGTTCATCCCTTTAACGTGGTTTGTTTGGGAAAAAATTTGCACAGCATGTACAGAGGGACTTATACTATCGTTTGGCATCCTTAAAAAAAAATTTTTTTAATTGACCACTTTCGTGAAAAATCAACGATGGTTAACCCACGGTTTTTTTTGACCAAAAATTTTTTTGCCTCGAAACCGAAAAAAAATGTTATATCATCGTTCTAGACATTGTCACGAACCCGAAACTGCCTTTGGTTCGAAAATCATCCCTTATAGAACCAAGGTACAAGCAATTGTTGAAGAAGCCACGTTCGTCTCTCCCTCTTAGTGGGAAGTGTTCATCCCTTACACGGCCTGTTCATCCCTTTAACGTGGTTTGTTTGGGAAAAAATTTGCACAGCATGTACAGAGGGACTTATACTTTCGTTTGGCATCCTAAAAAAAAATTTTTTTAATTGACCATTTTCGTGAAAAATCAACGATGGTTAACCCACGGTTTTTTTTGACCAAAAATTTTTTTGCCTCGAAACCGAAAAAAAATGTTATATCATCGTTCTAGACATTGTCACGAACCCGAAACTGCCTTTGGTTCGAAAATCATCCCTTATAGAACCAAGGTACAAGCAATTGTTGAAGAAGCCACGTTCGTCTCTCCCTCTTAGTGGGAAGTGTTCATCCCTTACACGGCCTGTTCATCCCTTTAACGTGGTTTGTTTGGGAAAAAATTTGCACAGCATGTACAGAGGGACTTATACTTTCGATTGGCATCCTAAAAAAAAAAATTTTTTAATTGACCATTTTCGTGAAAAATCAACGATGGTTAACCCACGGTTTTTTTTGACCAAAAATTTTTTTGCCTCGAAACCGAAAAAAAATGTTATATCATCGTTCTAGACATTGTCACGAACCCGAAACTGCCTTTGGTTCGAAAATCATCCCTTATATAACCAAGGTACAAGCAATTGTTGAAGAAGCCACGTTCGTCTCTCCCTCTTAGTGGGAAGTGTTCATCCCTTACACGGCCTGTTCATCCCTTTAACGTGGTTTGTTTGGGAAAAAATTTGCACAGCATGTACAGAGGGACTTATACTTTCGTTTGGCATCCTAAAAAAAAATTTTTTTAATTGACCATTTTCGTGAAAAATCAACGATGGTTAACCCACGGTTTTTTTTGACCAAAAATTTTTTTGCCTCGAAACCGAAAAAAAATGTTATATCATCGTTCTAGACATTGTCACGAACCCGAAACTGCCTTTGGTTCGAAAATCATCCCTTATATAACCAAGGTACAAGCAATTGTTGAAGAAGCCACGTTCGTCTCTCCCTCTTAGTGGGAAGTGTTCATCCCTTACACGGCCTGTTCATCCCTTTAACGTGGTTTGTTTGGGAAAAAATTTGCACAGCATGTACAGAGGGACTTATACTATCGTTTGGCATCCTTAAAAAAAAATTTTTTTAATTGACCACTTTCGTGAAAAATCAACGATGGTTAACCCACGGTTTTTTTTGACCAAAAATTTTTTTGCCTCGAAACCGAAAAAAAATGTTATATCATCGTTCTAGACATTGTCACGAACCCGAAACTGCCTTTGGTTCGAAAATCATCCCTTATAGAACCAAGGTACAAGCAATTGTTGAAGAAGCCACGTTCGTCTCTCCCTCTTAGTGGGAAGTGTTCATCCCTTACACGGCCTGTTCATCCCTTTAACGTGGTTTGTTTGGGAAAAAATTTGCACAGCATGTACAGAGGGACTTATACTTTCGTTTGGCATCCTAAAAAAAAATTTTTTTAATTGACCATTTTCGTGAAAAATCAACGATGGTTAACCCACGGTTTTTTTTGACCAAAAATTTTTTTGCCTCGAAACCGAAAAAAAATGTTATATCATCGTTCTAGACATTGTCACGAACCCGAAACTGCCTTTGGTTCGAAAATCATCCCTTATAGAACCAAGGTACAAGCAATTGTTGAAGAAGCCACGTTCGTCTCTCCCTCTTAGTGGGAAGTGTTCATCCCTTACACGGCCTGTTCATCCCTTTAACGTGGTTTGTTTGGGAAAAAATTTGCACAGCATGTACAGAGGGACTTATACTTTCGTTTGGCATCCTAAAAAAAAATTTTTTTAATTGACCATTTTCGTGAAAAATCAACGATGGTTAACCCACGGTTTTTTTTGACCAAAAATTTTTTTGCCTCGAAACCGAAAAAAAATGTTATATCATCGTTCTAGACATTGTCACGAACCCGAAACTGCCTTTGGTTCGAAAATCATCCCTTATAGAACCAAGGTACAAGCAATTGTTGAAGAAGCCACGTTCGTCTCTCCCTCTTAGTGGGAAGTGTTCATCCCTTACACGGCCTGTTCATCCCTTTAACGTGGTTTGTTTGGGAAAAAATTTGCACAGCATGTACAGAGGGACTTATACTTTCGTTTGGCATCCTAAAAAAAAATTTTTTTAATTGACCATTTTCGTGAAAAATCAACGATGGTTAACCCACGGTTTTTTTTGACCAAAAATTTTTTTGCCTCGAAACCGAAAAAAAATGTTATATCATCGTTCTAGACATTGTCACGAACCCGAAACTGCCTTTGGTTCGAAAATCATCCCTTATAGAACCAAGGTACAAGCAATTGTTGAAGAAGCCACGTTCGTCTCTCCCTCTTAGTGGGAAGTGTTCATCCCTTACACGGCCTGTTCATCCCTTTAACGTGGTTTGTTTGGGAAAAAATTTGCACAGCATGTACAGAGGGACTTATACTTTCGATTGGCATCCTAAAAAAAAAAATTTTTTAATTGACCATTTTCGTGAAAAATCAACGATGGTTAACCCACGGTTTTTTTTGACCAAAAATTTTTTTGCCTCGAAACCGAAAAAAAATGTTATATCATCGTTCTAGACATTGTCACGAACCCGAAACTGCCTTTGGTTCGAAAATCATCCCTTATAGAACCAAGGTACAAGCAATTGTTGAAGAAGCCACGTTCGTCTCTCCCTCTTAGTGGAAAGTGTTCATCCCTTACACGGCCTGTTCATCCCTTTAACGTGGTTTGTTTGGGGAAAAATTTGCACAGCATGTACAGAGGGACTTATACTTTCGTTTGGCATCCAAAAAAAAAATTTTTTTATTTGACCATTTTCGTGAAAAATCAACGATGGTTAACCCACGGTTTTTTTTTACCAAAAATTTTTTTGCCTCGAAACCGAAAAAAATTGTAATATCATCGTTCTAGACATTGTCACGAACCCGAAACTGCCTTTGGTTCGAAAATCATCCCTTATAGAACCAAGGTACAAGCAATTGTTGAAGAAGCCACGTTCGTCTCTCCCTCTTAGTGGGAAGTGTTCATCCCTTACACGGCCTGTTCATCCCTTTAACGTGGTTTGTTTGGGGAAAAATTTGCACAGCATGTACAGAGGGACTTATACTTTCGTTTGGCATCCTAAAAAAAAATTTTTTTAATTGACCATTTTCGTGAAAAATCAACGATGGTTAACCCACGGTTTTTTTTGACCAAAAATTTTTTTGCCTCGAAACCGAAAAAAAATGTTATATCATCGTTCTAGACATTGTCACGAACCCGAAACTGCCTTTGGTTCGAAAATCATCCCTTATATAACCAAGGTACAAGCAATTGTTGAAGAAGCCACGTTCGTCTCTCCCTCTTAGTGGGAAGTGTTCATCCCTTACACGGCCTGTTCATCCCTTTAACGTGGTTTGTTTGGGAAAAAATTTGCACAGCATGTACAGAGGGACTTATACTATCGTTTGGCATCCTAAAAAAAAAATTTTTTTAATTGACCATTTTCGTGAAAAATCAACGATGGTTAACCCACGGTTTTTTTTGACCAAAAATTTTTTTGCCTCGAAACCGAAAAAAAATGTTATATCATCGTTCTAGACATTGTCACGAACCCGAAACTGCCTTTGGTTCGAAAATCATCCCTTATATAACCAAGGTACAAGCAATTGTTGAAGAAGCCACGTTCGTCTCTCCCTCTTAGTGGGAAGTGTTCATCCCTTACACGGCCTGTTCATCCCTTTAACGTGGTTTGTTTGGGGAAAAATTTGCACAGCATGTACAGAGGGACTTATACTATCGTTTGGCATCCTAAAAAAAAAATTTTTTTAATTGACCATTTTCGTGAAAAATCAACGATGGTTAACCCACGGTTTTTTTTGACCAAAAATTTTTTTGCCTCGAAACCGAAAAAAAATGTTATATCATCGTTCTAGACATTGTCACGAACCCGAAACTGCCTTTGGTTCGAAAATCATCCCTTATATAACCAAGGTACAAGCAATTGTTGAAGAAGCCACGTTCGTCTCTCCCTCTTAGTGGGAAGTGTTCATCCCTTACACGGCCTGTTCATCCCTTTAACGTGGTTTGTTTGGGAAAAAATTTGCACAGCATGTACAGAGGGACTTATACTATCGTTTGGCATCCTAAAAAAAAAATTTTTTTAATTGACCATTTTCGTGAAAAATCAACGATGGTTAACCCACGGTTTTTTTTGACCAAAAATTTTTTTGCCTCGAAACCGAAAAAAAATGTTATATCATCGTTCTAGACATTGTCACGAACCCGAAACTGCCTTTGGTTCGAAAATCATCCCTTATATAACCAAGGTACAAGCAATTGTTGAAGAAGCCACGTTCGTCTCTCCCTCTTAGTGGGAAGTGTTCATCCCTTACACGGCCTGTTCATCCCTTTAACGTGGTTTGTTTGGGAAAAAATTTGCACAGCATGTACAGAGGGACTTATACTATCGTTTGGCATCCTAAAAAAAAAATTTTTTTAATTGACCATTTTCGTGAAAAATCAACGATGGTTAACCCACGGTTTTTTTTGACCAAAAATTTTTTTGCCTCGAAACCGAAAAAAAATGTTATATCATCGTTCTAGACATTGTCACGAACCCGAAACTGCCTTTGGTTCGAAAATCATCCCTTATATAACCAAGGTACAAGCAATTGTTGAAGAAGCCACGTTCGTCTCTCCCTCTTAGTGGGAAGTGTTCATCCCTTACACGGCCTGTTCATCCCTTTAACGTGGTTTGTTTGGGAAAAAATTTGCACAGCATGTACAGAGGGACTTATACTATCGTTTGGCATCCTAAAAAAAAAATTTTTTTAATTGACCATTTTCGTGAAAAATCAACGATGGTTAACCCACGGTTTTTTTTGACCAAAAATTTTTTTGCCTCGAAACCGAAAAAAAATGTTATATCATCGTTCTAGACATTGTCACGAACCCGAAACTGCCTTTGGTTCGAAAATCATCCCTTATAGAACCAAGGTACAAGCAATTGTTGAAGAAGCCACGTTCGTCTCTCCCTCTTAGTGGAAAGTGTTCATCCCTTACACGGCCTGTTCATCCCTTTAACGTGGTTTGTTTGGGGAAAAATTTGCACAGCATGTACAGAGGGACTTATACTTTCGTTTGGCATCCAAAAAAAAAATTTTTTTATTTGACCATTTTCGTGAAAAATCAACGATGGTTAACCCACGGTTTTTTTTTACCAAAAATTTTTTTGCCTCGAAACCGAAAAAAATTGTAATATCATCGTTCTAGACATTGTCACGAACCCGAAACTGCCTTTGGTTCGAAAATCATCCCTTATAGAACCAAGGTACAAGCAATTGTTGAAGAAGCCACGTTCGTCTCTCCCTCTTAGTGGGAAGTGTTCATCCCTTACACGGCCTGTTCATCCCTTTAACGTGGTTTGTTTGGGAAAAAATTTGCACAGCATGTACAGAGGGACTTATACTTTCGTTTGGCATCCTAAAAAAAAATTTTTTTAATTGACCATTTTCGTGAAAAATCAACGATGGTTAACCCACGGTTTTTTTTGACCAAAAATTTTTTTGCCTCGAAACCGAAAAAAAATGTTATATCATCGTTCTAGACATTGTCACGAACCCGAAACTGCCTTTGGTTCGAAAATCATCCCTTATATAACCAAGGTACAAGCAATTGTTGAAGAAGCCACGTTCGTCTCTCCCTCTTAGTGGGAAGTGTTCATCCCTTACACGGCCTGTTCATCCCTTTAACGTGGTTTGTTTGGGAAAAAATTTGCACAGCATGTACAGAGGGACTTATACTATCGTTTGGCATCCTAAAAAAAAAATTTTTTTAATTGACCATTTTCGTGAAAAATCAACGATGGTTAACCCACGGTTTTTTTTGACCAAAAATTTTTTTGCCTCGAAACCGAAAAAAAATGTTATATCATCGTTCTAGACATTGTCACGAACCCGAAACTGCCTTTGGTTCGAAAATCATCCCTTATATAACCAAGGTACAAGCAATTGTTGAAGAAGCCACGTTCGTCTCTCCCTCTTAGTGGGAAGTGTTCATCCCTTACACGGCCTGTTCATCCCTTTAACGTGGTTTGTTTGGGAAAAAATTTGCACAGCATGTACAGAGGGACTTATACTATCGTTTGGCATCCTAAAAAAAAAATTTTTTTAATTGACCATTTTCGTGAAAAATCAACGATGGTTAACCCACGGTTTTTTTTGACCAAAAATTTTTTTGCCTCGAAACCGAAAAAAAATGTTATATCATCGTTCTAGACATTGTCACGAACCCGAAACTGCCTTTGGTTCGAAAATCATCCCTTATATAACCAAGGTACAAGCAATTGTTGAAGAAGCCACGTTCGTCTCTCCCTCTTAGTGGGAAGTGTTCATCCCTTACACGGCCTGTTCATCCCTTTAACGTGGTTTGTTTGGGAAAAAATTTGCACAGCATGTACAGAGGGACTTATACTATCGTTTGGCATCCTAAAAAAAAAATTTTTTTAATTGACCATTTTCGTGAAAAATCAACGATGGTTAACCCACGGTTTTTTTTGACCAAAAATTTTTTTGCCTCGAAACCGAAAAAAAATGTTATATCATCGTTCTAGACATTGTCACGAACCCGAAACTGCCTTTGGTTCGAAAATCATCCCTTATATAACCAAGGTACAAGCAATTGTTGAAGAAGCCACGTTCGTCTCTCCCTCTTAGTGGGAAGTGTTCATCCCTTACACGGCCTGTTCATCCCTTTAACGTGGTTTGTTTGGGAAAAAATTTGCACAGCATGTACAGAGGGACTTATACTATCGTTTGGCATCCTAAAAAAAAAATTTTTTTAATTGACCATTTTCGTGAAAAATCAACGATGGTTAACCCACGGTTTTTTTTGACCAAAAATTTTTTTGCCTCGAAACCGAAAAAAAATGTTATATCATCGTTCTAGACATTGTCACGAACCCGAAACTGCCTTTGGTTCGAAAATCATCCCTTATATAACCAAGGTACAAGCAATTGTTGAAGAAGCCACGTTCGTCTCTCCCTCTTAGTGGGAAGTGTTCATCCCTTACACGGCCTGTTCATCCCTTTAACGTGGTTTGTTTGGGAAAAAATTTGCACAGCATGTACAGAGGGACTTATACTATCGTTTGGCATCCTAAAAAAAAAATTTTTTTAATTGACCATTTTCGTGAAAAATCAACGATGGTTAACCCACGGTTTTTTTTGACAAAAAATTTTTTTGCCTCGAAACCGAAAAAAAATGTTATATCATCGTTCTAGACATTGTCACGAACCCGAAACTGCCTTTGGTTCGAAAATCATCCCTTATATAACCAAGGTACAAGCAATTGTTGAAGAAGCCACGTTCGTCTCTCCCTCTTAGTGGGAAGTGTTCATCCCTTACACGGCCTGTTCATCCCTTTAACGTGGTTTGTTTGGGAAAAAATTTGCACAGCATGTACAGAGGGACTTATACTTTCGTTTGGCATCCTAAAAAAAAAATTTTTTTAATTGACCATTTTCGTGAAAAATCAACGATGGTTAACCCACGGTTTTTTTTGACCAAAAATTTTTTTGCCTCGAAACCGAAAAAAAATGTTATATCATCGTTCTAGACATTGTCACGAACCCGAAACTGCCTTTGGTTCGAAAATCATCCCTTATATAACCAAGGTACAAGCAATTGTTGAAGAAGCCACGTTCGTCTCTCCCTCTTAGTGGGAAGTGTTCATCCCTTACACGGCCTGTTCATCCCTTTAACGTGGTTTGTTTGGGAAAAAATTTGCACAGCATGTACAGAGGGACTTATACTATCGTTTGGCATCCTAAAAAAAAAATTTTTTTAATTGACCATTTTCGTGAAAAATCAACGATGGTTAACCCACGGTTTTTTTTGACCAAAAATTTTTTTGCCTCGAAACCGAAAAAAAATGTTATATCATCGTTCTAGACATTGTCACGAACCCGAAACTGCCTTTGGTTCGAAAATCATCCCTTATAGAACCAAGGTACAAGCAATTGTTGAAGAAGCCACGTTCGTCTCTCCCTCTTAGTGGGAAGTGTTCATCCCTTACACGGCCTGTTCATCCCTTTAACGTGGTTTGTTTGGGAAAAAATTTGCACAGCATGTACAGAGGGACTTATACTTTCGTTTGGCATCCTAAAAAAAAAATTTTTTTAATTGACCATTTTCGTGAAAAATCAACGATGGTTAACCCACGGTTTTTTTTGACCAAAAATTTTTTTGCCTCGAAACCGAAAAAAAATGTTATATCATCGTTCTAGACATTGTCACGAACCCGAAACTGCCTTTGGTTCGAAAATCATCCCTTATATAACCAAGGTACAAGCAATTGTTGAAGAAGCCACGTTCGTCTCTCCCTCTTAGTGGGAAGTGTTCATCCCTTACACGGCCTGTTCATCCCTTTAACGTGGTTTGTTTGGGAAAAAATTTGCACAGCATGTACAGAGGGACTTATACTATCGTTTGGCATCCTAAAAAAAAAATTTTTTTAATTGACCATTTTCGTGAAAAATCAACGATGGTTAACCCACGGTTTTTTTTGACCAAAAATTTTTTTGCCTCGAAACCGAAAAAAAATGTTATATCATCGTTCTAGACATTGTCACGAACCCGAAACTGCCTTTGGTTCGAAAATCATCCCTTATATAACCAAGGTACAAGCAATTGTTGAAGAAGCCACGTTCGTCTCTCCCTCTTAGTGGGAAGTGTTCATCCCTTACACGGCCTGTTCATCCCTTTAACGTGGTTTGTTTGGGGAAAAATTTGCACAGCATGTACAGAGGGACTTATACTTTCGTTTGGCATCCTAAAAAAAAATTTTTTTATTTGACCATTTTCGTGAAAAATCAACGATGGTTAACCCACGGTTTATTTTGACCAAAAATTTTTTTGCCTCGAAACCGAAAAAAAATGTTATATCATCGTTCTAGACATTGTCACGAACCCGAAACTGCCTTTGGTTCGAAAATCATCCCTTATATAACCAAGGTACAAGCAATTGTTGAAGAAGCCACGTTCGTCTCTCCCTCTTAGTGGGAAGTGTTCATCCCTTACACGGCCTGTTCATCCCTTTAACGTGGTTTGTTTGGGGAAAAATTTGCACAGCATGTACAGAGGGACTTATACTTTCGTTTGGCATCCTAAAAAAAAATTTTTTTATTTGACCATTTTCGTGAAAAATCAACGATGGTTAACCCACGGTTTTTTTTGACCAAAAATTTTTTTGCCTCGAAACCGAAAAAAAATGTTATATCATCGTTCTAGACATTGTCACGAACCCGAAACTGCCTTTGGTTCGAAAATCATCCCTTATATAACCAAGGTACAAGCAATTGTTGAAGAAGCCACGTTCGTCTCTCCCTCTTAGTGGGAAGTGTTCATCCCTTACACGGCCTGTTCATCCCTTTAACGTGGTTTGTTTGGGGAAAAATTTGCACAGCATGTACAGAGGGACTTATACTTTCGTTTGGCATCCTAAAAAAAAAATTTTTTTATTTGACCATTTTCGTGAAAAATCAACGATGGTTAACCCACGGTTTTTTTTGACCAAAAATCTTTTTGCCTCGAAACCGAAAAAAATTGTTATATCATCGTTCTAGACATTGTCACGAACCCGAAACTGCCTTTGGTTCGAAAATCATCCCTTATATAACCAAGGTACAAGCAATTGTTGAAGAAGCCACGTTCGTCTCTCCCTCTTAGTGGGAAGTGTTCATCCCTTACACGGCCTGTTCATCCCTTTAACGTGGTTTGTTTGGGGAAAAATTTGCACAGCATGTACAGAGGGACTTATACTTTCGTTTGGCATCCTAAAAAAAAAATTTTTTTATTTGACCATTTTCGTGAAAAATCAACGATGGTTAACCCACGGTTTTTTTTGACCAAAAATCTTTTTGCCTCGAAACCGAAAAAAATTGTTATATCATCGTTCTAGACATTGTCACGAACCCGAAACTGCCTTTGGTTCGAAAATCATCCCTTATATAACCAAGGTACAAGCAATTGTTGAAGAAGCCACGTTCGTCTCTCCCTCTTAGTGGGAAGTGTTCATCCCTTACACGGCCTGTTCATCCCTTTAACGTGGTTTGTTTGGGGAAAAATTTGCACAGCATGTACAGAGGGACTTATACTATCGTTTGGCATCCTAAAAAAAAAATTTTTTTAATTGACCATTTTCGTGAAAAATCAACGATGGTTAACCCACGGTTTTTTTTGACCAAAAATCTTTTTGCCTCGAAACCGAAAAAAATTGTTATATCATCGTTCTAGACATTGTCACGAACCCGAAACTGCCTTTGGTTCGAAAATCATCCCTTATATAACCAAGGTACAAGCAATTGTTGAAGAAGCCACGTTCGTCTCTCCCTCTTAGTGGGAAGTGTTCATCCCTTACACGGCCTGTTCATCCCTTTAACGTGGTTTGTTTGGGGAAAAATTTGCACAGCATGTACAGAGGGACTTATACTTTCGTTTGGCATCCTAAAAAAAAAATTTTTTTATTTGACCATTTTCGTGAAAAATCAACGATGGTTAACCCACGGTTTTTTTTGACCAAAAATCTTTTTGCCTCGAAACCGAAAAAAATTGTTATATCATCGTTCTAGACATTGTCACGAACCCGAAACTGCCTTTGGTTCGAAAATCATCCCTTATATAACCAAGGTACAAGCAATTGTTGAAGAAGCCACGTTCGTCTCTCCCTCTTAGTGGGAAGTGTTCATCCCTTACACGGCCTGTTCATCCCTTTAACGTGGTATGTTTGGGGAAAAATTTGCACAGCATGTACAGAGGGACTTATACTATCGTTTGGCATCCTAAAAAAAAATTTTTTTTAATTGACCATTTTCGTGAAAAATCAACGATGGTTAACCCACGGTTTTTTTTGACCAAAAATTTTTTTGCCTCGAAACCGAAAAAAAATGTTATATCATCGTTCTAGACATTGTCACGAACCCGAAACTGCCTTTGGTTCGAAAATCATCCCTTATAGAACCAAGGTACAAGCAATTGTTGAAGAAGCCACGTTCGTCTCTCCCTCTTAGTGGGAAGTGTTCATCCCTTACACGGCCTGTTCATCCCTTTAACGTGGTTTGTTTGGGAAAAAATTTGCACAGCATGTACAGAGGGACTTATACTATCGTTTGGCATCCTAAAAAAAAAATTTTTTTAATTGACCATTTTCGTGAAAAATCAACGATGGTTAACCCACGGTTTTTTTTGACCAAAAATTTTTTTGCCTCGAAACCGAAAAAAAATGTTATATC
Source organism: Sisyra terminalis (assembly GCA_958496175.1). Taxonomy (NCBI): domain Eukaryota; kingdom Metazoa; phylum Arthropoda; class Insecta; order Neuroptera; family Sisyridae; genus Sisyra; species Sisyra terminalis. The sequence continues at coordinate 59,936,129 of OY292276.1, forward strand.
ATCGTTCTAGACATTGTCACGAACCCGAAACTGCCTTTGGTTCGAAAATCATCCCTTATAGAACCAAGGTACAAGCAATTGTTGAAGAAGCCACGTTCGTCTCTCCCTCTTAGTGGGAAGTGTTCATCCCTTACACGGCCTGTTCATCCCTTTAACGTGGTTTGTTTGGGAAAAAATTTGCACAGCATGTACAGAGGGACTTATACTTTCGTTTGGCATCCTAAAAAAAAAATTTTTTTAATTGACCATTTTCGTGAAAAATCAACGATGGTTAACCCACGGTTTTTTTTGACCAAAAATTTTTTTGCCTCGAAACCGAAAAAAAATGTTATATCATCGTTCTAGACATTGTCACGAACCCGAAACTGCCTTTGGTTCGAAAATCATCCCTTATAGAACCAAGGTACAAGCAATTGTTGAAGAAGCCACGTTCGTCTCTCCCTCTTAGTGGGAAGTGTTCATCCCTTACACGGCCTGTTCATCCCTTTAACGTGGTTTGTTTGGGAAAAAATTTGCACAGCATGTACAGAGGGACTTATACTTTCGTTTGGCATCCTAAAAAAAAATTTTTTTAATTGACCATTTTCGTGAAAAATCAACGATGGTTAACCCACGGTTTTTTTTGACCAAAAATTTTTTTGCCTCGAAACCGAAAAAAAATGTTATATCATCGTTCTAGACATTGTCACGAACCCGAAACTGCCTTTGGTTCGAAAATCATCCCTTATAGAACCAAGGTACAAGCAATTGTTGAAGAAGCCACGTTCGTCTCTCCCTCTTAGTGGGAAGTGTTCATCCCTTACACGGCCTGTTCATCCCTTTAACGTGGTTTGTTTGGGAAAAAATTTGCACAGCATGTACAGAGGGACTTATACTTTCGTTTGGCATCCTAAAAAAAAAATTTTTTTAATTGACCATTTTCGTGAAAAATCAACGATGGTTAACCCACGGTTTTTTTTGACCAAAAATTTTTTTGCCTCGAAACCGAAAAAAAATGTTATATCATCGTTCTAGACATTGTCACGAACCCGAAACTGCCTTTGGTTCGAAAATCATCCCTTATATAACCAAGGTACAAGCAATTGTTGAAGAAGCCACGTTCGTCTCTCCCTCTTAGTGGGAAGTGTTCATCCCTTACACGGCCTGTTCATCCCTTTAACGTGGTTTGTTTGGGAAAAAATTTGCACAGCATGTACAGAGGGACTTATACTATCGTTTGGCATCCTAAAAAAAAAATTTTTTTAATTGACCATTTTCGTGAAAAATCAACGATGGTTAACCCACGGTTTTTTTTGACCAAAAATCTTTTTGCCTCGAAACCGAAAAAAATTGTTATATCATCGTTCTAGACATTGTCACGAACCCGAAACTGCCTTTGGTTCGAAAATCATCCCTTATATAACCAAGGTACAAGCAATTGTTGAAGAAGCCACGTTCGTCTCTCCCTCTTAGTGGGAAGTGTTCATCCCTTACACGGCCTGTTCATCCCTTTAACGTGGTTTGTTTGGGGAAAAATTTGCACAGCATGTACAGAGGGACTTATACTTTCGTTTGGCATCCTAAAAAAAAAATTTTTTTATTTGACCATTTTCGTGAAAAATCAACGATGGTTAACCCACGGTTTTTTTTGACCAAAAATCTTTTTGCCTCGAAACCGAAAAAAATTGTTATATCATCGTTCTAGACATTGTCACGAACCCGAAACTGCCTTTGGTTCGAAAATCATCCCTTATATAACCAAGGTACAAGCAATTGTTGAAGAAGCCACGTTCGTCTCTCCCTCTTAGTGGGAAGTGTTCATCCCTTACACGGCCTGTTCATCCCTTTAACGTGGTTTGTTTGGGGAAAAATTTGCACAGCATGTACAGAGGGACTTATACTATCGTTTGGCATCCTAAAAAAAAATTTTTTTTAATTGACCATTTTCGTGAAAAATCAACGATGGTTAACCCACGGTTTTTTTTGACCAAAAATTTTTTTGCCTCGAAACCGAAAAAAAATGTTATATCATCGTTCTAGACATTGTCACGAACCCGAAACTGCCTTTGGTTCGAAAATCATCCCTTATAGAACCAAGGTACAAGCAATTGTTGAAGAAGCCACGTTCGTCTCTCCCTCTTAGTGGGAAGTGTTCATCCCTTACACGGCCTGTTCATCCCTTTAACGTGGTTTGTTTGGGAAAAAATTTGCACAGCATGTACAGAGGGACTTATACTATCGTTTGGCATCCTAAAAAAAAAATTTTTTTAATTGACCATTTTCGTGAAAAATCAACGATGGTTAACCCACGGTTTTTTTTGACCAAAAATTTTTTTGCCTCGAAACCGAAAAAAAATGTTATATCATCGTTCTAGACATTGTCACGAACCCGAAACTGCCTTTGGTTCGAAAATCATCCCTTATAGAACCAAGGTACAAGCAATTGTTGAAGAAGCCACGTTCGTCTCTCCCTCTTAGTGGGAAGTGTTCATCCCTTACACGGCCTGTTCATCCCTTTAACGTGGTTTGTTTGGGAAAAAATTTGCACAGCATGTACAGAGGGACTTATACTTTCGTTTGGCATCCTAAAAAAAAAATTTTTTTAATTGACCATTTTCGTGAAAAATCAACGATGGTTAACCCACGGTTTTTTTTGACCAAAAATTTTTTTGCCTCGAAACCGAAAAAAAATGTTATATCATCGTTCTAGACATTGTCACGAACCCGAAACTGCCTTTGGTTCGAAAATCATCCCTTATAGAACCAAGGTACAAGCAATTGTTGAAGAAGCCACGTTCGTCTCTCCCTCTTAGTGGGAAGTGTTCATCCCTTACACGGCCTGTTCATCCCTTTAACGTGGTTTGTTTGGGAAAAAATTTGCACAGCATGTACAGAGGGACTTATACTTTCGTTTGGCATCCTAAAAAAAAATTTTTTTAATTGACCATTTTCGTGAAAAATCAACGATGGTTAACCCACGGTTTTTTTTGACCAAAAATTTTTTTGCCTCGAAACCGAAAAAAAATGTTATATCATCGTTCTAGACATTGTCACGAACCCGAAACTGCCTTTGGTTCGAAAATCATCCCTTATATAACCAAGGTACAAGCAATTGTTGAAGAAGCCACGTTCGTCTCTCCCTCTTAGTGGGAAGTGTTCATCCCTTACACGGCCTGTTCATCCCTTTAACGTGGTTTGTTTGGGAAAAAATTTGCACAGCATGTACAGAGGGACTTATACTATCGTTTGGCATCCTAAAAAAAAAATTTTTTTAATTGACCATTTTCGTGAAAAATCAACGATGGTTAACCCACGGTTTCTTTTGACCAAAAATTTTTTTTCCTCGAAACCGAAAAAAAATGTTATATCATCGTTCTAGACATTGTCACGAACCCGAAACTGCCTTTGGTTCGAAAATCATCCCTTATATAACCAAGGTACAAGCAATTGTTGAAGAAGCCACGGTCGTCTCTCCCTCTTAGTGGGAAGTGTTCATCCCTTACACGGCCTGTTCATCCCTTTAACGTGGTTTGTTTGGGGAAAAATTTGCACAGCATGTACAGAGGGACTTATACTTTCGTTTGGCATCCTAAAAAAAAATTTTTTTATTTGACCATTTTCGTGAAAAATCAACGATGGTTAACCCACGGTTTATTTTGACCAAAAATTTTTTTGCCTCGAAACCGAAAAAAAATGTTATATCATCGTTCTAGACATTGTCACGAACCCGAAACTGCCTTTGGTTCGAAAATCATCCCTTATATAACCAAGGTACAAGCAATTGTTGAAGAAGCCACGTTCGTCTCTCCCTCTTAGTGGGAAGTGTTCATCCCTTACACGGCCTGTTCATCCCTTTAACGTGGTTTGTTTGGGGAAAAATTTGCACAGCATGTACAGAGGGACTTATACTTTCGTTTGGCATCCTAAAAAAAAATTATTTTATTTGACCATTTTCGTGAAAAATCAACGATGGTTAACCCACGGTTTTTTTTGACCAAAAATCTTTTTGCCTCGAAACCGAAAAAAATTGTTATATCATCGTTCTAGACATTGTCACGAACCCGAAACTGCCTTTGGTTCGAAAATCATCCCTTATATAACCAAGGTACAAGCAATTGTTGAAGAAGCCACGTTCGTCTCTCCCTCTTAGTGGGAAGTGTTCATCCCTTACACGGCCTGTTCATCCCTTTAACGTGGTTTGTTTGGGAAAAAATTTGCACAGCATGTACAGAGGGACTTATACTATCGTTTGGCATCCTAAAAAAAAAATTTTTTTAATTGACCATTTTCGTGAAAAATCAACGATGGTTAACCCACGGTTTTTTTTGACCAAAAATCTTTTTGCCTCGAAACCGAAAAAAATTGTTATATCATCGTTCTAGACATTGTCACGCACCCGAAACTGCCTTTGGTTCGAAAATCATCCCTTATATAACCAAGGTACAAGCAATTGTTGAAGAAGCCACGTTCGTCTCTCCCTCTTAGTGGGAAGTGTTCATCCCTTACACGGCCTGTTCATCCCTTTAACGTGGTTTGTTTGGGGAAAAATTTGCACAGCATGTACAGAGGGACTTATACTTTCGTTTGGCATCCTAAAAAAAAAATTTTTTTATTTGACCATTTTCGTGAAAAATCAACGATGGTTAACCCACGGTTTTTTTTGACCAAAAATCTTTTTGCCTCGAAACCGAAAAAAATTGTTATATCATCGTTCTAGACATTGTCACGAACCCGAAACTGCCTTTGGTTCGAAAATCATCCCTTATATAACCAAGGTACAAGCAATTGTTGAAGAAGCCACGTTCGTCTCTCCCTCTTAGTGGGAAGTGTTCATCCCTTACACGGCCTGTTCATCCCTTTAACGTGGTTTGTTTGGGGAAAAATTTGCACAGCATGTACAGAGGGACTTATACTATTGTTTGGCATCCTAAAAAAAAAATTTTTTTAATTGACCATTTTCGTGAAAAATCAACGATGGTTAACCCACGGTTTTTTTTGACCAAAAATTTTTTTGCCTCGAAACCGAAAAAAAATTTTATATCATCGTTCTAGACATTGTCACGAACCCGAAACTGCCTTTGGTTCGAAAATCATCCCTTATAGAACCAAGGTACAAGCAATTGTTGAAGAAGCCACGTTCGTCTCTCCCTCTTAGTGGGAAGTGTTCATCCCTTACACGGCCTGTTCATCCCTTTAACGTGGTTTGTTTGGGGAAAAATTTGCACAGCATGTACAGAGGGACTTATACTATCGTTTGGCATCCTAAAAAAAAATTTTTTTTAATTGACCATTTTCGTGAAAAATCAACGATGGTTAACCCACGGTTTTTTTTGACCAAAAATCTTTTTGCCTCGAAACCGAAAAAAATTGTTATATCATCGTTCAAGACATTGTCACGAACCCGAAACTGCCTTTGGTTCGAAAATCATCCCTTATATAACCAAGGTACAAGCAATTGTTGAAGAAGCCACGTTCGTCTCTCCCTCTTAGTGGGAAGTGTTCATCCCTTACACGGCCTGTTCATCCCTTTAACGTGGTTTGTTTGGGGAAAAATTTGCACAGCATGTACAGAGGGACTTATACTTTCGTTTGGCATCCTAAAAAAAAAATTTTTTTATTTGACCATTTTCGTGAAAAATCAACGATGGTTAACCCACGGTTTTTTTTGACCAAAAATCTTTTTGCCTCGAAACCGAAAAAAATTGTTATATCATCGTTCTAGACATTGTCACGAACCCGGAACTGCCTTTGGTTCGAAAATCATCCCTTATATAACCAAGGTACAAGCAATTGTTGAAGAAGCCACGTTCGTCTCTCCCTCTTAGTGGGAAGTGTTCATCCCTTACACGGCCTGTTCATCCCTTTAACGTGGTTTGTTTGGGGAAAAATTTGCACAGCATGTACAGAGGGACTTATACTTTCGTTTGGCATCCTAAAAAAAAAAATTTTTTATTTGACCATTTTCGTGAAAAATCAACGATGGTTAACCCACGGATTTTTTTGACCAAAAATCTTTTTGCCTCGAAACCGAAAAAAATTGTTATATCATCGTTCTAGACATTGTCACGAACCCGAAACTGCCTTTGGTTCGAAAATCATCCCTTATATAACCAAGGTACAAGCAATTGTTGAAGAAGCCACGTTCGTCTCTCCCTCTTAGTGGGAAGTGTTCATCCCTTACACGGCCTGTTCATCCCTTTAACGTGGTTTGTTTGGGGAAAAATTTGCACAGCATGTACAGAGGGACTTATACTTTCGTTTGGCATCCTAAAAAAAAAATTTTTTTATTTGACCATTTTCGTGAAAAATCAACGATGGTTAACCCACGGATTTTTTTGACCAAAAATCTTTTTGCCTCGAAACCGAAAAAAATTGTTATATCATCGTTCTAGACATTGTCACGAACCCGAAACTGCCTTTGGTTCGAAAATCATCCCTTATATAACCAAGGTACAAGCAATTGTTGAAGAAGCCACGTTCGTCTCTCCCTCTTAGTGGGAAGTGTTCATCCCTTACACGGCCTGTTCATCCCTTTAACGTGGTTTGTTTGGGGAAAAATTTGCACAGCATGTACAGAGGGACTTATACTTTCGTTTGGCATCCTAAAAAAAAAATTTTTTTATTTGACCATTTTCGTGAAAAATCAACGATGGTTAACCCACGGTTTTTTTTGACCAAAAATCTTTTTGCCTCGAAACCGAAAAAAATTGTTATATCATCGTTCTAGACATTGTCACGAACCCGAAACTGCCTTTGGTTCGAAAATCATCCCTTATATAACCAAGGTACAAGCAATTGTTGAAGAAGCCACGTTCGTCTCTCCCTCTTAGTGGGAAGTGTTCATCCCTTACACGGCCTGTTCATCCCTTTAACGTGGTTTGTTTGGGGAAAAATTTGCACAGCATGTACAGAGGGACTTATACTTTCGTTTGGCATCCTAAAAAAAAAATTTTTTTATTTGACCATTTTCGTGAAAAATCAACGATGGTTAACCCACGGTTTTTTTTGACCAAAAATCTTTTTGCCTCGAAACCGAAAAAAATTATTATATCATCGTTCTAGACATTGTCACGAACCCGAAACTGCCTTTGGTTCGAAAATCATCCCTTATATAACCAAGGTACAAGCAATTGTTGAAGAAGCCACGTTCGTCTCTCCCTCTTAGTGGGAAGTGTTCATCCCTTACACGGCCTGTTCATCCCTTTAACGTGGTTTGTTTGGGGAAAAATTTGCACAGCATGTACAGAGGGACTTATACTTTCGTTTGGCATCCTAAAAAAAAAATTTTTTTATTTGACCATTTTCGTGAAAAATCAACGATGGTTAACCCACGGTTTTTTTTGACCAAAAATCTTTTTGCCTCGAAACCGAAAAAAATTGTTATATCATCGTTCTAGACATTGTCACGAACCCGGAACTGCCTTTGGTTCGAAAATCATCCCTTATATAACCAAGGTACAAGCAATTGTTGAAGAAGCTACGTTCGTCTCTCCCTCTTAGTGGGAAGTGTTCATCCCTTACACGGCCTGTTCATCCCTTTAACGTGGTTTGTTTGGGGAAAAATTTGCACAGCATGTACAGAGGGACTTATACTTTCGTTTGGCATCCTAAAAAAAAATTTTTTTTATTTGACCATTTTCGTGAAAAATCAACGATGGTTAACCCACGGATTTTTTTGACCAAAAATCTTTTTGCCTCGAAACCGAAAAAAATTGTTATATCATCGTTCTAGACATTGTCACGAACCCGAAACTGCCTTTGGTTCGAAAATCATCCCTTATATAACCAAGGTACAAGCAATTGTTGAAGAAGCCACGTTCGTCTCTCCCTCTTAGTGGGAAGTGTTCATCCCTTACACGGCCTGTTCATCCCTTTAACGTGGTTTGTTTGGGGAAAAATTTGCACAGCATGTACAGAGGGACTTATACTTTCGTTTGGCATCCTAAAAAAAAATTTTTTTATTTGACCATTTTCGTGAAAAATCAACGATGGTTAACCCACGGATTTTTTTGACCAAAAATCTTTTTGCCTCGAAACCGAAAAAAATTGTTATATCATCGTTCTAGACATTGTCACGAACCCGAAACTGCCTTTGGTTCGAAAATCATCCCTTATATAACCAAGGTACAAGCAATTGTTGAAGAAGCCACGTTCGTCTCTCCCTCTTAGTGGGAAGTGTTCAACCCTTACACGGCCTGTTCATCCCTTTAACGTGGTTTGTTTGGGGAAAAATTTGCACAGCATGTACAGAGGGACTTATACTTTCGTTTGGCATCCTAAAAAAAAAATTTTTTTATTTGACCATTTTCGTGAAAAATCAACGATGGTTAACCCACGGTTTTTTTTGACCAAAAATCTTTTTGCCTCGAAACCGAAAAAAATTGTTATATCATCGTTCTTGACATTGTCACGTACCCGAAACTGCCTTTGGTTCGAAAATCATCCCTTATATAACCAAGGTACAAGCAATTGTTGAAGAAGCCACGTTCGTCTCTCCCTCTTAGTGGGAAGTGTTCATCCCTTACACGGCCTGTTCATCCCTTTAACGTGGTTTGTTTGGGGAAAAATTTGCACAGCATGTACAGAGGGACTTATACTTTCGTTTGGCATCCTAAAAAAAAATTTTTTTATTTGACCATTTTCGTGAAAAATCAACGATGGTTAACCCACGGTTTTTTTTGACCAAAAATCTTTTTGCCTCGAAACCGAAAAAAATTGTTATATCATCGTTCTAGACATTGTCACGAACCCGGAACTGCCTTTGGTTCGAAAATCATCCCTTATATAACCAAGGTACAAGCAATTGTTGAAGAAGCTACGTTCGTCTCTCCCTCTTAGTGGGAAGTGTTCATCCCTTACACGGCCTGTTCATCCCTTTAACGTGGTTTGTTTGGGGAAAAATTTGCACAGCATGTACAGAGGGACTTATACTTTCGTTTGGCATCCTAAAAAAAAATTTTTTTTATTTGACCATTTTCGTGAAAAATCAACGATGGTTAACCCACGGATTTTTTTGACCAAAAATCTTTTTGCCTCGAAACCGAAAAAAATTGTTATATCATCGTTCTAGACATTGTCACGAACCCGAAACTGCCTTTGGTTCGAAAATCATCCCTTATATAACCAAGGTACAAGCAATTGTTGAAGAAGCCACGTTCGTCTCTCCCTCTTAGTGGGAAGTGTTCATCCCTTACACAGCCTGTTCATCCCTTTAACGTGGTTTGTTTGGGGAAAAATTTGCACAGCATGTACAGAGGGACTTATACTTTCGTTTGGCATCCTAAAAAAAAAATTTTTTTATTTGACCATTTTCGTGAAAAATCAACGATGGTTAACCCACGGTTTTTTTTGACCAAAAATCTTTTTGCCTCGAAACCGAAAAAAATTGTTATATCATCGTTCTTGACATTGTCACGTACCCGAAACTGCCTTTGGTTCGAAAATCATCCCTTATATAACCAAGGTACAAGCAATTGTTGAAGAAGCCACGTTCGTCTCTCCCTCTTAGTGGGAAGTGTTCATCCCTTACACGGCCTGTTCATCCCTTTAACGTGGTTTGTTTGGGGAAAAATTTGCACAGCATGTACAGAGGGACTTATACTTTCGTTTGGCATCCTAAAAAAAAATTTTTTTATTTGACCATTTTCGTGAAAAATCAACGATGGTTAACCCACGGTTTTTTTTGACCAAAAATCTTTTTGCCTCGAAACCGAAAAAAATTGTTATATCATCGTTCTAGACATTGTCACGAACCCGGAACTGCCTTTGGTTCGAAAATCATCCCTTATATAACCAAGGTACAAGCAATTGTTGAAGAAGCTACGTTCGTCTCTCCCTCTTAGTGGGAAGTGTTCATCCCTTACACGGCCTGTTCATCCCTTTAACGTGGTTTGTTTGGGGAAAAATTTGCACAGCATGTACAGAGGGACTTATACTTTCGTTTGGCATCCTAAAAAAAAAATTTTTTTATTTGACCATTTTCGTGAAAAATCAACGATGGTTAACCCACGGATTTTTTTGACCAAAAATCTTTTTGCCTCGAAACCGAAAAAAATTGTTATATCATCGTTCTAGACATTGTCACGAACCCGAAACTGCCTTTGGTTCGAAAATCATCCCTTATATAACCAAGGTACAAGCAATTGTTGAAGAAGCCACGTTCGTCTCTCCCTCTTAGTGGGAAGTGTTCATCCCTTACACGGCCTGTTCATCCCTTTAACGTGGTTTGTTTGGGGAAAAATTTGCACAGCATGTACAGAGGGACTTATACTTTCGTTTGGCATCCTAAAAAAAAAATTTTTTTATTTGACCATTTTCGTGAAAAATCAACGATGGTTAACCCACGGATTTTTTTGACCAAAAATCTTTTTGCCTCGAAACCGAAAAAAATTGTTATATCATCGTTCTAGACATTGTCACGAACCCGAAACTGCCTTTGGTTCGAAAATCATCCCTTATATAACCAAGGTACAAGCAATTGTTGAAGAAGCCACGTTCGTCTCTCCCTCTTAGTGGGAAGTGTTCATCCCTTACACGGCCTGTTCATCCCTTTAACGTGGTTTGTTTGGGGAAAAATTTGCACAGCATGTACAGAGGGACTTATACTTTCGTTTGGCATCCTAAAAAAAAAATTTTTTTATTTGACCATTTTCGTGAAAAATCAACGATGGTTAACCCACGGATTTTTTTGACCAAAAATCTTTTTGCCTCGAAACCGAAAAAAATTGTTATATCATCGTTCTAGACATTGTCACGAACCCGGAACTGCCTTTGGTTCGAAAATCATCCCTTATATAACCAAGGTACAAGCAATTGTTGAAGAAGCCACGTTCGTCTCTCCCTCTTAGTGGGAAGTGTTCATCCCTTACACGGCCTGTTCATCCCTTTAACGTGGTTTGTTTGGGGAAAAATTTGCACAGCATGTACAGAGGGACTTATACTTTCGTTTGGCATCCTAAAAAAAAAATTTTTTTATTTGACCATTTTCGTGAAAAATCAACGATGGTTAACCCACGGATTTTTTTGACCAAAAATCTTTTTGCCTCGAAACCGAAAAAAATTGTTATATCATCGTTCTAGACATTGTCACGAACCCGGAACTGCCTTTGGTTCGAAAATCATCCCTTATATAACCAAGGTACAAGCAATTGTTGAAGAAGCTACGTTCGTCTCTCCCTCTTAGTGGGAAGTGTTCATCCCTTACACGGCCTGTTCATCCCTTTAACGTGGTTTGTTTGGGGAAAAATTTGCACAGCATGTACAGAGGGACTTATACTTTCGTTTGGCATCCTAAAAAAAAAATTTTTTTATTTGACCATTTTCGTGAAAAATCAACGATGGTTAACCCACGGATTTTTTTGACCAAAAATCTTTTTGCCTCGAAACCGAAAAAAATTGTTATATCATCGTTCTAGACATTGTCACGAACCCGAAACTGCCTTTGGTTCGAAAATCATCCCTTATATAACCAAGGTACAAGCAATTGTTGAAGAAGCCACGTTCGTCTCTCCCTCTTAGTGGGAAGTGTTCATCCCTTACACGGCCTGTTCATCCCTTTAACGTGGTTTGTTTGGGGAAAAATTTGCACAGCATGTACAGAGGGACTTATACTTTCGTTTGGCATCCTAAAAAAAAAATTTTTTTATTTGACCATTTTCGTGAAAAATCAACGATGGTTAACCCACGGATTTTTTTGACCAAAAATCTTTTTGCCTCGAAACCGAAAAAAATTGTTATATCATCGTTCTAGACATTGTCACGAACCCGGAACTGCCTTTGGTTCGAAAATCATCCCTTATATATCCAAGGTACAAGCAATTGTTGAAGAAGCCACGTTCGTCTCTCCCTCTTAGTGGGAAGTGTTCATCCCTTACACGGCCTGTTCATCCCTTTAACGTGGTTTGTTTGGGGAAAAATTTGCACAGCATGTACAGAGGGACTTATACTTTCGTTTGGCATCCTAAAAAAAAAATTTTTTTATTTGACCATTTTCGTGAAAAATCAACGATGGTTAACCCACGGATTTTTTTGACCAAAAATCTTTTTGCCTCGAAACCGAAAAAAATTGTTATATCATCGTTCTAGACATTGTCACGAACCCGGAACTGCCTTTGGTTCGAAAATCATCCCTTATATAACCAAGGTACAAGCAATTGTTGAAGAAGCCACGTTCGTCTCTCCCTCTTAGTGGGAAGTGTTCATCCCTTACACGGCCTGTTCATCCCTTTAACGTGGTTTGTTTGGGGAAAAATTTGCACAGCATGTACAGAGGGACTTATACTATCGATTGGCATCCTAAAAAAAAATTTTTTTATTTGACCATTTTCGTGAAAAATCAACGATGGTTAACCCACGGATTTTTTTGACCAAAAATCTTTTTGCCTCGAAACCGAAAAAAATTGTTATATCATCGTTCTAGACATTGTCACGAACCCGGAACTGCCTTTGGTTCGAAAATCATCCCTTATATAACCAAGGTACAAGCAATTGTTGAAGAAGCCACGTTCGTCTCTCCCTCTTAGTGGGAAGTGTTCATCCCTTACACGGCCTGTTCATCCCTTTAACGTGGTTTGTTTGGGGAAAAATTTGCACAGCATGTACAGAGGGACTTATACTTTCGTTTGGCATCCTAAAAAAAAAATTTTTTTATTTGACCATTTTCGTGAAAAATCAACGATGGTTAACCCACGGATTTTTTTGACCAAAAATCTTTTTGCCTCGAAACCGAAAAAAATTGTTATATCATCGTTCTAGACATTGTCACGAACCCGGAACTGCCTTTGGTTCGAAAATCATCCCTTATATAACCAAGGTACAAGCAATTGTTGAAGAAGCCACGTTCGTCTCTCCCTCTTAGTGGGAAGTGTTCATCCCTTACACGGCCTGTTCATCCCTTTAACGTGGTTTGTTTGGGGAAAAATTTGCACAGCATGTACAGAGGGACTTATACTTTCGTTTGGCATCCTAAAAAAAAAATTTTTTTATTTGACCATTTTCGTGAAAAATCAACGATGGTTAACCCACGGATTTTTTTGACCAAAAATCTTTTTGCCTCGAAACCGAAAAAAATTGTTATATCATCGTTCTAGACATTGTCACGAACCCGGAACTGCCTTTGGTTCGAAAATCATCCCTTATATAACCAAGGTACAAGCAATTGTTGAAGAAGCCACGTTCGTCTCTCCCTCTTAGTGGGAAGTGTTCATCCCTTACACGGCCTGTTCATCCCTTTAACGTGGTTTGTTTGGGGAAAAATTTGCACAGCATGTACAGAGGGACTTATACTTTCGTTTGGCATCCTAAAAAAAAAATTTTTTTATTTGACCATTTTCGTGAAAAATCAACGATGGTTAACCCACGGTTTTTTTTGCCCAAAAATCTTTTTGCCTCGAAACCGAAAAAAATTGTTATATCATCGTTCTAGACATTGTCACGAACCCGAAACTGCCTTTGGTTCGAAAATCATCCCTTATATAACCAAGGTACAAGCAATTGTTGAAGAAGCCATGTTCGTCTCTCCCTCTTAGTGGGAAGTGTTCATCCCTTACACGGCCTGTTCATCCCTTTAACGTGGTTTGTTTGGGGAAAAATTTGCACAGCATGTACAGAGGGACTTATACTTTCGTTTGGCATCCTAAAAAAAAATTTTTTTTAATTGACCATTTTCGTGAAAAATCAACGATGGTTAACCCACGGTTTTTTTTGACCAAAAATTTTTTTGCCCGAAACCGAAAAAAATTGTTATATCATCGTTCTAGACATTGTCACGAACCCGAAACTGCCTTTGGTTCGAAAATCATCCCTTATATAACCAAGGTACAAGCAATTGTTGAAGAAGCCACGTTCGTCTCTCCCTCTTAGTGGGAAGTGTTCATCCCTTACACGGCCTGTTCATCCCTTTAACGTGGTTTGTTTGGGGAAAAATTTGCACAGCATGTACAGAGGGACTTATACTTTCGTTTGGCATCCTAAAAAAAAAATTTTTTTATTTGACCATTTTCGTGAAAAATCAACGATGGTTAACCCACGGATTTTTTTGACCAAAAATCTTTTTGCCTCGAAACCGAAAAAAATTGTTATATCATCGTTCTAGACATTGTCACGAACCCGGAACTGCCTTTGGTTCGAAAATCATCCCTTATATAACCAAGGTACAAGCAATTGTTGAAGAAGCCACGTTCGTCTCTCCCTCTTAGTGGGAAGTGTTCATCCCTTACACGGCCTGTTCATCCCTTTAACGTGGTTTGTTTGGGGAAAAATTTGCACAGCATGTACAGAGGGACTTATACTTTCGTTTGGCATCCTAAAAAAAAAATTTTTTTATTTGACCATTTTCGTGAAAAATCAACGATGGTTAACCCACGGTTTTTTTTGCCCAAAAATCTTTTTGCCTCGAAACCGAAAAAAATTGTTATATCATCGTTCTAGACATTGTCACGAACCCGAAACTGCCTTTGGTTCGAAAATCATCCCTTATATAACCAAGGTACAAGCAATTGTTGAAGAAGCCATGTTCGTCTCTCCCTCTTAGTGGGAAGTGTTCATCCCTTACACGGCCTGTTCATCCCTTTAACGTGGTTTGTTTGGGGAAAAATTTGCACAGCATGTACAGAGGGACTTATACTTTCGTTTGGCATCCTAAAAAAAAATTTTTTTTAATTGACCATTTTCGTGAAAAATCAACGATGGTTAACCCACGGTTTTTTTTGACCAAAAATTTTTTTGCCCGAAACCGAAAAAAATTGTTATATCATCGTTCTAGACATTGTCACGAACCCGAAACTGCCTTTGGTTCGAAAATCATCCCTTATATAACCAAGGTACAAGCAATTGTTGAAGAAGCCACGTTCGTCTCTCCCTCTTAGTGGGAAGTGTTCATCCCTTACACGGCCTGTTCATCCCTTTAACGTGGTTTGTTTGGGGAAAAATTTGCACAGCATGTACAGAGGGACTTATACTTTCGTTTGGCATCCTAAAAAAAAATTTTTTTTATTTGACCATTTTCGTGATAAATCAACGATGGTTAACCCACGGTTTTTTTTGACCAAAAATTTTTTTGCCCGAAACCGAAAAAAATTGTTATATCATCGTTCTAGACATTGTCACGAACCCGAAACTGCCTTTGGTTCGAAAATCATCCCTTATATAACCAAGGTACAAGCAATTGTTGAAGAAGCCACGTTCGTCTCTCCCTCTTAGTGGGAAGTGTTCATCCCTTACACGGCCTGTTCATCCCTTTAACGTGGTTTGTTTGGGAAAAATTTGCACAGCATGTACAGAGGGACTTATACTTTCGTTTGGCATCCTAAAAAAAAATTTTTTTATTTGACCATTTTCGTGAAAAATCAACGATGGTTAACCCACGGATTTTTTTGACCAAAAATCTTTTTGCCTCGAAACCGAAAAAAATTGTTATATCATCGTTCTAGACATTGTCACGAACCCGAAACTGCCTTTGGTTCGAAAATCATCCCTTATATAACCAAGGTACAAGCAATTGTTGAAGAAGCCACGTTCGTCTCTCCCTCTTAGTGGGAAGTGTTCATCCCTTACACGGCCTGTTCATCCCTTTAACGTGGTTTGTTTGGGGAAAAATTCGCACAGCATGTACAGAGGGACTTATACTTTCGTTTGGCATCCTAAAAAAAAAATTTTTTTATTTGACCATTTTCGTGAAAAATCAACGATGGTTAACCCACGGATTTTTTTGACCAAAAATCTTTTTGCCTCGAAACCGAAAAAAATTGTTATATCATCGTTCTAGACATTGTCACGAACCCGAAACTGCCTTTGGTTCGAAAATCATCCCTTATATAACCAAGGTACAAGCAATTGTTGAAGAAGCCACGTTCGTCTCTCCCTCTTAGTGGGAAGTGTTCATCCCTTACACGGCCTGTTCATCCCTTTAACGAGGTTTGTTTGGGGAAAAATTTGCACAGCATGTACAGAGGGACTTATACTTTCGTTTGGCATCCTAAAAAAAAATTTTTTTTATTTGACCATTTTCGTGATAAATCAACGATGGTTAACCCACGGTTTTTTTTGACCAAAAATTTTTTTGCCCGAAACCGAAAAAAATTGTTATATCATCGTTCTAGACATTGTCACGAACCCGAAACTGCCTTTGGTTCGAAAATCATCCCTTATATAACCAAGGTACAAGCAATTGTTGAAGAAGCCACGTTCGTCTCTCCCTCTTAGTGGGAAGTGTTCATCCCTTACACGGCCTGTTCATCCCTTTAACGTGGTTAATTTGGGGAAAAATTCGCACAGCATGTACAGAGGGACTTATACTTTCGTTTGGCATCCTAAAAAAAAAATTTTTTTATTTGACCATTTTCGTGAAAAATCAACGATGGTTAACCCACGGATTTTTTTGACCAAAAATCTTTTTGCCTCGAAACCGAAAAAAATTGTTATATCATCGTTCTAGACATTGTCACGAACCCGAAACTGCCTTTGGTTCGAAAATCATCCCTTATATAACCAAGGTACAAGCAATTGTTGAAGAAGCCACGTTCGTCTCTCCCTCTTAGTGGGAAGTGTTCATCCCTTACACGGCCTGTTCATCCCTTTAACGTGGTTTGTTTGGGGAAAAATTTGCACAGCATGTACAGAGGGACTTATACTTTCGTTTGGCATCCTAAAAAAAAAATTTTTTTATTTGACCATTTTCGTGAAAAATCAACGATGGTTAACCCACGGATTTTTTTGACCAAAAATCTTTTTGCCTCGAAACCGAAAAAAATTGTTATATCATCGTTCTAGACATTGTCACGAACCCGAAACTGCCTTTGGTTCGAAAATCATCCCTTATATAACCAAGGTACAAGCAATTGTTGAAGAAGCCACGTTCGTCTCTCCCTCTTAGTGGGAAGTGTTCATCCCTTACACGGCCTGTTCATCCCTTTAACGTGGTTTGTTTGGGGAAAAATTCGCACAGCATGTACAGAGGGACTTATACTTTCGTTTGGCATCCTAAAAAAAAAATTTTTTTATTTGACCATTTTCGTGAAAAATCAACGATGGTTAACCCACGGATTTTTTTGACCAAAAATCTTTTTGCCTCGAAACCGAAAAAAATTGTTATATCATCGTTCTAGACATTGTCACGAACCCGAAACTGCCTTTGGTTCGAAAATCATCCCTTATATAACCAAGGTACAAGCAATTGTTGAAGAAGCCACGTTCGTCTCTCCCTCTTAGTGGGAAGTGTTCATCCCTTACACGGCCTGTTCATCCCTTTAACGTGGTTTGTTTGGGGAAAAATTTGCACAGCATGTACAGAGGGACTTATACTTTCGTTTGGCATCCTAAAAAAAAAATTTTTTTATTTGACCATTTTCGTGAAAAATCAACGATGGTTAACCCACGGATTTTTTTGACCAAAAATCTTTTTGCCTCGAAACCGAAAAAAATTGTTATATCATCGTTCTAGACATTGTCACGAACCCGAAACTGCCTTTGGTTCGAAAATCATCCCTTATATAACCAAGGTACAAGCAATTGTTGAAGAAGCCACGTTCGTCTCTCCCTCTTAGTGGGAAGTGTTCATCCCTTACACGGCCTGTTCATCCCTTTAACGTGGTTTGTTTGGGGAAAAATTTGCACAGCATGTACAGAGGGACTTATACTTTCGTTTGGCATCCTAAAAAAAAATTTTTTTATTTGACCATTTTCGTGAAAAATCAACGATGGTTAACCCACGGATTTTTTTGACCAAAAATCTTTTTGCCTCGAAACCGAAAAAAATTGTTATATCATCGTTCTAGACATTGTCACGAACCCGAAACTGCCTTTGGTTCGAAAATCATCCCTTATATAACCAAGGTACAAGCAATTGTTGAAGAAGCCACGTTCGTCTCTCCCTCTTAGTGGGAAGTGTTCATCCCTTACACGGCCTGTTCATCCCTTTAACGTGGTTTGTTTGGGGAAAAATTTGCACAGCATGTACAGAGGGACTTATACTTTCGTTTGGCATCCTAAAAAAAAAATTTTTTTATTTGACCATTTTCGTGAAAAATCAACGATGGTTAACCCACGGATTTTTTTGACCAAAAATCTTTTTGCCTCGAAACCGAAAAAAATTGTTATATCATCGTTCTAGACATTGTCACGAACCCGAAACTGCCTTTGGTTCGAAAATCATCCCTTATATAACCAAGGTACAAGCAATTGTTGAAGAAGCCACGTTCGTCTCTCCCTCTTAGTGGGAAGTGTTCATCCCTTACACGGCCTGTTCATCCCTTTAACGTGGTTTGTTTGGGGAAAAATTTGCACAGCATGTACAGAGGGACTTATACTTTCGTTTGGCATCCTAAAAAAAAAATTTTTTTATTTGACCATTTTCGTGAAAAATCAACGATGGTTAACCCACGGATTTTTTTGACCAAAAATCTTTTTGCCTCGAAACCGAAAAAAATTGTTATATCATCGTTCTAGACATTGTCACGAACCCGAAACTGCCTTTGGTTCGAAAATCATCCCTTATATAACCAAGGTACAAGCAATTGTTGAAGAAGCCACGTTCGTCTCTCCCTCTTAGTGGGAAGTGTTCATCCCTTACACGGCCTGTTCATCCCTTTAACGTGGTTTGTTTGGGGAAAAATTTGCACAGCATGTACAGAGGGACTTATACTTTCGTTTGGCATCCTAAAAAAAAATTTTTTTATTTGACCATTTTCGTGAAAAATCAACGATGGTTAACCCACGGATTTTTTTGACCAAAAATCTTTTTGCCTCGAAACCGAAAAAAATTGTTATATCATCGTTCTAGACATTGTCACGAACCCGAAACTGCCTTTGGTTCGAAAATCATCCCTTATATAACCAAGGTACAAGCAATTGTTGAAGAAGCCACGTTCGTCTCTCCCTCTAAGTGGGAAGTGTTCATCCCTTACACGGCCTGTTCATCCCTTTAACGTGGTTTGTTTGGGGAAAAATTTGCACAGCATGTACAGAGGGACTTATACTTTCGTTTGGCATCCTAAAAAAAAAATTTTTTTATTTGACCATTTTCGTGAAAAATCAACGGTGGTTAACCCACGGTTTTTTTTGACCAAAAATTTTTTTGCCTCGAAACCGAAAAAAATTGTTATATCATCGTTCTAGACATTGTCACGAACCCGAAACTGCCTTTGGTTCGAAAATCATCCCTTATATAACCAAGGTACAAGCAATTGTTGAAGAAGCCACGTTCGTCTCTCCCTCTTAGTGGGAAGTGTTCATCCCTTACACGGCCTGTTCATCCCTTTAACGTGGTTTGTTTGGGGAAAAATTTGCACAGCATGTACAGAGGGACTTATACTTTCGTTTGGCATCCTAAAAAAAAATTTTTTTAATTGACCATTTTCGTGAAAAATCAACGATGGTTAACCCACGGTTTTTTTTGACCAAAAATTTTTTTGCCTCGAAACCGAAAAAAAATGTTATATCATCGTTCTAGACATTGTCACGAACCCGAAACTGCCTTTGGTTCGAAAATCATCCCTTATATAACCAAGGTACAAGCAATTGTTGAAGAAGCCACGTTCGTCTCTCCCTCTTAGTGGGAAGTGTTCATCCCTTACACGGCCTGTTCATCCCTTTAACGTGGTTTGTTTGGGAAAAAATTTGCACAGCATGTACAGAGGGACTTATACTATCGTTTGGCATCCTAAAAAAAAAATTTTTTTAATTGACCATTTTCGTGAAAAATCAACGATGGTTAACCCACGGTTTCTTTTGACCAAAAATTTTTTTGCCTCGAAACCGAAAAAAAATGTTATATCATCGTTCTAGACATTGTCACGAACCCGAAACTGCCTTTGGTTCGAAAATCATCCCTTATATAACCAAGGTACAAGCAATTGTTGAAGAAGCCACGGTCGTCTCTCCCTCTTAGTGGGAAGTGTTCATCCCTTACACGGCCTGTTCATCCCTTTAACGTGGTTTGTTTGGGGAAAAATTTGCACAGCATGTACAGAGGGACTTATACTTTCGTTTGGCATCCTAAAAAAAAATTTTTTTATTTGACCATTTTCGTGAAAAATCAACGATGGTTAACCCACGGTTTATTTTGACCAAAAATTTTTTTGCCTCGAAACCGAAAAAAAATGTTATATCATCGTTCTAGACATTGTCACGAACCCGAAACTGCCTTTGGTTCGAAAATCATCCCTTATATAACCAAGGTACAAGCAATTGTTGAAGAAGCCACGTTCGTCTCTCCCTCTTAGTGGGAAGTGTTCATCCCTTACACGGCCTGTTCATCCCTTTAACGTGGTTTGTTTGGGGAAAAATTTGCACAGCATGTACAGAGGGACTTATACTTTCGTTTGGCATCCTAAAAAAAAATTTTTTTATTTGACCATTTTCGTGAAAAATCAACGATGGTTAACCCACGGTTTTTTTTGACCAAAAATCTTTTTGCCTCGAAACCGAAAAAAATTGTTATATCATCGTTCTAGACATTGTCACGAACCCGAAACTGCCTTTGGTTCGAAAATCATCCCTTATATAACCAAGGTACAAGCAATTGTTGAAGAAGCCACGTTCGTCTCTCCCTCTTAGTGGGAAGTGTTCATCCCTTACACGGCCTGTTCATCCCTTTAACGTGGTTTGTTTGGGAAAAAATTTGCACAGCATGTACAGAGGGACTTATACTATCGTTTGGCATCCTAAAAAAAAAATTTTTTTAATTGACCATTTTCGTGAAAAATCAACGATGGTTAACCCACGGTTTTTTTTGACCAAAAATCTTTTTGCCTCGAAACCGAAAAAAATTGTTATATCATCGTTCTAGACATTGTCACGCACCCGAAACTGCCTTTGGTTCGAAAATCATCCCTTATATAACCAAGGTACAAGCAATTGTTGAAGAAGCCACGTTCGTCTCTCCCTCTTAGTGGGAAGTGTTCATCCCTTACACGGCCTGTTCATCCCTTTAACGTGGTTTGTTTGGGGAAAAATTTGCACAGCATGTACAGAGGGACTTATACTTTCGTTTGGCATCCTAAAAAAAAAATTTTTTTATTTGACCATTTTCGTGAAAAATCAACGATGGTTAACCCACGGATTTTTTTGACCAAAAATCTTTTTGCCTCGAAACCGAAAAAAATTGTTATATCATCGTTCTAGACATTGTCACGAACCCGAAACTGCCTTTGGTTCGAAAATCATCCCTTATATAACCAAGGTACAAGCAATTGTTGAAGAAGCCACGTTCGTCTCTCCCTCTTAGTGGGAAGTGTTCATCCCTTACACGGCCTGTTCATCCCTTTAACGTGGTTTGTTTGGGGAAAAATTTGCACAGCATGTACAGAGGGACTTATACTTTCGTTTGGCATCCTAAAAAAAAAAATTTTTTATTTGACCATTTTCGTGAAAAATCAACGATGGTTAACCCACGGATTTTTTTGACCAAAAATCTTTTTGCCTCGAAACCGAAAAAAATTGTTATATCATCGTTCTAGACATTGTCACGAACCCGAAACTGCCTTTGGTTCGAAAATCATCCCTTATATAACCAAGGTACAAGCAATTGTTGAAGAAGCCACGTTCGTCTCTCCCTCTTAGTGGGAAGTGTTCATCCCTTACACGGCCTGTTCATCCCTTTAACGTGGTTTGTTTGGGGAAAAATTTGCACAGCATGTACAGAGGGACTTATACTTTCGTTTGGCATCCTAAAAAAAAAATTTTTTTATTTGACCATTTTCGTGAAAAATCAACGATGGTTAACCCACGGATTTTTTTGACCAAAAATCTTTTTGCCTCGAAACCGAAAAAAATTGTTATATCATCGTTCTAGACATTGTCACGAACCCGAAACTGCCTTTGGTTCGAAAATCATCCCTTATATAACCAAGGTACAAGCAATTGTTGAAGAAGCCACGTTCGTCTCTCCCTCTTAGTGGGAAGTGTTCATCCCTTACACGGCCTGTTCATCCCTTTAACGTGGTTTGTTTGGGGAAAAATTTGCACAGCATGTACAGAGGGACTTATACTTTCGTTTGGCATCCTAAAAAAAAAATTTTTTTATTTGACCATTTTCGTGAAAAATCAACGATGGTTAACCCACGGTTTTTTTTGACCAAAAATCTTTTTGCCTCGAAACCGAAAAAAATTGTTATATCATCGTTCTAGACATTGTCACGAACCCGAAACTGCCTTTGGTTCGAAAATCATCCCTTATATAACCAAGGTACAAGCAATTGTTGAAGAAGCCACGTTCGTCTCTCCCTCTTAGTGGGAAGTGTTCATCCCTTACACGGCCTGTTCATCCCTTTAACGTGGTTTGTTTGGGGAAAAATTTGCACAGCATGTACAGAGGGACTTATACTTTCGTTTGGCATCCTAAAAAAAAAATTTTTTTATTTGACCATTTTCGTGAAAAATCAACGATGGTTAACCCACGGTTTTTTTTGACCAAAAATCTTTTTGCCTCGAAACCGAAAAAAATTATTATATCATCGTTCTAGACATTGTCACGAACCCGAAACTGCCTTTGGTTCGAAAATCATCCCTTATATAACCAAGGTACAAGCAATTGTTGAAGAAGCCACGTTCGTCTCTCCCTCTTAGTGGGAAGTGTTCATCCCTTACACGGCCTGTTCATCCCTTTAACGTGGTTTGTTTGGGGAAAAATTTGCACAGCATGTACAGAGGGACTTATACTTTCGTTTGGCATCCTAAAAAAAAAATTTTTTTATTTGACCATTTTCGTGAAAAATCAACGATGGTTAACCCACGGTTTTTTTTGACCAAAAATCTTTTTGCCTCGAAACCGAAAAAAATTGTTATATCATCGTTCTAGACATTGTCACGAACCCGGAACTGCCTTTGGTTCGAAAATCATCCCTTATATAACCAAGGTACAAGCAATTGTTGAAGAAGCTACGTTCGTCTCTCCCTCTTAGTGGGAAGTGTTCATCCCTTACACGGCCTGTTCATCCCTTTAACGTGGTTTGTTTGGGGAAAAATTTGCACAGCATGTACAGAGGGACTTATACTTTCGTTTGGCATCCTAAAAAAAAATTTTTTTTATTTGACCATTTTCGTGAAAAATCAACGATGGTTAACCCACGGATTTTTTTGACCAAAAATCTTTTTGCCTCGAAACCGAAAAAAATTGTTATATCATCGTTCTAGACATTGTCACGAACCCGAAACTGCCTTTGGTTCGAAAATCATCCCTTATATAACCAAGGTACAAGCAATTGTTGAAGAAGCCACGTTCGTCTCTCCCTCTTAGTGGGAAGTGTTCATCCCTTACACGGCCTGTTCATCCCTTTAACGTGGTTTGTTTGGGGAAAAATTTGCACAGCATGTACAGAGGGACTTATACTTTCGTTTGGCATCCTAAAAAAAAATTTTTTTATTTGACCATTTTCGTGAAAAATCAACGATGGTTAACCCACGGATTTTTTTGACCAAAAATCTTTTTGCCTCGAAACCGAAAAAAATTGTTATATCATCGTTCTAGACATTGTCACGAACCCGAAACTGCCTTTGGTTCGAAAATCATCCCTTATATAACCAAGGTACAAGCAATTGTTGAAGAAGCCACGTTCGTCTCTCCCTCTTAGTGGGAAGTGTTCAACCCTTACACGGCCTGTTCATCCCTTTAACGTGGTTTGTTTGGGGAAAAATTTGCACAGCATGTACAGAGGGACTTATACTTTCGTTTGGCATCCTAAAAAAAAAATTTTTTTATTTGACCATTTTCGTGAAAAATCAACGATGGTTAACCCACGGTTTTTTTTGACCAAAAATCTTTTTGCCTCGAAACCGAAAAAAATTGTTATATCATCGTTCTTGACATTGTCACGTACCCGAAACTGCCTTTGGTTCGAAAATCATCCCTTATATAACCAAGGTACAAGCAATTGTTGAAGAAGCCACGTTCGTCTCTCCCTCTTAGTGGGAAGTGTTCATCCCTTACACGGCCTGTTCATCCCTTTAACGTGGTTTGTTTGGGGAAAAATTTGCACAGCATGTACAGAGGGACTTATACTTTCGTTTGGCATCCTAAAAAAAAATTTTTTTATTTGACCATTTTCGTGAAAAATCAACGATGGTTAACCCACGGTTTTTTTTGACCAAAAATCTTTTTGCCTCGAAACCGAAAAAAATTGTTATATCATCGTTCTAGACATTGTCACGAACCCGGAACTGCCTTTGGTTCGAAAATCATCCCTTATATAACCAAGGTACAAGCAATTGTTGAAGAAGCTACGTTCGTCTCTCCCTCTTAGTGGGAAGTGTTCATCCCTTACACGGCCTGTTCATCCCTTTAACGTGGTTTGTTTGGGGAAAAATTTGCACAGCATGTACAGAGGGACTTATACTTTCGTTTGGCATCCTAAAAAAAAATTTTTTTTATTTGACCATTTTCGTGAAAAATCAACGATGGTTAACCCACGGATTTTTTTGACCAAAAATCTTTTTGCCTCGAAACCGAAAAAAATTGTTATATCATCGTTCTAGACATTGTCACGAACCCGAAACTGCCTTTGGTTCGAAAATCATCCCTTATATAACCAAGGTACAAGCAATTGTTGAAGAAGCCACGTTCGTCTCTCCCTCTTAGTGGGAAGTGTTCATCCCTTACACAGCCTGTTCATCCCTTTAACGTGGTTTGTTTGGGGAAAAATTTGCACAGCATGTACAGAGGGACTTATACTTTCGTTTGGCATCCTAAAAAAAAAATTTTTTTATTTGACCATTTTCGTGAAAAATCAACGATGGTTAACCCACGGTTTTTTTTGACCAAAAATCTTTTTGCCTCGAAACCGAAAAAAATTGTTATATCATCGTTCTTGACATTGTCACGTACCCGAAACTGCCTTTGGTTCGAAAATCATCCCTTATATAACCAAGGTACAAGCAATTGTTGAAGAAGCCACGTTCGTCTCTCCCTCTTAGTGGGAAGTGTTCATCCCTTACACGGCCTGTTCATCCCTTTAACGTGGTTTGTTTGGGGAAAAATTTGCACAGCATGTACAGAGGGACTTATACTTTCGTTTGGCATCCTAAAAAAAAATTTTTTTATTTGACCATTTTCGTGAAAAATCAACGATGGTTAACCCACGGTTTTTTTTGACCAAAAATCTTTTTGCCTCGAAACCGAAAAAAATTGTTATATCATCGTTCTAGACATTGTCACGAACCCGGAACTGCCTTTGGTTCGAAAATCATCCCTTATATAACCAAGGTACAAGCAATTGTTGAAGAAGCTACGTTCGTCTCTCCCTCTTAGTGGGAAGTGTTCATCCCTTACACGGCCTGTTCATCCCTTTAACGTGGTTTGTTTGGGGAAAAATTTGCACAGCATGTACAGAGGGACTTATACTTTCGTTTGGCATCCTAAAAAAAAAATTTTTTTATTTGACCATTTTCGTGAAAAATCAACGATGGTTAACCCACGGATTTTTTTGACCAAAAATCTTTTTGCCTCGAAACCGAAAAAAATTGTTATATCATCGTTCTAGACATTGTCACGAACCCGAAACTGCCTTTGGTTCGAAAATCATCCCTTATATAACCAAGGTACAAGCAATTGTTGAAGAAGCCACGTTCGTCTCTCCCTCTTAGTGGGAAGTGTTCATCCCTTACACGGCCTGTTCATCCCTTTAACGTGGTTTGTTTGGGGAAAAATTTGCACAGCATGTACAGAGGGACTTATACTTTCGTTTGGCATCCTAAAAAAAAAATTTTTTTATTTGACCATTTTCGTGAAAAATCAACGATGGTTAACCCACGGATTTTTTTGACCAAAAATCTTTTTGCCTCGAAACCGAAAAAAATTGTTATATCATCGTTCTAGACATTGTCACGAACCCGAAACTGCCTTTGGTTCGAAAATCATCCCTTATATAACCAAGGTACAAGCAATTGTTGAAGAAGCCACGTTCGTCTCTCCCTCTTAGTGGGAAGTGTTCATCCCTTACACGGCCTGTTCATCCCTTTAACGTGGTTTGTTTGGGGAAAAATTTGCACAGCATGTACAGAGGGACTTATACTTTCGTTTGGCATCCTAAAAAAAAAATTTTTTTATTTGACCATTTTCGTGAAAAATCAACGATGGTTAACCCACGGATTTTTTTGACCAAAAATCTTTTTGCCTCGAAACCGAAAAAAATTGTTATATCATCGTTCTAGACATTGTCACGAACCCGGAACTGCCTTTGGTTCGAAAATCATCCCTTATATAACCAAGGTACAAGCAATTGTTGAAGAAGCCACGTTCGTCTCTCCCTCTTAGTGGGAAGTGTTCATCCCTTACACGGCCTGTTCATCCCTTTAACGTGGTTTGTTTGGGGAAAAATTTGCACAGCATGTACAGAGGGACTTATACTTTCGTTTGGCATCCTAAAAAAAAAATTTTTTTATTTGACCATTTTCGTGAAAAATCAACGATGGTTAACCCACGGATTTTTTTGACCAAAAATCTTTTTGCCTCGAAACCGAAAAAAATTGTTATATCATCGTTCTAGACATTGTCACGAACCCGGAACTGCCTTTGGTTCGAAAATCATCCCTTATATAACCAAGGTACAAGCAATTGTTGAAGAAGCTACGTTCGTCTCTCCCTCTTAGTGGGAAGTGTTCATCCCTTACACGGCCTGTTCATCCCTTTAACGTGGTTTGTTTGGGGAAAAATTTGCACAGCATGTACAGAGGGACTTATACTTTCGTTTGGCATCCTAAAAAAAAAATTTTTTTATTTGACCATTTTCGTGAAAAATCAACGATGGTTAACCCACGGATTTTTTTGACCAAAAATCTTTTTGCCTCGAAACCGAAAAAAATTGTTATATCATCGTTCTAGACATTGTCACGAACCCGAAACTGCCTTTGGTTCGAAAATCATCCCTTATATAACCAAGGTACAAGCAATTGTTGAAGAAGCCACGTTCGTCTCTCCCTCTTAGTGGGAAGTGTTCATCCCTTACACGGCCTGTTCATCCCTTTAACGTGGTTTGTTTGGGGAAAAATTTGCACAGCATGTACAGAGGGACTTATACTTTCGTTTGGCATCCTAAAAAAAAAATTTTTTTATTTGACCATTTTCGTGAAAAATCAACGATGGTTAACCCACGGATTTTTTTGACCAAAAATCTTTTTGCCTCGAAACCGAAAAAAATTGTTATATCATCGTTCTAGACATTGTCACGAACCCGGAACTGCCTTTGGTTCGAAAATCATCCCTTATATATCCAAGGTACAAGCAATTGTTGAAGAAGCCACGTTCGTCTCTCCCTCTTAGTGGGAAGTGTTCATCCCTTACACGGCCTGTTCATCCCTTTAACGTGGTTTGTTTGGGGAAAAATTTGCACAGCATGTACAGAGGGACTTATACTTTCGTTTGGCATCCTAAAAAAAAAATTTTTTTATTTGACCATTTTCGTGAAAAATCAACGATGGTTAACCCACGGATTTTTTTGACCAAAAATCTTTTTGCCTCGAAACCGAAAAAAATTGTTATATCATCGTTCTAGACATTGTCACGAACCCGGAACTGCCTTTGGTTCGAAAATCATCCCTTATATAACCAAGGTACAAGCAATTGTTGAAGAAGCCACGTTCGTCTCTCCCTCTTAGTGGGAAGTGTTCATCCCTTACACGGCCTGTTCATCCCTTTAACGTGGTTTGTTTGGGGAAAAATTTGCACAGCATGTACAGAGGGACTTATACTTTCGTTTGGCATCCTAAAAAAAAAATTTTTTTATTTGACCATTTTCGTGAAAAATCAACGATGGTTAACCCACGGATTTTTTTGACCAAAAATCTTTTTGCCTCGAAACCGAAAAAAATTGTTATATCATCGTTCTAGACATTGTCACGAACCCGGAACTGCCTTTGGTTCGAAAATCATCCCTTATATAACCAAGGTACAAGCAATTGTTGAAGAAGCCACGTTCGTCTCTCCCTCTTAGTGGGAAGTGTTCATCCCTTACACGGCCTGTTCATCCCTTTAACGTGGTTTGTTTGGGGAAAAATTTGCACAGCATGTACAGAGGGACTTATACTTTCGTTTGGCATCCTAAAAAAAAAATTTTTTTATTTGACCATTTTCGTGAAAAATCAACGATGGTTAACCCACGGTTTTTTTTGCCCAAAAATCTTTTTGCCTCGAAACCGAAAAAAATTGTTATATCATCGTTCTAGACATTGTCACGAACCCGAAACTGCCTTTGGTTCGAAAATCATCCCTTATATAACCAAGGTACAAGCAATTGTTGAAGAAGCCATGTTCGTCTCTCCCTCTTAGTGGGAAGTGTTCATCCCTTACACGGCCTGTTCATCCCTTTAACGTGGTTTGTTTGGGGAAAAATTTGCACAGCATGTACAGAGGGACTTATACTTTCGTTTGGCATCCTAAAAAAAAATTTTTTTTAATTGACCATTTTCGTGAAAAATCAACGATGGTTAACCCACGGTTTTTTTTGACCAAAAATTTTTTTGCCCGAAACCGAAAAAAATTGTTATATCATCGTTCTAGACATTGTCACGAACCCGAAACTGCCTTTGGTTCGAAAATCATCCCTTATATAACCAAGGTACAAGCAATTGTTGAAGAAGCCACGTTCGTCTCTCCCTCTTAGTGGGAAGTGTTCATCCCTTACACGGCCTGTTCATCCCTTTAACGTGGTTTGTTTGGGGAAAAATTTGCACAGCATGTACAGAGGGACTTATACTTTCGTTTGGCATCCTAAAAAAAAAATTTTTTTATTTGACCATTTTCGTGAAAAATCAACGATGGTTAACCCACGGATTTTTTTGACCAAAAATCTTTTTGCCTCGAAACCGAAAAAAATTGTTATATCATCGTTCTAGACATTGTCACGAACCCGGAACTGCCTTTGGTTCGAAAATCATCCCTTATATAACCAAGGTACAAGCAATTGTTGAAGAAGCCACGTTCGTCTCTCCCTCTTAGTGGGAAGTGTTCATCCCTTACACGGCCTGTTCATCCCTTTAACGTGGTTTGTTTGGGGAAAAATTTGCACAGCATGTACAGAGGGACTTATACTTTCGTTTGGCATCCTAAAAAAAAAATTTTTTTATTTGACCATTTTCGTGAAAAATCAACGATGGTTAACCCACGGTTTTTTTTGCCCAAAAATCTTTTTGCCTCGAAACCGAAAAAAATTGTTATATCATCGTTCTAGACATTGTCACGAACCCGAAACTGCCTTTGGTTCGAAAATCATCCCTTATATAACCAAGGTACAAGCAATTGTTGAAGAAGCCATGTTCGTCTCTCCCTCTTAGTGGGAAGTGTTCATCCCTTACACGGCCTGTTCATCCCTTTAACGTGGTTTGTTTGGGGAAAAATTTGCACAGCATGTACAGAGGGACTTATACTTTCGTTTGGCATCCTAAAAAAAAATTTTTTTTAATTGACCATTTTCGTGAAAAATCAACGATGGTTAACCCACGGTTTTTTTTGACCAAAAATTTTTTTGCCCGAAACCGAAAAAAATTGTTATATCATCGTTCTAGACATTGTCACGAACCCGAAACTGCCTTTGGTTCGAAAATCATCCCTTATATAACCAAGGTACAAGCAATTGTTGAAGAAGCCACGTTCGTCTCTCCCTCTTAGTGGGAAGTGTTCATCCCTTACACGGCCTGTTCATCCCTTTAACGTGGTTTGTTTGGGGAAAAATTTGCACAGCATGTACAGAGGGACTTATACTTTCGTTTGGCATCCTAAAAAAAAATTTTTTTTATTTGACCATTTTCGTGATAAATCAACGATGGTTAACCCACGGTTTTTTTTGACCAAAAATTTTTTTGCCCGAAACCGAAAAAAATTGTTATATCATCGTTCTAGACATTGTCACGAACCCGAAACTGCCTTTGGTTCGAAAATCATCCCTTATATAACCAAGGTACAAGCAATTGTTGAAGAAGCCACGTTCGTCTCTCCCTCTTAGTGGGAAGTGTTCATCCCTTACACGGCCTGTTCATCCCTTTAACGTGGTTTGTTTGGGAAAAATTTGCACAGCATGTACAGAGGGACTTATACTTTCGTTTGGCATCCTAAAAAAAAATTTTTTTATTTGACCATTTTCGTGAAAAATCAACGATGGTTAACCCACGGATTTTTTTGACCAAAAATCTTTTTGCCTCGAAACCGAAAAAAATTGTTATATCATCGTTCTAGACATTGTCACGAACCCGAAACTGCCTTTGGTTCGAAAATCATCCCTTATATAACCAAGGTACAAGCAATTGTTGAAGAAGCCACGTTCGTCTCTCCCTCTTAGTGGGAAGTGTTCATCCCTTACACGGCCTGTTCATCCCTTTAACGTGGTTTGTTTGGGGAAAAATTCGCACAGCATGTACAGAGGGACTTATACTTTCGTTTGGCATCCTAAAAAAAAAATTTTTTTATTTGACCATTTTCGTGAAAAATCAACGATGGTTAACCCACGGATTTTTTTGACCAAAAATCTTTTTGCCTCGAAACCGAAAAAAATTGTTATATCATCGTTCTAGACATTGTCACGAACCCGAAACTGCCTTTGGTTCGAAAATCATCCCTTATATAACCAAGGTACAAGCAATTGTTGAAGAAGCCACGTTCGTCTCTCCCTCTTAGTGGGAAGTGTTCATCCCTTACACGGCCTGTTCATCCCTTTAACGAGGTTTGTTTGGGGAAAAATTTGCACAGCATGTACAGAGGGACTTATACTTTCGTTTGGCATCCTAAAAAAAAATTTTTTTTATTTGACCATTTTCGTGATAAATCAACGATGGTTAACCCACGGTTTTTTTTGACCAAAAATTTTTTTGCCCGAAACCGAAAAAAATTGTTATATCATCGTTCTAGACATTGTCACGAACCCGAAACTGCCTTTGGTTCGAAAATCATCCCTTATATAACCAAGGTACAAGCAATTGTTGAAGAAGCCACGTTCGTCTCTCCCTCTTAGTGGGAAGTGTTCATCCCTTACACGGCCTGTTCATCCCTTTAACGTGGTTAATTTGGGGAAAAATTCGCACAGCATGTACAGAGGGACTTATACTTTCGTTTGGCATCCTAAAAAAAAAATTTTTTTATTTGACCATTTTCGTGAAAAATCAACGATGGTTAACCCACGGATTTTTTTGACCAAAAATCTTTTTGCCTCGAAACCGAAAAAAATTGTTATATCATCGTTCTAGACATTGTCACGAACCCGAAACTGCCTTTGGTTCGAAAATCATCCCTTATATAACCAAGGTACAAGCAATTGTTGAAGAAGCCACGTTCGTCTCTCCCTCTTAGTGGGAAGTGTTCATCCCTTACACGGCCTGTTCATCCCTTTAACGTGGTTTGTTTGGGGAAAAATTTGCACAGCATGTACAGAGGGACTTATACTTTCGTTTGGCATCCTAAAAAAAAAATTTTTTTATTTGACCATTTTCGTGAAAAATCAACGATGGTTAACCCACGGATTTTTTTGACCAAAAATCTTTTTGCCTCGAAACCGAAAAAAATTGTTATATCATCGTTCTAGACATTGTCACGAACCCGAAACTGCCTTTGGTTCGAAAATCATCCCTTATATAACCAAGGTACAAGCAATTGTTGAAGAAGCCACGTTCGTCTCTCCCTCTTAGTGGGAAGTGTTCATCCCTTACACGGCCTGTTCATCCCTTTAACGTGGTTTGTTTGGGGAAAAATTCGCACAGCATGTACAGAGGGACTTATACTTTCGTTTGGCATCCTAAAAAAAAAATTTTTTTATTTGACCATTTTCGTGAAAAATCAACGATGGTTAACCCACGGATTTTTTTGACCAAAAATCTTTTTGCCTCGAAACCGAAAAAAATTGTTATATCATCGTTCTAGACATTGTCACGAACCCGAAACTGCCTTTGGTTCGAAAATCATCCCTTATATAACCAAGGTACAAGCAATTGTTGAAGAAGCCACGTTCGTCTCTCCCTCTTAGTGGGAAGTGTTCATCCCTTACACGGCCTGTTCATCCCTTTAACGTGGTTTGTTTGGGGAAAAATTTGCACAGCATGTACAGAGGGACTTATACTTTCGTTTGGCATCCTAAAAAAAAAATTTTTTTATTTGACCATTTTCGTGAAAAATCAACGATGGTTAACCCACGGATTTTTTTGACCAAAAATCTTTTTGCCTCGAAACCGAAAAAAATTGTTATATCATCGTTCTAGACATTGTCACGAACCCGAAACTGCCTTTGGTTCGAAAATCATCCCTTATATAACCAAGGTACAAGCAATTGTTGAAGAAGCCACGTTCGTCTCTCCCTCTTAGTGGGAAGTGTTCATCCCTTACACGGCCTGTTCATCCCTTTAACGTGGTTTGTTTGGGGAAAAATTTGCACAGCATGTACAGAGGGACTTATACTTTCGTTTGGCATCCTAAAAAAAAATTTTTTTATTTGACCATTTTCGTGAAAAATCAACGATGGTTAACCCACGGATTTTTTTGACCAAAAATCTTTTTGCCTCGAAACCGAAAAAAATTGTTATATCATCGTTCTAGACATTGTCACGAACCCGAAACTGCCTTTGGTTCGAAAATCATCCCTTATATAACCAAGGTACAAGCAATTGTTGAAGAAGCCACGTTCGTCTCTCCCTCTTAGTGGGAAGTGTTCATCCCTTACACGGCCTGTTCATCCCTTTAACGTGGTTTGTTTGGGGAAAAATTTGCACAGCATGTACAGAGGGACTTATACTTTCGTTTGGCATCCTAAAAAAAAAATTTTTTTATTTGACCATTTTCGTGAAAAATCAACGATGGTTAACCCACGGATTTTTTTGACCAAAAATCTTTTTGCCTCGAAACCGAAAAAAATTGTTATATCATCGTTCTAGACATTGTCACGAACCCGAAACTGCCTTTGGTTCGAAAATCATCCCTTATATAACCAAGGTACAAGCAATTGTTGAAGAAGCCACGTTCGTCTCTCCCTCTTAGTGGGAAGTGTTCATCCCTTACACGGCCTGTTCATCCCTTTAACGTGGTTTGTTTGGGGAAAAATTTGCACAGCATGTACAGAGGGACTTATACTTTCGTTTGGCATCCTAAAAAAAAAATTTTTTTATTTGACCATTTTCGTGAAAAATCAACGATGGTTAACCCACGGATTTTTTTGACCAAAAATCTTTTTGCCTCGAAACCGAAAAAAATTGTTATATCATCGTTCTAGACATTGTCACGAACCCGAAACTGCCTTTGGTTCGAAAATCATCCCTTATATAACCAAGGTACAAGCAATTGTTGAAGAAGCCACGTTCGTCTCTCCCTCTTAGTGGGAAGTGTTCATCCCTTACACGGCCTGTTCATCCCTTTAACGTGGTTTGTTTGGGGAAAAATTTGCACAGCATGTACAGAGGGACTTATACTTTCGTTTGGCATCCTAAAAAAAAATTTTTTTATTTGACCATTTTCGTGAAAAATCAACGATGGTTAACCCACGGATTTTTTTGACCAAAAATCTTTTTGCCTCGAAACCGAAAAAAATTGTTATATCATCGTTCTAGACATTGTCACGAACCCGAAACTGCCTTTGGTTCGAAAATCATCCCTTATATAACCAAGGTACAAGCAATTGTTGAAGAAGCCACGTTCGTCTCTCCCTCTTAGTGGGAAGTGTTCATCCCTTACACGGCCTGTTCATCCCTTTAACGTGGTTTGTTTGGGGAAAAATTTGCACAGCATGTACAGAGGGACTTATACTTTCGTTTGGCATCCTAAAAAAAAAATTTTTTTATTTGACCATTTTCGTGAAAAATCAACGATGGTTAACCCACGGATTTTTTTGACCAAAAATCTTTTTGCCTCGAAACCGAAAAAAATTGTTATATCATCGTTCTAGACATTGTCACGAACCCGAAACTGCCTTTGGTTCGAAAATCATCCCTTATATAACCAAGGTACAAGCAATTGTTGAAGAAGCCACGTTCGTCTCTCCCTCTTAGTGGGAAGTGTTCATCCCTTACACGGCCTGTTCATCCCTTTAACGTGGTTTGTTTGGGGAAAAATTTGCACAGCATGTACAGAGGGACTTATACTTTCGTTTGGCATCCTAAAAAAAAAATTTTTTTATTTGACCATTTTCGTGAAAAATCAACGATGGTTAACCCACGGATTTTTTTGACCAAAAATCTTTTTGCCTCGAAACCGAAAAAAATTGTTATATCATCGTTCTAGACATTGTCACGAACCCGAAACTGCCTTTGGTTCGAAAATCATCCCTTATATAACCAAGGTACAAGCAATTGTTGAAGAAGCCACGTTCGTCTCTCCCTCTTAGTGGGAAGTGTTCATCCCTTACACGGCCTGTTCATCCCTTTAACGTGGTTTGTTTGGGGAAAAATTTGCACAGCATGTACAGAGGGACTTATACTTTCGTTTGGCATCCTAAAAAAAAAATTTTTTTATTTGACCATTTTCGTGAAAAATCAACGATGGTTAACCCACGGATTTTTTTGACCAAAAATCTTTTTGCCTCGAAACCGAAAAAAATTGTTATATCATCGTTCTAGACATTGTCACGAACCCGAAACTGCCTTTGGTTCGAAAATCATCCCTTATATAACCAAGGTACAAGCAATTGTTGAAGAAGCCACGTTCGTCTCTCCCTCTTAGTGGGAAGTGTTCATCCCTTACACGGCCTGTTCATCCCTTTAACGTGGTTTGTTTGGGGAAAAATTTGCACAGCATGTACAGAGGGACTTATACTTTCGTTTGGCATCCTAAAAAAAAATTTTTTTATTTGACCATTTTCGTGAAAAATCAACGATGGTTAACCCACGGATTTTTTTGACCAAAAATCTTTTTGCCTCGAAACCGAAAAAAATTGTTATATCATCGTTCTAGACATTGTCACGAACCCGAAACTGCCTTTGGTTCGAAAATCATCCCTTATATAACCAAGGTACAAGCAATTGTTGAAGAAGCCACGTTCGTCTCTCCCTCTAAGTGGGAAGTGTTCATCCCTTACACGGCCTGTTCATCCCTTTAACGTGGTTTGTTTGGGGAAAAATTTGCACAGCATGTACAGAGGGACTTATACTTTCGTTTGGCATCCTAAAAAAAAAATTTTTTTATTTGACCATTTTCGTGAAAAATCAACGGTGGTTAACCCACGGTTTTTTTTGACCAAAAATTTTTTTGCCTCGAAACCGAAAAAAATTGTTATATCATCGTTCTAGACATTGTCACGAACCCGAAACTGCCTTTGGTTCGAAAATCATCCCTTATATAACCAAGGTACAAGCAATTGTTGAAGAAGCCACGTTCGTCTCTCCCTCTTAGTGGGAAGTGTTCATCCCTTACACGGCCTGTTCATCCCTTTAACGTGGTTTGTTTGGGGAAAAATTTGCACAGCATGTACAGAGGGACTTATACTTTCGTTTGGCATCCTAAAAAAAAATTTTTTTATTTGACCATTTTCGTGAAAAATCAACGATGGTTAACCCACGGATTTTTTTGACCAAAAATCTTTTTGCCCCGAAACCGAAAAAAATTGTTATATCATCGTTCTAGACATTGTCACGAACCCGAAACTGCCTTTGGTTCGAAAATCATCCCTTATATAACCAAGGTACAAGCAATTGTTGAAGAAGCCACGTTCGTCTCTCCCTCTTAGTGGGAAGTGTTCATCCCTTACACGGCCTGTTCATCCCTTTAACGTGGTTTGTTTGGGGAAAAATTTGCACAGCATGTACAGAGGGACTTATACTTTCGTTTGGCATCCTAAAAAAAAATTTTTTTATTTGACCATTTTCGTGAAAAATCAACGATGGTTAACCCACGGATTTTTTTGACCAAAAATCTTTTTGCCTCGAAACCGAAAAAAATTGTTATATCATCGTTCTAGACATTGTCACGAACCCGAAACTGCCTTTGGTTCGAAAATCATCCCTTATATAACCAAGGTACAAGCAATTGTTGAAGAAGCCACGTTCGTCTCTCCCTCTTAGTGGGAAGTGTTCATCCCTTACACGGCCTGTTCATCCCTTTAACGTGGTTTGTTTGGGGAAAAATTTGCACAGCATGTACAGAGGGACTTATACTTTCGTTTGGCATCCTAAAAAAAAAATTTTTTTATTTGACCATTTTCGTGAAAAATCAACGATGGTTAACCCACGGATTTTTTTGACCAAAAATCTTTTTGCCTCGAAACCGAAAAAAATTGTTATATCATCGTTCTAGACATTGTCACGAACCCGAAACTGCCTTTGGTTCGAAAATCATCCCTTATATAACCAAGGTACAAGCAATTGTTGAAGAAGCCACGTTCGTCTCTCCCTCTTAGTGGGAAGTGTTCATCCCTTACACGGCCTGTTCATCCCTTTAACGTGGTTTGTTTGGGGAAAAATTTGCACAGCATGTACAGAGGGACTTATACTTTCGTTTGGCATCCTAAAAAAAAAATTTTTTTATTTGACCATTTTCGTGAAAAATCAACGATGGTTAACCCACGGATTTTTTTGACCAAAAATCTTTTTGCCTCGAAACCGAAAAAAATTGTTATATCATCGTTCTAGACATTGTCACGAACCCGAAACTGCCTTTGGTTCGAAAATCATCCCTTATATAACCAAGGTACAAGCAATTGTTGAAGAAGCCACGTTCGTCTCTCCCTCTTAGTGGGAAGTGTTCATCCCTTACACGGCCTGTTCATCCCTTTAACGTGGTTTGTTTGGGGAAAAATTTGCACAGCATGTACAGAGGGACTTATACTTTCGTTTGGCATCCTAAAAAAAAAATTTTTTTATTTGACCATTTTCGTGAAAAATCAACGATGGTTAACCCACGGATTTTTTTGACCAAAAATCTTTTTGCCTCGAAACCGAAAAAAATTGTTATATCATCGTTCTAGACATTGTCACGAACCCGAAACTGCCTTTGGTTCGAAAATCATCCCTTATATAACCAAGGTACAAGCAATTGTTGAAGAAGCCACGTTCGTCTCTCCCTCTTAGTGGGAAGTGTTCATCCCTTACACGGCCTGTTCATCCCTTTAACGTGGTTTGTTTGGGGAAAAATTTGCACAGCATGTACAGAGGGACTTATACTTTCGTTTGGCATCCTAAAAAAAAATTTTTTTATTTGACCATTTTCGTGAAAAATCAACGATGGTTAACCCACGGATTTTTTTGACCAAAAATCTTTTTGCCTCGAAACCGAAAAAAATTGTTATATCATCGTTCTAGACATTGTCACGAACCCGAAACTGCCTTTGGTTCGAAAATCATCCCTTATATAACCAAGGTACAAGCAATTGTTGAAGAAGCCACGTTCGTCTCTCCCTCTAAGTGGGAAGTGTTCATCCCTTACACGGCCTGTTCATCCCTTTAACGTGGTTTGTTTGGGGAAAAATTTGCACAGCATGTACAGAGGGACTTATACTTTCGTTTGGCATCCTAAAAAAAAAATTTTTTTATTTGACCATTTTCGTGAAAAATCAACGGTGGTTAACCCACGGTTTTTTTTGACCAAAAATTTTTTTGCCTCGAAACCGAAAAAAATTGTTATATCATCGTTCTAGACATTGTCACGAACCCGAAACTGCCTTTGGTTCGAAAATCATCCCTTATATAACCAAGGTACAAGCAATTGTTGAAGAAGCCACGTTCGTCTCTCCCTCTTAGTGGGAAGTGTTCATCCCTTACACGGCCTGTTCATCCCTTTAACGTGGTTTGTTTGGGGAAAAATTTGCACAGCATGTACAGAGGGACTTATACTTTCGTTTGGCATCCTAAAAAAAAATTTTTTTATTTGACCATTTTCGTGAAAAATCAACGATGGTTAACCCACGGATTTTTTTGACCAAAAATCTTTTTGCCCCGAAACCGAAAAAAATTGTTATATCATCGTTCTAGACATTGTCACGAACCCGAAACTGCCTTTGGTTCGAAAATCATCCCTTATATAACCAAGGTACATGCAATTGTTGAAGAAGCCACGTTCGTCTCTCCCTCTTAGTGGGAAGTGTTCATCCCTTACACGGCCTGTTCATCCCTTTAACGTGGTTTGTTTGGGGAAAAATTTGCACAGCGTGTACAGAGGGACTTATACTTTCGTTTGGCATCCTAAAAAAAAAAATTTTTTATTTGACCATTTTCGTGAAAAATCAACGATGGTTAACCCACGGTTTTTTTTGACCAAAAATTTTTTTGCCCCGAAACCGAAAAAAATTGTTATATCATCGTTCTAGACATTGTCACGAACCCGAAACTGCCTTTGGTTCGAAAATCATCCCTTATATAACCAAGGTACATGCAATTGTTGAAGAAGCCACGTTCGTCTCTCCCTCTTAGTGGGAAGTGTTCATCCCTTACACGGCCTGTTCATCCCTTTAACGTGGTTTGTTTGGGGAAAAATTTGCACAGCGTGTACAGAGGGACTTATACTTTCGTTTGGCATCCTAAAAAAAAAAATTTTTTATTTGACCATTTTCGTGAAAAATCAACGATGGTTAACCCACGGTTTTTTTTGACCAAAAATTTTTTTGCCCCGAAACCGAAAAAAATTGTTATATCATCGTTCTAGACATTGTCACGAACCCGAAACTGCCTTTGGTTCGAAAATCATCCCTTATATAACCAAGGTACATGCAATTGTTGAAGAAGCCACGTTCGTCTCTCCCTCTTAGGGGGAAGTGTTCATCCCTTACACGGCCTGTTCATCCCTTTAACGTGGTTTGTTTGGGGAAAAACTGGCACAGCATGTACAGAGGGACTTATACTTTCGTTTGCCATCCTAAAAAAAAAAATTTTTTATTTGACCATTTTCGTGAAAAATCAACGATGGTTAACCGACGGTTTTTTTTGACCAAAAATTTTTTTGCCCCGAAACCGAAAAAAATTGTTATATCATCGTTCGAGACATTGTCACGAACCCGAAACTGCCTTTGGTTCGAAAATCATCCCTTATATAACCAAGGTACATGCAATTGTTGAAGAAGCCACGTTCGTCTCTCCCTCTTAGTGGGAAGTGTTCATCCCTTACACGGCCTGTTCATCCCTTTAACGTGGTTTGTTTGGGGAAAAATTTGCACAGCGTGTACAGAGGGACTTATACTTTCGTTTGGCATCCTAAAAAAAAAAATTTTTTATTTGACCATTTTCGTGAAAAATCAACGATGGTTAACCCACGGTTTTTTTTGACCAAAAATTTTTTTGCCCCGAAACCGAAAAAAATTGTTATATCATCGTTCTAGACATTGTCACGAACCCGAAACTGCCTTTGGTTCGAAAATCATCCCTTATATAACCAAGGTACATGCAATTGTTGAAGAAGCCACGTTCGTCTCTCCCTCTTAGTGGGAAGTGTTCATCCCTTACACGGCCTGTTCATCCCTTTAACGTGGTTTGTTTGGGGAAAAATTTGCACAGCGTGTACAGAGGGACTTATACTTTCGTTTGGCATCCTAAAAAAAAAAATTTTTTATTTGACCATTTTCGTGAAAAATCAACGATGGTTAACCCACGGTTTTTTTTGACCAAAAATTTTTTTGCCCCGAAACCGAAAAAAATTGTTATATCATCGTTCTAGACATTGTCACGAACCCGAAACTGCCTTTGGTTCGAAAATCATCCCTTATATAACCAAGGTACATGCAATTGTTGAAGAAGCCACGTTCGTCTCTCCCTCTTAGGGGGAAGTGTTCATCCCTTACACGGCCTGTTCATCCCTTTAACGTGGTTTGTTTGGGGAAAAACTGGCACAGCATGTACAGAGGGACTTATACTTTCGTTTGCCATCCTAAAAAAAAAAATTTTTTATTTGACCATTTTCGTGAAAAATCAACGATGGTTAACCGACGGTTTTTTTTGACCAAAAATTTTTTTGCCCCGAAACCGAAAAAAATTGTTATATCATCGTTCGAGACATTGTCACGAACCCGAAACTGCCTTTGGTTCGAAAATCATCCCTTATATAACCAAGGTACATGCAATTGTTGAAGAAGCCACGTTCGTCTCTCCCTCTTAGTGGGAAGTGTTCATCCCTTACACGGCCTGTTCATCCCTTTAACGTGGTTTGTTTGGGGAAAAATTTGCACAGCGTGTACAGAGGGACTTATACTTTCGTTTGGCATCCTAAAAAAAAAAATTTTTTATTTGACCATTTTCGTGAAAAATCAACGATGGTTAACCCACGGTTTTTTTGACCAAAAATTTTTTTGCCCCGAAACCGAAAAAAATTGTTATATCATCGTTCTAGACATTGTCACGAACCCGAAACTGCCTTTGGTTCGAAAATCATCCCTTATATAACCAAGGTACATGCAATTGTTGAAGAAGCCACGTTCGTCTCTCCCTCTTAGTGGGAAGTGTTCATCCCTTACACGGCCTGTTCATCCCTTTAACGTGGTTTGTTTGGGGAAAAATTTGCACAGCGTGTACAGAGGGACTTATACTTTCGTTTGGCATCCTAAAAAAAAAAATTTTTTATTTGACCATTTTCGTGAAAAATCAACGATGGTTAACCCACGGTTTTTTTTGACCAAAAATTTTTTTGCCCCGAAACCGAAAAAAATTGTTATATCATCGTTCTAGACATTGTCACGAACCCGAAACTGCCTTTGGTTCGAAAATCATCCCTTATATAACCAAGGTACATGCAATTGTTGAAGAAGCCACGTTCGTCTCTCCCTCTTAGTGGGAAGTGTTCATCCCTTACACGGCCTGTTCATCCCTTTAACGTGGTTTGTTTGGGGAAAAATTTGCACAGCGTGTACAGAGGGACTTATACTTTCGTTTGGCATCCTAAAAAAAAAAATTTTTTATTTGACCATTTTCGTGAAAAATCAACGATGGTTAACCCACGGTTTTTTTTGACCAAAAATTTTTTTGCCCCGAAACCGAAAAAAATTGTTATATCATCGTTCTAGACATTGTCACGAACCCGAAACTGCCTTTGGTTCGAAAATCATCCCTTATATAACCAAGGTACATGCAATTGTTGAAGAAGCCACGTTCGTCTCTCCCTCTTAGGGGGAAGTGTTCATCCCTTACACGGCCTGTTCATCCCTTTAACGTGGTTTGTTTGGGGAAAAACTGGCACAGCATGTACAGAGGGACTTATACTTTCGTTTGCCATCCTAAAAAAAAAAATTTTTTATTTGACCATTTTCGTGAAAAATCAACGATGGTTAACCGACGGTTTTTTTTGACCAAAAATTTTTTTGCCCCGAAACCGAAAAAAATTGTTATATCATCGTTCGAGACATTGTCACGAACCCGAAACTGCCTTTGGTTCGAAAATCATCCCTTATATAACCAAGGTACATGCAATTGTTGAAGAAGCCACGTTCGTCTCTCCCTCTTAGTGGGAAGTGTTCATCCCTTACACGGCCTG
Source organism: Sisyra terminalis (assembly GCA_958496175.1). Taxonomy (NCBI): domain Eukaryota; kingdom Metazoa; phylum Arthropoda; class Insecta; order Neuroptera; family Sisyridae; genus Sisyra; species Sisyra terminalis. The sequence goes on from OY292276.1 coordinate 59,977,440, forward strand.
TTCATCCCTTTAACGTGGTTTGTTTGGGGAAAAATTTGCACAGCGTGTACAGAGGGACTTATACTTTCGTTTGGCATCCTAAAAAAAAAAATTTTTTATTTGACCATTTTCGTGAAAAATCAACGATGGTTAACCCACGGTTTTTTTGACCAAAAATTTTTTTGCCCCGAAACCGAAAAAAATTGTTATATCATCGTTCTAGACATTGTCACGAACCCGAAACTGCCTTTGGTTCGAAAATCATCCCTTATATAACCAAGGTACATGCAATTGTTGAAGAAGCCACGTTCGTCTCTCCCTCTTAGTGGGAAGTGTTCATCCCTTACACGGCCTGTTCATCCCTTTAACGTGGTTTGTTTGGGGAAAAATTTGCACAGCGTGTACAGAGGGACTTATACTTTCGTTTGGCATCCTAAAAAAAAAAATTTTTTATTTGACCATTTTCGTGAAAAATCAACGATGGTTAACCCACGGTTTTTTTTGACCAAAAATTTTTTTGCCCCGAAACCGAAAAAAATTGTTATATCATCGTTCTAGACATTGTCACGAACCCGAAACTGCCTTTGGTTCGAAAATCATCCCTTATATAACCAAGGTACATGCAATTGTTGAAGAAGCCACGTTCGTCTCTCCCTCTTAGGGGGAAGTGTTCATCCCTTACACGGCCTGTTCATCCCTTTAACGTGGTTTGTTTGGGGAAAAACTGGCACAGCATGTACAGAGGGACTTATACTTTCGTTTGCCATCCTAAAAAAAAAAATTTTTTATTTGACCATTTTCGTGAAAAATCAACGATGGTTAACCGACGGTTTTTTTTGACCAAAAATTTTTTTGCCCCGAAACCGAAAAAAATTGTTATATCATCGTTCGAGACATTGTCACGAACCCGAAACTGCCTTTGGTTCGAAAATCATCCCTTATATAACCAAGGTACATGCAATGGTTGAAGAAGCCACGTTCGTCTCTCCCTCTTAGTGGGAAGTGTTCATCCCTTACACGGCCTGTTCATCCCTTTAACGTGGTTTGTTTGGGGAAAAATTTGCACAGCATGTACAGAGGGACTTATACTTTCGTTTGGCATCCTAAAAAAAAAATTTTTTATTTGACCATTTTCGTGAAAAATCAACGATGGTTAACCCACGGTTTTTTTTGACCAAAAATTTTTTTGCCTCGAAACCGAAAAAAATTGTTATATCATCGTTCTAGACATTGTCACGAACCCGAAACTGCCTTTGGTTCGAAAATCATCCCTTATATAACCAAGGTACAAGCAATTGTTGAAGAAGCCACGTTCGTCTCTCCCTCTTAGTGGGAAGTGTTCATCCCTTACACGGCCTGTTCATCCCTTTTACGTGGTTTGTTTGGGGAAAAATTTGCACAGCATGTACAGAGGGACTTATACTTTCGTTTGGCATCCTAAAAAAAAATTTTTTTTTATTTGACCATTTTCGTGAAAAATCAACGATGGTTAACCCACGGTTTTTTTTGACCAAAAATTTTTTTGCCTCGAAACCGAAAAAAATTGTTATATCATCGTTCTAGACATTGTCACGAACCCGAAACTGCCTTTGGTTCGAAAATCATCCCTTATATAACCAAGGTACAAGCAATTGTTGAAGAAGCCACGTTCGTCTCTCCCTCTTAGTGGGAAGTGTTCATCCCTTACACGGCCTGTTCATCCCTTTAACGTGGTTTGTTTGGGGAAAAATTTGCACAGCATGTACAGAGGGACTTATACTTTCGTTTGGCATCCTAAAAAAAAAATTTTTTATTTGACCATTTTCGTGAAAAATCAACGATGGTTAACCCACGGTTTTTTTTGACCAAAAATTTTTTTGCCTCGAAACCGAAAAAAATTGTTATATCATCGTTCTAGACATTGTCACGAACCCGAAACTGCCTTTGGTTCGAAAATCATCCCTTATATAACCAAGGTACAAGCAATTGTTGAAGAAGCCACGTTCGTCTCTCCCTCTTAGTGGGAAGTGTTCATCCCTTACACGGCCTGTTCATCCCTTTAACGTGGTTTGTTTGGGGAAAAATTTGCACAGCATGTACAGAGGGACTTATACTTTCGTTTGGCATCCTAAAAAAAAAATTTTTTATTTGACCATTTTCGTGAAAAATCAACGATGGTTAACCCACGGTTTTTTTTGACCAAAAATTTTTTTGCCTCGAAACCGAAAAAAATTGTTATATCATCGTTCTAGACATTGTCACGAACCCGAAACTGCCTTTGGTTCGAAAATCATCCCTTATATAACCAAGGTACAAGCAATTGTTGAAGAAGCCACGTTCGTCTCTCCCTCTTAGTGGGAAGTGTTCATCCCTTACACGGCCTGTTCATCCCTTTAACGTGGTTTGTTTGGGGAAAAATTTGCACAGCATGTACAGAGGGACTTATACTTTCGTTTGGCATCCTAAAAAAAAAATTTTTTATTTGACCATTTTCGTGAAAAATCAACGATGGTTAACCCACGGTTTTTTTTGACCAAAAATTTTTTTTGCCTCGAAACCGAAAAAAATTGTTATATCATCGTTCTAGACATTGTCACGAACCCGAAACTGCCTTTGGTTCGAAAATCATCCCTTATATAACCAAGGTACAAGCAATTGTTGAAGAAGCCACGTTCGTCTCTCCCTCTTAGTGGGAAGTGTTCATCCCTTACACGGCCTGTTCATCCCTTTAACGTGGTTTGTTTGGGGAAAAATTTGCACAGCATGTACAGAGGGACTTATACTTTCGTTTGGCATCCTAAAAAAAATTTTTTTATTTGACCATTTTCGTGAAAAATCAACGATGGTTAACCCACGGTTTTTTTTGACCAAAAATTTTTTTGCCTCGAAACCGAAAAAAATTGTTATATCATCGTTCTAGACATTGTCACGAACCCGAAACTGCCTTTGGTTCGAAAATCATCCCTTATATAACCAAGGTACAAGCAATTGTTGAAGAAGCCACGTTCGTCTCTCCCTCTTAGTGGGAAGTGTTCATCCCTTACACGGCCTGTTCATCCCTTTAACGTGGTTTGTTTGGGGAAAAATTTGCACAGCATGTACAGAGGGACTTATACTTTCGTTTGGCATCCTAAAAAAAAAATTTTTTATTTGACCATTTTCGTGAAAAATCAACGATGGTTAACCCACGGTTTTTTTTGACCAAAAATTTTTTTGCCTCGAAACCGAAAAAAATTGTTATATCATCGTTCTAGACATTGTCACGAACCCGAAACTGCCTTTGGTTCGAAAATCATCCCTTATATAACCAAGGTACAAGCAATTGTTGAAGAAGCCACGTTCGTCTCTCCCTCTTAGTGGGAAGTGTTCATCCCTTACACGGCCTGTTCATCCCTTTAACGTGGTTTGTTTGGGGAAAAATTTGCACAGCATGTACAGAGGGACTTATACTTTCGTTTGGCATCCTAAAAAAAAAATTTTTTATTTGACCATTTTCGTGAAAAATCAACGATGGTTAACCCACGGTTTTTTTTGACCAAAAATTTTTTTGCCTCGAAACCGAAAAAAATTGTTATATCATCGTTCAAGACATTGTCACGAACCCGAAACTGCCTTTGGTTCGAAAATCATCCCTTATATAACCAAGGTACAAGCAATTGTTGAAGAAGCCACGTTCGTCTCTCCCTCTTAGTGGGAAGTGTTCATCCCTTACACGGCCTGTTCATCCCTTTAACGTGGTTTGTTTGGGGAAAAATTTGCACAGCATGTACAGAGGGACTTATACTTTCGTTTGGCATCCTAAAAAAAAAATTTTTTATTTGACCATTTTCGTGAAAAATCAACGATGGTTAACCCACGGTTTTTTTTGACCAAAAATTTTTTTGCCTCGAAACCGAAAAAAATTGTTATATCATCGTTCTAGACATTGTCACGAACCCGAAACTGCCTTTGGTTCGAAAATCATCCCTTATATAACCAAGGTACAAGCAATTGTTGAAGAAGCCACGTTCGTCTCTCCCTCTTAGTGGGAAGTGTTCATCCCTTACACGGCCTGTTCATCCCTTTAACGTGGTTTGTTTGGGGAAAAATTTGCACAGCATGTACAGAGGGACTTATACTTTCGTTTGGCATCCTAAAAAAAAAATTTTTTATTTGACCATTTTCGTGAAAAATCAACGATGGTTAACCCACGGTTTTTTTTGACCAAAAATTTTTTTGCCTCGAAACCGAAAAAAATTGTTATATCATCGTTCTAGACATTGTCACGAACCCGAAACTGCCTTTGGTTCGAAAATCATCCCTTATATAACCAAGGTACAAGCAATTGTTGAAGAAGCCACGTTCGTCTCTCCCTCTTAGTGGGAAGTGTTCATCCCTTACACGGCCTGTTCATCCCTTTTACGTGGTTTGTTTGGGGAAAAATTTGCACAGCATGTACAGAGGGACTTATACTTTCGTTTGGCATCCTAAAAAAAAATTTTTTTTTATTTGACCATTTTCGTGAAAAATCAACGATGGTTAACCCACGGTTTTTTTTGACCAAAAATTTTTTTGCCTCGAAACCGAAAAAAATTGTTATATCATCGTTCTAGACATTGTCACGAACCCGAAACTGCCTTTGGTTCGAAAATCATCCCTTATATAACGACATTATAAGCCTTTAATTTGGAATGGATTAAAGGAACATGTGTTTAGGCAACACGGTTTACGTATATGTTAACCTGGAAGGTATACCTTAGAGTTCATATTTGTCTCAAATTATAGATAAAAATTATAGCGAAAAAGTCTCCTCGATATTATCATATTATTATTGATTAGTAATAATAATTTGTCTCGTTATAGAAAATTGTTTTTCTTTTAATATTTGTGCAATATACTATAAATTTCTTTATAGTCGAACGTGACTTTCCCACTTCCGTTTTTAATGACTTGACTATTTATTTACGTCCTCGTTAAGATGAAACTAATGAAATTAAAATTGGCCAGAAATAGAACATTGTATCATCGTTGCCTTGCATTCATCGTTATGTTCATTCTTTTTTTCTATTCAAACGAATATTATTTCCGTTGCAATGTTTGTTTTATTATGGCTGTGTAATCTTTTGTTGTTTCTTCTAAAAAAAAAAAAAAAATCATTTAACATTTGAAGAAAACTGGTTCATCGAAACTTTGAAAACAAATGCGTACTACCAAGCATAATATACATATCGGGATTCCTGGGCGGTGTGTGTTACCATTCTTTTAAAAATAGCCCAGAAATAATCGGTTGAAATCTCAACAGTCGAGCGCGTTGCGACGCCGACAACGACGCCGATATTACTTGGCTTTTCCCGTGCCAATGAGGACGATGATGTCATCCAATTTGGCGTCCCCTTTTTGCTTCTCTTCCGATGCATTTTGCCTGTCTGATACATTCTCAGTTGATTCCATGGTAAATGAGAAGAAGACGAAGAAGAAGAAGAAGAAGAAGAAGAGGAGGAGGAATTCTTAATGTACACAAACGAAAATTAGAGAATGGTGAGTGGATATCGAAGGAGAGGCTGCGGTAGTAGTGGCAAAGACGTAATCGTCGTCGTCTTCGTCGTCGTCGTCGTCATCTTCAGCTCAATCTTCTCAACGACAAACCTCAACAGTTGGATCCCAACAAGTAACTTACTATCAATTCGCGGCGCGAATGTTTCACTTCACTATTGTTATCCCAAATCTGTAACAATCGAAAAAAAATTAGTGCTTCAATTTAAAATATCTCAACGGTAAGTTTTCATTTTCTTTTTTTTTCTCTTAAACAATTCTTTTCTAACTAAAATTTCAAGGTTACTCTGATCATAACATTACACATAAAATAAATGAAAGTGAATTGAAAAAAAAAACACTTGAACATCTGTACAGAAAAACAAATGAAACACCGGTCAATGGATCATTCAATTTGTTCTTTTCCACTCCCCATATATCTCGATTTTCATTTGTTTTACCAGATAACAAACTTGATCCAAGTACTATTTAAATAATAAAAAAAAAAGAAAATAAAAAAAAATATAAAACAAATGTAAATCGATTGATATATTGTTCAAAGCCTTGGCCAAGTTGTCGTTGGTTACGGCATCGGAGAGACTGACCAAAAATGGTAAGCCCGCGAGATTCGCGTACAACAACGCACCAACACATTCGACCACAAATCAAAGAACAAAATCGAAATTATCGATTCCAAAAAAAAAAACAAATGAAAGTAACCAAACCAACTTCCTCAATAAAATACTTTCGAAGAATTCCCCAAAAAAAAAAAATTACTTGAAACTTTTGCCTATCCTCTACTACGTTTTCATTGATTTTATTTTGTTTTTGTCAACGCCGCCTTGATCGTCCGTCTGCTGTTTTATTATATTTGACCATAAAAGCCACTGCCTGCCTGCGCTAATGGCTTTCATTCATTATAACAAAAATAAATAATAAAATTCATTTTTAAATCAAAAAAAAAAAAAATAATGTCCAAGTCGCGTGGGTTTCCGAGTGAAATTCCAAGGGCGCCCACAACATAACTTCTCCGTAACAAACTTTTTCTACCCAAGTTGTAAACGACATTCATTTCTTTTTCCTTTTTTAAACAAAAAACAAATTCTAATCAACATAGCAGAAAAAAACAAAACCCTCGATTCAAATCTAGTAGGCTATGCAATACAACTCAACTAGTTAAAATAGCCACCGCAATGAAAACGTTACATTTAACAGGTAGGATTTCATTGACTTTGCAGGTAAAAAAAAAAAAACAATTGCCACGCGTTTGATCAAAGAATTTATACAAATGGCTTCTAACAGAAATTCTATAAAACTAGTAACTTCCAGTGAAATATTCACAGCCCAACACAATGGCTAAAATTAGCAATTGAATCAAATTAAAATGACAATTGAAACCAACGACATCAATCAATTAGTTCTAATTTGAGATAATTATATTTAGTTTTCACTCAACACGTTTGTGTGTACAATCATTGTTCTATATCTTTACCATACGTTTGTCTATTATTATAAATTGGCTAATTTCAAGTCAAAGCCTGAGTGATCTAAAAATTTTCTAATTTTCCAATAACAACCACTAAAAAACAAATGAATGCTGTACGTATGAGGGAATCATGTACAAAATGAATATGAAACCCCTTTGTGATACCAATCGAACTCTTTACTTACCTACTACCGATAAAAATCGATATAAACATCGAAGTATGGTGAAACCTGATACGTATTTCGATTGCCAAATAACTCCATCGAGTAATACCATATAACGTATAATCATAAAAGTAGGTGTTACACTAGAACGTAAAAACAAAACTTAACCTATTGCCTAGCCGACACGTATTTCGATTGCCAAGCAATTTTCATTGAAAAAAAAAATGTTCCATATAAAAATTATTTTAATCAATCATAAATGAAAATTGATTGACAATCGAGAGAAAAAAGCATTTCACGAAGTTGGGCAAGGGGAGGGAAAACGTTGAAAAAGTTTCCATTTATGCCAGAATTGAAAATTGTGCCACTAAAAATAAAACCAAATAAAGAATCGAAGATTTAAACCAAACATTTTTTTTTCGTGATTTCTGGTGACTTCCAATAGCCACAGTTGAATAAAGGGGCGGCCAAGCCAGCCGGCTGCCCGGGGTACCGAACCAAAAATATTTTTTTGTTATACTTTTGGTTTTAATTTGTTTGGAAATTTATAAATTGTTATATAAAAGGGCGGCAAATTTGAGCGCCTAAGGTGCTCAAAACCCTAGAACCGGCTCTGCCCATAGCTGATCCCAATTGGTCAAAAAACGGTTTATGAAATAAATCTAAGTAGGCCACTGAATCCTTTTGGGTGTTTTTGTTGATCCTAGACAGCTAAAAGGTGGCTGTGATACACTATACTTGTCAACTTTGATCTTCAATACTTTTTTTTATGACGTCACTCCAATTTTCACTAAATTTCTACACTAATTCATCTAACCGGAAATAGGTGGGGGGGGGAAGTCCAACTAACTAATTCCTTACACATGACTCCTGCATGGGTACCTGGACCTACACTAGTGTTTCTCAAAAAAAAAATTTTTTTTTAGATGTTTCTCAAAATCATCCCTTACTTTAAGAAAATTGGCGTAAACTCTTCCCCCTGCCCCCCATTACTTTACCAGATGGGCCAACGCTAATACCACCTAAAATTACTACTATGAGAGTTCCATGATCCATAAAAAGTTTCGTTCCACAAAAAAAAAAGTTTGGGAAACCCTGAGCTACATTTAATGACCTTCTTTTTCGAAAAAAATCCTCAATTATTTTATTGCAAACAATTCTTAGTGCTCCATTTTCATTTTCCTATACAATTCGCCAAGAAGAGATATAAAGAGCTTAAACACCTAAGCACCCTTAGTCTATTTTGATCCCTGGATCCCTACGTCCCCTAATGTAAAACGGAAAAAAAATTCAGTAATAACTAACGGCCCAGATCCTCGTCAACTAGTTTTCAACAATATGCCGGACAACAGGTCAAAAATTTATAAATTCACCGCCTACTAGATCCAATATGGTAGGTCTCACCAAATATCAAGTGTGCGACAATTTTTATTACACCAGCCTACTATTATCCATCTTCAATATTCATGTTTTAATCATAGCCAACTGTTGAGTCAATAATGGCAATAATGTGACAATCATTTTACGTTCGTTTCCATGGAATTTGAATAATGGAGGGCAAGAAAACCTTGCATTTCTCTTACACCTTGAGCGCCGACCGACAAGTCGTAGGTGTCGAAAAGCCAAGTCAACCACCATATGGTCGAATTGCCTTATATATTTATATATTATGTGGAGAAAAAAAAAAACAACATCACCTGAAATTCTTCGCACCACACTAATACATTTCACAGAAATTACGTCATTACCTAAGTCTGTAGGCAATATCAATATTTACTTGAAATCAAATCGTAAAAAAAAAGAAAAAAACGAAAGGACAACGTGATCAAGTAGCCTTAGTATCAAACGATTTTCATTTGTTTTTGCCAAGATTTTCATTTGTTTTTTTTGTTTTTTTTTTTTTGGAGGGGTTGAATCATTTATTCAACAATGATTTCATTTGATCTATTTTTTGAGATTTGGTCAGTGCATAATAAAAATGCACTAACTAAAAATTGCAACATTCAGATGATTTTTCAAGGTTTTCCACGAATTGCATTTATAAATGTATGACCGGCCGACTGTGATCTCTCTTTTACCATTTCGTAAATATTCAACAGAGATCAAGAGAGCCATATGTACTACATACGTCGGTCAGGATACGACACCCACGCATTTCTTTCCCTCTCACTCTCACACCAAATGAAAAAATAAATTTATTCAAATGAGACAAATTTACCTACTGATATAAGTGGGTCATGAAAATTGGACGAAACATTTGAAAAAAAAATAAAATAAACTCCATTATTACCAAAAAAAAAGAAGCACAGGAGCCAATCATTTTATTCCCTCTATTCCCTTTCATTTGTTTTTTTCTTCTTTTTTCTTTTTGCTTGTAAATCAAATTACAAAGACAAAAAAGTCAATTATGATTTATGTTAATTGGTACGTGCGCTTAATTATAACATGTGGCAAATCGGATCATGTTACCATTGAAATGTGACTACGTCATCACTCGATTTAAGTACGTGCCATCTATGATTTTCATTGAAAAAAAAGAAAATATTTAAAAGCCATTTGGTGATTGATGACATCATAATATTCAATGAAATATGAAGAAAAAATGTAAATTTGCACTTTGACTTGGAATTTTTCAACTTTAAATAAAAAAAAAATAATTTAAATTATTATTCCCTAGCAACCAATTGTTCGAATTTACTATATACATACTAAAGAGTAAAAAAATTTTTTTCCATAAAGGCAATAAACATACAGGTGGTATAACTACTAAATATAGCTACAAGAAGTCCGAACCAAAGAAGAGAGACTATGTATACAATATATAGAATATATTGCGGTCCAATTTATGTAGTATAATTTAAATTTGACCAAAAGTTCAAACAAAAATATTTGTGACGTATTGCCCAGATACGTATGTATTTCGATTGCCAAGCAATCTTCCTCAGTGGTCATCAAAATATTTGGATCACTGCGTAACTGCTTTGTGATGATTGACATTATTTTGATTAAAGAAGAGAGACTTATATAGAAATTCCATTGATATAAACGAAATTTGGACTTATATGTCGATAAATCTCAAACCTTTGACCAGGCTCTAGCAAATTTTCCGCCCTGGGCAAGATGAAAAAATGCCGCCCCTTCAGGGTTGAAAAAACACAGAGTTTTAATATCACAAAATATTTAATTTTTTGGGAAAATATTTTTTTAACTAAAAACTAATTTTTTCACATTTTTGTTCATATTGTATATCAAATATGACAAAATGCCGCCCCTAAAATTTTCCGCCCCGGGCGACCGCCCGGGTTGCCCACCCCTAAAGCGGGGGCTGCCTTTGACTCATGGTCAAATATAATTATATACAGCGCCAACTAGTGGTCGGCTAACCAAAGTTATGCGATTTACCGATAGAGTAGTTCAAACTTCATCAATATCAATTGAACTTTTATATAAGTCTCATCTTTGGTCCGAATGCAGTTTTAGATTCAATCCCGATAGGGTGCCCTACTCTTCAAGAAGTCTTCGAGTAAATTATTATATGAAAAGTGTTGTTGTTAATGAAAATTGTAAATTCCAATTTTCTGGACGATAGGAAAAGTGTGCAGATGTGGCGCCGCCACTAGTGTGTCTAGAGAACTAAATTAAACCAACACTGCATGTACCTGCATGTACATGGTATTGAATTATCTTCAAATTTCACCGGATAGCAAGGCAAAGTTGTTACTAAAAACATTTTCAATGTTCATCCAAGTGCATTAGAAAAAATGCATTTTTAGATGTCAAAACATTAATACTATCGAGGCTCATTGATTTAAAATCAATAGTTGCAACAAAATTTTGGGTTTTAATTGTATATTGAAAAAACGACAATACTTTCCGGTACCCCTAATATTAATACAGAGATGTGAAAATTATTAGACTCAAAAGAAAATTTGTACTGTTCTCCACCAATCGCCCAGACTGTAAAACATCCAACATAAGTTATGATTTGGAGATTCCGTAGCTCTCGTTATTTACGAGATAAATGCAAAAAAAAAACGCGAATTTTATGGAAAAATCAGGTTCAGTGGCTACGTACTACCTCACCGGTGTGAGTTACGACTTTGTCGCAATGGGCACTTTTTAAGAGCGTTTAATTCTGAGAAAAAACCATCGTCGGTAAAAGCGATCCCATGAAATGCCGCTGAGATATAGAAATTTAAAAATAAAAAATCAGAGTTTCCGTGTATTTTCAATGGGAAATCTTTACACGTCTTGGTCGAGGACTTAAAATTAATATTAAGGGCTCAAACTTTCGGCGAATTTTTTTTTTTGGTATTTCCAACAAAATTTCACGATGGAACCAAAAAAAAAAAATCACCCTAGTCTTGTACCATTCATATAAAATGTGATCTCCTGTTATCATAATGAAAATTACATCTTATGGATTATTTCTTGTCAAAAACAACAATTTCGGATAAAAGATATATAATGTGACTTCTTGAAAGATTAAAAACGATAATACTGTTCTTATAATATCTGAAACAGTAAATATCTTATATTAATTTCATTTAAATAAAAGGAATAAGAAAAAAATACTTATAGAACTTCTGAACTTCTAACATTCCAATGAAATGCAGCAGTTTAAAAATTTGCTCGTCTTCTCAGCTTACAATTGATGAATTAGGGCTCCGGGAACACAATAAATCTTCGGTTAAAACTCTTTTTGGCTCTCATTTTGACTTACCGATGAATACCTACAAACAATAATATATAAAAATCGGTTCAGAATAGAATTCAACTCGACAAAGAATTAAAAACGATAATACTGTTCTTATAATATCTGAAACAGTAAATATCTTATATTAATTTCATTTAAATAAAAGGAATACGAAAAATACTTATAGACTTTCTAAACTTCTTACATTCCAATGAAATCCAGCACTTTAAAAATTTGCTCGTCTTCTCAGCTTACAATAGATGAAATAGAAATCCGGGAACACAAGAAATCTTCGGTTAAAACTCTTTTTGGCTCTCATGGCTTCCCGATGAATACCTACAAACAATAATATATAAAAATCGGTTCAGAATAGAATTCAATTCGACCAAGAAGAGGATTTGAATTTCAAAACAAATATTAACAAAGTAAATATCAATTTACCCAAATCTATGCTAATCACAACTCGTGAAAATCCACAAAAACCGGTTCATCCTACTAATTTTATTCATGTGTAAATTTTTTTTCGCAGATGTCCTCACAACGCCAATACCATTCAGAACGAGTGGTCCAGACCGTAAATCAAAGCGGAGGCTCACATTATGGATCGAATGATCATCAGCTGGACAATAATTTAGGTGTGTTTGTCTTCGTTCACCGAAAATATCTTCTAAACTTTCAAAAAAATTCTCTCCTCACCACAGATAATCTACTGGAAGACCTGCAGAAGTCGGTGTCACGTCCATCTAGTGCATTAGCCATGAACGGCTCGGGACTGCATTCGGGAAACTATCGGGAATTCGATGCAAACACCAGTGGTAAGACGACCAAATCACGACACGTGGAATATCTTTCGGCGGCAAATCCGGTCGTTTTGCCCTCGGAAACGTCCTCGTCTACTGTAATCCGTGAAGAAGTATGTATGTCTCCTGTAATTATAAAAATTTAAATTAATTATTTTCGTCAAAAAAAAAGGCTAAAGAACGTGATGGAAATACAGAAAAAACCATTTATAAGACAATTAAATATGAGTATGACGTAAGCGATGGTGCCGCTGTCGATAACAACGAACAATTTCGAATGCAAAGCAACATAAATCAATTGGATAGTCTTTTGGACGACTTACAACAAGTCCGCAAAGGTAAACCACCTGAAAAAAAACATTCATTAATCCCTAATTTATTCTTCTGATTATTTCCATCTCCTAGGCGCCAACTATAACGCTGGCATCGATCCAGGTCTACTGTACGTGTGTATTAATTTCATTTTTCATATCACCGACTCGTAACCGACGAAAAAATTCTATTTTCAGCGACCCGGTCGAGACGACACGACAAATCACCAAAAAGTCGTCGGTGCAACGTGAACTCGTTTACGGCACCGACGCCCACCAACAGCAGCAGCAGCAGCAGGTGGCCACAACGACGCCGATTTCGTCGCACCGATCGCGGTCCCGCACCCAAGCCTCCCCGGCGGCGCTGCGCCGCAACGAACGCGAGGGATCCGTGACACGTGAGATTACCACATCGTACCACGTGGACGACGGCTCCTACGGAAGTTTACGCCATGCGTCGCCCACCTCACACCGGGAAATCATCCGCAAAGAAGAGATTCTTCCGCCGGAAATCTTGCACGACTTGGATCCAAATCTCCATCCCAATCCCAACACCAAGGTGACGACGACGATTAAAACTTACACGTACGAAGTTCCGGGTACGGTTCCGGTGGTTAACACTACCACTAATCAATATCAATGGCAATCGCAAAAGAATATCCTCAACAATACCAACGACACCCATTACACCTACAACGTGTCGCCATCACCGACCAATCTTACAAATAGTCAACGGATGCAATATCGTGAAGATATTCGCACCACCAGCAAACACGGTGATTTCGTCCATAGTCGATCACCATCACCACAACGACGCTCCGGACCTGGAGCAGGACCTGGACCTGGATCTGGATCTGGACCTAACATCTCAACAATTCGAAGCTACGACGACGACTATCGCGTTACATCAACCCCAAACTATGGCCATCCTCGTCATCCCGATCCCAACTACAACGTCTCCTACGAATACGCATCCCAACGCACCGCCTCCAACACATACCGCACCGACGACGATTCCCATCTCCATCCCATCCCATTCCCCACGGAACCCACCTCCCCACGTCCCGTCTCACCTGGCCCTCCAAAACACCTCAACGAACTAATGGCCTCCTTCAACGACACCAACTACAATGTAAACCGTACGACCACCACCACCACCAATGTCCACAACAACAACTACATCAATCGTAACGCATCACAAACAACCGTTCACCATCCCCAACACCCACCACCACCACCCGCCGCCCCCATCCAGGAAACGATGAAGAAAGATTTGAAAGATGTGCCAAAAAGTAAGAATGTCGCCGGACCACCCGTCTACTATCCACCCGGCCACGAACTCTTTGCCAAAAAAGAAGAATCATCAATGGCCGCCTCATCGCAGGTATATATTTATTCAACTACTTTTAATTAAATAAGAGCTACGTTTCGTTACGTATTGTAACTTCATCAGAAAATATCATATTTTCAATTTAAATTCAATAAATATTTTTTTTTTTTTTGGTGAATCAAGAAGCCTGATGAAGTTACGATACATAACGAAACGTTGCTAATTGAATAGTAAAAAAATTAAATAAAAAAAAACCGATCTTAAACAACCTGAATTGTCTTCTTATTTAAAAGTATATATTAGACTGAATCAAAAAAAAAAAATGATAATTTTTTTTTCTTAATTATATAGAAAATATTGTTGGGAATGACAAAAAAAAAATCCTGTGCAAGTTTAAGCTCTTAATATTAACAGGTGCCGTATCGCAAATTTCGATTTTCCATTTCAAATAACATGGGAACAATATTCTCTTGCACTTTGAAATTTTATAGCTAACGTTGGTGACAATATTTCGGAAAGACCCAGATATATTCTTGTAGAAAATTGAACGATCTACAAAAAAGGTCTCCGACAAGTTTTTGATATATTTATTCTTTCAAAAGTTATTCGATGTCAAATTTGAACTAAAGAGAAATTTTAATATTTTTTCAATTTTTTGGCGCAAACATCAATTTTATGAGAAAATTTTATGGGATATTTTCTGTAGAGCACTTTTTTTCCTAAAACTTATCTCCATAAAAGTTTTTGATATTTTTCACAGGGTCCTAAGTTATTTATTCAAAAAAAAAATAATAATTTTTATGTTAAAAATATAATAATTCAAGGAATTTTCAGTTTCATGCAAATAACTTAGGCCTTGTGAAAAATATGAAACACTTTTCTGGAGATAAGTTATAGAAAAAAGAGTGCTCTACAAAAAATGTCCCATAAAATTTTCTCATAAAATTGATGGTTGCGTCAAAAAATTGAAAAAATAATAAAATTTCTTTTTAGTTCAACTTTGACCTCGAATAACTTTTGACGGAACTTGTAAGAGACCTTTTTTGTAGATCAATCACAATTGCATTTTTCAATTGTTTTTCTGATAACCTCATTTTCTTATTTTTTTAACAGTTTTTGTGTCGTATCGGAAAAACCGATGGAAAATTCAATTTTTTTCACATTAACTTTTTTGTTGAGCGTGCAAAAAGGATAATTTTTTGTACTGAAATTTGAAATTTTTTTTATTGGACCAACGGTTTAGGAGATATCTTCGTTTTTTTGATCATTTTTGTCGAACAGTACGCCACTGACGTGGCGAGATGTTACGGGTAGGAAAATCCGACGCGGTTATGTTACATACGAGGAAATTTTCCAGCCCTTAATTATACAAGTCGAAATTTATCCAACCCTAACTTATAATTGACACCCTTATTAATAAGGGATAAAACCACCTGTTAGATGATAAATTTAGCTAGGAAAAGCACTCTTGAATTTTTCAGGATAATTCAGCCGAAATTGTGCACTCGAATAGTGGTATTATTTGAACTATAGAACGATTCAGAAGTCTCTTAACATATGTTAAAAAAAAAATATTGTGATAAATTTTATAGTCTAAAGTGTAATTTCTTAAGTAAAATGGAACCAAAATATTCCTCCTTGAAATAAGCAAAAAATAAATTCTATATTCTTCTACTTGTACATTACCATCTCTCTAATCCAGTGCTTCTCAAACTTTGTCTTAATAACGTCAAAATTTATCCTACCCCACCTGTTAGTTGAATTTCGTTAGAAGAATCACTTTTGCATTTTTTAGGATGATTTATACGAAAATTATATCACCAAATAGTTATACTATTTGAACTTTAGAATGATTCAAAAGTTTCTTAGCATACGTTTAAAAATAATTTTTATGTTAAAAATATAATAATTCAGGGAATATTATTAATTTAAAACAATAAAATTACGAATATTTTCAGTTTAATGCAAATCACTTAGAACTTGTGAAAAATATCAAAAACTTTTATGGAGATAAGTTATAGGAAAAAAGTGCTCTACAAAAAATGTCCTATCAAATTTTCTCATAAAATTGATGGTTGCGTCAAAAAATTGAAAAAATATTAAAATTTCTCTTTAGTTCAACTTTGACCTCGAATAACTTTTGAATGAATAAATATATCAAAAACTTGTTGGAGACCTTTTTTGTAGATTGTTCAATTTTCTACAAGAATATACCTTGATAATTCCGAAATATTGTCACCAACGTGAGCTATAAAATTCCAAAGTGCAAGAGAATATTATTCCCATGTTACTTAAATGGAAAATCGAAATTTGCGATGCGGCACCTCTAAATATTAAGAGCTTAAACTTTCACAGGATTTTTTTTTTTGTCATTCCCAACAATATTTTCGATATAATTAAGAAAAAAAAATCATAATTTTTTTTTGAATCAGTCTAATATATATAATATAAGAAAAAACAAAAATCTCAACACCTACTATAATGCATGAAATTTTGTTTTTAGGGGGGCGGTGGCTACATGAAAGCGTCCGGCAAATACAAATACGAGGCGGAAAGTAAGAGTAAAAGTAAGAGCAAAAGTAGCTCCGGGGCGGCAGTCGTGCCCGTTTGTTTACCACTTTGCTGTGCCTTGCCATGCGTGCTCCTCTAAGCCGCCCCATTTATTCTTTCTACTCTTTTTTTAAATTAATTCTAACCACTTACTATTGCTTACTATTTTTACAACAAAAAAAAAAACATTCTTTTACAAAAAAAAAAAATCCTCCACTTTAAAGTTCAGAACCGTCCTGTACTATATACCACTGATGATGAAAAAAATTGTTAATTCCGAAATCAATTTCAGTCCTATTTCTTATCAATTAATTATTTCTATTAAAAACACTTATGTACATTTAACAAATCTGTATTATAATAATCTATTAGACAATTAATAAAATATTTTTTATAAAAAAAAAAAAAACGAGTTTTCTTTCATTTCCCTTTCCCCAATCTGTTTTTATTTCCTGTACGAAATATAGATACAAAGAGAACCAGGAACCAGCGATCTATGGACCTACAGTCCACATTATATTACGCCTATAGATAGGCATTTCTTGATACATGGCTGTTAAAAGTATAGTATAACTTTTAACAAACTTTTAACAATATTTCCTTATTGATGCCGTATTGTTTTTTTTTCGACACAATAGTGACCGCAGAGGAAGAGGAAAAGAAAAACAAAGATAATACAGCCTGAAACTCTAACAATCTTTCTGACTTTCCAACACCAAAACATTTGCCATTTTTGCTCTGAGTTTAGCTAATAAAAGGAAAAAATCTTCTGGACGTGAGATTTGAATCAAGTTGGCTTTGCATTAGAAGCCAATGTTGGACCCAATACATTGGACTATTAAGTTAAGACTAGTAGGCTTGGCTTAAAAAACATGGCTACGTATTTTGTGCAACCAAAGAATTTTCCTTGCGTTAATTAATTAATTCCTTACGTAATTTATACATAAGAATCCACGAAATAATGCAAGGATCAGTTTCTGAAGTGCGAAAAAAGCAAGAAAGCTTATTATCGTCCTTTTCCAAATATTAAGTACTATAAGTACTACTCACTTATAAGTACGACGAAAATCCATTGACTTTAACCATAAAAGAAATGTGCTTTCGTAGCCTCATATTAAGTTTTGTTTTCCTTTGAATTCACAGCTATTGGACTTACATATAATTTCCTCTTCTACCTAAAAAGACACACAAGTAAAAAGAGAGAAACATTTCAGTAGAAATTAGTTGGCATAGTATACTTCAAACCGGTACAATCTATTTTCAAGTCTAATAAATAGGATTATTACTCAAAAAATTAGAAATACCGGATATTGTAAGATGCATTAGATAGAGATAATAGTATACATAGGTTAAAACCCAAGGACCTGATATCATAAAACTATTGAATAGGCCTTCTCAACGATGAAGTTGGACATTATTATCGCAAGAGGCTTTAGTGGCTTCCCTGAAAAGGGCGCAGCCCTTAAAGGACAATTAACTTTGTTTTTAATTCAACTCGCCAATTAATCTACCACAATGAATTTATCGGTTTATTGAATTGAGACATTATCAAATTGTACCGGTTTTAAAAAGTATAAGACCCTCTGAGTTCTTACGGCTCTTATTCTTTTACGTAGTAAAGAAATATTGAATTTTCCACTTGCTTCCCGCTTTTGCATCACTGACGCTATCTCGTGGCTCTCCTACTAAACTATTTCATTCTTCTTTAACTTCTTAAAAATGCCATGAAGAAAATCCCAATAGTAATGATTTCAGAAGGGAAACCCTAAAAATTTTGCATTAGACTTATGAGGCCCATTTGTAGTAACATTTTTATATCCACCTTACCCACGTGCGCCCTTAATTGCCGGCCAAAATGCTCTACGAAATTCTCCATAAGCCTCACCAGTTTTGGGCTTTAATTTTCACGGCATAGTTCCGGAAATTCACGAATTTATTCCCTAATTAGTCTTTGATTCATCAAATACCTAGAAAAAGTGGGATTTAATAGTGGTTCAGCAATAATTTACCACCCTTTATTGTAATCGGGGTTAAGACCGTTACGCAGCATATGCCGCACCATATATTCAAAAGTAAATGGTCAAGAAATTTATGTTTTTCATTGAAACTTTTCAACCAAACCATTGCTTAAGAATATAAATCATAAATTTTCATTTAGTATAAAAATTTCGTGAAATTAATTACCTGGAACCGCATTTTTTCTTCTCCAAATTGTCAATGACATGTGCCAAAAACAATGAAACATTTCGCCATGATAGAAACGCCATCTCTTCTATTTCGCCTACATAATTTAGCAAATACTCAAACCATTTTAACTTAATCTATTTAAAACATTTAAAAATTATTCTGACTAGACAAATTTTATTATTTATTTTAATACAAAACTATTTTCTACAATAAAATATTAATTATACCTTAATTGATTTACACCTAGTAATTGTTATTCTATCAAAATTATACTAAATTAGTGGGATACGACTTGAATTTTTTGTTTAAAACGGTAAAAAAGAAGTAATGGGTGAATTATTTATTGATCATTGATCGGGAACGCATCATTGGCTTCACTCGGGACTCCTGTAAGAAAAACATGGAAATTAAAAACGTTAAATTGCGTGGAGGTGCGGACGATTTACGTCATTGTTTCGAAGAGGATATGCGGACGGATTGCGTTTCAAAAGTTGACCATTTTCGGTGGTCGTTGTCAAGTTATAATGCACTTCGCAGTCGGCCAAATTGGACACGGTTGTATGGTGGAGGGTGGCATGACTTGGATGGTGATATCGGCGCGACATCATCGACGACGTGTACATGAGTGTATCGCCGCGAAAACTACGTCGATCGGCATGACCTGGATCACCTTCTCCGAAGCACCACCACCAGTAGGCACCACGGCGAAACAATACGGCTCGCAACGTTCGCCGATACTTATCCGACAGGGCACAGTACAGCAGAAAGTTACAGGCGGCATTTAAATTCACGAGCAAATTGAATAAATTACCCAAACCTGAAAAAAGTTCCACGTAAATTTCTTTGCGGAAAAAACGTCTTTCGGCATCAGGAAACTTACCCAGGATAATGTTCTCCTGGCGAGGACCATCGACGTCGTGTAACGTTCTGTATATTAGCATTCCGGCGGCCGGACTTTGACATATTAAAAATAGTATCACAACGGCGATTAAAATTACAGTTATGCGATTTTCTTGAGTGGCAGAATTGCGTTCCTAAAAGCAAAAGAAAAAAATTATTGCAACAAATTGTCGTTTATCTTAACTATTAGATATAAAAGTCTATCTATCCGTTAGGTCTTTAGATCAAGGATATATCCAAGAGGGATTATTGAGGTAATCACTTCCTTGGGGTCATCATTATAATTTGATTTATTATCGTAATCGAATTGATTATTGGATCTATCCTTGCTAACAATATATTATATTACTTTATATATTATTGTATAATATTGTGTAATATAATATAATATATTATATTATATAATATATTAAGTTACTTATGATTTTTAAGGAAAAAATCTTGTGAAAGTTTAAGCTCTTACATAAAATTACTCAAAATAAACGAACCAATTTTATTATAACGTAAACACTTTAAATTTTTGTATCAAATTTTCATGATATAAACAGGTGGTGTAAGTAAGGCGGTGGGGGGAGGGAAAGGTAAAAAAATTGTCCACCTGAAAGTTTAACTTTTTAATATGAAAGTTTTCCCCAAAATAGGTTATTGCCTTACACTTGTTTCTCCAAAAAGTAACAGAGGCCGTAACTGTTTGTACAATATATAGAGTATATTGTGGTCCAATTTATGTAGTATAATTTAATATAGAAATCATACCATAAACATAAATTGGACCACAATATATTCTATATATTGTATAAACAGTAGACTGATTCAAAAAAAAAGATGAATTTTTTTTTTTCGTAATTATAACGAAAATATTGTAGGGAATGACAAAAAAAATCCTGTGAAAGTTTAAGCTCTTAATATTAAGTATTAAGAGGTACCGCATCGCAAATTTCGATTTTCCATTTACAATAACATGGGAACAATATTCTCTTGCACTTTGGAATTTTATAGCTCACGTTGGTGACAATATTTCGGAATGACCAAGCCATATTCTTGTAGAAAATTGAACAATCTACAAAAAAGGTCTTGCACAAGTTTTTGATATATTTATTCCTTCAAAAGTTATTCGAGGTCAAAGTTGTACTAAAGAGAAATTTTAATATTTTTTCAATTTTTTGACGCAACCATCCATTTTATGAGAAAATTTTACAGGACATTTTTGTAGATCACTTTTTTCCTATAACTTATCTCTGTAAAATTTTTGATATTTATCACAAGTTCTAAGTAGTAAAAAAAATATTTTTTATGTTAAATATAATATATAATAATTCAGGGAATTTTCAGTTTAATGCAAATAACTTAGGGCCTGTGTATACAATATATAGAATATATTGCGGTCCAATTTATGTAGTATAATTTAATATAATAATATATAAAAATCATACCATATGGTAAACATAAATTTGAACAGAAGTTCAAACAAAATATTCGTGACGTATTACCCAGATACGTATTTCGATTGCCAAGCAATCTTCCTCAGTGGTCATCAAGTAGTTTGGATCACTCGGTAACTGCTTTGTGATGATTCTACTTGATGACCACTGAGGAAAATTGCTTGGCAATCGAAATACGTATCTGGGTAATACGTCACGAATATTTTTGTTTGAACTTCTGTTCAAATTTATGTTTACCATATGGTATGCTTTTTATATATTATTTTATTAAATTATACTACATAAATTGGACCGCAATATATTCCATATATTGTATACACAGTATAACTGTTCAAAATCTTATTTGATTAGGACCTGTGAAAAATATCAAAAACTTTTATAGAGATAAGTTTTAGGAAAAAAAGTGCTCTACAAAAAATGTCCTATAAAATTTTCTCATAAAATTGATGGTTGCGTAAAAAAATTGAAAAAATATTAAAATTTCTCTTTAGTTCAACTTTTACCTCGAATAACTTTTGAAGGAATAAATATATCAAAAAATTGTAGCAAACCTTTTTTGTAGATCGTTCAATTTTCTACAAGAATATACCTTGGTCATTCCGAAATATTGTCACCACGTTGAGCTATAAAATTCCAAAGTGCAAGAGAATATTGTTCCCATGTTATATAAATGGAAAATCGAAATTTGCGATGCGGCACCTCTTAATACTTAATATTAAGAGCTTAAACTTTCACAGGATTTTTTTTTGTCATTCCCAACAATATTTTCGATATAATTAATAAAAAAAAATCATAAATTTTTTCGAATCAGTCTGATATACATTCTTTTTTTTCCCCAAATCGTATGTCTTATGTTTTGACAACAAAACCATCGTATTAGTGGGTCCCACAAGAGGTAAATATTGAAATATATTTTTTTTTTCATCATTTCACAATTGGCCGAAGGCCAATGTTTTCGTTCATAATCCTATGAAAATATTTTATTATTTATAAATATATAAACATAATAATATAAGTATTTCAATGTTTAACTTATCGATCATCGAAAATAGATCGAAAAACCTATATACGTTTGGTTTTCATTACACACTTATGTACGATCGATAAATAAACGTTAAGTGGCTTTCTGTTGAAACCACTCAATATCTATTTATCTTATATACCAGAGGTTCCTAACGTTTTTCAGCCGCGGACCCCCAAGGAAATCAAGCATAATGCCAAGAACTCCTGAGTGAAAAAAACGGAGAAATTTTCGGACAATATTATATTTTAGTATTCCTTCATTAAATTAAAAAACAAAAAAAAAAACTTTGCAAATGGGATCGCGAATCCCCAGGGGTCCGCGGACCACATGTTAGGAAACAATGTTATACACTTATATATATCTAATATCTAGAAACCTGCGAATTGGTCATCTTGTGACGTTGCTTTTGCGACCGATGCACGGCGCTGATGAGGAAACAATTGAACGTCGCCAGCAACAAAAGCGGCACGAAAACAAACAAAATACACGTGAACCAATAGAAAACGGTGCGATACATTTCATTCATGCCCAGTTGCGTGGCAACAATGGAAATTGTCGTGATCGTCATGTTTTTCGTGAGGCTACAATTCGACGCCGACTCGATCGATTCGATCAACGTTTGATTCGTCAATTCTTCAATATCTACAAAAAAAAAAAATGAATAAAAAAAAATATTAATTAAAAGAATTCATAACTCTTATCACCCCCGCCCCCTAGATGCATCAGTTATCCTAAGCCTTAAAAGTTAGAAAACACATAGCGAAAAGAACTTGAGGAGGCTCTGACCCAAACAATTGCCTTGATTAGGATTTAGAAAAATTTACTTCCGGCAAGTCGCGCCGCCATTTTATGGTTCTTCCCTATATAGTAATGCATACAAGGTTTATAAATTACACAAGTTGCCCCATTAGAAAAAAAATATGACGTCATACGAAGAATTTTGAAATTTGATTCAGTCTGAAGATATATATGAATTTCTTCTGGCTACGTCACGTATCGCATAAGATCACCCAGCCCCCGCTTTAGGGGCGAAAATTTCAGGGGCGGCATTTTGTCATATTTGATATACAATATGAACAAAAATGTGAAAAAATTAGTTTTTAGTTAGAAAAAAATATTTTTCCAAAAAATTAAAAATTTTGTGATATTAAAACTCTGTGTTTTTGCAACCCTGAAGGGGCGGCATTTTTTCATCTTGCCCAGGGCGGCAAAGTAGCTAGAGCGGGGCCTGAGATCACCTGTGTATTTTATTAACCTTGTAATGCATATACCTACGGGGTGGGGGAGAACTGATCAAATCCATTAGAATCTTCCGATTCATAATTATGGAATTTCATCTGTCATTTTTTTCTTTTGTTATAAAAAACAATGAGGTTTACCTACTTTGATATTTAAACAGGTGAACCTCTTATTATCAATCAATAATGACTCAAATAAACAAAAGAACTACCTTCAATTGTTTTCACTGATAAACAAATGAAAAAAAAAACAAACAAACAACTGGTACCTTGCGATTCGGAATTGTTGCATGGCTCGGAATATTCTTGAAATTCTAAAACAACAAAAAAAAATAAATAAAAATTTTCCCTTTTGTAAATAGAACAAAAGGGGATGAAATTTTCTCGACAGTGTTTTGTTATATATGCCAATCTTCTAGTCTATTAATTTTAGTTTATAAACAAAGATTTATGATAGGACCTAAGGGGGAGGGGGTGTAAGGAAAAACATACCTGTGTTATATTGCATTTGATATTCAAACGAAGTGGACGCGGTGGAGAGGAGGCAGAGGAGGCACACGGCGGCGATAACTCTTTTCGCTCGATTTTCCGTACACAAAACTTTCCCCCTGATTGGATGACAAACGGCAATGTAACGTTCAACCGTAAAACTCACCGTTAGCCATATTGAAACATAACCTACAAACAAAAAAAAAAACAAATGAGGGAAAAAAGCTTTTAAAACAGTTGCGCGAAAAAAAAAACAAATCGTATCAATGACAAGTTGGCTCAACGCCAACTATTTAATAACGCTTATGATAATATTGAGTTAATATTCCGACGAAATTATGTTAAAGTCTTTCATTATATCTAATAGGTATGTTTTTTTTTCCGCTCGCTCTTCACTTGTTTAAACAAAAATATCATCAATCAGTCACTCAGTCAGTAATGGGGAAAACGAAAAAAAAAATCGTAAAATTGATTCGAGAAAAATTAGTTAATTTGATTTCATTTATTAGTAGGCGTTGAAAATTTAATGAACACAAAATTAGTGGGCTGTGACGTAGGTATGAGAACATTTTTTTTACCAAAGAAAAAAGAAAAATTTTTAAAAGCATTTTCTTTTGTTTTTTTTTCGTCTTTTCTTTTTCCATCAGAAAAATAATAATTGTTTAAAAATAATAAATAGTTGGCAAATGAATCAGTGACGTCACTCATGATGGCGTTCAATTGTGACAAATCAGATTTATTGTCGTGAATATTTCAAATGTAATGTGCATTTCAGTCGACCAATTAATTGCTGGTTCGGTTCATGAGCACTTTTCTTATTTTTCTCAAATTTACAATTTTTTTTGTATGTTTGTCTTCGTTTAACTCAAAAACAACTGAACAGATTTTAATGTAATTTGATAGTTGAGCACCAGTGATGTAAAAATTAGATCATTACGAAAAATTTTTTTTGAAAAAATCATCCCTTTTATGTTTAAATCAAGATAGAAAAAAAAATCAATTTACCCCATCGAGTGACCCATCATTGGATAGATTTTTAAAAAACAATATAAATTGATCATGTCAATTTTTTTGATTACACCAATACTGAGTGAGTTATACACGTTTTTCTAGCATAAACACCAAATATAGTCAGTCGTAAGCCATGCGAACGAAGTTGTGCGTAAAAAAAAAATCTTACTTGCTGCGTCGACTAGCCAATGCGTGATTCCATAGAAGCGCCAATATAGTGAATATTTGATGCCATGAATGGCATCGTAATGCTCGAACGATAAAATCAAAACAAATAGTAAATATATCAAGTCGGCTATGGCCAATGCTGTCAAATACACATTTGTAGAGCATTTCATTCGTTTTCTGTAACAAAAAAAAGTAAATAAATTAAACATAAGAACATCGATGTAACAGTGTTTTGTTTTTTTTTCATGAAAAACAATTGAATCACTTTATGAATGAAGCCTTTATTAAACTTATGTAATAATAGGGTAGAGGGAAAGAAATTGGAGAAATAAGTTTAGGATCTAGAATCCTTGGAATTTGGCAATAGTAAAAAAAAATGGCGACCTACATGCAAAAATCCTATTGAAATTCTTTACTTCCAAGGCATCTAGATCTAAATCTTATGGCCCGGTATTTTCATTTATGAGTTGATAGTTCCATATCCTTAAGATAGCAATATAATAGAAAAATTCTACAAACATCGCAAACATCAATTTTCATTTAGGAGAAGGATAATGAAAATGATTAATAAAAATAAATAAAACATAAGAACATCGATGCGACAGTGTTTTGTTTGTTTTTTCCATGAAAAACAATTGAATCACTTTATGAATGAAGCCTTATTAAACTTATGTAATGATAGGGTAGGGAAAGAAATTGGAGAAATAAGATTAGGATCAAGGATCCTTGAAAGTTGGGGATAGTAATAAAATGGCGATTAACATGCAAAAATCCTATTGAAATTCTTTACTTCCAAGGCATCTAGATCGGCCGATATTTTCATTCATAGCTAGATAGATCCATATCCTTAAGATAGCAATGTACCAGATAAATTCTACAAACATCACAAACGTGAAAGTACGCGAATCTTTTCTATCCTCCGGATAGATATTTTATCTGGAAGATAGATATCTACCTAGATGTGTTAAACTCTTATTTGTCATAGTTGGCCATTTGTTTACTTCCAAGGACTCTAGATCCACATTGCGTCCCTAATAAGATATTTAATCCAACTCATCCCTTTACTCTTGATCCCCATATCAAAAGTTAAAAATAAAATGTTATTTAAATGCATTTGCAAACATATGACGATTTAAATGATAATTTTGATCTTAACGACTCATCATCATTCGTTTTTTTTTTCTCGTTTCTTAATTTTCGTCATTTGCTAATTAAAAACTTTTAAATTTTTCACATTTATTAATATAATTTATTTTTCAACATATGAGATACAAGTTGGCTCATTCGAATCGCGCCATTTAATTGCCCAATAATTTAATAATAATTAAAACAAATGATACGAGAATTTTGTTTTGAAATCGACATTCAGATGTCTTGTGAGCGACATTCATTTGTTTTGTTATTATGGGTATTGATTTTCAATTGTTTATGGTGGTAGGTACCTTGTTAGGATGATGACG
Source organism: Sisyra terminalis (assembly GCA_958496175.1). Lineage (NCBI taxonomy): Eukaryota > Metazoa > Arthropoda > Insecta > Neuroptera > Sisyridae > Sisyra > Sisyra terminalis. The sequence continues at coordinate 60,004,165 of OY292276.1, forward strand.
GTGATCAAGTTGCCGATGACACCGACAACGACGACAATTGGGACCAGAACACTTTGGACCCAAAAGCGCGACAATTCCAGAAAGCGTTGCGACCCATCCTCCTCATCACTATCGATTGTCACGTTGTTCATCTCCTCATTGGTGTGTGAAAAACAAAACACAAACAAAAAAAAAAAAAACAAAAAAAAACAGCTGAAATTGGAGAAGAAAAAGAAAAATGAAAATTTTGGCCATTTTGACCCTGTTTACACATGGTGATTCACAGGTGCATGTATGTGTATATGGTATGTATGTATGTGTGGAAAATATAATCTACAACATTATTAATTGGCACTATGCCCGGTACAAATTTAGCGGAATTTGAAAAAAACGTTGAATAGAACAAGAGAGAGGGGAGAGAAAAAGAGACAGAGACCCGGGAATATTTAAATGCATTTTAAATGAAGGGCATTATAAGATTTTCTTTTTTTTTTGTGACCAGAAATCAATGCCAATTGAGATGGAAATTAGAATAATTTCATCATTAATCTTTTCACAGTCGAATTATATAAGCGAATATTATAAGTCAAAAGGGGGTACTACCTACTACTGGTATCCAATGTACACACTACTCTATGAAAATGGAAATTTTCCATAGTAGAAAAAATTTCAATCTCAAGTGACCTATGATTTTCGTTTCTTATTTGTTATACCTATAGGTAATAGATATATTAAAAGTTTTCAATTTGATCGCGGTTGGCTTTTTTCTGTATCCATTGGCGGAAGTAGGCTGTGAAAACTTGACAACACACATATTTATATAGTTAATACTATGAACGAAAAGAAAATCAATAGGATGGTACAGAAAATTTCGTGATTCATTTGTTTGTTTTTTTTTCGTTTTTTTTTAATAAAAACAAAAGACGATACGATCAACAGTATATGAATGAAACAAAATTACTTCTAACAGTTCTCCACATTACTCTTTTGTTTATATCATCATTGTTACTATCGATAGTTTTTTGTTTTTTTTTTAATGAAAAAAATGAAATAAAATAAATGAGAATCAAAAAAATTTTAAGAAATTTCTTCTAAAAATCGTAGAAAAAAAATTTTTTTTGTAGAATTCCCATATTGAAAAAGTTTATAGCAAAACAAAAGAAAATCAGTAGGATGATACTGAAAATTTTGTGATTCATTTGTTTTTTTTTCCATTTTTTTTCAATAAAAACATAAGACGATACGATCAACAGTAAATGAATGAAATAAAATGACTTTTTCAAGCTACTAACAGTTCTCCATTTCTTTACTCTTTTGTTTGTATCATCATTGTTACTATCGATAGCTTTTTTTATATTGAAACAAATGAAATAAAACAAATAAAAATAAAAATAAAAACAAATGAAAATCAAAAAAATTTTAAGAAATTTCTTCTAAAAATCGTAGAAAAAAAAGTTTTTTAGTAGAGTTCCCATATTTAAAAAGTTTATAGCGAAACAAAAGAAAATCAGTAGGATGATACAGAAAATTTCGTGGTTCATTTTTTTTTTCCATTTTTTTCAATAAAAACAAAAGACGCAACGATCAACACTATATGAATGAAACAAAATGACTTCTAACAGTTCTCCACTTCTTTACTCTTTTGTTTGTATCATCATTGTTACTATCGATAGTTTTTTGTTTTTTTTTTCTTTATTGAAACAAATTAAATAAAACAAATGAGAATCAAAAAAAATTTTAATAATTTTCTTCTAAAAATCGTAGAAAAAAATGTTTTTAGTAGAATTCCCATATTTACAAAGTTTATAAGAAAACAAAAGAAAATCAGTACAGCTCTTAAGGCAGCGGTTCCCAACTTTATATAACTGCATCCTCCATTATACTGGGTGCCATTTTTCAGAATTCCTCTATAAAAAAAAAGCTATTGCACTCTAATTTTGTGATTCTAGTTACAATTGATCAGCGTTACCTCTGAGATATATATCTCTTTAGGCAGCCATTAGGATCTTTATGTATTTATTTCCCAACTCATGTCTAGAAGATCCAAGAGATCTAAGTTGGCTTTGATCATAGCTGAGCATTCTAATAGTGTACATAGGATACAGTTCTTCCCCTCCTTCTCTCCTCAATTTTTTTTTAGGTCCCCAACCTAATGCTCACTTATAAAACAAAAAACTGCCCCCCCCTCAACCCCGCTGGGTCACTGATGAAAAAAAAATTTTTTTTGACATGCTAGAATGAGTGCTCTTCGGTTCAAAACGATTGAGGTCCTCTGATCTAGTCTTACAAATACTTGATATTAATTTTAAGAAGCGCTGATAATAATCGGCAATAGTCTGGCCGTCCCTTAAAAAACCCACTGTTTGGATACTGCTGCCGTCCCGGTCTTAAATTCCATAGTATGAAGTGATATAGAATTGTACGGTATATACCTATCCACAAATATTTGTTGTCATTATTTACTGAATATGATTTTCAAAGAATTTGGTCAAGTAAGCGTTGCATTCCATGGCCTACGTGATTTTAAAATCACACACAACATACTACGATTACCAGGAATTTAAGTCCTTCCTGGAATATTTAATGTTTGTGATATTTTTTTTTTTTTTTTGTAAATCAAAGCCAACTGAATCACAAGTCTATCTTTTGTTTTTCCAAGAAAAAAAAAATAAAAAAATAATAATAATTAACTCACACTTTGAAACCAAACTACCTTACAACAGTATATGTATTACAACAGATCAGATCAAAGGAACCATGCTTTCCTTTTCTTGCTTTTCTTTTTTTTTTCAATCCTAACATTGTTTCCGTCGTATGGTAATAAATATGGCGGTCACTCGGGTAAGTAAAAAATTTTTCAGGACCCACAAGATGGATGGTCCTTCATCAGCAGTATAAAGGGACCCTGATAATATCTGGTGAAACGGATTTCAATTGTTTTCACTGATAATTATAATTTTTGAGTTGCTGCTTTTCGTCGTGTGTTGAGGGCCCCTGAGGAGGGCGGGGTGGGGGATATGGTCTCAGGCGACTCATGATAATGGGGCGGCATATTGGCTTTAATAATAACTACATAAAAGATTTTGCTTTGAGAGTATATTTTTAAATGATTTAAACAAATTTGACACTTTAATGAAATTTGGGGGAAGGCGAATTTTCGGGCGGCCAAATCGCACGCTATATCCACTATTATCCAGCGATTACACTCATTTGTTAGGGAGCTCCACAAGTTCTTCCACCACCACTACCACCACTGGAATCTAATCAATCAGGTGGGATCAATTGTCCGATTTTTGGGATCAATTTTCTATAGTTCCTATATTGATCATTGATCTCAGCGCTACGTGGAAGATATGCTGACGAAAAAGAAGCCGAAGTAGTTGACAGAAACAAAAGCCAAACATCACTGAAGTAATACGCGAAAAAGGTATCCAAAAGTGGTTTGACCCCTTTCCAAGGGGTAAAAAGGGTAAAGAGGGATTGTTTCTCAGTGGACCAAATTCCACACTACCAAAGCCATCTGTCGGTGTCTTTCAAAAAAAAATCAATTTGTTTAAAATAAAAAAAAGGCGCGAAAAGACTTATGACGGTACCACGTAAACGGGGGTGAAAGGGGAACTTCATAATATCTGGTGAAATAGATTTCAATTGTTTTATAATCTTTGCGATGGTGATTCCTAATAATAACGTAGTATAGAAGAAGGGGAAGACATGGCGGCTCATGAAAATTGGGCGGCATATTGCACAAGAGTAAATAATTGAAACAAATTTGACTTTTAATCAATTTTCTTGACTTATGATGAAAAGATAGAAGGATGGTAAATCTCCGGCCGCCGTGGGCGGCAAAATGGTGCACTAAATCCACTGATTTCCAAGAAATATTAAAACTAAATGGACCCTATTGGTTACAAAACGATGGCAAATAACAATAAAAAAAAACACACACATCACACACGTGCTATATCTATTTATTACATCTTTGATAAATATCAGGCTTGCTATGGAAATTGATGCTTAACTTTTAGTCATAAGATGAGGGGGATGGGATGGGATAGGGGCATTGTCAGCTACAGCAATACGCTGCTACCAAGCAATGCAATATGGCTACTTGATCAAATATTCAAAGATCAAAGTTGCTTGATTGTTATTTGTTTAAGCAAACACCAAATGTCCACATCATAGGTGGCTTGTGTGATTATTTGGATCATGCCTAATCTTCTTCGGCGTATTATTATCGTTTCGCCCTCATAATTTAATCTACCAACAATGAAAAAAAAATAATTCAATAATTAAATAATTAAATATTTGTCGTTCGTCGAAATATATAGGTATATATATATATATATTAATATACATTATACCCAAGTATGTGCAATATTGGCTTTATTTTATTGGCCCCACCAATGATTATGAAATGAGACGATTCATTTGTTTTTTTTTTTTTGTTTGCCCTTTGCAATCATTTCATAAATAATATTTATCCAAAAAAAAAAATTTTTTTTTGTTTTTTTTTTTTTGGCTCCTTTAAAAATAAAATTGAAATCGTTTTTCACTTGTTTTCCACGGTGACTATGTTGACGTAAATAACAGAAAAAAAAATGGTGAACGGTGACACAATTTTTACATGTATATGTGTGTGTATGTGTTGGTGTGTATAAGATTTTCATTTGTTTCCAAATTGTTATCGAAATCTTTCAAGTTTGCAACAATGAAAACAATTGCCAATACGTACCCAACTGTTTAAAACAAACGCAACATTTTTTTCACTTGTTTTATTCTTTTGTTTTTTTTTTGACTTATCCAATCAATTGTTCATTTGTTTCTTCACTTTTTTCACACATTATTTGCAAAGTATTTACTCTTTTGGGAAAGACACTTTTTCTTTTGTTTTTTTTTTCTTTTCGAAAAGCGACGACAGATGCCCGATAATAATCGTAGAGAGCGGCGGCGGCGGCGTCGCGCTCGCTTTTTGATCACTAAAGCGCGCTTTTAAATATAGACGAGTTTTATATTAACATTGAAAACTCTTGCAAAGGAGGCAAAGAGAGTTGGTTAATGAGCGTGGTGCTGCTGCTGCTGATGATGATGCTGATGATGATGCCGTCAGTGACGTATTCGGAGGTTTTGGGTGCCCCGACACGTCTCATCAACAATTTGGACGCCAAAAGCGGAAAATCACGCCAATTCCCGTACCCCTGCACTCTATTCGACGCCATTCCTTTGGAAATCTACGCCTACTATTCAATATAGATTCCTGGCTAATGACAATCGTAGTAGCCTATGCATTCCTATAGTGCGGATACGCACCTGCCCTTATTATGCAAATTTTCAGTTTAAAAATTTGCAACAAATTCATCAACACTTAACCCTTTGAAACCAGAGGCGTACATGGAATTTTTTTGGAGATTTCCCTTCAAAAACTACCCTTCAAGCTAAGGCTATAAGTAACACCCTCTAGACTAATTCAAAAAAAATGATAATTTTTTTTTTCTTAATTATATCGAAAATATTGTTGGGAATGACAAAAAAAATTCTGTGAAAGTTTAAGCTCTTAATATTAAGTATTAAGAGGTGCCGCATCGCAAATTTCGATTTTCCATTTGAAATAACATGGGAACAATATTCTCTTGCACTTTGGAATTTTATAGCTCACCGTGGTGACAATATTTCGGAAAGACCCAGATATATTCTTGTAGAAAATTGAACGATCTACAAAAAAGGTCTCCGCCAAGTTTTTGGTATATTTATTCCTTCAAAAGTTATTCGAGGTCAAAGTTGAACTAAAGAGAAATGTTAATATTTTTTCAATTTTTTGATGCAACCATCAATTTTATGAGAAAATTTTATGGGACATTTTTTGTAGAGCACTTTTTTTCCTAAAACTTATCTCCATATAAGTTTTTGATATTTTCCACAGATCCTAAGTTATTTAATTAAAATAAAAAAAAAAATTTTAAGTTAAAATTATAATAATTCAGGGAATTTTCAGTTTAATGCAACTTAGGACCTGTGTATACAAATTATAGAATATATTGCGGTCCAATTTATGTAGTATAATTTAATATAATAATATATAAAAATCATAACATATGGTAAACATAAATTTGAACAGAAGTTCAAACAAAAATATTCGTGACGTGCCCAGATACGTATTTCGATTGCCAAGCAATCTTCCTCAGTGGTCATCAAGTAGTTTGGATCACTCCGTACAGCTTTGTGATGATTCTATTTGATGATTACTGAGGAAGATTGCTTGGCAATCGAAATACGTATCTGGGTAATACGTCACGAATATTTTTGTTTGAACTTCTGTTCAAATTTATGTTTACCATATGGTATGATTTATATATATTATTATATTAAATTATACTACATAAATTGGACCGCAATATATTCAATATATTGTATACACAGTGTAACTGTTCAAAGTAAGCGAAAAAAATTTATTTTGATTAGGACCTGTGAAAAATATCAAAAACTTCTATAAAAAAAAGTTATAGAAAAAAGAGTGTTCTACAAAAAATGTCCCATAAAATTTTCTCATAAAATTAATGGCTGCGTCAAAAAATTAAAAAAAAAAAAAAATTCTCCTTAGTTCAACTTTGACCTCGAATAACTATTGAAGGAACATATATATCAAAAATTTGTACGAGACCTTTTTTATAGATCGTTCAATTTTCTACAAGAATATAGCTTGGTCATTCCGAAATATTGTCAACAACGTGAGCTATAAACTTCCAAAGTGCAAAAGAATATTGTTCCCATGTTATTTAAATGGAAAATCGAAATTTGCAATGCGACACCTCTTAATATTAATATTAAGAACTTAAACTTTCACAGGATTTTTTTTGTCATTCCCAACAATATTTCGATATAATTAAGAAAAAAAAATTCATCATTTTTTTTTTTGAATCAGTCTACTGTTTATACAATATATAGAAAATATTGTAGTCCAATTTATGTTTATGGTATGACTTTTATATATTATTATATTACATAAATTGGACCACAATATATTCTATATATTATACAAACAGAAACGCCCTCTGTTATTTTTTTGGAGAAACAAGTGTAAGGCAATAACCTATTTTGGGAAAAACTTTCATATTAAGCAGTTCAACTTTCAGGGAGACTATTTTTTTACCTGTCCCTCCCCCCACCGCCATACTTATACCACCTGTTTATATTCATGAAAATTATATACAAAGATTTAAAGTGTTTACGTTATAATAAAATCGGTTCGTTTATTTTGAGTAATTTTATGTAAAAACCGTTCAAAAACAAATGAACGACGTATCGTGGGAAAGGGGGGGGGGCGGTTGAGTAAAAAGCGGGAAGATGAAAAATGCTCGTAAGTAAAATTACATCAATCAAACGTTCCCGCTTTTCTTTAAATAAATATATTGCAAATTTTTTGTCAATTTTTTTTCTAAAGTAATAAATTTATATATGTAGGTATACTTATGTATGTGTATGTATGTTTAAATCGTAAACTACGTCAATAAATCAATTTTAAATGTTTGAAGTATTTAAAATAAAATAAACTATTTTGATGGTCAAGTTGGCCGTGGTGGCGAGGGTGTTGTTCAATTGTTTCATCATCTGGCATATTGATTCGTATAGATCAGGGGTGGCCAGGAAAGCCAATTTTAGTCGTTTGGGGTGGAATTTCAGGTACTAATAATGTTGAATTCATTATAACAAAGAAAATGAAAATTTCTAGCAATAGTTTAGTGCATTCTGGGAATTTCCTCCATAAACTCCCAAAATTTAGACAGCCTGACCCTATGATCTTCGCCAATTCAACATAATACATTTAGACTTATCATTTAATCTAGATATCCATGTACCTTATATAGAAATATAGTATGCCTTTCACCCCCCCCCCCCCTTTTTTTTCTTTCTTCCCGAGGCTACGCCTATTAAACTGAAACGATCACAATACACATAAATGTGTACAAAAGTTCAAACAAATGTATTTTTGATATACTGTTGCCTAGATACGTATTTCGATTGCCAAACAACCTTCATCAATCAAGAAGTATTGGATCTCTCCGTAATTCTGTGATATATAGTGACGAGTCACATACCGATATTATTTGATAACCACTGATGAAGTTACCTTGGCAATCGAAATATGTATCTAGCCAATACATTTGTTTGAACTTTTGTACACATTTATGTGTATCGGGATTGTTTTGGTGTCATTGGTGTAGCTTAGGGAAGAAAAAAAAAGGGATGGGGGGGGGTTGAAAGGCATACTATATTTCAGTATTAAGTGCATGGATAACTAGATTATATGATAAGTCTAAATGTATTGAGTTGGTGAAGATCATAAGATCACAATTCTAGGAATTCATGGAAGTAATTCCCCTGTCAATTCCCAGAATACTTTAGACTATAGCTAGAAAGTATTTTTTTTATATACAATCCCTTCAAAGTCAATATGTTTTATACATAGGATATAACCATTCAAAGCTATGAAAAATTCTAATTTGATTTGACCATGGAATCACTACGTATTTCGGTCCATCAGCCATGGCCATGTTGATCAAATCTTACAAAAACGCAAAAAATTCAATCGCTTTATAAATTGCTACGAAAAACGAGGAATCTTAAAAAAAATTGGCTTAAACAAAAGAGAAACGTAGTAGCCACCGATGGACCATACTTGAAATAAAAAATTTGGTTGCACTTTTGTGCAATAAAGCCATAAAGTACATCTAATAAAACTGCAATCAAGTTTACTAAGTTTAGCACTATTGTGTCCTCCCCCCCCCTTAAGAACCAATCCCTGAAATGTTCAAGTAAAAAATTCCGGCAGTTCTATACAATTTGTTTCCACTCCCCCCCCCCCTTTTTCTACCCATTTTTATAGTGGATACAAAGTGTGTAAAATAAATTTTCTAAGTATTGGATTTGAAATTAAATATCATCTAAAGGGTGGGATTGATGAAAAATTGTACAGGACCTTTTTTGTAGGGTATTTAATGCTCTACAAAAATATGTATTGCAATTGACGTCATGTTAAATAACAAGTGGGCAACGATTGTTTTTTTTTTCTGTAAGAAAATTTTAAAGATATTCAACGATTTCCAAGTATTTTCAATAGTGCTGACGTAGCTGACGATTTTGCCGCCCTCTATTTTCATCATTTCTTAAAAACTATTAGTTTTGAATTACTTAAAAAATATACTCTTTGTATTTTCCTTAAAAAGAAATTTTCTGTGGAATTTTCAATGCCAATATGCCGCCCTTTTGTGTACCACCCGGGACCATGCCCCCCCTGCATCAACCATGTTACACTACTGATAGTACAAGTCTGTTCCATTGAAAATATTGTGCAAATTTTTAAAATATGTAATTTTATTTTATGTAATTTTATTTTTTTTTGACTTACACCACTTTCAACGAAAACGTCCTGTTTAATTGTTTTTAATTGTAACTATATCCGTACCAATTTTCAATATTTATCCAAGCACTCTATGAACCACCATCATCATATATAGCCCACTACGATCACACCAATCACACATCGAAAAAATCAAAGCAGGCACTGACCAAAAAATCGATCACTTATATCATAAAATTAACGTTTTTTTTTTTTTAAATTTCCTTCACATTTTCTCGATTTTCTCAACCAAAAAAAAAAAAAAAATGAACTAATTTCCCCGAACAGGTGTCACCAACTCAGCAACTATTTTTTTTTTATTTTTATTTTCAATTTTTTCAATATAATATTGGCATCACTTATGTGTTTATCAAAGCAGAAGGCACGCAACAAGTATTGACACAAAAAATTTGTACAATTTACCAAAATAAAAAAAAAAAAAAAAAAATATTCGACCAAGATCGACAGTGGTAAGTGTGCAAACAATTAGTGCTAAGCGGAAAGGTAACCATTCGAGGAAATTAATTATTTCTATTTATTATCTATATATATACAAATAAATTTCGTTTCCATAGGGACGTTAGGCGTTTGTTTTTTAACGATCGTTTCGTTTTTGTTTCCTCGTCTATTTAAATCCTCGTAAAAAAAAACAATTTTATAGTTTATTCAATAAACAAACACAATCTATTTACAAATTTTTCGTTTTTTTTTTTTTTTTTTAATTTGGCAACTTAAAAATTTGTGGTCGGTAAGGTTTTACGACCAATGAGGCCAATTTTTAAGAGATTTTTTTTCTTGATGGGATCAAGTTTGCCATGCTTTTCACCAAAGCCTCCTTTGAATACTTTAAAAAAAAGTTCTTTTTATTAACCTCTATCATATTAATTAATTAACTTTTTTTTCGTTCATATAAATTAATTTTCAAGGCAATTTTCGCAAATGACGACGTGTAATTAATCAAATTGATCAGCTGAATCAATAAATCAATCAAAGGTATCTATGAGGAAAAATTGGATTGATGTGTTTTTTTTTCGTTTTTCGTTTTTCATTTTTTTTTTTTTTTTTTTAGTTTAATGATGTTCATTTATTGGTGCGTGCGTGTTTGTTTTTTGGAAGAGTAAACATTTGAAAATTCGGCGGCAGATGTTTGAAATATTTATAATAAATTTGAAAATTGTAAACATTTTCTCCGACGAAAATCTTTTCCTATACATTATTGTTATTATTATTATATGTATGCAATCAATTGATTTTCCGTTGCATACAAGCCAATGTGCATTTTATTATTAGAAGAGCATAAATATTATGTTTCAAGTGGTCTGAATAAGTTGCACAATATTTCTGAATTGAATAAAATATGTATCGAATAATAAAAAAGGGCAATAAATTATATTGGCGAATTTAATAAATATGCACAAGATCCCTGGCCCCTTCGGGGCTCCATCTTTGGAATTTATCATTAATGTTAATTTTAAAAATTCGCGCCTCAACTGACCAAAAGAGTAAGGATTTATAAAAAAGGGGTTCAAATCCTTTTTAGAACCGTTAAATCAGGCAACGTTGCATTTTAATTTAATTCTTATGAAAATGAAAATTTAGCCAAAAAAAAAATAGCATATTAGAATTAAATTCGAAAAGAATAAAAAATAGGCTAAGAAATTCAAAGTTGCCAGATTTAACGATTTTAAAAAGGACTTAAGCCGGTATTCCAATCCTGCAATGCATCATGGGAAATGTATCAAGATGTGGCGCCACCTTAAGTGTGTCTAGAACACTAACTCACTGAAACTATGTTTAAAATTAGTACTCTGGACATACTTGTGGCGGCGCCACATCCTAATACATTTCCCATAATGCATTGCAGCATTACAATACCTTTTTTAAAATATTACCTAACAAAAAAGAGATTTAAAAATCGTTTTTTTATTATCCTTTGGTCTCCACCTTTCTCCTACTTGCATGGCCACATAGTTTTCCATCTACCTCTTCGTCCCTCTTTATGATTGTAATTGTGTAAACTTTTGCCATACCAACAATGGGATTCCATTTTGAATATTTGAAACAATGATTACCCCTTTGTCCGAATTACAATGCATCAATAGGTTTTCAACAGGGGTTGGAAAAAAAATAAAGAAAAATTGGTCAAAAAAATAATTTTCTTCGCACCAATAGTTTTCAAAAGTTTCCTCATAAATCTACAAAGAAAATTCAGTTAATAGATCCAATAGATCATTTTTTTTTTAAATCAAATGGCAAATTCTTTACAATAAAATCAAATTACCAAAAATTATGCCTTCAAATATTTGAAAAGTGTGTCTAGAATACTAACTGATACTAACTCACTGAAAATAAGTTTAAAATTAGTACTCTAGACATACTTGTGGCGGCGCCACATCTTGACACATTTCCCATGATGCATTGCAGGATTACAATACCTTCTTAAATATTACCTAACAAAAAGGAGATTTAAAAATCGTTTTTTTATTATCCTTTGGTCTCCATCTCTTTCTTACTTGCATCGCCACATAGTTTCCCATCTACCTCTTCGTCCCTCTACATGATTGTAATTGTGTAAACTTTTACAATTCCAACAATGGGAATCCATTTTGAATACTTGAAACAATGATTGCCCCTTTGTCCGGATTACAATGCATCAATAGGTTTTCAACAGGGGTTGGAAAAAAATTAAAGAAAGATTGGTCAAAAAAATTTTCTTCGCATCAATAGTCCATCTTCTATATTATTCATAAAGCTGTAAAAAAAAAATCAGTTAATTGATCCAATAGATCATTTTTTTTGTTAAATCAAATGGGAAATTCTTTACAATAAAATCAAATTACCAAGAATCGTGCTTTGAAAATATTTGAAAAAAATTGGCAATGAAAAGCATTAAATTTACGATTTAATTTGTAAAAAAAAATCAATCGGATTATAAGTTTTTAATTTTGAATACTTTTTCCAAATATTTGCATATTTTCTTTAGTAAAAATAGTTTTAACATTTAAAAAACTTCAAAAACATTTTTTTTGAAGTTTCTTATCCAAGTTCCGAACCATTTACCATCAATATCTAGGGAAAAAACCGATTTTCATCTAGTTACATGTACGTTTCACCGTGTTTATATTGGCGAGACTGGCGCAAAAAAATCCAGGAAATGTAGCCAACCTCATTTTGACATTCATACTTGATTTGGGAGATTTCGGTATATTATTTTTCTATTTACAATTAAAACGTGACTATTTATTTGCGGGGGGCTTACACAATGGCATCGGGATCCGGATGTAAATCGATTTGCACCAAAATTGGCCTGCGCCCATTTACCACACATAATTTAATGTACTATTATGCACCGATGCAAGGACTCATTAGTTACACGGCCTTATCAATCAATGTTATGAATCCACCACTATTAGTTAGGTAAATATATTCCGGGAAATATTCCCGTTTTAATATGAGACTATCCTGCGCAGGATAATTTCCGGCCGATGGCCGGTTTAACCTTAAAAAAATGTTATGTAATTGATTTGGTGTTTTCAGGGCTTTTCCAAAACGGGACTTGACAAATATCCTTTTATTCAACACGCTGGTCGGCTCGGGACTGTACATTTATAATCGGGCACATCTGAAAGAGGCCTCGAACCAGGAGCGTGTCATTTACAGTGCATTGGGCGCCTGTTTATATTGTTTCGGCTCGGTTTTGATTTGGGCCATCGGGCGTAGTGTTCTGCCCCGAAATCTTGCGTTTTGCACGGCGGCCGGAATCGGCTCCGGCCTAGTCATCACCAAATTGGGACGGGACTATTTCAATTTCGTCGACGCCAAAGTGGACCGTCCGAAAAACTAACATCCCCCAATAGAACATATATAAACACACATGTAAAATTTTGTTGATTTCGTAAACTATATAACTGTTAAATTCTGTCGTTTTTATATAAAATAGAGTAAATAAATTTCGATAGATTGTTGTTCAATTTTTACCCTTAATGGTTGTGGTTTTGCACGGAAAATATGGACCATATGGGGGCAATCCACCGCAGGGAATCATTTAAAATGAATGCATTAATTTATATGCATCAACATTGCGCTGAAAGAACGTCTTATCTCTGTGGACTTTCACCAGGTTGATGGTTGTAGGTGGTGACCTAGATTTCCTTGGTTCATCCCCGAATCAATCAATTGGCCGGAAAGCATACATTAATGACATGAATTGACATTTAAGTCGTACCGGAAGAAAAATCAATGTTTATCAATGGAAAATGTCAAGGAAATGATTGTCATGTCAAATCGGAAAAATAGATCAGCTGCTCTTGAACTGAATAGCCACGATGACATACATGTGGGGGGATGGGGTTGCTTTGGTATCACCCCCGCCCCGTGGTGGCCGCCACAGCTGGTGGCCGAAACGAGACACTGCTACGTTGGTCGTCATAGTTACGATGAATGCTGCGCATCTCGTGCATTCTTTCAAGAACACACATCATTAAAAACGGAAATTCCGAGGAAAAACATTTTTTATTTTTAAACATTTTCCAACCGATGACCAAATCCTAACACATATCCTTTGATTCTCTTTAAGACCTTTAATTCATTTATCTAAAAAAAGAAAAAAATCGAAAAAAATTTTTAATCTCCACGATTTAATTTAATCTATTGGAGACGCGAAAATTATTCGGGAACATATTAAATAAATGTTTATAGGATAGACAAATTAAACGCAGGGACGCACTAAGGTTGGTATTTGGTAATTTAAACATTGATTTTTTTTTGGATTAAACCATTTTTAAGATGGCAAACATTTATTGACCTGCGAAGATAATCCTGTTAAAAAAATGGTATTTAAAGACATTTAGAAATCTTTTCGGTTAATTTAAATTTAATGGTTTTAGATTATCCCTAATAATTTTGGGGAAACAGACTGATTCAAAAAAAATGATTATTTTTTTTTCTCAATTATTATAGCGAAAATATTGTTGGGAATGACAAAAAAAAAATCCTGTGAAAGTTTAAGCTCTTGATATTAAATATTAAGAGATACCGCATCGCTAATTTTGATTTTCCATTTGAAATAACATGGCAACAATATTCTCTTGCACTTTGGAATTTTATAGCTCACGTTGGTGACAATATTTCGGAATGACTAAGGTATATTCTTGTAGAAAATTGAACGATCTACAAAAAAGATCTCCGACAAGTTTTTGATATGTTTATTCCTTCAAAAGTTATTCGAGGTCAAAGTTGAACTAAAGAGAAATTTTAATATTTTTTCAATTTTTTGACGCAACCATGAATTTTATGAGAAAATTTTATGGGACATTTTTTGTAGAGCACTTTTTTTCCTATAACTTATCTCCATAAAAGTTTTTGATATTTTTCACAGGTCCTAATCAAAATAAGATTTTTTCGCTGACTTTGAACAGTTATACTGTGTATACAATATATAGAATATATTGCGGTCCAATTTATGTAGTATAATGTAATATAATAATATATAAAAATCATACCAGAAACATAAATTTGAACAGAAGTTCAAACAAAAATATTCGTGACGTATTGCCCAGATACTTATTTCGATTGCCAAGCAATCTTCCTCACTGGTCATCAAGTAGAATCATCACAAAGCAGTTACGGAGTGATCCAAACTACTTGATGACCACTGAGGAAGATTGCTTGGCAATCGAAATACGTATATGAACAATATGTCACGAATATTTTTGTTTGAACTTCTGTTCAAATTTATGTTTACCATTTGGTATGATTTTTATATATTATTATATTAAATTATACTACATAAATTGGACCGCAATTATATTCTATATATTGTATACACAGGTCCTAAGTTATTTGCATTAAACTGAAACTTTCCTGAATTATTATATTTTTAACATAATTTTTTTTTTATTTTAATTAAATAACTTAGGACCAGTGAAAAATATCAAAAACTTTTATAGAGATAAGTTATAGGAAAAAAAGTGCTCTACAAAAAATGTCCTATAAAATTTTCTCATTGAATTGATGGTTGCGTCAAAAAATTTAAAAAAATATTAAAATTTCTCTTTAGTTCAACTTTGACCTCGAATAACTTTTGAACGAATAAATATATCGAAAACTTGTACGAGATCTTTTTTGTAGATCATTCAATTTTCTACAAGAATATATCTTGGTCATTCCGAAATATTGGCACCAACGTGAGCTATAAAATTCCAAGCTAGCTTCTTATATGCATTTACCGAACTATTAATAGGTTTTCAGGTTTTTTTCCCGGGGGACGGGGGGCAATATCATCTTTCATTTGCAAGGTATCACGAAAAAAAATCGTTATTTCAGCCAGAAATAGACTAGAGTTTCCCTAATGTTCTTTTTGTTATTTTATTCATATATTTTCACAACTTTAATAATTTGATTTGCTTCTAAGTATGTACTGTTATGAAATCTCCACAGTACATAAAAATTCTCTGGGGGGGGGGCACATGCCCTCGTGTCTCCTAAATCCGCTCTTGCATAGGTTTAAATTTATTTATACAGGTCATATGAGTCGGAGGTGTGCTGTGACTTTCGCCGAACCTGCGAGACTGACTCACCGATCCCTCGGGGTTCGATCGAATCCAGGTCAAGAAAATTGGAATTACTACCCTTACGAACATACTAACTTTAAACGATTTCTAATGGGTTTTTTGACTATTTAAAATGCCTTTAAATGCTTCTTTTTTTTCAATAGGGCTTCGTTTTTTTCTAGAAGTGATTAGAAATCTGATCTAAACTTTTCGGAGTAAATTTTTTTTTGGACTAAAATACGAAATATACATTATGATTTTTTCAAAATTGTATTTTTATACACAGGTCATATGAGGTGTGTTTTGACTTTCGCCGAACCCGCGAGACTGACTCACCGATCCCTTGGGGTTCAATCGAATTTTGGTCAAGAGAATTAGTATTACTACCCTTACTAACTTTAAACGATTTCTAATGGGTTTTTTGACCATTTAAAATGTCGTAAAATGTTTTTTTAAGGGCTTCATTTTCTTCCAGAAGTGATTAGAAATATCTGGTCTAAACTTTTAGGAGTAAATATTTTTTTGGACTAAAATCGAGTGCTGAAACCGATGAGGCTCAATGAAAGCTCGTCACTGAATGGAAACTTTTCTGGTATTAGCATAGTTTTAACTAATTGCCCGTCTTTTTTTTTTTCGTTGAAATGTTTGATGTTGAATTCGTTGTTTTTACGTGGTGTTGAATCGTTACGGGGATGTCGTGTTGGAGAGAGTCCGCACCTGTCGTGCTCCAGTGGGATTGTCGTTTATTTCACTCTAGCAGGTCCAGCAGGAGTCGAGGTAGGATGCTGGCGATGTGAGCGCGAGAAAACGAGCGTTCAGTTCGCTGCAGACAACGAGTCGGTGACGAGCGCCTCCAGGACAACACAGGCGGGCACTGCGGTGAAGGAGCAGCAGGACACCGAGAGTCGGACGTGGCGCGCATGCGCCCCCATGTGCTTCACAGCTCCCAATCCATCCACCTGCATGTGCTGGCTTCGCGTGTCTATATTGTCATACTGCTGGTGATGCTGATGATGATGCTGGTGATGATGGTGCTGGTGGTGCTATGGTGATGGTGCGTGTGTTGTTCACAAGTGTGCGTCCGATTTTTTCGCCTTCTCTCCAATCAAGTGTCCCACTTCACCAACTCAACCGCTGATTTCCATTTGGGCCCTCTTTCCTGCACCGTATCGCCGTTCATTCTTGCCAGGAGTACGGCCACCCGTTCCCCCATCTAGAGACGTGTGTGTGTGTGTGTGTGTATTTGTGTGTGTTCCGTCGTGGAGGAAATTTGGCTCACATGCGTGCGCGATCAATGCAGCAAGGATTTTCCACGAGCAACATGAAAATTTTCTCGGTCCTCCCAACACCAAATCCCCGATAGCCCAGAAGATAGACCATCGCGCCAATACAACGAACCAAATAAACCATAATAGCCACACATATCACATTATATAAGTATGTATCAAAGCCCGTTTTTAAAATTTAATTTATCCCGCCAACATACACATATAAATATATATATATATATATAATCCCTTTGCCTGCATAATCCCACAGTCGCCACAAAAGCGAATCGTCCGATTTGTGTATATATACATTACTAATCCCCACATTTATTTTAAAATCTAAAATTAATTCCCCCAAAAAAGGGACAAGCAAGATACGGCGATAAAGCTTACCAGTTTATGCAATCCGCCACACATGCATGTACAACTGATTGCCTATACGACCACATAAAGTCAATCTGAAATTTTCCATCTTATATTATAGTATCTGTGAATCGAAAACTATGCAATAAAAAGAGAGTGAAGTTAAATTCGATTTTGTACCTACTATACTTGTTGTTGTCTTTGTCTCATCTTTCGTTCATTTGTTTTCTCGCTTGTGCGCCTTTCCTTGTAGGTATAAGCATGAAAACATTGATACATACACATGTGCCTCATTTATATGTGTAGAAGTATACGGGTGCCGTAGTATTAGTAGTAGTATTGGCGAAGGGTGGGGGATGGTGGTTTATGGTACATATATATATATATATATATATATTAGTAGTTGAAAATCCCCAGCTAAATGCACCATTTTCTTATAGACAGAGAGCTTTTGTCATGTTTCAAATGCGAAAACGTGACATAATTATTGTCAATTTTCAAATGGCTACCTCGGCTTTAATAATTTCGATCGACTTTTCCTCTCCCTCGCAACCCTTTCGTCCTTCGGATTACCCTAAAAGATAAAAAATATAAAAAAAAAATAACGCCATTATGTTTATACATTATACAAAGTTTGAAATTTTAAAAAATAGATCTAGTAGGTCTTGAGATTAACAGTAAAAACAAATGAGAGTTGCACTGGTGCAAAGCTATAGCTGCAGGGGTCACCAATAACGCCATTATTTTTATATTAAGTATACAAAATTTGAAATTTTAAAAAAAAGATCATGTAGATCTTGAAATTAACAATAAAAACAAATGAGAGTTGCACTGGTGCAAAGCTATAGCTGCAGGGGTCACCAATAACGCCATTTTTTTTATATTAAATATACAAAATTTGAAATTTTCAATTATAAATAATGTATCATATAGGTCTTGAATTTAAAAAAAAAACAAATGAGAGTTGCAATGGTGCAAAGTGCTATAGTCGCAGAGGGGCCGTCGATAAATTTTTAATAGATGATAAAATTCAGATCTCAGCTTTTATATTTGTTTAAATAAGAAGACAATTCAGGTTATTTAAGATCTTTTTGATTTTTTATTTAATATTTTTACTATTCAATTAGCAACGTTTCGTTACTAATCGTAACTTCTTCAGGCTTCTTGATTCACAGAAATCAAATATTTTTAATTTAAATTCAATAAAATTTATTGGTCACTCCTGCGACTATATAGCACTTGGCACCAGTGTAACTTATTTGTTTTTATTATTATTTTCAAGATTTACTCGATCTTTTTTTTTTTAAAATTGAAAATTTCTTGAAATTTAAATTTTTTTAAATACGCCTGATCCTATTTTATTGAATTTAAATTAAAAATATTTTATTTTTGTGTATCAAGAAGCCTGAGGTAGTTACGATTAGTAACGAAACGTTGCTAATTGAATAGTAAAAATATTAAAAAAAAAATAAAAAACAAAAAGATCTTAAATAACCTAAATTGGCTTCTTATTTAAAAAATAAATTTTTAATGTTGCCAGTTTAAGAAAAAAAAACCCATTAATTTATTTATAATAGAAAATTTTAAAAAAATGAATCTAGTAGGTTTTGAGATAAACAATAAAAACAAATGAGAGTTGCACTGGTGCAAAGCTATAGTTACAGGGGTCACCAATAACGCCATTATTTTTATATTAAGTATACAAAATTTGAAATTTTCAATTTAAAAAATGAATCGAGTAAGTCTTGAGATTAAAAAAAACAAATGAAAGTTGCACTGGTGCAAAGCGCTATAGTCGCGCCGGGGCCGTTAATAAATTTTTAATGTTGCCAGTTTTAGAAAAAAAATGCCATTAATTTATTTATAATAGAAAATTTGAAATTTTCAATTTTAAAAAAATGGATCTAGTAGGTCTTGAGATTAACAATAAAAACAAATGAGAGTTACACTGGTGCAAAGCCATAGTTACAGGGGTCACCAATAACGCCATTAATTTATATATATTAAGTATACAAAATTTGAAGTTTGAAATTTAAAAAAAAAATCGAGTAGATCTTGAAATTAACAATAAAAACAAATAAGAGTTGCATTGGTGCAAAGTGCTATAGTCGCGCCGGGGCCGTCAATAAATTTTTAATGTTGCCAGTTTTAGAAAAAAAATGCCATTAATTTATTTATAATACAAAGTTTGAAATTTTCAAATTTAAAAAATGGATCGAGTAAATCTTGAGATTAAAAATTAAAAAAAACAAATGAGAGTTGCACTGGTGCAAAATGCTACAGTCGCTGGGGCCACCAATAAATTTTTAATGGTTAAGACGTACGTCTCAAATTCCGCATTGGAGATATGAAAAAAAATAATCTTAATATCGCAACAAATTGAAAAAATGCACTTATATTTCATTAAATGTATAATTTTAATTGAAACCCTATAGGCTTTTGTGCGATTCTTTTCTTTTTCTATCTTCATATGTTTTGCACTGTTCTGTTAATGCATCAGACAGATTTTTGTTTCATTCACATAGCAAAAAAAAAGCGAATCGCAATGAAAAGAAAAACAAAAGCAAAACGCGAAAACAAATGAAATGCATGAGAGCCTTACAACATTAATCATAAATAATAACATTTTTTTTTCGATCAAGTACCAGCTTCCTCGTTAAAAAAAAATTATACAAATTGCAGATATTTGAATAAAAAAAATAAAAAAAGAGAACGTAATGAGGACGAGATGAGGATAAAGACCTCTTTTCTAGACTTTTAATTTACAACTTGTCTTTGAATATAGCCTACTTGTTATTCATAGATGTCTTTTGTTTTGAGTAAACAAAAAGATGTTCATTTTTTTCTTTTTTTTTCATGTTTCACAGGTTGGATGAGATTTGTTACGGAGGATGTTTCGGGACTATAAGAAATAGCCGGGATTGATGGAATTTGCAAGTGGGGGGTGGGAAGATGGGTCCAGGTCCACCTCCCCCGATATGGAACGACAATATTGGAAGTACGACGACGGCCGTTCTCGATCCGGATTTGACGCATCATTTGCAGCATTGTACATGTCCGTGCAGCCACTTGGGGTACACGCCGAAGACGATGCCGCGCGTACGGAAAATACCACCGGATACGGTGTTGCCGCCGCCGCCGCCCTCGGCGGCCACGCCACGACGTCGGCAACACTACAGTGCGGCAGTGCCGCGGACGCCACAACGCAAGGTGGCGTCTTCGGCGACACAAACGCCCGATCCTCATCGGCGGCAATACGATCTGATAACACCGCAGGTGCCACAACCGGTTTACGTGGAAGTCAATCCATTGGGGCTTAAATCGGAAGTGCAACAACAACCGACGCCGCCTCCGCCGCCCATTGCTCAGGTGCATCGGCACCATGCGAATGCAACGGCCACGCCGAGTCGAATCGCTCCGGCCGGAAGTTATATCTACGTGGATTACGAACCAATTCGCCGGACGTCGCCGGTGCGATATTGGCAAGCGACGCCAACACCGGCCGCGACGGCGGCCCCGCCGCGTACTTCCCTATCGCATCACCTCTCCACACATCCACGTCGCTACTTTGTCCAGCAGGACGATTCATTTTCGGCGAGCAGCGCCGAAGATGAGCCCAACTACCATCGCCGCCCCTGGTGCTTGTGTGTGTTCCTCTGTTTTTTACTAACCGCCCTCAGTGCCGCCCTCATTGTTCCTATGCTAATTAATAAAACGTACTTGCCGGAAACGACATCGCGGCAAAACACCACGTCGACGACTTCGTCGACGTCGACGGCGCTGAACGCCACCGCCGTGAATAAATACGCGCCGCTCAGCGCCAAGCAGCGCCTCGAGGCCATCAAACGGCTGTTGAAAGAATCGCCGTTGATCGACGCGCATAATGATTTACCATGGAACATCCGCAAATTCGTTCATAACAAACTACGCGATTTGGACTTAAGTAAAGGTTTAAAGGACGCAATGCCGTGGAAAACATCTCCGTGGTCGCAAACCGACATTCCACGAATGCGTGCCGGACTTGTGGGTGCTCAATTTTGGTCGGCTTATGTGCCGTGCGAGACTCAATACGTGGACGCGGTGCAAATGACTCTGGAACAAATTGACGTCATAAAGCGGCTCGTTAATGTTTACAAAAAAGATTTACACCTGGTGTATAGTGCCAAGGAAATTCTCGATGTGCATCGCACCGGGAAAATCGCATCGTTGATTGGAATCGAGGGCGGTCACTCGTTGGGTAGTTCTATGGGAGTTTTGCGGAGCTTCTACGATTTGGGGGCGAGGTATGTTCCTGGAAAATATATGGAAATTAAGAGATTTATTTGATTTTTTTTTTTTAGATATGTAACGTTGACTCACACGTGTGATACTCCATGGGCGGAAAGTTCAAGTGTGCATGAAAGCGGTTTCGTCGAGCCGCCTCCTAGTATCGAACTAGGTCTCACCAATTTCGGACTGAGCATCATTCGGGAAATGAATCGGCTGGGGATGATGGTCGACTTGTCGCACACGTCGGTGGCCACGATTCGGGCGGCCCTCAATGTGACCAAAGCGCCGGTGATATTCTCGCATTCGAGCGCCTATGCCGTGTGCAATTCGACCCGGAACGTGCCCGACGATCTTCTGAAACTTTTGGCCAAAAATCGTGGAATTGTCATGGTGAATTTCTATGCCAACCTGGTGAACTGTAACGGCTCGGAAACGGCGACAATGCGTGATGTAATCAGCCATATAAATCACATACGGAAAACGGCCGGCGTCGATTATGTGGGACTGGGTGCGGGGTATGACGGCATTAATGCGACCCCAAGTGGTTTGAGTGATGTGTCCAAGTATCCGCAATTGTTGTCGACATTGCTGGCGGAGCCGGGTTGGTCGGAACGCGACATTCTCAAATTGGCCGGTTTGAATTTGTTGCGCGTGTTTAACGAGGTGGAGAAGGTGCGGGACGGGTGGAAGTTGGCGGCTGTGCCGCCCGCCGAAGATGTTCACCCACCGGTGAAGATGTCACAAGACGCGCCCGAAACCCCTAAGTGTCCTCCACGTTACGCTGACGATGACGTCGGCACACGCACCATCAACGCCACGTCGGCACCCTCCTGACGTTCACTTCATTGTTAGTTCCCCATTAAAACAATACAATACACTCGAGGACACTTCATCCCCTTCAATATCACCAACCCCAACGATTATCGTCACAATTATTACTCACTTGACAACAATTTTCATCCCTCTCATTCGCCTAATGAATGCTTCAGTGGAGCCTCTTAATATCAAACAATGACACACTCTGCCATTTGACGCTCATAACAAAGACAAAAAACCCCCAATGTAAATTGCGTAAAATGCCCACGAGGGATCTATTAAAACGAGACAGAAAAAGAGCAAACAATTCGAACCTAAAAATAATAAAGCGGTTAATTTCAAAGTTGTAATAATTAAAAACCGAAAAAATTATGTCCACAATTTAATTATAAAAAAAGGGAAGAAACATACTTACGTAGCGCCCCCCCCTTTTCCGTTTTTTTCCTTTTTAAATGTTTAAAAAGAAAACCTAGAAAAATTTATATATAAAAATGCATGAGGAAAAAAACCAAAAAAAAAAAAATTATATATTTACTAAATATTTTGCTAGTCATTTAAAAGAAAATAGTGAATTAATCGAAAATTTGTCGTTTTTAAATTGAAAAAAAATCAAAATATGTGATAAAAATAACAATATATTACCAAAAAAAAAAAAAATTAAATAAAAATTTACACTTAAAATTTAAAAATTCCACCCACGTGGCGTGGCTCGTTTAATTGCCGATAAAGTAAATTTTGTCCATTGTAGGGAAAGCCACCCGTGAAACAAACCGCTTGTTTTCGTAGCGCGCTATTATCGTCCCCCAAAAACTGTAGAATTCGTCGTTTTTTTTTTTTTTTTTGTTCAAATTCACGCGGGAAAATTACCAAATATAATTTTCCTCGTGGGAACAAGGAACGCGAAGCGAGCATATTAAGTGTAAATTTTTTAGGGAAATTTATTTCTCCAGAAATTCGTGTGTGTAAAAATTTTATTGCATTTGTGCTGGCACAAAGATTATACGGTTAATAATTTAGTGGTGTTTTTGATTTGAAAAAGAAAGTGGGAAGAAAACGAGCGGGCAATTTTTTAACCGATTTGATTTGATTGGCGGGAATTTTAAATGGTTTAATTTTTTTGGGGCTTCCAATGAGAAAAATAAAACTAAATAGTTTTCTTTGACTTTCTTTTTCAATGTTTGTTGGATTTTTATTTGATTTATAGTACAATCAATGGGAATAGTGAAACACGTGGATGATGGCGGTGACTTCTATACGGTCTTATTCCTGTATTTCTGTATAGTGGAATTCTGGGTTATTCCTCGAATTTAATGAAATGGTCGACACTTGAGGAATAACATAGAACGACATAATATAGGAATATCGGAATAAGGTCGTTTAGCAATAAAGGTGACCATGCTTATTTAAAATTCATTCTTTAATTTGTTTAAGGTATGAAGATTTAAAAAATTTATATTATGTGAAGTCACCACCAATGTTTGTTGGGTTTTAATTTGATTTATAGTACAATCAATGGGAATAGTGAAACACGTGGATGATGGCGGTGACTTCTATACGGTCTTATTCCTGTATTTCTATATAATGGAATTCTGGATTATTCCTCGACTTAAATTTTGGCCCAGCTTGGTTAGAAAATTACGGAAAATCGTGAGGAATATCATTTATTATTATAAAATAATTCATAAATTATTATTATTAATTGAATTGCAAATATCAGTGATTATCATAAATTTTTAATTGAATTTAAATAAATTTTTATGAAATGGTCGACACTTGAGGAATAACATAGAATGGCATAATATAGAAATATTGGAATAAGGTCGTTTAGCAATAAAGTTGAAAATGCTTATTTCAAATTCATCCCTTATTTTGCTTAAGGGTATGAAGATTAAAAAAAAATTATATTATTTTTGAAGTCACCACCACAAGCCACTGAAGAGCTTAGTCCAAAAATATATCAATTTAATTGTGAATAAAATTAAAGAAGTTTTGATGTGAAATAAATTTCTTTTAGCGCCAATTTATAAAAAAATTTAGTTCATATAGAAAAAAAAAATTTAGTCGCTATAGACGAAAAAATTTATTTAAAAAGTACCTATATGATAAATTTAACTTAGAAAAAAATTGTATTTTCCAAAAAAACAACAAAAAAAAAATAGAATAATTTTTTGTAACAAATCCAAAAAGAATTTTTGAAACAATTTCTCCAATTTTTAGAAAAAAAAAATAAACGTTTTTTACCCTTCTTATCAACCAAAAAAAAAAATCAAAATCAAATCAAACATATTCAATTGCATTTAAATCGTTCATTCCCCCCCATACTTTATAACGAAAAGAAAACAGTTTGAAAAAACCGCCCAGCCAAAAGCCATCTAGCCGCAATGCTTTGAACTATTTTTCAACGCTCATTATATGGCGCGGAAATTTCAAATTTTTTTCAAATTTTCAACCTAAAAAAAAGATTTTTATACTTAAAAAAAATAGTTTAATAGCTAAACTTTTTATCGAAAATTTAATGAGAAAAGTTTTAGGTGAAAAAATAGCATGCTTTTTGAGAAAAAGCGCCTCCCTCTACCCCAAAAAATAAATGCCACAAATTCCCCTGATCCCACCCCGACAAAAAAAAAAATTGTTCGCGTTTTATTGTAGCGTCATTGAAATATCACAATATGACGTCACAATCATTGAGCCAAATAAATTCCAATGCCAAAATAGAAAATTTCCGCATTACATTCACAAATTTCATGTTCGTCTAGAGAAAGTTCAAATTATCACTGCCATAATTTAATAATTAAAAAAAAAATTATAATATAATATAAATATAATTACCAATTAGTGTGATTTTTACATTTCCATATGAATCAATCGAAAAAAACTTAGAAAAAATTGTACTTTAAAAAAAAATTTAATCGAGTTTTATAAAAAAAAAAAAAACTCCGGAAAAATGTGGCTTAGAGCTTTATCTATCCCCCCCTTTCCAAATTTTTAACAAAAACAACCCCCTAGTATTTTATCCCTAAAAACCATTCCAACTTCCTTGTTCTTCTCCCCATCCCCTGTTCAACCAAAAAAAAAATTTTTGGAAAAAAAAAATAATACAAAAATTACGTGTGATTTAAATAAAATACAAAAAAAATAAAATTATTTATTTAAAAACGAAAACAAAAACAAAAGGAATATATATAGAAAAGTTCTTAAAAACGCACAAAAATAAATAAATATAAAAAAAAAAAAAAATTCCCGATTTTTTTTTGCTTCCATTAAAATCACATCCCTTATTTGAATTACAGACGTCCAAATTAGCCTCTCGTTCTGGCGCCCTCGAAGAGGGCGCTGCTAGTAGTGGCAAAGGATTTGTTGACCACCTCTAGGTCCACACATTTTATCAACAAAATTCAGCCATACGTCCATGGCGAACAGGGCCCGATTGTAGATGTAAGGTTCGACTTTAAGTCGCCGCGGAATTTCCTCAAACACCAAAAACATAATGCGATGCGGATGTAAACGTTCACAACGATTGGGCGCTTGGTAACCTCAACAAAAAAAATAAAAAAAAAAAAAAACAAAAAAAAATGGCTAAT
Source organism: Sisyra terminalis (assembly GCA_958496175.1). Classification (NCBI taxonomy): domain Eukaryota; kingdom Metazoa; phylum Arthropoda; class Insecta; order Neuroptera; family Sisyridae; genus Sisyra; species Sisyra terminalis. The sequence continues at coordinate 60,030,383 of OY292276.1, forward strand.
TTTTAACACAACTTCCGGGGCCTCAAGTTGAAACCCAAACTTTGGAACATTCCACCCATTTTGTGCTTATTGTACACAGAGATGGCGCTTCGGTTGTTAGTAATTCGTTTGTTTTTATTTTTAAAAAAAAAAGTTTTAAAGGTTTAAAGTCTTTCATACAATAGTAGAAGGCAAGGTGTATAAAATACACAAGTGGCCTCATGGTGGCTACGTGACGTATCCAGAAGAAATTTGTATTTATCTTCAGACTGATTCAAATTTCAAAATTCTTCGTATGACGTCATATTTTTTTTTTCTAATGGGGCAACCTGTGTAATTTATAAACCTTGGATTCAAGGAGATGAGTCTTCCTCCCTTTCCCTTTCCTGCAATAAGAGTTCTACTTCCCTAATCAAATAAAATTTTTGAATCCACCAATGATAATACGCTATCACTGTATGAATAGAATGAACTAAGCATAAGTTGGTTTGAAACTTGGGTTTTAATTTTTCCAGGAAGGGGCCGTTCATAAAATACGTTTGCATACAAGAGGGGAGGGGTCTTGCTGAGTGTGACAAGATTTGACAGGGTTAGGGGGCGGGGGGTCATCGGTAACGTGACATTCGCCGTTTGTCAAAAAATTTTAAATTGATATTTCTTTCGACTATAGTGTTTTTAAATGTATAGAAATTTGTGCACTTTTAATTGAAATTTATCATATTCAGGGGGTGGGGGGGCTTAGTTTTGTGACGAAATTTTTCTAGGGGGGTCACACAGAAAGTGTGACACAGCGTGACAATGGGGGGGGGAGTCAGAAAAAGCGTATTTTAGCGTGACATATTTTATGAACGGCCCCTAAAATTAATGATGATGATGAAAAATATGGGACCTAATTGAAAAATATTAATGAATTCGGGGAGAGGAGAGAGGGAATCAACAATAGGTAAGTATCCAAAAAAAAAGCATTACTGACATCCCTTCTTCAGGTGACAACCTTGATTTAAAATCTATATGGTAAATTTTGCTAAATTCTCATCCTAAAAATCCCTTCAACTCTTTTAAATTGTACAGATTTATTCAAAAGTCTTTGTAGATCATATATAATACCGATAATTCCTGTTAAAATCGGAATTAATTTTTTTTTTGAACTAATTTCTATAATTACCGGTAAGTTAAAGCAACAATGGCATAAAAAAATTACTGTACTTCCTAAATCCCCATTTCTTTGTTACCCATGGTCCTCATATTATGTCCTTAAAACCTATTTAATTTTTATTTCCCCCCTCACCCCTTTACTTGTTGAAGCAATTTTTTTGCAAATTTTTAATTTCACGATTATTTATGTAAACAGTGCATTATTAATATTCAAATTATAGCGTATTTTTAACAAATTATAACGGAGTGCAGCTCAGTGTAGCCCGCCATTTCACCAAGTAACATTGTTTGCCTATACATCATTCTAAATCAAGCTTAATGGCTTGGTTTGAAACTTGGGTTTAAACTTTTCCAGTTTATGTTTAAAACCGTTACATTGCTAAGTTTTAAATATCTTGATTTAAAAGGGGAAAAAATACTTAAATTCCTTTGATCATAAAAAACGGGGGCATGGTCCCCCCCTCCCAAATCTTCCGTTAAACTTTCTGACCCCAATTTGAATTCTTTATTGTAAATTTTCGTACCTTTAATCCTACTCTACGCCTAAACTTTAATAAACTGTACGTAAACTGTAATTTGTAAAAGTAAACTGTAATTTTATTGGTTCAAAAGTCTTTGTACATGTTACTTTAGGGTGTCCGTTATTTCCCAAATTGATTTTTTTACAGCGGTCGCTCCCTGAATTTTTAGTTTAAGATATAAAAAAGAATATCTAATACAATTAAGCTCTTAATTTTTTGATTAAACCAATTAGACTTTAATAATAAATAAACCAATTTGCTAAATCAATGCCAAATTCTATTTCCGTTTAACAGCATGGCTTCAAAGGTTTGGAGATATGATAAATGTCAGTTTAAAAAATGAACTTCAAAATTACTTGATTTACATCAAATTTTGCGATTGAAAATCGCAAATATTTTCAACAGATTATTCTTTAGTGTTTTGAATTCAAATATGAAACCATCCTATTTAATTTTCAATGAAAATCTTACAAGGAATAAATTTATAATAAAATAGCTTTGTTTAAAGTTGGATAGATGGTATACTGACAGATTGACATTTCAAAGGAAATCCGGAATTTTTACTGACGGAATTTGAATTAAATATCCGAATTCCAACCAATTTAAATTAATCAACTTAATTTTATTATAAGAATGAATATATCAATGGTCTTTGATGTTTGGAAACAAGTACAAGAAGCACGTGACCGGAAAATATGTTAAAATAATGGACTTTTCACCAGAAAAGTATATAATTAAGTTAATTGATAGAATTTTAGGTGGTAAAATTTTCAATTCATATCAAATTCTATTTCTGTTTAACCGCATGGCTTCAAAGGTTTGGAGATATGATAAATGTCAGTTTAAAAATAAACTTCAAAATTACTTGATTTACATCAAATTTTGCGATTGAAAATCGCAAATATTTTCAACAAATTATTCTTTAGAATGTTTTGAATTGAAATATAAAACAATTTGCTTGATTTTCGATGATAATCCCACAAGGAATAAATTTTCTAGCAATATGGCTTGGTTTAAAGTTAGATAGATGGCATACTGACAGATTGACATTTCAGAGGAAATCCGGAATTTGATTTAAATATTCGAATTCCAACCAATTTAAGTTAATTAATTTAATTTAATTGTAGGAATAAATCTATTAATGGTCTTTGATGTTTGGAAACAAGCACAAGAAGCACGTGGCCGGATGAGATTGAAAAATGTATCGTAGCCGTTGTAGGCGAGGAATTTTCACCGGAAAAGTATATAATTATGTTAATCAATTCAATGGAATGATTCTTAAGTTATTTACAAAGGATCAAAGATGTTTTTTCTTCATTATTTGTAAGTATTTGGATTCTTAATTTACGCAATACTTAATTCTATTTTATTTTTTTTAGATTTACTTGCAATGGTCTTTCCTTTCGAGACTTTTCCATTCAAAATGGCGGAACCCTGCAAAAAATTCACTATAAATAATGAATAAGGGGTGACCCCGCTTATTATCGAGGGACTCACTGGAATATTGGACTTGATCCAGTGCACGTAAAACGTCCCGTTTTGCTCATGGTGTCCGGCATCGGCGTCGATCATAATCAACGTGTAAGTCCTGCCCTGGCACAAGAAAAACAAAAGTTTAAACATATCCCGAAAAATTTCTATTTAGTCTTCGAAAAGAACTTAATACGAGAATCATATGTCATATGTGGGGCACCTTTAGGGCACTGGGAAGTGCGACCCGGCGCGGTTTCGTCTGCAAATACGACTGCGACATACGGACACTGCAGTTGTTCATGCCGATCAATTTGCCGCCCGCCAATTTGACGTTCAGGTGCGGCTTGAAAATGCACGCATTACTCATGTAGCGGGCCTCGATCGGGCGGCATATGTGTTTCTCCCGCACCTTGCGCACTTGCACGCCCAAAAAAAAACCAATCAGATAAATTGTCACGAAAAATTCCCAGTTTTTTGTCATCATTTTTGACGTTTGGGTCCAAGTAATTGGACCGGTCGGTTTCCAAGTAAACATTGACGGCCATTGTTTACATAATCTGGCCGGGTATCGACATTTGTTTGTACAGGTAAAGCCATTTTTTCAATAAAAACAATTGCTTATCATAGATTAACAATAATTGTTTTTTCCAGACTCATTTAAGTCGTTAAGTGGACCATAAAACGATCGTCAAATATTCACTCCAATATAAGATTGAAACAATTGAGGGAAACATTTAACGTTTTTGTTTCGACCATGTTTTGTTTAACTGTTCTGATATTTGTAGGCGTTACTTCGGGTTTGGTAAGATTAAATGCAAATACCTGTGGATATTTAATTCTAAAAAAAAAAAAAATTTTAGGTTGGAGGTAATTGTGATACCAGTAAATGTGATCCAGATGGAATAATTACATTAGAAAAGATCCAAAACGCAAGTGCTGCAATTTTAACAGATCCAATTTCGACGATGGCCAATTATTTAAATCTAGCATGTCCTGGACCTTGTACCGATATGACCCGAGCCTTAATCATAGAACAACGTGTTTTTAATTTATCTCTAGTCGACCTACAAATTTTACTAATGGGCGGCAAAATGGCATTCGACGCCTTCTATCTGGCCTTTGCCGAAGGCAATCCCAGTCCCTATCTAGAAATCGCTGCCACCGTATTTCGGGACGGCTTATTAATAGCCGTGACCCAAACCAATGCACTAATTTGCCAGGCAAATGAAACAATCAACTATGCCCTCCAAGCCGCCATTGATCATTTAAAAACCACCACGTTGGATTCCAGTGCCAACATGGATGCGCTAAGTAAATGTGCGCAGAAACACCAGCTCCATTTTGGAGACTCGTATCCGAGTCAAATGCGCAATTGTATGCGCAAAGTACTGGGACAATTGAGCGTCGAATTTTCCACCCTAACAAATGCGATGGCCAAGCTGAAGGACCTGTTTATGGTGACCGCCTATAATAAGGCCAATTGTCTGGTGAGGCGCCAAAGTAATGCGGAGTTGCGCGTAGCGCTGGATACGTCCCAGTGCGTCGGATACTGGGAAGACTTGCGACTTGATCAACTTTATCAAATCCTTAATGAATGTTCCCTTGGCGTTAGTAATTTAAGTGGAAAAATTACCACCACGGCCACTAATTTTCAAAAATGTGCGGTCCACTATGTGGAACAATATTATGAGGATTTGATGGATGCCAATATTGTGTGCTAAATATTAATTATAATTTGTATACCTATGTTATTGTAAAAAGAAAAAATCGGTTCAGCAACTATTTGATTGCTAAATTTTAAAAGTTACTTTAAACCGCGAATTATTGTTAAAAAAAATTATTTAGGACAAAGTATATATTTTTATTTGGGAATAGCTAAACCCAACAAAAGTTATCCTGCCAGCCTATGGTTGTGATTGGTTTTAGATAAATAAATTGAATTTAGGAAATAAAGCTTGCGAATTAAAGTTCAAATAAATGTAAAAATAAATCTATTATTATAAAGAGGAAAGATTTGATTGTTTGTTTGTTTTGAAAAGTCTCCGAAACTACTTGGCCGATTTGAAAAATGCTTTCACTGTTGGGGAGCTACACTATTTCCGGTGAACACTGGCTATATTAAATTTTCAAAAAAGTTAGGGATCCATACTAAAACTCCAATAATGTAACCCAAGGCAGGGGGGTCTAACTCTTATGGCAGACTTGGTTCCCGAAATCTCATACTTAGCTCTGCCAAATATAGATGGCGTGGCAAGCATTTCTAGTACATTATAAACAAATAAATAAATTCAAATATGAAAAAGTTTGAAAAAGTTTGTTTTTTGTTCTTTAATGAAGGAATACTAAAATATAATACTTTCCGAAAATTGTACCTTTTTTTCACTCAGGGATCCTTGGCATTATGCTTGATTTACTTGTTAGTCCGCGGCTGAAAAAGATTAGGAACCGCTGGTATAACTTACACTTATAAAAATTTATCTACTGTCAAATGCCTATTGGTGGCCGAGTGGTTAAGGTGACCGCTCCAAAACCATTAGGGTGTTGGGTTCGATTCTTATATCGAGCAAATGTTCATTATTTCTCGATCTTATGGATTTTCCTGAACCCTAGAGTCGCTGAAGACTTTAGTAGTTATAAGGCGTGGGTAAATAACAACTAACAAAAAAAAATTTCTGCAATAAATGCTATTTTTTTTCCTTAATAATACCATAATTTCATGATGAATTTTTTTAACTACGCAGCGTGGCCGTATTTAAGTTTTGTACAGTGCCATCTAGTGGTCGGGAAATAGAAGCTCTAAGGATAATGTGTTACCCGAAACACCTCATACTTTTAATACATATTTGAACTTTCATATAAGTTTCTCGTCTCTGACTTATACAAAATGCATATTTTTAATCAACTCCCCCCCACCCCTTCAGCGTTAAAATCGTTCTAACCTAAAATTTGACCCAAAAAAACGTCCGTAACTCGGGTACCGTGGTTTTGACAAAAAAATTGTTCCAACAAAAAATGTACCTCTTGCCAATTGCAAGAAAAAAAGTTATCAAAAAAAAGTTGAATTTTTAAACTGTTTTTCAGATAACCTCATTTTCTTAATGTTTTTAACAGTTTTTGTGTAGTCTCGGAAAAACCGATGGAAAAATCAATTTTTTTCACATAACCGTTTTTGTTGAGCGTGCAAATAGGCTTATTTTTTGTAGCAAATTTTTTTTTATTTGACCAACGGTTTAGAAGTTATTTTCGTTTTTTTTTTTTTTGGGCCATTTTTGTCGTACAGTACGCCACTGGCGTGGCGAGATGTTAAGGGTAGGAAAACCCGATGCGGTTATGTTACATATATGAGAAAGTTTTTCAGTCTTAAATTAAATAAGTCGAAATTTATTTTACCTCAACTCATAATTGAGACCCTTAATATTAGAGGTTAAATCCACCTGTTAGATCAATTAAGTAGGTAGAAGAATAATTTTTAAAATTTCCAGGATAATCCAAACGAAAATTATACCCCTCCCCCCCCCGATTAGTTGTACGGTTTGAACTATAGATTGATTCAGAAGTCTCTTGGCATATGTTTAAGAAAAAAAAATATTGTGGTAACTTTTATAGTCTAAAATGCAGCTTCTTAAGTAAAAAATCTAAATTCAAAAAAAATTGATAGATACACTGTAAAAAAATTTAATATATTGGTTTTCATCACTTTCGTCAGTATAAAATGTATACATTTTATTAAAGTCTAATGCATTTCGCAGGTCGAAAAATTGTCCAGGGTGCCTTTTTGTGGTCCACGGGTTGGCCACCTTTGACAACCTCTGGTTTAAATAAACATGGAATAATCTATTTTTTTATCTTCATATATGAAATTGTTATACTATCGGTTTATGTAGATTTCAAAAACTCAAAAATTTCTGCACCGATTTTGCTCATATTTTGTCCTAATGTACAATCCGGTCTAAAGATTGTTTCTGTCTTTGTCTTTCATCAGGAACATACCTGCAACCCCAAGAAAACCACTATTTCAACAGTTAATACAATGGCTGCTAACCGAATTTTTTCATTGTTATAATAGTCCAGTGATTTTAAAAGATAAAGCAAATTTTCTTAAAACGTATATCTTAAAGATAAGTTATAATTGGTACAGGTACGAGGGATGCTGCAAATTGATAAGGGATGTGATTCTAATAATAAAAAAATACTCTTATTTAATAAGACCACAGGTTAGGAAACAATGAGTTATACCATTATAGAAGTATAAATTCTTGGTAATATTTTTTGTAATTCCATATTAAGAATAAATGTTTTTTTTTTTTCGCAGGAGGCTACGCCTCAAACAATGTCCAATGACATTTTGTATAACAACGCCATCTATTGCTTTAATTTAGTACTACTAAATCATGTTTTTTCTTTCTATACAAGTTTTTCTTCTCAAGTAGATATAAGTGATAAACAAATGACCATCACGTTTTTGTTTTAAAAACAAAAGCTAATCGATTTTTTTTTAAATTTTCCATAATTACTGGTAAAACATCACAATTAGCGGATTGTAAAACAATGAATGACGTTCATTGTTGACAATATTTACAAGAATGACTGAATATATTTTCAATTGATCGATATATAAAAATGCAATTGCACCAACAGTACTTTAGTAAAATTTGGACAACCATGTGGATTTCCGGATGCATGGTTTTTCTATTCCTCTGCGGATTATTTGCGGTAAAAATTTGCATTTATAAAGTTATTGAATTATTTATAGAAATTTTAATTGTTAGGGGGGTGGGTGTGACGGAAAATGTGGCTCTTTCGAAACGGTGACGATGGCCAAAATTCAAGAGGCCAAAACGAAAATTTTCTCCGATCCCCAGGGGGCGATATTGTTGTACGACCAGCTGGCATGTCCGGGACCATGTCACTATCAGGTGGCCCAATTTTTGGTGGCCACCCAGAAATCGTTCAACGTCAGTATGATCGACGTGAAGTTGCTGTTCGAACAGGTCATCCAACATTTGAACGAAATTTTGACACTTCACAATCAAAACACTGATCCGAAGTTGGCGCCAACGTTGACCCTATTGCTGGACGGATTCTTGGCGAGCATCATCAAAGCTTTCTATTTCCTGTGCGACGCCAATCAGGCGATCAACGAGGCCGTGAACTCCGCGGTACCTTTGATGTCCGCCCAAACCAAATCGTGCTATGTGAGTTTAACGAAAATGGTCCATTGTGCCCAAGATCACAACATCCACGTGGACGGCCAAATCTACGCTCAAACTTCCGCATGCATGCACAACGCCATGGCAACCCTCATCACCACATTCCAATCGTTCCTCGCCATTTTAGATTCGTTTAAAAGTGTCCTCCCCCAGATCACTGTCCAAATTTACGATTGTCTAGTGATTTCCGAGCCGAACAGTGACTTGTTGGTAATGTTGGCAACGGCCAAATGTTTAACCCACGTTCAAGTCGACGGTGGCCGGAAGACAATGGATTTAGTGGGGAACGCCACTGTGGCCGTGCCGGAATTGATCACGCAAATCCAAATGACCACAATCAACCTACAAAAATGTGGAACATTCTACGTGGAAAAGTATCGCAACGAATTGACTTCCGACAATAATTATCAATGCTCTAGATTATAGAAAAATAAATCATAAATCCCAAAGGAATAATTTTGTAGCGGATTTCATTGCATACATCAAAAGACAATTCAATGCTCTACAAAAAAGGTCTCTTATAAATTTTTGATAAGTCCAACCGTTTAATTGGTATTGAAACATCAAACTTTTAGAATCTAGGAAATAAGAGGGGTACAGATAAATTACCCCTCTTACCCTTGTGTACCTTTGTGTCCACCTCTCATTGTATTTATCCCAAAAAAAAAAAAATTTTAAACTTGTATTTAAAGAAATAGTCCCAAATTCCCATGCATTTATAAACTCAAATTAGGCAACCAGTAAAGTTTATATGTAAAACTATTTGCCTATACGGCTTACACATCTTATCTATCTATTATTATAAAGAGGAAAGATTTGATCGTTTGTTTGGTTTGAATAGGCTCCGAAACTACTTGACCGATTTGAAAAATTCTTTCACTGTTAGGGAACTACATTGTTTCCGGTGAACATAGGCTATATTAAGTTTTCAAAAAAGTTAGAGATCCATACTAAAACTCCAATAATGTAGCCCAAGGTCTGTAAAAATTACCAAAAAACATTCTTTTATCGCGTACGCTGCGAAATCTATTGGTTTTAGAACAAAATAATGTAGTACAATTTTGTAGAACATATCATTATCTACAAAAAATAGACCAACAGCACATGTCTCACTATTATAGTTATGTCACAATAAGTGTTTTTTCATTTTAAAAAATATATATAAATGCCACCGCTATAAAAGCTCTTTTATTTATACTTTGGGATTCATTAATAATAAAAGTAGCAGTATTAAAGCATTTCCATTGAAATGATTGAGCTTTGGTTTTAACTTCATATTTATGCAGACAGGCTGGCGCAAAAGCGGTGAAGGAATTGTGATCATTCACAAAATGGTTGACTATAATTCACTAATTGGTGTTAATTTTTTTTTACACCAAGTACGAAATTTAACATCTTTTAAATATCTTCCACTTTACACATATACCACTCTAGGATTTTCAATAGCCCAGAAGCTACGGTTTTGATTATTAATCTTTCCATTTTAGCGGAAATCTTAGCTTTGTCGGATATAATCAAAAAATCCATAGAGTTGTTTTCTTTTCTTGCTAATTGTTGAAGTTTTAGTCCATAGTTTAGTCTTCGGGGATAATCTGCAGGATATAATTTCTGAGGCATTTCATACGAAGAATTTTGAAATTTGGAACAGTCGGAAGATATGTACGAATTTCTTCTGGCTACGTCACGGACCGCATGAGGCCACCTGTGTATTTTATAAACCTTGAGCAAGTATTACAAAAAAGGTCTTTAATAAATTTGTCATTGGTCCAACCGATTAATTGGTAATGAAAAATCAAACTTTTAGAATCTAAATTTTAACAAAATTAAGGTTGGAAAAAGGGGGAATAAAGGGAGGGTGCAGTTCAAAAACCCCTCTTACCCTTGTGTACCTAAACTAATTGTATTTATCCCCAAAAAAGGTTGTTTAAACTTGTATTTAAAGAAATAGTCCCCAATCCCCATGCATTTATAAACTCAAATGTATAGGCAACCAGCGAAACTCACTTGTATAACCATTTGCCTATACGACTTACTCTTCTTATGTATGATAAAGATTTAAAGATTTATTTAGGATTTACGGACTATAAATCAAAACAAATCAATTGCGGAGGAGAGAGGATTGCCCAATTTAAAAAAAAAAACAAGGCCTCCTTGACAAATATTACCCTCAAAATCACACCCTTGAAAAACTATGTTTAAAGGCAAATCATGATAGTAATTATTAGATTGGGCTAGAAAACTTTTTTTTTTTTGGAAAAGTCTATCAAAAATTTTGGTCAAGGTGACAAAAAAAAATATCCGGAAAGTTTGAGCCCTTAATAATAAATATTAAGAGGTCTATCATCTTTAATTTCGATTTTTTATATGTGCTTTGATTTTTGCGTCAATGCTGCAAAACTATCCAGGTAAAATAATTTATCAGCACATATATTTATAGAAAATTAAATTCCCTACAAAAAATGTTTCTTTGAAAATTTTTGCCAGACATGTCGTTTCCGAATAATCAAGCTTCAGACATTGATATAATTTTTAGATTTATCTTGTTTTTTTGGGAATTTTGTAACTAACGAACAAATTAATATATTGAAATGAATAATTAAGATTCTTGAAGGGAATTTAATGCTCTACAAAAAAGGTGTCTTAACGTTTTTACATAAAATCCCTTTTTCAAAAGTTATTCAACAATAATTTAATATTTCATTCAACTTTAATTGTGAATAACTTTTGAAAAAGTGATTTTATGTAAAAATGTTACGAGACCTTTTTTGTAGAGCATTAAATTCCCTTCAAGAATCTATACTGTTCACTTCTATATATGTAATTGTTCGTTAGTTAGAAAATTCTAAAATAAAGAAGACAAATCTAAAAATTTTATCAATGTCTGAAGCTTGATTATTTGGAAACGGTGTGCCTGGCAAAAATTTTCAAAAAGACCTTTTTTGTAGGGAATTTAATTTTGTATAAATATATGGGCAAATAAATTTTTTTACCTCAAGAGTTTGATAGCATTGACGCAAAAATCAAAGCACAAAGGAAAAATCGAAATTAAATATGATAGACCTCTTAATATTAATATTAAAGGGTTAAAGCTTCCCGATATATTTTTTTGTCCCCTTGAACAATATTTTTGATATACTTTTCAAAAAAAAAAAAAATAGTAGATTTTTTTGGCCCAGTCTAGTAATTATGGTACATTTTGAAAAAAAATTATATATTTACATAATATAAGTGCTTCCCCTGCCACCCCCTCACCACTCAACCACGACCTATAAATACTATTTCATTCGTTAAAACGCACAACTATACCAATCGAATTATTTAATAACTTTCAAATACATATAGGCAATACGTATAGGCAACCAGTACATCTTAAGTGTGCAAATATTTGCCTATACGATATGAGCATCATATTTTATTTTATGCTACCAATATTATAAAGAGGAAGGACTTGATTGTTTATTTACTACTCGACAGATTTTAAAAATTCTTTCACATTTTTCTTAATTTTTTGGCAGTTTTTATGCCCAATCGAAAAAACCAATGGACAAATCAATTTTTTTCACATAACCTTTCTTCTTAAGCGTACAAAAACCCTCATTTTTTATACGAACAATTTTTTTATTCGACCAACACTTTAGGAGTTATCACTATTTTTTGGTTCCTTATTTTTTTTTTTTTTGATCAGCACGCCACTGATGTGGCCAAATACAAAAGACAGCCGAAACCGATTGTTTTCAAACTAAAAAAATCTATTTCCACCCTAAAACTAAATAGATCGAAATTTTTCCAACCCCCAACTCACAAATCCTATCCAATAATAAGGGACGAAACCACCTGTTTGATTAATTAATTAGTTGAAATTTCCACGATGATTCAGACGAAAATTATATCCCCGATTAGTTGTACTATTTGAACTATAGTATGATTCAAAAGTCTTTTAACTTGTGGTTCCTTTCACAGTTTAAAGGGACATCTTCAAGAAATAAATCGAACCTGTTAACAATGGACACCCTTTATAATAAAGTTGATTAAGTTCAAGATTTATAAAATACACAGTTGACCTCATGCGCTACGTGATGTGTCCAGAAAAAATTCGTACATATCGTCAGACTGATTGAAATTTCAAAATTCTTCGAATGACGTTATTTTTTTTTAATGAGGCAACCTGTGTAATTTATAAACCTTGGATTAAGTTGACCGGTTAGATGACTTTTGATAAGTTGTTCTATTTGAACTCTAAAATGATTCAAAAGTCTCTTGACACATGTTCCCCAACTTTATATCTTGTTAAAGGCAATTTATGTTATTGATTATAGTATGCTTTGAAAAAATATATCCTTAGCATAAAGAATGCTTCCCCCATCACCCCTTTTCCCCCGTTTCGATGTTTTAATACTTTCATGTGCATTACGAATAAAAATCGGTTTAAGCTAAAAAATGATTCAAAAGTCTCTTTACAAATGTTCCCCAACTTTATATCCCGTTAAAGACAATTTATGTTATTGATTATAGTATGCTTTGAAAAATTATAGCCTTAGGATAAAGAACACTTCCCCCATCATCTCTTACCTCCCCCCGTTCCGGTTTTTTAATACTTTCATGTGCATTAAGAATAAAAATCGGTTTAGTTATTGAGGTCTAGAGAAATTTTACTCCACTCCCCCCCCCCCCTTTGTTACAACCATCATTGTTTGACTAGAAAAATTTAAGGCTCTGGATACAGCCCTGATCAAAACAACAGGTGTCATTAATCCAGCTTGAAAGACCAAAAATAGAATTGGAATTTAAAAATAAAATTGCGATTTTTTTTCATTAATCATTTACAAATAAAGACAATAGCGCAAATAATGCAATTAGAGGTGCAATAAAACGATAATTGGTAAAATTTCAAGCAAATATTCGTAATTAACATATAAAATGGTAACAAAAGCGGTTTAGGGGAATTTTTTTTTCGAAAATGTATGCGGGAAACTCAATTCTAGTTGTTCTGATCGTCTGCGGATTGTTTGCGGTAAGAATTGATTTTGATCGATAGATTATAGATCTATGATCTATAATTTTTTTTTTTGTAGAAAGGTGAGGGCCAATGTAGTTCTTACGAGACGGTAACCATGCCGAAAATAGCGGTGGCCCAATCGAAAATCTTTTCCGATCCAATGGGGGCGATATCGGAGTATGATCAACTAGCATGTCCAGGTTCGTGCCACCATCAGGTGGCCCAATTTTTGGTGGCCACCCAAAAATCTTTTAACGTCAGCATTATCGATTTACAACTGCTGATCGAGGAAGCCGGCCAACATATCACCGCCATTTTACAGAGCCACCTCGAAAATACGGATCCAAAGTTGGCGCCAACGTTGGTCCTGTTTCTCAACGGTTTTCTAGGTGGCGTTTCCAAGGCCAACTATTTTCTTTGCGATGCATCGCAAGCGATTAACGAAGCGATAAATTCGGCGGTGCCCACAATGACGAATCAGTCGTTCGAATGTTATGGAAATCTGCGAAAAATGATCAATTGTGCCGTCGAGCACAACGACCACGTGGGGGGTACCCAGGTCCAGGCCCAAATTGCCGGATGCATGCAAAAAGCCATGGCAGTGCTGATCACCGCCTTTCATTCGTTTCTCTCCATTTTGGATTCGTTTAAAAGTGGAATTCCCCAGATTATGGTCGACGTGTACGATTGCCTGGTGATTTCGGAGCAGAACTGCGATCTGTTGGTAATGCTGGAAACTAGCAAGTGCGTTACGCATGTGCAAACCGAGGCGGTGCGGAATTTTTTGGTACTAGTGGGGAACGCCAGCGTGGCCGTACCGGATTTGGTCGCGAAAATTCAAATGACAACCACGAATTTACAAAAATGTGGTTCCTTTTACGTGGACAAATACCGCAGTGAATTGAGCCCCGAATATAATCATTGTTCTAGAAGTTAAGTTTGTTGGTTTTTTGGTTATTTATTAAAAAAAAAAAAAACTAAAGTTGGTCTTCAATTTTTCCCCTTTTTTTTCCCCTTGAAATTGATGTATTTCTTAAGATTTTCGTTTGTTCGTGTAAAATCCTCGTTTGTTAATACTTAAATTGTTGTATTTTTTAAATAAAAACCCAAAAACAAAAAAAAAATGCCTTATGTACAGGAAAATAAAACTTATTATTATGTTTCATCCCTTAAATATGGAATATTTTAACACCTGAAGGTGGTGATTTCTATTCATACAATTTGTTTTATAATAATCAAAGTTTGATATATTATTAAGTTTGTAATCGGAAAAACTTAAAATTCCCTCAATTTTTTTGGGAATTTAAAACATTGAAATTATTATTTATTTTCGTTTGTTCGAAAAGAATTGTCGTTTGTTAAATCGATTAGTTTTCGATATAAATTTAGCGTTATTACAAGTGCCAAGTGATTTATTGATCAACAAGCAATTAGTATGACTAATAGACTGATGATATAAACAGGTGGTATAAGCAAGGCGATGGAGGAGGGGGAGAGGTAAAAAAATCGTCCACCTGAAAGTTGAACTTCTTAATATGAAAGTTTTTCCCAAAATAGGTTATTGCCTTACACTTGTTTCCCCCAAACAATAACAGAGAGCGTTACTGTTTGTACAATATATAGAATATATTGTGGTCCAATTTATGTAGTGTAATTTAATATAAAAATCATAACATTAATTGGACCACAATATATTCTATATATTGTATAAACAGTATAGTAATTCAAAAAAAAATGATGAAATTTTTTTCTTAATTATATCGAAAATATTGTTGGGAATGGCGAAAAAAAAATCTGTGAAAGTTTAAGCTCTTAATATTAAGAGGTGCACAATCGCAAATTTCGATTTTCCATTTAAATAACATGGGAACAATATTCTCGTGCACTTTGGAATTTTATAGCTCACGTTGGTGAGAATATTTCGGAATGGCCAAGATATATTCTTGTAGAAAATTGAACGATCTACAAAAAAGGTCTCGAGCAAGTTTTTGATATATTTATTCCTTCAAAAGTTATTCGAGGTCAAAGTTGAACTAAAGAGAAATTTTAATATTTTTTCAATTTTTTGACGCAACTATCAATTTTATGAGAAAATTTTATAGGACATTTTTTGTAGAGCACTTTTTTGTCTATAACTTAGCTACATAAAAGTTTTTGATATTTTTCACAGGTCCTAAGTTATTTACATTAAACTGAAAATTCCCTGAACTATTATAGTTTTAAAATATTTTTTTTTTATTTTAATTAAATAACTTAGGACCTGTGAAAAATATCAAAAACTTTTATGGAGATAAGTTATAGGAAAGAAAGTGCTCTACAAAAAATTTTCTATAAAATTTTCTCATAAAATTGATGGTTGCGTCAAAAAATTGAAAAAAAAATTAAAATTTCTCTTTAGTTCAACTTTGACCGCGAATAACTTTTGAAGGAATAAATATATCAAAAATTTGTTGGAGACTTTTTTTGTAGATCGTTCAATTTTCTACAAGAATATTCCTTGGTCATTCCGAAATATTGTCACCAACGTGAGCTATAAAATTCCAAAGTGCAAGAGAATATTGTTTCCATGTTATTTAAATGGAAAATCGAAATTTGCGATGCGGCACCTCTTAATATTAATATTAAGAGCTTAAACTTTCACAGCTTTTTTTTGTCATTAAAAAGAATTAATTAAATTTTCGGCGAAAAAAACAAATTCAAAGGTTTAAAAATTTTCAGGGCCAAGATCAAAGCCAATGTTTGCTATAATTTAACAAGGGGTTGCTTTCAGTGAAGGGGGATGCGGAAGAATTTTAAATAAGTAATCTATGTTTCAAAAAAAAAAAAAAAATTAAACTAAAGTAGAGTTGTAACCCTAACAGTGCCTTTTTTGATGGAGAGCAGGAAGGAGTTGAGGGGGAGGCTATTAGACCAATTTCCTCATTACCCTGTGTAAACAAAAAAGCGTGACACACCTGTTGATCAAAAATTTTAAAAAAATTTGATCACAATTTTTATTTCATAATTCTCCGATTTTCTTTTAAAACAGAAAAAAAAACCCTAAAGAATTTTAAAAGTTTAATTACATTGCACTTCTTTGGTTGGGATCCCACCTGTTCTTTCTCTTTAATTTTAGGGATGAAATTTCGACCAAAAGTTTTTAATATTTGACGAAAAAGTCCAATTTGAAAATTTCTTAAATTTACGTTTATAGAAAATTGCCAAAAAACAAGGGAATCACGTAAATGTTGGCCTCTCGTTTTAGACTACCGTCTACCGGTAATGGTTAAATGCGAGGTGAGGAGGGGTAAAAGGTTAAAAAAAAACATCAATCTTGGTAAATTTTCTAGTACATTGGTTCAATTTTTATAATAATTTCAACGTTTTCCTCCTTGTCTAACGGTAAAAGCCGTGAGGGGGAGAAAAAAGACGACTGTAGAGGTACCCTAGTCCTAAACTATCTTAGTTTAGTAGTTTTTTAAACTTTCATACTTGAACCCCTACTATAACCAAAAGTTTCGGATTACATTGGTCGTTATAATTCTGTTAAAAAATCGATATATATAGAATTATCGTTTACTATTTTTTAATTATTATTTATTTTACTTCCAGTAGGCAATCCTAGGCAATTCCAGTGCATAGAACTGGAATATTGCAGTTGTAATGCAATGCACAATTGCATACATTTAAATCAGAGCAACAAAATTAAAAGTCACAAAGTTAAAAGATTTTTAAAACTGCTGCCATTTTATTTTTTTTAGAGATATTAAAAAACGGTCTTCGGCATGTAAAAGTTGAAGATTTGAACTATTATTTTTCCTCATTTACCCCGATATGTCCCTCCCCCCTTCCCCTTTTACAGCGCTTTGAAAAAGGATCTTCAACAAAAATGAGGAGGCAAACGGGAGACCGGAGTTTTCTCGGAAACCGGAAGTCGGATCATGATTTTCCAAAGAATGTAGGTTTATTGGTAATGCGTCTTCTTGGTACTGAACCTCGAAAATCCGAAAAACAGTGAAAATTCACAAAATGGCGCGACTTTGAACAAAAAAGTTAAAAAAAAAACGACCTCTTTTGGACCTTCCCCCTGTCCCACTTTGAGGGAGGGGGAGGTTTGGTCAATTTCAGAGGTTCAGTACCAGGAAGACGTGTTGAACTATAACACTCTCCAGTTTCAAGTCAATCCGTCGGATAGTTTCGGAGAAATTTTGTCTCCCAGTTTTAAAAAGTTGTCGAGAAAAAGTTTTTTTAAGATATTTTTTTATGTTATTATCAATTTATTTAATTTTTATCAGTGAAAATACGTTAGTCAGCTATTTCAATCCTTTTAACACGTTATTCTTGAATGTTATAAGAAGACATTTATGGGAAAAAAAAAAATCGAATTTTTTTTTTCTGACGGTGATCCACCCTTAAATAAATATTTTTTAGGGGGCCCAAGGGCCCCTTTTACCCTTTTATATTTCTACTCATGGAATTAATCCTGTAAAACAAAGGGGTGAAACTTTTAAGTCAAGAAATACCCCCACGCATTTAACAACCGCAAGCATAGGCAACCCGTGAAACATATATGTACAAACATTTGCCTATACGATATGCGCATCTTATGTTTACTTCTAATTCCAATTTCGGTGATATATATGTACAAATTTTGTTTGTAGAATAAATTTTAAACGTAAAGCGTTAACAATTAAATTAAACAATTATTTCTCTCAAGTGCAAAAATGCATGGTGGACTGGCAAATCGTTGACATTTTCTTGTCAATTTGACGTTAAACATCTGACGCATCTGTCATTGTTTTGACGAACTAACCTAATTTTGTATTTGCGTAATTTTTTTTTTTTATTTTCAACCTCAATGTGCCCACATTTTTTTCGTGATTTCTGTTGAATTTGTGCTCGATTCTTTACACAAATGTCGACGACAACATCGAAAAATTCGAAAAAACTTCACATCTGTAAATCCCCACAACTCAAATCATGGATGCTCTCGATAGGTATACGTAAAAATAATTCCATGGGACCAATAATTTACTGTTTTTTTTTTTAGGGTTTATGGTGTTCGGGATATCGTTTGGTACGTTGGGAACCGTAAACAATGTTATTTTCAACGGCCTATTTATTTTCCTGAGCTTTTTCTTGGGCTTGTTTAGTCTGGACGTATGGGAAGTAAGTACCCCCATCCACTAGGGTTTTTTGATATTTTTTTGATTTAACCAATAAAATTTTGCGTTGTTCTAGGATATTGTGTTGGACAATGATTCCGAGAAGGTAATTCTCGCGAAATCCACATGGCTGGACCGGCTACTATGTCGTTTCTCCCCGAAAAACACCACGATCATCCCCATCGAGGAAATCACCCACGTGTCAATCGACCACCAAAAAGGCGTCATCCTTGAGTTGCGCAGCAACCAAACTATTCCAATATTTAAAAATAGGTATCCCAAATCAACAAAAGTCCCCTAAAATAATTTTTATCCAACCAAAATCTGTTAGTTTTAGCGAAAAGTATTCCCAACTCCAGGAACACCGCACGGCGATCAGCACGTTTTTGCACCTGGAACGAATAGAATTGTGGAGTCGCAACTATCCCCTGGAACTATTCGAGGACCTGACGGAAATGTTCTACAGCGAACAATTGGACGAACAGCTGCAGGACTTCGAGACCGCCAAGCTGGCCAATGTCGGGTGCCGGAATGCCATCAATGTGATCACAAGACGAGGCGATGATACTTAATCGAACCGGGAAATCAGTCCGACCACTTGTTAACAACTAATCCGCATTTATTCCTTATTGAAAACAAATAATCCACTTATAAACAAAATGTGCCTTTTACCTATTATGATAAGATTGTGATGCATTTTTATATGTCCAACTAATATGTAGGTAGTAATATGTCGTTTGCAATTAATATTTAAGGCTTAGAATTTATATATATAAAAAAGATTGGAGAGATTTTTACAAAATGAATTAAGAGTCTTAGAAGTATATTATTTTTTTTATATAAATTGGCTGCTAGGGAAGATTTATTTTATAGTAACTAGAATTTATATTATTTTTTTTACTTACTAGTCCCTGTGAGTTACCTTTTCTTTATTGTATACATTAATGTCCTCGCATATATTTAAAGAAAATACATTTATTTTATTTCAATGAAAAACCATTTTTTTTCTTCCACTTTTAAAAGGCTACGCCCTTGATATATTGCCCAGAAAATATATCTAGTGTTTACTTGATTGGGCTATGCCCTTGATTATAGTTATACTGTGGTCAATTCTAAAAATTCAACAACTTAAACCCTAAAAATTAACGATTTTATTCAAAATACAAGTATTTATTGAAAAAGTTTTAGAAAAAACAATTTTAAGTCTGAAGAAAATATTAATATATATTTTCAATTCTCAGCGATTTTGAATTAAAAGAATCTTATTATTATCTTTTATCAATAACTGCATTTAAATAAATAGAATAAGTGGAAACTTATAGAAGTCAATGGTTAAAAAATGGGGGCAAATAATGTGCGTGGCATTTCGTAGTATATCTAATCACCGGCCATATTTATGTCTCGGTCCTTTTTTGTTAGATGCATATCAGCTTTTCTATCGTCTATTGCATTGTTTCCTAACCTGTGTCCCCTGTGGACCCCTGGGGGTCCGCGAGCCTATGTTTGGAGGTCCGCGGTCCCATTGGAAAAAGTTTGTTTTGTTAATTTAATGAAGGAATAGTAAAATATAATATTGTCCGAAAATTGCACCTTTTTTCACTCAGGGGTGGTTCTTGGCATTATGCTTGATTTCCTTGGCGGTCCGCGGCTGAAAACGGTTAGAAACCGCTGGTCTATTGCTATTGCTTTAACGTCATCTTTTATTTTTTATTATAAACCAATTTATCATAGCTATCATATCTCTAGGGTTAATAAAAATCCGTAAATCGAGAAATACCAAATATTTGGTCAATCCAAGATTCGAACCTGACACCTATCAGTTTGAAGTGATACTAAAAAAAGGCAATTTGAAATCATTACATTTAAAATGGTTTTAAGAACTTTAAACGACTTTTAAATGGGTTTTTTGGACATTTCAATGTCTCAAAAAAATTATAAGTACATTCTTTCAATTTTTAACTACTTTGAAATTAATAGAGTCCTATTTATGTTAATATGATTAAATACATTTATTAAGTTGTCCCCTACTTAAAAAAAGGCATTTAAAGGCATTTTAAAATCATTATATTTAAAATTACTTTAATCGACTTTTAATTGTTTTTTTGGACATTCAAAATGTCTTTAAATGCCTCTTTTTTAACAGAGTAAATCTTTCTCTATCTTTCACCAAGGATTATAAATTACACAGGTTGCTTCATTAGAAAAAAAAAATGATGTCATACGAAGAATTTTGAAATTTGAATCAATGTGAAGATATATAAGAATTTCTTCTGAATACGTCACGTAGCGCTGCATGAGGCCACCTGTGTATTATATAAACCTTGGATTGGAATACCTTCTTAAGTATGGTACCTTGGTTCTTTTGTCATTTTCATAGCCTCCTTGACTTAATTAGTGTAAATGAGAAAAAACGTATAGGGACTATTGTATGTTATTATTATTGTATGAATGGAATTATATCACGTTCAAATTTCTAGGGATTTTAAAATAGGCTTGGGGGAAAAATTTCGACCGGTTGGCATCCCTGACACTGATAGCTTCGGTAAGTTAGTGGTCTTAATACACTAGTGGCGGCGCCACATCTTGACCCATTTCCCATAATGCATTTCAGGATTTTAATACCTTCTTATGTATAGAATCTTAGTTCTTTTGTAATTTTCATAGCCTCATTGACCTACTTAGTGTAAATGAGAACAAAAGTAGAGGGACTATTGTATATTTTTATTATTATATAAATGGAATTTTACTACGCTCAAATTTAGGGGAATTTAAAATAGGCTTGAGGGAAAAAATTCGACCGGTTGGCATCCTTGCAACTTATAGTTTCGGCGAATTAGTGTTCCAGATACACTAGTGGCGGCGCCACAATTTCCCATGATGCATTGCAAAATGGGAATACCTTCTTATACATATTACCTTAGTTCTTTTGTCATTTTCATAGCCTACTTGAACTACTTAGTGTAAATGAGAACGAAAGTAGAGGGACTATTGTATATATTATTATTATTATATAAATGGAATTTTATTACGTTCAAATTTAGGGGATTTTAAAATAGACTTTGTGGGAAAATTTCGACTGGTTGGCATTCCTGACCCTGATAATTTTGGTGAATTAGTGTTTTGGACACACTAGTGGCGGCGCCACATATTGACCCATTTCCCATAATGCATTTCAGGATTTAAATACCCTCTTATGTATGGTACCTTGGTTCTTTTGTCATTTTCATAGCCTCCTTGACCTACTTAGTGTAAATGAGAAAAAAAAAGTATAGGGCAACAATAAAGCAGTCCCTGTTAACAAAAAAGGCATTTCAAATGCAATGATTTCCTACCCAAACTAGGGGAAAATCGACAATCGAAAATTAATCAACCGACCAAATTATGATCGTAAAAATGTTGCACATTGATTTGTCGAACAATTTTTTTCGAATAATTCCTTGGAAAACCCGAAAAATGCCAATTTTACTAACCTTATTCGAACGCCAAATGTTCCACTTGTTTTCGAACTTGCATCCATGTTTCCACAATTGAAAAATAATTTCCAGCACTACACTAACATTAAATAACCACTTAACAATTGAAAAACAATAAAAGTTTTCAATTTTTCCACTTTTAAACCATTGAAAACTTCCAAAATTCGATTCCAAAACTAAACGCCGAAGATACTTTGACTTGTTGACAAATAACAACAAAAACAAAAGCGCGGCGTTTATGGTTCGACGGCTAACGAGCGATCGTGTTTTGTTTATGGAAATTCAAAATTTGTGATTTTCCAAAAGGAAAAGAAATATTTGTAAAGATTTTTGATCTCAATGTACAATTGAGTTTTAAAAAATTAATTTGGTGGTTCCACACTTTCATGGAGCCACCCTGCCCGTGGTTGGGTCTCAAGTGGACCGTGGATTCTTCCCGATTAACCCCCAAGTCATATTGTATTCGTCGTCCACGTGACAATTTTACAAATCAAACCACAAAATTTGGTAATTGTAAGGTTCAAAACAAATTTTGTGGGAAATTAAAAGCGTTAATGTTCTTTTTAGGATTCAACATCGAATTCTAGAAAGTCCACATTGAAGAATGCCATAATTTA
The DNA here is from genome assembly GCA_958496175.1 of Sisyra terminalis. Classification (NCBI taxonomy): domain Eukaryota; kingdom Metazoa; phylum Arthropoda; class Insecta; order Neuroptera; family Sisyridae; genus Sisyra; species Sisyra terminalis. The sequence continues at coordinate 60,052,951 of OY292276.1, forward strand.
CACCGTGTAAATCGATAAAATTTTCGCCAATTGACATATTGAACGAAGAGTGTCCAAGGGGAATTACATGTCAGCATATCATCTGGACCTGGTGATCGATTGAAAATTTAACAAGGATACTCAGCAAATTTTATTCAATTGATATTTGCGAAAAAGACAAACAATATTTTAAGGAATTGAATTTTGTTTATCAATGTTTTCTTTGAACTTTAAATTCGTCATTCTGGGTTTTTTTTCTTTATATTTATTGAGAATTGTTTTTCCTTGGCCAATACCACACGTTGACCCTGAGTTAAAGAAAACCCATCTCCGTGGGTAGTTCGTTACATAGTTCATAATATAAATATCTACTTAAATTGATTATATGCAGTTAAGCTGTTTATGGTATTAAACATTAAACTTTTGGTAATTCCATATTTTTTTTTCGATCCTTCTTTATCAAAATGCAATGGTCAAGATAATTGTTTGTGAATTATTATTTTTTACTTTACCCTTACTCAATAATTCCATTTATCATATAATTATAGAATTAAGATAACATTTCGATAAGTGCACATAAATAAATTGTGTGCATTTTGCGGGAATCGGATTCAAAAACGCATCACAATGCATTTTATATGCGTGGCGATTGGTTCGTTGACGTTTGTGGCGACTTTTGCTTGGGCCCAGGAATGCCTGCCGACACCGACAACCACCAGCGGAACGGCGGCAATTCAGGGTCCATTGTGTTCCGGACAATTGATTTTCGAGGATAATTTCGATTGGTATGATCTATCGAAGTGGGCACCCGAGGTGGACTTGGTTCCGGGTGAGTTTGAATGGTATGACGATTCGCCGACAAACGCCTATTCGAAGAATGGACGTTTATTTATCAGGCCGTCATTGACGGCGAATGAATTCGGCGATGATTTTCTCTACGGCGGAACAATTAACTTGGGTGATCGGTGAGCATTGTGAATGATTTTCTTTGATAAATTCCACCGCCAATTGTTGTAGATGTCGCGGTGATGGACAATGTTATCAACAAGCATCGCCCGGCCAAATTCTTCCGCCGATTCGGTCGGCCCGACTTGACACCCAGGATAAGTTTAGTTTCAAATACGGTTACATGGAAGTGGGCGCCAAACTACCACGTGGCGATTGGTTGTGGCCGGCGATTTGGCTGATGCCGCAATACTCTCCATACGGAGAGTGGCCAACGGGCGGCGAAATCGACATAATGGAATCACGAGGTAATCTAAATCTTTACGTGGACGACTACAATGACTTGGGCGTTAAACGGGGAGAATGTACCCTCCACTTTGGACCCAATCGTGGGCAGGACGGCTCCATGAAAGTGTGGAACTACCAGATGAACGACGGCGGCTTCAACAACGGATTGCACACGTTTGCCCTGGAATGGACCGAGAACCACATCAAAATCTACTACGACCAAAATCTGGTCAATACAATCGAGCCGGCGACTAATTTCTGGGATTTGGGAAACTTCACCGGCGATAATCCGTGGAGTAGTGGCACGAAAATGGCACCGTTCGATCAAGAGTTTTATTTGCTGCTCAATCTGGCCGTTGGCGGGCCGGGATTTTTCCCGGATGGATTCGGAAACAAACCGTGGACCAACGGCGATCCGGAAGTATTATATGTCTCATCTAAATAACATATCCAAGATATTTATCCGTTTCTGTTTTTAGTCGGCTACTCGATTTTGGGAGGCCCGCGACCAATGGCTTCCCACTTGGCCGTTAAATGATAACGACGGCGACGATGCGGCTCTTCAAATCGACTACGTACGAATTTGGGCTTTGTAAAACATTGTCCGGAAAATATTTAGCTGTATAATTTGATAGAAAATATATAAAAAAATAATTAAATGAGTGACAATTTATTCCTGATCCTTTAATCAGTCGAATCACTTTGGAAACGTTGGTTGAATCGAAAAGTATGGAAAATATTTTCCAAATCCTAAAAAAAAAACACTTTTGTAATATGGTGCCCCAATTTGGGTTTATTTGGAAGCGTTTGCAGGTCGGAAAGTGTGGAAAATATTTACCAAGTCCTCAAAACCACTCATATATTTGGGGAAACTCATTGACATGTAATTCCCCTGTCAATATAAACGTCAACGTAGGGGGAAGTTGGTGAATTTGAAGCAAAAGAATTCCAAATTAAACAGTATAAAATTATTAATTCAATGTTTTATATCAGAATAGTTCTTTTACTGTGCAGAACTAACAGAAATTACTGGCAATCGTAAATTGGGAAACACATGCATGTGATTGACGTGTAATTCCCCTGGCAATATAAACGTCAACGTAGAGGGAAGTTGGTGAATTTGAAGCAAAAGAATTCCAAATTAAACGATATAAAACTATTAATTCAATGTTTTATATCAGAATAATTCTTTTACTGCGTAAAGACAACAGAAATTACAGGGAATTATAAATTGGGAAACACATGCATGACATTGTCGTGTAATTCCCCTGTCAACATAAATATAATATCAATTGGCGACAATTTTCTTGTCTTATGAAGCATAAAGCGTAGACTTTTTAACATAAAACTTTAAAAGCTTTGTGTAAAAAGTTAAAAAGAAAGTTTTTATACTGCCATTATTAAACAATTCCTTTGATATGTATTATATTTGACTTAAGAATTTGAGCAAAGGGAATTTTAAATCAGCCTGTGTATAGTTGTTAAACCAATGTTTAAAAGCAGCGGATCGATATGAACAAATATTTTCTTTGAGTAAACTTATCGGAAATTATTTGCATGAATACCATTGGGAACTATAATTGCAATGTAATTCCCCTGTCAATGATAAACGTCAAACTGATGTGAAACTTTTGATTTTTGACCTCAAAAGAATCGGAAATTAATCCCTGTATGGTTCTTAATTTAAAGTTTACAAAAATTTAATCAGTCTAAATAATTTTTAACTATTCAAAATTAACATAAATTAGTTGCACTAATACATTGAAAAAAACCGGCATGTAATTCCCCTGGCAACATTTATATAACATCAATTGGCGACAATTTTGTCGTTTTATGAAGCATAAAGCATAGACTTTTTACCATAAAACTTTCAAAGCTTTGTGTTAAAAGTTAAAACGAAAGTTTTTATGCTGTTAGTATTAAACAATTCCTTTGAAATTTATTATATTTGACTTATGAATTTGAGCCAAAGGCATTTTAAATCAGCCGGTGTATAGTCGCTGAATTAATGTTTAAAAGCAGTGGATCAATATGGAAAATCTTTTCTTTGAGTAAACTTAACGGAAATTATTTGCATGAAGATCATTGGGAAACTAATTGCAATGTAATTCCCCTGTCAATGATAAACGTCAAACTGATGTGAAACTTTTGATTTTTGACCTCAAAATAATCGAAAATTAATCCCTGTATGGTTCTTAATTTAAAGTTTACAAACATTTAATCAGTCTAAATAAGTTTAACTGTTTAAAATTAACTAAAATTACTTGCATATTAATTGGGAAAACCCGGCATGTAATTCCCCTGGTAATATTAAAGTAAAACTCTTGAAATTAAATGAATCAATCAGTTTAGTAAAATAAATTAATGTATAACTGCAGTGGATCGGTTCAAGTAAATATTATTGTAACAATAATGGCTATTTGCATCAATCGATAGATTAATTGGAATGTAATTCCCCTGTCAAAATTAAATCATGTAATTTGCTAAAATTTGATGTCATACACCGGAATCATAAGTTCTGACACATTAATTTAAGTAAAACCAGATAATTTTAAACATTTCTATATACGTTTTACCCTTAATTCGCAATTTTAATTAATTCTTCCTTAACTCCTCGGATATACGTCAAACTGATTACAAACTTTTGATTTTTGATCTCAAAAAATGAGAAATGAATCGATTTACGGTTCTTAATACAAAATTTAAGAACGTTTAATAAGACTAAATAATTTTTAACTATTCAAAGTTAATATAAATTAGTTGCATCAATACATTGGGGACAACCGGGATGTAATTCCCCTGTCAATATTAAATCATGTAATTTGCTAAAATTTGATGTCATACACCGGAATCATAAGTTCTGACGCATTAATTTAAGCAAAACTAGATAATTTTAAACATTTTATATAAGTTCTACCCTTAATTTGTAATTTTGATTAATTCTTCCCTAATTCCTCGGATAAACGTCAAACTGATATGAAATTTTTGATTTTGATCTCAAAAGAATCGGAAATTATTTGGTGTATGCTTCTTAATGGTTCAATATGGATAATCTTTTCTTTGAGTAAACTTAACGGAAACTATTTGCAAGAATACCATTGGGAAACTAATCGCAATGTAATTCCCCTGTCAAAGATAAACGTCAAACTTTTGATTTTGACCTCAAAAGAATCGGCAATTAATCTCTGTATAGTTCTTGAAAGCTTACAAACATTTAATCAGCTTAAATAATTTTCAACTATTCAAAATTAACAGAAATTAATTGCATTAATACATTGAGCAAACCCGGCACGTAATTCCCCTGGCAATATTAAAGTAAAACTCTTGAAATTAAATAAATCAATCAGTACTTAGTAAGATAAATTATTGTGCAAATGCAATGGATCGGTTCAAGTAAATATTATTGTAACAATAACGACTATTTGCATCAATTGATAGATTTATTGGAATGTAATTCCCCTGGCAATATTAAATCATGTAATTTGCTAAAATTTGATGTTATACACCGGAATCATAAGTTCTAACGCATTAACTTAAGTAAAACCAGACAATAATAAACATTTTTGTTATAAGTTTTACTCTTAATTCGTAATTTTCATTAATTCTTCTTAAATTCCTCCTCTACTACCCTTAAATGTCAGTATAATATTGATTTAACGTTGATATTTTTATACTATAGGACTATAGTGTAAAACTCTATTGTTAATAGGTCACCAAAGAAATACGGTGAACCTCTTTAAAAGAATTTCATAGTTTTTTTTTTTCAAATGTAACATTAATTATATACAAATGTATAGAAGTGCTTAAACAAAGTATAAATATAAACCGATAATCTTCTCGTTAAATATAAAACATCTAGACTTTGCGGAATTTCATTCTAAATATAATTTCATAGCGTCTTCTATTTCCTCGTTTAATTTTTCATTGGTCCAATCTTTGGCGACGTTGTCCAAGTGGTTATCAAAGTCGATCAACTCCAGCTGGTCCCGAATACGAATCAACGACGATGCCGCCAACTCGGCACCTGGTGGATACACGGAAACGTGGTCCACATGCTTCCACTTGCCGTCGTTGACATTGCGCTGCTGCACAAAATGCAATGGGAAATCTTCCTTTGCATTTCGCGTGTGTGGACTTAGTTTCATGTTGTCGACGATGAACAAACATGCGGATGGAAAGTTTTCGGCGATTTTATCGGCAATCCGATGATGCACCGCTTTCTCGGCGTTGGTGTTGCGCAAATGTTCGCTGGCCGCATAGTAACCGGCGATTATTAGTCCTCGACTCGTGGCCCATTGATCAATCTAGACAATGCATCGGCGAAATGGTAAAATGACTCAGGAAATAATTAATTTATGTATACTTGTATGAGGGCCAGCTCCGCCATTGGGGTGACATATAAACAGTCGTGGAACAGTGGAATGGCATCGACAAAGTCCAACATTTTCGGCTTGTGTCCATCTTTTTTCACTAAAAGTATTCCATTGATGGCACAGTGCGGATATTTGGCCGCATGCAATAAAATTTTCGAATAGGCCTGCACCGAAATCTTCACGTCAACCATTTTTAAATGTTGACACTACAGACTTTCTGTATTATCGACTTTATGTCAAAATTTGACATTGCACACTACTGCGCTCTGTAGACATCTGGACGAACTAATTAAGGGAACCAAATTTTAAAAAAAAAGGGAAAAATTGAAAATAAAATTATAAATAAATTAATGATAATTATTTATGGGTTATTGATGGTTTAGAAAATAAGGAGATTTAAGAAAGTAATTTAAAAATCAAATGATTAAATCAACGTTTCAATATATGAATTATATGGAAATCCTTTGGGATTGTAATGTTACAATATTATCATCTTCATCATCGTTATTAAGATCTGTTTTGATGATGTTCACGGATGAAAGAGCGGGTGGGCGATGATGCCGATAATGTAGAAGAGTAATAGAATATCCATCCCTTTAAAATTGCCTCATTCAACCCCCAAATTACACACCTGTTTGTGTATTAAATAGAGTCGTTAGTTGTATGTATTGGTGTGTTAACGGGACAGGGGGTGGAACGAGTGAGAGAAACAGAGTTCCCGAGGGAGTGTGCATGTCTTCCCCTTGCTCTACACGCCAGCTACTGAACTGCAGTCAAGCCGCAAATCCGCTTACCAGTACAAATTAATCATTGGAAATTCATCCAGCACAACCCCTGGCGACGGCGCTTCTAATACCCCCCACATCAACCCCAAACCACCAACTCCAAATCGCACCTCATCCACCCCCATAATCTACAACCAACATTCATATATCACAACTGTAATGATTTCATATTTAAAAAATATAATGTTGCCAATGAATTAGTTTATTAGAACACCCCAACTCCGCATTGGTAACACAATATCAACGATTTATTTATAGTTTCACACCTCTACAAGGCACCGATAAGAATCTCCTGAAAAAAAATCTATTATTACACCTAAAATTGTATATTTAAGCTTACAAGTTCTCAGGTATATAAAGTTTCAATTCTTTATAAATTTCCAATTTGGTGGCCAATTTTTGTGGACCGAAAACCTTAATTCAATGCTGTCTATTGTCACGTGTGAAGATGAAGGTAGAAAGGACAATTATTGTGCGTTGGTACTTGATTGGCTCCACATGCACCCGGAATTCAATGATCGAGAAATTGGCATCGAGAAGTACTTTACGTTTTCAACAACACCAACCGCAAATAATTGTGTTAAAATGATCTAATAATGTCGTAAAAGGTTCCTTTCAATACCGCAGTCGACCCTCCACCTCGACATCCACTAAAAATAGTGAAATATTTAGTTAGAAATAAAGTTATTGGGTCTAACACTTACCAAATTCAATGGATTTCATTCAATTGATTTTTAAGTGGCAATTTTAAACCGACCACATTTATAATTGTCACAACAAACATTTGCGAAAATAATTGGCATTTGAATAGCGCTGGAAATATGATGCAAATCGTTCCACTTGCATTGTCCGCAACAGCAAAAAAAAAAACGATTTTATCTACAAAGAAAAAAAAGTTTCATATCAATTTAATTAAAAAAAAAAAAAAAACACTTACACCTAAAACCACACAAACATAATTAATCGGTTCAGTCGTAGCACAAATATTTATTTTTCAAATTAAGTGTAATTATATTATGACAAGAGCCGGCGCGATAATCTTGGAAAAGAGGAAGAAACTTTCTTTCGGACTCATTATTTTCATTTTAATAATACAATACATTGTTAATGTAATATAATATAATATGAGGCCGCATATATGGATCTTAAAAATCGTGACGTGGCACTTATAAACATAAATAGTCATATTTTTTTTTCTTTTGGAAAATGTTAAGTTAATAGAAGAATATAAAAAAAAAAAAACGGTGGACGTGTAAGTTAATGGATATTTAATTAAAATGTGAAGCGAAATGGAAAAAAAATCGATTCTTTATTACACAGACATTGTACAAATGGAGGTGGTGAAGAATATCGTAGGTTTAGCGGTGTGAATTTCACAAGTTTGGAAGAGCAAAACTATGTAATTCCCCTGAACTTATATATCTGTCATTGATTGGTTTCAATTTGCCATTCCTGGATTTGGTAAGCGTATTTAATACCGTACCACAAATATTAATAGGCACTTAAACATTTAACAGGTTCCACAATCATATGTGGTCAATTTAAATCGATTTGCAATTGACTATGACAGATAGATACTTAAGACAGGGGAATTACATTAATTTGTCATTCTACGGTTATAAAATTGCAATCCTTGTCACAAAAATAAGCTAGGTTCTTTGGCTTTTAGGTCTTTAATTCACTCCAAGCTTAAGAACGACATATTTGATCCGGTTTTAGCTCAATAGTTGATAAATAGATATTTGCGACAGGGGAATTACATAGATTTGCACTTTTACAGCGGAAAACGTACAATCCTTGTCACTACTAAGCAAAATATATTCCTGCATAGTTCCTCTTTAGCAATTGAGCTTGACTGAATTATTTGGAATGCATCTATGGCGTTTAAAACCAATTTTGAATGGTCAATGACAACTGACGCTTTAAGACAGGGGAATTACATAAATTTGCCTTTCTACAGCTCAAAATTTTTAATCTTTGGGACTACTAAGTGAAATACAATCTTTAACAGTTCCTTTTTAGCACTCGAGACTGAATCATTTATTTCGAATGCATCTATGGCATTTAAAACCAATTTTGAATGGGCAATGACAGCTGATGCTTTTAGCAGGGGAATTACATAGTTTGATAATTTTCTAAAAGTTTAATTCTTGCCACAAAAATTAAATATACTCTTTAGCATTTAAGTGTTTAATACGTTTCGAATCAAGATTGACATATTTGAATCGACTTCTGCTCATTTCAGACAAATACATACTTTAGACAGGGGAATTACATAGTTTTGCCACTTTACGCTTCTAAATTTGCAATCCTTGCCACGAAAATAAGCTAGGTTCTTTGGCTTTTAGGTCTTTAATTCACTCAAAGCTTAAGAACGACATATTTGATCCGGTTTTAGCTCGTTTATGACATTTCCGATATTTGCGACAGGGGAATTACATAGATTTGCACTTTTACAGCTGAAAACGTACAATCCTTGTCACTACTAAGCAAAATATATTCCTTCATAGTTCCTCTTTAGCAATTGAGCTTGACTGATTCATTTTGAATGCATCTATGGCATTTAAAACCAATTTTGAATGGGCAATGACAGCTGATGCTTTAAGCAGGGGAATTACATAGTTTGATCATTTTCTAAATTTGTAATTGTTGCCACTAAAATTAAATATACTCTTTAGCATTTAAGTGTTTAATACGTTTCGAACTCAAGATTGGGATATTTGAATCGATTTTTGTTCGTTTTAGACAAATACAAACGTAAAACAGGGGAATTACATAGTTTTGCCACTTTACGGTTCTAAACTTGCATTCGTGCTACGAAAATAAACTATACTCTTTGGCATTCAAGTTTTTTTATCATCTCAAGCTTAAAAATGGTCCATTTGAACCGATTTTTGCTAGTTTATGAGAAATAGATATCTCAAACAGGGGAATTACATAGCTATGCTCTTTTACATCTCAAAACTGTTAATCTTTGTGAGTACTACGCGAAGTATAATCTTTAACAGTTCTTTTTCAGGATTGGAGACTGATTTATTTGTTTCGAATACATATATAGTATTTACAACCAATTTTGAATGATCAACGACAGAAGCTTTAGGCAGGGGAATTACATATTTTTGCCATTTAACGGTTCTAAACTTGGATTTTCGCCACTAAAATAAACTATTATTGTTGGCATTCAAATCTTTAATTCGTCTCGAGCTTAAGAATGGCCCATTTGAACCGGTTTTTGCTCGTTTATGACAAATGGATACTTTAGACAGGGGAATTACATACTTTTGCTCTTCTACAACTCAAAACTTGCAATCCTCGCCGATACTACACAAAATATATTCTACAACAGGTCCTCTTTGGCACTCAAGCCTAATTAATTCATTTCAAATGCATGTATGGCATATTTAAATTAATTTTCACTGGACACTGACAGATGCTTTAGGCAGGGGAATTACATATTTTTTCCACTTTACGGTCATCTAAACTTGCAATTCTTACCACTAAAACAAACTATATTCTTTGGAATTCAGGTCTTTTATTTATTTCGGACTCAAGAATTACATATATGAATCGATTTTTGCCAGACTATGACAAATGACATAAGACAGGGGAATTACATTAGGGTTCTAAACTAGTAATCCTTACCACGAAAATAAACTAGGTTCTTTGGCTTTTAGCAGCTTTTAGGTCTTTAATTTGCTCAAATTTTAAGAATGACATATTTAAACCGATTTTTGCTAGTTTATGACAAATAGATATAGGTACTTACGACAGGGGAATTACATAGTTTTGCACTTCTACAGCTGAAAACATATCTACAATCTTTGCCACTAGTATACAAAATATATTCTTTAACAGTGCCCCTTTACCACTTGACCCTAACTAATTCATTTCGAATGCCTCTATATAGCATTTAAAACCAATTTTAAATGGGCAATGACAGATGCTTTAGACAGGGGAATTACATGGTTATAATCTTCTTCAGCTTTAAACTAGCAATTCTTGCCCTTAATAAACAAAATACATTATTTAACAGTACTTTTTAGCACCTAAACTTCAATTTCAAATCCATGTATGATATAATAAATCAATTTTTACTGGCCAATGACAGCTTTATTAGGCAGGGGAATTACATATACTTTTTTTACTCTACGATCATCCAAAATTTCAATTCTTGCCACTAAAACAGACTTAACTCTTTGGAATGCAAGTCTTTTATTTATTTCGAACTAAAAAATAACTAATATCAATCGATTTTTGGTAATCTCCGATAGAGAAATACTCAATCCAGGGGAATGACATACTTTTGGTTTTCTACAGTTTTAAACTTGCATTTCATGCCATTACAAAAGACAATATAATTTCCGACACGTTTATTTTGATCGTAAACCTCTAACCGGTTTGGCAAGTCTCGACTTAATGCAAAAATATGTTAATCTTTATCTGTCGGTTTTCACACCTCATATTTTGGTGCCCATGCTTTTAATATCTTGTTTTATTACCTGAAATACTTAAATTTGCATTCCTTAACTAGTTTGGAATTTGCACCAACCGGTTTTACGTGTACCTTTGAGTTTATTGTGGAATCTGGTAGTGGATAAACAATGATTTATGGATCTCCGGATTTTATTGTAATTTGAACAAATTTTCACCGATTGCAATGAAATTTTTTGTATAAGCTTATCTAGGTTTTCCGGGGATGTTTTAGTAGTAAAATCATTATTTTGGATTGTCTGAAATACATAAATAATTGAGGGTAAGTATAGAAAAATACAATTGATAATTGGGAAAGTTTTAACGCAATTTCTTTCCGGATTTGCAAACCAGTGGCTTTTGCCACTGATTCTACTTGATCTTTAATATGTACAGTAACTATTTCTTGTACAAATTCTTCAATAGTTTAACTTTATCGTCAAGTTTAATCTAAGTAAGATTTTTGATTAATATTTGATAGAAAACTTCTGAAAATTAAAGTTTTTTTTTCTGCAAAAGCAATTTAGGGTTTCCATTCTTTTCATCAATCAATAATTCCTTGAAAAAATGCCATGGAGGATCGAAAAAAACATTTGGATAGTGCAATAAAGTTTAGCTTCTTTGGGGTGCAAGGATTTGGGATTCAATCGGTGTTCCGGGGGTGTCCATCAACATTATTTACTAATCATACACAATATAGAGAATCACATGTGATTAGTACAATAAATTTTACATGCTCATTCATTTTTTACAACCCTAAAACAAATAAAAAGAGTAAGAATCGATTTTACGGAAATATTTCAAATTTTAGAGAATTACCTTTATGTTGTAGACTATTTATATGCCAAGCAGTCGAAGATGAAGGTATTATCATTAAAACATTAAACTTTATAAGTTTTCCCTTAAAAAAATTATCAATTTTAAAATTAACAAGAAAAAACATTGCGGTAAAGTTTGACATGAAAATATTGAAAACTTGCGATAATCAAATCAAGCAGAACATATTTTCATCCCCTGATCCATATGCGCCTCTCAACAAAACCACCCCCATCCCTCATCTCCCGATTACCCGGTACACCACCCCGACCACTTCTTCCCTTGTCATTCCCATTCGCGTGTATGTGTAGAGGTATATGTCGTCGTGTGGTTAAGATTATACTTATATGAAAAATAAATCGGATTAGAACGGGGTGGAAAATCCTTTTCGTTTCACGTAAATCCATTCATGTAATTTGTGAGGTTACATTTTCTATTTTGCCTTTATTATCCCGGGGGCCGTTGCGAGTTTCCCGTTTGTATGGGAAACTTGAAAAATGAAAACCATACAAAAATAAATATATAAAGTATTAAATCCCACCATACCTATTAGTGCAGGGAATTGTGATTTTGGCTAAAAACTTTGCCATAGTAAGTAAATTAATTAAGAGGAAAAAATTTAAGGGATGAAAGCATTAATTTTTTTGGTGAAATCAACAAATAGATTTGTCTGGGTGCCCATACAATGTGGCATGGGTTTTTAAGCTGCTGTGCTTTTGGAATGAAAAGGACTTCTTGAAAAGTTTAGAGAGATTTGTATTTAGATAAGAGATCTATGGCAATTCACAAGTGTTGGAGAGTTTGTCGGGTTTTGTTCGAACTCAATTGAGCGCATTTATTGACAGGTGACAAGGTGACGAGCTCTTAAGTACATGTGGTCCGGATTATAATTAATTTTAAGTAGGTAATAAACAGAATAAGCCAAAACGTACGGCCTTTTTTTTTTGGGGAAAAAACCTCAGGACTTAGGCCTGTTTCAGATTAGTCTGGCCCCGGGCTATTGACAATTTACTCCGAAGAGGAGAATAGTAACGATAGTAACATACAAAGCCAAATTACAGTCGAGAATTTATAATGAAAATGTTGCCCATCCGACATGCAGGATTACAGCGTTATCTTTGGAACAATTTTGACGAAACTTAAATAAAAATATCCCAAAAACGTTAAACTTCAATTAAATTAATCAATTTTCCTGAAACAAAAGTTTTTTTATCTAATATTTTTAAGTAAAGTAAACATATCTCAAAAAAAATTATGGTTAAAATTAGTCCAACCGGCATAACGAAATTCGGCTTATTATTTTGATAATTCTTGATTGAAATTGTTTCAAAATGATCTTAAGACATCCCGGTTTAGCCCTATAAAGAATTTCTTCCAAAGTTTATCATAAATTTCCTGAAATCAATCAATTGGTAATACCACTTTTTTGACGTTTTGCAAGCCATTACATGCCTTAATATATATGGCTTAAAACTAATTTTTTGGGGAATTGATTTAATTTTTTTGAGGATAAGATCAAAGTTAAAGGTTTTAAGATCATTTTGAATGAATTTTCATCGAAATTGATAAGAAAATGATGCTGTGATTCTGCATTCCGGTTGGTATCTTTTAAACAGAAAGCCCTTGAAAAATTTATAATCCGATGCAGTTTTCATCCGATATTTTAATTTCCAAATGGTTTAGATTCATTTTCCGTTTGGATTCCGACCTTTTGGTCGTTCCCTTTAGATTCAATTAATAATTCCAAATTATTTGGCTTAAGATATACCACAAAGGTACTGTGAAGAAAAGATGGATCATAATGTTTCCTTATAAAGATAAATTGTTTCCAAAGCAATTATGCTATGCCATCATTATTTCTGTCCTAAGATAGAGAAGGAATTAATTAAACGTAAGTGGAATTTTCAAGATGATATCCTCAATTTTTGAGATCCATGAAATGTTGCACATTTTTTGGGGAAAAAACCTCAAGATTTATGCCTGTTTTAGATAAGCCCAGCCCCGGGCTATTGATTTTACTCCGAAGAGGAGAATAGTAATGATAGTAACATAAAAAACCAAATTACAGTCGTGGATTTTTTAAAAAATCGTGGATTTAAAATAAAACATGTTGCCTATCCGATATGCAAGATTATAGCGTCATCTTTAGAACAATTTTGACGAGACTTGATTAAAAATATCTCAAAAACGTTGGACTTCAATCAAATTAATCAATTTTCCTAAAATAAAAGTTTTTTTAGTTAATTTTTTTAAGTAAAGTAAACATGTGTCAAAAAATTTTATGGTTAAAATTAGCCCAACCGGTATAACGAAATTCGGCTTATTATTTTGATAATTCTTGATTGAAATTGTTTCAAAATGATTTTAAGTCATCCAGGCTTAGCCCTATAGAGAATTTCTTCAAAAATTTACCATAAATTTTCTGAAATCAATCAATTGGGAATACGACGTTTTTGACGTTTTGCCAGCCATTACATGGCTTAAAACTAATTTTTTGGGGAATTGATTTAATTTTTTGGAGGATAAGATCAAAGTTAAATGCTTTAAAATCATTTTAAATGAATTTTCATCGAAATTGATGAAAAAATGATGCTGTAATTGGGCATTCCGGTTGGTATGTTTAAACCATAAAGCCCTTGCAAAATTTATAATCCGATGCAGTTTTAATCCGATATTTTAATTTCGAATTCTTGATTAAAGTTGTTTCAAAATGATCTTAAGACATTCAGGCTTAGCCCTATAGAGAATTTCTTCCAAAGTTTACCATAAATTTTCTGAAATCAATCAATTGATAATACCACGTTTTTGACGTTTTGCAAGCCATTACATGGCTTAATATATATGGTTTAAAACTAATTTTTTGGGGAATTGATTTATTTTTTTTGAGGATAAGATCAAAGTTAAAAGCTTTAAGATCATTTTAAATGAATTTTCATCGAAATTGATAAGAAAATGATGCTATAATTCTGCATTCCGGTTGGTATCTTTTAACCAGAAAGCCCTTGAAAAATGTAGGGGAGAGTCTAGTTTATACGGCTCCAAAATCTGACGACGGATTCCTATAAAATCGGCCAAAAGAAATCGAAAATTAAGAATACTAAAAGTCTCGTTTTCGCTTATTTATAATCCGACGATTATAAAAATTTATAATCCGATGCAGTTTTAATCCGATATTTTCATTTCCAAATGGTTTAGATTCCAATCTGGTCGTTGTAAACAAACTTTGGACTTTTTTAACGATGACCGTTTAATCGTTTTCTTTAGATTTAATTGATAATTCCAAATTATTTGACTGAAGATATACCACAAAGGTACTGTGAAGAAAATATGGATCATAATGTTTCTTTATAAAGATGGATTGGTGTTAAAGCAATTATGGTATGCCATAATTATTTCTGTTCTAAAATAGAGAAGGAATTAATCAAAGGTGATTGGAATTTCAAGATGACATAACTACTCTTTGGATCCATGGAAAAATGCACATTCCTAGTTGGACGCATACAAATTCTTTGAGTAAAACGGCATAAAAACATCAAATATTTATCTAGGACGATTTCGACCCTAATAATATACATTTGGGTAAATAAAATTTGCTGGCCTGCCACTCCTCTCGAATTTTTCCAATCGTTTTCAATGGTGAAACCATTCTGGTGTCCAACTTATACAATGGACCGCTTTAAGTGGTTCGTTAACGTTAACGGATTTTGAGACTCGAACATATCAAAATAGTGAAAGCTTCTTCTTTCTATATCACAAACAAATAGCACAGAAATACAATTGAATGCCAAAAACGGAATCTGTCCATAAAGAGGTACCTACCGATGTTAATGATGACAATAAATGTGTGGCAAGAGACGTGGGGCGTTCCAAACACATTTATATTGTATAAACAAATGTATGGAATTTTCAACAAAGCACCCAATCTCGGGACCATAACATTTCTGTTGGAGTATTTAATAAGTAAATATATCAGTGGATTGAGGATATGACGCGGGTTGTGATTTCACTGACGAATGCAACAGCCAACAATTGTGGTGTTGATATTATTGTTAATAACAGTAATATTTGTATAGTATGATCGATTTTAAATCAACAAAACCGTATACAATATAAATAAAATATACAGTCTCTTGTATTTGAAATTATGTGCCACCAATTTGGGCGATTGGATTGATCGAATTTTATAAACATATTCCAGCGAAATGATACAGCACTTTTACACTTCTAAAATTAAATAAAAACATCTTGGATATAATTTCAACAACCACACTCTTTGTCATCGCGCCTAATATCAACAAAGACTTTTTAAAAAAAAAAAAACAATCATTATTATATAAACTGAAATTCCAATTAATGTTTATATCTACAATTAAATGTAACAATCAAATTTCAAATTTTTTAAACTTGTTTTCGTTACGTAAAAATGCAAGAAAAATCGATTATTTGGTCTAACTTAGTAAATTTGCCGCATTTTTTTCAAAAAGTTTGATAGAATTTTAGGGTAGAACCACCTTGATAGCAACTGTCAAATCATAGTCTATTAAAGTGGACATTTTTCGATGCTTTTTTCTCAATAAATTTTGATTAAAATCATCTGGCTATTCCCTAAATATTATATTGTAATTTCTGGAACATTTTCATATCAATTTTGGGTCCCTACAACAGTTTGATTCATCAAAAATGCAAGTCGTGAAATCTGTCAAAATTTTTGAAATTTCATTTACAATAAAATGTAACAATCAAATTTCAAATTTTTGAACTTCTTTTCTTACGTATCCAAATTTATTGAAAAAATGCAAAAAAAAAAACGATTATTTGGTCTAACTTGGTAAATTGGCCGCCTTTTTTTTCAAAAATTTTGATAGAATTTTGGGGTAGAACCACCTTGATAGCAACTGTCAAATCATAGTCTATTAAAGTGGAAATTTTTCTTGGCGTTTTTCTCAATAAATTTTGATTAAAATCATCTGGCTACTCCCTAAATATTATATTTTTCAATTTCCGGAACATTTTCATATCAATTTAGGGTCCCTACAACAGTTTGATTCATCAAAAATGCAAGTCGTGAAATCTGTCAAAATTTTTGAAATTTCCTTGATATACTTAACTATGATTAATTTCTTAAAATTTCTAGGAATCTTTTTTAATATTATCATAAATCTGACCCCCTTTTTAAATTTAATTAACATTTCGATGGGAAAATTAAATCTATGATGGCAATATTGATTAAGTCAATTGTAGTGACTTGATTGTCAAATCAAAGTCTATTAAATTCATACTTTTTGGTTAACTTTTCCTGATAAATTACGATAATTAACGAAATAAATACAAAATCATCCTTCTTAATTGTTTTATTTAAATGTTTAGAATCTTTTTTTCGATTAATTCAATGAAACAAACCAGAAAAGTTCTGTTTTGTCCACAAAGAGAACAAATCTTAGTTTAGATCCCCAAAAAAACTATTGCGAGTTTTAAATTTTATGGGACACTAATAGTGATCCCTAGGGACCAGGTGGTCCCAGAAAATGTCCTCTTTTTCCCATAAATCAATTGGGGGCTTTAATTTTGTCAAAAATTCGACCTGGTGATGTTATTGTCTACTTTTATAAAGTTAAACGTTTGAAGATCATTTTTTCCCAGAAATAAAGTTGTTTTCATAGCGGAACCTTATTTTAAAAGCTAAAAGTGGTAAGTTTGAGGTCAATACCTTGACAAGCGAAAAAATTAACAAAAAAATAAAAATGCCATAAGTTTTTCATTGCCTGTCTATAAATTTCCAACTAGCAATTTCAAATAGCAGCAGAACAATTAGCGACTAAATTTAACTACTAAATTGTGGTTGGATGGCGTTATGAATATAATTGGGGTGTGAAAAAAACCTGCTACAAGTATACAACAAGGGTAAGTAGGTGGTTGGGGGGGTGGGGGGTTGGAGCGACGAAGACGATGCCGGTCGAAGATGAAAATGGCGCCGAGATTGAGTTCCGGTTGCGCCACTTATCTCCGCCCGTGCTAAAAGCCTCCCCTATCTAACCGTACCTATCCCCAACGCCATTGGGGCGCACTCCACCACCACCACCACCACCACCGCCCCCGACGACGACCAACCGTTTCAAAATTGTTTGGAAACACAATACTTGAAACGCTCAAATCGCAACGAAAATCTCCCCATCCCCCTACGAGTACATTTTTCCACCAACTCAAATTTTCCTCGACGAAAAAGTGTATTTCTTTGTTTACCCTACTTTTACGGTGACGCCATCTAGCCATAAAACTATTAGGTAAGTCACTCATAGTATCCATATAATAAATTTGTACTTTTTCTTTGGAAAGGGGGATGAAACGTAAATGACATTATCAAAAAGGTAATGTGATCATAGTGTACTTACTATTATTATAAACGTAGACACTTTACAAAGCGAGACATTGAACGCCTTTTCACGTCATCCCTTCACACTATCACTTCACACCCCCACCCCCCTCTTCAACCCCCCTTCACCCAAAAGTTGAGTGGGTATTAATTTGAGTGCTCAAAGTCGACCGGATCTAGCAACCAAACATTATTCGACGACGGCGAAAAGCTTTATCATATGATAGGGACGAATTTGGAAAATTTAATAATCGACAACACAAAGAATGGAAAACAGAGTGGAAAGCTGTCGCTGTTTTAAAATAATTATATATTGTCGCACCCCATTGCCTCCCAACCCCCCCATAGCCGGCCAACCTATAATGTGCTCGTGTAAGTGTCGCTAAAAGCATAAAAGCCTTTTTCGTTCCATTTTATCATCGAATGGTGGCGAAAGAGAGAGAGAAACGTAGGCAAAGATCGCAAAAGAGACACAAAAAGGATGTAATATTAAATATATGGAACGACATTGTGTTAGAAAAACGCTAATAGTGTTATATCAAAGATCGAATAATTTAATTATTGTATATGCGAAAAACGAAACGTGGGACGACGGGAAATTTGATTTGCAAAGGTGATGGAAAATGAACTTTGGTTGATTTTTCTTTATATTTTACATAACGTAAACGTTGGTGAGGAGCGGTGGCGTAGCCAGGTAACCATGGGCCCTTGGGCAAATTAAAAAATTGGGCCCGACCGCTATGTAAACTGATTAGGTTTTATCAAATTAAAATATTAAAAATGCTAAGCTACTTAAGCTCTTTTTTGTGCACCGCAGGCCAGCTAATGAAAATGGTAATTTTGTCATATGACGGCTTTTCTCAAAAAAAAAAAATCGTATGCACATAAAATTAGTGTTAACATGTTTAGAACACTTAAAAATGCAATATTCCTGTGGCGGAACTCTAATTTTCTTGACAATTATTACAAAAAAGCCGAAAAAAGAATGCCATTATAGTAGACTTTAATAGACGTCAAAGTAACTGCTAATCGCATTTGCTTACAAGTACGCATGTGCAATAAAAACAAAGAGATGCAATTTAAAACACCATACAGTAACGTTAATAAAAGATATTTGTACCATAGAATTATGTAACCGGTTGGTCATTACTTCGTATCAGATATTTTACTGTAATTTGGTTAACTTTTACTTTCCTGGGCGCTTTGTCTAATTAAATTCATATTTGTTCTCTTTGTCATTTTTGCATCTCTTTGTTTTTATTGCACATGCGTACTTGTAAGCAAATGCGATTAGCAGTTACTTTGACGTCTATTAAAGTCTACTATAATGGCATTCCTTTTTAGGCTTTTTTGTAATAATTGTGAAGAAAATTAGAGTTCCGCCACAGGAATATTGCATTTTTAAGTGTTCTGAACATTTTAAGACTAATTTTAGGTGCCTACGATTTTTTTTGAGAAAAGCCGCGATATGACAAAATTACCAAATTTTTATTAGTAATTTATATACAAATAATTATATGACAACGTCCCATTTTCTATTCAGGTTTTAATTCAATTCGCGAATAAATTGGCCCTCATAAAATTTAGCACTAAAGGAGAAATTAGAAGATATTCGAGGTGAATTAGCAACCAAATATCGAATAATTTCGCGAATTGATTTAAAACACCATACAGTAACGTTAATAAAATATATTTGTACCATAAAATTATGTAATCTGTTGGTCATTACTTCGTATCAGATATTTTACTGTAATTTGGTTAACTTTTACTTTTTCCCGGGCGCTTTGTCAAATTAAATTCATATTTGTTCTCTTTGTCATTTTTGCATCTCTTTGTTTTTATTGCACATGCGTACTTGTAAGCAAATGCGTTTAGCTGTTACTTTGACGTCTATTAAAGTCTACCATAATGGCATTCCTTTTTAGGCTTTTTTGTAATAATTGTTAAGAAAATTAGAGTCCCGCCACCGGAATATTGCATTTTTAAGTGTTCTGAACATGTTAACACTAATTTTATGTGCCTACGATTTTTTTTTTGAGAAAAGCCGTCATATGATAAAATTACCATAAAAATATTAAACAGTAACAACATAAATTACAATTAATATTTGGTGTAGGTTTGGCTAATAAAACGAATTAGAGAAGATTCAAGGGCTTCAAGGGTTTATTATATAAAAGTCGGGCCTACCAACTGACTAAATATCAATTATATTTACAATTTATTCCTAGCTTTAGTTTTTGCAAAAGTATCAATGATTTGGTTTAAATCCAGGCTTGATGCGGTTTTGTTTTCAACTGCTATTAGCGATAAATGTCGGAGTCGAGTTTGGCCCATATTATTTCTTAAATATTTTTTTACTATTTTTAATTTGCTAAATAAGCTTTCAGCTGCTGCAGAAGTGACAGGAATTGTAAAGAATAATAACATTGCTGTAAATACTTCCGTTAGGTGGCATTCTAGCACTCCCTATTTGCTCATTATTTCCTTAAATAATTGGTGAAATTCCAACTGAATATCCAGAAGTTCAGTTCGATTGAGATTTCTGGTAAGGATTCTAGGGCTCCCTGAGCATGAGGGCCCCGGGACACTGCCCCGCCTAGCCCCTAGGTAGCTACGCCACTGGTAAGGAGTATTACGAAGGACTTTACGAAGTATTTTCTTTGTACTTTTGCAAAATTTGGGAACCCTGCCATCCCTACCTGACCTATTCGTGGATTCTTCCGGATACACCAACGAAGATATTTCGGGAATAAACCAAAGTTTTTGAGCTAATTTCGATCGAAATCTAGATCCAAAGTGGATCATTTTCGACTAGGAATACTATCAATAAAGTTAGGTAAAATATTTACCCATTTATAACTATGTATTGAAACTAATTTTTTACCCAAATATAGAAAATTATAATGTAATATTTATTTTAAATACTGCACTGAAGCCCCAGATTACATATGGATCTTAACTATTAAACATTTACCAAATTCCTTAGCTTTATGCACCGTCGAAGACTATAACGTAAAAGAATTTCAATTTAAACAATAATTAAATGCTACCAAAAAACAATGAATGAAAATTATGCACATATACACAGTGGCGTAGTTAGGTAACCAAGGGCACGGGGGCAAATTAAAACATGGGGCCCCACTGCTATATAAACTGATTAGGTTTTATCAAATAAAAATATGAAATATACAAATACTTTAAAAGTGCTAAGGCACTTAAGCTCTTTTTTGTGCACTGCAGGGCAGGTAATAAAAATATTAAACAGTAACAATATAAATTACAATTAATACTTGGTGTAGGTTTGACTAATAATACGAAATAGGAGAAGATTTAAGGGATTATTATATAAAGGTCAGGTTTACCAACTGACTAAATAACAATTATATTTACAATTTTTTTCTAGCTTTAGTTTTCGCAAAAGTATCAATGATTTCGTTTAAATCCAGGCTTGATGTGATTTTATTTTCAATTGCTATTTGCGATAAATATCGGAGTCAAGTTTGGCCCATATTATTTCTTAAATAATTTGTTATTATTTTTAATTTGCTAAATGACTTTTCAGCTGCTGCAGAAGTGACAGGAATGGTAAAGAATTATAACATTGTTGTAAATACTTCCGTTAGGTCGTATTCTAGCACTCCATATTTGCTCATTATTTCCTTACATAATTGGTGAACTTCCAACTGAATTTCCAAAAGTTCAAGATTTCTGGTAAGGATTCGAGGGCTCCTTGAGCTTGAGGGCCCCGGGGTACTGCCCCGCCTAGCCCCTAGGTAGCTACGCCACTGTTATTGGCGTTTAATATCCTTAAAGAATAAAATGATTTAATTTAATATTTATTTATTGAATTTAAACTTAAAATGTTTAATTTTTTGTATTTCAAGAAGCCTGATGGAGTTACGATACGTAACGAAACGTAGCTAATTTGAATATTAAAAATATTACATTAAAAAAAAAAACGATCTTAAACAATCTGAACTGTCTTATTTAATAAAAGCTGAGCTTTGAACTATATCATCTATTACATTCAATTATACTACATATATTGGACTGCAATATATTCTATACATTGTACACACAGTAATTAAAGTTTTACTAAAATATTTTCCCCCAAAATTTTCAATTCCTGACCCAATCGGCTTCTAACTAAGTTTATGTACATTAGACTGATTCAAAAAAAAAAATCTGTTTTTTTTTTTAATTATATCGAAAATATTGTTGGGAATGACAAAACAAAAATCCTGTGAAAGTTTAAGCTCTTAATATTAATATTAAGAGGTGCCACATCGCAAATTTCGATTTTCCATTTCAATAACAAAAGAACAATATTCTCTTGCACTTTGGAATTTTATAGCTCACGTCAAAAACAATATTTCGGAATGACCAAGGTATATTCTTGTAAAAAATTGAACGATCTACAAAAAAGGTCTCTTGCAAGTTTTTGATATATTTATTCCTTCAAAAGTTATTCGAGGTCAAAGTTGAACTAAAGAGAAATTTTAATATTTTTGTCAATTTTTTGACGCAACTATCAATTTTATGAGAAAATTTTATAGGACATTTTTTGTAGAGCACTTTTTTTTCTAAAACTTATCACTATAAAAGTTTTTGATATTTTTCACAGGTCCTAAGTTACTTAATTAAAATAAAAAAAATATTTTTTATGTTAAAAATATAATAATTCAGTGAATTTTAAGTTTAATGCAAATAACTTAGGACCTGTAAAAAATATCAAAAACTTTTAAAGAGATAAGTTATAGGAAAAAAAGTGCTCTACAAAAAATGTTCTATAAAATTTTCTCATAAAATTGATGGTTGCATCAAGAAATTGAAAAAATATTAAAATTTCTCTTTAGTTCAACTTTGACCTCGAATAACTTTTAAAGGAATAAATATATCAAAAACTTGTTCGAGACCTTTTTTGTAGATCGTTCAATTTTCTACAAGAATATACCATGGTCAATTCGAAATATTGGCACCAACGTGAGCTATAAAATTCCAAAGTGCAAGATGTTCAAGATTGTTCAGTGCAAGATTGTTCCCATGTTGAATGATGATTTTTTTTTTATTATATCGAAAATATTTTCGGGAATGGCAAAAAAAATCTGTGAAAGTTTAAGCTCTTAATATTAAAAGGTCCGCATCGCAAATTTCGATTTTTCATTTAAATAACATGGCAACAATATTCTCTTGCACTTTGGAATTTTATAGCTCATGTTGGTGACAATATTTCGGAATGACCAAGGTATATTCTTGTAGAACATTGAACGATCTACAAAAAAGGTGGTCGTACAAGTTTTTGATATATTTATTCCTTCAAAAGTTATTCGAGGTCAAAGTTGAACTAAAGAGAAATTTTAATATTTTTTCAATTTTTTGACGCAACCATCAATTTTATGAGAAAATTTTATAGAACAGTTTTTGTAGAGCATTTTTTTCCTATAATTTATCTCTATAAAAATTTTTGATATTTTTCACAGGTCCTAAGTACTTTACATTAAACTGAAAATTCTTGAATTCTTATATTTTTAATATAATTTGTTTTTATTTTAATTAAATAACTTAGGACCTGTAAAAAATATCAAAAATTTTTATAGAGATAAATTATAGGAAAAAAAGTGCTCTACAAAAACTGTTCCA
Source organism: Sisyra terminalis (assembly GCA_958496175.1). Taxonomy (NCBI): domain Eukaryota; kingdom Metazoa; phylum Arthropoda; class Insecta; order Neuroptera; family Sisyridae; genus Sisyra; species Sisyra terminalis. Next base: position 60,076,617 of record OY292276.1, read on the forward strand.
TAAAACTGTGTATACAATATATAAAATATATTGCAGTCCAATTTATTAACATAAACTTGAACAGAAGTTCAAACAAAAATATTCGTGACGTATTGCCCAGGTACGTATTTCGATTGCCAAGCAATTTTCAGAGCTATAAAATTCCAAAGTGCAAGAGAATATTGTTCTTATATTACTTAAATGGAAAATCGAAATTTGCGATGCAGCACCTCTTAATATTAACATTAAGAGCTTAAACTTTCACAAGATTTTTTGTTTGTCATTCCCAACAATATTTTCGATATAATTAAGAAAAAAAAATCATAATTTTGTTTGAATCAGTCTAATATATACATATTGAAAGTGGCTAGAAATTTATAATTTGGCATTGAAACCCAAGATTACTTATGAATCTTAAACTATGAAAAAATTATCAAACTCCTTAACTTGATGCACTGTCGAAGACTATAACTTAAAGAATTTCAGTTCAAACAATAATTAGACACTACCGAAAAACAATGAATGAAATGTATGCACATTTACAATGTATTACTATGATAGTAGTTAAAAACCCCGTAACACTATTGATACATGAAACCACCCTGCAATCGGATCATAGGTACACTGATGTATCGGGGGATGATTGTTCGAATAGTGGTGGATTAAATTTGGCAACTGTTGACGTAACAGATGACACAGTTTGTGGTCGACCGCCAACTTTGCCAACAAAAGGGGTTGGTTTATATTTGTGTTCAGCGTTCCAATATGTTCGACAGCATTTCGCCCATACAATGAGGGATGACAATAACATTACTACTACTACTACTACTACAATAAACATCCACATACCAGCGACGCATTGACATTATTCCATGTTTACTAATTGGTTTAGAGCGATACAAAATCATTTTGCCAATTTGCTCGGCCTGAAATTCGAACTGGTTGTCACGCACCAACCCTCAACCCCTTCACAATGTTTACCATTTATTATTTACAACTAGCATCAAAATATTGATAAGCGTATGACAAAATTTTTCATATAATTCTACAACGTTGGTTAATGCGGTTGGGGTTTAGCAGTAATTAATTATCGATTCACAAACGGGCTTCATTTAATGCTCCAATTCAATATTGATAAACCGATATTAAAGTGCGCTCAACAAAGCCATAGAGCCGCCGCCGTACACCGGAGAATAACATTAATAATAATAATAATACACGAAAATAATAAACCGAAAAGCAACCCCCGGCTTTCTTTCATCCCGTAGGAAACCCTCGAAATTATCGCTCTATATATTTATATGCGGAGATAGAAAGCCCTATTGTGCACAATAAATTAATATGTTACAGATAAATAGTCTGATGAAAATTTATAATCACGACAATATGTCGGGGGATGGATGTACGTATAGGATTATTTCCAATAGGAAAACTAGCCAATATCGTTTGTTTCGTCGGTAATTTTGTCATATCGCGGCTTTTCTCAAAAAAAATCGTAGACACATAAAATTAGTCTTAAAATGTTCAGAACACTTAAAAATGCAATATTCCGGTGGCGGAAATGAAACTTCTATTACAGTTTTTCCAAAATAAAGCCAAAAAAAATGCATTATAATAGACTTTAATAGACGCCAAAGTAATTATTAAACTCATTTACTTTCAAGTACGCATGTGCATTAGAACAAGCAGATAGAGCAGATATCTATTTGAAGCAAATTTGAAAAAGCCCGGCAATATCTCTATGTGAAACTGTTAATTGAGAAATATTGAAAATTTGGTTGTTTTTGATATAATCAATAGCAAAGATATAATCATAGCAAATATAATCAAATCGGCTTATGTTCCTTTTAGAGACCTCAATATCTGGTAACGTACCATTTTCTACTTTGTTTTTACTTTAATTCGCGAATAAATTAGACCATAATGGTTTTGGTCCACAGAAATACGGATTATTGATTTTTTTATTGATTACATAATTGTAAGTGAATTAAAAAATAAATCACACGTAATACAAAACTTGTGTTAGGTCCCCCAATGGGATCACTTACCTTAGAGGACTTGAAATTTAACAACAATAACATACTTTTGTAGAAAACAAAACAAATAGAACGTTAATATCAAATATCAATTGTAATTTCCTTAAACTTTTAAAATGTTTAGCCAATTTATGACTTCGTGGTCAAGGTGTTCAATTTTAAGGTAGTAGATGCTGGGTTCTAATCTCGTAGCAACCAAATTTTCAATATTTCTCAATTAACAGTTTCATATAGATATTGCCGGGCTTTTTCAAATTTGCTTCAAATAGATATCTGCTCTATCTGCTTGTTCTAATGCACATGCGTACTTGAAAGTAAATGAGTTTAATAATTACTTTGTCGTCTATTAAAGTCTGATATAATGCATTTTTTTTGGCTTTATTTTGGAAAAACTGTAATAGAAGTTTCATTTCCGCCATCGGAATATTGCATGTTTAAGTGTTCTGAACATTTTAAGACTAATTTTATGTGTCTACGATTTTTTTTGAGAAAAGCCGCTATATGACAAAATTACCGTTTCGTCTACCTGGCATACTACCGAATCAAATATTTGATAAAAAAGGTTTTTAGTCTAATTTCTATCAAAAAAAAAACTTGCATTATATGTTGCAATCAACGTTGAAACAAACATTTGTACAGACTATTGTGCCATTGTGTGGCAGGACATGTAATCCTTCAAGGGGAAAATATTGCTTCGTTCGAAAATGTTTGCTGAAGACTTGCACGAAATGCTTTGTTCCAACTTGGTGGTCTATCGATAAAAGGTATTTTTGTCGTTCCAATGAAAACATTTACGAATATATTCCTCTATTGTCACACGCAAATATTGTCAATCAATCAAAGGACATCTCCAATTTAAATCGATTCCTTTATGAAACATAATAATCTAGGATCCCACTGCAGAAAAGTGTAGTGATCGAGTTTATACTAAAAACCTAATTTTTACGCATATTTATCATCAGGAGAATAAATATCTACTAGGTTGCCTATCAAAATTTGGCCGCTAGTATTTTTAATTAAATTATTTTACTTGATTTATTCGTAAAAATTTAATTGATTTGTTTTTAAAATAAAATATCGTCCACTTTACGGCCATATATATAAAGACTTTAAAAAGTCAGGGTTGCCGGTGCACACTAGACCGCACCTGTTCGCAGCCAGGTGTAAACATATATGATTTTGGGCTCTTTTTACGTTCATAACGTGCATCAATGATTTATATATCAAATTAAATCTAATTGTTTTCTCATTATTATGATATACGATTGCCTAAATAAATCTGGCCGCAAATAAAGGTTGCTGGCTGCTAAAGATGGTAAATATTAAAAAAAAAACAGTGAAAGAGAGCTACCCAGATTTAACCAGTCAGACGAGGACAGTGGGATCCTGAGTTCTGCAGTGGGATCCTAGACTATAAGTACTTTATATGTAGTTTTCCACAATTTTCACGATGACTTCCTAAAAAAATATTAAAAAAATTAATGACTGTTGTACAAATAGTAGAGATACTTACTATAAGTTCGAAAAGAATGTGCAAATTGGATAAAGTTTCGTTCCTAAAAATCGGTTTTTGCATTTGTAAGTCAAAAAACGGATGTTTTATACGAATAATTTTGAAGCGGAAAGTTAATATTTTCAAAATGCACCAAATTAGTTAAATTTTGTTCCTCATTGATTTTTGTGGTCGCTAATAACGTTAATTAAGATCCTTGATGCACCAGGAGGTTCAAAACCTCATCTATTGAAATTTGATCCGAATTTTCTTTGAAACCAGTTCCAATGACGTATTTGTAGGGCTCTGCGGACTTAATATTGCGATACTTAAGGTTACAAATTTAAGATCCAAGAGGTTCTTCGGTATGCTTGTAGTTAGACGTGGATCTCATCTTCCAGGAGTTTTTTTTCCAAATTCCGAAAAATAAATGTTGTACTCAAAACTTTGTACTACCGAAAAGATATATTTATACTTACTTTGATATTTCTTGGGAAAATTAAAGGTTAAATCGCCATCAAAAAGACTTTATGCTTCTCCTGTTCCTGTATAGCTATTTTCAATTCAACCAGACCATTTTTACATTAGTGTTATACAGGAACCTAAAAAAACATTATTTTTATCAAAAGAACCTTGAAAGAAAAGTATTAATTAAGGAAAATTAATACCAAAGACAGGCACAAGGACATTTTTGCCAACTTTTGCGGCCATTACCACGTGGTTCAATTGAAAAGAAGTCGATTTAATTCCCCTACGGTTTTATTCCATGAGTCGTAGAAAATAGAATCGACGCCAGCGCTACGTAGATAATGATAAAGAACTAGTTTTTTTCCGGGCGGTATATTCAAACTAAAATGCATAATTTACATAAATTCATTATAGTCTAAGATCCCACAGCGAAATTAGTACCTACATGAATTCCTCGTCTTGTAAAAATATTTAAAAAATAGTTTTTGACTATCTACATTAAGCATGTACTAATTTCGCAGGCGGATCTGACACTATTATTAATATACAAAAAAATACTTTTGCAGAAAGAGATATTGATCAAAGAAAAAAAGGATAGATATATTCTAAATAGGGTTTAAAAAAAATCCGTTTATCAAGAAATATCGAAAATTTGCTCGATATCCAACACCTACCAGTTTTGGAGCGGCCAATTAGACCACTCAACCACCAGTAAGTTCCTTCTAATATTGTGTATAAATATTTTAATTTTATCGAATTGGAAATTCAATGGTAAAATTAAATAATTTCGGGGTATTTTAAGGGTAAATGAGTCAAAAGCTGATCTAGTTTCATACCCCCCTCGAGGTCCCTAAGTTCTCCTGTAACAAATCTTAAATAACTATTCAAATCTCTGCAAATTAAAATCCTGTATTCTTTAGTACAGCGGTTCCTAACCTTTTTCAGCCGCGGACCCCCAAGGAAATCAAGCATAATGCCAAAGACCCTTGGGTGAAAAAAAGGTGCAATTTTCGCAAGGTTTATAAAATACACAGGTGACCTCATGGTGGCTACGTGATGGATACGTGACGTATCCAGAAGAAATTCGTACATATCTTCAGACTGATCAATTTCAAAATTCTTCGTATGACGTCATTTTTTTTTCTAATGGAGCAACCTGTGCAATTTACAAACCTTGAAATTTCCGGACAATATTATATTTTAGTATTCCTTCATTAAATTATCGCGCACCCCCGGGGTCCGCGGACCATAGGTTAAGAAACAATGCTTTAGTGTAATGAGTGTTGTAGTTTTAATTCAGGTCCTGGCCAAAGTACGCAAATTTGAAAACTAAAATTTTTGAACTTCTGGATTTTCCTTGAAATAATGGCTTTCCAAAGATGACAAATGGCTTAAGAGATGCTACCATTGGTGTGATATTTTATCCAGAATATCAAGAAGTAATTCCCCTGTATTTCCTTCGTAGTCTGCAAGTTTTCAGGGCCAAAATTGATCGGGAAAACCTTCATCTTCTGCCTCACTTTAAAACTTACCAAATTTCAAAGAATTCATGATTAAATCCGATTGATTCTGGACATTATAGAAGTGAAATGGATTCTAAAAACCCTCAGGGGTCCGCGGACCACAGGTTAGGAAACAATGCTTTAGTGTAATGAGTGTTGCAGTCCTAATTCAGGTCCTGGCCAAAGTACGTAAATTGAAAACAAAAATTTTTGGGTTCCTGGATTTTCCTGAATTATGGCTTTCCAAAGATGACAAATGGCTTAAGATATGCTATGAATATCACGAAGTAATTCCCCTGTATTTCACTTCATAGTCTGCAAGTCTTCAGGACCAAAATTGATCGGGAAAACTTTCATCTTCTGCCTCACTTTAAAATTTGCCAAATTTCATGATTAAATGATTGATTTTAGACATTATAGAAGTGAAATGGATTCTAAAAACAAAAATATTTAAGTGAAAAAAGGTGCAATTTTCGGGCAATATTATATTTTAGTATTCCTTCATTAAATTATCGCGGACCCCCAGGGGTCCGCGGGCCACAGGTTAAATCAGGTGCTGGCCAAAGTACGCAAATTTGAAAACATAAATTTTTGAGTTCCTGGATTTTCCTCGAAATTATTGCACTTTCCAAAGATGACAGATGACTTAAGAGATGCTACCATTTGTGTGATAATTCATCTAGAATATCACGAAGTAATTCCCCTGTAATTCACTTCATAGTCTGCAAGTCTTCAGGACCAAAATTCATCGGGAAAACCTCTATCTTCTGCCTCACTTTAAAACTTGTCAAATTTCAATGAATTCATGATTAAATACAATTGATTCTGGACATTATGGAAGTGAAATGGATCCCAAAAACAAAAAAAAAAATATTTAGGCAAAAGAAATGTTACAGAGGGTGAGAATTTCTACCTTTAATTGTATTTTACTGTTAATAAAATTGGAATCTTACATCCACAAATTTTTATATTTTTTTTCAGTTACCTCCGGGAATCCTACCCTCTTCTACCCCCCGTTTAAATCACTAAATCAAAAACTAATTGCATTCATGCAAAAAGCCACACAAAAATATCATTTATTTATCCTTAAATTTTCTAGGCAAATCAAAAAAAAAAACAATTTTTGTTATTCATCCCTTAAACTGTTTTGTATGTATGTGTTATGTACCATGTACGTTACGATATTTTGATAAAACTTGATGGTGTACAATGAAATTAAGCTTGTAATTCATGCAAATAATATAATACTTAGTGGGGGAGTTGGCAGAGGAGAACAACCCCGTCATTATCAAGGGATTTGCCAAGGATGCGACGAGCGCGGGGCTGTGTAAAGTCCAGAAAACGTATTATATATATATATATATATAACGGGAGTGTGTATGGAGACGAACAAAAGCTTTTACATCCCGAAAAGCATAACTACCCTCCGGCTTTTCAATGCCAAGTAGTGTACGGTACGTACAATATTGTGTGGTTTATTTTGCCAAAGATTCCCCAAGGATCGCCCCGGGGACTCTCTTAATATGTGAAGTCAGGAACGAATGCGTTAATGTCACATTAACGATATTTACATAATATTTATTATTGTTCAGTTTCCCTCTCTGCATGTGTGTGTGTGTGTGTGTTAATCGGGAAGATTCGGGAATGAGACGCCGAATCGGCGGAATTACCAGGGGAACACACACACACAACCAACCATTAAATTGACAAATTTTCAAAAGACTTGAATAATTTATTCGGCTTTTTATTAACGATATAGATTTACAAATTGCCTACTAATTGATATAGTGGAAGGGAATTTATATGGTTAAAATTACACCCAATTTCTTCCCCCGGAATAATTCAATTAAAAATATTGAATTGTATCGTATTTTTACGATAGAATCGGTGAAACCCAAGTGGTCGGGAATGGGGGAAAATGGGGGAATGATTTGAAATCGAATCTATCCCGATATTTGAATAGGGATGCAATAAGCAAATTTACGATCATTGGTCATTCATTTCGATTACGCCAACTGTATGGATAGGCAAATTGGAAAACGTGTTCGAGCTTCGGCTAATTCTATTTTCCCGGGAAATTCCCTTTAGACTTGCGACAATTTTTCAAAAGGAAAAATAAACAAAAAGTTCTCTTGATTTTAAGCCATTGTTGGTTTACAATTAACCCCCTTACTGGCCCCCCCCTTTGAAATAGGTTCTTTAATATATCTATTTTATGCCCATTTAAATTATCTAAAAGGGGCTACAAGTATCCGGCCTATACCAAATATTCGGGAATTTTTTTTCAAGATTTGTCTTGTAAATCAGGACCGTCACTAGAAGGGGGCATGGTGGAACAATGTTCTATCCTTAAAATACCAAAGTCCTACTTGAAAAGATATAAATTCCTCATAGAATTGGAGTATGATAATTTTGTCTTTGCTACACATATAGGCAAGCCGGGGGGGAGTAGGGCCGCATGCGGTCCTTATAAAATTCTTGTCAAAACTATACTACCCGGACCAAGTATCAATTGATTCGTTTATTTTGAAAGTGGCGTAAGTCCATTTCAAGGACGGTCTATATGGTGATTCTTCTTCTTGTAACTACAACAAAGTATATTCAAAATAATATTTTCTCCGCTGACTTTGAACACATATACAATATAAAAAAAAATATATTGCAGTCTAATTTATGTAGTATAATTTAATATAATAATATATAAAAATCATACCACCAACATAAATTTGAACAGAAGTTCAAAAAAAATATTCGCGACGTATTGGCCAGATACGTATTTCGATTGCCAAGCAATCATCATCAGTGGTCATCAAGTAGTTTGGATCTCTCCGTAATTGCTTTGTCTTGAACTACAGAGAAATTTTAATAAAATTTTTTGACGCAACCATCAATTTTAAGAGAATTTTTTTGTAGAGTACTGTTTTACTTATAACTTATCTCTATAAAAGTTTTTGATATTTTTCACAGGTTCTAAGTAATAAAAAAAAAAATATGTTAAAAATATAATAATTCAGGGTATTTTCAGTTTAATGCAAATAACTTAGGACCTGTGTATACAATATGTAGAATATATTGCGGCCTAATTTATGTATTATAGTTTAATATAATAATATATAAAAATCATACCACCAACATAAATTTGAACAGAAGTTCAAACAAAAATATTCGTGACGTATTGTCCAGATACGTATTTCGATTGCCAAGCAATCTTCCTCAGTGGCCATCAAGTAGAATCATCACAAAGCAGTTACGGAGTGATCCAAACTACTTGATGACCACTGATGAGGATTGCTTGGCAATCGAAATACGTATCTGGGCAGTACGTCACGAATATTTTTGTTTGAACTTCTGTTCAAATTTAAGTTTTTGGTATGACTTTTATATATTATTATATTAAATTATACTACATAAATTGGACTGCAATATATTTTATATATTGTATACACTAGGATGATTTTTTTTTTGGTCCCATCGTGAAATTTTGTTGGAAATACCAAAAAAAAAATTCCCCGAAAGTTTGATCCTTTAATATTAATTTTAAGTCCTCGACAAAGACGTGCAAAGATTTCCCATTGAAAATACACGGAAACTCTGATTGTTTTATTTTTAAATTTCTATATCTCGGTGGCATTTCATGGGATCGCTTTTACCGACGATGTTTTTTTCTCAGAATTAAACGCTCTACAAAAGTGCCCATTGCGACAAAGTCGTAACTCACACCGGTGAGGTAGTACGGGCCACTGAACCTGATATTTCCATAAAATTCAAGGCTAAATATCTCGTTTAATATTGATCTTCGCGATTTGGTCTACAGGAACTTTGTTGTAGAAAATTAAATTCTCTACAAGTTTTTCATTTATAATTTTTCGGTAGCTCTTGTTATTTACGAGATAAATGCAAAAAAAAAACACGAATTTTATGGAAAAATCAGGTTCAGTGGCCCGTACTACCTCACCGGTGTGAGTTACGACTTTGTCGCAATGGACACTTTTGTAGAGCGTTTAATTCTGAGAAAAAAACATCGTGGGTAAAAGCGATCCCATGAAATGCCACTGAGATATAGAAATTTAAAAATAAAACAATCAGAGTTTCCGTGTATTTTCAATGGGAAATCTTTGCACGTCTTTGTCGAGGACTTAAAATTAATATTAAGAGGTCAAACTTTCAGGGATTTTTTTTTTGGTATTTCCAACAAAATTTCACGATGGGACCAAAAAAAAAAATCACCCTAGTATACACAATACAGCAAAGTATGTTTTCAGAAATTACTGTTTTCATTTTAGTTGTTAACAAAAACGCCAATTATTCCCTCTTCCTTAGTATCTTAGGTTCCTATGGTTAATTTTAACGATTATAACACTTTAAGGATTGTTCTTGACATGGACTTAACTCACTTTCAAAATAAACGGTTCAATTATCTATTTACCTAATTTTTGGTTGGGAAATAATTTTTTTCCCAAATAGTTAAAAGCATTCAATCATCCAATTCCTCCTACACAATGCGCCTCTCGTCGAGGAAATTTCCGTTTCCCGAAACAAAAGCCGAGCGATCAACACTCAATTGTTTTTAATTTATTCACTTGCCATTGTTTCGTTCCTTATTAACGCATCGAACTAAACATCCTGGCCACGTTCCACTGAACAATGCTCTGATTAAGGGGCTGAGTGAGGGGGAGGGAAGACAAAAAATAATATTTAGAATATAAAACCAAAAGTTGCAAAAACGTTAAATGTACAGCTTTCTTTGGTACATCCCATCAATTTATTGTAATGAGCTTTGGCATTCATCAACCAACCAACCAACCGACCCCCCCTTGATCCTGCACGTTTTAAATGCAGAAATAGTCAGAAAATGCATCCATTTTCCACAGAGTACTCCCGTGCCACCACCATCCCCTCAATTCATTCAAATAGACAATTTCCCATCTCTCGTCAAAATGCGAAATATTTTCTGCAAGATTTACGATGATGAATACAATTATTCCCTGTCCCTGCTTGTGTCAAGTGAATCAAAATGTATTGGGATGTTTTATATAAATGTGTTGGTACACATATACACTGTTGCATCTCCCAATTCTTCCCTAATCTCCGTGTGGCTGGAGTTCGAACACAGAACCAAACCAACCATTGTTGATATAATTGTTTCCGTTTTGTCTGTATGCCTTGTGTGTGTGTGTATAAGGACAAGAGAATGAGGAAAACCGGGAACTGTACGGCAAAATGGGGGGGGCGAGGGCGGTTGGGGAATGATTTGTCCTCGACTCTTCACCCCCTCGCAACTAAAACGTTGGCGACATCGTCGTCTCATCACAGCATCCAACTAATTTCTATTTATAACATTTTTTTCCAACAAAAACCAACAGAAATTCTCTGCTATTTCATTACGATAAAAGGGAAATGGGAAAAGAATCGATTTTCTTTATTATCCAACTAGTTTCGCTTTCATATTGTGTCATAAGTTAGTCCTTTATTTCTTCAATTATTTGCCTGGTTTATTCTTCATATCTAAAAAATAAAAATCAATTAAATAAGAGTTAAATAAAACATCTACAGATACCAGAAAAGTTACAAATATCCGCTCCATATTCGTGTTGGGAAAAATTTCAAGAGGCCAACAAATTTGCTTCTCATCATTTTATTTAGCTAGGTACTAGATAAACTCTGAAATAAAACACACACCTTTTAATTAAAGTAATTTACCTACAACAAAATTATATCGTAAAAGCACGTCCAACATCGACCAACCCTCTTCATGTTAACATTTTTTTTTTCGCCTGACATGCACGCCGAAAAGACAATGCAATTTGACGATAGGCGAACAAAAGGGGTGCAAGAACAGCGGCCCTCTCCACATATTTATTATGTATACATATAGTGAATTGATAGCGCAAGTAATAACCGCTTAGTCACGCTGGAATTACCAGTGTGTTTCCATTAAAACTATAGCAAATGTATAACATACGTAAATAAAAGCCGACATATCGTCGATTAGATCACATATCCTGCCAATTAGACGGTGCTACTACGGTGCCGCGCCGTCAAGGGTCCGGGGGTTGATTTCCACTGGCATGTCGGAGGAAAAAAGGGAGCACGAAGAAACGATTGTATTTATCAATTGCATTACGTCGTTATTGGATTTTATTTGATCTTCACTGTTCGCTATTTCGACTATAATTGGCCAACGTTGCTCTTGAGGGAATATTTTCACCAAATGTCGTCGATGTAAAGAGATGTATACACTGACAAATCATTTCACCCCTCGCTTTCAAACGTGAAATGCTGGCATTTAACATGTCGATTATTTTGAAAGAATTTCTTCCGAGAGAATTCTGGAAATGAGAATCGGTTTAGCTTACATTTTTGTTAGTGTTAAAATTTCTTACCTAGTTGTCCATAAATTATTAGATTTAGACTCGAAAAAAGCATCCAGACCTTAGAATACGACTTCAATTTCCCCATTTTTACTTTCCCCGTGGAGATTTTCTTTTTGCAAGGTTTTATTGGGATTTTTGTGGACTATTATGTAATTTGCACCAGTTCAGCAATGTGTCGCTATATCATGATGGTGATGGCAGGCAAATGGTCTTTATCGGCGTTTGAGTAGCTGGAGGAGTCGAACTTCATTCCTCTGTCTTTTTTATTTTTTTATTTGTTGAATTTTTTTGATTTTGTGGCCATGCAGCTGCTATTTCTTGGAGCTCTTGAAGGAGTCTCCGCTTCTGCCTTCTTTGGTTTATAGTTTCCCCCAAGCCTAGTTCTACTGCACTAGGACAATTTTCCAGGCCGGTAAGGAAATTCCATAGAAAGTCTTTTATGTATGGGACGTTCATTTCGTGATAAATTTGGTTGTTTCACACATACCATGGAGTTTATCCATTATTATTATTATTATTATATGGAGCACGAAAAAACGATTGTATTTATCAATTATATTGTGTCGTTATTGGATTTTATTTGATCTTCACTGCTCGCTATTTCGACTATAATTGGCCAACGTTGCTCTTGAGGGAATATTTTCACCAAATGTCGATGTCAAGAGATGTATAAACTGACAAATCATTACACCCCTCACTTTCAAACGTAAAATCCTTGCATTTAACATCTCGATTATTTTGAAAGAATTTCTTCCGAGAGAATTCTGGAAATGAGAATCGGTTTAGTTTACATTTTTGTTAGTGTTAAAATTTCTTACCTTTTTGTCCATAAATTATTAGATTTAGACTCGGAAAAAGCATCCAGAACTTAGAATACGACTTGAATTTCCCCATTTTCTTTTTGCGAGGTTTTATTGGGATTTTTGTGGACTATTGTATAATTTATATCATGGTGGTGATAGCAGGCAATTGATCTTTTTCAATTGAGAAGTCGAACTTCATTCCTGTCTTTTTTATTTGTTGAATGTTCTTGATTTTGTAGTCAAGCAACTGCTATTTTGGAGTTCTTTCGGGAGTTTCCGTTTCAGCCTTCTTTGGTTTATAGTTTCCCCCAAGCCTAGTTCTACTGCACTAGGACAATTTTATAGGCCGGTAAGGAAATTCCTTAGAAAGTCTTTTATGTATGGGACGTTAATTTCATGAAGAATTTCGTTATTTTTCACATACCATAGAGCTTTAGTGGTGATTCTCAAGACTCTATTTTTGAATATCTGTAGATCATTGTGATTTTTTTTGAAAATGGAAGCCAAACTATGCAAAAGTATGTGAGAATTGGTCTAATGACTGATTTGTATATCATCATTGAATATTCCATACTTAAAAGAGATCTTCTGTTCTCTGATTTTACTTGAAATGTGCTTTGCAAGGTTAACTTCAAGTCCAGAAGTATGCCCAGATATTTAACAGTCGTTTTTTTTTCGCACTCCACGGAATTTCCATTTGATTTTCTTGAAATCAATAAAACAAACATGGACTGGTTTCTACAGTTCCATCGCTGTAATATTGCCAAAGTTCTGGTCAGTTCTGGTACCCAGCTTTTTTTAAAGTCAAATAAATTGGTAATTTTTTCTTTCAAAAGTGATGAAACTTTAAAACCATTTTGGTGAAATTTTTGACAACTCCAAAGACTTTTACATTGATTCTTTTTCGAACAAATATTTTCATATTTCCATGTTTTGTACCATTACTCTTAATGAAATTCTTGACCAAACTTGTTCTGAAAATTTCCATAGATATAGTGCTAACATTCTTTAGGAGCCCATGAAAGTTTGGAATCGTTCCACTTCACTAAATGGTCAATAAATATTCAGCAGATTTCCAGTTACAATAAATTATAATCCTCTGGTTCATATGCAAAGCTAATCCAATGATTCCTAAAAAAAAAACGAGTTCAAAAGAGGTGTAAAAATACTTTCACAAATATTTCCACATTTCTATGGTTAATTTGGGTTCTTTAGATCTCGATTTTATTAAAGTTTTCACAATGTTTTGTACCATCCTTTTAATGAAATTCCTGGCCAAATTTCTTGAAAATTTCTGGAAAATTTCCATAAATACATGCGCCAACATTCTTCAGCAACCCATGAAAGTTTGGAATCATTCCGTATCACTACAAATATTCAGCAGATTTCAAGAAACCCCAAATTACAGTCTTATGGTTCATATATAAGACCAACCAAATGGTTCCTAAAAAAAAACGTGTTAGTCTTTTTGCAAAATGGTTCAAATCTACTCGACTTCCTGGTGGAAAAGTGAAAATATTTATCCAAAAATTTGGTCCCCAAATTCAAAATAAGACGTTCAAGTTTTATTCTGTCCTATCTTAAATGAGTTTAGTCTGTCTTAAATGAGTTATTTTAGTGTTAAAATTCCTTAATTTTTTATCCATAAATAGGATAGCAAAATTTTTGACTTAGACTCGGAAAAAATCTTCAGAACTTAGAATGTGACTTCAATGATAGTTCCATCGCCATAATATTGCTAAATTTCTGGTACCCAGCTCTATTTAAAGTCAAAAAAATTCGTAAATCTTTTCTTTCAAAAGTTTTGAAACTTTAAAACCATTTTGATAAAGTTTTTGACATCTCCCAAGACTTTTACATTGATTCTTTTTCGGACAAATATTTCCACATTTCCATGGTTGATTTGGGTTCTGTGAATCTTGATTTTATTAAAGTTTTCGCAATTTTTTGTACCATTCCTTTTAATGAAATTCCTGGCCAAACTTCTTCTGAAAATTTCCATAGATCTACGTGCATACATTCTTCAGCAGCCAATGAAAGTTTGGACTTGTTCCACTTCACCACATGGCCAATAAATATTCAGCAGATTCCCAGAAACACCAAATTACAGTCCTCTGGTTTATATACAAGACCAACCAAATGTTTCCTAAAAAAAACTTGTTAAAGTCTTTTCGCAAATTGGTTCAAATCTATTCGACTTCCTAGTGGAAAATTGAAAATATCTTTTCATAAAATTTGGTCTCAAAATTGAAAATAAAAGTCCTACTCTTAAACGGGCTAATCACGTGGGAGAAAAAAGGGGGTTAGGTGGATATGACAGATGAGGACAATTACCGAGATTTTATGGGTAAAATTTGCATATAACTTATGGATGATCCTCGATCATATATTTACCTTTTCTACATACGAGTTTTTTTCGAGTTCTTAAAATGGTTTTTCGGGAAAATATTTCCACCAGGAAATCGACCAAATTTCTTCTGTTTCATACTTCTGCTAAATTCAGGTCAATACTTGGTACCAAAGCCTACTTGATCTTAAAATAAATTAAATAAATTTGTAAATCATTTTCTTCCTATAATGCAGGTGCAAATTTTCAAAAAGTTATAGAAAATCTTGAATTTCTATCATAAGTTTTAATCCTATATTAGTTATGGTAAGGAAGGATTCATATATTTGTATTTTATCAAAGAGAATTGCATAATTGGCTACGTATATCGGAGATAATGATTGTATTGATTACATGAAATTTATGTTGGAATAATGTGTGAAGCCAAATTGGAGGCGAAAGAAGAATGTTGAGTTTGTTTTTGATGTGGAAGACGTAATTGGTGGAAGAGGTGGAGAAGAGTGAAGTTTGGTGTTGTGGGATGCAAGATAAAAACAATTTATAAACGAAGAAATAAAAAGCGATCGACGCCGATGTCGTCGTGCTATTATACGAATTTCATGTGTCGGTCCTCGTCTTCGTCGTTCAATGAGATTAAATTGTGATGTCGTACGCTTTATATACAACACAGCTTTTATATACAAACTGTACGACGACAAAAGTACTTTGTGCTGGCTATATGGTAGGTAGGTAGGTACTATACGTGGAAGACGTCCATGTAAAAGACGTCGGTGGTGGTGGAGGTGGTGCGGCCAAGTGGGGCAAAGTTTTCACGTCAATATTGAGATACAAAGTTTCATTGTATGCGAGAGAGAGTATCGCAGCAACATCGATGATCGTCTTGTTCGTTGTGTTGCCGCCGAAAGCTGAAAGCCCACCCGGAGTATAGGGAGCAGTTTAATTAAAGAGCGGCCGGCGCCGCGACGTAGCAACATATATCTACGTGTAGGGTATATGCTGGCCGAGCGAGATGGAGCACATGCCGTGCGTATTCACTCCGCATAGCTGCTGATATCTGTCGTGGTTGCTCTCCTGCGGGAAAACTCGTTCTCCCGGTCCCGTAAAAGGCGGAGCCACCAGTTCACCGTTCAAAGGCACCGCCCGGATCACGTTTTAACAAAACCACTTCTTGATGATTTATTACATTATCACCTGTGTGCAACATGAAAGGGACCCGGACCGACGGACCATAGCCGACGAGACCAGCTTCACACCAACAAATCCCTCGACTCGTTTCCCCTGCTGTCTCGTCGTCCACGTAGCCATTTTGCTCACCCAACTAAATTATTTTGATTTTACAATTTGCAAATTCGTTTTCGCAATGCAATTCCTACAAAAGTTCACGGCATTAGTAGCTGGTCTCAATAAATACCTACATTCACCTATGATAGCAGGAATTGCAATATTTTCCGTAACAACAAAAGTGGTGCAATTTACTTTGTTTTATTTGCCGTTATTTAAAGAAAAAAAATCCCTTTTTCGACCGGAAAAACTACTTCAGGTGAGTAAGGAATATAAGTTGATAATTTGAAAGTCTTAGAAAATATTCTGTTTTTCCTGTATCAGTGAACTATAGATATACATCAGACATTGAAATATACTAAGGTTTCAATCAATATTTACAATTTTCCTGTGGAATTACTACGGTAGGTACAATCGGCAGCCCCACAGAAATATAATTCTTTATTTTCCATCCAAAATTGGATCATTACCTTAAAATAAATATATTTTTATTAGATTTTTCTATTAAATCAGATAGTTCAAATACGTACGATTGAATATTTTTAATTAAACGATAAAAAATCCGTTATTCCTTGCTTCTTATGAATCATTTTCTACGGACTATTGTCTACCATTATAAGCATTGTAAAGGGAATAATCTGCAAAAATAAATAGTTTTAAAAAACGAAGATGTTTCAAATAATTTGAGATAAAATACCTAATGACATTTACTTTTGATTTTTCTCTGGAAGTATCTCCAACTATTTATATTCGTGTCTTTAAAAATGTTCTTCCCAAAAGCCATCGTAAATCATTAGGTATATAAGATTCACTTTTTTATAACAAGCCCGTGTGTAATTCCCCTGGATCACAATCTCGTTGAAAAACATTAACATTTTCGGTCGTAATTTGATCAAAACTATAAATATGTTATTGTAGAGTTTCCGATCCTCGATGATGATAGATTGGTAAAAATATTCAGAGGACTAGGATCAAATAACAATCAGTCAAAACTATTTATTACTAAATAGTTTTAAATAATTTATTATTAAATATGTTTCTACATTTGTAAAGCTTTAAACATGACAAGCCTTGTCTTACTTAGGCCAGCCGTATACTTTAACAAGTGTACATATCTGCAGCCCCGTAGAAATATTTTTTATTTTCCATCCAAAGTTTTGCCATTACCTTAAAATAAATATAATTGTATTAGACTTTTTTATTCAATCAGATAGTTTAAATACTTACGATTGAATATCCTTGCTGGAATTTTACGTTATACGATAAAAAATCCGTTATTCATTGGTTTTTATGAATCATTTTCTACGGACAATTATGCCATAAGTAATTGTCTACCATTATAATCATTGGTGATGTAAAAGAAATAATCTGCAAAAATAAATATTTTTAAAAACGAAAATGTTTTCAATAATTTCAGATAAAATACCTAATGAAATTTAATATATTAGGTATATAAGATTCACTTTTTTATAACTAGTCCGTATGTAATTCCCCTGGATCACAATCTCGTTGAAAAACATTAACGTTTTCGGTCGTAATTTAATCAAAACTATAAATATGTTTCTACATTTGTAAAGCTTTAAACATGACAAGCCTTGTCTTACTTAGGCCAGCCGCATACTTTAACGGGTGTACATATCTGCAGCCCCACAGAAATATTATTCTTTATTTTCCATCCAAAGTTTTGCCATTATTTTAAAATAAATATAATTTTATTAGATTTTTCTATTCAATCATTTTCATATTGTGATGAATCTGAATAATTGAATGATTTTCTTTATATTAGAAAACCCATGGTGGTTATAATTTGGAGCATTTCAATTTGATAGAAAGATTTATCACCTTCCTTTTGGAATGATTAATCTTATAGGTAGACTTGGAGTACTAAATCTTAAAGTAGATCTTGTTCACGTAGTTTGGAGTCTTCGACAATAACTATACAAACTAAACTTCCAGGTGGACAACTATCTTTGATAGACATTTTATGGGGGAATTGACTTGGACATTTGCCTGCAAAAGTTTAAATTTTGTAAATCTAATAAAAAATAGATAAATGTCAAAATTTCAATACTTTTCAACGAACTTTAAAAATTGTTCTGTTTATAACATAGGCCTCCACCTCAATAAATCCTGTACTTAGTATCAACGGCTTTATACCGAGCCTTATGGAAATATTGGAGAAAACTGGAAAGTTTTCATGGAGATTTTCTTTATATTAGAAAACCCATGGCGGTCATAATTTGGAGCATTTCAATTTGATAGAAAGATTTATCGCCTTCCTTTTAGAGTGATTAACTTTATAGGTAGACTTGGAGTACTAAATCTTAAAGTAGATCTTGTTAACGTAGTTTGGAGTCTTCGACAATAACTAAACAAGCTAAACTTCCAGGTGGACAACTATCTTTGATAAGACATTTTATGGGGGAATTGACGTAGAAATTTGCCTACAAAAGTTTAAAATTTGTAAATCTAATGAAGAATAGAGAAACGTCAAAAATTCAAATACTTTTGAAGAAACTTTGAAAATTGTTCTGTTTATAACATAGATCTCCACCTCAATAACTCCTATACTTAGTGACGAAGGTTTTACATCGATCATTTTGGAAATATTGGAGAAAACTAGAAAGTTTTACATGGGAATTTTCTTTATATTAGAAAACCCATGGTGGTCATAATTTGGAGCATTTCAATTTGATACAAAGATTTATCCCCTTCCTTTTGGAATGATTATCTTTATAGGTAGACTTGGAGTACTAAATCTTAAAGTAGATCTTGTTCACGTAGTTTGGAGTCTTCGACAATAACTACACAAGCTAAACTTCCAGGTGGACAACTATCTTTGATAGACATTTTATGGAGGAATTGACGTAGAAATTTACCTACAAAAGTTAAAATTTTGTTAATCTCATGAAGAATAGAGAAACGTCAAAATTTCAAATACTTTTTAAGAAACTTTGAAAATTGTTCTGTTTATAACATAGGCCTCCACCTCAATGAATCCTGTACTAAGTATCAACGGCTTTATACCGAGCATTATGGAAATATTGGAGAAAACTAGAAAGTTTTACATGGAAATTTTCTTTATGTTAGAAAACCCATGGTGGTCATAATTTGGAGCATTTCAATTTGATAGAAAGATTTATCACCTTCCTTTTGGAATGATTATCTTTATAGGTAGACTTGGATTACTAAATCTTAAAGTAGATCTTGTTCGCGTAGTTTGGAGTCTTCGACAACCTAAACTTCCAGGTGGACAACCATTTCTGATAGACATTTTATGAAGGAATTGACGCAAAAATTTGCCTACAAAAGTTTAAATTTTGTAAATCTCATGAAGAATAGAGAAACGTCAAAATTTCAAATACTTTTTAAGAAACTTTGAAAATTGTTCTGTTTATAACATAGATCCACCTCAATAAATCCTTTACTTAGTGACAATGGCTTTATACCAAGCATTATGGAAATATTGGAGAAAACTGGAAGGTTTTACATGGAGATTTTCTTTATATTAGAAAACCAATGGTGGTCATAATTTGGAACATTTCAATTTGATAGAAAGATTTATCGCCTTCCTTTTAGAGTGATTAACTTTATAGGTAGACTTGGAGTACTAAATCTTAAAGTAGATCTTGTTCACGTGGTTTGGAGTCTTCGACAATAACTATACAAGCTAAACTTCCAGGTGGACAACTATTTATGATAGACATTTTATGGAGGAATTGACGTAGAAATTTGCCTGCAAAAGTTTAAATTTTGTAAATCTAATAAAGAATAGAGAAACGTCAAAATTTCAAATACTTTTCAGCGAACTTTAAAAATTGTTCTGTTTATAACATAGATCTCCACCTCAATAAATCATGTACTTAGTGTCAACGGCTTTATATCAAGCCTTATGGAAATATTGTAGAAAACTAGAAAGTTTTACATGGAGATTTTCTTTATATTAGAAACCCATGGTGGTCATAATTTGGAGCATTTTTTGTTGGACTTGGAGTACTAAATCTTAAAGTAGATCTCGTTAACGTAGTTTGGAGTCTTCGACAATAACTATATCAGCTAAACTTCCAGGTGGACAAGACATTTTATGGAGGAATTGACGTAGAAATTTGCCTGCAAAAGTTTAAATTTTGTAAATCTAATGAAGAATAGAGAAACGTCAAAATTTCAAATACTTTTTAAGAAACTTTGAAAATTGTTCTGTTTATAACATAGGCCTCCGCCTCAATGAATCCTGTACTTAGTATCAACGACTTTATACCGAGCATTATGGAAATATTGGAGAAAACTGGAAAGTTTTACATGGAAATTTTCTTTATATTAGAAAACCCATGGTGGACATAATTTGGAGCATTTCAATTTGATAGTGTTTATCATTTTTCAAAGATTGTCGCCTTCTTTTTGGAATGATTAATCTTATCGGAAGACTTAAGTAGATCTCTTAATGCAAATTGGAATCTTCGACAAGTCGATTACCACCTAGAAAAAGAAAGACGTGAATAAAAACCGTATTTTTCCACTATTTTTAATAAGCATAGAAAAAACCTGCTGAACCAAAATTGAATTTCCCTCGTTTCTCTCTTTGGATAGATATCACTCTCCGTGTAAATAAAACGCGTCCGAAATTCGATTATCGGTGAACGTAGTGTAGTTTATCATCCACGTTCCTGTTATCCTCGAAGATTCTTTTCTCGTACATTTCAGGATACAATAGCGTCTCGATCAAACAAACGTGATGGAAACTTGCACCACTTCATCCCGTCGTCGTCCCCCGTCCCCATCCACCCTCGGCATCTTCACCCACGTCCACGTCGACCGATTTGTATTCCTCCGGTGTCCGCGGTGCTCGACAGGATTTTCTTCCTCCATTTTTCCGATACGAAGACAGACCAATTTTCGATCAATTTCCCGTCTGATTTGGGCCAAGTGGTGTCACTATCGCACGTGGACATGCCGAACATAGCCACGTGTTTGTTTCGCTCAAATATTTTCCTGTCGGATTTGATTCGCTCGAGTGCCATCCCGCCACCACCAACCGCCCTCCTCTGGTCATTGATAGATCGGAAAATAGACGAAAACAAAAAAAAAAGGAAAATCCACCCTGGTTAGCACGTGCCACGAATATCACATTCCCTGAAACAATCGAATGCGTCAACTATCAACAAAAACAAATGCGAATTTCCGTTGTTGAACAAAATTCAAAAATCGCTACCAACCTAATCGAATTTAACGCCCAAAACAAAAACATCAACATAAATAGCCCCCATTGTCACCCCACCCCACCCCCCTTGCCCCTTTTACATCCTAAATATATGCATTGCTTTTACCATATAGAAATATTACAACAAAGTAAAACGTTTACATAGAAAATTACAAAGTAGAACAACCCCCCGAATTTAGCAATTCATAATAAGCAATAGCCGACAATAATGATATTTTTTTTATGTAATTTAAAACTCAAATATAACAGGCTCGTACCCATACCCTTCAGGGTTTTAGCTATTTAAAAAAAGGGGGGCGACATTTTTTGAAAATTTATCGAACAGGGGGAAATAGGGGTTTCTCTGGCCGATAGTATTACCAAGTGAATGAATAATAGATTTTTTTGTCGGTGGGGTGGGACACATATGGAGAAGTAAATTTTCGAAATTGAGTGTTACAAAGTATAAATAAATAGTGGATGAAGGGTTGATTGTATGTTGGGGTTGTTTGGTGTCAAACTTAATTTTTTTTTTGAGGCCTATATCGATAGATAATATACAAGATAAAGCTTGGGTTTTTTCGATTATATAAATTGTTAATAGCTTTTTTCTGAAAACATAATTTAAAAGTTTGAATTTTCTAAAATGGGAAATCATTCGTGGAGGTTTGAGTTAGTATAGTAATTAATTGATTACGAAAAATTAATTATTAAATAATAAATTTAGTAAAATATTTAAAAAAATAGAGTTTTAGCGCCATATAATAACAAGTATACAGGAAAATTTCGAAAAAAAACTAATAATTATCAACTTTTGACAGAGAAAATATTAAGGGTTAGTTTTTCTAGCGATTTTCAAGGCTTAGGGTTTTCAAAAAGTTGATAATTATTAAATAAGAAGACAATTCAGGTTGTTTAAGATCGGTTTTTTTTTATTTAATATTCAAATTAGCTACGTTTCGTTACGTATCGTAACTTCATCAGGCTAATAAATACAAAATAAAAATAAATTATTTATTGAATTAAAATTGCAACTATTATATTTTTTGTGATTCCAGAAGCCTGATGAAGTTACCATACGTAACGAAACGTAGCTAATTTGAATATTAAAAAATATTAAATAAAAAAAAAACGATTTTAAACAACCTAAATTGTCTTCTTATTTAATAAAAGCTAAGATCTGAACTTTATCATTTGTTGATAATTACCTATACGTTTATGGAATTTATACCCAAATTTTGTATTTTCCCACACATTTTTTCAAAATATTCAAAAATTTGAATTCCAGTTCGAAGTTCTTACAATTCGATTTTCTTCCAAACTGCCGGAATTGTAAAAATTGAAATTTTCTTTAATAGAATAATGATTTCAGTCGATTTTTTTCAAATTAAAAGCTTGACATTATTAATTAAATAGTTCAGAATGGTTCAGAATTTTATCACAAGTAAAAAAATTAATTTTGATCTGTCGATTTTATTCCATTAGATTCAATTCCAAATCGTCGAAATTCCTCGAGTTTTAGTGATTTAATTAGTGATTCCAGAATTTGATGTAGAAAGGGGTAGGGGAAGGTACCTATCTTTAAGATAATATATAAGAAGGTATTCCAATCTGGAGTAGGTACTACCCAAGGTTTATAAAATACACAGGTGGCTACGTGACGTATCAAGAAGAAATCGTACGTATATCTTCAGGCTGATTCAAATTTCAAAATTCTTCGTATGACGTCATTTTTTTAATGGAGCAACCTGTGAAATTTATAAACCTTGGGTACTACCTATATTTCCATACATATTCAGTACTCTGGATACACTAGTGGTGGCGCCACGTCTTGACTCAATTTTCATAATACATTATAGGATTGGAATAGTGTAAGCAGGAAAATTTAGAAAACTTGTTTATTGGGGTGTGATTTTAACATAGAAAATATTAAGGGTTGGTTTTTCTAACGATTTTTAAAGCTTATGGTTTCAAAAATATGATTATTATCTATAGATTTAAGGCATTTATGGCCAAGTTTTGAAAATTTCCCTCCAATTTTCAAAGTAATCAAATTTTAATTCCCGTTCGAAGTTCTTACAATTCGGCTTTTTTCCAAACTTCCGGAATTGTGAAAATTGAAACTTTCTATCATAGAATAATGATTTAAGTCGATTTTTTATGAATTAAAACCTTGAAATGATTAATTAAATAGTTCAGATTGATTCAGAATTTAAAGAATAGTTAAAAAATTTAATTTTGATCTGTCGATTTTATTCCAGTAGGTTTAAATCCAAATCGTCGCAATTCATCGAATTTTAGTGTTTTTTTTCTCATTAATTTATGGTAGCAAACATGCTAGGATTTCAACCATTAAAATAGTTCACCTACAAGTATTTTCTCTTTAATTAGTGATTCCCGAATTTGATGTTGAAAGAGGAAGGGAAAGTACCTACTTTTAAGATAATATATAAGAAGATATCCCAATCTGGAGTACCTAACACCTATATTTCCATACCTATTTAGTACTCTGGATACACTAGTGGCGGCGCCACATCTTGACTCATTTTCTGTCATTTTCCATCATGCATTGCAGAATTGGAATAGTTTCTTTTATACTCTCTAACTTATTTCCAGACCTGATTAAGTTCATGGTGGCCAACCTTCAAAGCGCGAAGCGCTAAATTTGAACTATCATTGAAACCAATTTCCCTGCAATCGTAAAAAGCTTTCCACTAACAATAAAAACTTCTTTTTAACCCTTTTAAGTAAGTTATCATTTTTCATGGACCAATTTCATTTTTACTGATTTTCTTTGGTAATTTTCTCGAAAACGAATTGCCTCAAATTTTGTACATCAACTAGTAATATAAAAGAAATAGTAAATCCGAAAATTTCATCAACTTATTTCTCACTCTCTTGTTAGGTTTGGGGTATGGATTTACACATCCCTACAAAAAAAAAGGTTGGCAGCTTCAATATTGAGGGTTTCTTCTTGGAAATTTTTAGGGGCTTGTTTTTTATTGTGTTTATACACATTGAAATCTTTGTGTGGAGGGATGAATTAATTTCGAGCTGGTAGGTATACCTACAGGACCTGGTGACTGCGACGACGTCGACGACGGGCGGCGGTGCACACGTCACTGTTGTATATGGCGCAATATGGTGGGGCGGAGTTCCGACGAGGGCGAGGCCAACATCGAGCATTGGCTGCGTCGTCCGGCTCCACCTCAACTGTTGGCAAATATTGCTCGACAAATAGAAGCTGTTTGTAACAATGTTTGAAAGGGGTCCACCGTAAGCAAGCTCATCTCATCGCCGAGCGTAGCAGTTCCACCGAAACCATGCCAACAGGACAACCATGCAACAATCAGAAAACTCACTTTTCCCTCGGACCCTCTGACTAATTGGCCGATTCAATTGTTTCGTAGTTATCTGTCAAGAAGTGTTCTTGGCGGCGGTGTGAATTTCCCGTACTAGTGTGTGTGGTTTTTTCTTTTGGTGGATTAATGTTGGTTACTTGGAGATAGTTCTTCGATTTCGGTGTTATATATGTGCAGCAACGAACAGCCAGGAGGAACATCGACGGTGCAAGCAGGATCTGCCGTGAGAATGCCGTTGCCGTTGCCGCTGGCTGGCGATCTTCCGGCCGCTCCGCGGCCCATGCTTCCCATCGACCACTATCGCCTCCAACTATACCAATATGCCGTCGCCGAGCGGCTCCGCTATCCATTCCCGTTTCCGGCGCCGCTCCCGTGCTACCCGTTATTCCCGCGAGCCTTACAGCCGGAAGAACCAAAACCGCAACACAGCTACATAGGCCTGATCGCCATGGCGATCTTAAGCTCGCCCGACGGCAAACTTGTGCTATCCGACATCTATCAACACATTCTCGACCACTATCCGTATTTCCGGACGCGTGGTCCGGGCTGGCGGAATTCCATACGTCACAATTTATCCCTGAACGATTGTTTTATCAAAGCGGGACGCAGCGCCAACGGTAAGGGCCACTATTGGGCGGTGCATCCGGCCAACGTGGACGATTTCCGGAAAGGTGATTTTCGGCGACGGAAAGCGCAACGAAAAGTGCGACGTCACATGGGACTTGCCGTGGATGAAGAGGGTGCCGACTCGCCGAGTCCACCGCCGCTTTCCGTGAGTCCACCAGCAATTGCGGGACCTAGTGGAACGGCGGTTTTTCCCACGGTACCTCGTGGACCGTCACGAAAACGTCAATTTGACGTCGCATCCCTCCTAGCACCTGACAGCGGGGATGACACTCCCGACGAAGACATCGACGTCGTCAGCGGCGAACATCCACATCCACCATCGAAAACCGAAGTCCCGTCGGCATTGCGTCCATGGCCCGTTTTACCTCTAGTCAGCCACTATTATCAAGCACTACTCCAAGCTCGACCTCCACCTGGACCACCACCACCCACCACCGATTTAGACCAATTCAAAACTGAACTTTCCGACTCATAAACGTTTTTTCCCCCTGAAAAAAACATGACATGTGAATTTATTTTCTCATTTATTTGATTTTTGTGCCTTAATTTATCGTTAAAACCTTAAATCTTGCCCAAATGTATGCGAGTGATTGTGTGACAAATGTGCCAAAATGAATTTTTGATGTAATTCAAATGAAAAACTTGAAATAATTTGACAGAATCGCTGGTTTACAACCAGAGGAATGACTCTCCGGAAACGTGGTGTTCGAGTTGTTGCCGACATTTGGGTATGCAACAAGCACTAAAAACTAAAGTAGAAACTCTAATCTTTGTAATAAAATAGTTTTTGGAGCGAAATTTTGCGGAAAAGTGTTTAATTTTTGTATAAGGAGATGCGTTCCGCTGGTTGTCCGTCCACCGATATGTAAATGTATATGATAACTGATAAAAATTATAAGGAAATCTCTAAGACTTTCATCTCCCCCGATTGTACTATACCTGAAGAAAATATTTTGTAATTTTTTTTTTCTTATTTATTAATAATTTTTTTGTCCTGTAATGATAATTTCTTGTAGGTATATCTATAACTGTATAATATGAAGTCTATGATTATGTTTAGTTCTTATATATCTATGAAAAAAAATATATTAACTATTTAAATACCGAATTAAACCATGTAAATAATAAAAATCTTCAATGTAAATTCGAAAATGTGAGTTTTATTTGGTAAATCTTCGACTTATACTACAAGGAGTGGAAGCTTTGAACTTCAAAGAATCAAGTTTTGGGTTTATGGTAGTTAAATCTGAGATAATGTCTAAAATAAGATCAAAAAATTAGACCTCAACATTGAGGGGAAGAATATTTTCCTCCAAAATTAAATGTTGAAATCCTGAATTTAAGTTTTAATCCAGATTGGTAATAGGCGTAATTGTGGCCTGAGAAAACATTTTCCGGCGAAAAGATTTCGTTAAGATGAAGTTACGTCTAGAATTTGGTTGAAATTTATGGCGGCTAAAAGAGTTGGGGATGTCTTCGATCTTCTGGATGAAATTAGGGACCCAGAGTACACAATTAGCTGAAGGCTGGAGAATTTTGATACAATTTAAATTGACAAATAATCAAATTAACAATGAAATTTTTTAAAAAAATTTAAGTATTAAAATGTTTTAGAAACTTACAGCGTAATATTTGGCGATAATCGATCGATTTTTCTTCGCAATTTATTGAATTAAATGATTAAGTTTACCGCTTAATTTCAAATGTAGTTTCCCGGTAAAATTAGCATGGTGGCGATACTAGTAACTGATGTATAATTATTAATTATACTGTGTCATCAAATCAATGTCTATTAAAGTAACATTTTTTAATGCAGTTTTTCGAAAAATTGTAAAATATTAACCAAACTCCCCCAAAATGTTTGATTTTCCAATTCTTTGAAAATTTTGATCCCAAACCTTTATAAAATTTAAGGTGATCAATAAATATTGTTATAATAATCAAATTAACAATCAAAATTAAAAAAAAAATGTATGTAGATAAACTAAATCGATATTAGAATCTTTTGGAAACTTACAGTGTAATATTAGTCGATAATCGATCGATTTTCACCGCAATTTATTGAATTAAATGATTAAATTTACCGCTTAATTTCAAATGTAGTTTCCCGGTAAAATTAGCATGGTGGCGATACTAGTAACTGATGTATAATTATTAATTGTACTGTGTTATCAAATCAATGTCTATTAAAGTAACATTTTTTAATGCAATTTTTCGTTAAAAGGCAAAAAAATTAACCAAGCTCTCCCAAAATGTTAAATATTCTAATTCTTTGAAGATTTAAATCCCAAACCTTGATAAAATTCAAGTTGACAAATAAATATTGTTATAATAATCAAATTAACAATCAATTTAAAAAAAAATGTATGTAGATATACTAAATCGATATTAAAATCTTTTGGAAACTTACAATGTATTATTTGTCGATGATCGATTAACTTTCATTGCAATTTAGTGAATTAAATTATTAAATTTACCGCTTAATTTCAATTGTAGTTTCCCGGTAAAACCAGTATGGTGGCGATACTAGTAACTGAAGTATAATTATTAATTGTACTGTGTTATCAAATCAATGTCTATTAAAATGACATTTTTTTATCCATATTTTTCGAAAACTTCCAAAAAAATTAACCAAACTCCCCCAAAATATTATATATTTAAATTCTTAGAAGACTGATCCCAAACCTTTATAAAATTTAAAGTGACCAATAAATATTGTTATAATAATCAAATTAACAATTAAATTTCAAAAAAAAAAAATATGTAGATATACTAAATCGGTATTAAAATCTTCTGGAAACTTAGAGTGTAAGTATAATTTGTCGACGATCGATTGATTGTTATTGCAATTTATTGAATTCAATGATTGAATTTACCGCTTAATTTCAAATGTAGTTTCCCGGTAAAACCAATATGGTGGCGTACTAGTAACTGATGTATGAATATAAATATTGTCCCATCAAATCAATGTCTATTAAAGTGACAATTTTTTGGTCTATTTTTCGAAAAAATACAATAAAATTAACCGAAAACCACCGAAATATGTTCGATTTTCCAATTCTTTGAAAATTTTAATCCCAATTTTGTGTATCAACGATTATTTTTTTAATCAAAAATATATTTTTCAAATGCGGAAATCACTATAGAGACTATAGATAATAACCAATAATAACATTAAGTACTCGATTGTCAAATCAGAGTCAATTAAAAGAATGCAGTGTCCTTGAAAAATTTTAATTAAATTGCAATAAAAATCAATCAATTCTTTCAAATCATTAACGTTTGTGGTTTGCAGAAAACGCATAGCAATCGTTTGCATTTGATATTTTAATTAATTGAAAATAAGTGGCAATTTTATCATTAAATTCATGTTTTATTTGAGTTTTATTAATGAATCATTCTATTAGGGGCCGTTCATAAAATACGTTCGCATACACGAGGGGAGGGATCTTGCTGAGTGCGACAAAATGTGTCAGGGGGGCGGGGGGTCTTCGGCAACGTAATGTTCGCCGTTCGTCAAAAAATTTAAAATTAATATTTCTTTCGACTATTTTTCTTTTTCAATTTTTATCAGGATAAAAAATCATTCATTTCGTATTTAGTAAATATTAAATATATAGAGTTTTTAAATATGTATAGACATTTGTGCACTTTTAATTGAAATTTATCATATTCAGGGAGGTGGGGGGTCTTAGTTTTGTGACGAAATATTTCTAGGGGGGTTACAGAAAGTATGACACAGCGTAACAACGGGGGAGTGGGGTCAGAAAAAGCTTATTTTAGAGTAACGTATTTTATGAACGGCCCCTTATAAACGACCCAAATATGTCATTAACATATAATAAAACCAATTTTTGTAATATTTAGAATTATGACCGAATTGGTGATAGGATTTTGAGGAATATCTTTTTATATGAAGCCAATGTCTAGAAAGTAGCATAAAGAGTAGAAATTATTGATAAAATCGGAATAGTACTAAAAACTAGAAGAAAATCTAAAATGGGTACCAAGTTTCAATTAACTTAAATTAAATGGTTATTGGAAAATATATTGTCTAGTTATTTTTTTTAATAGTCTACTGAATTAATAATCATATTCTATTCTGTTTAACTATTTTCTATTCTGTTTTTAATTCAATTCACGAATAAATTGGCCCTCATAAAATTTAGCACTACAGGAGAAATTAGAAGATGTTCGAGGTGAATTAATAACCAAATATCGGATAAATTCGCGAATTAGTTTAAAACACCATACAGAAACGTTAACAAAAGATATTTGTACCATAAAATTATGTAACCTGTTGGTCATTACTTCGTACCAGATATTTTACTGTAATTTGGTTAACTTTATACTTTCCCGGGCGCTTTGTCAAATTAAATTCATATTTGTTCTCTTTGTCATTTTTGTATCTCTTTGTTTTTATTGCACATGCGTACTTGTAAGCAACTGCGTTTACTTTGACGTCTATTAAAGTCTACTATAATGGCATTCTTTTTCAGGCTTTTTTGTAATAATTTATAAGAAAATTAGAGTTCCGTCGCTGGAATATTGCATTTTTAAGTGTTCTAAACATTTAAACACTAATTTTATCTGCCTACGATTTTTATTATCAATTATAGAATTTATTTTCAATTAATTAAAATATCAAATTCAAACGATTGCTATACGTTTTCTGCAAACCACAGACGTCAATGATTTGAATGAATTGATTGATTTTTATTGCAATTATTTTTATTGCAATTTAATTAAACGTTTTAAAAGACACTGCATTATTTTAATTGCCTCTGATTTGACAATCAAGTAATGGCATTATCTATAGTGATTTCCGCATTTGAAAAATGTATTTGTGATTAAAAAAGTAATCGTTGATATATAAAATTGGGATTCAAATTTTCAAAGAATTGGAAAATCAAACATTTCAGGGGTTTTTGGTTATTTTTATTGTATTTTTTTGAAAAATAGACCAAAAAATTGTCACTTTAACAGACATTGATTTGATGACACCGTACTATATTTATACACCAGTTACTAGTATCGCCACCATGCTGGTTTAACCGGGAAACTACATTTGAAATTAAGCGGTAAACTTAATCATTTAATTCACTAAATTGCAATGAATATTAATCGATCATCGATAAATATTACACTGTAAGTTTCCAAAAGATTCTAATATCGATTTAGTATATCTACAAAAATTTTTTTTATGAAATTTGATTGTTAAGTCGATTATTATAACAATATTTATTGGTCAACTTGAATTTTATTAAAGTTTAAGTCGAATCTTCCAAGAATTAGAATATCTAACATTTTGGGGGAGTTTGGTTAATTTTTTTGCAATTTTTCGAAAAACTGCATTAAAAATTGTCACTTTAATAGACATTGATTTGATAACACAGTACAATTAATAATTATACATCAGTTGTACCGGGAAACTACATTTGAAATGAAGCGGTAAATTTAATAATTTAATTCTATAAATTACGATGAAAATCGATTGATTATCGAGAAATATTACACTGTAAGTTTCTAAAATATTTTAATACCGATTTAGTATGTCTACATATATTTTTTTTTTTGAAATTGATTGTTAATTTGATTATTATAACAATATATATTCGTCAAATTGAATTTTATCAAGGTTTAGGTACAAATCTTCCAAGATTTAGAATATCTAACATTTTGGGGGAGTTTGGTAATTTTTTTTTGCAATTTTTCGAAAAATTGCATTAAAAATGTCACTGTAATAGACATTGATTTGATAACACAGTATAATTAATATACACCAGTTACTAATATCGCCACCATGCTGGTTTTACCGGAAAACTACATTTAAAATTAAGCGGTAAACTTAATCATTTAAAATTTTATTAAAATCAAAACAATTTCCGTTTATTATTATATTTCTATTACTTTCCTATTAATAGTCCCAAATTCTTTATGCAGTTTTGGTTGGCACAATTGAAAACTGCACGTGAGTGTCTCTTATTTATGTTTTTTTTTCTTTTTTAAATTACTCAAAGAATAATTAAATTTGTAAGCGCATTTAGCTACACTTATGGATAATATGCTCCATTGTGTTTCTTTGTTGCAGTTTAAGGCCAAGCTCATAACAAGTCCTAATCCCATTTCAGCATGCATTTTTGTGAATTGTTGTGGTCCAAGAAAAATTGAATTTTGTCCTCGTAAAGTGTTAACACAAGGACAATGGGACCGCCCGCTGGCGGCTCAGGACTTTCCCGTAAGGCCTGCGTGCAACCTTAAGGACCCACACACTTATTTCATTATGGGATTAAGTCCCATTCATCACACTTTGCTGCATTTGCTCTCAATTCAATATTTACATTTATTTTCGTTTTGAACAAACATTTCCCGTTCCCGACCCCCGGATAGACTTCAGATAGACTCCGGATAGACGCATAGACTTCCTCTTAAACGGCCCAAAAAAAAAAAAAAAATCTTTATATACAAATGTAATTGTATGGGAGTAACAAATGTCGTGGCATAGTACACAGTATGACAATAGAAAAAAGCCACAAGCGGTTTTTGTATGGGAAATTTGTGAATTCTCCTCAAAATCCACTTTTGCAGTCCTTCAAGCATAAGTGTAAGTATATCTTCGTTTAACGTTTCAAGTGGTAAGAGGTTGAGATTTGACAGATTAGATAAGGAAAAAAAAGCAATTTCTCTCGTTGATCCAATAATAATGTTAATGGGATAAAGGTGAGGTGATATGAAAGATTTTTATCTTAATATATCAAAAGAAATGGGAATATGAAATAAGTTTAACATAACATTAAATACTAAATTTATATATATAATTGTACAAAAAACACAATAGGCAAATTACCTCCACTCACCAAATATTAACCGTTGCTGGGGCTTTTGTCGAGAGAAATATTTTTCAAGTTAATTTCCCATAAAATATTTCACGAAATAAATACAAATATTGGACTTGACAAAAGTGGATGAATGAATGGAAATTGAAGATTTTGGCGTTATGCTTCCGTGATTTTTTGGTAAATAGTCAGTTTTGTAGATAAGTAATTGCTAAAATTAAAAAAAAAAAGCCAATTTCTGCCTTCAACAGTGGTGAGGTTCTTCAGAATTTCAACTGTTTGTTCTTCCGTTTTTCTTGAACTTCTTCAATTTCTTTTTTACAACATTATAACACCTTTCCTTTTTTGATCACCAGTCGTTATTTAGGTTACTTAATGTGGGGCTAACGCCCCCCAGGAAGACATCTTCATATAAGGCACCATATAAGCAGATTTAATATAGAAAATGGTTGGGAAACACTGCTTCAAATATCTCTTCTTTTGATTTTTGAGGAGCTTTCTTGCGAACTAAAATTACTGAGTAAAATTACGAAAAATTCCTGAGTTTCTACTTTAAGTATTTCCATTCCCACAAGACTCTATGGAAGAGATCCATGGGTTTCCACGGAGGAGATCCATTGGGAACTGTAGTAAAGGAGACAATTTTCTTCCTTAAAATACCATAAATCCTCCTTAAAATATGCCATTTCCTTAGTAAAATAGACTTTGAGGAAGGATCAGGGATTTTTTTTTATATATAAATCGGCCATCAGGATCTAGGTCCTATAATAATGAAAATCATGAAGTTACGGTAAATATTTAAATATTTTCCATCAATTTATACTTAATTTCCAATTTGAACTCACTAAAATTCATCATAATTAATTTAATTCAAAAGAAAATTAAATGAATTGTAATATCTTCCAAATATTTGGTCATCAACTACTGACCAATAAGCGTCATCGTTCGTGATGCCATTATTTGGATTTTGTACCACAAATTTTGGTACCAGTGATGCTGAAGAAAGTCTTAACAATGCAAAACATGATAACCGAACATCTGATGTTAATTAAAGGTCTTAGCCGAAAGTATTTCGCTTAAAACCCCTTGAAGAATTTCCGAAGAACTTAAAGCCCACCAATTAACTGTCGTTCATCCCCTAAAATAAATAAAAAAGTGAAAAAAATGAAAAAAATGAAAAAATTTAAGTTACATTACAGTGGGATACCTGGTTTTGGTTTCAACACTTAATTCCCTGCCGTTCCAGGTCAAAATTTACGATGACATCTATCAGTCTTAATAAATAAAATTTAATTTTCAATCAAATTTTCGTTAGTATATTGTCAATATTTCAGGAATAAATTAAATTTGAATTTGGCGCATAAAATTCTAAAATTGGTTAAAAGTAGTTATCGTTATTATCGGCTATGTTACACTAGCGCCCTCAGTAAATGACGCCCGGAAGATAGCCAATTTGGAGGAACACTAAATTAACATTGAGCTAGCCTCCCCTGGGTATTGGTTTCTTTACATTAATTATGTACACCAATAATAGGCCCAAATCATAGTTCTCTTTTCTATCACTAGCGGTGCAAATATTCAGGACATAGGTAAACTATTAAGAAGGTATTCCAATCTTGCAATGCATGATGGGAAATGTGTCAAATGTGGCGCCGCCACTAGTGTGTTTGTGGTACTAACTTAAAGCAAAACTATGTGCTTTATGTAAGGTAACATAAGTACTACAAATACTCTTATGGTGGCGCCACTTTTTGACACTTTTCCTAAGATTAAATAAAAGAAGATATTCCAAACTTGCAATGTTTGATGGGAAATGGGTCAAGATGTGGCGCCGCCACTAGTGTGTTTATAGTACTTACTTAAAGAAAAACTATGTACTTTCTGTAAAGTAACATAAGTAATACAGATACTCTTGCGGCGGCGCTACTTCTTGACACTTTTCCTAAGATAAAATAAAAGAAGATATCCCAAACTTGCAATAAATGACGGGGAAATGAGTCAAATCTGGCGCCGCCACTAGTGTGTTTGTAGTACTAACTTAAACCAGAACTATGTACTTTATGTAAGGTAACATAAGTACTACAAATACTCTTATGGTGGCGCCACTTTTTGACACTTTTTCTAAGATTAAATAAAAGAAAATATTCCAAACTTGCAATGCATGATGGAAAATGTGTAGAGATGGGCTCCACTAGTATGTTTGGAGTACTACCTATATATCGTACTAAGTACCCGGAACACACTTGTGGCGGCGCTACATCTTGATGCTTTACCCATCATGCATTGCATGATTGAGATAACTTCTCATATATTATCTTAATTTTTTCCATCGTACAGAAAATTGGAATTTACAGTTTCTAATAACAACAAAATTTCCCACATAATCATTAAAACGAGTGCTTCCTGAAAAGTAGCGCACTCTACCGGTACTGAAGCTTAAATAGATGTCATTTTTTTAGCATTAGGTTCGGAATCCTTGTATCTTTGTATATATCCTTCTATATCCTTGGATTTGTATCTATAAACTTCGTACTATAACCGATTTTTGATTTGATAATAAAAATTGTTTAAGAACAGATTTTTTCAACAATTTTCAGTTTTCATAAACAAAAATTGAATGAAGGAGTTTTGAGAACTTTGGGGGGCTGTGAGAAGCGGAAGGTATCTTCAAAGTATGGCAGTTTCAAATCATAGCATTAATAACAAGTTCCAACTTTTCAGCCTGCAAGTAGATCTTAGATAGCTATGACTCTCCATGTTTATTTACATTTTTCAACTGTTTTGATCCACCACCTTGATCTTCAAGTTTTTCATGATTTTCAGACTAAAACAAATGAAAAGCGTTAAAAACATGTAACGGCCAAATATGTTAAGCAGTAATCTCACGTAACTTCACAATCTTCTCAATTTTCAACGATCTTGCCAAATGATGGAGATACAAAAAAAAAATTTCCACCAAAAATTGTAGCAAATTCTTGCTCTATTCCTCCATTTTGTCTCGAAAAACAGTAAAAACCCCAAAAAAATCAAGATGGCTATTCGACTTTACGTTATCCGTAGGTGTTAGACCGGCAACTGTTTTTTAATAGAAACTTTTTCATGTATTTCCATGTATGTCAGCAACAAAAGAGGCGCGGCAAAAACATACCTATACAAGAAAAGCTGTCCATCAGAAAAAACAAAATTCATTATTAATGGCATCTGTTACAAAACAAAAACGTTACAAATGTTTATAATATCACAAATGTCTTACGTTCAAAAAAAAAAAAAGAAAAACGTGAAGCAAAAGGCGTACGGATATTTATTAACAAAACTTGTTCAAGAGAAAAAAAAATCAAATCAAAATCACTTTAGACACGTGAATAAACAAAAGAAGTTGATCCATTGATGATGGCTTTCAGATCAAGCACTTGAATAGACCAGCAAAATTTCTGGCTCTTCAGTTTTTTTTTTTTTTTTTTTTTTGTACCAACGTTTTTACTGGACGAACGTTTTTATTATTGTTGATCGTTTTATATATTGTTTGGCTGGATATACTTACCATATATAATATAATATAATATTATGGATACCAATGGTACCAATGGCCTGCTTGATTTGTATGGGATGTGTTGTTCTCTTATGTCTTTAAATTGTGATTTCAATCTGGAAATATACAAAAAGCCTCGATTGGCGGCCGAGCCGCAATCAATGGTGAAATTGACATGCGATGTCGGCACATTAAATCAAAGAAAATTTACCTTACCTATATACAAAAGTCTGAGATAAAGTGTTAATCATCCGGCTTTTTTTTCTTGCCTCTTAATTATAACGAACACTTACGGAGGTAATAGTCGTACGGTTTTGGGACTGCGATCGATCGACGACAGAGGAATTACATTGGTAGGTAGATTAGATAGAAAAGAGGGCTTCGATTTTTCAATGGTTACACACACCCATTTGGATCACTATATGGAGTATATAATATATAATATTAAGGTTGTCCTCATGGCATTTCTTTATTTCCCATAAGAATAATATGAGAAAAGTTATTTTTACTTCTTCTGATTTTTATACCGTTCAAACGACAATTTAAATAATAAATCTCTTCTGTGATCTTTATGGAGAATTAAACGCTCTACAAAAAAGGACAGATAACATTTTTTGATTAGTCCATGTATTCAAAAGTTATTCAAGATCCAAGTTCAATTTTTTAAAAATTTGATCAAAAAAAGAATTATCATAAAAATTTAATACAAAAAATCATTTGTTGACATCACTCACAAATTTGACCCCGATTTTAACAGTGAAACCAACAGTTTTGGTATAATATACAAAAATAGATCAAATTTTTAAAGAATTTTCAAATTTTTAAAACGCAACCATCAATTTTATGAGAAAATTTTATTGGAACTTTTTTGTAGAGCATTTTTTTTTTCCTATAACTCATCTTCATAAAAGTTTTTGATATTTTTCACAAGTCCAAAGTTATTTGCATTAAACTGAAAATATTCGTAATTTTATTGTTTTAAATTAATAATATTCCCTGAATTATTATATTTTTAACATAAAAATTATTTTTAAACATATGCTAAGAAACTTTTGATTCATTCTAAAGTTCAAACAGTATAACTATTTGGGGATATAATTTTCGTATAAATCATCCTGGAAAATTCAAAAGTGATTCTTCTAACGAAATTCATCTAACAGGTGGGGTAGAATAAATTTTGACATTTTTAAGACAAAGTTTGAGAAGCACTGGATTAGAGAGATGGTAATGTACAAGTAGAAGAATATAGAATTTATTTTTTGCTTATTTCCAGGAAAAATATTTTCAATCTATTAACTGGTTCCATTTTACTTAAGAAGTTGCACTTTAGACTATAATAGTTATCGCAATAATTTTTTTTTGAAACATATGTTAAGAGACTTCTGAATCAATCTATAGTTCAAATAATTCCACCATTCAAGAGCATAATTTCGGCTGAATTATCCTGAAAAATTCAAGAGTGATTTTCCTAGCTATATTTATCATCTTACAAGTGGTTTTATTCCTTATTAATAAGGGTGTCAATTATAAGTTAGGGTTGGAAAAATTTCGACCTATATAATTAAGGGCTGGAAAACTTCCACGTATGTAACATAACCGCGTTGGATTTTCCTGTCCTTAACATCTCGCCACGTCAGTGGCGTACTGTACGACAAAAATGACCAAAAAAACAAAGATATCTCCAAAACCGTTGGTCCAATAAAAATATTTTCAGCACAAAAAATTACCCTCTTTGCACGCTCACCAAAAAAGGTTATGTGAAAAAAGTTGATTTTTCCATCGGTTTTTCCGATACGACACAAAAACTGTTACAAAAATTAAGAAAATGAGGTTATCAGAAAA
The DNA here is from genome assembly GCA_958496175.1 of Sisyra terminalis. Lineage (NCBI taxonomy): Eukaryota > Metazoa > Arthropoda > Insecta > Neuroptera > Sisyridae > Sisyra > Sisyra terminalis. The sequence goes on from OY292276.1 coordinate 60,114,292, forward strand.
ACAATTGAAAAATTCAATTGTGATTGATCTACAAAAAAGGTCTCTTACAAGTTCCTTCAAAAGTTATTCGAGGCCAAAGTTGAACTAAAGAGAAATTTTAATATTTTTTCAAATTTTTTGACGCAACCATAAATTTTATGAGAAAATTTTATAGGACATTTTTTGTAGAGCACTTTTTTTCCTACAACTTATCTCTATAAAAGTTTTTGATATTTTTCACAGGTCCTAAGTTATTTAATTAAAATAAAAAAAAATATGTTAAAAATATAATAATTCAGGAAATTTTCAGTTTAATGCAAATAACTTAGGATCTGTGTATACAATATATAGAATATATTGCGGTCCAATTTATGTAGTATAATTTAATATAATAATATATAATAATAATACCATAAACATAAATTTGAACAGAAGTTCAAACAAAAATATTAGTGACGTATTGTCCAGTTACGTATTTCGATTGCCAAGCAATCTTCCTCAGTGGTCATCAAGTAGTTTGAATCACTCCGTAACTGCTTTGTGAGGATTCTACTTGATGGTCATTGAGGAAGATTGCTTGGCAATCGAAATACGTATCTGGGCAATACGTCACGAATATTTTTGTTTGAACTTCTGTTCAAATTTTTGTTTACCATATGGTATGATTTTTATATATTATTATATTAAATTATACTACATAAATTGGACCGCAATATATTCTATATATTGTATACACAATGAAACTGTTCAAAATTGTATTTTGATTAGGACCTGTAAAAAATATCAAAAACTTTTACAGAGATAAGTTATAGGGAAAAAAGTGCTCTACAAAAAATGTTCTATAAAATTTTCTCATAAAATTGATGGTTGCGTCAAAAAAATGAAAAAATATTAAAATTTCTCTTTAGTTCAACTTTGACCTCGAATAACTTATGAAGGAATAAATATATCAAAAACTTGTCGGAGACCTTTTTTGTAGATTGTTCAATTTTCTACAAGAATATACCTTGGTCATTGCGTCAAAAAATACTCTTCGGGCTGCGATCGATCGACGACAGAGGAATTACATTGGTAGGTAGATTCGATAGAAAAGAGGTCTTCAATTTTTCAATGGTTTTACACACCCATTTAGATCACTACCAATTTGGAGTTGTTTTTCGTTTCAATAAGATCTAATTTTCGTTTCCTACTTCATCTGAAGGATCTACAAACTTTGGGTAGATGACGCATCAGTCTGGTGTGGTGGTGTAAGTTTTTAATAATATTTGCATACTATCCAAACTGGTTTCTTGACAAATAGTCTGAAAGATTGATTTTATAAAAAAAATAATAATAATAATAATAAAAAAAATCAGTTAAAGGTGTGTCGTGTTACCTTAAACACTCTCATTGACAACTTCATCTTGTCTCAGATTTTGAACTTTGATCTTCTCCTCTTAGATATGGAAAGTTTCTTGAAATTCTATTGAAATGTTTTCAGTTGAGATTTATCCAGACACAATAGCATTTACATCGGTTGTTTTCTCAAATATTTTCATAAAGAACCAATTATACGATTGTGGGGCTTGATTTGTCCAAGAAATTGTTTGGCAGATTCCAATAGGTTTTTTTTTATTTATTTTATTTGATTAAAAGGTGACGGGCGATACAATTGCGTTAATCAGCAATGGCGCGCACCCGAGGGGGGAAACTTGATAATTGAAAGCGGCCACCATGGGGTCGCAAGCACATTGTGGGGTGGCCGCTCATTAGAAAGTGTCACCACTCGAAAATCGGAGCATTTTTGATTCGTGTTTTGAGTCCTCTAAAAGGCGCCAGTCGAGATTACATAACGCGATCGTTTCCACTCAAATAAATATATTCAATTTGGGTGTAGGTACATTAAATTGGACAATTCGCACCCCTCGCCTCGCGACCCAATTCAATGGGAAATGGTGTAAATAATTGTAGCGAAAAATAAACATGAATGCGAATTACGGAGGGAAAGTACGTTGTCAGTGTAAACACAAATAATACAAATCGCAGTGCCCCGCGCGGGGCTACATTGCTTTCGGTCCATAGTTTTATTAAGTTGTATTCTTTCCGTTTGGTAATCACACCAAAGACTTGAACTTGGCGCTTTTGTGCCCCTCACCATGGAGTCAATGAAACAAATTCAAATAATTTACACATTTCTGTTGCCAAATATACAACTTCAATAATCAAGGGATGGAATCTAAAAAAGAAATTATTCATTGAATTGACAATACTTTTTAAAATTCATGTCTTACCAACAACAACGTACCCATAAGTCCCTGGTTTACAGCGCGATGAAAAAAGCCTCCAATTTAACGGAAAAAGTTGTTTTTATTTTTATAATATGGTACTCCAATTGGGATAATCAAAATAAATTTTTTTCGCTGACTTTGAACAGTAATACTGTGTATACAATATATAGAATATATTGCGGTCCAATTTAGGAAGTATAATAATGTATAAAAATCATACCATAAACATAAATTCATATATATAACTTCAATAATCAAGGGATGGAATCTAAAAAAAAAATATTCATTGAATTGACTATACTTCTTAAAATTCATGTTTTACCAACAACAACGTACCTATAAGTCCCTGGTTCGCAGCGCGATGAAAAAAGCCTCCAATTTAACGGAAAAAACTGTTTTTATTTTTATAATTTGTAATATTTCGTAATTTCTCCCAAGACAATAAGGGAATCTCTTAAACGTATGGACGGGACGATATGGCACTCCAATTGGGATAATCAAAATAAGATTTTTTCCCTGACTTTAAACAGTTATAATGTGTATACATCATATAGAATATATTGCGATCCAATTTATGTAGTATAATAATGTATAAAATCATACCATAAACATAAATTCAAATATACAACTTCAATAATCAAGGGATGGAATCTAAAAAAAAAAATATTTATTTAATTGACTATACTTCTTAAAATTCATTTTCTACCAACAACTTACCCATAAGTCCCTGGTTTACAGTGCGATGAAAAGATCAAGCCTCCAATTTAACGGAAAAAGTTGTTTTTATTTTTATAATTTGTGATATTGACGGACGGGACGATATGGTACTTCAATTGGGATAATCAAAAAAAGATTTTTCCGCTGACTTTGAACAGTTATACTGTATATACAATATATAGAATATATTGCGGTCCAATTTATGTAGTATAATTTATGTAACAGAAGTTCAATCAAAAATATTCGTGACGTATTGCCCAGATACGTATTTCGATTGCCAAGCAATCTTCTTCAGTGGTCATCAAGTAGTTTGGATCACTCCGTAACTGCTTTTTTGAAAATAATCACGGATTGACCTTCATTTATAAGTCGTGTCTTTCTCTTTTTGCGATGTGGTTATCGAGGGGGGGGGTGGGGGTGTTCCCAAATTTCCCTACTTTCACCGAATTCTTCGTAAGCAACCCGAAAAATGCCGAATTTTGGACATTGGTCCATTTTCCAATTGGGATACTTTATACGTTACGGCCTGTAGGCCATTTCCAGGAATATCAGACGTTTCAGTCTAAAATCTCCTCGCTATTATCCAGTAGATTCATAACTCCACGATATGATACTCCAATTGGGATATTTTATACGTTCTTATTTTCCATCGGTGGAACCATTCCTGGAGCATATTAAGCGCCCAAGGTATTTAGTCCAAAATCTGGATACCACTTCCTTAACAATCGCAATGCCTAAATTTTTATGGATGTCGTAGTTCATAATATGCCAAAAGCCATCACCGACGAGAAGCAGGATTTTAGATTGAAACCTTTGAACTATTTCAATATTTTCTGGAAGCTCCTGAAAGTTGTATTTTATAAATCCAGACCGGTTTTAGGATGGATTATAGATCATTAGCTTACTTTCCAGGAACAGGTGCAATCCACGCCGTAATAGCCATCACAGCCCATTTAATTTGTACTCCATTTATTCGCGGTTTTTAGTGATATGTTGGCACCACGTGAGTCGTTGGTCCAAGTGAATTCCAGGATTCTTGACCTGAGATATTTGTCAGTTATTTATGAAGATGTTAGGGAAACTACCTGTTTTGGTAGTGAACACCACGTGTACTGATTTATCTTCATAAATATTTATTTTTCATAGGTGGAACCATTCCTGGAGCATATTTAAGGTATCTGTGGGACTTTTGAAGGTTGTATATTAATTACTTAATATTAATTATTTTGTATATTACATATAGAACTGGTGCAGGATGCTATTCTGTGGAACCCCTGGTGTTATTTGGAAAGTATTTGATTCCATTTCTTTGAATTTAACAAAAAATTTACGATTTGCTAAGTATATGCTTGGTGATTGGAGTGGGAAACATTCTTTGAATTTTAAAATTTAGTCCCTGGTGCCACATTTTGTCGAAGGCTTGACTTACATGGAGGAAAACCGCAAACCAGATTTTTTTTTATGTAAGGAGCTTTTTATGGTTTGAGCTACTTTATCTACTTGCTCTATGGTTTTATGTCTTTGTCTAAACCCAAACCGGTGGGATGGGATTACATTCCCCTCTTCCAGTATGGGTATTACGTGTTTTAGCAGGAGTCTTTCAAATAACATCGACAAACTACTTCAATTTTAGGTTTTCCACTTTTGAGTATTGGAACCATTTTGGTAATCTTCCACAGAGAAAGATAGTATCCTGGGGCAAGGATGTCGTTGAAAATTCTGGTGAGAAAGGCAACCGTTTTAGAGGGTAAGTTTTTCAACATTAGCCCCGCAATTTGGTCGTATCCTGGTTCTTTTTTTGTTGTTGAATTTCCCTATTTCTACTTCTTCTAGAGCAATAGTTGAAGATGCTGAGGTTATCGCTAATTGGAATGGCATAGTTGGATTATCATTTTCTGGGTTTATAGAAGTTTCTGAAAATCTTTTCTTGGTCACTTCTTGCCCATTCGTCTATTAGTTTTGGAAGACAGGGAAAAGCCAGAAGCGAAAATAGCCGATAACCCGCAAATAAATTTTTGTATTCCTTCGTCGGATCAAGGTTTATAAAATACACAGGTGGCCTCATGTGCTACGTGACGTATCCAGAAAAAATTCATACATATCTTCAGACTGATTCAAATTTCAAAATTCTTCATATGACATCATTTTTTTTCTAACGGGGCAGCCTGTGTAATTTATAAACCTTGTCGTCGGATATCCTCGTGATTACAGTTTTTCTTTTACGCATGCCGTTGTTATATTGAAGTTCATTTTATTAAGAGAATTACGTGAATTTTTGCCAAGGAATCAAAAATTACGACAATTTCAAATTTTGGGTTATTTTTAACATTTGGAAGTCAATCAAAGCCTACAGGCTTTTTATTTTAACCTAAAACCATAAAATTTGATTAGTAACATTATTGGTTTTATAGAACAAATATATAGAAGAAAAAAAAATCAAAAAGTAATTACTTAAATCACATAAAATAAAATAATTATTACCTGAAATTTACATGACATCTAAGCCAATAAGCCGGAAATGAAATCAGCCATTGTCGAGGAATAACATAGAATAACACAATGTCGAAATTTAGAAACATTGTCACATAAGAATATATTACATGGAGTCCAATGCAAAGTTAGCACCCCATCCAAGGCTTTGCGAACTGGTGATGATCTTAATCGTTAGGTCTTCGTTAGGTCCCTTATGGTCCGATATTTTTTTCGTTAGGTCTCCTATAGTTTTTTTATAAATAATTGTTGACATTTTGCATAAAAAAATTTTCAGGTTAGCACCTCATTTAAAAAGGAAACTAATTTATTTTGATGTTTTTGCATTCCTTATTGCATTCCTCATAGTTAGGTCCGTATTGGTCCATCAAATTTATTGTCCTATTATATGTTTTACTTATTTTATTAGTAATTATAAATTAATTAAAATTAGCGCATGCGCATATTGTATTTGTTTCCAACATGGGTCATATGCGAGAAGCACGCACCAATTATCCCATACGATATTATTCCAATTTTCGAAACTATTCCGCAATGACGACCAAGTGTTGTATCAATTTAAAATAAAAGAGGTTAAGTTAAATTAATTAAATAGTTTTCATTTATAATGGGAAAAAAGTGCAACTTTGCATTGGTGAAGACCAACGATTTTCATTCAGATGCCATCAGTGTAACAAGGAATTGGTTTTCTTTACGAATTCTAAAAAAAAAATCAATCAGGAAATCATTTTGATTTTTAAAGATAAGGCGAAAGAATTAATGTATTACCAGCGAATTGAAGTGTTTTCGCAAATAATTTTCCACTCCAATCAAATTAAAATTATTGTACAACGTTGTTTCTTCAAATAGTTTTTTTTTTGGGGGGAGGGGAGGAAAAGTGTAAGAGGAAATCTAAAAAAAGAAAAAAAATGTAAATTACAAATATGTTAAGCACATTCATTATGAATATTCATTAGGCATATATGTGTATATGAGAAATATTAATTTTTATACAAACACAACAAAAGAAATTTTTTCTCTCCTCTCTTATTCGGTAAATATGTATTACAAACAATCGAACGAGTCAATAAAAAATAACACGATGAGCAGTTGTTTGGACTCTTAAGTGGCTTAATGTACCAAAATAGTGACCAATATACTCTACAGGTACTCTTGAATTTGTTGGGAGAGAATTTTTCGTTTTTTTTTTTCTTTGTCATTTCTAAATTTTCACTATTTTTAGTGAACACAAAATTCGTTTGCTTTTCGTCTATGCATCAACGCCATTTTCCACGTTTCGTTTTGGTTAAGTTGTTCTTTAATTATATTTATTTTTAATGGGAAAAAAAACGAATCTGTTAAGCTTAAAGTAAAGATAAATAGTATGATATTCTTTTTTGATTTTAACAATTGTAGAAAATTTTTTGATAGAAAGAGTTTTAGGGTTACTAGACTGATTCAAAAAAAATGATTAGCTTTTGTTTTCTTAATTATATCGAAAATATTGTTGGGAATGACAAAAAATTCTGTGAAAGTTTAAGTTCTTAATATTAATATTGTAACAGAAAAAAACAAAGTCTGTCTCTCTCTCTTTGTGCCATGTGGGAACGCGATTGGCTGAGTGACTTCTATCTCTCTCCCACCAATGCGAATGTACATATAGATTGTTCTGGAAACATCTAGTAGGTGGTGGAACGTTGATGAACAATGGAGTACATTCTAGAATGTTGGGTTGCGGGTATATAAGTCGCTCAGCTCAAGCCCAGGGACAGTTCTATATAAAAATTCAGTTGTGAATTTCCAATACAACAAAGCGATTTTTAAGTGTGATTTAAATTAAAAGTGATTATTGTCATTTAAGTGATTGTTTTGACAAGTGTAATTGTATTTTATGAACGGCCCCCAAGCTCTGAAAAGTATTATAATAATTAACAACATACATAACATACATTTCGCAATCACCAACGTATATTCTTGTAGAAAATTGAACGATCTACAAAAAAGGTCTCCAACCAAGTTTTTGATATATTTATTCCTTCAAAAGTTATTCGAGGTCAAAGTTGAACTAAAGATAAATTTTAATGGTTTTTCAATTTTTTGACGCAACCATCAATTTTATGAGAAAATTTTATGGGACATTTTTTGTAGAGCACTTTTTTTTCTATAACTTATCTCTATAATAGTTTTTGATATTTTTCACAGGTCCTAAGTTATTTAATTAAAATAAAAAAAAACAATTTTTATGTTGAAAATATAATAATTCAGGGAATTTTCAGTTTAATGCAAATAACTTAGGACCTGTGAAAAATATCAAAAACTTTTACAGAGATAAGTTATAGGAAAAAAAGTGCTCTACAAAAAATGTCCTATAAAATTTGCTCATAAAATTGATGGTTGCGTCAAAAAATTGAAAAAATATTAAAAATTCTTTTTACTTCAACTTTGACATCGAATAACTTTTAAAGGAATAAATATATCAAAAACTTGTACAAGACCTTTTTTGTAGATCGTTCAATTTTCTACAAGAATATCCCTTGGTCATTCCGAAATATTGTCACCAACGTGAGCTATAAAATTCCAAAGTGCAAGAAAATATTGTTGCCATGTTATTTAGATGGAAAATCGAAATTTGCGATGCGACACCTCTTACTTATAAAATATTAAGAGCTTAAACTTTCACAGAATTTTTTTTGTGTCATTCCCAACAATATTTTCGATATAATTACGAAAAAAAACTTCATCATTTTTTTGAATCAGGGTTACGAACCCTTTGTGCACGAGTTTAACTTATACTTGCCCATTTTATTATCATAAAATTGAACATTTGATCAGTGGCGTAGCTAGATAACCAAGGGCCCTGGGGCAAATTAAAACATGGGGCCCCACTGCTATGTAAACTGATTAGGTTTTATCAAATAAAAATATGAAATGTACAAATACTTTAAAAGTGCTAAGGTACTTAAGCTCTTTTTTGTGCACTGCAGGCCAGGTAGTAAAAATATTAAACAGTAACAACATAAATTACAATTAATATTTGGTGTAGGTTTGGCTAATAAACACGAAATAGGAGAAGATTCAAGGGTTTATTAGATAAAGGTCAGGTCTACCAACTGCCTAAATAACAATTATATTTACAATTTTTTCCTGGCTTTAGTTTTCGTAAAAGTATCAATGACTTGGTTTAAATCCAGGCTTGATGCGGTTTTATTTTCAATCGCTATTAGCGATAAATGTCGGAGTCCCATTTGGCCCATATTATTTCTCAGATAATTTGTTATTATTTTTAATTTGCTAAATGACCTTTTAGCTGCGGTAGAAGTGCCAGGAATTGTAAAGAATAATAACATCGCTGTAAATATTTGCGTTAGATGGAATTCTAGCACTCCATATTTGCTCATTATTTCCTTGAATAATTGGTGAAGTTCCAACTGAATTTCCAAAAGTTCAGTTCGATCGAGATTTCTGGTGGGGATTCGAGGACCCCCTGGGCTTGAGGGCCCCGGGGCACTGCCCCGCCTAGCCTCTGGGTAGCTACGCCACTGCATTTGATCAATGTCGAGGAAATTTAATTAAAGCAAAAGCCGGTAATTTATTCGAAAGAAACGAGAAAAAAAGAGTACTAGAACGGCGTAAATTGTACATAGTTTTTATTTGACGCCAATGGAAAACGTAAATGTTAAAAAAATAAAAAACGGGCTTTATCGTTTGTTATATATATATACCAAACGATAGAAGTTGAGCGCAATCAGGTTAATAAAAGAGAGCCACGCGAATCTAATTATGGATATTTTATTTTGATAGGAAAAAAAAAACCCCGAAAAGTAATAGCGACATCGAACCGAAGAGCATGCAATTGTTAGAATGTGATGTATCGAAAAATAGTACAAAGGCATTGGGAAAAAGAATTTAATGAAAAAGCACATTCTGCCCCCGTCGCACCGGGGGATGAAAGAGAAACGCCATTAGGTTGTGTGTCAAAACGCGCGTTCGTAGCTCTATCCCCATTTGCAACCCCTTTTTCAGCAACACGCAACCCCCTACACCCCCGCCGCCACCATCATCCGATTCCTCCACAAAAATGGTAAATTACAAGAGCGTGAAATTCGCTTTTGCAATCTACCACGCGCGTTTATTTATTGCATAAAATATAAAGTGTATGTGTGTGTGTGTGGGTGAGTTTTTTTCCCGAGCTTTTATGTATTCGAACAACGAACTTGAGAGCGATATCATTTTGATTGGCGTAGATCTATAAAGCCGCCACCGCCACCCTCCTTGTGCCACTCAACCCCCTCATTTTTTTTTTTCACCCCCAATCCCCCAATGTTACGTTTATTTACAAATACGATATGCCGGTATGCGCCAGTGTGAGAAAGACACTATCGACCTGTCTTGAAATTTCAAATTTGGGTCCAAAGACCAAAAGACCCGTCAATCAATAAGTATCATAAGTATGATTGATCTCTGCCGGTAAAAGTCGGTCCCTTTTTATTAATTACCGACCCGGAATTTGGCCACTTTTACACAAGTTTCTTCGATGTTTTGTTTTTAATTGAATGGATGCATTTTGAAAGAACAATGACGAAGCAAAATACGGTCCCTTAGTTTTAACAATTGATCTTTTCCTTTGTATTGGTATTGTTGTACGAGGTATATTTCCCTAGAAACATTTAAATTTTACTATCAGAAAGTTGACCAAAGTTGACAATGGAATTTTCAATTTAAACCTGATTAATATTTTAAGACATACCATATTTAATTTTCGTGGGATGACCCAAGCTTTATAAAATACACAGGTGGCCTCATGCGCTACGTGACGTATCCAGAAGAAATTCGTACATATCCTCAGACTGATTCAGATTTCAAAATTCTTCGTATGACGTCATTTTTTTTTCTAATGGGGCTACCTGTGTAATTTATAAACCTTGGGGATGACCTACGTCCTTTAATCGGGTGGTTTCCCCTTGCCTTCCCAATCCTATGCCGTTGATGATTCTTAAATCATTCATCCGTTTTTGGAGATAATTTCTCATCCTCAAGGCAAAAGGGTGCCCTTCATCTTCGAAACGGAAATGTTGTACACTTATCCCGGCGAATATTCGGTCCCCATCTGCGTTAGTCAACAATAGTGTTGTCCATCTTCTACCACGTGGAGGTGCAGATTGGGATTTTCGATTTTCATTGAGAACAACCCCTAACGGCATTTCTTATACTCTCCATTACTTTTAGAAGACATTGATTTTTCCTATTTTCTCCTACGCTTCAGAAACGTGGACTATCCGTGCAGCTGATCGGCGACGAATTGATGCCTTCGAAATGTGGACAATGCTACGGATCCCATGGACGGCTAAAAGAACTAATGTATCTGTCTTGACCCAAGTTAAGCCAGTCCAAAGGCTCTCTTCACTGACGTATGGACAAATCCTCAGGTTTTTCGGACATTTTGCGCGCCACGAGACCATGGAAAAGATAATGGTACAAGGACGACCTGAAGAGAAAACGAGGGCGATCACCAACAACCCGTTGGACGGAAGTGGTGGAAAAGCTCAAAGGCAAAAGAGCGTAATCGCTGGAGAAGGACCATCCAGCAGGTTCTGAGGAACCTGGAACTCCCCAAGATTTATAAAATACACAGGTGGCCTCATGATGGCTACGTGATGGATCCTTGACGTATCCAGAAGAAATTCGTACATATCTTCAGACTGATCAATTTCAAAATTCTTCGTATGACGTCATTTTTTTTTCTAATGGAGCAACTTGTGTAATTTACAAACCTTGGAAACTCCCCACGTGTGATAGCCATTTTTTTAATCGCCAAACATCAGTGTCGTTGGATTCAGAAGAAGAAGAATATTTTAAGTCTGGATAATAGGACAATAGTTCATCACCCATGCAATATTGGTTGCATACTTTATATAATTCGATTTTTTGATCGATTTTTGTTAGCTTTTTTTGGGTTATATGCAATGTTTAGCTAGTTTCAGATCAATCGAGATAAATACTAGTTGGATTTAAGTCTAATTTCATGTCTAACACAAATGGCGGTTTAATCAAAATTTCTTGAGTATGTTAAAAATGTTTCCCTTAAGTTCCTCATTCAAATCTTCGAATGATCTAATTGCGATCAACTCCCATATTTGACTCAAAATACGCAAATTTTCATGCAAAATTCAAATATCTTTTAAACGGGGTTAAGATATTTCATGGCAAAGAATTTACTTAGGTTAATTACTTCTAATTCTTCTCTAATCGCCATTTTATATAGTCATCCGAGAAAAATTTGATCAATCCGATAGAATATCTAAAAAAAAACAACATTTTTTTAAATTCTTTCATTCCAATGATAAAGACACTTCTATCAATTCGTACATTATTAAATAGGTGGATCCTCAACATGTAATTCCCCTGTCCATGTTATTTTAACCAAAAAAATTTATACTGCCTCATTTTATCTATTTATTTCCGTATATTCGTATTGCCAAAATGGAAAAATTGTAATATTCGTGAGATACTATTGCCTAAAATCTAAATCAAGATCGACATTAGTGCATCACCAATGCAATATGGGTTGCATACCTTATGTAATTCTTCAAAATATCGATTTTTTTAAGCAATAAAGATTAATTTTGGCTTTTTTTTTTGGCTTAAATGCCATGTTTAGCTAGTTTCAGATCAATCGCGATAATTACTAGTTGGATTTAGGTCTAATTTCATGTCGAACACAAATGGCGGTTTAATCAATATTTCTTGGGACAAAATATGATTTATGGTAAAAAGTTCTTCATTCAAATCTCCGGATGATCTAGTTGCGATCAACTATGACTATGACTAAATTGACATCCCATGGCAAAGAATTTACTTAGGTTAATTACTTCTAATTCTTCTTTAATCGCCATTTTTTATAGTCATCCGAGAAAAATTTGATTAATCCGATGGAATATCTAAAAAAAAACCAATAATTTTTTTAATTCTTTCATTTCAATGATAAAAACGCTTCAATTCGTACAGTATTAAATAGTTGGGTCCTCAACATGTAATTCCCCTGTCTACTATTTCAACAAAAAAATTTGTAATCTTATCATAGATTCTTTCATTACTACGATAAAAACCCATCTATCAATTCGTACAGTATTAAATAGGTGGGTTATCAACATGTAATTCCCCAATTCTTCAAAATATCGATTGATTTTTTAGCAACAAAGATTAATTTTAACTTTTTTTTTTGGGTTATATACAATGTTTAGCTAGTTTCAAATCAATCGAGATAAATACTAGTTGGATTTAGGTCTAATTTCATGTCTAACACAAATGGCGGTTTAATCAAAATTTCGGCTCATGTGTACTTTAGCACACCCACAATCTGGCAATGTTGCATTTTTGACTTTAGTTTTTAGTGTAATTCGCGATTAAATAGGTCCATAATGAAAATTTAGCCACAAGAGAGAGAATTATACCATATTAGAATTGAATAAACAAAAAAAACACGAATTAAATTACAAAGTCGAAAATACAACATTGCCAGATTGTGGGTGTGCTAAAGTACACTTAAGCCAAATTTTTTTTGGACAAAATATGAATTATGTTAAAAAAATTTCTTTCAAGTTCTTCATTCAAATCTCCGGATGATCTAGTTGCGATTAATTTGATCATATTTGATCCAAAATAAGACATCCCATGGCAATGAATTTACTTAGGTTAATTACTTCTAATGATTCTCTTATCACTTTTTTATATAGGCATCCGAGAAAAATTTGATCAATCCGATGGAAAATCTAAAAAAAAAAACAATATTTTTATAGATTCTTTCATTACTATGATAAAAGCACTTCTATCAATTCGTACAGTATTAAATAGGTGGGCCTTCAACATGTAATTCCCTTGTCCATGTCATTTTAACGAAAAAATTTATACTGCCTCATTTTATCTATTTATTTCCGTAAAATCGTAATACCAAAATGGAAAAATTGTAATATTCGTGGGATACTATTGCCTAAAATCTAAATCAGGATCGATATTAGTGCATCATACCTTATATAATTCTTCAAAATATCGATTTTTTAGCAAAAAAATATTAGTTTTAGCTTTTTTTTTTGGGGGTTATATGCAATGTTTAGCTAGTTTCAGATCAATCGAGATAAATACTAGTTGGATTTAGGTCTAATTTCATGCCTAACACAAATGGCGGTTTAATCAACATTTTTTGGCTGAAAATATTTCCATCAAGTCTTCAGATGATCTAGTCGCGATCAACTTCCATATTTGACCCAAAATACGAAGATCTTCATGCAAAATTTTAATATCGTTTAAACGGCGTTAAGACATCTCATGGCAAATAATTTAGTTAGGTTAATTACTTCTAATGCTTCTTTAATCGCCATTTTTTATAGTCATCCGAGAAAAATTTGATTAATTCGATGGAATATCTAAAAAAACAATAATTTTTTAAATTCTTTCATTCCAATGATAAAAACGCTTCTATCAATTCGTACAGTATTAAATAGGTGGGTCCTCAACATGTAATTCCCCTGTCCATGCTATTTTAACAAAAACATTTGTACTGTCTTATTAAAGGTTCTTTCATTACTATAATAAAAACGCTTCTATCAATTTGTACAGTATTAAATAGGTGCGTCATCAACATGTAATTCCCCAATTCTTCAAAATATCTAAATAAATAATATTTTTAGCAACAAAAATTAATTTTAACTTTTTTTTTTGGGTTATATGCAATGTTTAGCTAGTTTCAAATCAATCGAGATAAATACTAGTTGGATTTAGGTCTAACTTCATGTCTAACACAAATGGCGGTTTAATCAAAAATTCTTGAGACAAAATATGAATTATGTTAAAAAGTTCTTCATTCAAATCTCTGGATGATCTAGTTGCGATCAACTATCATATTTGATCCAAAATAAGACATCCCATGGCAAATAATTTACTTAGGTTAGTTACTTCTAATGATTCTCTAATCATCATTTTATATAGTTATCCGAGAAAAACTTCATCAATCCGATGGAAAATCTAAAAAAAAAACAATATTTTTATGGATTCTTTCATTACTATGATAAAAACGCTTTATCAATTCGTATAGTATTAAATAGGTGGGTCTTCAACATGTAATTCCCCTGGTTATGTTATTTTAACAAAAAAATGTTACAATCTTATTTTATCTATTTATCTCCGTAAAATTGTAATGCCAAATACTTCTTATTGAGATAATAAAATGAATTTTTAAAAAAAAAAATCGTGTACCTTATACTATTGCCTAAAATCTAAATTACCTATACCAGGCGTAGCCAACATATGGTAAGACATGTACATCTATTAGGCTTTCATACACCTGGAGGTTCGCATAACTTTGTGAAACACTGGTTTAAAGATCAAAATGGATTTTTTTTTTGTATTTTTACCCATCAAAAACAGGGGAATTACATGGCAAAATTGTATCTATTAGGTGGTAGATGGAAGGAACAATATATGCGTGATAGCTAGATTTCAAAGGTAATAAATTTACAAGCATATTTTTTTAGGTTTACCTAATTTTTTCAAGCCAAACAATCTTTTGGAGAGGAATCAAATATTTTTTGTTGGGGCCCCCAAACTCTAACGTTGGAATGCATTGACATCAACAGTTTGATACGTTTGTCCGTACTCCATACAATGGAAAATACGATTTCAAGAGTTTGGGATCGAATGTGAAGGATTTAAACACCAAATATGCATTGTATACGGAGACTCAATCTTCATCTCGAAACTGGAGGAAGGTTTTAAACAAACATTAATTTTAAAAATAGAAAATATATATCTACATAGACCTACCAACAGTGGTACAACATTGAAAACGGAATGTCAGTCACACCGAAATTGTCTGAGCAAATTTAATTACACAGACGTCGTCCGTGTGGTGCCGAAAGCCCGAAAGCCCATTTTCCATGTCGGACATCATTTCGCCGGCAAATAGTGACATTAGAGAACACCTCTCGTGGAATGTAAATATTTCGCGTAATGGAATCTTTCCGTTTTGTCGTAATGTAATGGGGGGATGGGATGGGATGGGGTGAGGTGGTGCACACGACATGGCAGGAGGCAATTCCCGGGAGGATTTAACGTTTTTCTGTATGACGTATGCTGAAATGTGTCGAGCTTTTCGCTGTTATCGTAAAGCTTTTCGTACGTGTGTAGGGTGCATTTTTAACTCACATTTAGAAAAAAGTCCCCAGGCGTGGCGTTGCTAAATTGCCAAATGGTTAAACGATGCAGTTGATGAGGATAATTTCGTTGGTCTATCTGTCTGTTTCGCCTCCATCCATCCCCCCCCCAAAAGCTACACACACACCTATCTCCATTAGATACAAAACATACTACTACAACATGGGAATTTAATTTGAATACATTTTCCTCTTTTTGCTTCACTAACGTCAAATTACAAACGCAAAAAGCGATAAACTTATATTCTTATTCAACAACAACATTAGCAAATATTTCCTCCTAGAACCGGAGATGAAATTTTCTAAGAATCACCACCTTTAAGTTTTGGCCCTCAAAATGGCCTAACGATTCCTGGTGAGATTCATAGTTCATTTTTAAAATCTTCTCTGACCTAAAACCAATTAAATTTTTACAGTTTAAACCAATTTTTTAAGCAGGCCATTCACGCTCCGACTTGCAGTACTACTAGTTGGATTTTCTAAATGGATCGACTAAAAGATTCGCTAGACATCCAACTTCCAACAACACCATTCACGGCCTGACTTTAGATCCAACTTCGACCACTAGTTGGACTGCAAGTCGGAGCTTGAATGGACTGCTTTAGCAAATATTTTATAGAATAGATACAAATCATCTTCAAGAGCTTTGATACAAAACACATTACTTCATGGGAATTTAATTTGAATACATTTTCCTCTTTTTGCTTCACTAACGTCAAATTACAAACTCAAAAATCAATAAACTTATTTTCTTATTCAACAACAGCATTAGCAAATATTTCCTCCTAGAACCAGAGATAATTTTTTCTAAGAATCAACACCTTAAAAGTTTTGGCCTTAAAATTTGACCATCCAATTGCTTTTTTCTGTTTTCTGCCTAACGGTTTCTGGTGAGATTTATAGTTCATTTTTAAAATCTTCTCTGACCTAAAACCAATTAAATTTTTACAGTTTATACCAATTTTTTAAGCAGGCCATTCATGCTCCGACTTGCAGTACTGCTGGTCGGACTACTAGTTGGATTTTCTAGTTGGATTGCCTAAATGATCCGCTAGACATCCAACTTCCAATAACACCATTCACGGTTCAACTTTAGATCCAACTTTGACCACTAGTTGGACTGCAAGTTGAAGCCTGAATGGACTGATTTAGCAAATATTTTATAAAATTGATACAAATCATCTTCAAGAACTTAGATACAAAACACACCACTACATGGGAATTTAATTTGAATACATTTTCCACTTTTTGCTTCACTAACGTGAAATTACCAACGCAAAAAGCGATAAACTTATATCCTTATTCAACAACATTAGCAAATATTTTGTCCTAGAACCAAAGATGAATTTTGTTAAGAATCACCAAAGTTTATAAAATACACAGGTTGAAAAAAATGACGTCATACGAAGAACTTTGAAATTTGAATCAGTCTGAAGATATGTACGAATTTCTTCTGCATGCGTCACGGGGCGCATGAGGCCACCTGTGTATTTTATAAACCTTGAAGAATCACCACCAAAGTTTTGGCCTGAAAAATGTTATCATCCAATGGCTTTTTCTGATTCCTGCCTTACAGTTCCTGGTGAGATTCATAGTTCATTCTTGAAATCTTCTCTGACCTAAAACCAATTAAATTTTTACAGTTTAAACCAATTTTTTAAGCAGGCCATTCACACTCCGACTTGCAGTACTGCTAGTAGGACTACTAGTTGGATTTTCTAGTTGGATCGCCTAAAAGATCCGCTAGATATTCAACTCCCAACAACACCATTCACGGTCTGACTTTAGATCCAACTTCAACGACTAGTTGGACTGCAAGTCGGAGCTTGAATGGCCTGCTTTAGCAAATATTTTATAAAAAAGATACAAACCACCTTCAAGAGCTTGGATACAAAACATACTACTACATGGAAATTTAATTTGAATACTTTTTCCTCTTTTTGCTTCCCTAACGTGAAATTACAAACGCAAAAAGCGATAAATTTATATTCTTATTCAACAACAACATTAGCAAATATTTCCTCCTAGAACCGGAGATGATTAGTTCTAAGAATCACCATCTTTAAAGTTTTGGCCTTCAAAATGGCCTAATGGTTCCTGGTAAGATTCATAATTCATTCTTGAAATCTTCTTTCAACTAAAACCAATTAAATTTTTGCAGTTTAAATCATTTTTTTTTATAATATATACATTTCACCTTCTAAAGTGGCCAGTCCCTCATTCACCAAAATTCCTTTCCTTATTTAACTTTTCTTTCATTGAGTTCTTCAACATTTGGATTAAATTCTCCGATTTTCCGAGAAAAAGATGCCGAATTGTGGACGTTAAAACGATTAGGTCTAAATCAGATTTTATTTTTCGTGTCGTTTGCGAAATGGGGCACGAAAACGAGGCGGGTGGTGGACGAAGTGTTCAATGGGGGGTGGGTGTGGAAATCTATTATGCAGCGAAGATATTTTGCACACAAACGTTAGTACAACTCCATAAAACAGGGGAAAAATAAACTGCGATAAAACAGCACGTTCGATTCACTCAACGTTTGCGTCTTTTTGCGTCGAACGAAAACCGAATAACGTGGCGTGAAAAACTCAAACATAAATTTGCATAACAATTTTCCACCGACCGACCGACCGATTGACGTGAAAACTGCAAAGGGGGGAAAAACATATACAACAAAACGTGAAACATTATGACAAGTTAACTTTATACCTTAAGATTTCGGTGTAGAAATATGGACCAAGTCGCCGAACGAGTTGCGGTGGGGTAAGGCGGGTGGTATAGGTAGTAGGTATATATATAGTGTTGATATCAAAACAAATCCTCAAAAATCAACATTAGCTCAATTTCAGGTTTCAAGTCCATCGTCAGCTTCTTACACGCAACTTTATTTACATTGGACAGGATTCAAGTGGGAAATGCCTTTAGTGCAGTGTCCAGTTTCGACCCACGGAAAAAAATCAATAATCTTCGACAAATACGGCTGGAAAAGATCTTGTTTAAAAATCAATATTAAAACACACAAAAAAATATTGACTTTGCCCCGTTTTTATAATACATATAAACCCACTTCAGAATCCATAAAGTATAAACCTACCTACCTACCTATAAAGCCTAAACTAACTATTTAAAGCAATGTATGTAATGAATTTATTCTTCAAATTTTTTCCTACAAAGATATTGGTTTATTTACCATGTAATGTTTTAAAAAAATTTTTTAAAAAATAAAATAAGGGCACAGGCTTTTATATCTGCCAGAAAAATATTTGGTCATCAAATGAAAATCATACGGGATAACAGGAAGAGGGATCGAAAATTTGGAAAAGAACACGATTTAAGGGAACCATTACGTATAGGCAACCAGTATTGCATTGATGTATTAAGGTGGGGCTATCTACTACTTATTAGCGCTAAAACCTGCGACTTCATCTCCGTATTTTTTTTTCTCTACAATTACCAACTCTAAATATCAGAAAGTCCAGAGATCTTATGGCTAAATCCGGAGAGTTGCATTTAATAAGAAAATAGATGAATTTACAAGAAAATTTATTCAAAATAGAAACGAAAAATCAGCTGTATTGCTCGTATAGAGCAAATTTTTGAAATTTATCGATTTACGGACTTTTATTAACCCGAAAGTCACTAAAGACCTTGGTAGTTATAAAGCAACGGTAAATAACAATTGTGAATCATCACAAAGCAGTTACGGAGTGATCCAAACTACTTGATGACCACTGATGAAGATTGCTTGGCAATCGAAATACGTATCGGGGCAATACGTCACGAATATTTTTGTTTGCACTTCTGTTCAAATTTATGTTGGTGGTATGATTTTTATATATTAAACTATACTACATAAATTGGACTGCAATATATCTTATATATTGTATACACAACAAAATCCAAGGAATTTTTGTACACTGGAATTTGGAAAAAGCTTAAATTTTCTAGTCTCCGGACTTAAACATAGAATTGGTAATCTTAAGTACAATAAACACAATAAAACAATAAAAATCATAGCATATCATTTTAAGTAAAACTAAAGCACAACTTTAGTGTTAAAAGAAATTGTGCTAATTGAAGGATATTTGTACTACGAGGTGTCTTATATGAGGAGCTTCATCGCTAACTATACTACATAATAAAAATCGAGATTTACGATGTTGATTTAATGGAATTTGTGGAATAGCTAATAAACCCCAATTAATTGCAGCAGTAGCGTACCCTTAACTAACAGTATATAACATTAACATTAGCATTCACGCCTATGACTTAACTAGCACTTACTCCGGAGAATTTTATTGAAAACCCGGAGCCTGAAAAAACATTACTAAACCCGGAATCTTCGGGTCAAAATAGCTATGATGGCAAGCCTATTTTTTTCGCGTAATATAAATTATTACAACAGTCTAAAATTTCTATAAATAGAAAAAAGGAACTACCAATCTTCGCCATGAAATTTAAGTGTGGATCACCGTCAGAACGTAAAAAAAATTGACTTTTTTAAAACTGCTGTCATTTTTTTTAGAGATATTAAAAAACGGTCTTCGGCATGTAAAAGTTGAAGTTTTGAACTATTTTTTTTTTGCTCCGATATGTCCCCCCCCTCGCCCCCTTTTACAGCGCTTTGAAAAAGGGTCCTCAAAAATGAGGAGGCAAACGGGAGACCGGAGTTTTCTCGGAAACCGGAAGTCGGATCATGATTTCCATGAAATTTAAGGGTGGATCACCGTCAGAAAGTAAAAAAAAAATGACTTTTTTAAAACTGCTGCCTTTTTTTTATAGAGATATTAAAAAACGGTCTTCGGCATGTAAAAGTTGAAGTTTTGAACAATTTTTTTTTTTTTGCCCCGATATGTTCTCCCCTCTCCCCATTTTACAGCGCTTTGAAAAAGGGTCCTCAAAAATGAGGAGGCAAACGGGAGACCGGAGTTTTCTCGGAAACCGGAAGTCGGATCATGATTTTCCAAAGAATGTAGGTTTTGGTAAGGCGTCTTCTTGGTACTGAACCTCGAAAATCCTCGAAAAAAGTTGAAAATTCACAAAATAGCGCGACTTTGAACAAAAAAGTTAAAAAAACGACCTTTTTTGGACCTTTCCCCCTCTCCCACTTTGAGCGGGGTGGGAGGTTTGGCCAATTTCAGAGGTTCAGTACCACAAAGACCTGTTGAACTATAACACTCTCCAGTTTCAAGTCAATCCGTCGGATAGTTTCTGAGAAATCTTGTCTTCCAGTTTTAAAAACTTGATTTCGAGAAAAACGCATTTTAAGTTTTTTTAAGATATTTTTTTTATGTTATTATCAATTTATTAAATTTTTATCAGTGAAAATACATTAGTCAGCCATTCCAATCCTTTTAACACGTTATTCTTGAATGTTGTAAGAAGACATTTATGGGAAAAAAAATCGATTTTTTTTTCTGACGGTGATCCACCCTTAAAAGAATTGCGAAAAGATTTAGAAACTCCTTTATCAGGTAACCCTTAATTTAGCCCTCTCCTCCTTTTCCTTATATAATCAAATTGATTATATGATTATTGATTATATCAAATTAATTGTTTAAATTAAACTCTAATTCATTGCAACAGTAGAGTACCCATACCTAACAGTATATAACATTGACATTCAATTGTATTATATTTATTATATTTCTACTACGCACTATATGCCTATGACCCGGAGAATTTTATTGAAAACCCGGAATCTTCGGAATAAAATACCTATGTTGGCAACCCTATTTTTTCCGCGTAATATGAATTATTAAAAGTCCAGATTTTCTATGAATAGACAAAGGGAACTATTAATCTTAGCCATAAAATTAAAAAGGATTAAAAAAAATAATCAAGAATTTAAAAAAGATTTAGATCATTCATCTCGATACCCTTAATTTAACCCTCTTTTCCCCGTTTATCTTTATCTACTGACCCTTCATTCCTCTACCAAAACCTTTGCTACTTCTATACTATGATATAATATTAGGAAAATTTGGATAAACCTAAATTTACTACAGTGGAGGATTCTTTAAAAAATAAATCTAAGCCTAAATCTAAATAAAAAACACCAAATTCCCATATATCATGTTTTCTTGATTATCCATTGTTAATTTCAAAGTTGTCCTGGAAAATCATTATCAGAAGATTTGAAGCCTTCTTTTGATAAGGATACATCAAATGTAAAATCTACAACAAAATCATAAAATTAAAATCTTTTTTTGATACAATTATAGAACCAAAATCTTACCAAAACAAGATACCATGGACAATTCAGAACATAAGAATTAAAATTTTCTAATGCAATTAAAGGTCCTAAATGTTGATTTGATCATTTTCCTTGGCACAGAATCCGTAAGTGTTACTTCCATCGTGAATTGTTACGCAAAAATATGTAATGATCCCAAATAAATCAACCTCCTCCAGGCTCAATTTCATTATTAGTCACATGTCGCCTCTAAAAAAGACATAATATTAATATAATATCAAATTTATTCTTATCATATACGATACCAGTGTACCAGTGTAATACTTTAGTGTGCGAAAGAATAACTCAACTAATTATTCAATTTTCATTTGCATAGATTGCATAATATAAATCTCGATGGATCACTTAAATTTTTATTATTTTTTTTTCAAGGTGAATCTCGAACAATACAATCATTTGTGTTTTTTTTTTCCATTTCAACTAATCGAGGCTACAAATGGGCAATTTTTACTCGGACTGATGGAGATTTGATTGAAAATGTGGCCAGTGACAAAAATGAGTGATTTTTTTTTTCTTTAGTAAGATCTATAGGAATGATTGGTAGGTATGAGTGGACTTAATCGATCGATCACCACCAATTAGGCTGAATCAAATATAATTGTTTGCAATTATGTGCAATTATTGTTGCATTCGATTATGACATTTTTCAATTTTCCTCAATTGCCACTTGGGAATTGCACATATTGATATTTAAGCCGCCGACCAAGTGCTATCAAAACGATATTTTCAGTCGATGTAATATATATAAATAAATTTTATATGTGTGAAGTTTGATTCAAGTTTTTAACGGTTTTCCATTCAAATTTTAAACTTTACTTGGTTAAAAAAAATTGTGTAATTTCCGACAATCTTTAGATTGGCATTTTGTACTAATTTTAATGCCTAAAAACTTAAAAATCTTAATCTTAACTATGTTGATCTATGTTAATACTTCTTTCAAGGGTAAGAACATCTTAAGATTCTTTGATATTTATGATATTTAAGCAGCCAACAAGTGGGTGATTTTTTTTATTGACTTTTTTTGGTCCCATCGTGAAATTTTGTTGGAAATACCAAAAAAAAAAATCCCTGAAAGTTTGAGCCCTTAATTTTAATTTTAAGTCCTCGACCAAGACGTGTAAAGATTTCCCATTGAAAATACACGGAAACTCGGATTTTTTATTTTTAAATTTCTATATCTCAGCGGCATTTCATGGGATCGCTTTTACCGACGATGGTTTTTGCTCAGAATTAAACGCTCTACAAAAGTGCCCATTGCGACAAAGTCGTAACTCACACCGGCGAGGTAGTACGGGCCACTGAACCTGATTTTTCCATAAAATTCGCTTTTTTTTGCATTTATCTCGTAAATAACAAGAGCTATGGAAAAATTATAAACGAAAAACTTGTAGAGAATTTGATTTCCTACAAAAAAGTTCCCGTAGACCAAATCGCTAAGATCAATATTAAACGAGATATTAAGTTTATATCATTATATTTTTTTTTGTATCAATTTGTAAGTTTAAATCAATGATCGGCAAAAATTTCACAGAAAAATCAATTCAAGGCTTAATATCTCGTTTAATATTGATCTTCGCGATTTGGTCTTCATGAACTTTTTTGTAGGAAATCAAATTCTCTACAAGTTTTTCATTTATAAGTTTTCCGTAGCTCTTGTTATTTACGAGATAAATGCAAAAGAAAAACGCGAATTTTATGGAAAAATCAGATTCAGTGGCCCGTACTACCTCACACACCGGTGAGGTAGTGTTAAAAACTTTTATAGAGATAAATTAGAAGTAAAAAAGTAGTCTACAAAAAATTTCCTCATAAAATTGATGGTTGCGTCAAAAAATTGAAAAAATATTAAAATTTCTCTGAAGTTCAACACACAGCAGTTACGGAGTGATCCAAACTACTTGATGACCACTGATGAAGATTGCTTGGCAATCGAAATACGTATCTGGGCAATACGTCACGAATATTTTTGTTTGAACTTCTGTTCAAATTGATGTTGGTGGTATGATTTTTATATATTATTATATTAAATTTGTATATTATTATGTTAAATTATACTTTATAAATTGGACTGTAATATATTTTATATATTGTATACACAACACGGGAAAAGTTGTGTTGATTTTTTGAATTTTTTTTTCATCATGAAATAATGAACAGATCATGTCGACCAATGACAATGCTTATAGCAAATTTAACGCTCTACAAAAAAGGTCTCGTATGATTTTTTACTAACTCTAACGGTTTCGGAGTTATTTAAGGTCATTTGGTTGAAGCTTAAGTCAATTTTACGATTTTTCTATTTCTACCGTCGTTTAATGATTACAAAAATGAAAAAAGAATAAGAATTCTTAATCTCAATGGTTTTTTTTTTCTTTTTTCTTAGAAAACTTCCAAAGTAACCGTTATGAATTATATAATATTGAATTGAATTATATAATATTACAGAGAAAGAAAAAAAGATTTTAATAAGTTTAAATCAATGATCGGCAAAAATTTCACAGAAAAATCAATTCAAGGCTTAATATCTCGTTTAATATTGATCTTAGCGATTTGGTCTACAGGACCTTTTTTGTAGGAAATCAAATTCTCTACAAGTTTTTAATTTATAATTTTTCCGTAGCTCTTGTTATTTACGAGATAATTGCAAAAAAAATGCGAATTTTATGGAAAAATCAGGTTCAGTGGCCCGTACTACCTCACCGGTGTGAGTTACGACTTTGTCGCAATGGACACTTTTGTAGAGCGTTTAATTCTGAGAAAAAACCATCGTCGGTAAAAGCGATCCCATGAAATGCCGCTGAGATATAGAAATTTAAAAATAAAAAATCAGAGTTTCCGTGTGTATTTTCAATGGGAAATCTTTACACGTCTTGGTCCGAGAACTTAAAATTAATATTAAGGGCTCAAACTTTCAGAGAATTTTTCTTTTTGGTATTTCCAACAAAATTTCACGATGGGACCAAAAAAAAAATCACCCTAATACATATAAAATCTATAAGTGTGAAGTTTGATGAAAGTTTTTAACAGTTTTCCATTAAAAATTTAAACTTAATTTGAAAAAAAAGTTGAAATAAAAGGCATTTTTTACTAATTCTAATGCCTAAAAAGATAACTACCTATGTTAATACTTTTTTCAAGGGTAAGAAAATCTTAAGATTCTTTGCTTAGGAGTTTTCTTTCGTAAAAGAAATTTCCCAAAATCTTATTTTATTATTGGAATCCACGTATATTAAACTTGAACATTTGAGTTTCTTAGGCTTTTTAAATCCGCGGATTCCCCTAATGCCTCAACCAAATTAAGGCTGTAAGCCTATGACTATGTTAAAAATTTCGAAAATTATTTAAAAATTGATTTTTCCAAAAAAAAAAAAACAATCAAACAATTTGACATTTACCCTTGTGACCTTTTTTTTACTACAATCTATATTAATTTTATCTGCGATTTTAATCGATTAAGTGACACATTTTTTTAATTTATTTTTATTATACTCTCCCAAATAAAGAAAAAGCCTATTCGCCTCATTGAGTTTCGGGGTTTAATTTGTATCTGCCAATAACTACGAAAGTCACATTTCATTATATTAAATACTAAATTGTGTACTAAACATATAAATCTCTCAAATATAGTGCAAAGAATGAATTGAATAATTGGCGCGAGGTCAATTGCTCTAATAAAACTGTTCACTGTTGATGTTGCTCACTTGGAAATTTTAATTTCATCTTAAATGGGATTCGTCTGCGTCCCTTAGTGCGTCTGGAGTGATTCAATTAAACCAAACCCAACGAGAAAAAAATGGATTTAAAGGATAATATCACCGAGTCTACAACGTAAGTTTTTTCCCCCCCCCAATATCAAAATATTCTTCAGCATTTTCCCCAATTTTCTTTTACAGAATTAAAGGATGTTTTCGAATCTCACGCTTCAAATCGGTGTTAATTTTAAGTTCCATAACAATGTTGCTCCTCTTCATCATCTTGTACATGGCACATGAAAAAAACAAACGGCAAATATCAGTGATACTTCATTCCGGTATTAATACTTCAAAGAAAAAAAAAATTACCTGTTAATCCCGTTAATTTCCGCTTCCAGATCCAGATTTGGAAATCAAAGAGGCAGAAGATCGTGATATTTTAAAGGACATAATCAAAACGTCATTCATCCCGCAAAATTCCGTACCAATCCCAAAGAGTTTGGATGAAAATCTCGGACGTCATCGACGTGAAACCGAAACAATTATCGCACCCATTCGAAACGAATCAATTACTGAGGTAAATCCTAAAAAAAAAAAATATTAAAAAAATATGAAAAACAATAATTTACTTGTTACCCATTTAGTTGAAAACTCGTAGATTACTCGCATATTTATTTGAAGAAGAAACCCCATGGAAAGTAGGTAACTTTCTGATAATAAAATCGAAACATTTCCCGTTGCTTTTTCCCATATTTTGGTGATTTGATAGTAAAAAATTGTGGATTTTTTTAGCCGGTAACTCCACGCGGTGGTATTGGTCAAGTGGAGGATGTGCAGGATTTCGAGCATTTGCATCCGGTCGGCGAAGCCGAGGAGGGCGAAATCGGGCCCGATACGCTCAAGGAAAAGATAATCAAGCCGCACAGCTTTTGGCGGGACAAGTTGGGCCCGGATGAAATACGGAAAGCTCAAGGTAATTTCCTTTTTTTCCAAAAAAAAATCCATCTTTTTTCACTATTTTACGGGGCGGCCAACTTTAAAGTTTTGTCAGTAGGCAGGAAACTGGAAATCGTAGAGATCCTTGGCGGCTACGGATTAAAGGGATTTTTCGGTTAAAGTTCCAATAATACAAGGGCGGATTTGTGGGGGGCACGTGCCCCCCCCCCCAGGGTAATTTTGTGTACTGTGGAGATTCCATAACAATACATACTTAGAAGCAAATCAAATTATTAAAGTTGTGAAAATATCTGAATAAAATAGCAGAAAGAACATTAGTGAAACTCTAGTCTACTTCTGGCTGGAATTGGAAATTTTTTCGTGATCCCTTTCCCGCTCTTGCAAATTAAAGATAATATTGTGCCCCTCCCCCCAGAAAAAAAATCCTAAATCCGCCCTTGCACTAATAGTCTAATATTCAACTGCGAAATTAGTACATGATGTAGATCAAAATCTACTTTTTTAAATATTTTTAATAATTTATACGAAATTTGTTTATACCTGGGTGCGTAGAGGTTGCAGCTAAGCAATCAGCAGCAATTGTGACTTTTAAAATCGTTTAAATACACCTGTTGTGAAGTGGTAGGTTTTATTTTCATAAGATGTAAACGAAATGTTTGTCTAAAAGTCAAATTAATTTATATTTTAATTTATAGTACTGGCCAGTAATTTTTAATTGGCACCTTATGAAAAATGAATTCTCCACTTGTAAAAATACGTAAAAATTAGATTTTGATTAACTACATTATTCATGTACTAATTTAGCAGCCGAATTCTGTATTTTAAAGATTACCATCTCTTCTTGTTTCTTTGATTCATAGAGATCAATATTTATAGTTCAAGATCCACTTTGTAGTTTTTTCTCGGCTCCTGGACTTAAGTAATGCTTAGGCCAAACAACTTGAATAGGCAATGGACCCGAAATCATAAAAAAAAATCAACGGCTTCCTTTAAAATTCCCATAATATTAGTCCGTTTTTGGAGGGGACAAATTTTTCTCGGTCCTTTTTAGTCTACAAGTTAAATATGTCTTTTAAAATATAATTTTTTTATAAAAATTTTTATAACATACCTTTTTTTCGATAATGTTTTACCGTTGACCAAAATTTTTGAGTAAAAGTTCATTTATAGAATTATAATTGGTAACAATGAATCCATTGCTTAAATTGGTTGGACGATGATTCTATCTCTTTTCCGTCTTCCGTGATTGATAATAGTAAAAAGAGAAGTATTTCTTCTTTACATATGAAGTTTGCCTCAACTAAAAAATCCCCCAGCTCCAACTAACGTGAAGTCATCACATTTATCCACTGGAAAATCTTAACCCAAAAATTTTGTGAAATTTTTAATATTTGGACTTTCTTTGATTCATAGAAATCAACCATTGTACTTCAAAATCCATTTTGTAGTATTTTCTCGGCTCCTGGATTTGAGTAATGCTTAGGCCAAACAACTTTAATAGTCAATGGGCCCGAAATCATAGAAACGAATTAACGACTTCTTTTAAAATTTTCATAATATTAGTCCGTCTGTAGAGGGGGCACATTTTTCTCCATCCTCTTTGGTCTACAAGTTAAATATGTCTTTTAAATTTTTTTTTTTTATAAAAATTGTTATAACATACCTTTTTTTCGATAATTTTTTACTGTTGACCAAAATTTTTGGGCAAAAGTTCGTTTATAGAATTATAGTTGGTAACAATGAATCCGCTGCTCAAATTGGTTGAACGATGATTCTATCTCTTTTCCGTCTTCCGTGATTTATAGTAGTAAAAAGAGAAGTATTTCTTCTTTACATATGAAGTTTGTCTCAATTAAAAGAGGCCCCGCTCCAACTAACGTGAAGTCATCACGTGAACCGTTGTTCAAATTGGTTGAACGATGATTCTATCTCTTTCTGTCGGATTCCGTGATTCATAGCATTAAAAAGGGACAAATATTTCTTTCGCTTATCACAT
Source organism: Sisyra terminalis (assembly GCA_958496175.1). Classification (NCBI taxonomy): domain Eukaryota; kingdom Metazoa; phylum Arthropoda; class Insecta; order Neuroptera; family Sisyridae; genus Sisyra; species Sisyra terminalis. The sequence goes on from OY292276.1 coordinate 60,142,830, forward strand.
ATGAAGTTTGTCCCAATTGATATAGCTCCGCTCCAACTAACGTGAAGTCATCACATTTGTCCACTGGAAAATCTTAACCCAAAAAATTTTGTAAAATTTTCAATATTTGGATTTCAATATTGATTTGGGCAAGGATTTTGGACGTTTAAAAGTATTTTAGGGTACTTCCTTCCGCCACTTCTTCAGTCTTCCCAATGTTAATCTATACCGGATGGAGATGGGTTGAAAATCATTTAATTTTGGATTCAATGGTTTGTTCGTTATCCTTTTCAATCTGCAATTTAAATATTTTAGTTAAAAAGTTTTACTTTAATATGCAATTTTTATAAAAACCGTTAAAGGAAATATTTTAAAATAATTTTTAAAGTTAAAACCCCATACTTTCGAGAACAATGTTCGATTCTAATTGATAAGCCTAAAGTACGGATCAAAATGGCTAAACGATAATTCCGTCTTTTTCTTGCTTCTCCCGAAATTCATATCAACAAAGAGAGACAAAGTATACTTTTTTCTTTTTCGATGCACGTGGGATCACGGAAAAAGTACGGTTAAGACACATTTGTGTATTCAGGTTACTAATATGAAGTTTGGCACAGATAAAATAGCTCCATCTGGTGTAACTGGTCTGAACTTATCTCCCATACCCACATGGCATTATAACCAAAATTTTTTTGACATTTTTAGCACAAATGATGCTGCAATACATGGACCTAAATATTGACCCATGCGAGGATTTTTATTTATACGCTTGCGGTAATTGGGCCTCATCGAATCCAATTCCTCCCGACAAAGCCGGCTACGATACGTTCGAAATGTTGCGTGAAAGTTTGGACTCGGTTTTACGGGATTTGTTATTGGAGCCAGAGGAGCACTATAACTTTAATGTAAGCTGGAATCAATTGTATTTTGGATATCAATTGAAAAAGAATCTTATTTCAGAATGCCAAAATTGATTTGGAAAGTGATAACACGTTGCAACATTATGCCAGCAAGTTACCCGGTTCGGCCCATGTCCGGAACTTGGAAAGTTGCGATGATGCTATTGTTAAGGCAAAAAATTTGTTTGTTTCCTGCATGAATTATGGTAAAAGGTCTAAATTTATATATTTTCCTTGATTGATAAAGTTTTTTTCGTAGATATATTAAAGCAACGTGCTCATATGCCGTTGATTCAACTTTTGGAGAATTTGGGTGGTTGGCCTTTGTTGAATCCCGCATGGGATCAAACCAAGTTCGATTGGATTGAATTGGTCGCACAACTTCGTCTGTACAACAATGATATCCTAATTTCGGAATGGGTTGGACCGGATATCAAAAACTCGGATGAATATGTCATTCAAGTATTGTTTATGATCTAACAATGGATGTATTGAGAATTAAAGTCAATTTTTTTGTAGTTAGACCAAACCAGTTTGGGTCTTCCGACTCGTGATTACTTTCTATCGACGACCAATTCACGATATTTGGAAGCTTATCGCGATTATTTGTTGCGGATTGCCATACTTCTAGGCGCCGATAAACAATCAGCCACGTCAGATGCGGATGAAATTATTTCTTTCGAAACAAGTTTGGCGAAGGTTAATTAGTTATTATTGTTCTTATGGTTATTATGGTTAAATCGTTAGCGATTGTAGAGGGAACGCAGGAAGAATAGTCGTTTGTTCAATTTTGAAGCAAGGGAAAGAATGGGTGATCAATGTTTTCCCCCTATTTATCTGCGGGAGACTTCTCCCTTTTAAACTAACCAAACTATTAGTACGAACTTTCCAGACAATCTAATAAGTAGACAATTGGTTGATCAAAATTAGTAAATAATATTAGACATATAAGTCAATTGGTACCTGAACTATATATAAAATAATACTGCAGGTATATGATAGTAAAGATAATTATCGCACAGCAGGTATCCACTACTGGTTGATGACCTTTGATAAACGATAAACGTATAGTATTGGACATTGATTCGTTATTTATCTTTGTATTTTACTTTTCGTAAATTATTTCTCATCCAATTTTTATATAAGTTAATGTGATTTAGATTTTTCAAGTTCAAATTGACTTTAGTTTCCAATTCTTGTGAATATAGTGTAAAAGATGCTTTTGGTTTTAGATAACAGCATCTCCAGAGGATCGACGTAATGTTTCCGAATTGTACAAACGACTTTCGATTGGAGAACTACGTCAATCGATTCCGCAAATCGATTGGATTCGATACTTTACGTTGGTGTTGAATCGCATTCCCGATAATCAAGAGCCAGTGGTTTGTTTTGCGTTGTCGTATTTTCAAGATTTGGTTTCACTTTTGGGTGTCACCTCACCGAGGTAACTAGGTTGGAGGGAAATGTAGAAATATTAATCTGAAATGTGATTTTCAGTGATGAAATCCTTTTTTTTTTTGGACAAATTTGTCATATTTACATGAGGAACTTTTTGCTGTGAATTGTTGGGGATTGAAATTGATCTGTATATAATCTCCAGAATATAAAGATTGAGGATTAAATTGCTATTAGAAAAGCACAGTTTTCCTATTTAATTTTGCTAGAAAGTATTAAGTTGTCGAACTATAAGATATGGGAGCAAATGTAATAGACGTCCATCGTAAAAAAGGGTTTGGGGTGAAGGGTTTGTTCTGGTAATGTCACATAGAGGAAAATCGGGAGGAAGGGAAATTGTTAACATTTTTCGATTCCATACAATAAGTTATCGGTGGAAGGGTCTTCAAAGAGTAAAAATAGCAGGCAATAAGGGAACGAGAGTCAAAAATCTTTGCAGATGATATTTTTTGGACCAAATGATTACTTTAGTCTTCAATCTTTTTGGGTCTAAGACTTAGTTGTTACGCAAGGTTTATAAAATACACAGGTGGCCTCATGGTGGCTACGTGATGGATACGTGACGTATCCAGAAGAAATTCGTACATATCTTCAGACTGATTCAATTTCAAAATTCTTCGTATGACGTCATTTTATTTTCTAATGGGGTAACCTGTGTAATTTGTAAACCTTGGTGTAGTATAGGGTATAGACCAGGGGTTCTCAAAGTGTGCGCCGTAGAAAGTAAAGAGGGGCGCCGCGAGTCGATCCTCTATCATTATCTGAAATGATCCGAAACCACAAATATTCGCGGGTACCTATAAAGCAACAATTACAACAACTACTATTATTATAGGTACATATTACTTTCGACTATAATATATATATATATATATATAATATATATATATATATAATATATATATATATATATATAGTCTATATAGCCTCCATATCCAAATAGCTTACTAAAGTAGGGCGCCGTGACAAAATACTAACCTTGTAAATGCGCCGCGGACTCAAAAAGATTGAGAACCCCTGGGGTAGAAGGTATACGACAATCATGGGAAGGGGGAAAAATGTATCTTTTACTTACAACCTTTAGCTAGATCTATGGCGACAGGTACTTATAAAATACTCTACAAGCGTTGAAGTTGAGGACTTCTGGTCTAACTTTGTATTTAGTGCGAATTTGTATAGGCAATGTTTATACATATGCGCGTGCAAATTGCCTATACGTCTATGCATTGTATAGGCAATCTTATACATATGTTAATTGGAATTGCTTATACTAAGTAACTCAAATTTCACATGCAGAATAAATCGTAAGATTTTTAGATGAAATTATGCTACGAAGGACTAAGTTTTATTTAAAAAGATGGGCCTGAAAATGTGATTTTCAGTATTAAAATTTTTTTTTTTGAGCCATTTTGTCATATTTACATCAGGAACCTTTGCCTGTGAATTGTGGAGAATTGAAATTAATCTGTATATAATCTCCAGAATATAAAGGTTGGGGATTGAATTGCTATTGGAATGCTATTAGAAAACGAACAGTTTTTCTATCTAATTTTGTTAGAAAGTATTAAGTTGTCGAACTATAAGATATGGGAGCAAATGTAATAGACGTCCACCGTAAAAAGGGGTTGTAGGGTGAGGGGTGTGATCTGGTAATGTAACATAGAGGAAAATCAGGAGGAAGGGAAATTGTTAACGTTTTTCGATTTCATATAATATGTTATTGGTCTTCAAAGAGTAAAAATAGCAGGCAATAAAGGAATGGGAGTCAAAAATCTTTGCAGATTGGACAAAATGATTTTTTAGTCTTCAATCTTTTTGGGTCTAAGACTTAGTTGTTACGGAGCATTTCATATTAATACCAAGCTTAAAACATAGAGGTGTAGTATAGGGTATAGCCTATAAAGGACTCATTTCTATTTTTTTTATCTCGAAATTGATTTAGAAATAATATTGAGAAAAAAATCTTATGTCTTTGTCTGTGGAATATTGATTATAGAGTAGAAGATATACGACAATCAGGGGAAGGGGGGAAAAATGTACGTTTTACTCACAACCTGTAGCTAGATCTATGGCGACTGGTACTTATAAAATGGTCTACAAGCGTTGAAGTTGAGGACTTTCAAGGTTTATAAATTACACAGGTTGCTCCATTAGAAAAAAATATATGACGTCATACGAAGAATTTTGAAATTTGAATCAGTCTGAAGATATGGACGAATTTCTTCTGGATACGTCACGTGACGCATGAGGCCACCTGTGTATTTTTTTATAAACCTTTGTATTTGGTACATACTTGTATAGGCAATGTTTATACAGATGTGTGTTGCAATTGCCTATACGTCTATGCGTTGTATAGGCAATATTTATACATGTTAATTGGAGTTGCTTATATCAAGCAACTCAAATTTCACAATCGGGAAAAATCGTAAGATTTTTAGATGAAATTATGCTACAAAGGACTTGATTTAAGCTTTATTTAAAAAGATGGGACTGAATATCGCCTTACGATTTAAGTTATGCTTTTTATTTTCAAGAGATAACCATTAGGAGTTGAAATAAATTTCAGAAAATAATTTGTAATTTTTTTTTTTTTTTAGGACTATTTCCAACTATTTACTGTGGCGTTTTGTGCGACATCGTGTTAACAATTTAGACGATCGATTCCAGGATGCAAAGCAAAAGTAAGAATCGTTGTTTTCTTTCAAACTTGGAAATTTTCAAACTTGGAGTTTGACCTGATATCCTTTAGTTATAAGAATAAAATAAGATATTGGCTATGGGATGACCTCAACCAGCCCCCGCTTTAGGGGTGGGCAACCCGAGCGGTCGCCCGGGGCGGAAAATTTCAGGGGCGGCATTTTGTCATATTTGATATACAATATGAACAAAAATGTGAAAAAAATAGTTTTTAGTTAAAAAAATATTTTTCCAAAAAATTAAAAATTTTGTGATATTAAAACTCTGTGTTTTTTCAACCCTGAAGGGGGGCATTTTTTCATCTTGCCCAGGGCGGCAAATTTGCTAGACCAGGGCCTGACCTCAACGTCCAAATAACATGATGTTTATTTGGGTTAACCGCTTATCAATTACTTTACCCTGGTGAAAATGTGGATATTTTTGTCCAGGAAATTGACTACGAAAGCCAGAGTTCAGAGGTTTGAAGATATTTCATGGACAAATATGTCCATTTTTCCATCAGAGTTTAAATAATTTTCGTTTAATTAAAAATTTTAATGTTTTTTCTCTGAAATATTTAAGCGCAGATTTTATTTTGTCCTGGACTATGGGATGACCTCAACGTGCAAATAGTATGACGTTTATTTCGGTTAATTCAGTTAAAATCTATTACTGCCCTGGTGAAAATATGAATATTTTTGTTCGAGAAATTGACTACGAACGCCAGAGTTCAGAGGTTTGAAGTTATTTCATGGACAAAAATGTCCATTTTTCCATCAGGGTTATAAAACACTTGGGTTTGCCTGTTAACTTCAAATAATTTTCGTTTAATTAAAAATTTTAATGTTTTTTCTCTGAAATATTTAAGCGCAGATTTTATTTTGTCCTGTTTGGTCGCGAGCGTTCGCCCCCGCGCTGGCAAAATTGTGTCGCCCAAGTGAACTCCAACATGGGAATGGCAGTCGGCAGTCTTTTTGTCCAGAAATACTTTGATGAAACTAGCAAAAACGATGTAGGTATTCTAAATACAAAAGAAAAGAAGTAGATGAGGTTTAACATTTTTTTTTTTCCGTTTTCACACCGGGAAGACATTGCAAATGACCACCGAGATTCAACAGGCGTTTCGGGAGATCTTAACGGAAACCTCGTGGCTGGACAACGAGACGCGCCAATTGGCCGCGTTGAAAATTGACGCGATGCGGCTGCGCATTGGCTATCCGGATTTTATTCTGGATCGGACGCAATTGGCGCGACGCTACTACGACGTCGAGGTCAATCCGGAAACGTATTTCGAAAACACGCTCAGCATTCTGCAGGTATTTCGTTAGATCGAGGCCGTCGTGCCGTTACGATTAATTTTTATAAAAGTTAAAGTAGAGTTCTTGTATATTGATTTATTAGCACCTGACGAGGACAGAACAAGCGCGCCTTGGACAACCCGTCAATAAGACGCTATGGAACACGGCGCCGGCCGTCGTCAACGCTTATTACAGTCGGAATAAGAATCAAATAAGTAAGTGGATTTTTTTGCCGATGTAGATTCTTTAGTAAAAGAAGTTTTTTTTTTTAGTGTTTCCGGCGGGGATTTTACAGCCGCCGTTCTATCAAAGATGGTTTCCAAGATCGTTGAACTATGGCGGAATTGGAGTTGTGATTGGACATGAAATTACGCATGGATTTGACGATAAAGGTCGATTGTTTGATCGGAATGGAAATTTGCAACGGTGGTGGACTGAAGAGGCCGTTGAAGGCTTTCATAGTCGGGCTCAGTGTCTTATTGGTAATCTGATAAGGATAAATTATCCTGTTAAAAAAAAGGCATTTAAAATATGTGATAGGAAAATTGAAATGCATGTAACAAAAAAGGACATAGACAAATATGGCCGGTGATTAGATATTCTACGAAATGCTACGCATCATTTGTATGTATCATAAATAGTAACGTAAATAACGAATTGAGAATATGCATTAATAATAGATAGAGTACAACAAAGCCAATATATATGTTAGAGTGATTGTTTTTTGACTTTTTTTGGTCCCATCGTGAAATTTTGTTGGAAATACCAAAAAAAAATTCCCTGAATTATCCCCCTTATTATCTTTTTTTCATTTTTAAATCATTAAACGACGGTAGAAATAGAAAAATCGTAAAATTGACTTAAGCTTCAACTATGACCTTAAATAACTCAGAAACCGTTCGAGTAAGCAAAAAATCGTAAGAGACTCTTTTTTGTAGAGCGTTAAATTTGCTATAAGAATTGTCATTGGTCGACATGATCTGTTCATTATTTCATGATGAAAAAAAATTTCAACAAAAAATCAACAGAACTTTTCCCGTGTTGTGTATACAATATATAAAATATATTGCAGTCCAATTTATGTAGTATAATTTAACATAATAATATACAAATTTAATATAATAATATATAAACTTAATATATGATAGTAATATATAAAAATCATACCACCAACAAAAATTCAAACAAAAATATTCGTGACGTTTTGCCCAGATACGTATTTCGATTGCCAAGCAATCTTCATCAGTGGTCATCAAGTAGTTTGGATTCCTCCGTAACTGCTTTGTATTGAACTACAGAGAAATTTTAATATTTGTTCAATTTTTTGACGCAACCATCAATTTTATGAGAAAATTTTATAGGACATTTTTTGTAGAGCACTTTTTTCCCAATAACTTATCTCTATAAAAGTTTTTGATATTTTTCACAGGTCCTAATCAAAATACGATTTTGAACAGTTTTACTGTGTATACAATATATAGAATATATTGCGGTCCAATTTATGTAGTATAATTTAATATAATAGTATATAAAAATCATACCATAAACATAAATTTGAACAGAAGTTCAAACAAAAATATTCGTGACGTATTGCCCAGATACGTATTTCGATTGCCAAGCAATCTTCCTCAGTGGTCATCAAGTAGAATCATCACAAAACAGTTACGGAGTGATCCAAACTACTTGATGACCACTCAGGAAGATTGCTTGGCAATCGAAATACGTATCTGGGCAATACGTCACGAATATTTTTGTTTGAACTTCTGTTCAAGTTTATGTTAATAAATTGGACTGCAATATATTTTATATATTGTATACACAATTTAACATTATGTTGATTCAATTGAAGATTGTTTAATAAAAATATGAAAAAAAGAAAAGAAAACAACTTTTTTCTTTTGATTATTTTTTAATACATGCATAAGTTTGAAAAATGTGTGACGTCCCATCAGGGGGGAGGGGGTTCTAAAAAAATGTGACAACCTGTGACAAGGACGGGGGGAGGGGTATAAAAGTTTTAAAATTCGTGTGACGTAATTTATGGATGGTCCCTTATTAAAAGCAATAATTTCAAAATGCCTTTTTTTTTAACAGAGATATATTCACTGCTAAGTCCCTAAGAGTTATTGAAATGTTTTTTTTTTAGAACAGTACGGCCATTATACGGTGCAAGAAGTTAGTATGCAAGTCGATGGCGTTAATACGCAAGGCGAGAATATCGCCGACAACGGTGGAATCAAGCAAGCATTTCGGGCCTACCAAAAGTGGCTACAAACGCATGGCGACGAAAATGAAACGTTACCCGGCATAAATGCCACAAATACGCAATTATTTTTTTTAAACTTTGCCCAGGTAGGTATTTTTTTCGGGATATCCAGAAAGAGGAATATCTGGTTTCACCAGGAAGGCCTAACAACCACCATATATTTACTAGAAACTTCACCTGGGTAAAAAAGGCATTCTGATGAATTTTATGCCTTTAAACCTCTTCTATTGTGTATACAATATATAAGATATATTGCACTCATAGTATTGCCCAGATATGTATTTCGATTGCCAAGCAATCTTCATCAGTGGTCATCAAGTAGTTTGGATCACTCCGTAACTGCTTTGTGATGATTCTTCTATTTCCTTAGTAAGATAAATAAAAAACTAATTAAGTTATGATACCATCTTCAACGGGTTGTACGTAATTTATGAATGGCCCTTAACGTGGGTAAGAATTGTCTTCAGGAATGTATGGTGGTTATTGGGCAAAAATTCACGTCTGGCTTTAAACAGGGAACTATGGTTGTAGGTAGGGCGGAGGGAATTGCCGAACTATGCCCTACCGTAGAATACCAATGATTTACCTTAAAAACCAAATACTAAGATCTTTAGTGACTCTAGGGTTAATAAAAATCCGTGATCAAGAAATATTGAAAATTTGCTCGATACAAGGATCAAACCCAATACCAACTAGTTTTTGAGTGGTCACCTAGACCACTCGGCCACCAATAGGCTTCAATTAAAAATAAAATGCATTCCTCTTTCGAAAACTAAATATTATTTCACTCACTAGAGCTTTTAAATGTCGCCTACAAACCAGTGTTTCCCCAAGGTTTGTAAATTACACAGGTTGTCCGATTAGAAAAAAAAATATGACGTCATACGAAGAATTTTGAAATTTGAATCAGTCTGAAGATATGTACGAATTTCTTCTGGATACGTCACGTAGCGCATGAGGCCACCTGTGTTTTTTATAAACCTTGGTGTTTCCCAACCTCTTTTCTGGAGAATTTAGGTCAATAAATAAAATACTTTTTTAGGTATGGTGTGGCGCAATGCGTCCAGAAGCAACCCGAAACAAATTAAAAACCGCAGTACATTCTCCGGGTCGTTACAGGTATAACTTCCAATGAATTTTCTATGGAACTATTGAATTAAATATTTATATTTTTAGGGTAATTGGAACGTTGAGCAATTCAGACGATTTTGCTCGGGAATTTCATTGTCCCGCAGGATCACCGATGAATCCTGCTCGAAAATGTAGTGTGTGGTGAAAATTAAATACTAATATTAATCAATTACTGTATAATAATTATTATAGTTCATATGCCACTAATAAAATTTAATAATAAAAACTATTTTCCAATACAAAATTCCTTAAAAATAACATCCAAAACTTGTTCGGATGTGACCGCACCGGAAATGCTGCCCAAATGAAATAACGTGGATCGTAAATGTTCGGCGACCAGTGCCAAATCGGCGTTGGGGTTTTCGATGGTTTCAAGGAATTTTTTAATGGTTTTTTGGCATTTTTCTAGATGGGTACGGTGGCGAATTTGACTGAGCATTGGATGTTCTATCGAAGGTAGACCACATCTAAAAAAAAAATCAAAAATTAAGCTTTTTTTCTTTCGATAGAAAAAATACTTACAAATGTTTTAAATTTTGGGATAGTTTATCAATGAACGCCGAAACACCCTCGTGGGTTTTACATGAAATGAATGCAATATTGTGTGAATGGTTTTCGGTGATTTGTTGTAATAATTGTAGGGATTTCGAGTCGAGGGTATCAATTTTATTGAAAACTACTAAAGTGTTTTTGTCGATTGAAATATGATTTAGTTTCATTTCGGTTAAGCAGTCTTTTAGGTGCGTGGTGAAATTAAAATTTGGTAGATTTTCTAAGACGGTGTTTACATCCAACATGATTAAGTTTAATTCGGCACCTAGGGAATGTTGGATCGCTCGATTAATGCCTTCTTGTTCAATCGGATCATTGGTTGATTTATTAAGACCGGCCGTATCGACTAAGACTACAGGAAAACCGTTGATGTCTAAGGCTATTTCGAGGGCATCTCGCGTAGTGCCCGCTATCGGCGTTACTATAGCTGCTGGACGATTACCTACAAATATTTTTTTAAATTTATTTTTATGCACCAATTTGATCGGTAAACTTGAAAATACTTAGTAGATTTAATAACGTGCTCTTTCCAACATTTGGTTTTCCTACTATAACAGTTTTAACTCCACTTCGAAGACGTTCCCCACGTCGTCCATCCCGTAAATGTTCTATGATATCATCTCGTAATTTAGAAATATTTGCGATCATTTGCTTAAGAAGATGTTCATCTAGATTTTCGGTCTCTTCAAAATCGATAACCGCTTCGATTTGCGCTAAATTAAAGACAATTAAATCACGCCACTTCATATACAAATCGCTGAGAATTCCTTCGGTTTGGATCAGCGCCTTGAAGTATAGGAAAAACATGAGAGTGAATTACAGTAATCGATGGAAACTTATAACTTTGTAACTTGTTTTCGTTGAAATTCCGTTTCGGCGTCGATTAAATCGGCCAAGCCTTCCACTTCCAGCAGGTCTAGTTTGTTGGCGAAAAACGCACGCCGCGTGAATTCGCCAGGTTCGGCCGGCCGAAAATCGGGCAATTTGCCTAGGGCGTTCAGGACGGCCGTCACGACGGCAATGCCGCCGTGCACGTGCAACTCGCACACATCTTCGCCAGTGAAACTGGCCGGTCCAGGAAACCAAAGCACCAGACCTCGGTCGAGCATTTCGTTGGACGCGGGGTCGTGGATTTTGCGTAGCAACGCGGTACGTGGACTTGGTGGGTGTTTTAAGTTGATCATTTTCGTGAGAACTTGGTGCGAAAATTTGCCAGACGTACGAATGACGGCTACGCCTGATTTACCTTTACCTACCATTAAAAAAGGTTCAATAAATGAATTAAATCATTGTGCAATTGGGAAATTTACCGGAAGATAATGCAAAAATTGTACTTTTCAGTCGATGTGGGATTATATTTGAATAAATTTTTACGGGTTTCAATAACTTAAACATTTTTTGACAGATTTTTTAAAATTGGTTATGATGATGGCCGCTTGAGCGCACCACTATACGGCCTTTACCTACCATTAAAAAAGGTTCAATAAATGAATTAAATCATTGAATTATGGGAAATTACCGGAAGATAATGCAAAAATTGTACTTTTCAGTCGATGTGGGATTATATTTGAATAAATTTTTACGGGTTTCAATAACTTAAACATTTTTCTGACAGATTTTTTAAAAATTGGTTATGATTATGGCCGCTTGAGCGCGCCACCATACGGCATTGATTTTAGTGAAAAATGGCGGATTATGTCTTTTCTAAAATGAAATAACAACAAATATTTTAATAAATATCTAGTTTAATGGTTTAATTAACGTTAAAAACTATTGAAGACATTCATTTTTAATTCCACAAGAAAATGGATGCAAAAGACTCAACTTCTACGGTCGGAAATCGACCTAGTGCTCGATGGCTTCGAAGCCGTGGTGAAGAACGAGCTACAGGTCAAGGTGCCGCTTTAATTAAACGAAAACTTTACAATTGCACCTCCGAGGCGGACGAGGACGAACAAACTACATACTCGCCACCGGTAAAACCTGCACCTTTACATAATCCACACCTATTAAAATATTTATCTTCTAGACCAAAAGACGTCCAGGTCTGAAACAAAAAGACGAGCCCCTCGACTTGTCGTGCGGTTGGCTCAACTGCGAATACACTTCCGACCAATACGAAGACTTTCTCAAACATGTCGGCGAACATTTGATCAAATTAGAAGAAGACGGTAATGATTTGTAAAAAACCAAACCACTACGTAAAACCACTAAAGAATTACATTTCAGGTTCTTATCAGTGTAAATGGGTGAATTGTTCGCACACCAACGATTTCTTTGACTTGTTTCAATGCCACGTCAACTACCATCCGTACATAGAAAAACTCAAGAGTATCGGCCAAAATCTAATTCAAAGATTGCAGCTCAATTATTGTAAACAAGCAGAACAGCCAATTCCGACTATCGAGACTATGTATAGATGTGCATGGGGTGGTTGCACCCTTAGATTTAGTTCCATCCAGACGTTTTTCTTTCACGTCAAGAGCCACGTAAATGCGTCGTGGCCGAGGAACACAAAGAAGCCGGTTGTCAATTGTGAATGGGAAGGTATGAAGCATGAAAAAAGTCACTAGGAGTTTGTATTGAATATGGAATTCATTGAATACATTTTAACATATATTTTTTAGGGTGTAAGATTAAGATTCAACGTTTAACACTTTTGGACCAGCACGTGAGAACGCATACCCACGAAAAAGTAGTGGCATGTCCTCATTGTAGTCACACGTTTGCATCGAACACAAAATTTCATGACCATTGTAAACGACACGACGACGATGGAGGTTTGTCCCGATGAAAAAATTCCTCGCAAATTATTAACTTTCAATGCTTTCAGCAAAAATTTTCCAATGTAATCAATGTCAAAAGCAATTAGCGACCAAAAGACTTCTCCGAGACCATGTACGTCTCCACGTCAACAACTACAAGTGTAACTTTTGTGATATGACATGCATTTCGCCGGCCACTCTGGCACGCCACGTGCGATATCGACACCTTCCCGAAAGGCCATTCCAGTGCTCCTTGTGCAGTCATCGGGCTGTTACAAAACGTGATATACAATCTCATATGCTCACGCATTATACCGACTGTGTTTTTGAATGTGACGACTGTGATTTCAAGTGCCGATCGGCCAGCGGTCTCGAAAATCATTTAATCAAAATCCATAACTATAAAAATGAGGCCAAAGTGTACATTTGTCATTGTTGTTCGTCGACATTTACGCGTGGCGATATTTTAACCAAGCATCTGTTGAAACAGCACAACTTTCAGTGGCCATCGGGACATTCAAGATTCCGGTGCGTTTGCTATCTATCAGAAGGATTTAGTTGGAATAGTATGGCGAGGTGGTTCCCAAATTACAAATATATTTCACGACCGAATTCCCCTTTGTTTTGACTAATATTCAAAGTGATATATCTCAAAAAAATAATTAATCTGGAGAAGTGAAACCAACACAAGTATTTGGGTAACTCTATTGAGTATATAATGTGTTTTTTGAGAGTGACAAAAATATATATTATGCTCCTTAATAAGCAATATACTCTTATGAAATGCGTGAAAAAAAAAATATTTTTTCCATGAATAGAATGGTTCACATAAAGGAGTATAACATATATTATTTTCGTGATTGTAAGTCTCAGGAAAGACACAAAAGAAATGATATTTGTTTTTCAATATTTATTCTAACGATATCTATTTTTTTAGAATTAAAGAATGGTTCCAAAAGAAGAAAAAGAAGCAGTTGTTAATTAATTAATTACAACTGGAATACTTTGAGTCTCAAATAATTTATTTGGTACATAACAAGACGAAGATTTCTGGATAAATATAAGAGATAATAAACAATAGTTACTGTGTTTCCATTGGGAATCACAGGAATAACGGACAATTATAAATTATTTTTTCTTAATTATATCGAAAATATTGTTGAGAATGACAAAAAGAAAATCCTGTGAAAGTTTAAGCTCCTAATATTAATATTAAGAGGTGCCACATCGCAAATTTCGATTTTCCATTTGAAATAACATGGGAACAATATTCTCTTGCACTTTGCAATTTTATAGCTCACGTCAAAGACAATATTTCGAAATGACCAAGGTATATTCTTGTAGAAAATTGAACGATCTACAAAAAAGGTCTCCGACAAGTTTTTGATATATTTATTCCTTCAATAGTTATTCGAGGTCAAAGTTGAACTAAAGAGAAATTTTAATATTTTTTCAATTTTTTGACGCAACCATCAATTTTATGAGAAAATTTTATCGGGATATTTTTTGTAGAGCACTTTTTTTGCTATAACTTATCTCCATAAAAGTTTTTGATATTTTTCACAGGTCCTAAGTTATTTGCATTTGCATAGATTGATTTAATTTCGCCGGTTTTTAGCAAAGAAAAAAAATAAGAAGAAAATCAAATAGTTCTCAGGTTTTAATCATAAAACTAAATTTTCGAAGGAAAAGCATTTCATACAACAAAAACAAATGAATAAAATAAACGCTAGAAGTAACTGCTAGTGCCATCTGTGGAGTTATTTTTAAGTTACTAGTCGTCAAAAACAAAACGTAGCCATCTCTTAAATGGCACTTTGTACGGCACTCTAGATTTGTCTTGTTATTATTTCACGTCATATGCACGATCTTCCTATATATATAGATCATTAGTACGAATCGATCAAGGGCAAACAAATGAAAAACCGGTCATGGCCCCCCCTACCGTTTAGCACTTGTTATCAGGAATTTGAAGACAATAACATAATAAATGAATAATTGTCTTACTACTACAAGTGAAAGTATTCGTCTACCTGCTATGGCAATTAACACCTCTTCATCCAAAGTCCAAAAAAAACAACATCAACAAAGATTACAATAATATTGTTAAAGTCGATTTGAATAGAATATAAATTTATAATTTCTTATATAATTATATAATTTAATTTATAATTTCGGTTTGATATTAGAGATGGAACTCCCAAAAATTGGGCATGTCTGTCTGTCTGTCACGCTTATTTTACTTAAAAAAACGATAATCACTTTAAAGATTAAATGTTACAGACAGATGAATTCAACTGCTATACAATGCAATGAAGGAGCTACAAGGAAAAAAAATGAGAAGTAAAACATCATCCCTATAATAAGGGGATGAAAAAAAAATTGCTATCGATATAAGCGTGTGAGGTATCGTTGAAAAGGTCTTGAAAAATTATGAAAAATTTTCAAAATAATTTTTCCATTTAAATCATTATTTTATGAAATATTTACTATTAAAGTTGTAAAAATATTCACTCATTGGTACCGATAGTGTGGAAATTTTAGAGAAAAAACATAAAAATGATAGCAAAATGTTTTAATTTTTTTTTTTTGATTTAAGGATGATATGGAGGTACAATCGAAGACTAAAATACGTAAAAAATAGAAATTTGTGAATAATTACGTTGTATAGCGTCAAGGTTTATAAATTACACTGGTTGTCTCATTAGAAAAAAAAAAATACGTCTTTCGAAGAATTTTGAAATTTGAATCAGTCTGAAGATATGTACGAATTTCTTCTGGATACGTCACGTAGCGCATGAGGCCATCTGTGTATTTTATAAACCTTGGTATAGCGTACCATGAGGCGAATAAATAGGACGATATCTAAAAAACTGTATATAGTTTAAAGAAAAATCGGAAATTTCACCAAAAATTCTAAACAAAAAAAAAATAGACTATTACGTTACATAAAGTAAATTGTTTCGTTTTACGTTAGTACCACAAACACACTAGTGGCGGCGCCACATTTTCACAAAATTCCCATCATGCATTGCAAAATTAAAATATCTTCTTAATAAATTGGTAAAAAATATTCAGAGGACTAGGATCAAATAATAATCCTGACCTGAATAATAAACCTGAGGAAGGCTCAATAACCGGGCCGAAACGTCGCGCATGTAATAAATAGTTTTAACTGATTATTATTTGATCCTAGTCCTCTGAATATTTTTTACCAATTTATCATCATTGAGAATCTGAAACTTTACAATAAATCATCTTAATACCGTACGTAAGCCCTGAATATTTGCGCTACTAGTGACAGAAAATAGAACTATGATCTACATGAATATTGTGAATTAGCCTATAACGTTTGGACTCCTTGATCTTTAGTTAAAAGACAAAAAATGCCGTTAAAAATTCGAAATTATTTGACACCCAAAGTATTCCAGTTTAATTAACTACAGCAGTAACGATGATAAATATATTTATTGTATATTGAAACAATTATTCCAATACTTAAGAGTAAATATTGGAAAATATATAAATTAACAAAACATTTGAGGATTAAAAAATATTTATTATATACTCTGTTAAGTAACCTCAAGTCAAAGACAAATTCGGTCGCAAAATGTATACTAATCATAATAGATATCCTGCCCCATTTGAGGACCACCTTGCCATACTGTTCTGTTCCCCCGAAAATCCTTAATTTTCTTTGAATTATAATAACTCGATTTTTTTTTTAGTTACAAACAAAGCCCGACCGATGGTTACTATCGTTTGCATACAATTCGATTTGAGACCATTGAAGTGACGGAGGAAATAATTCGAGGACCTCAAAAGACAACAAACGTTGACGGAAAATGTGACAACACTAATCAAACGGAAGCAAACTTTTTGGCCCAGTCGAACCCCAACAATGGTCTCGCCATTTTGAATTCTAATACCAACGTTGTTGCCAGCAACAATTACGTTTTAATCGATATTTTACAGGTGGACGATAAAGGAAATACAGTTCGATCCGAAATGGTCGAATCGAATGAATACATTTTAGGATTATAAGGTCTTTTTAAGTATTTTAGTATTTTTTTTTTTTTAATTAAAATCGTTTACTTCTTTTTTTTTAATCGTAATTTAATATCGCTTTGACTACGAAAGTCGTTAAAGGCGCCCTAGGTGCCATTTGAAATGTTGTTCCATAACAAGGCGATTATGAAGATAAAACATGTAATTTATAAAATAACTGTAATATTACTTCTTATGTATTTACATATATTTTTTTTAAATATAATTTCAAAGATTAATATAAAGCACAGCTTTTTTCCAACTATCACCCATGATATAAACTTCTTCTTTCGAACCTTGGTTCGTACGAAAATTTCAATTAAATAATCGATTTTTAACATTAATTGAGGTCCAATAGATAATGATGCCAAGGCATTAAGTAAAAATTGGTCTACACTTTCTAATTAGTAAATTTTCACCCTCTTCAGGGTGAAAAAATGTTAATCTTCTAAAGAATTTGGGGCTGGAATTCCGAAAAATGCACAAAGCAATGTCAGTTTTATCATACTAGATTGTTTTAGATAAGTACTACGTATTTCGACTACCAGGGATCACGTAGGATTTCAAATGTTTTGACAAAAAAAGATCGAATTTAGCAAAAAAGTCCTGCGTTTCTTAAAAAAAAGTATTATTATGAGGGCCCCCAATTTGTTCTAGAAGTCCCCAGAATGACAGTTCTCCAATTGTCAGTGATTTAACAATGATTTGAAAAGTTAATTCGATAGTTAAAAAATATTTATTATACTTTTCTGCAGAATTTAAATTTTTCGCATTTAATTCCAAAAAATTCACAAAGCTAATCTTTAAGAAGATAAAGTAAGAGAATTTAGTCATTAACGAAGGTCTCTTCCAAATCGTATGCATACTAGATTGTTTTCGATAAGTCCTACGTATTTCGATTACCAGGGATCACATAGGATTTCAGATTTTTTGACAAAAAAAAAAATCGAATTTAGCAATAAAGTCCTGCGATCCTTTAAAAAAATGACTATTATGAGGGTCCCCAGTTTGTTCTAGACGTCCCCGGAATGTTAGGTCTCCAATTGTCAGTGATTTAACAGTTGGAAAATGTTTTGGAAAGTAAATAAAAAAATATTGATTATTCTTTAGTGAAGAATTTAAATTTTCTCTGAAAATTATGACGCCCTAGGGGCGGCCTAGACGTACATCCATCATTGACTCTAGGGTTATTAAAAATCCGTGATCGAGAAATATCGAAAATTTGCTCGATACAAGGATCGAACCCAAAAACCACTCGGTTTCCATTAATATGGAAATTTATTTGGGTAATGGAAAATAATTTTGTCTTTAAGAAGATAATGTAAGCATACTAGATTATTAGATACTCGATAAGTCCTACGTATTTCGACTACCAGAATTTGTATAGGATTTCAGATGTTTTGACAAAAAAAGATCGAATTTAGCAAAAGCTTCTACGATCCTTTGAAAAATTACTATTGTGAGGGTCCCCAATTTGTTCTAGACGTCCCCGGAATGACATTTCTCCAATTGTTAGTGATTTAACAATGATTTGGAAAGTTAATTCGATATAAAAATATATTTATTGTACTTTTCTGCAGAATTTAAATTTTTCTCCTTTAATTCCAAAAAATCCACAAAGCTAATCTTTCAGAAGATAATGTAAGAGAATATATTCATTAACGAAGGTATTTTCCAAATCGTATGCATACTAAATTGTTTTCGATAAGTACTACGTATTTCGACTACCAGGGATCACATAGGATTGCAGATGTTTTGACAAAAACAAGATCGAATTTAGCAAAAAAGTCCTGCGATCCTTCAAAAAAATTACTATTGTGAGGATCCCCAATTTGTTCTAGATGTCCCCGGAATGGTAGGTCTCCAATTGTCAGTGATTTAACAGTTGAAAAATGTTTTGGAAAGTAAATAAAAAAATATTTATTATTCTTTAGTGAAGAAATTAAATTTTCCCTGAAAATTATGCCGCCCTAAGGGCGGCCTTGACGTAAATCCATAATTGACTCTAGGGTTATTAAAAATCCGTGATCGAGAAATATCAAAAATTTGCTCGATACAAGGATTGAACCCAAAACTACTCGTTTTTCCATTAATATGGAAATTTATTTGGGTTATGGAAAATATTTTGGTATTTAAGAAGATAATGTAAGCATACTAGATTGTTTTCGATAAGTACTACGTATTTCGACTACCAGAATTTGTATAGGATTTCAGATATTTTGACAAAAAAAGATCGAATTTAGCAAAAAAGTCCTGCGATCCTTTAAAAAAATTACTGTTATGAGGATCCCATTTTGTTCTAGAAGTCTCCAGAATGACAGTTCTCCAATTATCAGTGATTTAACAATGATTTGAAAAGTTAATTCGATAGTTAAAAAATATTTATTAGACTTTTCGGCAGAATTTAAATTTTTCTCCTTTAATTCCAAAAAATCCACAAAGATAATCTTTAAGAAGATAATATAAGAGAATAAATTCATATAATATATTCATATAATATCGTAACTTCATCAGGCTTCTTTTTTTTATAATATGAAGACAATTCAGGTTGTTTAAGATCTTTTTTTTTATTTAATATTTTTACTATTCAATTAGCTACGTTTCGTTACGTATCGTAACTTCATCAGGCTTCTTGATTCACAAAAAATATAATATTTTTTGAAATATTATATTTTTGGTGAATCAAGAAGCCTGGAAAAGTTATGATACGTAACGAAACGTAGCTAATTCAATATTAAAAATATTAAATAAAAAAACCGACCTTAAACAAACTGAATTATTTTCTTATTTAAAAAAAAAAAGCTGAGATCTGAATTTTATCGTTTATATTAAATTATAATAATTAAATTGGACCGCAATATATTCTATATATAGTATACGAAGTTTCTATAATGCATTTATACCCAAATTGTATTACAATACAATTGGTTTGTACTTCAGTGAAAAAAAAAAAAATAACAATGCAATAAGTGCATTTACAAAATCGCTGATAACATTGTTTGGGTTAAAGTTAAAATAAATTATTTTTTTCAGTACAGTGCTCTACATGGCAAGACCCATCTATAGCTGGTTAAAATTTGGAAAAATCCAACAATGAGGGCCATCCATTTTCTAAAAATTTAATAACTTTTTTATAATCAAGTACAAAGTGTCCGGATTTGATATATTTAATTGATTTTTTTTAGATTTTACGATGTAAATTTGTAAACAATTACAGCGTCATTATGTTTTGATTCATTTTTAATTCATTCCCAACAATGAACCAACGATTTTTCGGACATCACCAGGAAGTTATGTGTTGGCCATGTTAAACTGGCTCTTATGACAGAATTATCACTAGTCGTTGCATAGTGAAAGTTTTTGGAACTAAATAAAAAAAAAATCAGAATTACACGAATTTTTGGATGTCATTTTCGTAGACAAATTGATAAATCACTCATTACAATGTTATAAATTACAATCATCCCGGTGGAAAACCTCCAAATAGACAGTTGCAAATATTAGGTTAGGGTTTCATTCAATCGTGAGTGGATTGTTTCAACAAAATTTGCCGAACAATGGCATTTGGCACGTTACGTGCGGCGTTCAACGCCAAACTCGGCCGGCAATTGTTGCACGCCGCCGAATTTCCACATCAAATTTTCGCCGCCCGCCATCTGTCCAATCGGACCAAGCATGTGAACATTGTCGCCGCGTTCAAAAACTTTTGCACCAAGACTCGTAAGTGTGAGGTTAGGTTGGCGATGTTGTGCCGCCCCCCATTTATAATGCACCGGTTTTTTGTAGAAGGCAAAGTGGACACGGCGCCGAAAGCACCCGGTGTCACGCCACTGTCGTCGCTGTTTCCCAAGCCCATGGAATTCACGTCGACCGATCCAGGTGGCGCGCCACCCGGCTCCAACCAGGACGGCGGCGACTCGCAAAAGGCCCGCGAACAGTCCTGGCGCACCATGAAGTACACACTGGCCGCCTTCGGCTTGTCCTTTGCCACGTTCGGCACGTGGTTGTTCGTCGAATATGGGGCACCGGAACGCGACGAAACCGGAACACCGATTCTCGACGAGTTTTCCTCCTATTCCCTCATACCGCAATACTTTCTTCGAATGCTCAAGCAATTGGACTATTTTCAAAAGGTAACTCTATCCGGTACGCTAAAAAAGCGGCAAAACTTCAATGATGTTATGTTTTAGATGATTAAAGAGCCGTCACGGGATAAATTACTTCCAGACGTACCTGGTTCGCCGTATTTTCATCCTCCGTACACTCTAGTTTTGGAATTAACAGACGTCCTTGTCCATCCCGACTGGACTTACCAGACAGGCTGGAGATTCAAAAAAAGACCAGGTCCCACCATTTTTTTTTTTATAAACCAATAAACCAAATCTTGGTACAAATTGTTATTTATCGGCGCTTTATAACTACTAACTACAGTGTAATCTCACTAATCCGGCACTACTAAAAACCGGAGGGTTCCGGATTATTCGATTATCGTGAAAAAGTCATAGGTAATGAATAAAATAAAACATTTCATAGCAGGAATGCACAGTAGACTGATTCAATATTATTTTATTTGGAATTTGGGTAACTTTATCGAGTATATAATGTGTTTTTTGAGAGTGACAAAAATATATATTATATACTCTTATGAAATATATTTTTTCCATGAATAAAATGGTTCATATAAAAGAGTATAACATATTATTTTCGTGATTATAAGTCTCAAGAAAGACACAAAAAATGATATTTTAAATTAATTATTTTTCAATATTTACTCTAACGATATCTATTTTTTTAGAAGTAAAGAATGGTTCCAAAAGAAGAAGAAAAACAAGCAATTATTAGTTAATTAATTACAACTGGAATACTTTGAGTCTTAAATAATTTATTTGGTACATAACAAGATGAAGAATTCTGGATAAATATAAGAGATAATAAACAATAGTTACTGTGTTTCCATTGGGAATCACAGGAATAACGGACAATTATAAATTATTTTTTCTTAATTATATCGAAGATATTGTTGGGAACGACAAAAAGAAAATCCTGTGAAAGTTTGAGCTCTTAATATTAAGAGGTGCCGCTTCGCAAATTTCGATTTTCCATTTGAAATAACATGGGAACAATATTCTCTTGCACTTTGGAATTTTATAGCTCACGTAGGTGACAATATTTCGAAATGGCCAAGGTATATTCTTGTAGAAAATTGAACGATCTACAAAAAAGGTCTCGTGCAAATTTTTGATATATTTATTCCTTCAAAAGTTATTCGAGGTCAAAGTTGAACTAAATAGAAATTTTAATATTTTTTCAATTTTTTTGACGCAACCATCAATTTTATGAGAAAATTTGATAGGTCATTTTTTGTAGAGCACTTTTTTTCCTATAACCTATCGCTATAAAAGTTTTTGATGTTTTTCACAAGTCCTATGTTAGTTGCATTAAACTGAAAATTCCCTGAATTATTATATTTTTATCATAAAAATTATTTTTTTTATTTTCATTAAATAACTTAGGACTTGAAAAATATCAAAAACTTTTATAGCGATAAGTTATAGGAAAAAAAGTGCTCTACAAAAAATGTCCTCTAAAATTTTCTCATAAAATTGATGGTTGCGTCGAAAAATTGAAAAAAATATTAAAATTTCTCTTTAGTTCAACTTTTGAACCTCTTGAATTGAATTGAATTGAATTTTTCAATTGTTTTTTTGATAACCTCATTTTCTTAATTTTTTTAACAGTTTTTGTGTCGTATCGGAAAAACCGATGGAAAAATCAATTTTTTTCACATAACCTTTTTTGTTGAGCGTGCAAAAAGGCTAATTTTTTGTACTGAAAATTTTTTTATTGGACCAACGGTTTAGGAGATATCTTTGTTTTTTTGGTCATTTTTGTCTTATAGTACGCCACTGCCGTGGCGAGATGTTAAGGGTAGGAAAATCCGACGCGGTTATGTTACATACGAGGAAGTTTTCCAGCCCTTAATTATACAGGTTGAAATTTATCCAACCCTAACTTATAATTGACACCCTTATTAATAAGGGATAAAACCACCTGTTAGATGATAAATTTAGCTAGGAAAATCACTCTTGAATTTTTCAGGATAATTCAGCCTTGATGGTTGCGTCAAAAAATTGAAAAAAATATTCAAATTTCTCTTTAGCTCAACTTTGGCTTCGAATAACTTTTGAAGGAATAAATATATCAAAAACTTGTACAAGACCTTTTTTGTAGATCGTTCAATTTTCTACAAGAATATACCTTTGCCATTTTGAAATATTGTCACCAACGTGAGCTATAAAATTCCAAAGTGCAAGAGAATATTGTTGCCATGTTATTTAAATGGAAAATCGAAATTTGCGATGCGCCACCTCTTAATATTAATATTAAGAGCTTAAACTTTCACAGTATTTTTTTTTGTCATTCCCAACAATATTTTCGATATAATTAAGAAAAAAAAAATTCATTATTCTTTTTGAATCAGTCTAATGCAGAGGTATAGAGGGGCGTGGGCGTAGGGTGCCGGATTATTGGACGTGTCGATCTATCGCAGTGCCGAATTAGTGAGATTATACTGTACTTGGGTTAATTAAATCCGTTATCGAAAAATATTGAAAATTTGCACTTTAATCAAATTTAAGAGCAAAAAGCATTTCCAAAGAGTTGTTCTTCTAGCCAAAATAAAATACCACTTTTTTCTTCTGACAATTTCTAAATTATTATTTTTTTTTTTAGGAATTGACCATTTTCTTCAACAACTGGGACCTCCACTGTTTGAAATCGTTATCTATACGGCCGAGACTGGAATGACTGTGTTTCCGATAATCGAAGCCCTAGACCCCAATAATATAATTAGCTTTAAATTGGTGCGGGATGCGACCCATTTCGTAGATGGCCATCATGTCAAAGACTTGGATAAATTAAATCGAGATCTTAGTAAGGTGCGAGGTTTTTAATGATGATTTTTATGGAAAAAAATTACTAATTTGTTTTCTGATATCTGCAGGTGATCGTGGTTGATTGGAACACCGAAAGCGTTAAATTTCATCCTGAAAACACTTTAAAATTGCCACGATGGCACGGCAACGATGATGACACAACGTTAATTGATTTGACAGCATTTTTAAAAAGTAATTATTTGATTGAGAAATTATCAAGTTTTGTGCTACCGAAAGATAGGCAATATCGTACATGTAATGTGGGTTGCCTACTCGACTAAAATCAAATTACCAAAGGGCCGAATTGCCCCAAGGTTTATAAATTACACAGGTTGCCCTATTAGAAAAAAAATATGACGTCATACGAAGAATTTTATAATTTGAATCAGTCTGAAGATATGTACGAATTTCTTCTGGATACGTCACGTGGCGCATGAGGCCACCTGTGTAATTTATAAATCTTGGAATTGCCCCTCAAATGGGATCAAAACTTATATTGAAATATCAATTCGTGGTACATTTCGCAACCAAAATCCTCTTTGATTTTGTGAAACGGGTAAAAATGTCCCTCCAAATAACTATTATTCCAATAAGTCTCCAGAACTAGTTAAGCTGGAGAAATTAAAATCAATGATTATTTTTTTTTGCACTACTATTCATCTAACGGCATTGTTTTACAATCCGCTGATAAAACCTTTATAAGGGAATGTCACCCCGCGAAAACGACCAATTTAAGGCCAAATTTGGTGCACGCATTTTCACCTCCTTAACTTCCCAAAGATCTAGCCATTAAATGCAAATTGTATGCAAATTATTTTCTTTTTATGCCCATGAAAATTGTCCTTTTTTAAACTTTAAAGTGATATTGCGGGTGTCCTTTTGCATACAGGACAAAAAAAAATGATTTTACAACTCACGTAAAGGTATTGTCATATAATCCGTTGACAAACTATGCTTCTATAGGGAAAAGTTATCCCTCGAAAAAAATCAATTTTAGGATAAATTTGGTTCATGAATTTTCACCTCCTTAACTTCTCAATTTCCCAAGGATCTAGCCTTCAAATGCAAATTGTTTTTATGCAATATCGTTAAAATTATTCTGTTTAAAATATTCAACTCAATTTCAACGAAAAAATCCTTTTCTTATATCCTTTTTAAGCACTTGAAAATTGTCCTTTTTGAAACTTTAAAATGATATTGCAGGTGTCCTTTTGGACACAGGACAAAAATTTGTTCACATTAATACTCACGTAAGAGTATGGTTTTATAATTCGTTGATAAATGTCCTTATATTGAAAAGTCACCCCTCGAAAATAATCAATTTAAGGGCAAATTTAATGCATTTTCACCTCCTTAACTTCTCAATTTCCCAAGGATCTAGCCTTTAAATGCAAATTGTTTTTATGCAATACCACTAAGAATGATTCTGTTTATAATATTCAACTAAATTTCAACGAAAAAATCCTTTTTATACACTTGAAAATTGTCCTTTTTTAAACTTTGAAATTATATTGTGGATATCCTTTTGGACACAGGACAAAAGTTTGTTCACATTACTACTCACGTAAGAGTATGGTTTTATAATTCGTTGATAAATGTCCTTATAAGGAAAAGTCACCCCTCGAAAATAATCAATTTTAGGGCAAATTTAGTGCATGTATTTGCACCTCCTTAACTCTTCAATTTCCCAAGGATCTAGCCTTAAAATGCAAATTGTTTTTATGCAATATCGTTAAGAATAATTCAGTTGATAATATTCAACTAAATTTCAACGAAAAAGTCCTTTTCTTATATCCTTTTTATGTACTTGAAAATTCTCCTTTTTGAAACTTTGAAATGATATTGCGGGTGTCCTTTTGGACACAGGACAAAAATTTGTTCACATTATTACTCACGTAAGAGTATGGTTTTATAATTCGTTGATAAATGTCCTTATAAGGAAAAGCTACCCCTCGAAAACGACCAATTTAAGGGCAAATTTAGTGCCTGCATTTTCACCTCCTTAACTTCTCAATTTCCTAAGGATCTAGCCTTTAAATACAATTTTTTTCTATGGAATACCATTAAGAATGATTCTGTTTATAATATTCAACTCAACTTTAACGAAAAAATCCTTTCTATGCACTTGAAAATTGTCCTTTTTTAAACTTTAAAGTGATATTCCGGTTGTCCTTTTGGACGCAGGACAAAAATTTGTTCACATTACTACTCACACTACTACTTAAAGGCATTGATTTATAATCTGTTGATAAACTATGCCCCTATAAGGAGTTATCCCTCGAAAATCCCGATCAATTTAAGGGCAAATTTAGTGCATGCATTTTCATATCCTTAACTTCCCGTTTTAATTTTCCAAGGATCTAGCCATTAAATGCAAATTGTTTCAAAAGCAAAAAATTTCACATCACTACTCACGTAAGGACATTGTTTTATAATTCCCTGATAAAAGACTCAAAAAGACAGTTGAAACTAATGACATGATAGTTCAAATTTGAGACTGAGATTGTCTTTGCTTGTCCTTGTCTTGACTCACGTAAGGACATTGTTTTATAATTCCCTGATAAAAGACTCAAAAAGACAGTTGAAACTAATGACATGATAGTTCAAATTTGAGACTATAATTATTCTATTTGTATTCCACTCAAATGGATGTGTTTATAATTTGGTATTCTTTGTCCTTGTCTTTGTTACGATTCATACGTTTACTTATCATGTATTTTGATTTTGGAAGCAAATTATGTTTATAATTGTATCATATTTTAATTATCACAAATCATTTATACCTTGAGTGCCAGTTCCGGCACTGCCGGAACAGGCTACGGCAATGAATTCAATATTTACTTTTGTGATAATTGATTAATTAATGTAAAAATTAATTACAATTAGAATACTTTTGGGTCTAAGTTTTGATATGGTTCCTACTTGTGGACCAGCTCGTCATCTCATTTAAATTTTAAGCGATTTTTTTTTAGTTGTGGGGATTCCCTGCTCTACCTCGTATATCACCCTTTAAAGACTAATTTCATTATGGGGTGCTTAATCCCGGTTCCCCAATTGCTAATTTAATACAATATATCCTATACTAATATATCTAATATATAATATATACTAATATATCCTATATTAATCAAAATAAGATTTTTTCGTTGACTTTGAACAGTTATACTGTGTATACAACTTGAACAGAAGTTCAAACAAAAATATTCGTGACGTATTGCCCAGATACGTATTTCGATTGCCAAGCAATCTTCATCAGTGGTCATCAAGTAGTTTGGATCACTCCGTCACCTGAATCACCTGATTCACCTTGTGAATCATCACAAAGCAGTTACGGTGTGATCCAAACTACTTGATGACCAGTGATGAAGATTGCTTGGCAATCGAAATACGTATCTGGGCAATACGTCACGAATATTTTTGTTTGAACTTCTGTTCAAGTTTATGTTAATAAATTGGACTGCAATATATCCTATACTACATTAATTTTTTTTTTGTGGTTTTAGCAATTGCCTCGGTGCATATTGAAGATGTGCGAGAAGTGTTACGCTATTATAGTCAATTTGATAATCCTTTGGCCGTTTTTCGGGAGAATCAACGCCGCATGATGGAACAACAGGAAGCCCAACGGGAACTAGAAACTTCTCAACCTCCACAACTTACGAAGACTTGGTCGCAAAGATTTTTGCGCAACTAAATCAAAAGCCATTTGTGTTTAATAATTATTTGTTTTTTAAATCTGTGAGAAAAACGGCAAATATTGTGGGTCACGTGTCAATGATTTTTTTTTTTTGTAAAAAAAATAAGACATTTCAACTAGAATTATGTTAATTAAAATTAAAAAAAAAATATGACTTGTTACAATTTATTTTGTCAGAATAGTTTTAGTGATAGGATTTTGAATATTGTAAGGGGAGGAAAGAGATTTGTAGAGGCGCCAGATGTGGTTGTTAAGGCGATGATCTAAAAGAGAAAAAAATATATTTTGGTTTTGGGTCTGCGATTTGTTTGGAGCTGGATGAAAAATGATAAGAGTTGTAGACTTTTGGTGGTTGGAAATATTTAAATGGTGTTGATTTAAATGCGACCCATCGATGCCTAAGTGAGAGAAGAAATATGGTTGAAATGAAATACGATTGGAGTTGATATTTTTTACCCGTCGAAGCCAGTCCCGATAGTTGGCGACTTTTGTATAGACTCCGGGATGTTCCCGCATACCACATCCATCACCCCACGAAATAATTCCGGCTAGAATTCCATTAATCACAAAAGGACCACCTGAATCGCCTTGGCAACCATCTCGACCTCCTTCCATAAATCCGGCACAAATCATACTAAAATTGTAAATGATTCAGAAACGAAAAACCCTCAAATTTTCGGGAGATACTTTTCAGTAACTTCGCCTTCGGGATACAATTGTTTGCACAGCTCGAAATCAATCACGGGAATTTCCACGGCCCGTAAATTAATCGACAAAACTTTGGTTCGACTCTAAAATTATATATTTATCAAGTAAAAGAATCAAGGCTTTAGATTTGTATGGGAGATGATTACTTCTTGAATTCCCCATCCCGAAATAACACCAACGGTACCCTGGTAAAATTCTTGGCCAACACGTGGTAGATCGACCGGAGCGACCGAAAATGTTGGATATCGACTCCAAAATTTTGGGACCACCTAAAAATTGGTTTCACTTAATACTTGTTGACAAAAAAATCAGGGTCAATACTTGGAGTAAAGCAATATCATTGTCTAAAGTAGTACGATTAAATTTGGCATGAATGGCTCGACGAATCACCTCGTGAACGGAACCACCTTTTAGCAAAGAAGAACCAGCATATAGTACAAGTTTGCCACGTCTGCAAAATGTTAAAGAAAAGTTGGAATTCTTGCGAAAATTTGGCAAATTATCCACAAACGCAGACGAATTCTTACCCAACTACACAATGCGCCGAAGTTACGGCCCATTCATCCCCAACAATCGCCGCCCCACAATTGGGATTTCCATCGGTTGCAAGTCCCAACTTAAAAAGAAAAAAAAAACAGAAGTAAATGAAAACTTTACGGTAGTTTTTCCCCCGCATTTCCTACTTGATAAGGATGTTGATGAATCGAAGATATATGACCACCAATAATACGTCCCTCTAATGTACAATAAGCGCTATCTATATTTGGAAAAAAAAAACCACCCGGATTATCTTTGGAATTCCGAACAATTTCAATCACAGAATTTACCTATTAAAACAACTAAACTAAGAACTGCACAACAAAGATGAAAATTTGGCATTTTCTTAACTTGTTTTTCAAGTGTCGTGATGTTATCTATTACGAAAAAAAAATTTGAGGAATATATTTCATTGTTTCCCACTAGAACAATCGTAAAAAGAGGATTTTCGGATTAGCATTATCAGTGAAGAACCTTAATTAAAAATTGTTTTATGTGACACAATGTAAACTAATTACCTTAATTGTTATAACAATTGATAACGAAAAATACATGCTAAAGCAATGAAAATATAAAGGGAAGATTATATTGTTATATGTGGGTGATCAACAATAAGCTGAATATATTGCATTAAAAAAAAAAACATTTAATTAGTTTTGACTTGGCAAAAGCAAGGATTTTGCCTTGAAACAATAATTTTGTCCTTAGTTTTTAATTCTTTGTGTCCTTTAAATCTTAAATAAATGCAACAATACAAATGCTACTTTATACGCGCCACCTGGTGTTAAATTTTCAAAGGTGACATTAAAAAGGTTGTGGTATCGGCTAAATCTGACATAACTGTCACCTTTGACATTTGTTAGTTTTCAAACTTTTATCTCAAATGTTTTCCCGTGTGATTATTTTTTAAATTCCCCGAATTTAAATCTATTTTCAATGGAATCAATCGTGAGAAAATGTCCCTCCAAATGACTATTATTCCAATAAGTCTCCAGAACTAATTAAGCTGGAGAAATTAAACTATATGATGATTAATTTTTCACCCCTCGAAAACGACCAATTTAAGGGCAAATTTGGTGCACGCATTTTCACCCCCTTAACTTTCCATAGATCTAGCCATCAAATGCAAATTACAAGTATATTCTTTTTATGCACATGAAAATTGTCGTTTTTTTAAACTTTAAAGTGATATTGCGGGTATCCTTTTGTATACAGGACAAAAAAAAATTAATTTTACAATTCACGTAAAGGCATTATCTTATAATCCGTTGATAAATGTCCTTATAAGGAAAAGTCACCCCTCGAAAACGGCCAATTTAATGGCAAATTTGGTGCCTGCATTTTCACCTCCTTAATTTCTCAATTTCCCAAGGATCTAGCCTTTAAATGCAAATTGTTTTTATGTAATATCGTTAAGAATGATTCAGTTGATAATATTCAACTTAATTTCAACGAAAAAATCCATTCCTTATATCCTTTTTAAGCACTTGAAAATTGTTCTTTTTGAAACTTTAAAGTGATATTGCGGATGTCCTTTTGGACACAGGACAAAATTTTGTTCACATTACTACTCACGTAAAGGCATTGTCTTATGATCCGTTGATAAATGTCCTTATAAGGAAAAGTCACCCCTCGAAAATAATCAATTTAAGGGCAAATTTGGTGCATGCATTTTCACCTCCTTAACTTCTCAATTTCCCAAGGCTCTAGCCATTAAATACAAATCGTTTTTATGTTATATGGTCAAGAATGATTCAGTTGATAATATTCAATTCAATTTCAACGAAAAAATCCTTTCCCTATATCCTTTTTAAGCACTTGAAAATTGTTCTTTTTGAAACTTTGAAATGATATTGTGGGTGTCCTTTTGGACACAGAACAAAATTTTGTTCACATTACTACTCACGTAAAGGCATTGTCTTATGATCCGTTGATAAATGTCCTTATAAGGAAAAGTCACCCCTCGAAAATAATCAATTTAAGGGCAAATTTGGTGCATGCATTTTCACCTTCTTAACTTCTCAATTTCCCACGGATCTAGTCTTTAAATGCCAATTGTTTTTATGCAATACCGTCAAGAATGATTCTGTTTATAATATTCAACTGAATTTCAACGAAAACATCCATTCCTTATATCCTAAACCTGTTCCTTAAATCTTAAATATATGCAACAATACAAAAGCGACTTTACACTCGCCACCTGGTGTTACATTCACAAAGGTGCCATTTAAAAAGGTTGTGGTATCGACTAAATCTGACAGAACTGTCACCGCTGTCACCTTTGACATTTGTTAGTTTTCAAACTTGGTATCTCAAATGTTTGCACGTGTGAATTTTTTTTAAATTCCCCGAATTGAAATCCATTTTCAATGGAATCAATCGTGAAAGTGTGCCCACTGCCGGACGAGCTATCCAAAATCGAAAATGTGCTCCAATGCACCGAGCCGGGATGCAAATCGGTGTTCCATTCGAAATCAAACTTAACGATGCACGTGGTTAAACACCATCGCAACGAAGCGTTACTTCCAGCACCCACCGAAAACACACGCCGCCAGTACTACTGCCCCGACACCAATTGTCCCTACCACGTCGCCAAAGACCTAAAATGCTTCACCAACTTCAAATCCCTCAAACAACACTACATCAAAGTCCACGCCGAAAAGGCCTACGCCTGCGACAAATGCGACCGCAAATTCCCCACCCAAGCCTATTGCACCAACCATCAAACCTACTGCGGCACCAAATTCTCATGTCTCAACTGCGACTCCAGCTACTCCATCTACGAAGCCCTACTCACCCACACCAAACGTAAAAATCATCTATGCCTGGAAAAATCGCGATACCTCTTCCCCACGCAATCAACCCTTATCAAACCACCACCCCCATCAAAACCAATCCCCATAAAACCGCTACCAATCTTCATCCTAGCCAAACCTGATCTTCTCACCTCCGTCGAAATCGGCGTCCAAACCGAATCCATTCCCAAAAAACGCAATTTCAATCGGAAAAAAGCCTCACAACACACCCAAACCATTCAAATCGCGAAAAATCCCACCAGTACTCAAACCACCGGGGATTACATCCTAAAAAATGCAATGACCGCCGCTAATATTCCCATCAACCCCAAAGAAAATCCTCTCAATTTACCAGACCTTCCCGACTTTTCTTTGGACTCCCTATGGAAAAAAGACGAAGAGGCCAACCTAAAATTCATAACAGAACCTCGCCAAGTCCTCGACAGCAGTTCCCAAACTCCGCCAATCCATTCCAATCCATCATACGAATATTTCATGAATCGAAATTATCCTCGCGATCGATTAATCAGTAACAATGAATCACGCTTTTGTAATATCGAAACCCAAACCGATTTAGAAAATAACATCACCACAAATTGTGCAACTACGATGACGTCATTGCTTACCGACGATAATTCCACGTTCGAACCCCTCCTACAAACCAATACTTGCACCCAAACTTGTAACATACTCCTGGAACTTGGATTTAACGATATCGAAACCCAAACAGTTTGGTCCACAATTGATGATTTACTAGTTTCAACGGAAACCCAAACAAATCGAATTACTGAAACCAACCACTGCGAAACCCAAACCGATAGAGGATCACGATCATCTTCGGAAGTTTCTTGACCAAGCACTTCTTCGTATTTTCCAAACTACGACTTCCACTTCTTCTTCAATGAATAACATCGGCGGCAATAATCTCCATAACTTATTCCAGAGAGAAAAAAAACGGCTTTCCTCTAAAACCAATGGTTAAAAGTTGCAAGATTAAACCATAAACTTATTACATGTTAAAAGGAAATCTCTTTAAAATATTTTTTACGTAAAATGTGATCAATGTGGCTTCTAATTTAAATAAAATTACGCTTTTAATTGTTAATATACTACAATATATCTGTATTTTGTTATTCAGAGGGTTCCCCATTCTCTTGCCTATTGCAACGGATGCAAATCCCGGACAAGCTAGAATTAATCAATACTGATTACAGGAAATGCACCTGCGTTAACCTATGCAATTTCTACCTATATAGGGAAGTCCATCTAAAAACATGATTTTTACAACAAAGATTTATTTGACTTTCTACTACCTAATCGATCAATGTATAATATTGGCTAAAATTAAAAGAAATAACTAAAAGATATTTACAACAAATGTTTGATAATAAATACACAGAGTTTACGTTTAACGTTGTCCTTGTCCCAGTACAAGGAAATAAGATGTTTTTTTTTCTTTTGAAGGAATGCAACGAGTCGTTTTATACATTTAAGTGGGGCGGGGGGACATGTAGGGATACTTTTTTTGGTAAAAGGGGTTTCCGTTTGAAAAAGTTTACATGCGCTGGGATGATCGACTATTGATCCAAAATTGATGGGCCGATATGAGGAAGGTGCCGCAATAGATGCACGCGGCAATCCAGCAATTGTAGGCGCTCTAAAAACGAAAACAAAAGGTTATTCCTGAAGGACTTTTTTCGGGGGGTTTGGGGATGAATTTGCCTGTTTGTAACGTTTGTCGATGTCGGTGTAAAAGTCATCGACTGTGTCGTACGACTCCTTCAAGCTGAGGTCCTCGACTAAAGCCACGGCATGGATTTGATAGAATATTCCCATCATTAACTGGAAAAATTGAGTCGTCAATATTGGGCCATTTGGGACAAGTGATTTTTTTCTTACCAACTGAATAATACCCCACATACTGATTATAAGTCCACAGAGGGAGCATTTAGGACCACAGATTCTCATTTTTACTGGTATTTACTTGGTAAATTTGACGTAAAACTCTTGAAGAAGTTGAGATCGATTCAACTGAAAATCATATGACTGACTTACAAGTGTCGCCAACTTAATGGGGAGACTCGCCCTACTTGCACAGTCTGGCCAACCGAGTTACTGATTTCACATGAAAATCCCCTAGGGAATTCAATGCGCATTGATAATCAGTGAGTTGGCAATGCCGGAATTGTTGACATTCACGGAAATTTCAATTAAAAATATGAAGGATTTTCGTGATTTTCGATAGAAAACTGGTATTTTATGTGGATAAAATGGAGCCGTGCGAAGCACCGACGCCAAACAACATAATTTTAGAGGTCGATGGAGTGAAATTTCCATGTGACAAACAATTGCTACAAAATTGCAGTCCGTATTTCGATGCAATGTTTAGCGGTAACTTCAAGGAAAACGCCGAAAATTTAATCAACATTAAAGTTTGCACAAATCGCACGTGGTTAAGTCAAACAATTACATTTTGCTCTATCAATTTTAGAATGTCTCGTCGAATGCCATGAAAATAATCATCAACTATTTGACCGAGAAAAGTTTGCACATTCCCGACGAAGAACTCCTGGAGTCGCTGCAGGCCGCATGCATGCTGCAGCTCGACCAAATCCGTTCCTATTGTCTGACAACAATCATTGAAATCCTCACTCCCGAGTTTAGTTTGGACGTGATTTTCCTCGCCCTCCAACTAGACCTGCAGGAGCTCTACCAAAAATCTCTGTGCGTCGCCCTGTTGGGCTTTAAACGCGCCGTCGACAGTTCCAATTTCCTGGGTCTCGACATTAACCAAGTCAATTTTTACCTGTCCCACCCCGCTCTCACCTGCACCAACGAGGTGGACGTCTTCGAAGCGGCCATGAAATGGTGGTACGAACACGAAAATTGCCCCCACGATAGCACAAATCAAACGGACGACACTTGTCGAGAAGTCCTGCTGGAAATCATCAAATGCGTCAACTTTTCCAATATCGAAACGGCCGATTTACGATTGATGCTCACATATCCTGGTGTTAAGAATCATCGATATATTAACGATGTTCTCAAGTGTATTATTTCACTTAAAACTAGTAAATCAGTCGGTGATGGTGTCGACGAAGAAGTTGCCAAAATTGCCAAGGAATTGATCGATCGAGAGCCAAGATCTAGACCACAATTGCCGTGCATTGTTGCCATCGTCAACGCTTTTAATCCCACTTCCGATACGCTAGAAACAACCACGGGTTTATACTATTTCGGTTGGTATAATCACAAGATAATTAAGACCAGGTGTTCCGGATTAAAACAAAAAAGATACAATATTGCAAAATTTGAATACCTTTTAATTAATTTTACCTTTTAGGAAGACATTTTTAAGGAAATTTATATGTTGATCACAAAACGCTGAAAGGAATATAAACATGAATTGCTACAGAACATTGTTCTATGGAGGGCACCAGGTGCCCGATATTTATGGAGGAATCAAGGATATAAATTATCCATATAAAATAGCACGATATTTACCCGATAGTCAGGCCGTATTAAAAGCACTAGGAAATCCACAAATCAGCTCTAAACTGACCTGGAAGTATAAGAAAATCCTCACAAATCTGGCTACTAAAAACAAGGTTAACTTTGGTATCAAAGGTAATGAAAAGGCTGGAGCTTTTGGGCGAAAAGAATCCCAATCACTCTTCACCAGGTCTAATAAACATGAATTGCTACAGAACATTGTCCTATGGAGGGCACCTGGTGCCCGATATTTATGGAGGAATCAAGGATATAAATTATCCATATCGTTGGGGGATATAATATAGCACGTAACAAATATTCACCCGATAGTCAGGCCGTATTAAAAGCACTAGGAAATCCACAAATCAGTTCTAAACTGACCTGGAAGTATAAGGAAATCCTCATAAACCTGGCTACCAAAAACAAGGTTAACTTGGGTATCAAAGGTAATGAAAAGGCTGGCGCTTTTGGGTGAAAAGAATCCCAATCACTCTTCACCAGGTCTAATAAACATGAATTGCTACAGAACATTGTCCTATGGAGGGCACCTGGTGCCCGATATTTATGGAGGAATCAAGGATATAAATTATCCATATCATTGGGGGATATAAAATTGCATGATACATATATTCACCCGATAGTCAGGTCGTATTAAAAGCACTAGGAAATCCACAAATCAGCTCTAAACTGACCTGGGAGTATAAGGAAATCCTCACAAATCTGCCTACTAAAAACAAGGTTAACTTGGGTATCAAAGGTAATGAAAAGGCTGGAGCTTTTGGGCGAAAAGAATCCCAATCACTCTTCACCAGGTCTAATAAACATGAATTGCTACAGAACATTGTCCTATGGAGGGCACCTGGTGCCCGATATTTATGGAGGAATCACGGATATAAATTATCCATATCATTGGGGGATATTAAATAGCACGATACACATATTCACCCGATAGTCAGGCCGTATTAAAAGCACTAGGAAATCCACAAATCAGCTCTAAATTGACCTGGGAGTATAAGGAAATCCTCACAAATCTGCCTACTAACAACAAGGGTAACTTGGGTATCAAAGGTAATGAAAAGGCGGGCGCTTTTGGACGAAAAGAATCCCAATCACTCTTCACCAGGTCTATACTTGGAGTTAGAAGATCGGCGATGAAAATTACCTTCAAGGAATGAGTTGACAAAAATCAGTGCAACATGGAATACTATCGGACAGAAGTACAATAAAAGGATGGAATTTTTTTTACAAAAAATAAATGAAAGACTTGGTTTTACAAGAAAATAGGTCAAAGTGGTAAAAACCCTAATAATTGGTCACTGGGGAATGAAGAAGTACCTGCATATAATGGAATTACATGTGGATTAACTAAAATGTGCTTTGAATGAATGGAGAAATGAAAAACTGGAGATTAAAAATTCTGGAATTGAAATTATCAGAAAGCACCTAGTGCTTGATTTTTACTAGGTGAAGTAGGGGGAAGCCCTGAAGATACAGAGTTGAGGCCAAAAAATAAACTTGAATGTTTTCCTATTACTTATCCCTTCTTCCCACTCAAGTGTAACCATAAATTTTCTATAAAAATCCGGAACACTACATTTAATTTCTCATTCTTTCAAGAAACCAACAAATTTTTGGCAAAAACAATAATAAATATCCTGTTTTTTTCAGATGGATCTCCACAATTGCAACACTTAAGTGCCATACAACATGTCGGCAATCAAATGGGGCGCAGCCTCGAGGGGTACAAAGTGCAAGTGTGGGACAATAAAATTATTGTTTTGGGCGGCGAAACCGTGTTCGGTTATGGGAATTGGAATCGAAATTGTTGGCTGTATGATACGACAAAAGATAAATGGACACGATATACAACGTACGAGTGGTTTATTTCAAGAATTACTGCTGAAAGTTTTTAATTTTATTTCTTTAAATTTTGTAGACTTCCATCGGTGCGAAGGCATTTTAAAACGTGTATCGTCAACGACGAACTATACCTAATTGGGGGCACAGGTCAACATCGTATTGTTCAAAATAATATGGATATATATAACTTAAAAACTGGTAACTAAAATTATCATCCATTAACTATTAATCTAAACTAAAAAGTTGTAATTTTAGATGAATGGATGCCACGTGTTCAATTTCCCTATGATATCCACGACGTGGAATGTTGTGAATTCCAGGGGAATCTATTCATCGCGTGTGGTGGTTTAAAAAAAATCGAAACCCTCCTATACAAACCGGCCGAACGTAAATGGACTCAACTAACCATAACAGATCCAGCACAACTTTACAAATCAATCGAGCCGTCTCGAGGAATCGAACGTAAAAGTTACACCCCCTTTGTGTACAACGGAGATTTATATTTAAGCGGAAATTATCTATTAGGATTAAAATTAAATCAATTAAATTTGGAGATTTTCTATTTCGGAAAAGGATTGTATTCGAATGATGTACTAGTAACGGCCGGCACGTGTTTAGCGGACGGTGTTTTATATCGGTTTCGAATGCAAGACTGTGCCAATTTTGAAGGGGTGGAATGCCACTCAAAAGTGCAATGTCTATCGCTGATTGATAAGAGTGTATCATGCGTAGATTTAGTTTGTAGTGAAATTAAAATGAAACAAGACACCGGATGTTTTGGGCTTTTCCATCATAGTTTACTTTAAGTGTTAGACGTTATTGTTTACTCTCAAAGACTGTACTTATATTATCGTTATTTACATTTTATTAAATATTTAACAAGTTTCTTCATCTTCATGTAAATGATCCAATCGTAGTTCTTTACCCGAAGATGGTTTTCCTTTCGAGATTTTCTCTTTCTTTTTAGTTTCGCGTTGGTCTTTTTGTCCAACGACATATTCGGGCATCACTAGTTTACTGCTTCGAAAGCTGGGTTTTTGTTCGGAGTCTTTTGGGATTAGGCTGCTGATGATGGCCGAGACGCTGAATGTGGGTCCGGTTTTGGGTTTTTTGGTGTTTTTGAAGAGGATACGGTCGTGTTCGGTGGTCAGTGTCGGGGCTTCGCCCGACGATTTGCGGTCTTCCATTTCGCGGAGGAAATTGAGGGCGGCGGCCGTGTTGGCCGCGTTTGTTAGATCATCGTTGCTGACGTCGTCCAGCGAGTATTTCACCCATTTGTCGGGGTTGCGTTGGAAGCCGGCTAGGCGGCGCGAGGGTAGGCAACGCGCCAAAGGCGCCTCCGGCCGTTTGAAGATGCTTTCTTGGCCGCGAAATTGTCGTGTTTCGCAACGTTTTCGTTTTTTGGAGATGGGTGCTTGAATGATTTCTGGTTCGGGGTCGTCGTCGTCATTGTCGATGGGATGTTGCCGATTGGGGAATATGTATTGCGATTGGGTGTTTTCTTCGGCTTGTTTTAGTTGATCGAAAAGTTTTTTGGAACGTTCGGCAAATGTGTCGCGGGTGTTTTGAGTCGTATGGGGCCAACTAGGTGCCGTGAATAGTTTTGATGTGTCCATTTTCTTTTAGATTGTACACCTAAAACAGTATTGTGGTAATTAAAAGAATTTAAAAGTTATATTTTATAAAATACATGATTTAAAAATAGATTTAGAACACAAACAAAATGTTTTGACAAGTCAATGTAAATTGGCAACTGCGTTGCGCATTAGACTAACAGAGATCGATTTTATCGACCAGTCTGGCAAATTTAAATGTTTTGCAACGAATGGTGCCAATTTTTTCAAATTCTTTCTACAAAAATAATAAATTGATTTTTCTCACCTTATAAACCAATTCCAAACGTTCAAATATAAATCACTTTTCACTTTTTCTGCCGAAAAATACGTTGCACGACCGTGAATTTAAATGCAAAGTAGCGAGGGAAAAAAAAATGGTTAAAAATCCTACCTAAACGGGTATCTAACTAAAAAAAAATTGCAACCACTCTGAGCCATGATGCAATAAAAATAAAAAAAATACCAAATTTGATTGTTGCAACCAGGATTCGAACTCGTACACAACATCAATTGATGTCCTGGAATCCAATACCTAACGCGCATATTGCATCTTGGGGTCCCAAAATACGAACGGATTTGGGACCCCAAAGATGCCGCGAAAACCGCGCACGTGTGCGGAAAAGAAAAAAAAATTGTTATGACTCATAAGTGGTTACAATTCGCGACCCTTCCCCCTAGCTGAAACGGCAAAAAAAGATGAATTTTTTTAAAAAAAAAGCATGCAACATAGCTTGACTGAAGTCTTCACAGCATTCACAGGACCACAGCATCCGTTCAGCAAATAATCCATATGCACTAATCACATCTGCAACAAAGGAAATATTTTGTACATTTTTATTATTTTATTATTCCCCTATTCCCCTTAAACTTTTAGCTTTTGATCGATTGAATCTTTATTGATAATTCTTAAACTACAATGACGCCATTGTTTTAATTTACAAGACCAGTTCGTTAATTTTCGGAATTCCGCCGATAGAGAAACAAAAGATGGTTTACAAAAACTCCAAAGTTTTAATGAAACCACAAAATATGCTTTTAATGTATTAATTATTAATTAAATTAATAAATCTTTAATTTCCATAAAATTATTGCAAACACATTGTTGCAAAAAGTTGCAATAATCAACAGAAACATGGACATCATGAAGACCCAAGCCATCCCGACTCAATCGATTTTCAGCGATAAAATACCAAAGAAATTTACTTACAATTAAAAAAATAATTATTACATTCCATTTGTCACACACTTATTGATCACTTTACATAAAACTTTTAAATTCAATTGTTGCGATTAATTAATTATTGATCGATTTCACGACGATGGAAACCTCCATTGAAAAATTTACCGACGCAACACCAACTTTTCAATTCAACGGACGCGCACAGTGTCGCCAACAATATCAGTGTTCCCATAGGGATATTCAATAATGAAAAACAATTGCTTACCGGTTTTTTTAGTTTCAAATATTTTCAATTATTAATTAAGTAATAAGAATAATTAATTTTGAATTTTAAACATTCCTTTGGAGATTATTAACGATAAAATTCACGGATTTACAGGTAATAAAACAAGAGTTATATTATTTCTAATTGTTCAATTCAAATTAAATTAATTGGGTCAATTTTTTTAGTAGGTTAGTTGGATTATCATTTTCTTGTAATTTCCGGGATTTTAGAAGAACTAGGTGCCCGCCACGGTTGGTTTTAGTTTTGGTACGTTCCAGATGTAAATTGGAGCAAACCCTCAATTGAGTTTCTGGAGATGTGCCCCAGGTCATGTCCACGTGGTTCTATGGACGCGGATTATTATTACACCAACGGATTAATAATTAAACAGCTCAAAATTGATAAAATCGGTAATTTAAATCTGATCACATATTAAAATTGATATTTCTTTGAATTAAATAAATAATTTTTACAGGAGGAATACCGAGTAAATGTACGCAAAGAAATGATTCGTTTTTACGTGTTATCGTTCGACAGATGGTCACTAAAAATTGAAAAAGGAGGGTAGAAATAGAGTCCTTAGTTGCAACTATAAATCTACAAAGTTAGTGAAAGAACATCTAATTAATTTGCTTGGTACAAGGCAGAGATGGAAAAGGACCAACGATATTCTCTAGGAACAATATTCCCGTAATTTTTCCTTGGTTATCTAACGGTAAAAACGAACCTTTTTATTATGTAAACAAAGTTGAATAAAGTTTCATTTTTTAGGCGCTAAAAAGCAAGGATTATTTACACGTGGAATGAATAAAAACTTTTTGGCGATAAATCAAAATTAATTGGAAAAGTTGAAGGAAATCTTCTCAAAGGTGACAATGTTGAGATGTGTGAAGTATTTATTAAAATTTGATGACTTTAAATGAATTTTCGATTGTAGATGTTCCTTAATGTTAATTAACGTGAAAATGATACAAAAATTCATGACTTCACCAACCATAAAACTATCTGGGAAATGAAAATTGCAACGCTGATGGAAATGTGGAAAATGCAACATTGCCAGATTGTGGGTGTGCTAAAGTACACTTTCAGTCGAAATGTGGAAATATCAGTCCGAAAAATGGGGATAAAAAAGTTTTCCGAGCTCTGATAATATTTTTGAACCTTTTTGACGATTGAAATTCTTTAAGAGTCAACTTCAAGGGAAACCTGAAGAAAATTTCGACGATTAGATGGAATTTGAAGGTCGCAAATGAATTTTCTAGTTTGTTGTATCCAAGTGTTGGTATTTGATATTGAAATTACCGAATTTTCGTTGTTGACTACCTTTTTAATATTTTCTAGAGTCTTAAATTAAAAAAATAAGAATCGGTGTAGAAATTTTCGTCAAGACATATAGTAAATATGTCAAATAAATCTGGAAGATTTGCGAAGGGAATGGAAACTACTCAGTTTTAGTGGATAGCTAATCTTGGATTTGAGGGACATTTCAGTTCCTCCAGGACCTCCTGGAGATGATTTACAGCAAATTTGAAAGATTGAAAATAGAAAGATCGTATTAGAGGAGAGAAAAGTTTCGAAAATTTCAAGGAAATATTGATGGAAATGTTTTTTTTGAAAGAAGTCTTTTAAATAAATATTTTCCAAAAAACCACGAGTAAAATACGTGGAGCTTATTGAAACTTTTCGGCGATAAAGCAGGTTTTAGTCAAGCAAATTTTATTGGAAAAGTTCCTGGAAATTATATCAAAGGTGAAAATTTGGAATGTGTGAAAAGTATTTATTGAAATTTGATGATTTTAAATTATTTTTTCAGTTGTAGATTTCCAATAACGTTAATTAACGTGAAAACAATGAAGGATGAACAAATTCAGAGCTTCAGCAACCATAAAATTATCTCAAAAATAAAATTAAAACATCTGAACGATAAAAAATCTCTTCAAAAAGTCTTCAGAACTCAGAATAAAAATTTTTAACGGTTGACATTCTTCGAGAGTAAACGTAAAGGGAAATCCTGAAGATAATTTCATCAATTCGATGGAATTTTACGACCATGAAATAACTTTGAAGTTTGTTGTATCTATTAATTACTGGTATCTGATATTAAATTAAGCAAATTATCGTTTTTGATTATCTTTTGAATGTTTTTTAGATTCATAAATTAAAAAAAATAAGATTCGGAATAGAAATTTTCATTGAGATATGAAGTGTGAATTAAATCTAAGAGATTTCCGAAAAGAAAGGAATCCAACTCAAATTTCAATTGATTCAAGTCCCCAAGTCGTTTTGACTATCATTAATTAAAAAATTACGCCAAATTATTAGATGATGGCTTTGATTTGGTTTCCTTCTACTGTGAGTTATCGTTCGGAAGTTTCGTAAATATTTCCTTATTTCTACCAGGACTACCGAACTACAGTGCCAAATATAAAATTAGGAATATTTTTATTATGTGTGGTAAAAGGCCTCAAGTCTGGATTGTATCAAAATGGAAGTTTTATACCCAAGAATATGTATGTAGGAATCATTGAGCATATTAATTAATCTCAAATGACTTATTTCATTATTGTTTTAGCACACTGTAAAGGCGAATCAAGATATTAAACTTGAAACGCATCTGCCATACAGCAATGCACCACGGATTGTATAGTGATGATCGTCAGGAGAACACATTCGAATGAATATCGTGAAAAAAAATTTACGTAGACAAATCATTCTACCTTTAAATACTTGAATATATTATACTTGAACCACCCATTAGTGGTAACGACCCAAACGTAAACACCGGCAAAAGAATTTTAATGGGAATAAAAAAAAGCTTTACTCTTAACGGCAATTGGCAAGCGATTATCTCATGGTATTGAGAAGTGGAAATGTGGATATATACAAATGAATGTGTTCTCCATTAAATTCATCTACATCTGAAATCAGAATAAGGAATTTCGTGCAATGGTAAGGAAAATAAAAGACAGAAAAAATACTTAAAAAAAATCAATTTATTTCTTTTCTTGCCTAAGAAATATTTGTGTAACTTATGAAAATAGAAGTCAGTTAGGGCTTAAATGATAACAACAGAGGAAATTCTTTTACTTTGTTTTATATAAGTTCAAACTACATAATTGAAAAGAATCTGAAAAAAACAAAAAAAAATTATAAGTATTCAATGAACCAATCAAATCATTTTTAGTATTTCGTACCATATTTTGGATGAACCATATAAAATTCTCAAGGAATGATGAGCATCCGGTTTTAACGAAATCGGGAAACCATGGTAGATGAAACTTCTTGTGGACGAGACATTCCATCAACTCCGAGTCTCCAACATGCATCATCTCGCTGGATTTTCCTCCTCGATGACCGCAAATGAATCCTAACTGAAGAACCAATACCTTATTAATTGTACTACTCGATTAGGTATATATAATGATTCTTACCATAATTTTACGTCTATGGCTATTGTTGTTCTCCTATATATTGTTGTAGATGGACAATCTGGATGAAATCCTCGTGGCAACTCTCCTCGGCGGAAATGTATCCAAATTGCAGGGACAATATTTCACATTGAAAATTTAAACAGTTCAACACTTATTCCTCCAGGGAATACAACACTGACTTCACTACACTAATCACTGACCGAAACGCGTATTCCAAATTGTGTAACGGAAGCGCACTCACTTAATTTTTTTTACAGTTTTTAGTTCGACTATTCAAATTTTTATTTAAGGACGA
This sequence comes from Sisyra terminalis, assembly GCA_958496175.1. Classification (NCBI taxonomy): domain Eukaryota; kingdom Metazoa; phylum Arthropoda; class Insecta; order Neuroptera; family Sisyridae; genus Sisyra; species Sisyra terminalis. Next base: position 60,186,709 of record OY292276.1, read on the forward strand.
GGGAAGAAAAAATGATTAGTAAATAAAAAGCCTGATTCTATCTCTATGCTACAATAGAGAATATCAACATTTTGGCAATCCCTGCTACAAGGGATATCCCCATTTACCTGCCTATTAAATAGAAACCACTTTGGCCACCAACTACTTAACTCTACTAAGCTAATCGTTGCAACCAGGATTCGAACTCGTGCACAACATCAATTGATGTCCTGGAATCCAATACCTAACGATTCGCGAACAAAAAATGCACTTTATAAGTACGAAAAATCACTTGAAGTTCACACTTGTTTATTTAAAAGTCCCCGAAAGTGCATTTTATTTAAATAAAACTACTTTAATTTTAACCGCGCGCGGAACAAAAACAAACGGAAGTGGCCAAAAGTGGTTCCTCTAAAAAAGCCCACACCCCCTAGCTGAAAAGGAATCAAGTGGGATTAGATAAAAAAAGCTACGGACTTAACTTTATTAGAAGTCCTCGTCTGCTACCAACGCCACCCGGAACAGCATCTCCAAAGAAGTACAGCTTCCATCTCCAGCTCCATATCTGCAGGTATTGATGATCACTAGATTTCATAAAATTCAATTTTCACACCGATCGCGTCGCGACACGAACTTTCGTGTAACACTCCCGGACGAGTTAAAATATCGCGGAAAATTCGAATAACTGATTTATGCTTTATAACTGAAAAGCTTATATTTGTAAAAGTCCACGAGATACCGATAATGTATTCAACGTAGAATACATAGTAAAATCGCGCGCGAAACGAAACCGGAACGGAAGTTTTTTACGGACGGAAATCGAAACGATTCACTACACTAAATTCCTTTTAATTGTAGCTGGAAAAGAAAAAAAATGTTAAATATGAAGAAAGTATATCTTTACTTGTAAACACATACGAGGAGGAATAAACCCCATCAGCCGTAAACATCTTCGAAGTACAGCAACTCCAGGTGATGATTCTTATATAGGCCTACGGCCTCCCGTTGATAGAAACCATAGATGCCACCTCATATTCCTTCCATAGTAATCGAAGCTGATAATTGACTATAACAATGAACACAATAGTAATTATTGTAAGTATGAGGTACCCAAATTGGTTCCAAAGTTTCCTACCAACAATTCTTGTTGAAATATCTGTATTTTTTTTGTATCCTTTTTAAGTGATCGATATCTCCTTTTTTAGCTACAAAGGATCAAGTGGATTTATATCGTAATATCATACATCAATTTAAATACACACGAGAAGGATAAATCCTTGATAATCGTTAAGCTTCCGAGAATTGCAGGAAACGAGTATAAAGTCGAAGTGTTCCTCCTCTGATATGAAAACCATTGACCAATGATTTACAAATGAAAATATTTAAAATGATGAAACGGTATTGAACTAACTGAGAAATGCTATATGTATTCCTAAAAATGTTGAAGTTCCTTTAAGATGCGTAAATTGAGGAAAGGCATAAGTAAACTTACTTGTATTTCAAGAACATAATTCTGCAATAAGGATTTATTTGTAATTCTTCCTATAATGAATGGAACCTAAAAAGAAAATCTGCAACAAATACGTTAATTAGTACCTACGAAACGAAACTACATCCGAAATAGTCTGTTTACTTTTATTTATTTGGATGGAAAACTTTGAACCACTTATTGAAATTTTGGTAATGAAATTCATTTGTGGTTTTCATAGTTTCGTCTTTTATAGCTTTTATTCTTCCAATGGTAACAACAATTACTTAAATTTCTTTAATTAATCTCCGCTTTTCCATAAAACAATAAAGTCGTCTGTATTTTTCTGAAACTGGAATAAAATTCCTAAGTAACATCAGTCCTTATAATCGAACTATGTAGATTTAATGTCTCTTACAAAAATTCTATCTTAAACTCTCATATAGTCTTGAAGATGATGATATGGCTGGTCTTCATTATGAAATAATATTTCGATAATTAATATAAATAGTTAATGATAACAAATAAAAATCTGAAACAAATAAAATCGTAAGTTAACACCAAAAAATTAAACTTAAATAATGGGATTACTTTTTTTTTAAGGGATGGTAAGCGAAACTTGACCACCAAGAACTTAAACTTCATTAATCGAATACATTTGTTCTTCTGTGGTTTCCCGGTTTTCCTTTTGTAGGATATTTTATAAGCCAGTGTCAATAACAAACTTTTCATCGCTAAATTTTACTCCATACTTATATTAATTAGTAATCCATAGTGCTTTTCCTGAAACTGGAAAAAAGTAATTAGTTAAATATTTGTACATCTCGGATCATATTAGAATAATGCGCCTTACCAATATTTTACTTTCGATGCTATCAATTCTTACAGACAATAAGGGATTTAACTTCTCCTTTTTGGCGGTTCTCCTCGACGAAAATGTATCCAAACTTCAGGAACAACACTTTGCACTGAACTCTTATTAAACACTTTAGTACTCTGACTCTTTAACACTTATTCCTCCAGGGAATACAACACTGACTTCACTAAACTAATCACTGACCGAAACGCGTATTCCAAATTGTGTAACGGAAGCGCACTCACTTATATTTTTTTTACAGTTTACTGTTTGTCAATTCAGATTTTTATTTAAGGACGAGGGGAAAAAAAGATTAGTAAATACAAAAGCTTGACTCTAAATCTCTATGCTACAATAGAGAGTATGAACATTTTGGCAATCCCTGCTACAAGGGACATCCCCATTTACCTGCCTATTAAATAGAAACCACTTTGGCCACCAACTACTTAACAACTACTAAGCTAATCGTTGCAACCAGGATTCGAACTCGTGCACAACATCAATTGATGTCCTGGAATCCAATACCTAACGAATCGCGAACAAAAAATGCACTTTTTATGTACGGAAAATCACTTAAAGTTCAAAGTTGTTTATTTAAAAGTCCCCGAAAGTGCATTTTATTTAAATAAAACTACTTTAATTTCAACCGCGCGCGAAACAAAAACAAACGGAAGTGACCCAAAGTGGTTCCTCTAAAAAAGCCCACACCCCCTAGCTGAAAAGGAATCAAGTGGGATTAGATAAAAAAAGCTACGGACTTAACTTTATTAGAAGTCCTCGTCTGCTACCAACGCCGTCCAGGAACAGCATCTCCAAAGAAGAACAGCTTCCATCTCCAGATCCATATCTCCAGGTATTGATGATCACTAGAGTTCACAAAATGCACTTTTCACACCGATCGCGACACGATACGAACTTTCGTGTAACACTCCCGGACGAGTTAAAGTATCGCGGAAATTTCGAATAACTGATTTATGCTTTATAACTGAAAAGCTTAGATTTGATAAAGTTCACGTAGTACCGATAATGTATTCAACGTAGAATACATAGTAAAACCGCGCGTGAAACGAAAGAAACGTAATATTTTTACGGATGGGAAACGAAACGATTCACTTCACTAATATCCTTTTATTTTTAGCTGGAAAAGAAATAAATTGGTTAATATGGAGATAGTATATGTTTTCCAGTAAATACATACGAGGAGGAATAAACCCCATCAGCCGTAAACATCTTCGAAGTACAGCTACTCCAGGTGATGACTCTTATCTACGCCGAGGTCCTCTCAGTTGATCGAAACCATAGATGCCTCTTGACATTCCTACCATAGTAATCGAAGCTGGTTATTGACTATAACAATGAACACAATGGGAATTATTGTATGTATGAAGGAATCAATTTGGTTCCAATGTTTTTTACCAACAATTCTAGTTGAAATATTCGTATGTCTTCTGTATCTTCTCAAACTTGTTGATTAATCCTTTTTTTTTAGCTACAAAGGATCAAGTGGATTAATATGTTGAATAGCATATATTAAATTAAATACATACAAGGAGGATAAATCCTTGACAATCGTTAAACTTCCGAGAACTCCAGAAAACGGGTGCAAAATGTTCGAAGTGTTCCTCTTCAGATATCGAAACCATGGACAAACGTTATTCAAATCCATGATTCACAAATGAAGCGATGTTATACTGAGGAATTCTATGTGTATTCTTAAAAATGTTAAAGTTCCTTTAAGAAGCGTAAATTCAGGAAAAGCATATGTAAACCTATTTGTGGTTCAACAACATCAACACCTAAACTATTCGATTACAACGTTTTTCATTCATCTGCTTATAATTCTATTATCAATTAACTTTGGTTAATGTACATAACATTTGAGGCATTTAAAATCCTAAAAAGAAAAAAAAGTTTATAAAAAAATATCCTTAACAGTGATATTATTAGTTATAACACTTACCTCTACTACAAACTAATAGAAAATATCATCAACTTTAAATATTATATCCCAATATTAATCAATAGGAACATTTTTCATATCCAAACATTGCATTTCATATATGAAATCTCCATTTACACCTTAATATAACTAACAGACTGCTATATCTAAAAAAAAATCTGCAACAAATAAAATTATAAATTAATAACAGAAAATTCAACGAAAATAATGCGATTACTTTTTTTTTGAGGATGGAAAACGAAAGTATGTTCTAAGACCATATATTGTATTGGTTGAATAAATATGTCCTCTAAATCCGATCTTGATAAATGGAACATCTACAATAAACTGGTGGAAACTTCTTCACGATCTCAACAATCCATATTGGTTCATTTAAATATGAACATTAGAACTCCAATATGGTTAACCGTCTAAATGGTAACTTTACCTAAAAAAAACTGTAACAAATAATTTCTTGAGTTTCTATGAAAAAAATGTTCAACTATAATACTTTTACTTATTACATGTAAAACGAAACTTTGATCTACTGAATTAACCACACTAAATCCCTTTTATTTTTAGCTGGAAAAAAAATAAATTGGTTAATATGGAGAAAGTTTATCTTTACTTGTAATTACATACGAGGAGGAATAAACCCCATCAGCCGCAAACATCTTCGAAGTACAGTAACTCCAGGTGATGACTCTTATCTACGTCTACGGCCTTCCGAGGATCGAAACCATAAATGCCTCTTGATATTCCTCCCATAGTAATCGAAACTGGTTATTGACTATAACAATGAACACAATGGGAATTATTGTAAGTATGAAGGATTAAAATTGGTTCCAAAATTTCTTACCAACAATTTTAGTTAAAATATTCGTATTTCTTCGGTATTCTTTTAAAGTTGTTGATAACTCCTCTTTTTAGCTACAAAAGATCAAGTGGATTAATATGTTAAGAATAAATTTTTATTCAAATACATACGAGGAGAATAAATCCTTCACAACCATTAAACTTCCAAGAATGTCAGAACACGGGTGCAGTGTTCGAAGTGTCCCTCTTCAGATATTGAAACCATTGACCAATGATTTCCAAATGAAATTATTTGATGATGGAATGGTATTATATTGAGGAAATCTATATGTTTTCCTAAAAATATTAGACTTTCTTTAGGAAACGTTAATTCAGGAATGGCATTTGTAAACTAACTGGCATTTCAAGAACATAATTATGAAATTAGGATTTATTTGTAATGCTTTCTATAATGAATGGTACCTACAAAAAAAATCTGCAACAAACACTTTTATTAGTACCCACAAAAAGAAACTACAACCGAAAAAGTCTTCTTACTTTTATTTATTTGGATGGAAAACTTTGAACCACTTATTGATACTTTGGTAATGAAATTTCTTTGTGGTTTTCCTATTTATCTCTTTTATAGATTTCATTCTTCCAATGGTAATAACAATAACTTGCTTTTCCTTAATTATCCTCCGCTTTTCCATAGAAAAATAAAGCGGTCTATATTTTTCTGAAACTGGAATAAAATTCCTAAGTAACATCAGTCCTGCTAATCGAATTATGTAGATTTAATATCTCTTACAAAAATGTTTATCTGGAACCATCAATCCCTCATATAGTCTTGAAGATGATGCTATGGCTGCTCCTCATTGTGAAATATTATTTCGATAATTAACATAAAAAGTGAGTGATAAGAAAAAAAAAACTGCAACAAATAAAGTCGTAAGTTAACAACAAAAAATTTAACTTAAATAATTGGATTACTTTTTTTTTAGGGATGGTAAACGGAACTTGACCACCAAGAACTTAAACTTCATTGATCGAATACATATGTTCTGTGGTTTCCCGGTTTTCCTTTTGTAGGATATTTTAAAAGCCAGTGTCGATAACAAACTTTTCTTCGCTAATTGGACTTCATACTTCTATTGATAAGTAATTCATAGTGCTTTTCCTGAAACTGGAAAAAATAATTACTAAAATTATTTGTTCATCTCGGATTATATAAGATTAATGCGCCTTACGAAAAAAACAAATTATTTCGATGCTATAAATTCATGCAGACGATAAGGGATTTAGAATAGTATTCTCCCTTCCCCTGGCGGTTCTTCTCGACGAAAATGTATCCAAATTTCAGGAACAACACTTGTTGCACTGAACACTTATTTAACACTTTAGTACTTTGGCACTTTAACACTTATTCCTACAGGGAATAAACTCACTTCACTACACTAATCACTGACCGAAACGCGTATTCCAAAATGTGTAACGGAAGCGCACTCACTTATATTTTTTTACAGTTTATAGTTCGACTATTCCAAATTTTATTTAAAGACGAGGGAAGAAAAAAATGATTAGTAAACAAAAAGCCTGATTCTATCTCTATGCTACAATAGAGAATATCAACATTTTGGCAATCCCTGCTACAAGGGATATCCCCATTTACCTGCCTATTAAATAGAAACCACTTTGGCCACCAGCTACTTAACATCTACTAAGCTAATCGTTGCAACCAGGATTCGAACTCGTGCACAACATCAATTGATGTCCTGGAATCCAATACCTAACGAATCGCGAACAAAAAATGCACTTTGTATGTACGGAAAATCACTGAAAGTTCACACTTGTTTATTTAAAAGTCCCCGAAAGTGCATTTTATTTAAATAAAACTACTTTAATTTTAACCGCGCGCGGAGCAAAAACAAACGGAAGTGACCAAAAGTGGTTCCTCTAAAAAAGCCCAAACCCCCTAGCTGAAAAGGAATCAAGTGGGATTAGATAAAAAAACTACGGACTTAACTTTATTAGAAGTCCTCGTCTGCTACCAACGCCATCCAGGAACAGCATCTCCAAAGAAGAACAGTTTCCATCTTCAGCTCCATATCTCCAGGTATTGATGATCACTAGAGTTCACAAAATACACTTTTCACACCGATCGCGACGCGACACGAACTTTCGTGTAACACTCCCGGACGAGTTAAAATATCGCGGAAAATTCGAATAACTGGTTTGTGCTTTATAACTTAAAAGCTTAGAAATGTAAAAGTTCACGAATTACCGATAATGTATTCAACGTAGAATACATTGTAAAACCGCGCGCGAAACGAAACGTAATATTTTTACGGACGAAAAACGAAACGATTCACCACACTAAATTCCTTTTATTTTTAGCTGGAAAAGAAATAAATTGGTTAATATGGATAAAGTATACATTTACTTGTAAATACATACGAGGAGGAATAAACCCCATCAGCCGCAAACATCTTCGCAGTAAAGCAACTCCAAGTGATGGCTCGTATCCACGCCTAGGTCCTCCGAATTTATCGAAACCATAGATCCCACTTGACATTCCTTCCATAGTAATCGAAGCTAAATATTAATTATAACAATAGTAATTATTGTAAGTATGAAGGAATCAAATTGGTTCCAAAGTTTCTTACCAACAATTCTTGTTGAAATATTCGTATTTCTTCGGTATCCTTTTAAAGTTGTTAACTTCTGTTTTTAAGCTACAAAGAATCAAGTGGATTAATATGTTGAATATCAAATTTTGATTTAAATACATACGAGGAGGATAAATCCTTGACAATCGTTAAACTTCCGAGAACTCCAGAAAACGGGTGCAAAATGTTCGAAGTGTTCCTCTTCAGATATCGAAACCATGGACAAACGTTAATCAAATCCATGATTCACAATTGAAACTATTTAATATGATGAAACGGTGTTACTCGGAGGAATCTATATGTATTCCTAAAAATGTTAAAGTTCCTTTAGGAAGCGTAAATTCAGGAAAGGAATATATAAACCTATTTGTGTTTCAAGAACATCAACATCTAAACTATTCCATTACTACGTTTTTCATCCATCTGCTAAAATTCCATTATCAATTAAATTCGGTTAATGTACATAACATTCGAAGCATTTAAAATCCTAAAAAGAAAAAAAGTTTATAAATAATTATCCTTAACAGTGATATTATTAGTTATAACACTTACCTCTACTACAAACTAATAGAAAATATCTTCAACTTTAAATATTATATTGAAATATTATTTCGTGGGAACATTTTTCACATCCAAACATTGCATTTCATATATGAAATTTCCATTTACTACTTAATGTAACTAACAGACTGCTATATCTAAAAAAAAAATCTGCAACAAATAAAATTATAAATTAATAACAGAAAATTCAACGAAAATAATGTGATTACTTTTTTTTTTGAGGATGGAAAACGAAAGTATGTTCCAAGAACTTTTCTTATATTAACGGAATAGATATGTCCTCTAAATCCGATCTTAATAAATGGAACATCTGGTGGAAACTTCTTCACGTTCCCAACATTCGATATTGGTTCATTTAAGTATGGACATTATAATTCCGATATGGTTATCCGTCTAAATGGTATCTTTATCTAAAAAAAAAAACTGCAACAAATAATTTCTTTAATTTCTATGAAAAAAATGTTCAACTATAATACTTTTACCTATTACATGTAAAACGAAACTTTGATCTACTGAATTCATCACACTAAATTCCTTTTATTTTTAGCTAAAAGGAAATAAATTTGTTAATATGGAGAAAGTATATCTTTACTTATAAATACATACGAGGAGGAATAAACCCCATCAGCCGCAAACATCTTCGAAGTACAGCAACTCCAGGTGATGACTTTTATCAACGCCGAGGTCCTATTTTAATCTTTTATAGGTTTCTTTTTTCCAATGGTAATAACAATTACTTAATTTTCTATAATTATCCTCCTCTTTTCCATAGAACAGTAAAGTCGTTTGTATTTTCCTGAAACTGGAATAAAATTCCAAAGTAACATCAGTCTTTCTAATCGAATTATGTAGATTTAATGTCTCTTACCAAAAATATATCTGAAACCATCAATCCCTGATATAGCCTTGAAGATGATGATATTGCAGCTCCTCATTGTGAAATAATATTTCGATAATTAATATAAATAGTGAATGATAACAAAAAAAAAATCTGCAACAAATCAAATCTTAAGTTTAAACAAAAAATTCAACTTAAATAATGGAATTACTTTTTTTTTAGGGATGGTAAACGAAACTTGACCACCAAGAACTTAAACTTCATTGATCGAATACAAATGTTCTTCTGTGGTTTCCCGGTTTTCCTTTTGAAGGATATTTTATAAGCCAATGTCGATAACAAACTTTTCATCGCTAAATTTTACTCCATACTTCTATTGATTTGTAATCCATAGTGCATTTCCTGAAACTGGAAAAAAATAATAAGTTAAATTATTTGTTCAACTCGGAACATATTAGAATAATGCGCCTTACCAAAACAAATTATTTCGATGCTATCAATTCTTGCAGAAGATAAGGGATTTAACTTAGAATTCTCCTTTCCCCTGGCGGTTCTCCTCGACGAAAATATATCCAAACTTTAGGAACAACACTTTGCACTGAACACTTATTCAACACTTTAGTACTTTGACACTTTAACACTTATTCCTCCAGGGAATACAACACTGACTTCACTACACTAACCACTGACCGAAACGCGTATTCCAAAATGTGTAACGGAAGCGCACTCACTTATATTTTTTTACAGTTTTTAGTTCGACTATTCAAATTTTTATTTAAGGACGAGGGAAGAAAAAAATGATTAGTAAATAAAAAGCCTGATTCTATCTCTATGCTACAATAGAGAGTATCAACATTTTGGCAATCCCTGCTACAAGGGACATCCCCATTTACCTGCCTATTAAATAGAAACCACTTTGGTCACCAACTACTTAACAACTACTAAGCTAATCGTTGCAACCAGGATTCGAACTCGTGCACAACATCAATTGATGTCCTGGAATCCAATACCTAACGAATCGCGAACAAAAAATGCACTTTATATGTACGGAAAATCACTTGCAGTTCACACTTAATTATTAATTGTTTATTATAAAAGTCCCCGAAAGTGCATTTTATTTACTTAAAACTACTTTAATTTCAACCGCGCGCGGAACAAAAACAAACGGAAGTGACCCAAAGTGGTTCCTCTAAAAAAGCCCACACCCCCTAGCTGAAAAGGAATCAAGTGGGATTAGATAAAAAAAAACTACGGACTTAACTTTATTAGAAGTCCTCGTCTGCTACCAACGCCGTCCAGGAACAGCATCTCCAAAAAAGAACAGCTTCCATCTCCAACTCCATATCTCCAGGTATTGATGATCACTAGAGTTCACAAAATACACTTTTCACACCGATCGCGACGCGACACGAACTTTCGTGTAACACTCCCGGACGAGTTAAAATATCGCGGAAAATTCGAATAACTGGTTTGTGCTTTATAACTTAAAAGCTTTGATTTATAAAAGTTCACGAATTACCGATAATGTATTCAACGTAGAATACATTGTAAAACCGCGCGCGAAACGAAACGTAATATTTTTACGGACGAAAAACGAAACGATTCACCACACTAAATTCCTTTTATTTTTAGCTGGAAAAGAAATAAATTGGTTAATATGGAGAAAGTATCAATTTACCAATAAATACATACGAGGTGGAATAAACCCCATCAGCCGTAAACATCTTCGAAGAACAGCAACTCCAGAAGATGACCCTTATATACGCCGAGGTCCTCCCAGTGGATTGAATCCATGGTACCACTTCATATTCCTTCCATAGAAATTGAAGCTGGATATTAACTATAACAATAGTAATTATTGTAAGTATGAAGGAATCAAATTGGTTCCAAAGTTTCCTACCAACAATTCTTGTTGAAATATTCGTATATCATCGATATTCTTGTAAAGTTGTTGATAACTCCTTTTTTTAGCTAAAAAAAGATCAAGGGGATTAATATGTTGAATATCATATATTAATTTAAATACATACGAGGAGGATAAATCCTTGACAATCGTTAAACTTCCGAGAATTCCAAGAAACGGGTGCAAAGTCAAAGTGTTCTTCTTCAGATTTCGAAACCAAGGATAAACGTTATTCAAATCCATGATTCACAAATGAGACGATGTTATACTGAGGAATTCTATATATATTCCTAAAAATGTTAAAGTTCCATTAGGAAACCAAAATTCAGAAGAGGCATATGTTAACTTACTTGGATGATTCATGTTTCAATAGCATCAATATCTAAAATTTATCCTTTTACTATGTTTTCCATTCATCTGCTGATGATTCCTAAGCCTTTATAGTAATTAATACAATCGGTAATGTACTAATAGTATTGCATAATCATCAACTTTCTTTCTATACATAACATCAGAAGCTTTTAATATCCTAAAAAGGAAATAACTTTAATTAACTATAAACTTAAAAGTTATATTATAAATCATAAAACTTACATCAACTACCAAATGGTAGATAACACCATCAACTTTAAAGATTATCCAAATATTAAAAGGTACCTAAAAAAAAATCTGCAACAAATACTTTTATTAGTACCTTCGAAAAGAAAGTACAACCGAAATAGTCTGTTTACTTTTATTTATTTGGATGGAAAACTTTGAACCACTTATTGAAACTTTGGTAGTGAAATTCTTTTGTGGTTTTCCTATTTTTGTCTTTTATAGATATCATTCTTCCAATAGTTATAACAATTACTTGCTTTTCCTTAATAATCCTCCGCTTTACCATAGAACAATAAAGTCATCTGTATTTTTCTGAAATTGGAATAATATTCCAAAGTAACATCAGTCCATCTAATCTATTATGTAGATTTAATGTCTCTTACAAAAATTTTTATCTGGAACCATCAATCCCTCATATAGTCTTGAAGATGATGATATGGCTGCTCCTCATTGTGAAATATTATTTCGATAATTAACATAAAAAGTGAGTGATAAGAAAAAAAAAACTGCAACAAATAAAGTCGTAAGTTAACAACAAAAAAATTTAACTTAAATAATTGGATTACTTTTTTTTTTAGGGATGGTAAACGGAACTTGACCACCAAGAACTTAAACTTCATTGATCGAATACATATGTTCTGTGGTTTCCCGGTTTTCCTTTTGTAGGATATTTTATAAGCCAGTGTCGATAACAAACTTTTCTTCGCTAATTGGACTTCATACTTCTATTGATAAGTAATTCATAGTGCTTTTCCTGAAACTGGAAAAAATAATTACTAAAATTATTTGTTCATCTCGGATTATATAAGATTAATGCGCCTTACGAAAAAAACAAATTATTTCGATGCTATAAATTCATGCAGACGATAAGGGATTTAACATAGTATTCTCCCTTCCCCTGGCGGTTCTCCTCGACGAAAATGTATCCAAATTTCAGGAACAACACTTGTTGCACTGAACACTTATTTTACACTTTAGTACTTTGACACTTTAACACTTATTCCTCCAGGGAATACAACACTGACTTCACTACATTAATCACTGACCGAAACGCGTATTCCAAATTGTGTAACGGAAGCGCACTCACTTATATTTTTTTACAGTTTTTAGTTCGACTATTCAAATTTTTATTTAAGGACGAGGGAAGAAAAAAATGATTAGTAAATAAAAAGCCTGATTCTATCTCTATGCTACAATAGAGAGTATCAACATTTTGGCAATCCCTGCTACAAGGGACATCCCCATTTACCTGCCTATTAAATAGAAACCACTTTGGTCACCAACTACTTAACAACTACTAAGCTAATCGTTGCAACCAGGATTCGAACTCGTGCACAACATCAATTGATGTCCTGGAATCCAATACCTAACGAATCGCGAACAAAAAATGCACTTTATATGTACGGAAAATCACTTGCAGTTCACACTTAATTATTAATTGTTTATTATAAAAGTCCCCGAAAGTGCATTTTATTTACTTAAAACTACTTTAATTTCAACCGCGCGCGGAACAAAAACAAACGGAAGTTACCAAAAGTGGTTCCTCTAAAAAAGCCCAATCCCCCTAGCTGAAAAGGAATCAAGTGGGATTAGATAAAAAAAGCTACGGACTTAACTTTATTAGAAGTCCTCGTCTGCTACCAACGCCTTCCCGGAACAGCATCTCCAAAGAAGTACAGCTTCCATCTCCAGCTCCATATCTCCAGGTATTGATGATCACTAGGGTTCACAAAATACACTTTTCACACCGATCGCGACGCGACACGAACTTTCGTGTAACACTCCCGGACGAGTTAAAGTATCGTGAAAATTTCGAATAACTAGTTTATGCTTTATAACTGAAAAGCTTAGATTTATAAAAGTTCACGGATTACCGATAATGTATTCAACGTAGAATACATAGTAAAACCGCGCGCGAAACGAAAAGAAACGTAATATTTTTACGGACGGAAAACGAAACGATTCACTACACTAAACTCCTTTTATTTGTAGTTGGAAAAGAAATAATTTGGTTAATATGGAGAAAGTTTATCTTTACTTGTAAATACATACGAGGAGGAATAAACCCCATCAGCCGCAAACATCTTCGAAGAACAGCAACTCCAGAAGATGACTCTTGTCTACGCCGAGGTCCTCCCTGTTGATTGAATCCATGGTACTACTTCATATTCCTTCCATAGAAATTGAAGCTGGATATTAACTATAACAATAGTAATTATAGTAAGTATGAAGGAATCAAATTGGTTCCAAAATTTCCTACCAACAATTCTTGTTGAAATATTTGTATATCTTCGGTATTCTTTTAAAGTTGTTGATAACTCCTTTTTTTAGCTACAAAGGAGCAAGTGGATTAATATGTTGAATATCAAATATTAACTTAAATACATACGAGGAGTATAAATCCTTGATAACCGTTAAACTTCCAAGAATTCCAGAAAACGAGTACAAAGTCGAAGTGTTCCTCTTCAGATATTGAAACCATTGATCAATGATTTATAGATGAAATTATTTAATGATGGAATGGTATTATATAGAGGAAATCTCTATTTATTACTAAAAATGTAAAACTTTTTTTAGGAAACGTAAATTTAGGAAAGCCATTTGTAAACTTACTTGCATTTCAAGAACATCAATATCTAAAATTTATCCCTTTACTATATTTTCCATTCATCTGCTGATAATTCTTAAGCCTTCATAGTACTTAATACAATCGGCAATGTACTAATAGTATTGCATAACCATCAACTTTCTTTCTATACATAACATCAGAACTTATAATATCCTAAAATGGAAATAACGTTAATTAAATATAAACTTAACAGTTATATTATAAAATATAAAACTTACATCAACTACCAAATGGTAGATAATACCATCAACTTTAAAGATTATCCAAATATTAATGAGTGGAAACATTTTTCTGATCCATAAAAAGTATTTCATATATTATGAAATCTCCTTTTACTACTTAATGTAACCAACTGACTGCCATATCTAAAATAAAATCTGAAGTTAATAACAGAAAGTTCAACTTAAATACTGAATTTACTTTTCAATTTTTATTCTCAAAATTCGTTCTTCATAATTAGAACCATTAAAACATCCACAATGATATGATGGAAACTTCCTTAAATTCACAACATTCCATATTGGTACATTTTATTATGGACATTATAAACCCAATGAGATAGTCCGTTTAAATGGTGACTAATGCCTAAAAAAATAAACCTGCAACAATTATTTTATTTAGTTTAAATGAAAAAAAGTTCAGCAAAAATATTTTTAACTATTACATGTAAAATGGGACTCTGTTGCACTGAAAACTTGGACTCCACTGATTAAATTTGTATATTCTTCTGTGGTATTACTGGACATCCATAAGTATCATATTCTCTTGTAGAATTTACGCCATTATCTCGTTAAACCATAAAATCATGAATACTTTGGCTGAAAAAAGAAAATAATATTTAGTAATTTTAATTGTTCTACTGGAATTAATTAGCAATAGTGTTTTTTACCAAAGTGTTATTTTTTTGCAGACGATTTTTGATTGAAATTCTGGATTCCCCTGGTTGCTCTCATTACGAAAATGTATCCAAATTGCAAGAACAACACTTTGCACTGAACACTTATTTAACACTTTAGTACTTTGACACTTTAACACTTATTCCTCCAGGGAATACACTGACTTCACTACACTAACCACAGACCGAAACGCGTATTCCAAATTGTGTAACGGAAGCGCACTCACTTATATTTTTTTACAGTTTACAGTTTGTCTAATCAAATTTTTATTTAAAGACGAGGGAAGAAAAACATGATTAGTAAATAAAAAGCCTGATTCTATCTCTATGCTACAATAGAGAATATGAACATTTTGGCAATCCCTGCTACAAGGGACATCCCCATTTACCTGCCTATTAAATAGAAACCACTTTGGCCACCAACTACTTAACAACTACTAAGCTAATCGTTGCAACCAGGATTCGAACTCGTGCACAACATCAATTGATGTCCTGGAATCCAATACCTAACGAATCGCGAACAAAAAATGCACTTTTTTAACGGAAAATCACTTGCAGTTCACACTTATTTATTAATTGTTTATTTAAAAGTCCCCGAAAGTGCATTTTATTTAAATAAAACTACTTTAATTTTAACCGCGCGCGGAACAAAAACAAACGGAAGTGACCCAAAGTGGTTCCTCTAAAAAAGCCCACACCCCCTAGCTGAAAAGGAATCAAGTGGGATTAGATAAAAAAATCTACGGACTTAACTTTATTAGAAGTCCTCGTCTGCTTCAACTCTGCACTGCTCTGCTCCTCCATTTGTTGGCACAAACCACTGAAAAGACAAGAAAGAAATCAATTAATTTAATGTTATTCTAAATAACTTTTTGAATGAAAATTTTTGAATGCCCGTTGAAATTTTGCATTTGCTTTTTATAACTGATAAATGTAGTTAATTATCACTTGGATTCGAAGAAAAAAACTTAAAATTCGGTAATTTAAAGATGTTATTTAGTTTCAGTACTAGTCGGTGATTTCAATGCATGTATGCAATCGTGTTTACTTAAACAACTGCGTATTTAAGTTTGCGCCATCTATGATTTTTAGTAAGACTTATTTTCTGTACCATCATATAATTCTATGGTTTGAGTTTTGGATAAATTTGCTAAAACTCTCAAAAACGAGACAAGGATAGCCCAACTTGTTAGGATAATTGTGTAATAGCTGTATAAAGTGTTTACTGCAGGTAGAAAGAGATAGAATTTCGGAATTTCTATCTCTTTCTACTTGCAGCAAACACTCTATACAGCTATTTCACAATTATCCTTGCAAGTTGGGCTATTCTTAGAGAGTTAACAGTCCGTGGAACAAATTGCAAAAATTTTTTTGGAAAAACCTTATGAAAATCTCTTGTAAGAAGCCTCTAAGCACGATTTTCTCTTTATATTGCATTTAACTCAAGTTTGAGTTCGACAAAATTTTTAAAATTTTTCAGCATTTGGGTAGGTACCTATCTTTAAAAATATATAATTTTCCCTGATTTTCATTATGAAAATGTCTAAAATAAAGCCCATACCCTCATTGGCAAGAAAATTTTATCAATGCAATGCGATGACTTGCACCTCATGCAATTTCAAAATGGTGGCCCATGAAATTTTTTCGCGAGAACAAAGACCGAAAAATACTTTTGATCTATTACGTGCTTGAAAAATTGAAAAACTGAGATTTATGTGTTTCTGTTCTTTGTCATGAAAACTTAAAAAGTTTCAGGAAAATTCTTTTTGGAAAATGTCTTCAGTTGCATATTTCGTAATGACCGTAGTGACGTCACATGTTCGCCATGTGCACTTATGGCCGAGTAAAAAATATACGCACAAATGGATATTTGAAGTTAATTTTGTAATGATTTTCACGAAATTATCCAACTCCCCGAATGGATTTTCCGGAAAAATATCGATTTTCATTTTGATCGATCCGATTGATCTGTCAATGATTGGCCATTTTTGTGCAATTTGCAGTGGCTCCCTCATCAAATTTGTGCATGTGCAAAATCTCAAAATGGCGATTTGTCTTTGTCCCGTTGCGAGATGATTTCAAAGTGCAAATTTATGAAGTTTTCCACTTACCCAGACCACTGCAATGTGCTGAATCGATTCCCGAGGGATTGCACTATCACTTTAACCACTTTACACGATAATTGCAACACTTTTTCCCGATTTTTTGGAGAATTTGTACGGACCGACATTCTCTCAGCGAAGACCCGAAATGCACTGAAGTGCGGGGGTACCAGTCGAACAAGTTGTGCAGTAGAGATGCTTCTAGAATTCTCGAAAGACGTTCAGGGCTCGACCTTGAAAATTTTAACAAAATTAAACATCTAATTTAAAATTTAATATTACAAAAATATAAAAATTCATTTTGAAAACTAATAAAATAGTTTAAAAAAATATTTATTTGTTATATAATAATAAAATTTATACCCTTTTAAATTGTCGAAATAATAAATTTCGTTAAAGCAATAAAAATCGGTGTATCTATTAAATTTTTCAATAAATCATCATTCGTCTTCCCAAAAATTATCAAAGGATAGTCCTGATCCTGATTAATATCGGTAAAGTACCTCTGGTTCTTTCTTTGTCTTTTTTCTGCTCATAAATTATTTGGGAATAAAATATATGCCTCTCAAATTATCCTATCGATTATCCCCGATTCATCTCGGGAAAAAGAAAATTGTTGAAATGTTTTTTTCGTCCTAAATATAAACTACCCAGAAAAATTGGGAAAACTTTACATAGAAGCATCAAAATCATTATGGACTTTCTTATCCTTTTAAATTACATATGAAAACAATGTCTATTATCTCTATTATCCATTCGAATCGAATTTATGGTTCATCTTGGATTGGAAGCCATTTAATTTCCTCCAAGATATCCTGGACAGATTTAGAAAAACTCTTCAGAACTAAGGACAAAGTTTTAAGTCTTCAAATCTCTTCCAGAGATTTTTTTTTCATACCAACATTTCTATATTTCCTGTAGAGGATCCTCTGTTTATGGGACCAATGAAAAGTTAGCACCCCGTCGAAGGATTTGCGAACTGGTAATGATCTTAATCTTTAGATCTTTGTTAGGTCGTGACATATCGGACCTTAACTAACCTAACAATTAAGATCATTACCAGTTCGCAAATCCTTCGATGGGGTGCTAACTTTGCATTGGTGTTTATGGGCCCATTTATTCAACCCTTATTGAAGAAAATACTTAGTTTTTGTCGTCTAATTCGATCAAACTCCAAGGCTTTTCGGTACCTTGATATTAATTGCCACTAACGGGAAGTTTACCATTCGTACAGAATCTCCTACAAAAACGGCTGCAGAAGTCTTAAGCTATGTTAACAATTTATCATTTGACCCTTTTTTTTTGGGGGGAATTTCCACTAAATATTATATCAATTTTCCCGATTACTTAGTCAGGCAAAATATCCATCAAAATACCTGCAATTTCAGGCGTTTCTTTGGCCTATACCCGCTAGTAATAGATCACTGGAATATTCTACATTTATTAGATCCATCCTGGATCATTTATCAAACTTGAAACTTTTCTTAGACTAATTCTTCTAAAGGTATTTGTATTCCTAAAAACCAAATCGTTTGGTCAAATATTACATTCTATTTATACAAATAAAGTAACGCAATAGAAAAATAATATCAATGCGAAACTTTAACGATCACAATTTGGCTTTTAGGAACATCGAAAATAGATCAAATTCGCAAATATATAAGAAGATTAATAGTTCTACAATTTAATAGATAATTCCTTACCAACTAATTATTCTTATAATAAAACTTTAAAAACTATTTAAAAATATATTTATTTAAATATTTACAATGGATTTTATAATATTTTCAATGCAAATTCGGCTCATATCTCTTTTACGTAGGTCAAATCTGGTAACATTGCATTTTATACTTAGTATTTTATTTAATTCATAAATAATTCGGGCTATATAGCAAATTTAGCAACAAAAAGAACAATTATATGATATTTGAGTTAATTAAACAAATTATATAAATTAATTAAACCATAAATTCCATATATTAACAAAGAAACAAACAATTACTCTCTTCTAATGCTTTTAAAATTAAACTTTTAGCCAATAAGGGGGCATCCATTAAACACGTGAGACAATTTTATCAAATTTACGATATTTTCCGAGATCATCCCCCTGTTAGATTGTGTAAAATTTTGCTGGACACCCCTTTCCCCTCTAATCATCTCAACGTAATTAATGAATGCCCCCTTATAAATCAGTGATTCATTGTGCGATCGTATCAAGCAAAATACGGAGTTTCATTGTTTTATGTATGGAGGCTCGGCCTAAAGAGGCTCCGTTTACAAGGCGCTTCCATATGTGACTCCACCGTCAACTTTGCCAATGGGCGCTCCGCATCCACCACCAAGTGCTCTCATGGTAGGGTCACTCAATGTTAATTTGTTACTAGTTACATCCAATGTTGTGAAACAGCGCTACGGTAGCATATTCGATATTTGAGGTGGCAATTAGAAATATTTATTTAATTCCTTGAATTCCTTTTGATTGTCGAGGAAAGCCGTTGAATTTTTGCTAAAACAAATTTACTTCAATTGGTGTAAATACAATAATAATACATTTATACTTTACTGTTTTTTATAAATGTAGCGACCATAATGAAACCGTTATTGATGTCAAAATATAATTTGTAGGCAGAGCAGTCGAAGATACTTTGGGAAAGTATCTAAATACTAGAAAATTTACTTTTAAAAAAGTATCCCAAGTTACTTTGGGTATCTAGCTATACTTAAAAAAAGGAACTTAAATTACTTAACTTAATTATTTAGTAACTTTGTATATTATGTACCTAAGTTAGGTAATAAGATAATGTATTTCTTGTCTTTATTAATTTAAGAAAAAGGAAAGTAATGTTGGTCTAAGCCCTTGTGCATACAACACACTTAAAAAAACGATAGAAAATAAACATAAGAGGTTTAAATTGAAATTTAGAACAAAACAAAATAAAACTTTGTATCTTATCTCTGAGTATCTATGTATCTAAGTTAATTTTCGGTATTTAAGATAAAAAAAAGGAACTAAGATACTATATTTTAGTAATTTTAAAGTAACTAAGTACTTTTTTCTGACGGCTCTGTTTACAGGTATGGTAAGACATTTTTTGACAGGTAATCCAATTAACGACTGGGCACTTTTCTTTCGGCTTATGAATTGAAACTCTTTTACACCATAACTAAAAAGAAAATCAATTAAAAACGGAAAAACTAAAATGGTTTTATTATATTTACCTGTGATGCTTTTAAAAGTTGTTTATAATCAAAAATGCCATCCTTCTAATCCAGTATTTCCCAAATATGGGTTACGACCCACCAGTGGGTCGCAAAGGAGGCAATTCGCCACTGTATAAGACTTTTTTCTCTACGACAGCTAAGAGGTGGGTCCGGAGATCAAAATTTTGGTATTCCCATGAATCAAAACCTTTTGGCCTAATTTATTTGCGAAAATTCAATCAAAATTAACAGCAAATACAATAAAATTGCTTCATATCCTTTTAAGGGACGTTAATTACTGGTAAAATTGCATTTTCTACTTTGTATGACGAATAAATTGGGCCAAAAAGGTTCTGATCCATTATAATGTGCCAAATCCACAGGAATACCGCAACTTTTGTTTGATGGATCGGAGCGTAGTTAACTTCGGGAACCACTGATCTAATCGACAAAATGGGACATAGAACAAAGGGCGATTGCCTTCAATTTTTTACATATTACTCGTTAAATTTTCCAGAGTCCCTTTATAACTTTGGGTCTTTCTCACGGATTATGTTTTTCCTGCAGTCCTAGAAATTAACATTGCATATCAAAAAGTGATAGATATAAAGTTTTGATAAGTAACTGAATTTAATTTACCAATGAAATGAAAATGAATTTTGAGTAGGCCTTAATGAGCTGTATAAATATGAGACATTTCCAATAGCATTAGCAATATTATTGCCTTTTTTCCCGATAACACCTAAGAGGTTGATTCCAAGCTTGATTTTTTTAGATGGGTCGAAGCTGTCAACTTTGAGAACCACTGATCTAATCGACAAAAGTGGACAGAGAACAATTAGCGATTCACTTCAACTTTTAATCGTATTGTCTTGTTAAATTTTCCGGAGTAGCTTTATAACTTTGTTTTACTTTTTCTAAGGTTCGAGCTTTTCTCATGGATGACGTTTTGCCTGCATTCCTAAAAATTACCATTGGATATTAGAAAGCGATATACATTTTAGCCATCTAACTGAATTTTATTTACCATTGAAATTTCGAAGCTCTTCTTATGAAAGTTTAAAGAATTTTCTTTTAAACCGAAGAACAAATAATTCTTCATTAAGTAAGTGTTGTAGGTAAAATAATTCATTTTCCAAATATCATCCATAAATCATCTTATAGATAGACTGATCCACGGGAATACCGAAACTTTTGTTTGATGGATCGGAGTGCAGTTAACTTCGGGAACCACTGATCTAATCGACAAAATGGGACATAGAACAATGGGCGATTCCCTTCAATTTTTTACATTTTCCGGGGTCCCCTTATAACTTCAGGTCTTTCTCACGGACTATGTTTTACTTGCATTCCTAGAAAATTAACATTGCATATCAATATAAATTTTAGATAAGTAACTGAATTTAATTTACCACTAAAACGTATTTGAATACTGAGTGAGGCCTATATGACCATTAGGCATTTCCAATAGCAATAGCAATATTTTTGCCTTTTTTTTCAACGATATCTAAGAGGTGGATTCCAAGATTGATTTTTTTTACATGGATCGGAACTGTCAACTTTGAGAACCGCTGATCTAATCGGCAAAATGAAACTAAGAACAATGGGCGATTTGCTTCAATATTTTATCATATTACTCGCTAAATTTTCCGGAGTCGCTGTATAACTTTGCTTTGCTTTTTCTAAGGTTCGGGCCTTTCTCACGAACTATGTTTTGCCTGTTTTCCTGAAAATTACCATTGTATATAAAAAAGTAATATATATTTTAGGTATATAAGTGAATTTTATTTACCACTGAAATTTCGATGCTCTTTTTGCGAAACTTTAAGCGATTTTCTTTTAAAACGAAGAATAAATAATTCTTCATTAGATATGAGTTATAAGTAAATTAAAGTCTTCAAAATATTATCCATAAATAATCTTATAGCTAGACTGCAGTCTACGCAGGATTCTTAGGTTTCCCAGCATCCGCACCAGCTAATCACACCTGCCACAAAATAATATGCAAATACTTAAGTAATAAACTTAAAGATTTCAAATTTCTATAACAAAAAACGGAAATAAGTCCTGGAAAACTTTGAGCCGTTTGAACTTTGTTGACAATTTTCAAACACGGACGCCATTGTTTCAAATCTTGACAAAAACAGTTCGTGAATTTTCGGAATAATTCCGATAGAGAATTTCGTCCACCTACAACAAAAGAAGGTCGAAAAATAAACAATTATTTTAAAGATTTTAACGAAAAAATTATTTTACCGTATTTAGGAAATGCATAAAACTTTAATTCCTTCAAGATTATTGCAAATGCATTGCTGCAAAAACCGTAATTAATATTCGGAAGACTCCAGTACCAATTCCAAGCCATTCAGATTCAACCGATTTCCGGCGATGATTTGACAAAGAAATTTACCAACAATCAAAAAAATAATTACTGCAGTCCATTTGACACGCATTTATTTATCGTTTTGCACAAAAAATTTAAAATCAATTGTTGAAAGTAATTAATTATTAATTAATTTTCGCGACGGAAATCTCCATTGAGAACTTTCCCGAAGCAATGCCAACTATTCATTTCAACGGATGCACACAGTACAGCCAACAATATCAGGGTTCCCATTAGGGAATTTCAATAATGAAAAACAATTGATTACCGTTATTATTTAGTTTCAAAATTTTACTAACTATTAATTAAGTAATTAGAATAATCATATTTGAATTTTAAATATTCTTTTGAAGATTATTACGATTATATTCAGTGATTTAAAGGTAATAAAACCAAATCTAAATATTTGAATCAAATTAATTTAATGGGATTAAGTTTATGATATAGGTTAATTGGATTACCGTTTTTTCCTGATTTTCGGCATTTTCGAAGGATTAAATGCATCTCACTGTTGTTTTTAGTTCTGGTACATCCCAGAGATAAATCTCAGCAAGCGCTCAATTGACTCCCTGTAGATGATCCCCAGGTGCCCATGTCCACGTGGTTCTATGAATACGGACTATCCTCACACCAACGGATTAAGAATTTCACAGTTCAAGATTAAATAAATCGATAATTAATCCAATTATATGGTAAACACATTTCGAATTAACATTTCTTTAAGTTGAATAACTTATTTTTACAGGAGAAACACCGAGTATTCAAAACGAATGATTTGTTTTTACTGTCTAACGCTCGACGGTGGTGGTCGCTAAAGACTGAAACAGGCGAGGGAAGAAATAGAACTGATAATCTACAAACGTAGTGAAAGAACATCTAATTAATTTGCTATGTGCAAGGCAGAGATGGAGAAGGACCAACTAGGAACTAGGCTCTCGTTATATTTCCTCGGTAGTCTAACGGTAAAAACGAGCCTTTTTTATTATGTAAACAAGTTGAATAAAGTTTCATTTTTTAGTCGCTAAAAAGCAAGGATTAATTACACGTGGAATGAATAAAACTTTTCGGCGGTAAAACAAAACTAATTGGAAAAGTTGAAGGAAATCTTTTCTTCAAAGGTGAAAGTGTTGAGATGGGTGTAATATTTATTGAAATTTGATGAATTTAAATGTTTTTTTCGATTGTAGATGTTCCATAATGTTAATTCATGTGAAAACAGTGAACGATGGTGAACGAATTATCTGGGAAAAGAAAATGGAAATGTGGAAATGTTAGTTCGAAAAAAATGTGTTAAAATAGGCTTCAGAGCTCCAAATAATTGTTTCAAATCTTTTTTGACGTTTGATATTCTTTAAGCGTAAACTTCAGGGGAAACCTGAAAAAAAATTCGTCAATTAGATGGAATTTGAAGATCGTAAAAGAATTTTGAAGTTTGTTGTATCTAAATGGTGGTATTTGACATTGAATTTAGCGAATTTTCGTTGTTAATTCACATTTTAATGCTTTCTAGAGTTTTAAATTGAAAAAATAAGATTCGGTGAGACATAGGTCTTAGTAAATGTGTCAAATGAATTCAGGAGATCTGCAAATAGGAAGGAAACTACTCTGTCTTACGGGAAAACCTTTCTTGGATTCGAGAACATTTTAGTTCTTCCAGGATCTCCCGAATATGAGCAACAGCAAATTTGAGGGATAAAAAATTTAAAGATCATATTACTGGAAAGAAAACCTTCAGCAATTTTAAGCAAAACCCTGATAAAATTGCTTTCTGAAAAAAAAAAACTAAAACAAATATTTCTTTAATACTCCTTCACATGAATCTACTTTTCGAAAATCGCTATTTTTTTCAACGTAAATAAAACCAAATATATGAATCCAAAAAAAAAATACACTAAATAATATCCAGAAAATCATACATGGTGAATATGGAAGAAGTTCTTCGTAATAAACCCGCACTATAAATCCAAAATCGGTTAACAACCATAGTCTTCAAATATTGATCAAATTTAAAGACTTCAGCGCTTTTTTTTCTTCTAAAATCGAGATGTAAATGTTTGCGAACAATTAACAATAATCAAGTTTGAAACTATTGGATAATTCTGAAACTTTTTCGAGCCAATATACGATAGATATATCATGAAAATTGGAATCATAATCCCTAATAAAAAACTGAAGTACTTGTACAATACCAATAGTAAATCATAGTTCCTCCAAATTGGTCATAAAAGCAACAGAAAATGGTCGGAAAGAATTCAATATTTTTCTTCTGGAAGACTGCTAATAAGGTTCGATTAACTTAAACAATTTTTCTTTAAACTAATGCCATTTTTTTTCAGGAAATCTTTCGATTAATCTTCGATCTATCAAACTATTCAATTGAACGAGATGCAGCTATTACAAATAAATTAAAAAGACGCAAATTTAATTACCAAAATACTGCAAAACCAACTCTGGATTCCTGCCATAAAATTTGGCGGCTAAATAGTATTAATTTACAATTGTTTAGTGAAGAAGTTGTGGTTTTTGGATGCAAAACAATGTGTTGATTCGATGGATGATATTGCCATAGTTTTGCAACTTCTCCGGGTGCTATCTGCAGGATAAAGATGCTCTGATACTTTGAAACTAATTTTCACACTTACCAACACCTGAATTCCTCTTCACATCGAAAAACATTCCATGATCGGCTCCCTAGTTCACCGAGCTATATCCATCTCGAAAATAAAAAATATTACTATAACGTTGCGTGGTAAGAATACGACCGAAGAAAAATTAAATCGAGACCTACTTATGAAGCTTAGAATTTACATGGTCTCGTATCTCGCCCGTATCTACGAGATATATTTGACCGTATAGAAATTCAAGGTGATGTTCAAGCCTCCAATACAAATATCGCATATATATTCTTCCGTCTCCGAAGGACAAGGTCTCAATCTTGGACATACCAAGAGTATACGATATCCCCTATTCAAATGAACAGATAAATGGGCGAAATTGGGAGATTCATGAATACACGTCTCAAAAAGCATTAGAGAAATGTCAAGTTTGGTAAAATTGACCTATCAACTGTAACTGAGGATTGTTTGGCTCTTAGATTGGCTCTATACGATTTGATGTGACCGAAATTCTATCTTTTTTTCGTCCCTTTTTCAAGAGAAAGTACCGAGAAGGAATAGAGATCCCAAGAATCCTAATAAAATCAACAGAGATCGTGGTCTGGGACTTTATCCAACCTGGAAGGTGATTCTCCTCGTTTTTCAATTGAATATCTCTTCAACTAAAAAGAGAAAGATTATTTCTTCACCTATTGGTTGACCTGATGCTGTTCTACTTTAACCTTTTCAATGAACAGTGATTCATAGGTAAGATGGCTGGAAGATTATCTTATGTTACGCCCTGAAGATAAGACACGAAGAGGTTGCCAAACTTCGGTGTCATCGTCCATCAAATCAACATTCGTTTTTGAATTTGAAAGCCATATCCTTTCAAGAGTTTTAAGTTGATTATGACCAACTGAGAAAACCTTAAATCTAAAGAAGAATGATTTCATATTCGATGAATTTATTTGAGAGTATGACAATAATGCATCACTGATGAAATCTATCGGGATCCAAATTCTTTGGATTTGAATTTACAATGGTAAAATGAGAATAAAAACGAACCTAGGCAGCACTAAGAGGTGATAATTGACTTATACCCATGAGAGTTACCTGGTGGACTATTTCGAACACTCATTTGCATATTGTTGCGCCAAATAATTGCTAGCTGAGACGATAGTGGAGGTCCTGGTGCCATGGAAGCGTAGCCTGAATAAGGATCCATATTTTGCATAGCATAACAAGCATAGCAGCATTTGGAGAAGTATTGGTCGGAAGAAAGTTTCTTTTCAAATTAGATATGGCTCCAGCAAGGTTTGTAAATTACACAGGTTGCTCCATTAGAAAAAAAATATGACGTCATACGAAGAATTTTGAAATTTGAATCAGTCTGAAGATATGTACGAATTTCTTCTGGGTACGTCACGTACCCACCATGAGGCCACCTGTGTATTTTATAAGTCTTGTGGCTCCAGTACCTTCTGAAAATGGCTATTGACAATAATTAGGATCACCGGTTCTACCTGGTAAGCCCGAATTGCCATTACTGCTACCGTTTACCGTTTAAATGTATTTTATTTGATGTTAAGATGATGATGCAGCTGAAGATGTGTTATACTTAGCCGATATACAACGACCACTACATATTCATCGGCGTTTTACTATCAACATTTGACGAATTCATTTTCATCGATGATGTATTAAATATTACTACTACTGTAATTTATATGGAATAATTTATTACCTTTGTGTACCGGGCGGAGCTACCGGGCTTGAGGTGGTGGAAGAATCTTCGGAGAATACACAATAGACGCTGCATATACCAACTGTTATGGTGGTGGTGGATGGCTTACAATTGGTGAAAAACTCCCAAAGATTGGCAGGAAAGAGGAGCCAGAGGAAACGGAATAATAAGAGCCAATCTTTTCTAAAGAAAATATGGACCTTTTCATTCGAATTGGACTATTTATATGTTTTTTTTTAGGGTAAGATCATCAAAATAAGTCTGTCAACTTCTGTTTGGTTAATAAACATAAAATTTACAATTTTTTTTATAGATTTTCCGGTGGAAAATGTTGCTGCCTATCTTTTACGGTGCTTATCTTCGATGGATATTTTCTCCAACTTAAATTCTATTTGCACTAGGTGTAACTATAAAATGAAAACTTTCAGAGTTTCCTTATGAACTTATAAAGTCGGTAGAAATATTTGATGATGACTGAAACTTGGATTTTCTTATTTCCACTAGATTGCCCCTATAATATGAGATGGGAACCTAGAAAAACATTATTTGTAATATAAACTATCTAAAGAAACTTTTACTAAGTAATAAAGGCCTCAAATCTATAACTATCTTATGAAAATTTCATGGTAAGAATCATTGAATCAATTCTTTCATCTTAAATGACTTATTTCATTTTTGTTTTAGTACACTACGTTAACAATGGCCACAAGAGATGAAAAATCCGGCTCATGTGTACTTTAGCACACCCACAATCTGGCAATGTTGCATTTTCGACTTTGTTTTTAATTTAATTCGCGATTAAATTGGTCCATAATGAAAATTTAGCCACAAAAGAGAGAATTATACCATATTAGAATTGAATAAACAAAAATATCGCGAATTAAATTAAAAACAACGTCGAAAATACAACGTTGCCAGATTGTGGGTGTGCTAAAATACACTTGAGCCAAAAATCCTCATATAAATGATATCCAAACCAGAGGAGAGACGATCCAAACCCGAAACTAAGATTCTTTAAACAAATCCCATTCACTTGGCAACAAATTCAGTCATAAACTTGTCACTTTTACTCGGAAAATTCGAAATTTTATGTGTACGAAAGAAAAATGACCGCCAAAACGGTGATATGTACAAGTCCTGATTGCAAATCAAAACAGAAAGAATTCCAACGTAAATATGTATATTTAAATTGAAAATTTTACCATTTCATTGCGTTTTTTTGTAGCCCCAATTTACGACACGCCATTGATAACAATTGACGAAGCCCGAAGATTTATGAAAGATTGTCTAATAGCGGCGGGAGCCGGAGAAAGTCACGCCCAACAACAAGCCGACCTATTGGCCTGTGCCGACCATCGGGGCATCTTCAGCCATGGAATGAATCGATTGGGTATTGGCTACGGAAGAACAGGCGCTACTTAAACACCACTAGTACCTAAATCATGTGGCATTTAAACATGCATTTAAAGTTCTTATATATTTTATGTTTAAATAAGTGCCATGTGATTAACCGTATAGGTTTAAGAGTCAAAAGGCTTTCTTAATTACACCGGCACACAAAAAAAAAGTGCTCTGTACTTTTGACCGGACCTACATAAATCTACGTATTTTGACCCCCTGAACACGAATCAGGGGTCGGTTTGACCCGTACACCCTCAAAAATTCGAGAAAACTTTAAAAAACCGAAAAAAATGGTTAAAATCAGCAGTTTTGGTGACATAGAAATTTTTTTGAACTAAACCGAGCATGATTTTCATGTTTTTTGACCCGCTGAATACAAATTCGAAGTTCATTTAGATCATAAGCTGTTTTAATTGTAAGAAAATTGCAAAAAATCTTTGAAAATTGCGAGAAATTGCAGTAATTGTGTACAAAAATTCTAAGGAGCTAGGTAAATCGTGATTTTCATGTATTCTAATCCGCATAATATAAATCTTGAAGGTATTCGGTCCAGCCATTCTTAGAAATCCGTGTAAATAGTAAAAACCCTGAAAATTTCAGAAAAATCAAAGTTCTTGTGATAAATATCAAATTTTTAATGAAATCATAATAAATTTGACATGTTGGCAAATCTGTTGAGTATAAATTTGAAGTTCATTGATCCGGAATTAAAAAAAAAAATTGTTAATCGTAAAAAATCTATAGAAATAACAAAATCGCGGTTAGCCAAATAATCTTCAAAAATCATATTCCAGAAATAGAATAATATGCAAAATATCCTTTGTAGAGATTTAAAAGTTTATTTTCATCATATAATCTCGAATTTTAGAACAATAGCCGCAATTTTTTACAATTTTTAAGGGTTTTTTGCAATTTTCTTACAATAAAAACGGTTTATGGTCTACATAAACTTCGAATTTGTATTCAGCGGATCGAAAAACATGAAAATCATGCTCGGTTTAGTTCAAAAAAAATTTTAATGTCACCAAAACTGCCGATTTTAACCATTTTTTTTAAGTTTTTTCAAATTTTTGAGGGTGTATGGGTTAAACCGACCCCGGATTCGTGTTCAGGGGGTCAAAATACGTAGATTTATGTAGGTCCGGTCAAAAGTACAGAGCACTTTTTTTTGTGTGCCGGTGTTATGGATATTGAATGTTTATAAGTTTTAGTATAAAAATATTCGATAATCAAATATTTTTATTAGACGATTTTAAACCGTAGATGATAAAAGAAATTAATTAGCATATAACAGAAAAGGAAAAATCAAATAACTTTAGTTAACTTGAAATTACCTACTTATTACTATCAATTACTAATATTATTCATAAAACAGCTCCAATGCCTTAATTTAGAATTATCTTTAGTACAGCTAGCAATAATTCAATTATAATTTTGTTTCAAATTAAGTTATTGTACTTTAGATGTGGAAATATTTGTAAAATTACTTAGAATCCCACTATTGGTATCGCATTCTGTAAATTCGATTTTTTGGTTTGAAAAACCTCAAATATTTAAATTTTATTTTTGTTTTAGATATGTATATTGATCAATTATGTAATCAGCAATGTGATGGTAAGGCAATGCCGCAAATTAAGAAAGAAACGCCGAGTACCGCTTGGGTGGACGGCATGAATACATTGGGGGCTGTTGTCGGCAACTTTTGTATGGATTTAGCCATTAAAAAAGCGAAAGAAACTGGTGTGGGCGTTGTATCAGCTTGTAGTATGTATATAGGGTTCGTTTTTGCAAAAAGTTTCAATTGATTGGTTCGGGAGTTTAAATTAAATGCAAATATTAGAAATTCCATATTTAGCCTATGCTGAGAATTCAAGGATTTTAATGCTACGGTCATGCCATCTGTATGATTTTAAAGCAAGTCTTATTACTTATGTCAAATTTGTTGCTTATAAGATTCTAAATTAAAATCAACCAATTTGTTTAGTTTTTGTAGTAATTAAAGTCTAAAAGACTATTTCTTTTCAATAGTTTCAATTTTCTATTGTAAAATACGATTTAAATTTTGTAAATCAAAGAAAATGTTAGTTAATTGACTTTTATCATGCACACAATCCTTGCAGACTACTTTACCGACATGAAATTTGAAATTCTATCGCCTTAGCTTATGCAAAATTAAATCGATCGAATTTAATTCGATTTCATGGAAAAAGAGTAAATTTAACAAAATTTTAAATTCTTAATTGAAATGTTTGGCTATCTATGGCTATGGCTATCTATTTTACTTATTAAAAAAATCAAAAATTACATGTTTTTTACAAATTTGTTTAGTTTTTGTAGTAATTAAAGTCTAAAGGACTATTTCTTTTCAATAGTTTCAATTTGCTACTGTTAAATACGATTTAAATTTTATAAATCAAAGAAAATGTAGCTAATTGACTTTTATCATACACACAATCCTTGCAGACTACTTTACCGACATGAAATTTGAAATTATATCGCCTTAGCTTATGCAAAATTAAATTGATTGAATTTAATTCAATAATATGGAAAAAGAGTAAATTTAACAAAATTTTAAATTCTAAATTGAGATTTTTGGCTATCTATGGCTATGGCTATCTATTTTACTTATTAAAAAAATCAAAAATTACATGTTTTTTACAAATTTGTTTAGTTTTTGTAGTAATTAAAGTCTGAAGGACTATTTCTTTTCAATAGTTTCAATTTGCTTCTGTAAAATAGGATTTAAATCTTGAAAATCAAAGAAAATGTTAGTTAATTGACTTTTATCATACACATAATCCTTGCAGACTACTTTACCGATTTACCGACATGAAATTTGAAATTATATCGCCTTAGCCAGCCTTACCTTACGCAAAATTAAATCGATTGAATTTAATTCGATATTATGGAAAAAGAGTAAATTTAACAAGATTTTAATTTAATTTTAATTACATTTTTTTTTCTTGAAGATTCGAACCATTATGGTATAGCATATTGGTACGCCAATCAGGCGTATGAAGCCGGCTTGATTGGACTTTCGATGACGAATACATCGCCGCTGATGGCCCCGACCAGAGCCAAAAAAGTAAGCAATAAAATCAAAGATTACCACCGAAAATCTTATCGATTTGTTTTTAGGCAACTTTGGGCACGAATCCGATTTCTTTGGTCGCTCCATCGACCGACGATTTTTGTGTAATTGATGTCGCCACAACGGCCGTGGCTGTTGGAAAAGTATGTTCGTAGAATTTCCCTTTTAAAAAAAAAATTATTGGCTTCATACTTTTAGTTGGAGATTCAAAAGCGCAAAGGCGCCCCATATCCAGTGGGATGGGCGCAAGACTTGAACGGCAAACCGTACACCGATTCCGAGTCGACCGAGCCGTACGCTCTGCTACCATTGGGCGGCATGGCGCACCAATCGGGCCACAAAGGCTATTGCCTCTCGCTAATGGTGGAAATTCTGTGCGGCATTTTGTCCGGCGCCAATTTTGGGCCGTTTGTGCCACCGTTCAGGGACCAAGTGGCCCAGAAAAATTTGGGTCAATTCTTTCTGGCCATTGATCCGACGTGTTTTTGTCCCGGATTCACCGATCGCCTCGATACGCTGATGAAGCATTTGCGAAATATGGATCCGGTAATTTTGATTTCGTTTTGATATTTGTCTTTAATATGGGATTGCTTTTTAGATTGATCCGGCAAGGCCGGTTTTGGTGCCGGGTGATCCGGAGAAAAAGTTTGTTGAAAACGTGGATAAAATGGGCGGCATTCATTATTTACCGAATCAAATGGACACTTGTCGAAAATTGGCGGCA
Organism: Sisyra terminalis; assembly: GCA_958496175.1. NCBI lineage: Eukaryota > Metazoa > Arthropoda > Insecta > Neuroptera > Sisyridae > Sisyra > Sisyra terminalis. The sequence continues at coordinate 60,219,084 of OY292276.1, forward strand.
AAATTAAATGTGGAACCGTTGCAAGGCATTTCGAAATGATCAAGGGAATATTTTTTTTGTTGTGTGATTTGCTGTTTATCAAGGAATTGTTGAAAGATTTAAATAAAGTTCATTGTTGATTGTTGTTTTATTAAATTATAAAATAAGTACAGTGTAATCTCACTAATCCGGCACTATTAAACACCGGAAAGTGCCGGATTACTGGATTATAGTGAATAAAATAAAGCATTTCATAGAGGGAATAAATGTAGAAGGGCGAGGAAGACGTGGACGGAGGACGCCGGATTATTGGATGTACCGATTTAGTAAAATGCCGGGTTAGTGAAATTATACTATATATACATTTTTTGGTATATAAAACAAGTAAAAAGAAAAAAACACCCTTAAATACGAGGCAAAATAGTAAATATTCAATCATATACCCGCCTTGTATTATATGTGATGTATCACGGGTTGCATATACTAGCGCAAAGTGTAAAATTTTCAGCCTTTTATGCATTTCGATTTTATTATAAGGGTTTGTTTTTTCCCACTAAAATTAAGTAAGAGTGGTTATTTTATGTTGGGGCTGTGTCGATGTTTTTTCGTTGACCAAAAGAACAGCCTTAATTCTACTATTTTAATATATCTAACCCAAAAGTATTTTCTAATACAATCAATTATAGCTAGGGGATGTTTTTATAGTAGATTTCTTTGAAATATAAGTTTTAATAACAAATGTAGATAATTAAAGCAAAATCGCTTTTTAATTTGAAAGATAAATCATTGAAAAAGTTAAACTTAGTCTCCGACCATTTTTGTCATTACTTGTCACATTTAAGGGATGATTTTTTCTTGTAATAGTTATTATTTTGAACAATTTTTAAAAGAATACTATTTTATGAATATTTTGGCATTAGTATGGGAAAAAAATCTAATTTGTAAGGAGAGAAATTGCATGAAGTTCCACTATTGCTGTGCGATGAAAAGAACAATTTTTAAATACAAAAAAAGAATATAAAACAAATCTTTTTCAACCCGGTTTTTTTTAATTATTATTAAGTATTACCTAAAGAATATTATTGTTGTAAAATTTTTTGGATTACAAGGATATATCCGTCAAAAATCATGGCCTAATTTTTGCTAATTATTCCCTTACTTATATGCTTTTATATGTATCATGGGTTGCATATGCTAGTACAAATAACAAAGCCATCAGAATTATCAGCCCTTTTACCACTTTTAACTGTTTATTCTTATTATGAGGGTTGGTTTCTTATACGATAATAGAAGGTGTGATTCTTCTATAATATGTCTTTGTAGAAAACATTTTTTGTGCCCAAAATATAAACTTAAGTTTATTTAAAATTTATTGATTTTCCTTAAAGACAATAATTAAAAAGTAATTGTAAGTTATTAACAATAACAAAGATAAATTCTGTAAATATTAACTATAAAACTTCATAGAATTTGCCAGTAACATTTTATCTTTAAAGTTTTTTTGATATTAGTTGAATTTGATATATACTTGAAAAATGAATATGGCCCAAAGCCGATCATCATGGTCCAACGTGTTTTTGTAAGTTAAAATAGTATTTTATCTAATACACTTAATAATCATCGTATTTTTCAAATAAATAAAACATCATATTGTAAAAATTGATGAGAATTTTGAAACCTTTTGGCCCATGACTCCAGCCACGTAATGGTTAACAGATGGAAGAGCAAATATTACAAATATGTGATGGAAAATGTTAACAAGATCTAATGAATTGTAAAATTATTATAAATATCAGGACGATAATATAATAAAAATAATTTTAATGAAATAATCGTTCACATAACACTTTCTCGCCTAAAACTCCAAATTAAATAAAGCAAATGCTGAGACATTGTTTGGTACTGAAAAAGCTGTTGATTTTACCGTCGGCCAACTTAAGTTTTGGAGGCATTTTCGCAATAGCTTAAATTTTAAAGCATTCAGTAATATGTAAATTCAAAAAATTATTTTGACATAAAGTTTTGAAGTAAATGAAATTGGCGCCTAGAATTCTTCAGAAATCATACACCTTGTGCTATCTAGAGGAAATGAGTTGAACTTTTTGATTTGCCGAACGGTTCCGAAAGGGTGATTCGGAAGAGTTCGGAAATTCAAATTTGGCCGGCAATTATGGAAATTTTAAGGGTGGTTTGCCCCATTTTTTTTATTGAATCCGATTATGATTGGGGTATCAAATGAAAGCTATTGAATTATTCTATCGATTAATACCAAAAAATAACCAATATCTCCTAGCAATTACTTTGAAAATTGATTTTCCCATATCGACTCTTAACCTATATAAAATAGTACTTAAATCATGTGATCTCGCGTAAAAAGTAATTGAAAACATTACTCTTATTCAAAATTGATGGTTTACAGCTAAATTTGACTCTTAAATGCTGATTAAAGGTCTAATTTTCCAATAATGAGCGTCTAAAAGGACCTGTCATTATCTTCATTTAGGGTTAAAAGTATCTTTATTTCTTCACTCCTATTGCTATAAATCGATCAATTATTAGTTAAGAATTCATAATATAACATTTTTTCCACTTGTACATCATTTAAAATTGTATTTTTCATCAATTTAATTTGCAGGTTTAGCTGATGTCAAAGTTGTTTATGTTCTGTTTTATAGGCAACCCGGCGAGCATCAATAAAACAAAATTCGACGATTTGCCCTTTTTGAACATGTCATAATTCACTACCCCGATTCATATTTCAGACATTTAAGGCCGATTTTCTTTGAGTACAATTATGGTTGGGGTATCAAATGAAAGCTAACGATTTACTCTATTGATTGATATCAAAAAAACAACCAATATATTAATAAAATACCTTTAAAATTTGAATTTTCGTAGGTGACTACTACCCTCTCAGACATTAAAAGGTGCTTTGCCCCCCTTATTTGATTGTATTCGATTATGACTGGTATATCAATTGAAAGGTTATATATTATTCTATCGATTGATAAAAAAAAAACAACAAATATATTCAAACATATACTTTAAAATTTGATTTTCCCTCGGCAAGTCCTAACCTTAATAAAATGTTCCATAAATCGTGTGATTTCGCGTAAAAAGTAATTAAATACTTTAATATCATATAAAATTGATTATATTCAGCTAAATTTGAAACTTAAATTTTGATTAAGGGTCTACTTTCTGAGAAATTAGCGTCTTAAGTAACGTAAACAGTGGCTTAAGGAAATTCAAATTTTAAAGTAATTGTTTGGACATTTTGCTTAATTTTTCTTTATCAGTCGATAGAGTAATTCATTACCTTTCAACTGATATGCCAGTCATAATCGAATACAATCAAATAAGGGGGGCAAAGCACCTTTTAATGTCTGAGAGGGTAGTAGTCGCCTACGAAAAATCAAATTTTAAAGGTATTTTATTAATATATTGGTTGTTTTTTTGATACCAATCAATAGAGTAAATCGTTAGCTTTCATTTGATATCCCAATTATTATTGTACTCAAAGAAAATCACCCTTAAATGTCTGAAATTTGAATCAGGGTAGTGAATATTGACATGTTCAAAATAGGCAAATCGTCGAATTTTGTTTTTTGATGTTCACCGGGTTGCATATAAACCGAAACATAAACAACTTTGACGTCAGCTAAACATGCAAATTAAATTGATGAAAAATACAATTTTAAATGATGTACAAGTGGAAAAAATGTTATATTATAAATTCTTAACTAATAATTGATCGATTTATAGCAATATGAGTGAAGAATTAAAGATATTTTTGACCCTAAATGAAGATAATGACAGGTCCCTTTAGACGCTCATTACTCAAAAAGTAGACCTTTAATCAGCATTTAAGTATCAAACTTAGCTATAAACCATCAATTTTATATGAGATTAATGTTTTTAATTACTTTTTACGTGAAATAACATGATTTAAGTAACATTTTATATAGGTTAAGAGTCGATATGGGAAAATCAATTTTCAAAGCAATTGCTTGGAGATTTTGGTTACTTTTTGGTATCAATCGATAGAATAATTCAATAGCTTTCATTTGATACCCCAATCATAATCGGATTCAATAAAATAAGAGGGGCAAACCACCCTTAAAATTTCCATAATTGCCGGCCAAATTTGAATTTCCAACCGTTCGGTTGGCATCGAGGCCAAAAGTTCAGCTCATTTCCTCTAGATGACTCAAGGTGTATGATTTCTAAAAAATTCTAGGCGCCAATTTCATTTACTTCAAAACTTTATGTCAAAATAATTTTTTGAATTTAAATTACTGAATGCTTTAAAATTTAAGCTTTTGCGAAAATGTCTCCAAAACTTTAGTTCTATATCCAATGAAAAAATTCACTCCTTGAATAAGATCAAATTCGTAGAAGATATGATTATATTGTGGATTTCGTTGTAACGAATTGATGTATTTTTAACATGAAAATAGATAAGTTTTACAGAAAAACGGAAACAAAAATAAAGATAAAGTAAAAGAAGATTAAATTAACGCAAAAATTGGTTTTTATTTAGTTAAAATCGGTGCTTTTTTGAAAAAATAATAGCGATTCAAAGAAATTTCAACGCTGAAAATTTATCAGGAAATTGACCAAAAAATAAAGCATTTCTTTTGAGTTACACTATAAATTAATAATAAATGCAACTTGTGGTCGTTTTTTAATTTTCCTAGAGCAAATTAATAACGATTAAATAGATTAAATCGATAAATTTTACGAACGAAGACTTTGTAGTTGTGTAGGCAACCACTTCAACGCGGCTCATATCTCATTTGTGTCGGTATTGCAGATTTCAATTTGGCTGTCAAAGAAGTGAAAGATTTTCGAAAATTAAATAATTAAAAATCATGATTTACTGTTGAATTTATATTAAAATAAATATTTTTATACAATCTATTAATGTAATAAACATTATGGATACTAGAAAAACATTGACATATCTTGAAGAGGTTGAAACATTGGGCCATTCCATTCTACAAGGTAACCTGAAAATTCATCATGCAAATTTTTCCCCAAAAATTTTTCTTTTTCTTCAGACAAACAAGACATAATTGAGGCCAGCAAACGCCACAACATCAACCGCGAAGGCCTACGCGCCATCCAACGTGCTCCGGCCAAAAAACACTACCTGGCCATTGGCGGAATGCTAATCAAAACCGACAAAGCCGAATGCGAAAATTTCATAGGACAAGGCAAAAAATATCAAATAAATATTTTAAAAATACTTTATTAGTTTTCTTTAATATAGACCAAACAAAACTTGACGCCCGCATCAATATGCTGCGCAGCGAAATGAAGGTGAAAGTGAATAAATTACGGGACTTGGAATACGAGCCGCCCGTTCCGGGACTAATGTTGACTCCCATGTCCCGGGATGAAATGAATGCAGTACGTCAAGTGATGGGAGGCCATTCGCAATAAGTGTTGGATTCACTGGCAAATTACTGAAAGTCCACCCAAATATAATTCCTTTGCATCGTTTAACGTCACGTTTATCTCCAGTAAACGGGCGAGCGGAGTTTCCACCTTAAAACATCTACAAAAGAGCATTTTAAATATGAATTTGAACTCAAATGCAACTGCAACCACTTGTTTGACACCTGTTTTGTTTACGTTGCTAAGCTTTTACATTGACATGTTTGTCGTTTCCATAGAAACACAAAGTGTCAATTTTAAATTGGCATTTCGTCTGACATTTCCATGGAAACGGTCAACATTCGCAGGTTTTATCCGAAAAGTTTGTGTCTTTGTCTGATGTTTAAACAAACATCTTCGATCCTCGTTCAGAGAAGATACAATGCAAGTGCTTATGGTGAAAATATGTCGTTTATAAAATGCAAGATTGCAGCTTTAATTTTTGATAAATTCCTCAGAATTTTGAGTAAAAATGATCTTGAAACTTTGATTTTAGTGAAATAAATCAATTTTTCTATAAAAAGCGTTGTTTTGATGGATTTTTAAGGTCATTTGTGAGGGGACTAAGGCTAAACGATAAGCCGGATTTATGATTGAACTTTAGTTGAAAAAAGGCATATTTTAGAAAAAAAATTGATATATTAATGGAGTTGAAGGTTTCTAGATCATTTTGCAACAAATTTGACCAAGATTAAGTTAACAATGAGGCAGTAATCTTGCATTGTTTATACGCATGTTTTCCATTGCAATTTTTCAATTTACCTTTACAATAATTAAAAATATTATTCGAACAAAACAGTGTGTCTGATTAGAAAGTCGCAAATCTAATGTTCAATAAACGAACTGTAATTTCCATGGAGGTTGTATCTCCTTAAAGAAGGAATGCGATTGTTGACAATGACTTGGAATAATATCCAATTTAGCCACCAAAGATTGTGATAAATTTGATTTTTCTATGCTATTTTTATTGGATAATATCACTTTTTTGAATCTGTAATTGAAAAAAAAAATGATTAAGTCTGATTTTAATTTAAATAAAAATAAACACTTACCGACCATTGATTTCTTGAATTAATAATAAAAATTCAAAGTTTTTCGTATGGTTTTCATTTGACTGAATAATAAAGGAAATGTAGAAAGAATTTTGGCATAAAATATCACTTGCGATTAGTTTATGAATGTAATTCTTTTCTGGATCACAATTGGATATCTTTAAAGCCGATCCATGAGGCATTGCCGTTGATTTATCGCTCAAAATCAAACAATGGCACTTGGGGATTTCCGTATCGGATTGAATTCCACAAGAGTCTACATCACATCCGAAAATCACATAGTTGATGGGTAAGAATTGATCATTTAGATTAAACCGGCCCTGGAGGAAAATTAAATGATTGAAAATTTAAAAAGAAAATTGTCGTTAATACCTGTGATGTGCCTTTATCGAAGATTGTAAAAAATCCTTCGGATGGTCCGTGCGAATATAGATAGGGGAGCAGTGATTGCCAAAATGTTAAATCGTTCAAATCAAATCTTTTGGAAAACGTATCCAACGGTTCTTTCGTTAGAGTTTCGTACGTCCAACCTGGTGCAAACAATGCCAATGACAATCCATAAGATCGAATCAATTCTAAAGACTAAAATGTAAAACTTTAGGTTTCAATTTTTAAACTTTTCGATCGAAATTTATTACTTTCTTCGAATCCATTCCACCAAGACAATTTCGACCGAAAACATCAACGCCGACATAAACATCCAAGTTTCTGTGCCCGGCTTCGATTATTGTTTGTTCAAGATTCGATTCTTTCCAGGTGTAATTCGTGAAAAAACCATCGCAAATGTCGAACCAAACCCTAAAAAAATAAATAACAGATTGAGAAAAAACGAGTCGTATTTCTGGTGGAAATATTTAAATATTTCCACCAATATAAGGTCAAACGTATGCAGAAGCTTTTGCAGCCAAAGAAAATCGTACCGATTGTTTCCATTGAGTTCATTTTGCCATTTTAATTCGCCCGTTTCGATTACACTGTCGTACCAAATCAGCAACGATTTGGGATTGTCCTCGTGGAGTTTGTGCGCCAATGTTTCCACCAAACACTTTAAACTTTCCACGTCCGTAACTTTATTTTCAATGTTCAATAGCCAGCCGTCAATTTGGTGTCGATTTGTTATCGTTACGATGATCTCAACGAAATGATCTATCGATTTTTTTGATTTAGTGATTTCATTTAAATATTTTTCACCTTCGTCCCATTCAGTGATTATTGTACCTGGAAAAAAAGGATATTTCAATCTAAAAAAATCCCATTTTAAGGAATTCATACCAAGGATTTTAACTCCATGTTTATGCGCCGCATTGATCCATCCGAGTGGCGGAATTGTCACTAAATTGTGGCTGAAATACACGAAAATGTCGATCAGCGACCAGTGATAAAAGTTGTAGGACATTTCCGCAGTGCTTCCATTGACAAATCTACAAAAAAAATCCTTAAATTTAGGAAAAATTTACAATTTTTTCTTCAGATCAACTTTAGAAGATGTCGTACCGATCTTCCAAGTATCCACCTTGCATATCATGACACACCAATGTCCGCGGAACCGTCGATCGGTCGTACAACTGTTGCGGCCGCCAAGAATGCACTTCCTGGTGGCACTTTATCTCTTTTCCGGACAGGCAAAATCGATTGTTGTGTCGCAACGGAATTGTCTGTTGTGCCCAAGTGGGAATACGATAACTCCAAAGTTGGCTCAAAGATGCAATTGGTAAACACTCAGTTTCCTCCGACGCAATTGTTGGATCTTCTGAAATCATTTTTTATGCAAGAAATCACCGCCGCCGGATATTGCATCTATTGCTTACCCATTTCCTCAAATGCTTTTATTTAAACGTTTCTGATAGAATATCAATTTATTTAATCGCCAGATTTACATATGGTAAATTGGCACGTGTTAATGTTAACGCAAATAAATTTATTTGAGATTTTTTAATAGCCTAATCACATAACCTTCAAAACTCATTAAAAGCCGGTTTTTAACGGCAAGTCTTTCGAGAAACTATTCTATTTAAATAAATTCGATATTTTCTTGTAGAATTTTTCATTGCTTTTAGATAAAAATAAAATCAAAGGATTCAAATGATTAATTTTTTAAAAAAATAAATATAGTAGATATATAGGCAATCCGAGTTGCCGGTAATGACAGCGTATTGCCTATCCATTATCAAATGTTAAGCTCTCGTCCAGAGAAGAGAGACTTATAAGTAACATAATACTTATAAATAACATGGGAACAATATTCTCTTGCACTTTGGAATTTTATAGCTCACGTTAGTGACAATATTTCGGAATGACCAATGTATATTCTTGTAGAAAATTGAACGATCTACAAAAAAGGTCTCGAACAAGTTTTTGATATATTTATTCCTTCACAAGTTATTCGAGGTCAAAGTTAAACTAAAGAGAAATTTTACTATTATTTCAATTTTTTGACGCAACCATCAATTTTATGAGAAAATTTTATAGGACATTTTTTGTAGAGCACTTTTTTTCCTATAACTTATCTCTATAAAAGTTTTTGATATTTTTCACAGGTCCTAAGTTATTTGCATTAAACTGAAAATTCCATGAATTATTATATTTTTAACATAAACATTATTTTTTTTATTACCTAGAACCTGTAAAAAATATCAAAAACTTTTATAGAGATAAGTTATAGGAAAAAAGTGTTCTACAAAAAATATCCTATAAAATTTTCTCATAAAATTGATGGTTGCGTCAAAAAATTGAAAAAATATTAAAATTTCTCTATAGTTCAACTTTGGCCTCGAATAACTTTTGAAGGAATAATTATATCAAAAACTTGGTAAGAGACCTTTTTTGTAGATCTTTCAATTTTCTACAAGAATATATTTGGGTCATTTCGAAATATTGTCACCAACGTGAGCTTTTATTAGCTTATATAAGTCTCTCTTCTCTGCTCTCGTCCCACTTGGAGGTAATTTTATTATTAAAAGGGTTAAGGATGAAGGTCTGTCAAAATGCTATAAGATAACTAAAAATTTAGAAAAATGTTCCTTATTTAATGCTGAAGCAACTGTGATAATTTTAAAGCGATTCACTGAGTCGTTAAAAAGTTATTGTAATTTAAAAGTCTTATGATTTTACATGTAGTCTTATGGAGATTCGGTGATCGAACCGAATAAATTTATTTTTTTTGGCAGAAAAAATGCTACCAGGCATCCCAAACTTTCAAAATATGTAGATTAAACTTTGGGGAATCAATTTTGTGTGATTTTTTTAAAATTCACTATATGGTTTTTAAGAAAAAAAATGTTAAATGACCTTTCCAACGATACCTCACATGCTTATATCTACAACAATTTTTTTTTCATCCCCTTTTTATAGGGATGATGTTTTGATTCCGATTTTTTTTCCTTGTAGCTCCTTCATTGCATTGAATAGCGGTTTAATTCACCTTTCTTTAACATTTAATCTTTAAAGTAATTATCATTTTTGAGTAAAATAAGCGTGACAGACAGACAGACATATCCAAATTATAAGAGTTCCATTGTTGCTATGAAACTCTAACTGTAAAAAAAAGCTTAAAAGTTGATAATTTATATTCCATTCAAACCGAATTTAACGAGATTATTGTAATCTTTGTTGATATTCTTTTTTTTGAACTTTGGATGAAGAGGTGTTAATTGTCATAGCAGGTAGACGAATACTTTCACTTCTAGTAGTATGACAAGAATTCGTTTATTATGTTATTATCTTCAAATTCCTGATAACAAGTGTTAAACGGTAGGGGGGCTATGACCGGTTTTACATTTGTTTGCCCTTGATCGATTCATACTAATGATCTAGGTAGATCATGTATATGACGTGAAATAATAATAAGATAAATCTAATGGCCGTACAAAGTGCAAATTTATGCAGTACAAAGTGAATAATTATGTCATCTAGTATAGCATAAGGCGAATAAATAGTTCGATACTTAAGAAACTGTATAAAGTTTAAGAGAAAAATCGAAAAATTTTAAATAAAATAAAAAAAACTTAGATTTTTTTTATTTTAAAAAACCCTTGATTTATAATTGATTTTAGTAGCACTTTTAGCATAGGCAATTTCTCTGCATTTGTGTATGTTGCTTGCCTATACGTCTTATCAATATTCAAAACGTCAAAATTCGAAATTTTCTTGAAAATACAAAAAAAGGTTATGGATAAATATGAAAAACGAATTTTGTTGCATTCAAGCTAATCACCGAAGATAATAATTGGGATATTTAAGCATCCGAGAAGAAAATTCAAATTTCATATTGCTTCAGTAACTTTTCTTTTCAATCTGCGCATGCGTTGGCACTTGTGTCAATTTCGAGACTCGATGTTCAATTGTTTCAGATTGGCGTCATTGTTATAGCCACGAAATATAAAGTTTTAAAAGTTTAATGTTTTTAGTCGAAAAAGCTTTGATGTTGTTGTGGAAATCATTTCAAATGATAACCCAAACATTGTTGTTGAAATTTCATTCCCACTAAGTACAATTTATTGCACCATTGGACTAGTGGAAACTATTTAAATTTGATGGCGTCCACTAAAAAGTGGACAAAACTTTTTTCGGTTTCCATGCTAGTTTTGTTGGGATAAATTTTAATTAAGTGACCTAAAAAGTTTGTGTGGGATTAGTTTTATCGTTTTGCAATGAACTTACGCCAAAATCGAAAGACAATTTGATGAAAAAATGGCCAGAAAACAACTTGTCCGCAAGGTGGGTGCAACCCTTGAGTCTTACAATTTTTTTTCTAATTAATTGGTCGAAAAGTTTGCCATAAAAACTCTTTACTCACTTAATTCAATCATTTCTCTATAGTATGGTACAAAATTTTTAATGTAATTGATAATTCTTTTGATCGTAAACGTATATGAAAAAAAGTTCCCATAAACGTATCATCACTGTACAAAGTTAATGATTTTTTTTAAAGTAATTAGTCATAGAATTGCCAAAAAAAGTTTTTAGTAATTTAATTTGGTTATCCTTCTATAAACTGGTAGTTTTATTTTAGTGAAATTCTATAATTTAAATGACGAAAACCATTCAAGAAAATTTGTTACGGAAAACTTCATCCACCTGTTGAGCTTAAAGATTTTTTTTTAAATGATCGACAAAAAATTTTGCCTTTTAAAGTTATTTCTCGTTTAGTTCAATCATTTCACGATGTTTTGGTAGAAAATTTTTGTGGAAATCATAAATTTTTCGATGATAAAATCCGTTGACAAAGATGGACGTTCAATCTTGTATTGAATCTATGAGATTTACGATTTTTTTCTTACAAAATAAAAAAGAATTTTGCCTTAAAAAGTTTTTAGTGGTTTAGTTTGGATATTTCTCTAAAGTTTTGTGCAAAATTTTTGTGGCTATCGATAGTTTTTAAATGAAAAAAAGCTTTGGAAAAAAAAATTCTGTCGGACTCATATGAAGTAAATGAAATTTTTCTTAGTTATTAATTGAAATTCCATATGAATGTATATTTTTTTTATTAATTCCTACAGAATTTTTGGTCTTTTTGGTAATTTTCATTGGGAAAATCTTCCAAAACTAAAATTAAATGAGCCAAAAACATTAGTAGTACTACACTTACCTTTTTAAATCGTTATATCTCAAAAACGGAGGTTTTTATAAAAAAAAGGATTGATACCTTTTTTATAGAAAATTTTAAGATCTACAATTTTTGTCTGGAGTAATTTTATGATAAAACTTACGGTTTACATGAAAACCGCAAAAAACTCAAACGTTTGACATTTTACCTGGAGTAAATTTTTTCCAAGTACCGGAAAGATGGGGAATTTTAATTTTTTACAGCTGGATGTTAATTAATCTACTTTTACTCTTTTGGTCTAATTTGATCGGACTATGAGAATAAAACTTAATTTTTTGGAAAAAATCACTAAAAAGACTAAAGCCAAATTATTCTCTTTTGCTAAAGTCACACTTGCTTGGGTGCCGGGACACTCTGGTGAAGAGCCAGACGAACTCGCAAAAGACGGATTCAAGAATGTCATTCATGGGTCCAGAGGCCCCATAGGCCTACCAAAGTGCATAACACTGAGTAGAATAGCCTGGAATAAAATCCTGGAATAACTATGCAGGAGGCAAGTTCTCAAAGGTCATGATAAAGAAACCTCTGAAAGAACATAACAAAAGACTTCTAAATCCAAGAAGGACATCAAAATACTGGTAGGCCTATTAACAAGACACTAAATTGGAGAACACATCTCCAAACTATAAGGAAGAATAAATAGTCATGCTTGCAGGAAATGTGGTGAGGGAAATGAAACTGCCTTCCACTATTCGACTGCCCAGCCATGACTCAAAGTCGTCTCAACTCGCTTGGTCCACCTGGATATGAACTGGGAAACATACACAGATATCCAGTTGACTATCTGCTGAAATTCATATCTGAAGCAGACCTGACCATCTGGAACTGAAATTAAACTGGAGCTCAATAGTCCTTTTAGGACGTAGGGCACAGGAACTCTCATGAGAGGCCCCCAGATCAAAGAAAGAAAACCCAGATAAGCGGTTTTTTTATAAGAGTGTGGGATTGTTAAGTTTTGGGTTTCGTGTTCTTGCAGTCTTCTGATTAGCCCGAATAAACTTGGGCTCATTTTTGGGTGGAGTGTGCTGATGAGGTCTTCTACGCTTCGGGCATAGTCCAGGGCCCAAATCGTTTAGGTCTTGGTTGCTGCGGGCATTTTCCATGATATTCCTTATCTGGTCAATGTTTAGTGGGGGAGATTGAGTTGGGATTGAAATAGACCACTTTTGATTGTGGCCCAATCCTCTTCCTCAGAAGTTTCGTTTTCTGTTTTTTCTATTTGGATTTTATCTCTTTTCTCACCTTTCGTCAGGTGGTACCCTCTTTGTTTCCCATTAGGTCCAAGCTGCTATTAACATTAGTATCCTAATTGGGTAATTTCTGACTGGGATTGATTGTTATGGGATTCTGTTTGATACTCTCTTGGGGGTGGGGTTTATTATTATCATTTTTACTAGTTATTGGGGGTGGCATTTCGGTAAATTCGTCCACTTCGTTGTGCCTGGTGGTCTGGGTTAAATTTATTTTGTTATTTTCAATTGTTGGTGATTCTGGTTGGGAAATGGTAGAGTTTTGATTATTGGTATTTAAAATAATTGGTTTTGATATGGTTGTCGGGATTGAGTTGGTGTTCATCTGAGCGATTGACTGTGTTGGTATTTCTTCCACTGTTGTCAGTCTTCTGCATTTGGTAAGCAGATTCTCCTAGAAAGATTCTTCGTTGTCGTGTTTTATAATGAGAGAGTCTGAGGGTGGATTTTGGGGTCATATGCTTTGACGAATACGAATCGTCTAAAGCTATAGGATATGTTTAAATCTCTCCTCCTGCATTCCTATTCGAATGAATTGCATATCCCGGACATTATTTCAAATCCTGTTTGGGCTAAAAATATGATGATATTTCTTGGGTCGATTTGATTTCCAACTGCTATTTTTGTATTGGAGATGCTCTCGAACACAATTGCCTGTTTTTTTTGTAGGGAATGTTGGAATAACTGTTGTGGTTTTTTGAGTTATTTGTGCGTAGGATGAGGTGTTGTTGGAAAAGGTTGAGGTCATTTTTTTTGGGGTTTTTTAGTAGATTTTAGTGATGTTTTTGGTGTTTATTTGATTGGGTTCACTCACCGGATTGTGAGCGAATTTGGGCCTGGCTTGACTATTGTCGGTTTCACTATTTTTAGTTCAAACTTGATTTTCACTGTTATAGATCAACTGCCTTTGACCGAGGTCAGATTTTGAAGTTTAATTCTTTTGAATTTACTATAAATTACCCAATTTGGTAGTCCTAGCTTTATAAATAACAAATTTCGTATTTATCAATTGGTGTTCCAACGTTGATGTAATCTTTTACAGAAAATCCATACTGTAAACAATTCAACGATTGACTACTAAATATTATCTATATACAACAAAAACAATTACTTTCTCAATATCACTTTATTAAATATCAACGTTATTACAAATTTATTTCGGCTTAAAAAAGCTAGCCAATGTTGCCTGTTTTTTCCCGGATTTTCCCGCTTTATTCCCAGCTACTTCCTCCTTAACTTTCTTAGTAACAGCTACTTCCTGCTTCTTGTTGACATCGACTTTTTCAACAACCGGTTCTGGCTCTTTTTCGGTTTCAAAAACATCAACTTTTCTTGTAACTAAAACAAGAATTCTCTTAACTAAAAATAATTTCAACCAATCTAAAAGTTTACCGAGGAAACCCTCCTCATCCCGATACGTTTCCGTTACTTGTTTCTTGACACGATTTGTATTAGTGGCAGGTTGCGGAGTTGGTGGTATTACTTCTTCTTCCTCATCCGAAATCAATTGAGACCGATCAAAAATTTGCTCTAAAACAATAGTCAACTCAATAAGATCTGAACTTATTTTTTTCCTGTTATTTTCCCACCTTCTTCGCTACTATCTTCGTCGCAAACATCAAGAATTCTCTTGTGTTTTTTCGACGGAGGTAACGTATTCTTTTCTTTTCCTTTTCGGCCGCGTTTTTTCGTCGCCGATTTACTCTTTTCCACGGGCTTCACTTCAGGAGTGTTTGGAATAAAATCGTCTTCCTCGTCATCAGTGTCTATTAGTTTAGTTTTGATTGGAGATTTTCGATTGGTTTTATCGCCTTGGGGCGATTGATTTACGGTTTTGTTGCCACTGGTATTGGGTTTAGTGTCTTTTGATGATTCGGAAACTTCTGGTTTTTGTTTGGGACTAATATTTGGGGTGGACGTTTGACCTTTTGGAGATTTTTGGAAGAAACCAGCAATGCCTTTGCCTTGAGGTTTTGGCGGCGGTTTTTTAGGCTTTTCTTCTTGCTTATTTGCCTCTTTGATCTACAAAAGATTTACATAATTTAATCATGTTTAGAACTCTAGATTATCGCCATAAAATTTAGAATAAATGATCACCTAACTACCTATTATAACAATTGTAACTACTGTAATGAAAATATAAACATTTTGGTTCTAAAAACATAGAAATATGATTCTAAAGCCTCGCCTAGTGATCTAGGTGTTCCATCACACTATACAGATAATAATCTATTGCAAAAAAAGGATTTACATTGTCTTTTTGTTCATTTTTCTTCGACTGATCCTGAAACATTTTCGATAATGATTGTGTCCCATTTTTCTTGAACGACTGAGCATTGGAACTGCTCACTTTAGGAAGTTCAGGATTTACTTCTGTCAACGGTTTTGGTTTCAATGAAGGATCTTTGGTGATATCCTGGTTAAAATCGATCGTTCCAATACTAAAAAAATTGATTTTTTATATCAATTTGCAATTGTAAGTAATTGATTTCTTTACTATTTATGATTAGTAGTTTTATCAACATTATAAAGATAATATAAACTAGAACAATCCGTTTCTTTTTGTATAGAATAAACATGTTTAAATAAAACGGAATGGAAAAGTTTTTCAACATTCTTCACGGCAGTGTTCCGCACTAATTGTACCGAAATTTCATTGGACGATTTTAATTTTCCGCCGATTAAATATGTGATGGTCAAATCTCGTTTATGGCCGGTTTTATTGTCCTCGGCATACTGCTGAAGAAGTTCTTTGGCGTAATTAACATGGATTTCCAATTCGGAGCTCAACCACTTGTAGGTAATCTGCCGAAAAAAATAATTGAAAATATTTGATTGAGGAATGGAATTTTAATGGAATTCTTACAATTTTGTCCTCATCTTCAACGAATTCCCGTAATTTTAACAAATAAGTGTCAAACGTTGCCGTATCCATCATTTTTGACACACGGCCATTCAAACGTATTGTTAAAAATTTCCCGCTTAATCTAGTAACTTTTTTGGTTTTGATTTTTAGGTTGGCCCTATGTTTTTTTGAAATTTCAAAAAAAAAAATAGCCGAAAAACAAATTTTTCGAGGAAAAATGGATCGAAATGAGGCAAGTACGAGTAAGGCGTTGAAAAGGAAACGAGAAGATGAAATTATTGCAAATATTTCTGCTTCGTATAAAGTGGTAAGTTGGGGATGTTGATTGGGGAAAAAATGGAAATTGTCATAGCCTCCTTAGAATGATCCAATTGATCCAATCAAGGGCAGATTTAATTTCCAAAAAAGAGGATATTCCAATAAATTTATAATAAAAAAGACTAAAATTTAAACTTTAGAGGTATCTTATTGCCTTGCAGTAAACAGTCCATGACGTGGACCAGTGACATCCTGTTGGAAAAATCAATTTCAAGAAGCCTCAAATATTTGTACTCTTTCCACCAGGATATCCCGTCCCCGAACGTTTCCATTTGTTTCGACTATCTTCTCAACAATAATTCGTTTTAGGATTTGATCAAAGATTTGCTGAAAGCCAAATTTTCCGACGCAAAAACCAAAATCAACAAAGATGGACTAAATTTGGCGAGTGAATTGCTGAAAATATTAGTGGTCGATACAACTTTGAGAGCTGCCAAAGTCACCTTCGAAGAATGTCGAACGACAATAACATGCGAAGATGTTGAAACAGTTCTTCCTCAAATCGTAAAGAATAAAAAACCGCAATTTAAGCATATGTTCTCGGCAAAAAGTACATAGAAGCCAAATTGATAGATTAGGTTCTAAATATGATTTCTGCCAGGAATTTGGCACTGGGAGACGTAGCGTCTTCCCTAAAATTAAATTTTTCATTAACTTTTGAAAATGATTATCCAAAAGAAAGCTGAGGATATTTCCCGGCTCATGTGTACTTTAGCACACCCACAATCTGGCAATGTTGCATTTTCGACTTTGTTTTTAATTTAATTCGCGATTAAATAGATCCATAATGAAAATGTAGCCACAAAAGAGAGAATTATAGCATATTAGAATTGAATTAACAAAAATATCGCGAATTAAATTAAAGACAAAGTCGAAAATACAATATTGCCAAATTGTGGGTGTGCTAAAGTACACTTGAGCCTATTTCCCAAAAAGGATTCTTTAATAATTTTAAAATAACAACGACTGTACTATTACAAAAAGAACAAATTTATTTTATTTCTTATATTACAGATGTTGGATTTTCCTTAAAAAAAGTACAAACACAACTACGAAATCTCTACGAAAACACTTCAACATCACTTCCGCCTCCAATCTCTAAAAAGTCATCTTCATAACTTTGAATCATTCGAATACTTTGTTCGGGATTTGGATGTGCTGTGATTTTTGGTACGACCACTTCCACCATTTCGTCGCTGCTCGCCTCTTTACCATCGGTGACCGGAGACGGGGGAGGATTACTAACATGTTCGTCGATTCGATCGTTACTATCGCGTCGCGATTTGCCCCCCTTGGCCAGCTCAATCTCGGCTCTACATAACAAATTCGGCAAATGATTCGAACCCTTCGCCCCGTCACGATTCGCCATGCGTGATTTACGACGCAAATTTGCCTTTTTCTCCTTTTTCGTTCGCCGTTCTTCCTGGAAAATGTCACGTTTTTGATCTTCGGTCAGTTCATCGTCACGTTTCACTAGGAAAAAGTAAACACCGCCGGGCGTACGACGACGAGTTTGATTCTACAATCAGTTTTAGTAATTAGCATAAGATTTATATTTATGATAATAAAATACCATTATAAGCATTCCACCATCGGCTTCAATTGATTTGGTTTGATTGAAAAGTTTAATCGCCTTTTCTTTACCCGAAACACTTACGATTCTTTCTAAAAACAAAGAATTTTAAGTGAAAAAAATCAAATTTCCTCTGATAAATATTTACTTAATAAATCATCTTTTTCTTCGAATAATTTATTGGAAATATCAGTCGCGACTTCGTCTTCAGTGTTTTCCATGGTAACAGTGAGGTCCAGAAGTAGTCGAGGAGATCCTTTTTTCTCTTCGTCATCATCGAGCGAAGCTCGTTTTCCTAAACGTAAATGCACGTTGGACCGATCATCAAATGTACGTTTATTTCGAATTCTATCCGGTACGTTGTACGTTTCGACATCTCGAGATCGATCCACGTTGGCCACATCGCAGCTGACAAGATTTTCGGTGAGGGAATCCTCTTGGGCACGATTGCTCCAAATATTGTACTTGTTCGGTTTTTGACTTCGACTCATCGGCCGCTTATAGCGTGGACGTACTTTTGGCTTTTTCGGCCGAAATGTATTCGTATCGGAGTCGCTATCCGAGTCGTTCGAACGACTCTCGTTGGCCTCGTCGCTGTGATATCGGTCATATTCGTCGATTTTACTGGCGTGGATATTTTGAGCGTGCAGAAAGGTAGGACGCTCCAGGGGTATATAGCCGGAAATTTCATCATCGGAAGAAATCTAAAATCATGATTGTTTATAAAATGTACTATATGGGTTACGCTGGTGGCGTACTTCTCCTTCACTTTTGTCGTCTTCGACGACATCAATTTCCACGTCCATTATTTACTAGAAACAACCGATAGAAATCAAACTTTTGTGATTATTTCGTTAATAATATGTACAAAGAGTATTCTAAGCAAGTTTTTCCGGTTAATCCATACAAATTTTACTTAAAAATTCGATTTATATTCTTAAGGTTAATTTTTTGATTCCATTTGTCAAATTTGTTTGATTCGCTGTCCAGACGTTTATTTTTTAGTAAACTTTTGTATTGTAGTAATAACGTAATAATGGTGAAAGATATACGAAAAAAATATACGTTTATTTACATAGTGCAAGTGGAACGTATTTCCGGAAAAACAGAATGTCCATGTAAATTTAGTGATACAATAAATTTCACTAAAAACAATTGTGTATCTTTGTTTTGACTTAGTATTTACATATAGCTTTGGCTCACTCGTCGATTTCAGTTGGGTGAAATTAGTAACTAAATTTGACATATTTGTCATCATGAAGAAAAATGATATAACCTGTATTGAAAAACTGCGATAAGTTAAAATAAAATTATCTATGAAAAAAATGTGCAATAATTTATTGACGCGGCAATGAGTTCGATTCCGCCTCCAACCAAACCCCCTCGCGGGGTTAAACAAACTCGCGAAACGGTAATTACAAAAAATTCCCAATTTTTCCATTGGACCAAAAATTTTTTTTTAATTTTTCCCCAGAGTGGACTATTAATGTCCGTAATTCGCACGTTATCAGCCAGCGAAACCAACGAACAACGAGATCGAGAAAAATCCAAACTCGAAAATGAATTCAAACGTAGTGATCGTAAACTCGACGAATTGGTCGCAGTCCACGACGAAAACCTAACGAAAGTAATGCAAATCTTTACGACATTATCGGCGCAAGTTAGTACAGCCCGAGAAAAAATCCATGCGGTCAAAGAAAACATAATCGCTTGCAAAGCATTGCTACGATGTCGCCGAGATGAACTCCACAAACTTTGGTTCGAAGGTGTCGAATACAAATACATGCTACAACTCCTAGAAGAAATGTCCGTTTTACTCTATAAAAAATACCTAGTTTTAATGATATTTCATATTTTAGAGAACAAATGAATGAAGTTCCAAGCCAATTAGCCTCGTTTTTATCGAAAAAACACTACCTTCATGCCACTAAGTTACTAGTTAGCGCCGTATCACTTGGTAAAGGGACTCTAGATGGCGTGGAAGCCCTACGAGAACTTAGCGCCGAATTAGAACTAAAAAAACAGCAGTTGCACATCAAGTTGTTGGAGGAATTAAATCGGCATTTATATCTTAGAGCCAGCCAAGAGGCATTCCAGTTACGGCGACAAGGCTCTGGTCGTGATCCGGCTTTATTGGCATCGCCTTTCCAACGAGAAGCCGAATTACGGGCGTCGGCTCGGTGCCGACCAAACGCCAAAGCTAAACGGTCCCTTTTGGACGTGGTGGGTCGTGATCAAGCCCAAAGCGACTATAAAATCGAGGAAAACATCAACGGAGATCCCGAGGAAAATTCGTCACATTTTATGGCCATTTTGGTTGAATGTTTCATTTTACTGGATAAAGTCAATGAGGCGGTGGAGGTAAAATACTTTCCTGTGATATTGTACGATTATTCCAAGATTCCAAGATATTTCCAAGAAATGTATAGGATTAAGTAACCTTTAAGTGTTTTTCATCTAAGATAGTCATACACTTAATCTTACACCCCTAATTCATATAGTAAGGGAATAATGGGGGTGACACCTCCTTAAGGTAAATATTTTTTTTCTCAGTATCTATTGAAGATATCTAATAAACTAATTATATTATTTTTTTTAGAATATGTGCAGTATTAAAAACTGTAGAAGACTAGAAGTATATTTGGGGTGGTTTTTAAACCAACCCCCAAAGTGACACCTACCAAAAAAATATATCTTATATTAAAGTTACAAAATGATCGAATTAGTGGAACATAGTTGAAAAAAATAATAAAAATCAATTACGGATACATGCATGCATTTTAGGGTGGTCCTTAATAGAGGTGTTTGGCGAATTTCTTTGCTCCCAGGGGCTCAAATTCTTCCAAGTTGATAAAAAAAAAATCTCTGAAAATTTGAGCTCTTAATATTCACTTTAAGATAGTTCGCTTTCCAACTTAAGTTTCTTATGGAAATAACGTAGCAAAAATTAAATTTTTCTATAGAATTCCATAAGTCAGCGACAAATAAATCGAAAGTAAATAATCGTCTCATGTTTATTGTAAATTTAACGTTCTACAAAAAGGAGCTCTTATGATTTTTCGCTAAATCTATTGGCTTAAGAATCGCGAAGATCAATATTAAACGAGATATTAAGTCTTGAATTGATTTTTCTAAAAAAAGATTTTAATAAGTTTAAATCAATGATCGGCAAAAATTTCACAGAAAAATCAATTCAAGGCTTAATAACTCGTTTAATATTGATCTTCGCGATTTGGTCTACAG
Source organism: Sisyra terminalis (assembly GCA_958496175.1). Classification (NCBI taxonomy): domain Eukaryota; kingdom Metazoa; phylum Arthropoda; class Insecta; order Neuroptera; family Sisyridae; genus Sisyra; species Sisyra terminalis. The sequence goes on from OY292276.1 coordinate 60,240,412, forward strand.
GAACTTTTTTGTAGGAAATCAAATTCTCTACAAGTTTTTCATTTATAATTTTTCCGTAGCTCTTGTTATTTACGAGATAAATGCAAAAAAAAACGCGAATTTTATGGAAAAATCAGGTTCAGTGGCCCGTACTACCTGACCGGTGTGAGTTACGACTTTGTCGCAATGGGCACTTTTGTAGAGCGTTTAATTCTGAGCAAAAACCATCGTCGGTAAAAGCGATCCCATCAAATGCCGCTGAGATATAGAAATTTAAAAATAAAAAATCAGAGTTTCCGTGTATTTTCAATGGGAAATCTTTACACGTCTTGGGCGAGGACTTAAAATTAGGGCTCAAACTTTCAGGGAATTTTCAAACATTCAAATTTCACGATGGGACCAAAAAAAAAACACCCTAATAGTTACGTTAAGGATTGTCACCCCCATTATTGTCCTATTATAAGGGTTAGGGATGTGAGATTAAGTTATGGCTATTTTAGATGAAAAACATAGTGCAATTTTCAAATACTTAATCGGTTAGATTTTTTGAATTTTCCCACGCACTGTTTCAATACGCATGCGCCTGATTTGGCATAAATTTGATCTGAATTTGTTTTTTTCAACCGTTTTTTATAATACAAAGTATTGAATCGGAAAATTGAAGATTATTTACTAGAAAAGCTGCTAAAAGTCAAAGTAAAGGCCTTTCAGGCCTTAAGACCTTTTACTTGAGACCTTAGTTTTGTTCCAGGAAGCGCTAATGTTGATTTTTTATTGAAAAAATGTGGGCTTACATCGGGTGGCGTCATCGGATACGACGCTGTATTTTAGGCCAATTTTTTTATGAATTCCTTAAGAATTTGAACTTTTCATGAGTTTACTGATTTAGTTTGGATATTTGTCTATAAGTTTATGCAAAATTTTTGGTATGATTGATTTTCTTTTTGGGTCAAAATTGTTTGAAACAAGTGGTCTCTGTAAGGTCCATTGGATGCTTAAGTTTGTAAGGTTTTTTTTATTGATTAAATAGAAAATTTTGAATTAAAAAGTATTTAACTACTTAGTTCATATATTAAACTATTGGTTTAAGTAAAATTTGTGGAATGGTTGATTAATTTTTTGGGGGAAAAGGGTTTGGAAAAATGAGTATGCATTGTTGGTATGGGAGGCATGATATTAATCGATTTTTTTCTAGTATTAATTTAGGAAATTTCGTAAAAAGTTTTTTATTGCAATTTAATTTGAATATTTTTCTTTAGATTTGTGGAAAGTTTTTTGGGTAATTTTTATTTTTATATATAAAAAAAGCCACTAGAAATTTTGTATTCACCTATGTTAAGATTGGTTCTTAACATTGACGAATTATTTTTAGTGAATGGCTAGGAAATTTGGCCTTAAAAATATTATTGCGATATAATATAGTTATTTTTCTTTAGATTTGTGCAAAAATTTTGGGGTTTTTAACAATTTTTTTTTTTGGAAAAAGGGTTTGGAAAAATGTTTACGTCTAACCTAATTCGACCTATAACATTGTCGATTTTTTTCATATTAAATTATTAGATAATTTGGTCTTAAATTTTATAATAAGATAGTTTGGATATTCTTTTGTGGATTTATAAAAGATTTTGTGGGAAATTACTTTTTTTCCTAAAAAAAATAAGAAATTCATTGACCTAAGTTTGGATCTCAATTTTCAGGCTATCAAAGTGGAGATGCAAGCCCAATTGTTGATGATTATCGACCGAACCACCAAAGACATCGAGGCGAATTTATCCCAAGGAAATAGTCAAAACAATTTGCTGGAATTACTTGAAACAGTTTTCGAACAATTCCGATCCGTGGCCAAGGCCCATCAAATTTTATTGCAACATTTCAAACGGGCATTACAAGCGCACAAAATGGACGCCAAACTATACGAAATGCAAGATTATTGGTCAAAATTACAGGCGGTGGTAGGCAAATTTATTTTCTATTATGAATTCTAAAAATTGATTTTTTTCTTTTGCTTTTAGTTACAACTGTTGTTGACTAATTATTTGGATATACAAAATCTATCGATGGAATCGGTTCAAAGCGATACGTTCACCGAATCGGCCGATATTTCTTCGTATTTTTCACGGAAGAAAGTCCAAAGGTTTACGATTAAATGGTTGAATAAGTTTGTGTTAAAAATGAACTCCAAGTACAGGAAAAATGGAATTTATTTTCTGGACACGAACTTATACAATCGCCGAAAATGACTGAAAACTTTCTCTAATTGTTTTATAATTTTAGTAAGAAGAAAGGGTCGTTATTTAAATTTGATACCCCAACGCATGGTGTTCATATTTTAAAGGATGATTCGGGAAATACAGGGCGAGGAAATCGGGAAAAGAATTTCATTTGTACGCCAGATCCGAATAATATTATTTATATTTATATAACATTGGCGAAGTTTATTGATGAAATCGAAGAACAAATGGAACTTCCAGCTAATGAAGCATGCACGTTAAATCAATTCGTCTATGATTACGTTTCGGATGTTTATCTAAGTCGAATTCGCCTAGAAATGTCAAATCGCGTGGAAAACGCCGTGAAAAGTTCAGACGCATGGAAAGCGGTTACGTCGGCCGACCAAATGCGTGACTTGAAGGTGTCGAAACCGCTTTTGGAAAGTGCTGTGACGGTTGAGACTTGCGTTAAAGAATGGTACGAATTAATGAAGGCATTGCCCCCGCATTCCGGCCGAATAGCCACGGCGACGATTAGCACATTGCAGTCATATCGGGACGCTTGTCAAGCAGCCTATCGGGCCATTGTACAACCGGTCGGCGATGAACGTCGCGTCGTCTGCAGTGCCGCCTGGCTTAAAGACGAAGACATCAGTCGCTTCCTGAAAACATTGCCCAATTGGACCAATTTAAAAACAAAACGTCACAAATCGGTGGCGGTGAATCGGAAGAGAATTGCCACGACTACGTCGACGGTGATTGGCGGCGATGCCGCCGAAGAGGAAGAAGAAAGTCCGGCCGATATTCGACAACGAAATTTACATGAAGCGGAAATTCTGGCCAGTAATTTGGGCGAGGGCGGCATTAGCGTTCATGAAATTCTTAGTGATATGGGTGCGTTGAAATGTTTGGCCCAATTGGAAGAAACAATGGTGAGGATTGATGATTTTTATTAAGTTCTTAGATCATTGAATTATATTTTTAAGGAATGGTTTTCGGACAATGTGAAAATGTTCTCGGATAAAATCGCCGCCGAACCAATCGTTGTCGTTAAACATTCGAACAGCGATGGCGTAAAGATGGACAGCATTGCCAGTGATTTGTCGAATTTGGTGCAAGATTTTGATGATATTGCCGACACGTGTTTGTTGGTGCTACACTTGGAGGTTCGCGTGCAATGTTTTCACTATTTGTTGAACAAAGTAACGGCCGGTGGAAGTATGAATGGCACGTCCGTGACGGACGGCACGTCGTCGATGCAGGAAGCCGATCCAAAAGTACAACAGTTGGGCCGCGTTTTGGCCGCAATCGATGAGGCTGTCACGTCTTGTTTACAGCCTCATAAATGTAAAGTAAGAATGCATTTTTTTCCAATGTTTTTTTTTCTGGAAGAGGTGAGGAGGAAGTTAAAGGGTCTAGCCGGATCCACATGGCGAGTTGGCCACCAAATAGGAAGCTATGTGGAAATTTATGTTAAAATGTCGGCTTGATATACAAACACATTTTATATACTTTTCGCGACCAAATTCCTCGTTGACCTGGAGATACGGGCAAAAATGTCCGACCGCATGGCTATTTTTCAAAGTTATATATCTCAAAAACTAATTAAGCTAGAGAAGTGAAACTAACGCGAGGCGTTAGATTATTTTATAGAGTATATCATATATTTTTTTGAAATTTTTAGAAAAAAAAAATTGTTCAAAAAAAAATCCAAAAAACAAATGAAAAATTTTTTTTTGTATGTGTTCTCTGAAAATGACAATCACGAAAAAAATATATTTTATGCTTCTACATGAGCACTATGACTCATAAAAATTGCGTGAAAAAATAGTGGGTGCAACACCTTGAAAAAAAATAAAATGTGATTTATGCCTAATAGTATACATCGGTTTTATTTTTTTTTCGAAGTGTTGCACCAACTTTTTTTTCACAAAACTTCAATAACAAATAGGCCACATATAGGAGCAAAACATATATTATTTTCATAATTGTAAGTCTAAGGAAACATCAAAAAAAATTATTAGTTTTTTTGGTTTTTCTATATTTACTCTTAAGATGATTACTTTCTAGATCAAAATAATTGATCCCAAAAGAAAAAAAAATAACTAGTGTTCAATTTTTATTAAAATATGAATAAAAAAAAATTATCGTCACTGCTATAATTTATTACAATTGGAATATTATGGACCTAAAATAATTTAGTTAGTATATCGTAGGACGCAGAATTCTGAATAATTATTGTTCATTTGAAAAATAACAAATAAAAGCTGTTGTATGAGAACAATATCCCACTGTAAAATTTCTTTTGGAGAATCACAGGAATAACGGAAAATACTGTTGCAATTTTTACCATTCGAAATATAATCATTGGATATACGACCGTCTTTGCTATTTATATAAATGTCTTGATTTTACTTCTACCCTAATGATATTAAGTGCTTATTTTACACATTTTTTTAAAATATTATTTGATAGTTCATTTATTCGCCCACTTTCGGTAGAACCTGTAAAAATTTTGGTATGACCCAATGAATAATATCCTAAGCTAAACGAAGAAAACCAAGTAATTCAGATGTCGGCAATATATACGCAGAATTAATTGTAGACGCATAGTATTCCAGTGGTAATAAATTATAGCAGAGACGATATTTTTTTTTTATTCTTATTTTAATAAAAATTGAACACTAGCTGTTTTTTTTTTCTTTTGGGATCAATTATTTTGATCTTGAAAGTAATCATCTTAAGAGTAAATATAAAAAATAAAAAACTAATAATTTTTTTTTATGTTTCCTTAGACTTATAATTATGAAAATAATATATGTTTTGCTCCTATATGTGGCCTATTTTTTATTGAAGTTTTGTCAAAAAAAAGTTGGTGCAACACTTCGAAAAAAAAATAAAACTGAGGTATACTTTTAGGCATTAATCACATTTTATTTTTTTTCAAGGTGTTGCACCAACTATTTTTTCACGCAATTTTTATGAGTTATAGTGCTCATGTAGAAGCATAAAATATATTTTTTTCGTGATTGTCATTTTTAGAGAACCCATAAAAAAAAATATTTCATTTGTTTTTTGGATTTTTTTTGTATAATTTTTTTTTTCTAAAAATTTCAAAAAAATATGTGATATACTCTGTAAAATAATCTACAGCCTCGCGTTGGTTTCACTTCTCTAGCTTAATTAGTTTTTGAGATATATAACTTTGAAAAATAGTCATGCGGGGTGAAATTTTTGCCCATATCTCCAGGTCAACGAGGAATTTGGTCGTGAAAAGTATAAAAATGTGTTTATTTATCAAGGTGATATTTTAACATAAGTTTCCACATAGGTTCCTATTTGGGGGGCCAACTCGCCATGTGGATCCTGCTAGACCCTTTATTGGTTTTTTGGCAAACCACAGTCTTACCTGATTTGAATATACCACGTTGCAAAATAGTTCTAAACTCGCAGCGCTAGCATCGAGTTTTTAACCAATAGGATTAATGTATTTAAGTTTTCACAGCCTAGTTGATCTTATAGTAAATCTTTTTAAGAAAATCGTATCGATTGATGCACGTGGCTGGTAATAGAAAACTTTCGTCCCTTTACCTCTTTTCCTAGTGCAAACTTTAAAATACTAACTTTTCTTTTTTCATTTTAGTATATTTTTGAAGGTCTTGGCAATTTGATTGCCAAGATTTTGATAAGTGCCTCCCAGTATATGGACAAAATCAATGTCTCCGGAATCGAAAGTATGTGTCGTAACGTTTTCGCCTTACAACAAACGTTAACGAACATCACCATGTGTCGAGAAGTGGCGTTAGATCATGCTCGACACTTTTACGAATTGTTTTATTTAACTCCAGAGGTAAATATTTCTAGGATGTTGACTCTTGGTGTCGGGCATTGGGGGTCGACGAATAAGCCTTTTAAAATTGTATCCTTCCTCTAATTTTGCAATGTTTTTACTTGTTAAATTTAAGCCAGAAGTTCTCAATATTTTGGGACTCTTTTTCAATGGAAAACACTTGCTTGTAGGCATTAAAATTCGTATTGCACCACGTGCATTGAATAATATAGGAGTACTCGAGTATTACAGATGGAGTACTCCTCTATGTATGCCGATAAAGCATGGATTTTTATGTCTACAAGCTTTTGAAATGTAGTGTAATCATACCGGAAGACAATTTAAAGTATATTTAGGCTAATGTTGATAAAAAGTGCTAATCCCGGAAATTTCAATACTTTAGTTTCATATCTTATAGTCGAAAGTATCGTCTTTTGCAAACTATCCATGTAGGAAAGAACCAAAGCAAATTGGTCGGAAAAATATGTTCAAAAAATTTGCCCAAGGAACAGTTTTGATATAGAAGATCTTTTTAAACTTGTCATTGGCAGAAAATGATCGAAGAAGTGTATATATTATTAAAAGATCAAAGTTTTTGAATTTATTGGATAAAGGTATACGAAAAAGTTGTCAATATATTTCCACATTGTACCATCATTCCAACAATCTTAATATATACGACATACGTGGAAAAATCCAAGTGGAACTTCAAAATGATCCTACATTAATCAATATGTTTTACTTTGTAGGAAATTTTGGCCAATATCATGGAAAAAGGTCCTGAATTCTCCGAATTAGAGTACATGAATGCATTCCAATTGATAAGTCGAAGTCAAACGGGCAAAAGCTCCGAAACTGCCGTCAACGTACACCTGGAGCGCTTATCCGACATTCTGGGCGAGGTGGGCGTTACAGTTTAGCAACAGGTGCGGGATATATAGACAAGAGTAGAAAAAAACCAACAAATCTTATACTCTCAAAATTAGTAATTAAACGTAACGAGCAATTTAATTAATATTTATAAATATATATATATAAAAAAAATGGAAAATAGCAAATGAAAAGTGTATTTTTTTTCCGCTCTTATCACTAGGTAAGTGTTATAAATATAAATATATATATAATTTAGTAGAATACATTTTTTTTTTTGATTAATATTATTGAGAAAAATAAAACTAAATTATATTTAAAGTTTTAAAATGTCTTTCTGTGAATAGCTCGATGCCCCTCCGCCTCGTATTCCCTTTTGCTAACCCACATCTTTTTGAACGTATCCAAAGACGCTAAAATCGAGCCGCCAATCCAAGTGGAGTATAGCCGTTCCTGCGGTGCCGAAATCTGCCAAATTAAATGTAAAGATTGCAAGAAATTGAAATTTCAAGATAATTTTAGATGACTGAAGTTTTCACTGGGTCTGTAATTATGGCAGGTCAGTCAAGGAAATGTGTTTTTCTTTTATCTACCTATTTGGTAGGATATTGATTAAATGTACAAATCTTTTAAATACCAAGATATACAGCTTTTTTTTTCAAATTTTTTAATTTTTCAGATTTCCCTAACAACCCTCAAGACTATTATTACTTTTATTTGGGGTGAGATACAAAATTTCTAAGACTATGAATGATCCTGCTATATTTTAGACTTTGAATACAAGTTTTGCCACGGAAAACTCTTGACTGATCCGAAGTTACGCCTCTAGTGAAAGCCTCAATCAAAGAAATAACATATAATTACTTTTATTTTAATATCTTTCGGTGCTAGTTTTCGAATTTCACCGAGTAAACGATCGCCGAAACCTTTGAACAAAGTGGAGCCGCCTGATAGTACAATGTTTTGGAATAGCACTTGACGCAGATCTAAATCCGATTTTTGTATTGAGTACATTAGAACCTCGTGCAAGCCGGGATCTTCTTCACCGATTAAATCGGGTCGGAAGAGGACTTCGGCGGCGCGGAATCGTGCCGGACCCACTTGCAAAGTGTTGCCATCGGGTAACTTATATACAACTTGTTCCGTGTTTATGGTCTCCTCTTTTTGTGGATTCGTCGCTAGATAACATGCCTTTTCCTTGATTGTTCTAACTATTTCGAATTCGGCGGAAGTGTTGAAGTTGACGCCTTCTTTGCGTAGAAGAAGTCTGGAAGAAGTTTTTGATTAGACTTGTGGAAGAGATTTGGGAAGAGGGTATTTACTTTAAGTGTCGTGTGACGTCACGGCCGGCTATGTCGACTCGCATGATGCTGTGGGGCATGGCGAAGCCTTCGAAGATGGGCACGGCGTGGGTGACTCCGTCGCCGGAATCGAGCACCACGCCCGCGGTGCGACCGGTTGCGTATAGACTAAGAACGGCTTGCATTGATACAAACATAGCAGGCACGTTGAAGGTTTCGAAGAAAATTTCAGCGGCTTTTTCCCGATTCTTGCGAGGATTTAATGGAGCCTCTGTGAGTAGAACCGGATGCTCTTCGGCGAAAGTTGATAATTGGTCTTTACTATAAATATAATTCCATATTCGTTCCATATCGTTCCAGTCTGTAACAACGCCATGTTCCATGGGATATTGTAACTTTAACAGTCCACGATATTCTTCAGCCTTAGGTCCGACAAATAAATCACCTTCGAGCGCTCCGGCCATTACACGAACATGTTTTGGCCGACCAATACTAAATTAGGGAATTACATTATTCACCAGGTGATTAATTTTAATACCGTTAGCATATAAAAAAAATTGTTATAGTAAAATCAAAAGTTGAGACTTACTAGTTTGGGAAACGGCATTTGGGTATTTGATCCCCGGCGAAGCCGGCTTTAATAACCCCCGACCCCTGAAAGGGGACGAAATAGGAAATGTATTAGTAAGTTGAAAGAAGAAAAAAAATGTGACTTAAGACTTACATTGTCAATAACGACCGGTTGGTTGATAATCACATCGTACGGTTCCATAATTTAAAATCTCTAGTTATTTAAATAAATTAGAATTAAGTTTAAAAAGTTTTCACACGCCTTTCAATATTTTCCTAGTGTTCGTGCAGCGATCTTCGAATGACAACGAACCGCGATGACATCAGTGAGAAGTTGTAGGGAAATTTGGTTTTTCCCAGAAAACTACCAAAGATTCGCTGGTAAGTTGGTGGCACTTACCCGCTTTTTTCAAATTATTTATCTATCGCAAAAATGAAAGCAATCATGCCTTTTGCTTTTTGAAATGAAAATTATGGCAAATGATATTTCTTATCAATATTTTTGATTGGTAAATTAAATTAGAAGTAAAACAATATGCTTGTGTTTAGGCAACCTGTTTTACATCCACAAATGTCTTGCCCTTGTTGCATACATATACTCCTTTAAAATAGATCATAAATTTTGAAAGTGGGATTAATTAATTTCAAGAATATTAAACAAATTACCCCTTCAGAATTATCTATATACTAATATATAATATTCTTACGTCTGTCTGTACATTTCGATTTTGAACCCAATTTTACGGAAAATATTTGTTTCAAGAGGCCCTAATTTCAAATTTATCATTTTTAAAATTTTTGTCTGTCTGTCTGTCTGTGTGTCCCGATTTAACTAAAGAACGGAACAACCGAATTCAATGAAATTTGGTATTAAGATACAACACAATTTCCCACAGACTATAGGCTACTTATCATTCCAAAAAAATAATAAGGGAAGGTATTCCCTGGGGATGAAAACAAAAATTTTTACACTAGACAGGTGAGTTATATATCATTGGAAAAGTAATTTAAAGTTAAAAAATAATCTGTAAAAATATTTTTAGTTGAGCTGATAAAAAGCACAGTAAATTCAATTTAAGTTTTAAAAAATTGCCTCTTTGAAATATAAACCTATATATATATAAACACATAGTTGATGTTAATAGCGTAATGGCTTACGTATCAAACATTCTGATGCTCCTAATTATAAAGATGGGGGTTCGAATCTTACAGTAATTTTTTTTTTTTAACAAAATTGTTGTAAATAGACCCTTAGAGTTGCTCAATAAGGAAATATTAACGTTGACAAAATAGTGTTTTTAAGTATGATTATGTTTTTTGTAAAAGAAATAAGAAAAATATTAATTTTCATATGCCACTACAAAAAGCAAATTTAAAAAGAAAATATAATCTACACCTACGTTACGCAGACGAAGTCGCGGGGATCAGCTAGTATTTAAATAAAATTCACTCAAAATACTTTCTAAAATATTTTTTTATTGTTTCCATTCTCATCACTTTCTTCATAATATTTTCTCTCTATTGCCTTATTAGTTTTTTTTTTTTTATTTTATACAATGTTAATTAAATAAAACATAAAATTATTTACAAATTTTCCAATAAACTAAATTATCACGGTTGGTTGCAACATTATGTAGCACAAATATAATACAATTTATTTTTGTGTGTGTATAGATAAATATTTTTTTTTTTAATTTATATATAACAAAAATATACTTGAAAATATAAATTTATATGGGATTTTCATTTTTTATTAAGCAAGTGCTGATGCCGGCAACGAGCTGTGCTTCGGCTTCATTTTGTTGATAAACACTTTGATACATCCGTTGAAGTCGGCACTGACTAACACGTGTCCACCACAACCTTTTGTATGTTGTTCGACTACAGGATCTTGTTCCTAAAATTAAAAAAAAAATAGTTAATGATTTCGATTAAATGATCATTGTAAATATTTACTTGATCTTCTACATATTCATTCGTTTTAAATCGATCTTCAACCATCTTAATGATAGCATCCGGATTAGGAGCAAAAACTGCACAGGTGACGACCGCATTGTGGGCTTTGATGGCTTCCCAAAAGTCGTTTCGATCTCGACGTACCGAAGAAAATTTTGAGTAGTCATGATTGGTTTTCCATACGTAAATATCTCGATTTTCCGATCCACTAACGATATACTTTCCATCATGACTAAAACTAGCTTTAATTTGACTACTAACATTAACGTAGCCCTTATATTTGCACGACAAATTCAAATCGCGCAAATCATACAATCGAATACGACTATCGTTGGAGGTAACCAAAATTTTATCTTCGCCCGGCATTGGTTCGATGCCACTGATTTTTCGACCAGTGGCATTTCGTCCTCGCGTCGATCGCACGTGGATCTGCGTGTGATATTTTAACTGATCAGTGATGTAGAAAATACACCGTCCATCGTACGATCCGACCACGGCAAATTTTCCGTTTTGACAAAAATTCGCCGCCGTAATTAACTTAGTTTGTCCATCAACTTCATTCCACACGGCAACCTTCTTATCCGGAATATTCCACAGCCGAAGTTTGCCGTCCAGGGAGCCGCTTAAGAAGTAGCGATCATCGCGGGGATGAAACACAATGGCGGTGACAAAATCAATGTGTTGGAAGCAACAAAGACATTCGCTTCGCGTGATATTCCAGAGCCGCACGGTTTTGTCCATCGAAGAGGACAGAAGAAAATAATTTTTCGACCAAGACACATCTAAAAGATCGGACGTATGACCGGTATACGTACAAAACGGTCGTTCCATAAAAATGTGGCGATTGACACTTTGTTCGGCTTCCTCGACCGTAGAGCTGGACGCATTGTCTTGGTTCATCGAGTCCATGTGAAGATTTTCTTGTGATGGAGTTGGTGAGCTTTTTTTTGCATACTTATTCCTCATTGCCTTGAAAAAATTAACATTTTTTAGTACACAACTTGTGGGTATCAAATAAAATTTCCACACATACTTGAAAATACGGATATGCTTCTTTAACCACCCAGACTCGAAGAACTCGATCTTGTCCAGCCGTCGCCAATAGTCGACCACACGTACTAAACTTCATACACCAAATCGGTCCGATGTGGCCGCCATTTCCATCAGATTCGGCATCACCACATCCCAATTCCTGCACGTGTTGCGTATTTTCAAACTCATACGGCCCTTTGTGAGAATTGGACGCTTTTAATTTAATGTTTTGTTCACCAGGATGCACCTCGTCGACGATGACCATCACATCTTCTTTGTGTCGCGCGTGCGAAACTTCATGCGCAATTGACTTAGCTTTGTGCACCGTTTTCTTGACGGTCGAGCCTAGGAAACGTTTCAACTTGGTGGTGCGTTTTCGCATCGAACCAATTTCCAGCTCTTCGCTGGCCGGTATGGTCGATTGCTTGCTGTCAATGCTTTCCTCGTCCGATTCTTTTTCCTTATCGAGACTAGTTGTGCTCACATATTCAGAAGTCAATCGCATTATGTGCAACGATAGCGGATTTATACATTGAGGTAACTTGTCTTCGGCGACACTTAATGGCACACGTTCACCAGTATCAAGATTTAATACGGTGACCTATGAAAAATAATTCAAATAAAATCAAAGATTGCAAATAATAAATAATTTACTTGTTCTAGGATTTCTATGTCGCTGAGAGGTTTTCCCGAATCACTACGCATTCGTACAAACATATTCAACTGTCGAATCATTTCCTCATCTCCAGCAGAACGTCGTCGTTGCTTTGCACTACGTGGACTTGATGTTACTCTATAAAAAAAGATACAATTTTCAAGTATCCTCTGAAGAAGTTTTAAGAACTTACCTTTGCGAACCTAAACTAGAATGTCCAATATGAGAACTGCTCATCGAATTGCCTTGATTATGTAATAATTCATGTTTTAATTTTGCAATTCGATTGATTTCGTCCAACGAAGGACCTTCTGCTTTTGATTTATCCTCGTCTTGCGGCTTCACCACATACTGTCCTTGCGTAGCCGATCGTAAATCCAAATCATTTTCAACTCGCAACGATTTCAATGTACTCGATCGCGAATGATCTGAATAACTATTTCGCAAGCTGGATTTCCCTCCTCCACCTTCATCTGTAGAACGCCGATTTTGATCCAGTGCTTGCGCAAAATCACGGGTGAGCGATTCAATCGTACTGGCCGGACTTGTTAGATCATTAGAATTTTCCGGCTAAAATTACATTTACTTTTATTGTTTTTCTTTTGGGAATTTGATTTTTTTTAATTACCGATTCAGCGACACTGGGTGATGTTTTGGCTCGTTTTTTACGTCGAGGTGGTGCGACAGGATATTGCGAAACTGTTTCGGAATTTGTTTCACGTTTGAGAGAATTATTTCCGCTGGAGGAAGCTTTTGCACTGGCGATCACGTCGGGTTCTTGTAACGGAACTTGTGGCTGACTTTCTTCGGGAGGATTTTGTTTATTGTCTTCGTCACATTTCGACAAGCCTTCTATTGATAGGGTTAACGTGCTGGGAAATTCGGAAATTTCCTTGTTGGAATCGGACGTGGACTCTTTTGAGCTTTGGGAAATTGTTGACATGGACTTGCCATTGTTCGAGGTGGATACTTCAAATTAAAATTATTAATGAAAGAATGTTGTTCTTTTTATTTTAAATTACCAGCAGTGGATGTTCCGCCCAAGATTCTACCGACACGACCTAGAGAACTCATACTCTGGAGACTAATGGCGTCATGCTCGACAATACGAAATGGATGACTGGTTCGAGTTCCAGGATTACCGATTGACGCAAATAAGCCATCGATCGAAGACGTTTGGCTATCGCATGGTGAAATATTTCCGTCGTTAACATCTTCGTCTTCGACTTCTAAACGTTTTCGCAGCTCATGGAGTTTTCTACGTGTCTGCTTTATTTCGGACGTTGATGGAATGGCTTTCTACAAGTGAAATCATATAATTAACTAGTTAGTTGAAGGTAAAAACTTACTTCTTCGGTTTTCTTCAGGTCTTTAACATTTTTCTCGTCGGATGATTCGGTGGAAATGCACGGTTCGGAATCGCTGCGAACCAATTTATTTCCATTGTTCGACTGGCGATGAACGACTTTTGGACTCGATCCTCTAGAAAACGGTAATTTTCATTATTTTTAAAAGGATTTTTTTTTTCGAAAAAAAAATACTTAGTGGTTAGACGTCCTGGGGTTAGATCTTCAGCGTCAAAGAACTCGTCTGAATCACTCGAAGATGACATGTCCGACTGATATGGTGTAGATAGTGCATTAAAAAATAATTTTAATTAAAATTATTTAAAATAAAAATAGATAATTAAAAAAATTAACTCCAGCTGTTTTGGATTGGACTTTTAATAAGTCAGCCATAGAATCCATAGATTTATTTCGACTGGTTCTTGTAACAATTCAGGATTCGTTCAGAACAATTATAGGTAGCGGGAATTGAAGCGAAAATGGGAGATTTTCCACATTTTCCTATATCACTCGTGTATTTAATCGATTCCGAACCATTGCAGGACTATTGAAAGGGGACACAGTTTATGACATGCAATCTGATTGGCCAATCTGGACCAATCACAGTCTCGGGAAAATTTTCCCTTTCTAGAAATTCAATAAGGAATATGGATAAGGCCAATAGAAGTTTATGGATTGTTTATTACTTGTTTTTGGCGGCCATTTTCGGTAGTGTAGTTCTTCTGCGAATAAAACGACGGAAATTCCTATGTAAAAACGGTTGAATACGTAAAAATGCTCGCATTTAGATTAAAATCGTAATTGTTTAGAAGTAAGGTAGATTAGTAAATTAAAGTTTAGATTGATTGATTTAAATATTAGCGGCACATTTGTTGGTGGATGAGTTTCAAATGGAGTCGAGTCCATGTGTCGACTCGGGCACGTCATTGAAAACCGACTCCATGACAACCACGCCGAAACCGGCTCCCCAGGTCAAATCTAATTCGCAACCTTCAAAGGCCAATGCCGATGGAAAGAGTAAGGAGAATGTGTCCATTTGTTTAGAATCGGACGACGATGATATCATTGAAATTCGAAAAGTGCAAACCAATTGCATCAACGATGATTGCGTATCAGGGGAAAACATGCAACCGGCGTCGGGTTTTGCATTGAGTTACTACCACGTACAAAACAAACGATCAAACCAATTGATTTGTGAAGAATGTCGAACCGAATGCTATAAACATTACCAAGTAAACGATTGAATTCTTTAAAAAAACCAAATTTCTCCAATTTTTTATTTTTCAGATTTTGCTCAACAAAATCACTAGCAATCAAACGCTTTTCGACACTAAATTCATTCCTGGTAAAAACTATGTAGAACTAGATGATTCCGATGAGGAAGAGGTCAAAGCGATGCCGGTGCCAACGAAAGACGAAGACAAGAACTTGAAAGACTATCTAAATAGTTTCTTTGAAACATGTAACATCGACGACCAAATCAAAAAATGTGTCAAATACACCGAAGAGAAATGTGAAAAAAATTTAAGTAATTACCCTCCAATATTCCTTTTGCGTTCACCACTTAAATCCTATTATGTTGTAGAAAATTTAACTGCCGAACTGAAAAAAGTAGATCTACTGCAGGACCGAGCCGATAAATTTCGTTCGGCCATCTATGCAAATTTGTACAAAATCAAAGAAGTCGAACCGATTGAATTTGATCAATTCGGAAGTATGATTCTGTCAGATTTTTTATTCAGAATTTTTGTATAATATATGTTTTTTTTCTTTCAGATATGATAAAGAAACCACCCATCGATGTAAGTGCTAGTATTGCCTAGAGTATTTATTTATTTTACCCTTTTAGTTGTTATGACTGCATTAATGCGTGTTTTGTTGATCCTTCTCTACCTTATCGAAAGCAATAAAACTTATAAGTTTGAATTTTTTATTTTTTATAACCAGTCGTTTTTCTCAAAAGATTTTTATTTTGAGTCTAGTTACAAAATGTACCATTAGAGAAGTATGATGTAAAACTAATACAATTGATAATGTAAGATTTTAATTGTAAATGGTAGCAGAATGTCTTCAGTTCTAGTTGCTTTCTTTTTGGTTCTAGTTTAAGTCTATACAGAATATTTTTTCCTATGTAACTTTTTTATTTTTTTTAGGATGATGTTGTGTTTATTGGAGCGCGATTAAGTCCGCCGAAAATTGGTGAAGCAGTTAGACCACCGATAAAAGAACAGGAAACGTATTATTGCGAAAAGTTAACGACCTACAGTGAATGGACTCGATGTAAAGTTGTAGCAATAAGCAAGCCGGTAAATTATTAAAACATCAAATAAAATTTAGTTTAAATGAAACGCAAATATTTATCGTTTTTAGATTAATGATAGCAAAGGTGATGTGCAATATCGAGTCGCATTTATCGATCAGGTAAATTGGAAATATTCTCGTCTTGTTACTGGCAAAAGTTTGGCCTATGCCGAACCACCTGAAACTCGTCTTCAAATTGGCCAACGCGTCATTGCTATATTCAGCCAAAAGACATTTTACGCCGGCATTGTCGCCGAACCATTATCGGCGGCCAATAAATTTCGTTATTTAATTTTCTTTGATGATGGCTACGTCAAATATGTGGATCACAATGAAACGCGACTTATTGCACAAGTCAGTGCCAACGTTTGGGAAGACGTTCCGATACAGTCGCGTAATTATATCGAATCCTATCTAAAACGATATCCTGATCGGCCAATGATGAAAGCCCATCCGGGAACTGAAATCCGAACGGAGTTTAACGGAAAATGGTGGTCGGCGAAAATAAAGAAGACCGATTGTTCTTTGGTGTTGATGCATTTTGAAGATTTGAAACGTTTGGAATGGATTTATCGTGGTTCGCATCGGTTAGGGCCGCTTTATCATACGGCAAGAACGAAGGTGATTAAACCGGCCGATAAATTGAGTGATGCCCAATTGCCGCCACCACGAAGACAATTTCAAAATGATGTTTATGTGGAATATTTTCGTAAAAATGATACCCAACAAAAGAATGATGATTCCGCACCAGTACAAGTTCGGGCGGTGGCTCGAAAAAGTACCACGCATACTGGGAAACGAATATCGCGGCCAATTGTTGATTCAAGTTCTACGTCTAGTTTTGGAACAAACAAAAGTCAGTTGTCGCAATCGATTGTTCCGTTTTTGCCGTTGAATAATTTGACGTCGGTGCGTAGTCGAATTACGTATTATACTCCAAATAATGAGATACGGCGATATTTTCGGACGCACGTATGCAGCCCGACGTGCATAACGTCAACGCCGCCACTGTCCAGTCTAACGGCCTACAATATGCTCGGCAAACCAGTGATGGCGGGATGGCATCGCGTCCATTTACGATATCCTCGACGACGTGAAGTCCGCTACGTCACACCATGCAATCGTTCACTTCGCAATCTCGACGAAGTCCACAAATATCTAACGCTAACGAAAAGTGAGTTCACCATTGACTTATTCGATTTCGACGCGAACATTGAAGTTCTTGCGGAATATAACGAAGAAAGTCCTCAAAACTTTGTTGACGATTTATCGCGCGGCGTTGAAACCATCCCCGTGCCGTGTGTCAATCTCTTCGAGGACAAAAGCCCGGATTATTTGCGCTATACAAATCAACGCGAACCCCAAGATGGCGTTTTCCTCAACATGGATACGGAGTTTTTGTGTGGATGCGATTGCACGGATGATTGTCAAGACAAGAAGAAATGCGCGTGTTGGCAATTGACCATTGAAGGAACGAAATTTGGACGAAACAAGGCGCCCGATTATAATGTGGGGTACTATTATAAGCGGTTGCTCGATCCGGTTGTTACCGGTATTTATGAGTGTAATTCCCGGTGTAAATGCAAGCAGTCGTGTTTGAATCGGGTCGTGCAATTTCCGCTGAAGCTCAAGTTGCAAATTTTCAAGACGGAAAGACGTGGTTGGGGGCTGCGAACGTTGAGCGATGTGCCGCGTGGTACGTTTATTTGTAGCTATGCCGGTGAATTGTTAACGGAGGCCGCCGCCAATGAGGGTGGTAAAAATTTTGGGGATGAGTATTTGGCCGAATTGGATTATATTGAGGTGGTGGAACGGTGGAAGGAGGGGTACGAGTCGGATGTTCCGTCCGATGCTAAGGAGGAGTCGGACGAGGCGGAAAATGATTCAGCGGATGATGATTACTCGGATCGGGTATAGAATTTTTGCTTTTTTTAGATTTATTTTTGATCTAGAAATTGTCTAGAAAATGTCTAGAACTGTGGTTCTTAACTGGGGTTCGATCGAACCGCAAGGGTTCGGCGGTGGTCAAGACCTATGTATAAATATTTGGGTGGATCAAAAAAATCGATTATTTTTCTTTTTTACAAGTGACGCGGAAAAATGGGTTGCTAGACACCTGAAAAAAATTCTCACCAAGTATGAGCTCTTAGTTTTAATAGGAAGATCCTCCGCATCGCAGTTTTTTGTATTTTTTTCTCAGTCCAATAGAAAAAAATTCATACCTCATCATTTATCGATTGTACAGAAAAATGTTTTGAAACAATTTTTTAGGAAATTTAATGCTCTACAAAAAAGATATTCTATATTTTTTCCGTAAGCCTCACCATTTGAAAGATATTAAGGTTTTAATTTTGATTATTTTAAGACAAACTCAGAAACCGTTAGAATTAGCAAAAAATCATAAGAGACCTTTTTTGTAGAGCGTTAAATTTGCTATAAGAATTGTCATTGGTCGACATGATCTGTTTATTATTTCATGATAAAAAAAATTCAAAAAAACAACAGAACTTTTCTCGTGTTATTTCCATTTAAAACTTTGGCTGTGGGGGGGGGTCCGGGTTAAAATTAAAAGCTATAACTTGGCATGAATTTTTTTAAATAGATTTAGTACTGATTTAGAACTATATATATATATATATATATATTATGGTGATTTTTTTTTGGATTTTTTTGGTCCCATCGTGAAATTTTGTTGGAAATACCAAAAAAAAAAATTCTTTGAAAATTTGAGCCCTTCATATTAATTTTAAGTCCTCGACCAAGACGTAAAGATTTCCCATTGAAAATACACGGAAACTCTGATTTTTTATTTTTAAATTTCTATATCTCAGCGGCATTTGATGGGATCGCTTTTACCGACGATGGTTTTTTCTCAGAATTAAACGCTCTACAAAAGTGCCCATTGCGACAAAGTCGTAACTCACACCGGTGAAGTAATACGGGCCACTGAACCTGATTTTTCCATAAAATTCGCGTTTTTTTTTTGCATTTATCTCGTAAATAACAAGAGCTACGGAAAAATTATAAACGAAAAACTTGTAGAGAATTTGATTTCCTACAAAAAAGGTCGTGTAGACCAAATCGCTAAGATCAATATTATAAACGAGATATTAAGCCTTGAATTGATTTTTCTGTGAAATTTTTGCCAATCATTGATTTAAACTTATTAAAATATTTTTTTAGAAAAATCAATTCAAGGCTTAATATCTCGTTTAATATTGATCTTAGCGATTTGGTCTACAGGACCTTTTTTGTAGGAAATCAAATTCTCTACAAGTTTTTCATTTGTAATTTTTCCGTAGCTCTTGTTATTTACGAGATAAATGCAAAAAAAAAACGCGAATTTTATGGAAAAATCAGGTTCAGTGGCCCGTACTACCTCACTGGTGTGAGTTACGACTTTGTCGCAATGGGCACTTTTGTAGAGCGTTTAATTCTGAGAAAAAACCATCGTCGGTAAAAGCGATCCCATGAAATGCCGCTGAGATATAGAAATTTAAAAATAAAAAATTAGAGTTTCCGTGTATTTTCAATGGGAAATCTTTACACGTCTTGGTCGAGGACTTAAAATTAATATTAAGGTCTCAAACTTTAAAGGATTTTTTTTTGGTATTTCCAACAAATTTTCACGATGGGACCAAAAAAGTCAAAACAAAAAATCATTCTAATATATATATATATACAAAAATTTGTATTGCGCATTGTATAAGAGTCATTTATTGTTATAAAATTCATAAACAAAAATGAAATTTGTCTAAAAATATTCAAAATTAAATCCTTAATATCTTTCAAATGGTGAGGCTTACGGAAAAAATATAAGATACCTTTTTTGTAGAGCATTAAATTTCCTAAGAAATTCTTTCTGAACATTTTTCTGTACCAATCGATAAATGATGAGGTATGAATTTTTTTCTATTGGACTGAGAAAAAAATACAAAACTGCGATGCGGAGGATCTTTCTATTAAAATTAAGAGCTCATAATTGGTGAGGATTTTATTAAGGTGTCTAGCAACCCATTTTTCCGTGTCACTTGTAAAAAAGAAAAATAATCGATTTTTTTGACCCACCCTAATAAAATATATTTGAAAAATTATATTTTATTTGCACATATGAAACTCATAAGGGTCAGTACCTCCAACAAAGTTAAGAACCACGGTTGTGGGTACCATGCTGTCCGCAGACATAAGTTTGGAAACCCCTGTTGACCACATATTCGTTGCTCTACGTGAGTTTTAGTGCAAAAATTTTAGCAAAAACGTCAAAAATGTATTTATTTAATTTTTCTTGTAATACTTAACAAATTTTTAATTCCTTTTTTTTTGGGGAAACAGGATGAACAAATGTCGCCCACTGATGACGCTTACGATACATACGAGACGGATAGAGATTTCGTTTGCAACAATATTCCAGCAATTGACACCACCTCTACCATAAGGTATGGCATTTAATTGAAAAGAAAAGGGAATAGCAGAGTTTGTAATGGAAAACGAAGACCTAATGTGTCCAGGGTCGTCCTAGTTTTAGACTAGGTTGGGGTCCTTGAGTCCACAAGAATTTGAGGCCCTTTTGGAAAGTAAAAAAGCGAATTACAATTACAGTTTTTTACCAAGTATGATATTAGAATGTTGCTGGTTTTTTGGTTACGATTACGATAACGGTTTCTTTCGGGATTTCTGTTGAGCAAAATCTTTTACTACATCCTTAAAGTCAATTTTTTGATTGATATCACTTTCTATGCATATAATTGACGAATTATTCAGTCGTTCTTGTAATATTGTTGTTTGCAATTCATTTTTTATTCTCTTAAGCTGCGAAAATGTCCGCTCTGCACTACAATTGGTAACCATTAGGCAAAGAAATATTCTTGTAGAAATGTGTACGTTTAGAAAAGTTTCTTCCAATTCTTCGGGGCCTCCTGAGAATGGGGGCCCTGGGCACGAACCTCGTGTCGGGCAGCGGTCGGGGAACCGGGGTAAATTACCTCAAATGGAGTAAAAAATTTTTTTTTTTTATGTATTTCTATTACTATTTTTATAAACGTGTTGGTATGTTTACGACCTTAAACAGTTTAGTGCGATATACGAGCCATGGTCGCTAATTCTGGTTGAAGTGCAAAACCTATACTACAAATATGTAAATTAATTCATTGGGGTAATGGTTAAAAAAGTTCCGCTGTCTTATGGTGAAGACGGTATTGAATGTGCCGCCTCCAAAGATTTGTTTTTCGGGAAAATCTTAAACCTATTTTAATTATTATACGTATTTTAATATTAATCGACCATCTAGTTGTTATTGGTGGAAACACTCTTGCAACTAAAACTGTTTGGCTATTTTTATTCAGTATCAAAACACGCCGGAGTTGAGGTAGTTTTCCCATATGAACCCTGCTATACCATTAAAGTTATTCCTAAATTGATATATTTTCTAATTGTTTTAGAACACGTTTACGAACGAAAAAATCAAATCCGGAGAGTTCGGAAAGTGGCAGTGACAAGAAGAAGTTGAAGGACGACAAAAATGAAAAGGAATCTAGTGAAGCTTTTGATGATCGTAAGTTGATCAAAAATTGAAAAGTAGCCTTTTTAATTTTATGTTTTATACTTTTAGCAAATAACAAGCCATTGAATCATTTTGAGCCGGAGGTAGACGACGATAATGACGAATGGGTACCAAAGTATAAATCGGTGCGTAAAATGTTTGGAGAAAACGAGCGAATTTATGTGATGGACGCGAAATATGCTGGCAATGTTGGTCGATTTTTGAATGTAAGTTTAGATGAGAACATGTGGGTGAATTTCGATTGATTTTTTTTTTGCATTTTAGCATTCGTGCACGCCAAATGTTTTCGTTCAGAACGTATTCGTTGAGACACACGATCTACGCTTTCCGATGGTTTCGTTTTTCACGTTGTGCACGGTGAAGGCGGGCAGCGAGTTGACGTGGAATTACAACTACGATGTGGGAAGCGTTCCCGACAAGGAGTTGTATTGTTTTTGTGGTTCGAGCGAGTGTCGTGGTCGGCTGTTGTAAAATATTTGCCCAATTGCGTATCGATTTCGGTTGTATCGAGTTACGGCCGATTATTTCCAATCGATCAAATCGATCGATAAATCATTCAACATCTGTTCCGTGGTGTGTTTTTGACTAGGTGGAAAGGGGACACATGAAAACAAATACTTTTTTTTCATATTCATATATTATATGGAGTGTGTAATTCGATTCGTGTTCCGGTTTCGAAATTCAATATATTAACATTTTTCCAGATGAAGTCATATTTGTGTATGGACCATATTTATGATGGATGCATCATCCACCAAATGGTTGCGTTCCAGGTCCGGTTTTATAGATATATTCGCTTTCAATTGTGGAAATAGTTGATTTTTATTGAGACTAATAAGATTTAAAAATTGTTTACAACAAATTGTTGTTTTTTTTTCATGTGTATCCCGTATATCCTTTTTTTGTTTTGTATAGGTCAGTTGAATTGGCTTTGTCTATCCCGTTGGAAATTCCCATCTGGAATCGATCAATTGCAAAAAATATTGGTCAAGATGTGGGTTTTACGGGTTTTACGATCGTCCCTTGGTTTTATGGTTTTGTGAAATCATCCGTGTAACCTAATATCCTTTGAATTACCTAGGATTACTACTTGTTTGTTTTATTATTTAATTTTTCAAAGAATAAGAAAAAACGGGTGGCTTTTGGCGGCTTGTTTTATAAATTTTTTTTTTTTTTGGTAAAGGGAAATTTTGATTTTTTTACTAGTTCAACAGGTCGATAATAGATGGCGATAGTGTGCGTGTTTCAGGTTGATGCGAACTCCCCTCTACAACTGAATGGCATAGCCCATAATCCTATTAAGTGAAGCCAAGCCTTATTTCAGTCACATACGAGTTCGGGAGAGCACTTGACGTAGACTTTTTAGTAGGGTTAGTTTTGTGTTTAGTTTGCAATTTTCGTGGGCGATTTACGCGCGGACTTTTGTGCAGAAGTGTAAACCATCGAAAACATTAACGTTCCAATCGAAAATTGGCGACATTTGTTGCGAATTAACGTTTTGACTGTAAAGTAGTGTACATTACGTTTTACGGATTAGAAAAAAAAAAGCCAAACAAACAAGCCACACACGCACACATAATGACCCGTATTTTATGAATGTGTTGGTGAATTGGTTGTATATTTAGATGCATTTTGTTGTGTGTGTGTTGAATATATCGCGATATCGTTCTCTCTCGATCTTATTACTGAACAACTCGGTCTTATTCATTTATAAATAAGAAGACCAAAAAAAAAAACAAAACAATATTTTTTTTGAGAAATATGCAATTGAACCTTTGAAAAAATTAGTTTTTAACATCAGTAATTATTGTTATAGAAAATTGTTTTTCATCAGTTAGTAGAACAAAGAAGCATCGGGACGTAAGTGTTGAAAGAACAAAAAGAACTTAGTTTTCATTTTTTGTTTTCTGGTGTGATCATGAGTACGGGGGTGTGTAATGTTATTTGGAGACGGGTGTTGAGTGTTGGGGATCGTTCTACGCAGACATCGTTGAGGATGGATCCAGGTGGTGAAACGGCACGCATGCCGTCGAATGTTTGTCGTGTCCTTTTCGCCGACACCAAGCCCGTCAACAGTGAGCATTTGCGCTACGACGTGGAGGAAACGCTCGCCGAAATACAACACAATCAATCGAAGCAATGGGGCATCGACTTTGAAACCGAAACCCCGATTGAGAATCATCCTCGGTTCCAGTGGGAGATGGTCCCGCCGGGTGAGGCGCCCTCGTTTTATTACTCGAGGCCCATCGGCAAGTCGCACAAAATTCACAATCCCACGGCCACGAAACCCAACGTCGCCGGCGACCAGTGTGACTTGACGCTCGCCGCCGAAGAAACGGCAAACATCAGCGACTTATTGGACAAGGAGATGGTGTCGGTGGCGAAATCGACATCGGCGCCGGTGGTGACATTGGCGTCGGTGGCAGCATCGACATCGGCGTCGGCATCAGTGCCCCACGATAGCATCACACCACAAGCATCATCATCACAATCACCAACCAAACTGTTGCGTCAAACTACAATGACAGGTTTGCGCTTTTTTTTTTTTTTTGCTTACCTCAAAATTACGCAATGTGAAATTCCACATGCAAGTCTAGCGGTTGCAACATTCCAAATTACATGTGTATAATATAAACCCTCCTTTATAGATTCCACAAGATTGGTTGGAAAAAGAATGGCATTTTCACTTATAAACCTTGCGAATGAAAATGGTGCATGAAATCTAGAAGATATTGCATGGTAACACCGGAAAAAAAATGGATTGTTAAATCAGAATCCAGAAATTGGAATATTAATTGTTTGAGAACTGCGATATGAAGAGGAAAGTCTTTGTTAGTTGAAGATCTCTGAAGAAATTATATCCCTTTTTTTATAAATTGACGGGAATGTGTCTATATATAGCGCTGCCTTAAGTACTAACTTATGGTAGTACCATAATTACGTTACAGAAAGTATATACAGTATAATCTCACTAATCGGGTACCCTCTATCCACGCCTCCCGAATAAAGAAATTTGCCAAAATATGTACAAAAATTAGTCATTTAGAAAAAATTATACAGGATAATCGTACTAGTCCGGCACTTTACGCCCACGTCCCTCATACCAGTGCATACATTTATTCCCTCTATGAAATGCTTTGACTTTGTCCACTATAATTCAGTAATCCGAACGTTCCAATAATCCGGTACCTTCCAGTTTTTAGTAGTGCCGGATTAGTGAGATTACACTGTAATATAAGATTGTTTAGAAGTGCGGTCGGGAATTGTAAAAAACAGAGGATTCCTCTATAACTAGATGTAGATATTTCTATTAAAATCTGGGTTGAATTTTGACGCGATTTTTACGTTGAAACATTTTACTTAGAAACTCCAAAATGTTAATGATTTTGGTATTGATTGGCGCGGAATATTTCAAGTCTTATAACTTTCTCCATTTACTCTATGGCATTGTTTCCTAACCTGTGGTCCAAGGACCCCTGGATGTCCGCGGTCCCATTTGAATAAGTTTGTTTTTTTAATTTAATGAAGGAATACTAAAATATAAAATTGTCCGAAGGTTGCATCTTTTTTTTCACTCACGGGTCCTTGGCATTATGCTTGATTTCCTTGGGGGTCCGCGGCTGAAAAAGGCTAGGAAGCGGTTAAAAATATCACAACTTTACGATATATTTACTCCGTTAATAAGCCTCAAATCGAATTGAAATTTTATAGAAACATGGCTCAAATAGTTGTCTACCTACCGTATTAATTTTTTTTTTTATTACTTGGGATTTTCTTCTAAACAATCTTAATATCTTGACACATTTCCTTTGTTGCATTGCAAGATTTCAATACCGTAAAACCGTAGTGATTTTTAATAGGTTCTTATTCGGAAATTATTTAACTTTTTGATCCAAAAGCCCAAAAAATGTTTTTATTTTAGTCTACCAATAGATCGTAGAATAACTCTCCCCAAAGAATCAAAAAAAAATCATTTAAAGTCCGAGTATATTCCGGTCATTCTTTGGTTGTTGCAATCACTAGTCTCTACATAATATTTCTTGAAGACAAGAAAAAATTAAACTTGACTATCTACACTATAAAAAAAAAAAACACACACTTTATAGCATGTGTGTAGATGTGTATGTTTTTTTATCCGTTCCAAGGGAACAATATCATCTCGTATTTTGAAAAAACGTAAAACCTGTTTTTATTTATCAACATCATCATGATTATTATAATACATATTTATTTTTTTCCACTCGGCTACCAAGTTACACCTTTTCAATCTCTCCACACTAAAGGATCACGTACAGGTAAAAAACTCGAATCAAATTGTCGTGGTTTTTGAATGCAAGACAAGAAGCGCTAGCGCTCATCGGCGTGTTGGTGGAAATGAGATGAATAAATTCAAGTTTATAGCTTTAATTTATTTCATTTAAATATATTCAAATTATTTTTTTTATTAATAATAATTACACTTATATATACATTAAATTATAAAGTGTACGGATTGGTTTTTTTTTATACAAATTTCCAAAAGCCATCGATTGAGATTTATATCTGAGAAAATCCGGGCTAAGTTAAGATGAAGGGAGACAGAAGTGATGAGGAGAAAAAGCGAAGATGATTCACGTCAAGGCAATCAAGTGATTTTTTTTTCTCCCTATTATATTTATATGTAATTATGTATTATCCTCTTCCCGATGTGTGCGTGAGATTTGTAATTTTTTTCCTCCTCCTCCACCTCTTCTTCTTCTTCCTCCTTCTTGAAGAGGTGGCGCGAGGGAAGAGTACAGTGAAATTACAGTGTTATTCCGTTTTTACAGAGTATATGAAAAGTCGTAAGCGTCGTCCGGTGAACTCTGCAAGTCAAAAAGAATCGAATGACGATGATGCATCGACATCCTCTCAAATCTCCGCGGTGAAAATACCTCGTTTACAATGAAAAGAAAAGCAATCATCACATGTGATATCTGTATAAAGAATAACTAATAGTTAAATTGTATCCAGATTTATTTTAATTCCAATCTATTTTCTCTCTAATTGTATATTCATCCCTGTTTTTATTTTAGTGTTGAACGTTAAAATTGAATTTTCCGCCAAGAAACCACTGGTTTGATATCCCCGTCCGTGATGGCTTTGAGATAGAAGAATGTCATTGGTTTTTTTTGATTTTGTTTACAAGTGACGGAAAAGCATGTGCCTCAGAAGAAAATTGAGAAAAGAAAAGCAGGAAAATGAGCGTTTAAAGTATGAATACCATGTAATTTAATTCATTCCTTATTAATTTCAAACATTTTAGTTTCGGCAGTTACTCTTTGACCAAGGTTGAAAAGAAATTAAATATTGTTGAAAAAGTTTTAATGAATCAAGAAAATAGGAAATTAAGTACATTGAAGCATATTTTATATAAAAGTTACCATGAAAACAATGGGAAAGAACAGAAAACACGTAAATTATTTGATTTTCATTGATTTAATTGAATTTTAACCTGTTAATTTCTTCAGTCACCTACCTTACCGACATGAAGAAAATGACATTTCCCAGCGAAGAGTTCAAAGATAACGCAAAATTTTTGAGAAAACTTTTCAACAAAAGTATTGTGTCTAAAGAAGAATTCAGATTTTTTTTTTTATATAAAGAAGACACAAATTTGACGGTAATATTTTATTTTTAAATCTAAAGTCATCAAAAAAAAAATCGTTGATAAACATGTAAATAAAATCTGATGTTATCTGTAACGTCAGTTGAAGAGGGGACCGTAGGTCCCCAAAATAATGTATCTCTTTAATATTTTTGAAAGAATTTTGAATAACTGTTTAGATTGTAAATTATTGAGTCGCAAATCTAAATACTTTAAAAGTCAACTTTATTCACTATGACAATTCTAGCTGCAATTTAATTGATTTTCCTTTTTGTAGAAAATGGATGGAAGATTAAGAGATGGGGCAAGCCCTTATTCAAATTTAAACGCTCCTTTTCTGTTTTGTGAAGCATGGCAATGGAAAGTAAAACACTTAGGTAATTCGGTCGTACATTTTATATCTCAAGTCATTGACGGGTGGAACGATTTGCGGGAAACAATTTTAGTGGGACAATACATTCAATTTATAAATATATTTTTCCATTTACTCAAATCAATTGAAAAAAAAAAAAAAGAGAAAAATGATTGTCGAATGGATTTACAGATAGTTGTTATTTGACTTAAGCTTTACGATTGATCTCTGAATGAATACACAAATTAAATAGATTTATATATTTTTTCTATATTTAGAATATTATTTTCATCGTGATCTCGTTTTGATGGTGTGGGAACGTATATAAAGGATGAATTATTTGAGTGCCTTTCTCAAAAAGCTTTTTTGAAAAGCATCAAATTATTTTTTTTTTATTAAAATATGGTTGGAACTTTATTAGTTATCTGAGAGAAATGGAAATTGTACACCTCAATCTACAACCAAGAAAATTGTTGAGTCAAATTTTTGTGTATGTTTTTTGTTTTGTGCACCGCAAAATATTTCTTTTTTCTTGTTTTGTAATTCACTCTCGGTATGAGGGAGAAAATCATTGCGGGTGCAAATGCTAAAATTAAAAAAAAAAACAAATAAAAACCACACACGCGTTTGGGGGTCATATCTATTTTTATATATACTTATATACGTACTATTTAAAGTCACAATTTCTTTGGTTGTACTTTCTGAAATGTATCTATCAAAATAATATAAAATTTATATAATATAATATTAAAGGAAATAATTAATATAACAAATAATATATATATCAAAATTATATTTTATATATTCATATGAAATTTATTATATGCATAATATTAAAAAAAAATCGATTAGGCTCTTAATCGAAGATTTTTTCACACGTATTAATCTAACAATTTACATAACATATTTATTTTTGGATTTAAAGTTTTCTTGGTCTCTGTAATTTTGTTTTTTACGTGTTCTTCTACATGAAATATATTTATAATTACACAAAAAATTTTCTTTTAGTCCTGAAACAAGCCATCCATCGTTGGTGTTATTTATCGAGTGGAGAAGTTGAAGTCTTAATTACATATATAAAATTCGATAAGACATTTGCGTTTATCTGGAAAAATGACATATTAATGAGTGTTGATGGATTTTGATAATGCAGTTTTTTGATAATTTTATGCAGTTCAAGGTATTTTTTACATGTGTTGCAAAAATTTATAGATGGAGCAAAATTTAAATTTGTTGTTTCGGCTATGTTTAAGATAAAAACATTGATTTTTTTTAGTAACTTTCATTGTATTTTTTTTAGGTTGATTTTCGGTTGAAAAAATGTTTAAAGAAATCAAATTGAGTTGTGTATTGGTCGTCTAGTTTAGAGTTGTTCAATATGAGATTCGCGGGACTTTGAGGCGAAGCGCAAGAATGAAGAAATTAGCCAAAAAAATTACAGAAATTAGTCATTTAGAAAAAAATATACAGTATAATCTCACTAGTCCGGCACGTCCAATAATCCGGCACATTTGCCCACGCCCCTTATATCAGTGCATCAATTTATACCCTCTATGAAATTCTTTATTTTATTCATTACCTATGACTTTCACTAAAACCCAGTAATCCGAACATTCCAATAATCGGATTAGTGAGATTATACTGTATATGGTTTCTTTATAACCACTCGAAGTTGGACAGCTCTGGTTTAGCGCCATATGCAATGTATACAATATATAAAATATATTGCAGTCCAATTTATTAACATAAACTTGAACAGAAGTTCAAACAAACATATTCGTGACGTATTGCCCAGATACGTATTTCGATTGCCAAGCAATCTTCATCAGTGTGATGATTCACAAAGCAGTGAGTGAATCATCACAAAGCAGTTACGGAGTGATCCAAACTACTGGATGACCACTGACGAAGATTGCTTGGCAATCGAAATACGTATCTGGGCAATACGTCACGAATAGTTTTGTTTGAACTTCTGTTCAAGTTTATGTTCATAAATTGGACTGCAATATATTTTATATATTGTATACACAGGTATAACTGTTCAAAGTCAGCGAAAAAATCTTATTTTGGCCATATGCAACTATATGAACAATTTTCTCGGTATGAAAAGCGCCTTATACGGACGGCTTTTCACACCAATTGATATCCTACGGAAAAATAAAGAGCCAGTGACCAAGTTTCTTTGTCTGAAAAAATCTTTTATATCCATTGAGGATAACCCATTTGAATTTTCATATTGGTCACTGGCATTTTCAGTGCTGAAAACTGAAAATACTTTAGTTTTCAACGTAAACATCAAACGTTAGTAATTTTTATGTAAAAATTAACTTTTACCGCAAAAAAAAAACGTACTTAATGTAATCGTTGTCGGTTTTTTTCTATACAAAACGTTTTTTTTTTTAACTGTATTCTGCACGTAAAGTGAATGAACAAAAGCCAAAAAAAAAAATACAATGGAATGTAATAAATCTTCAATGAACTTTTCGACAAAGTATGTTACAATTATTACATATATCAATAATCTTTTAACAGGTTTTTTTCTTTGTTCAATTTCAATGTAAAACTCGTTCAAGTTCTATTTACACATCTTTTTTTTTCTTTAGTCAAAGAACGCCACTATGTGCAGTTGTATGCAATTTTGAAATTGTGATTTTGTCGATTTGTTAAATTATGAAATCGATTGAGTTTTTAGTCGTCCGTAATCAATTGTGTTCTCACGTAATTCCAGGTAGAAGATTACCAGAGATTTACAAGTTTTTTTTTTGTCGTTGTCTTTGAAATCAAGTTTTTATTTCAAGTAGCAATTTACAGATTAAAAAATATTTCTCTTTTTATAAAGGAAGAATAGTATTTTTTTTTTGGCTTTTACGTGTAGTATACGTCGTTTGCTTTGAATTGTACCAGTCGCGGCCTAATTGGCTTTGTGTTCAATTGAGAAATTTCTTGTAAAAATTGTCTTATGCAGGCGCAGTAGTTTTGTCGGTGTAGAAGAGTAATTATCGCGTAAGTCGCAAGATATGGTTGAGGGAGCATTCGATGCTAAAAATGGCATTGGGGGCTTGCTCGACATATGGTGCAATGTTGCAATCTAATCTCTGGAATTGAGCGACGAATAAATACGTAAAGTTGTTTTTGTTCGATACTTTTGATGTTATCTTGCCGCAAATCGAAAAGATTTTCGATTGAACAAATTGCCGATTAGTATTTTTCGTGATTTTCTTTTTAATCTGCCGAATTTTTTGAAAACTTGCAAATTTTAGAAGTTACCAAAAAATTTTAACTATTTAATTTTGCTCCATCTATTAGAGATTCATAAAACCATAACTTCTGTAGGCATATATTGGTAAATGTTTTTTCGAAATTAATTTAAAAATTATTGTTAAAAAAGGTATAAATTTGACGTATAAAATTCGGAATTGTACCATCTAGCAATATATTTTGAATTTCGAACCAAAAATTAAATACTTCAAATGTTTATGTACCAACTTCAATACTTAAAATCACCAGACTCGACTTGGTGGGCTTGACTTGTTTCTAACATCATACCGTAAAACATTGACGCTACCTTCACATCGAATTATTTTCTGCTAATTGTAATTTTAAATAACATTTATTTATATAAATAGTTGGGATAATCTTGTATACTACAGTCTACACCACTAGTTGCAAAAAAAAAACGCTTTAAATAATATACGTTTTAATTTTTTTTTCGTACCGCTTAACTAAGCTCACAACAATGTAAAGAAAAATTGATTTGTAAATTTTAGGTTTTAATATAATGCATTTAGTTTTTAATTGTAGACATTTTTTCTTTTACAAATCGAACGAAAGAATTACTTACTAACTTAGTAGTAATTTTAAAAAAAAAACGGACTTGAGTGTCTTTTTGTTGTACCGGACAATGTAAATGTGACCTGAGCTGTAATTACTAAAAAAAAAAAAAATTAAGGATTTATCTCTTTTTTTCTCAAATTTTAATTTTCCAAAGATTGAAGTAAAGTACAAATATTGAACATTTCTTTTTTATCCCTGTTGCACTATTTATCGACTTTCTTTGCACAGCCGTACTGAAGAGGATTGATAAGAACAAGCGCATTCTTTTTGATTACAATTTTTTTTAAATTTATTTTATTGGTTTTTGAAAAGATCAACGTGCAATATATATATAATAATAATAATATACACATATATATTATTTAAAAGCTAATCGAAAATTTTGAAAAAGTTCAAAAAAAAAACGCATTGTTTGTTGAAGTTCTCTTTTTGTACAGCCACTGTGATGTATTATTATTGATCTCACTAATGGAAAAGAAAAGAAAAACTTTCATTGAGCTCTTATTACAGAAAATTATTTTTTCTTGCATGATAAATATATATTCATAACAAAAAGAATAAGTAATTATATTGTGTTGCATATATGTTAATGATTATTGTAGCAATTAGTATATTTATTATTATAAACAAAAGAAAAAAATAGGACATCAAAATGAAAATGATTTTTTTTTTTTATGATGGGATCTTAATTTTGAATATATATATAAATATATGAAAATAAACGTGTATACATCATTAAAATTTTTAATTATATTTGAAAATATAGTAATATAAAATGTAGTATAATTATCATTTAAAATTATTACAAATAAAAATCCTATAAATACTATGGTCGAATATTAAAATTTGTTTTTATTTTTCAGTGTCCCATCGAAATCGAGAAGAAAGTTTTGTGTTCCTGGATCCTAATATTTCCTAATCCTTTTAGAAGATAAAATGATCAAAATTCCTTTTGGATTTCAAGAATTATTCAGCGGATAAAATATTGAAGTTTAGATGAGAAGAAACAAGAATTTTATACGGGCGACTTTAAGGATAATTTATGACTTAACGGTTTACTTTTTATTGTGTTTTTTAGTAGTAGACTGATTCAAAAAAAATGATTTTTTTTTTCTAAAATATTGTTGGGAATGAAAAAAAATCCTGTGAAAGTTTAAGCTCTTAATATTAAGAGGTGCCGTATCGCAAATTTCGATTTTCCATTTAAATAACATGGGAACAATATTCTCTGGCACTTTGGAATTTTATAGCTCACGTTGGTGACAATATTTCGGAAAATTGTAGAAAATTGAACGATCTACAAAAAAGGTGTCGTACAAGTTTTTGAAATATTTGTTCCTTCAAAAGTTATTCGAGATCAAAGTTGAACTGAAGAGAAATTTTAATATTTTTTTTTCAATTTTTTGACGCAACCATCAATTTTATGAGAAAATTTTATAGGACTTTTTGTAGAGCACTTTTTTTACTAGAACTTATCTCTATAAAAGTTTTTTATATTTTTTACAAGTTCTAAGTTATTTGCAATGAACTGAAAATATTCGTAATTTTATTGTTTTAAATTGAAAATATTTATATATATTGTAACGTGACGTCTAAAAATTGTATTGAGATAGCATTATTCGTTCTTTAATTTCTTTTGGAAAAAAAATAATTTATTTCACACTTCACAAAGTATTTAATTGACAATAATCACTTAATTCAAATCACAATAAAAATCGCTTTGTTGTAACGGAAATTCAAATCTGAATTTCCGATACAGAACTGTCCCTGGGCTTGAGCTAAGCGACTTATATATCCGCAACCCAACACTCTAGAATGTACTCCATTGTTCCAGAACAATCCATATGCACAGTCTATAGATGTTTCCAGAACAATCTATATGTACATTCGCATTGGTGGGAGAGAGATAGAAGTCACTCAGCCAATCGCGTGCCGGCATGGCACAAAGAGAGACACAGACTTTGTCTCTTTCTGCTACAATATTATATATAGAAAATGTTGATGTTACATTTAATTTGTATAATAATTCAGGAAATATTATTAATTTAAAACAATAAAATTACGAATATTTTCAGTTTAATGCAAATAACTTAGGACCTGTGAAAAATTTCAAAAACTTTTATAAAGATAAGTTATAGGAAAAAAAGTGCTCTACAAAAAATGTCCTATAAAATTTTCTCATAAAATTGATGGTTGCGTCAAAAAATTGAAAAAATATTAAAATTTCTCTTTAGTTCAACTTTGACCTCGAATAACTTTTGAAGGAATAAATATATCAAAAACTTGTCACAGACCTTTTTTGTAGATCGTTCAATTTTCTACAAGAATATACCTTGGTCATTCCGAAATATTGTCACCAACGTGAGCTATAAAATTCCAAAGTGCAAGAGAATATTGTTCCCACGTTATTTAAATGGAAAATCAAAATTTGCGATGCGGCACCTCTTAATATTAAGACCTTAAACTTTCACAGGTTTTTGTTTTTGTCATTCCAACAATATTTTCGATATAATTAATCAGTCTAATGGATAATCCAAATAAGATTTTTTCGCTGACTTTGAACAGTTATACTGTGTATACAATATATAAAATATATTGCAGTCCAATTTATGTAGTATAATTCAACATAATAATATACAAATTCAATACAATAATATACAAATTTAATATAATAATATACAAATTTAATATAATAATATATAAAAAAGCATACCTCCAACATAAATTTGAACAGAAGTTCAAACAAAAATATTCGTGACGTATTACCCAGATACGTATTTCGATTGCCGAATACGTATTTCGATTGTGAATCATCACATAGAAGTTACGGAGTGATCCAAACTACTTGATGACCACTGATGAAGATTGCTTGGCAATCGAAATACGTATCTGGGTAATACGTCACGAATATTTTTGTTTGAACTTCTGTTCAAAATTATGTTGGAGGTATGATTTTTTATATATTATTATATTAAGTTTATATATTATTATATTAAATTTGTATATTATTATATTAAGTTTGTATATTATTGTATTGAATTTGTATATTATTATGTTGAATTATACTACATAAATTGGACTGCAATATATTTTATATATTGTATACACAGTCTAATGGAGTAGGAGGAAAAGTTTTTCGATCTAAAAGTAATTTGTCTTTTGTATAACTTTGTAATTAACCCAAGTTAAACGATAGAAACTCTGATGGCAAATATCAAACTGAGAAATTATTTCAAGGGTTTATTTGTGGAACCAAATGCAATATTTAACTGGAAAGGTGTCATTTGCTTTTGGCTACTGCTGTATGGTTATTAAATACGTCCGTGTTTCCGTAAAGCGATGCCATCCGGTTCAAAAAGAAAAAAAAATGGAAAAAAAATATCGCAATAAACGATCTTATTTATGTAAATGTAAGGTGAGTAAAAATTAAACGAGAAACCAACTTCAAATTGCATCCTGTCTTTAATTATTTAAAATCACGGGATAATAATAAACGACGGCGACGTTTTCTCGTTCTCACAACGTTAAAATATATTGCTTACATACATTTTTCGTAATTTAGTGGAGAATCCTTGTCGACATCCGTTTTTATTCACAATAATTCTTTTCCCGCATAATAATAGTCATACAAAGAATGTGAGAAAAAATCCAGTTTTATGACTCTTTTCTTTGGCTATTTTATGGAATAATAAAATAATAAATTCGAGGGTTTTACTACTGCGTTCATTTTTTTATTTTAGTGTCGAAATGAAGCACAGAAGAAAAAAAAAATTTTGAGACAATAGAAGATTTGGATAATTGAGGAAATATAGAAAATGATATTTGCATAAAAGAAATATTTGTGGATTGAATTTCGTTGGACATGGGTATGTTTTGTTTTTTTTTACCTTTTACAAGATTGTAATCACTTGACGTAAATAATAGCCGGCGACTGATTTGCATTTTTCGGTGCAGGGTGTGGAAGGAAGAAATCAAAACGACAAACAAGGGGATGATGAACAATTTATGCTAAAATATGCTTTAGAAATTCAAAATTTCGTCGGATTGACTTAACTTTGGCCAAGAAAGAAATAGAAGATGAAAAAAATTATTTATGCGGAAGAAAAGGATCATTGTGGATATCAATTTAGTGAAAGAGAAAAGCATCCTTTTATTATATTATCCTGCAGGAACATTCATTGAGTGTTATTTAATTCGATTTAAAAGACGTAAGGTTGAAAAAAAATGATTTATAACGTTTAATGAGGGCAACAAAGATAAAAGTTATGATACTATAATGAAATTGGAATTAGTTGATTTTTTTGCGTAACTGACTTGAATGCGAAATAAGCCGACACATTGATATTTACAATGAGATAGAAAGAGAGATGAATACAAGCATTAATGTCAACATTTCAAACACTTCATTTTAAGTAAGTACATAATTAATTTATAATTTTTTTTTTCAAGTATTATGCAATTAAGTGTTTCAATATCAATTGCATCATCGTATTATTTCCCCTGTCCTTCTATTTATTCATGAATTTTTTTTTTATTTATTTTAAGATGAGAATTCATTGATCGATTTCAAGAATTGTTTGGCTATAATATGGAAATTGTGATTGGATTTATTACCAATGCAAAGTTAGCACCCCATCCAAGGATTTTCGAACTGGTAATGATCTTAATCGTTAGGTCCCTTAAGGTCCGATATTTTTTTCGTTAGGTCTCCTATAGTTTTTTTTATAAATAATTGTTGAAATTTTGCA
The DNA here is from genome assembly GCA_958496175.1 of Sisyra terminalis. Taxonomy (NCBI): domain Eukaryota; kingdom Metazoa; phylum Arthropoda; class Insecta; order Neuroptera; family Sisyridae; genus Sisyra; species Sisyra terminalis. The sequence continues at coordinate 60,276,581 of OY292276.1, forward strand.
TAAAAAAATTTGTAGGTTAGCACCTCATTTAAAAGAAAACTAATTTATTTTGATGTTTTTGCATTCCTCATAGTTAGGTCCTTATTGGTCCATCAAATTTATTATCCTATTATTTGTTTTACTTATTTTATTAGTAATTATAAATAAATTAAAATTAGCGCATGCGCATATTGTATTTGTTTCCAAACATGGGTCATATGCGAGAAGCACGCACCAATTATCCCATACGATATTATTCCAATTTTCGAAACTATTCCGCAATGACAAATTGGAATAATGTCGTATGGGATAATTGGTGCGTGCTTCTCGCATATGACCCATGTTTGGAAACAAATACAATATGCGCATGCGCTAATTTTAATTTATTTATAATTACTAATAAAATAAGTAAAACAAATAATAGGATAATAAATTTGATGGACCAATAAGGACCTAACTATGAGGAATGCAAAAACATCAAAATAAATTAGTTTTCTTTTAAATGAGGTGCTAACCTACAAATTTTTTTATGCAAAATTTCAACAATTATTTATAAAAAAAAACTATAGGAGACCTAACGATTAAGATCATTACCAGTTCGCAAATCCTTGGATGGGGTGCTAACTTTGCATTGGTGGATTTATTAACGTTGGATCATAGAAAAGATGGATGTTTTAAAATACATTAAGAAAGTATGTATTGTGGTGTTTTTTTTTTTTTACTTTTTTTGGTCTCATCGTGAAATTTTGTTGGAAATACCAAAAAAAAAATCCCTAAAAGTGTGAGCCCTTAATATTAATTTTAAGTCCTCGACCAAGACGTGTAAAGATTTCCCATTGAAAATACACGGAAACTCTGATTTTTTATTTTTAAATTTCTATATCTCAACGGCATTTCATGGGATCGCTTTTACCGAAGATGGTTTTTGCTCAGAATTAAACGCTCTACAAAAGTGCCCATTGCGACAAAGTCGTAACTCACACCGGTGAGGTAGTACGGGCCACTGAACCTGATTTTTCCATAAAATTCGCTTTTTTTTGCATTTATCTCGTAAATAACAAGAGCTACAGAAAAAGTATAAATGAAAAACTTGTAGAGAATTTGATTTCCTACAAAAAAGGTCCTGTAGACCAAATCGCGAAGATCAATATTAAACGAGATATTAAGCCTTAAATTTTATGGAAAAATCAGGTTCAGTGGCCCGTACTACCTCACCGGTGTGAGTTACGACTTTGTCGCAATGGGCACTTTTGTAGAGCGTTTAATTCTGAGAAAAAACCATCTTCGGTAAAAGCGATCCCATGAAATGCCCCTGAGATATAGAAATTTAAAAATAAAAAATCATAGTTTCCGTGTTTTTTCAATGGGAAATCTCTACACGTCTTGGTCGAGGACTTAAAATTAATATTAAGGTCTCAAACTTTCAGGGAATTTTTTTTTTGGTATTTCCAATAAAATTTCACGATAGGACCAAAAAAAAATCACCCTAATGTCCATAGAGTATGGTTTTTAAAATTAAGTCCGAAAGGGGTGAAATTCCTTCATATACTTTATACTTCCACTGCTAAAAACGATTTTAAATTTATCTTATCTTTGTTTTATTAATACTTAGTTTGGAATCAAAAAGGTAACAAATAATTTATTACTATCATCACAAAACAATCAAATATTTTTTTTTACGCCAACGAAAAGTTTGTTATCCTAATAATAATTACGAAGAAATATGATAAGATTGTACTAACTAAAATTGAGTGAGTAAATCTTAAGACATTTCTTAAACCCTCAATTCCCTCTGGAGGTAAGACCAAAGAATCAATAAAAGTTATTCTTCACTTATTAAATTTTATTCTTTTTCTAGAAAATTGGTTGTGAAGAAAATACAAATCAAATTGTGAAAAGAAACTATGACAAATGTGTAACCCGCATCTATTTCGTCAAGATTGTAAATGGCGCCCTATTGTTTTGTGTTTACGATTTGAGATTTACATTGTATGATAGAGAAGTGGCGGCATTGGATCTCATGGTCTAATTTGAATTAGAAAGCAAGAATTACGCGAAATTAGCATGAACCCTGCGTTTTTTTTTTTCAAATCAGGATTCAAGCATGTGGAAAGAAAAATACGAAAGGGGAGGCCTATGTTAAGGGCTTGATTCGCACGGTTATATCAATTGTAATGCAGGGGTTGTTAATCGGTGGTGCACAATAATTAACGTATGAATTGGAAAAAGCTAACACTTGATAGAGGTTTGGCTAATAAAACGAAATTGAGAAGATTCAAGGGCTTATTATATAAAGGTCTACCAACTGACTAAATAACAATTATATTTACAATTTTTTTCTAGTTTTAGTTTTCGCAGAAGTATCAATGACTTCCGTTTAAATCCAGGCTTGATGCGGTTTTATTTTCAATTGCTATTTGCGGTAAATATCGGAGTCGAGTTTGGCCCATATTATTTCTCAGATAATTTGTTATTATTTTTAATTTGCCAAATGACCTTTTAGCTGCGGCAGAAGTGACAGGAATTGTAAAGAATAATAACATTGCTGTAAATATTTCCGGTTAGGTCGCATTCTAGCACTCCATATTTGCTTATTATTTCCTTGAATAATTGGTAAACTTCCAACTGAATTCCCGAAAGTTCAGTTTGGTCGAGATTTCTGGTAAGGATTTGAAGGCCCCGGGGCGCTGCCCCGGCTAGCCCCTAGGTAGCTACGCCTCTGAATTCTGTATGTTTTTATAATATTGAGTCAATTTCTCAATTCTCAAGAGTCAATTTCATTGTACATCAAACATTTGCTTCTGAATATAAAGAAAGGGAGAATAGGGCTTACGTGGTACGGTTACGGTGATTTTTTTGTTGACAAAAAGGTTAGGAACCCCTGCACTATATCGCATAAACATTTGTATTTATTTTGCGTCGCTCATAATCTAACGGTTTTTTTTTTCAGGCTAACGAGTATATTTAAATTTAGCATCTGTGAATATTTCTATAGTTCACTGACCACCCGTTCTAAACGTGTTGGAGAGTATCACGCTGATGATGATAACAATATATATATATATTATAAATAAAAAAGGCATTACGTGACCGCTAAATATGTTGAACGAGGAGCACACCATTCTCGTTCATTTCTATTCAACGATGTACGCGTAAATAATTCATTTTCGTGATGTTACAATTGTGATTAAAATTCATCAGCTTCGGCACGAAAATTAGACCGTGAAAATTGAGAAAGAAGGTCGGCGATCAAGTGCCGACAAAGCGCTGACGTTTTTGGGGAAAAGTTGGTTTGAATGAAAGTGGTTGATAATAGTTGGGTGTATGTTTTTTCTTGTTGATGGAGGAGGAGGTATAGGATAAGCTTGGTTGGATTTCCTTTGAGAGTGGATTTGGTGCGGTGGGTGATGCGAAGAAGAAGAAGAAGATGCTGCGGGAGGAGGACGGTGGAGATGTTGTCGGAGGACAAAGCAAAGCAATAACAAACTATATTACGGTGGATAGTGGTTCGTAAACGTAGTAGAAAACAAGGGGCAGTGTCCACAACTTCTTGAGAGTGCGATGCCCTTTGTCATCACAAAACGAACCAACGCGAACAAGTCGAGGTTATTGGTGTGTTGTTGATGCTCTTACCTCGGCCTCACCTCCGCCCATCATCTTCAATGTTTTCAACAACAACACTTTTGATTTTCCACCCCCCACATACATGCCCAATGAAAACTTCCCGAATTTGACAGATATATGTTCGGGAAACTTCCTGTTGACAATTTTTTTTCACTTCCTGATTTTTATCAGCAGCTGCAAACATCTTGCTTCCTAGTGTTTGCCTATTAATGATGCGCTCCCTCGATTTAATGTTTGCAGCGAGAAATTTTTCATGCGGGGGGGCTATCGGAGATCGAGAAAAAGGGGGGTTTCTAATGGGAAATCTAAGGCATTTTGCCTTTGAGCGAATGAGGATGGGTCAATAAACTGATGAACTATCATATATTGTGGTTTGCGTTTTTTTTTTCTTTTTGGTCAATGTAATTATACTTTTTCTGCTGCTTTCCGAGTGCCCTTAGGCACTTACAAGCTAACGCTGAAAATGTTTTCAAAACGTTTTGTCCGATAACACTGAGAATTGAAGAATATTTGATCATAAAATGAATATTTAAAATTGAAAATTTTCACTTTTTCCTCTTGTATGTCACTAAAATTATCTTTTCTTTCAGATTTCAATCAATGAATTAACGTCACAAGAAAACTTTTAAATAAAAAACACAAAGAAATTGACAATGAATTTTTGAAATAAGAAAATTTGGCATATTTATCAGACCTAGGAAAATTGTTATCCCAAGTAGAAATAGTTGGATAACTATCTGAAGAATTTCAAATAAGTAATATGAGGATTCCTTATGGTTTTCCAGTTAGATAAAATCACATCGAAAATGCTATTTGCTCTAATGTTATCCCTACACTATTGATTTATTATTATTGAACAAACTTTGGCTCGGATCGAGAATGGAATTGTACGTATAAACCATCAATTGGTATATTCCTTTTATGAACTATTACCTTCTTTATTATTTGTAGACAGCAAATCCAAATTCCTCGAATTTTTGCTACAAAATCGTTTACATTTCCATCGACAATAAGAAGACAGAAAAAAGCTGTTTATTCAAAAAGTTTCCGTCAAAAAAGACCTTAAAATCCAAGAATCTAACCGGGGTCGTAGCTTGAATTGAATTTAAGCCAGAACAGGCAGAATTATAGATGGGGAGGAAGTAAAATTTGCGAATTAAACTGCAACAATTTAGACAATGTATCATAGAAATTGTTGCATAACTATATGAAGAATTTAAAATAAATAATATAAAGATTACTTATGGTTTTCCAGTTAGATAAAACCACATCGAAAAAACTATTTGCTCTAATTTTTTCCCTACACTATCGAATTATTATTATTGAACAAACTTTGGCTCGGATTGAAAATGGAATTGTACGTAAAAATTTTCAATTGGTATAACTTTTGTATGAACTATTAACCTCTTTATTATTTGTAGATAGCAAATTTAAATTCCTCGAATCTTTATTACAAAGTCGTATACATTTTTTCGACAATAAGAAGAAAGAAAAAAGCTGTTTATTCAAAAAGTTTCCATCACAAGGGACCTTAAAATCCAAGAATCTAACTGGGGTCGTAGCTTGAAATGAATTTAAGCCAGAACAGGCAGAATTATAGATGGGGAGGAAGTAAAATTTGCGAATTAAACTGCAACAATTTAGACAATGTATCATAGAAATTGTTGCATAACTATATGAAGAATTTAAAATAAATAATATAAAGATTACTTATGGTTTTCCAGTTAGATAAAACCACATCGAAAAAACTATTTGCTCTAATTTTTTCCCTACACTATCGAATTATTATTATTGAACAAACTTTGGCTCGGATTGAAAATGGAATTGTACGTAAAAATTTTCAATTGGTATAACTTTTGTATGAACTATTAACCTCTTTATTATTTGTAGATAGCAAATTTAAATTCCTCGAATCTTTATTACAAAGTCGTATACATTTTTTCGACAATAAGAAGAAAGAAAAAAGCTGTTTATTCAAAAAGTTTCCATCACAAGGGACCTTAAAATCCAAGAATCTAACTGGGGTCGTAGCTTGAATTGAATTTAAGCCAGAACAGGCAGAATTATAGATGGGGAGGAAGTAAAATTTGCGAATTAAACTGCAACAATTTAGACAATGTATCATAGAAATTGTTGCATAACTATATGAAGAATTTCAAATAAATAATATAAAGATTACTTATGGTTTTCCAGTTAGATAAAACCACATCGAAAAAACTATTTGCTCTAATTTTTTCCCTACACTATCGAATTATTATTATTGAACAAACTTTGGCTCGGATTGAAAATGGAATTGTACGTAAAAATTTTCAATTGGTATAACTTTTGTATGAACTATTAACCTCTTTATTATTTGTAGATAGCAAATTTAAATTCCTCGAATCTTTATTACAAAGTCGTATACATTTTTTCGACAATAAGAAGAAAGAAAAAAGCTGTTTATTCAAAAAGTTTCCATCACAAGGGACCTTAAAATCCAAGAATCTAACTGGGGTCGTAGCTTGAATTGAATTTAAGCCAGAACAGGCAGAATTATAGATGGGGAGGAAGTAAAATTTGCGAATTAAACTGCAACAATTTAGACAATGTATCATAGAAATTGTTGCATAACTATATGAAGAATTTAAAATAAATAATATAAAGATTACTTATGGTTTTCCAGTTAGATAAAACCACATCGAAAAAACTATTTGCTCTAATTTTTTCCCTACACTATCGAATTATTATTATTGAACAAACTTTGGCTCGGATTGAAAATGGAATTGTACGTAAAAATTTTCAATTGGTATAACTTTTGTATGAACTATTAACCTCTTTATTATTTGTAGATAGCAAATTTAAATTCCTCGAATCTTTATTACAAAGTCGTATACATTTTTTCGACAATAAGAAGAAAGAAAAAAGCTGTTTATTCAAAAAGTTTCCATCACAAGGGACCTTAAAATCCAAGAATCTAACTGGGGTCGTAGCTTGAATTGAATTTAAGCCAGAACAGGCAGAATTATAGATGGGGAGGAAGTAAAATTTGCGAATTAAACTGCAACAATTTAGACAATGTATCATAGAAATTGTTGCATAACTATATGAAGAATTTCAAATAAATAATATAAAGATTACTTATGGTTTTCCAGTTAGATAAAACCACATCGAAAAAACTATTTGCTCTAATTTTTTCCCTACACTATCGAATTATTATTATTGAACAAACTTTGGCTCGGATTGAAAATGGAATTGTACGTAAAAATTTTCAATTGGTATAACTTTTGTATGAACTATTAACCTCTTTATTATTTGTAGATAGCAAATTTAAATTCCTCGAATCTTTATTACAAAGTCGTATACATTTTTTCGACAATAAGAAGAAAGAAAAAAGCTGTTTATTCAAAAAGTTTCCATCACAAGGGACCTTAAAATCCAAGAATCTAACTGGGGTCGTAGCTTGAATTGAATTTAAGCCAGAACAGGCAGAATTATAGATGGGGAGGAAGTAAAATTTGCGAATTAAACTGCAACAATTTAGACAATGTATCATAGAAATTGTTGCATAACTATATGAAGAATTTCAAATAAGTAATATAAAGATTACTTATGGTTTTCCAGTTGGATAAAACCACATCGAAAAAACTATTTGCTCTAATTTTTTCCCTACACTATCGAATTATTATTATTAAACAAACTTTGGCTCGGATTAAAAATGGAATTGTACGTAAAAATTTTCAATTGGTATAACTTTTGTATGAACTATTAACCTCTTTATTATTTGTAGATAGCAAATTTAAATTCCTCGAATCTTTATTACAAAGTCGTATACATTTTTTCGACAATAAGAAGAAAGAAAAAAGCTGTTTATTCAAAAAGTTTCCATCACAAGGGACCTTAAAATCCAAGAATCTAACTGGGGTCGTAGCTTGAATTGAATTTAAGCCAGAACAGGCAGAATTATAGATGGGGAGGAAGTAAAATTTGCGAATTAAACTGCAACAATTTAGACAATGTATCATAGAAATTGTTGCATAACTATATGAAGAATTTCAAATAAGTAATGTAAAGATTACTTATGGTTTTCCAGTTGGATAAAACCACGCCGAAAATGCTATTTGCTCTAATTTTTTCCCTACACTATCGATTTATTATTATTGAACAAACTTTTGCTCGGATCGAGAATGGAAATGTACGTATAAATTATCAATTGGTATATTCTTTTTACGAACTATTACCTTCTTTATTATTTATAGACAGCAAATCCAAATTCCTCGAATCTTTACTACAAAGTCGTATACATTTCCATCGACATTAAGAAGAAAGAAAAAAGCTGTTTATTCAGAAAGTTTCCGTCAAAAGAGATCTTAAAATCCAAGAATCTAACCGGAGTCGTAGCAAGAATTGGAGTTAAGGGATTTAAGCCAGGATAGGCGTAATTATAGATGGGGCGGAAGTAAAATTTGCGAATCAAACTGCAAAAAGTTAGATAAATTATTAAGTACTACAAAAATTGGGCATTACAGGTGAAACCAAATCTGTGTCAAAAATTACCACGCAAAAGCCCTTCATTCCTCCATGGATTGAGTAAAGATTAATTTCGTTCAATATCTTCTAAAAACGAAGCATATAGGTATACGAAAATCACATTTTTCTTTAAAATGGCTTAGTGGTTATTTATCGTACCTTTTTTTAGGAGCATAATAAGCCTAAAGTAACAGTGTACAACCTTATTCTGATGACCATCTTTAGTGACTCCAAGATTAATAAATATCCGTAACTTTAATCAGTCGTCCACATATTCATTTAGGCCGATAAATTTACGAAAATGGGGAGCTTTGGTTGTGCTATGATTATTGAAGCGTTGACGGAATTGTCAAGGTTCAATGCCCATGATTCGTATCGCTGGGAAATAAGACATATCTCTAGAGTACAGAATCATATCACTAGTTGGTAATCACTCCAAAAAAACATCAATTTCCAAAGTACCCTAAGTAATTTTAAACATCATAAGGCTTAAAAAACATTCGCAACATAGAACAATATGATAACTGAAGAATTTCATGGCCATATTTTCCACCAAATCAGCCTTTTCTTGGCCTTCCCTTCTGCTGGACAAAAAGATCCAACAAATGTTTCACAGGTTTGCTAGATTTTACATAAAACAGGAAAAAAAAACTTTTGCTTTACAAAAATAAATAGTTCAGTCTGTTTCTAAAAATTATTTAATTTACTCGGTCAATGTTATTTTTATAATCGCGAATAATTGGTATCAGAAAATTGGCCTCGAAACCATCATTTTCGATTATATAATTGATGATGATTATCGAGAAACTGTGTAATTTGCAAAACCTTTCATTAAATCGTTCATTGAACCGAATAATTGCTTAAAGTCAGTATCTGAGACAAGTTTAATTCAAATATTTTTTTTCTTAAATTCAGAAAAAAATTAAACTAAATTATTTATAAAAAAAAATACTTTTTTTTTCCTTTTTCAAAATTGCCTCCTATTTGATTCGTAACACTGTTGCCAATGGTGAATGCTACTTGATTTCAGTAAAAACGTAATTCCCTATAAACAGTGTCAAAGTTTAAGAAAAATAACCGTGACAGATTTTAAATTTTATCGCATAATTCTTTGTTCCAAATTATTCTTACAAGTAAGTTGGATTGAGAAAATATTTAAATATATCAAATAGAAGAAATAAAATATCGAAAATGTCTGACGAAGGCGTAAATACATCAAACACCCAAACAAGCGTTATTAAGTCGTTTGTCGACAATTTTGGTAAGATTTAAAAATCAAATTATAGATTAAGCGGTAGAATTTAATTGATCCAATTTTTAGATAATAAAGAAATCAAAAATTGCATGGAAATTCATCGAGAAATGATTGATTTAAATAAACGAATTCAAGCAAGTGTAATAAATTCACGTAACGAACGAGCTGAACTTTTAAGCGCAATGAAAAAATCGAAAACAGCTAATCAAACCTCCGTCTTCAATGATGACACCCAATTTAGCCAATTTTTTTAAAATGATAAATCGAAAAAAAATTTTAAAAAGTATTTCAAACCAACATTCTTTGTAAGATTAGCCACTACGTGGAATTATTCCGTAATTGTTTTATATTTTAAGAAAATCGTCGTTTACATTAATTAAGAAAATGTTTTAAGAGTGAAAATTAACTTTAACAAGGACATATTTTCAATATTTACTAATAAATCACGAACTATGGACGAAGTTCATTGCAATCAATGCTTTACATGTTTCCCGCGTTTTATTCTGGATGCGGTACATTCTCAGTGTCCACATTCATAACATTTCGACCGTAGTTGTTGTGTTGTATCCTTTTCTATCACTTAAAATAACCGTTTGTTATTACTGTCGTGAAAGTTTCTCACTCAATTTGTATTGATCTAGTTGACCGTAGAATTAGAGATTTGCGCGGTTTTGGTAACGTCGCCAAAAAATTAAAATTATAGCTATATTTTTCGTAACAGAATAATTTAAAGACCACAAAGACAATGGAAAATTCATTTAAAAGTATATTTACATCAGCCAAACGTGGTGCGTTCATCGTTTTCGAGGGTTGTGATCGTAGTGGAAAAACGACACAGTGCAAGAAATTGGTGGAATATTTTCAAAAAGAAAACATTCCCGTGAAACAAATCCACTTTCCCGATCGTACAACGTTAATTGGAAAGTTAATCAACGAGTATCTAACCGGAACCAAAGTGCTTAACGATCGCGTCCTGCACTTACTATTTACAGCAAATCGTTGGGAATTCTACGACAGTATTATTAAAGCCCTACAAGATGGTACAACAATTATTGCCGACCGATATTCATTCTCGGGTGTCGCATATTCAACAGCCATCAAAAGTATTATTTCACTATAACTCCACGGCTTACATTCTAAAATTTACATGTTTTCCAGATTTGGATTTAAACTGGTGCAAAGCACCAGAACAAGGACTCCCCAAACCGGATTTAGTATTGTACTTGAATGCTAGACAACTGGAACACCGACCAGGCTATGGCGAAGAAATATACGAAAAGGAGTCACTTCAAAAAGCCGTCGCTAATACATACAAAAGAATGTTTGATCCGTCATGGAAAATGGTCAACGGCGATGGTCAAATTGAGGAAGTGCATGCCGAAATCGTTAATATAGTTACTAATGTACTACCTGGTCGTATAGGAAATAAAAGAATTAAAACAATGTGGTAGTACCAAAGAAAAAAAAGAGACGAAAAAAACGACATTTTTTTAAGTATATTTTTTTTACAATACGATTTTAACATAAAAACAGTAACAATTTTTTTTTTTAGTTGTAACATTCATTCCAATTAACGTTGTTCATATCTTGGTAACAATTATAATTTGTGGATGTATCGCCATAGTGATAGTTATATTCCTTCGATTCGTTCCAACAATGATAGTTATTGTCGTTGGAGTTTTCGATGGAATCGGTTGTATAGTGAGGTTCAAATGGTTGTGGGGAATTTAAATTCCATTGGGGTGAGAAGCTAGACACCGAGTCGTCGTCACAATTGTCGGGACTAACGCCGTAATCGTTGAGGAGTTGCGTTAGCGCTTCGCGGAATTCCTGCGAATTGGTCAATCCCAAACGGTGACACAGCTCAACATCGGAACAATCGTATTCGAAGGATGTGATCTCCGGTGATTGGTTACAATTGGAAAAATGTTCGTAGTTTGAATTTGACGAGTTCCAATCGATATTGGGACTATAGGGAGATGCCTAAAGAAAAACTTACTATAGCCTTAAGATTTTAATTTTTAAATTAATAATAAATTACTCGATGAGATGGACTGTATTTTCGTTTTTTGATGAAAGTCTCCTCCTGATTGTAACTGTAATCGATGGCCCAATAGCTTCCCTTTCCTGGATCATCCTTACTCCGTGCCACTTTATTAAAACATTTGTTAAGCGATAAATTGTGGCGAATTGAATTCTGGAACAAGATTACGAAATAATTTTTACAATGATTAACGTATTTGGTATGTAATTAAACCTTCCATCCGGTGCCTGCGTCTCGATAATATGGAAACGTATGTATGATAAATTGATAAATTTCCGATAATGTCATTTTTCCATTGGGCGCATTGCTGATGGCCAGTCGAATTAAACTGGCATAGCTGTACGGTGGTTTATCGTCCTTCGCTTTAACCAAATGAGCACCAGCGACTTCGTCGCTTCCCACATTGTTGTGCTGATGCTTGAATCCGAGCCATTCGGACGATAATCCTTCGTTTAAATTCATTTTTTGTTTTTTTCTTCAGGCGAAACTTTCCAGTCAAGAAATGGCACGAGATAAAATTTTTAATGATAATATCGATAAAATTTGTACGTTAAACATGTTTTTTTTTATTTATTTAATTAAGAAAAAAAAAGAATGGGTAAGGTGAAAATAGTTTTTCACTAAATTCTAGATTGGTGAACACATTGCGTAGATTTTCCGTTTTCTTTCGTCTCCGTCTTTTCCAAGGCGACGACGGCGTCGGAGTCGTCGTTGTCGTTCTTTCGTGCGAAACGGTAGGCATTGGAGAAAAAAATGTATGTATTGACAATTTTCTTTCTTTCTGGCTCATGCGCTCATCATGACGAGTTCAAGAAAAGAAGATTTTTCACAGGCGCGAGTTGCCAATTAATTATTGATGGTGGTGGAGAAAATCGCACCCCTTACGGGGGGTGCGCCGCACACTTCACGTGTGCACCCCCAGTTGATTTATGTAGCTAATTATCTCCATAACAATTATTGGTAATTAAAAATGATGTTTTTCTTTACATTAGCGATTTTAATTGTAATTCAATCATGAATTCATCTTTAAAATTATTTATAATACCTTGAGATAAGAATTTCGCGTCATAGGATTCAAAATAGAGAAAATAGGGATGACGGTTTACTTACCTGATTTACCTCTGGTGACGGTGTTACGAATATATCTTTCTCTGACCTTTGGTTTTCATATAAATTCTTTTCAATATGTTTTTTTTCCTCAGAATTTAATGATCCTAGAGTCGAATTAAGTCTTAGAGATCTTAGCATGCAGATAATCGTAAAATAACACCAAATAACTATTAAAACAAGGGTTGATTGATTACTTACATTTTATTTATTTTTATCATTTATATTTAAGTCAGGGTTTCTCAAAATTGCTCTCGGAAATGCCTCTATCTTCTAAAAATATACACATAATGTAATTGTCGTTTAAATAATCTGCGATATAAACTTTACACAAATTTGGGGTATTGAACCGGTCTTTATTGTGGGGGCGTAAGCCCCAATTTGAGAAACACTGATTTAAGTTTATTTTTACAATCAATAAGAGCCCAGCTGTTAATACTTTAATAATTTCAGGATTCCAATTTCACCCTTTTTTTCGGATTTGTGAAAAAGAAAACGAGGAAATTGAATCAAGAAATCCACGAATTAAATAGGGAAAGACTCAATTAAGGAGATCAATATCCTGCTGGACCTGGACATAAGATTAAATAGCACTTTCTCGTGCAATATGATCGGAAAAACTCTTAATAGTTTTGCCTTTCGTGGAGCATCTGGAAAAAGTATTCACTGTAAATTGTAATAGCGAAGAAGACTTGGAGGAGGAAAGAATAGATTATGAAGAACCTTACAATAACACCGGATGAAATTAAAACCGAAATTAGTAAAAGAAATATCAGAAAAAGTCCGGGAAAAGCATCTGCATTATTTATACTCTTTTTGATGTTATCATTAGAACAGCAACTATCCTTCATGCTGGATACTACCCAGAATTATCCAGGTTCGTAAACCCAAGAATGAGGTCTCTTCGTATAAACCAATTAACCTTCTACCAACGAAACTATGCGAAAGATTCCTCTTGCAAAAACTGAAGTCCATATTAGAAGAAAAGGAGGTCATATCTGGAGCCATCAATTTAGATTTCGGCAAGAGCATGCCACAATCGACAGGTCCACCGGGTTGCAGATCCACCGAAACTAATAAAATCCCCACACCAAAAGAACTACTTTTGTGTAATATTTCTTGACATTAGTCAAGCTTCTCACCCAAAAGGGGTTTACATTAAAATAAAGTAAAAAATCTCGAATTCATTGGTCAGAATAAAGGCTTATACCTCGAAAAAAGGCACTTCTACGTTTTTGTGAAGGAGAGTTCTTCGGCATTCCATCCAATTAGAGTAGGAATCCACAAGGTAGCATCTAGGGGTCGATTCTGTATTTGATTTGTACATCCGACATGCCGATTGGGGAAGGTGTCGTGGCCAGCCACTTTTGCTGACGACACCGCTTTGCTTGCAAAGGGGTACTAATCAGCTTGTAAGAATAATTCCATAAATGGAAGATCATATCAATGAAGTTAATTCCGTCCAGGTAACTTTTACTGCTAGGAGAGGGATATATCCTCTGATTTATATAAATAATCAAGTTCTCCAGAAGGATTCGGGTCTGTCCCTGAACAATAGGCTGATGGTCTATAAAGCATACAATTGTGGGGAACTGCTAGCAGTTCCAACATTATCATCATACAAAGGTTCCAGTCTAAGAAATTTGGATTAATCCCAGGCGCTCCATGGTATATCAACAACTTTGACATAAACCAGGATTTAAAAATTGCCACGATCAGAAAGGATGTCTCCAATTATCTGGCCGTTGGGCTTTTAGACAACCGTGAAGAAGTTATTAGATTGCGACGCATTTCATTTTTGGAGCTTCCATTTCGAAAAGTAGTATAAGGGGTACCCTATGAAGGTGTACCTCACCCATTCATATGTTCATCATATTCGTTTATTGTCCTAGGACAGATTGCGAATTAAAACAGCGAGAAAAAAACATAATTCTCGTACAATAAACTATTTTTTAGCTTTGATTGTCCATAGAAATGCTTGGTACATATGGTTTTAGATTCCTTGACTTCCTCAGGAATCATTTTTGTTAAACTTCATCTAAAAAAAAATAATTAAACTTTTAGACTATATAGTTCAATTGAAAACCTGTTTTGAAATATTAGGAATAAATCTTTTATCATTCCATAGTTTAATGTGGAACTATTAAATTTGCTCCATTTAGTTTCGCATCGCCAGTTTCTTGCCGAAATGGAAATCGTCGCGAAAATTCAAAATTCCTCCAGGGAACTTTCCGTAAAAACCGTGCACCAGGTCTAGCGACATTTTTCCCATACATTTTCGGTTAGAATTGGTTAATTAGATCAAGGAAAATTAAAATATCTAAATAAAAAATAGATTTTTTTTTAGGAGAATTGGGCAATGTGACAGTGCTGCCGTAAGTGGATGATTTGTTAAAAATAGGGATTTTCCGTGCAGTAATGGGGGAAAATTCAGGTGCGGCAACGGCGGCGACCTTCAAATTTTGTTTTGAATAATTCCAAAAATTTACGATTAACTTAATAATTTCGAAATAGATTAGTGATTTTATCTCGAGAGTGTTGACTCATTTCAGATTAATATTTTCCAAGTGGGTATCGGAAAAAATGGTAGAAAACTATAGCCGCGAATTGTTTTGAAATATTCAAAAAACGGTACCCGGTGAAATTGTGCTAGTACGTGAGTGATGGAATTGGTGGTTTATTTTGAAAATTGTTGTTTTTATTGAGGAAGTTTGGTGATTTTTGGTTGGAAAATTAAAAGTGGGGGTGGTTTGGTTGGTTAGAGGGTTTTTTTTGGGGGATGGAATTGTTTGATTGATGGAAAATTGATGGA
This sequence comes from Sisyra terminalis, assembly GCA_958496175.1. Classification (NCBI taxonomy): domain Eukaryota; kingdom Metazoa; phylum Arthropoda; class Insecta; order Neuroptera; family Sisyridae; genus Sisyra; species Sisyra terminalis. The sequence continues at coordinate 60,291,908 of OY292276.1, forward strand.
GAGTGTGGGGTGATAGAAGTTTATAGTTGTCGCAAATTTCACTGTCAGCACTAGTGCGGCTGCGCGTTGTGAGATAAATGAAAAGATAGTCGCAGTAAGATTTACGTGCATTTTGTTTCGGGGCGGTGGTATTTGGAAAAAATTAGTAAATACGGGTTGAAAACGCCGCCGAAAGACTGCTAAGCGATTGCATGAAGACGGTGTTCCATGTGGTGTTGTAGTACGAAGGATAGCAAAGGTTTTAATCTTTTAGTATTAAACTCGGGTTAACTGAACGTAACCCATTCATATTGGCAGCCATCTTCCTTTCATAAGTCAATAGGCGTTGACGGTTGTGAATTTATATCGAAGCATCATACTTTGTAGAACCGATGGCGGCGATTAGAAAGAAGCTGGTGATTGTCGGCGATGGTGCCTGCGGGAAGACTTGCTTGCTGATCGTCTTCAGCAAAGACCAATTCCCCGAAGTTTATGTGCCGACCGTCTTCGAAAACTATGTGGCCGACATCGAGGTGGACGGCAAACAGGTTGAACTTGCCTTATGGGATACGGCCGGGCAGGAGGACTACGATCGTCTCCGGCCTCTGTCCTATCCCGACACAGACGTTATTCTAATGTGCTTCTCCGTCGACTCACCCGACTCCCTCGAAAACATACCCGAAAAATGGACTCCCGAGGTAAGCGCCCACCAACCCCACTAGCACCCACTAACCACTTAATCTCCCCGTTTTCAAGCTTTGCTCGACAAGGACTCATTAATCACAAGATAACCACACAAGTGAGCTTAATCTTATCATGAATCACTCAATTTTATATATTTCTATATAACTTTAACTGACTCATTTCATTTCAGCTACCAAAAAAAAATAGAAAATTAAAACAAAAAAAAAACAAACAAACAAACTTTTGGCTTTGCTCTGGATAACAAATTTATTTTACCCAACCTGGAATCATTGCATGGCTTTTAACAAACTCTGAAAAAAACTAAACCCAAAGAAACTTGACTCCAAACCCAAGAAGAACGAAACGAACTAATAACCTAATCTAAAACATATCCTTAATTAATCAGATGCCACATAAACCGCATAAACTTCCAATATAACGCATACATCTGTAAGACGAAAATTTACTTAAAAATCTGCACACAATATTCGAAGTTTAACGGTAATTTAAATCTGTACATTATTTGCTTTTACAATTCCAAACTATCAGTGAACCATTAAATTTCAAATTGAATCGTTTGGTGATTGAAAAAGCGAATACTTTTTTATTTTGACGGCAGTCAAACAATACCAATCAGAATAAATTGGTTCCTCAATTAGAAGCGAATTAGATGCAAAAAAAGCCTCATAGCCGGAAATTTATAACACAACAAATTTGGACAAATGCGAGAAACGTGCACAGATTTGCAAATGTAATAATTTCGTAATGTTTCACCCGCCGTAAACCTTTGCATTTCCATCGAAACATTTAATTTTATTTTTATACAATAAAAAAAAAAACGTTAATAACAAATTTGCAAATCGTTAATAACAATTCGTTGTGTGATTTGATTCGAGGGAGAAAAAAAATCGGGAGATGAAGTAAAATTTTTGTAAAATGACGTAATCGTCGCTTTTATTATTTATTAGTCAAATGTTTTCGAAAGACAAGCGAAACAAAAAACAGACGAAGAAAGAAACAACACACAATCAATGTGTGGTGTTAATATAGCACCGAGTTTTGAACGTGGATAACTTCAATGTTTGCAAATAAGTCATTAATTTTTTTTTTCTTCAAAACAAAGATGAGTCATTTCTTGAATTCTTGAAATTTTTGACCTCGTTATATGGGTGGCGACGAGAAAACGTTGTTAAATAGTATTGTAAACGTAACGTTACGATTAAATTTGATTTTTTTTTGAATTAATTTGAATAATTATAAATTTGTGTAATCGTATCCCACATTTTTTTTTTTTTTGAAATAATATCATATCAATGGTTTGCACCTAAAATGTAAATTAAAATAACTATATTGTTGATTTTTTTTGAAATTGTGGGATGCGAATAATATGTAAATTGGGTACCGATATTATTAAATTGTATTATATTATCTGATATATTGGATAGGTACCCATGTTTCTATGTTTGTTACTCTTTTACAATCATAACAACTAGAAGTGTAAAAATTTAAGAGCAGTGCTTCTCAAACATTCATCGTCAAAACACTTAATGTCTTGGTACATTTGCTTATTATCACTTTTTGGGTAAATAATTAGGAAAAAAATATAAATTGGTTTAATCAAAATACGACTTTTTCGCTGACTTTGAACAGTTATACTGTGTATACAATATATAAAATATATTGCGGTCCAATTTATGTAGTATAATTTAATTTAACTTATAAAAATCATACTATAAACATAAATTTGAACAGAAGTTCAAACAAAAATATTCGTGACGTATTACCCAGATACGTATTTCGATTGCCAGCAGTTACGGAGTGATCCAAACTACTTGATGACCACTGAGGAAGATTGCTTGGCAATCAAAATACGTATCACAAATATTTTTGTTTGAACTTCTGTTCAAATTTATGTTGGTGGTATGATTTTTATATAGTATTATATTAAATTATACTACATAAATTGGACCGCAATATATTCTATATACTGTATACACAGTATAAATTGGTTACACAGTTTGAGAATCGCTGGTCTAGTCCACCACTTGTTGCATCTAAACCGCTATGTGATGTTTTTTTGTCCATGCATAAGAGGTATAGGATAGGATTTTCCGTGATCTTATGTATTTTGAATACCAAAAAGGTTTTGCTGTCTCTTTTTGTTTGTATTAGTCACGTGAAAAATGCAAGAGAGAGAGATAAATTACCTGAGTTCACGGAAAATATGGCAAGGTAACTAAATAATAGAAGGCGTTATAAGTACGTAAATGTTCAAAAAAAAAAGATAAACAATTAACATTAGGTACTCAATATTCCTTTAGAATATTAGTTGGATAGCTTGGAAAGGACAATATTGAACTTTTAATGTATTGAAATATAAAATATTTCAAATACAAAACTTTTTAATTTACCATGAAGTATAGTTACAAGGAGTTCAGACGGTATAGGCTTTTTCACAATCTTTATTTTTATAGTTCTTTTTTTTGTCATTAGCAGTGCAAATATTTAGTACCTAAGGATTTAAGAAAATACTCCAATTTTGTAATGCATGATGGGAAATGTTAAAATAATATAAAAGAAGGTATCAATGCAATGCCTGATGGGAATTGTATGCAGATGTGGCGCCGCCACTAGTGTGTTTAGAGTACTAAATTTGATACTTGGCCTAAACGTGCATAGTTTCCAAGGTTTATAAAATACACAGGTGGTCTCATGGTGGCTATGTGACGTATCCAGAAGAAATTCGTACATATCTTCAGACTGATTCAAATTTCAAAATTCTTCGTATGACGTCATTATTTTTTTTCTAATGGAGCAACCTGTGTAATTTACAAACCTTGTATAGTTTCGGTTAGTTAGTATCCTAGACACACTTGTGGCGGCGCCACATCTGCATACAATTCCAGAATTAGAATACCTTCTCATATTATTGGCTTAAAAGTACCGATACTATTATTATGTGATGTCTAATTTTAGTAATATTTGTTAGTATCTCTAAAATTTACCTATATTATGAACGAGTGCTTCTTTAAAAGTAGGGCATTCTATCGGTTATGTATTTTAAATTGATGCCATTTTTTCAACATTACGTTTGAATTCTTTGTGTCTATACTTTGCGTTGATGTCTATTGAATAATACAGTATTTTAAAAGCATTTTTTTCATTAATAGTAAATTAAATGTTTGTCTTAATAAAGAGAAAAACTATTTATATATAATTTCAATTATGTGTTGAAAACACGAAGAATAGATAACAGGAAAACGAATGAGATAGGCAATTTGTTAAATTTCGTGCCCTCAAAAAATCGGGCATAGGAATAGTTGTTTTTTCGGTCACTAGCGGCGCATTATCGCTAAGAAACTTGACTCTTACTAAATATTTATTGGTTGTTCGTTTATTGCTATTGTTATTGATTCAAACTTAAGCCAAAACTATTAAAACTGTCAAAAATACTAAGGAAGCTATTTCAAATTTGCTAATTGTCAAAATTAGTTCTCTAGACATACTTGTAGCGGCGCTAATCTTGATACATTTCTCATGAGGTATTGCAGGATTGGAATATCTTCTTTTTTATTATCTTAAAAAAATAATATTGACTTTAAAACCCTATGCACTGTTGTACTTTATGGACGATTTTGCAATATAGCGTTCGTTTTCTTGTTATTTGTATTTCGTGGTTAAAAATATCGATAAGTTTGGGACTAACATGTCGGTAAATCGTAGAGCTTCTACTAGGCGACCGCTAGTTGTCGCCGAACCAAAATTAGATGATCGGCTCACTGCTTTACCGACATGTCAGTTTAAATTTTGTCTACATTTTTTTGACACAGAATTGAGTTTTTATAGTTAGAATAGAAATAAATTTTTGCAGAGGTACTGTTTTATTGAAATTTGATTGAAAACTAAAACGGGGCACGTAGAGGTCTCTTATAAATAATGTATGATATATTGGAAAACGAGAGAGGTCATACTTTTTTTTTAAATCTCCGTTTTATCAACAAACAGTGCTATAATTTGTTTCCCCTTCGGGGAAAAAAGGTCTAGAAATGAAAATAATTTGTCTTATAAAATGTATGAATGACCTCTTATCGTTTTCCGCTTTTAATATATTAAAGTATTGTACAATAGTATGTGATTAGTGAATCTAAAGATTTGTAAATGTGTACACATTGTATTGAGACTGTTTATTTTGAAAGAAAACTGGACTTGTATCATTTTCATTTGCAAGGTGTAACTGTAATGATTGGAGGATAAAATAACGTTTCTTTGGGTTTATATATTGGAACGGAATCAAGTGCAGAAATATTTTTGGCGAATTGATTTGCGCGAAGGTCAAGTCGTTTAGGTTTCAGGCCAGCAAGAAATCAAATGCCACATACATATGAAGAGCTTCGCTTCGCTTTGCGCTTTAGCCCCAATTTTAATTGAATTAATCAGCCGCGCGTCTCCTCGTAATCACATGGGAAGCATATGAAGGGAATTTTCAAAATCCTATTAATGTAATTACCGGCTAGGAAAGGATTTCCTGGCGGCTGAAGCTTGCTGGTGGACATAAATGGAGTGAATGAATATGGAAAAGAGAAAAGTGGTATGATTGGAGAACACTTGGAGGTTGATTACATATTCTAAACGTATTTTGATTGTTTGTTATCATTTAGTATGAATGTCTTGTGCTCTAACTGTTGTCGTACTCTGTTGGCCGTTGTTGTCAATGGCGTTGAATTTTGATTCAATATTTCGTTTTCGTTGCAGGTGAAACACTTTTGTCCAAATGTTCCGATAATTTTGGTGGGAAATAAAAAGGACTTACGGAACGAGCCAAACACAATTAAGGAATTGAGTAAAATGAAACAGGAGCCGGTGCGACCACAGGAGGGTCGCGCCATGGCCGAGAAAATAAACGCATTCGCCTATTTGGAATGTTCGGCCAAAAGTAAGGAGGGTGTGCGGGAGGTGTTTGAGACTGCGACGCGGGCCGCCCTCCAGGTGAAAAAGAAGAAGAAGGGCCGCTGTTTGTTGCTCTAAGTCCCGTAAGGTTCGTGTGAGTGCCACGAAGAATACCATCCGAGTTGCACTGGCGCGCACCTCAAGACGTAAAACAAACAAAAACAAACAAAAAAAAATTGAAGAAATATAAAACTAAAAAAAACTACTGTATAAATTATATATCTTTTTTGCCAACTGCCTCTTTTTATGAAGAAATTTAAATATTTAATGAGAAAAAAAACATAATAATAATAATAATAATGTAAAAAAAAAAACGCTACATTGACGAATATGCAACGAACGATTGATCGGTGGGTTCCAACTGTTTAGAGGAAGATTTCGGGGGCCTGCAAGCACAAATTTGTTTAGACACCGTTGCACCGTTTTTGGGGGATGCCAGTGTTATATTTTTTAAATAAGAATAAATAGTTATATTTAATGAGGCCAACTAAAATCATATTCCCTTGATTTTTCGTTTAAAATCAGTATTTTTTTTTTTTGATTTATCATTTTCACGTGGTACTCCCAATTATGTGTTTTTTTTTTTTTGTTCACCTGATCAGATTGGAAAATTGGAATTTTAAACGCTAAACACATTGTTAACATGTGGCTGATATTCGTCCCTTTTTTTATAAGATTTATTTCGATTTTCCAATCGATTTGGGGGATGTTTAAATGTGTAAGTAGATTTAAATAGAATACATTATTTATTTGTTTTTGGTTAGTTATTTTATGAGGGAATATGATTTTAGATGTATAATTTTAATTTTTTTTTTTTGTGGATAGAGAGTGGTTTTAGGAGGTGGTTACATCGCTCTCCCCATTATCGGTACAAAGGGCCGGTTTCATTTCCTTTTTTTTTTTTTTTTCTTTCTTTTCTTCTCAAATATGTTTGGGCCCCTCCAGCTATTTTTTAAATAAAAAGTGCCTGTAGATAGATACAATTTTGAAAAAAAAAAAAAAATGCCAGAGAAATTAAAATATTATTAATAAAAATATGCTCTGGTTTTAAGCATTAAAATATTGTAATTTTTAAAGAAAAAAAAAACTACTAAGGTCAGGGCAGTTTTCTTAATAAAAAAAATATATATATTATTCTTACTATATCGTAATATTATAATTTACTTATTATGAGTGAAAATATTATTATTATTAATAAATGAAAAATGAAAAAAAATACTATTCTTACTCTGGGGGACATTTTGTAATAGTTACTTTTTTTAGGAATTGCATGCGATGTAATTGTCTACCTAATTAAATATCAATATATATATTTAAAGAGAATGAAAAAACAAAAAAAAAATGCAGAAAAAAAAAGTTCAGGAAGAAAACAAACCCCTATTTTATCCCTTATTTTTTGTATTTGATTTTGTCAGTGTACAAAATTATGAATAAAAAAAAATTGAAAATTTTGCATTTGTGTTGTCGAGTATTGTTTTTATTTTATTTTATTTTTTGATTGGAATAAAAACTAATTGGCGATTTGTTTAGGGTTGATTTTATTTGGTTTCGTTTTTTTCTTTATAATTTATCTTTGGATGATGTAATTTTGTGTTATGAGTCACCTGATGAATAACACAACGGCTGAAAATCCAAAACCGGTTTTGTATTTTACGATTACGGGATTTCCCCCCAAGTTTTGCCCCAAAAAAAAAAAAAATCACCTACTTTTTGTTAGGAGGCAATGTGAGATAATTGTTATATATTTTTCGGTTGTCAATTAAAAATTTTTTTCAGGTTTGTGGGAAAATATATATATATATAAACATATATGAAATAATCTGCTGCCAGTAGTCGATTTTGGTGCATATTTTTTTTAGGTTTTTCTGAAGACTGCAACAAAATATTTGCTTTAGACTGAAATGTGCAGTTTATTCCAGAGCGTTACGGGAACCGATGTTGGTTTCAATCCTAATTAGCCAAACGTAAAAATATATACATATATTGCAACTGGGATAACTTGTGTTACAATTTTTTCAACAAATACTAAATATTTCTTACTTTATAATCGTTAATGTTTGTAAGAGACATTTTTTTTATTATTAAACACAAAAAAATACAAAGAAACATAAACATTTCGTTTTTTAATTGACTCATAAAAAATTCCATGAAAGTTGTTCATTTTTGCTCTGCCTGACAGCAGATTTAGTTTCTCGTATTGAATTCTTCACTCCAGGATTTAAATTAACTTTCTTCTGGAAACATTCCAGTTTCTCTTCTTCTTTTCAATCCAAATATCACTGCCAATGAAGATTAAAATAACTATCACTCGGAAGTTCCAAATTTCCAAGGATCTGCTGTATCTTCTCCAACGATTACGACTCGAATCCACGAGATTCTCCAGGTAATTACCTTCGCTTCCTTTTCCTTTAAACTCGTCCCGTTTCCATGATCTCGTGGACTTCATTTACGAAAGAAACATTCTTCTCCAAATCGCCGATAAGTTGCACAAATAGCCCAAGTTTCCGAAGCGTAGGACAAATCGAAAAAACCAGCAATTACCCATTAGAATTTTGGTGATTTTACATTATAATCCTTGTATAATTTGGACATTTATGTAACGATAGATTTAGCAATTTATTAGCAAATTTTTTAGCAAAAACTGTATTATTTATTCGAGGAAAAGCTAGTTCTGGTGGTCCAAGTACTGCAGGTACTAATCAATTTCCAAATCCTTTGATTAAAATTGGTATAACTATAATTCACTTACAAATGTTCCACTTAATTTCATAGGAACAATTGTTCTATAAACATATATAACTAAACGAATCTATCCACAACTAAGAAGATTAATTTTTAGACCAAAATCTTGAGTCAGAATTCCAGCATCTCCATGTCAATAGTTTTCCAATTATCTTCTACGAAACAAAGGTTGAAGAATCGCTTTCCATCAATTTTAATTCCACCATTTCACTCCTCCAACGCAAGTCGTAATATAATCTTCCTGTATACCTTATAAAGTAAAGATTAGAGAGTAAAACCAGCTATTGTTCGCCTTTTCGAATATCTCATTTATTGGATAAGATATTTTACGATATTTACCACTATTTCCGAGCCTTTTATATTAATTTTTAATGAGGGAAATCAGATTTTTAGGTACAACGATATCAAATGAATTCTTCTATAGTTTTGGTCACCTAATATTATCGAAAGTCTTCTATATTGTCGATGCCTTATAGCTCCATACTTTCGGGCCTTCTCCCATTGAAAATGTGCTCCCAAGTTCCTCTTCCTTTGACCAATCTAGCCCTGTTAAAGAAAGGGATTTTTTAATTATTACATGTAAAATGTCTTTAATAACTTTAAACGACTTCCAATGGGTTTTTTGAACATTTAAAATGTCTTTTTTAATCTGGGTTCGATCCTCGAATCGAGCAAATTTTTAATATTTCTTGATTACGGATTTTTATTAACTCTAGAGTCGCTAAAGACCTTAGTAGTTATAAAACAACTAAGAAAAAAGGAATTTTAATGTTCATAAATCCCATTAGAAGTTGTTTAAAGTTATTAAAGGCATTTTAAATGTATTGATTTCAAAATGTATCTAAAGGTTTTTTTTTAATAGGAAGATTTTAAAACTTCCACCGATGTTGAAATAATTCCAAACGCTTCTTCCTCTTGAAGTCTTTATTGCTGTCTTAAGTTCATAAATCAGTCCAAGTGGCCTTCACCGTTCAGGAAAGGAACGGGCCCCCAGGTCAATCTGGACTCCTGAACTGAGATCCCATCGTCCAACACTGTCAAACACCTTGGTGTTCATCTGGACAGGAGGCTGACCTGGAAATCTCATATCATCCAAAAACGAAAATACATCAACAAGAGGTTCAAACAGTTATACTGGCTGTTGGGTAGGGGCTCTAAACTTCCCCTTGAAGATAAACTACTTATATACAAAGCAATAATAGTGCCAGTCTGGTCGTACGGTATTGATCTGTGGGGCTCTGCCAGCAAGTCAAGCATTAAATTAATCGAGGCCACCCAATCAAAGATCCTCCATGGTATGTCACAAATGAGACTCTCCGAAGAGACTTCCACATCTCATCAGTCACCGACTCCATTACCGTACTCCAGTACCACCAATCATTTTGGAAAGAATTGAGTCAGCACTTAAATCCCCTGATTCCGCCACTTTTGGAGCACCAAAATAAAAGACGGCTAAAAAGAAAAGTGCCTAGTGATCAAGTAGAGGCATAGGGAGATTCCTCCACTGGGAGTGATCTCCATCACGTCAGCTCCGATCATCAAATCGGATTATAGGACCTTCAGATGCCTAATTTTAACAGGACATTTTTCAAATCTTTTGGTAGAGGAAATTAACGATTCTCAAGCTTTGATCATCCAGAAGCCTATTAAAAAAGGTCCATTTAAAGGCATTTTAATGATTGAAAAAAACCATTAGAAGTCGTTTAAAGTTATTAAAGATATTTCAAATGTATTGATTTCAAAATGCCTTTTGTAATAGGGTGGTTTCGTCATACCCACCAAATTCTTCGATAGTGGAGTCTGGATTTGATACAATGTCTTCCAGTAGTCCTTTCAGATGGACGCTATTTTGGGGATAATTCGATGACGGGAACATTTTGTTGATCATTGATCATCCAATGCCGTGGATTAAATCTACAAGTACTAATGTTAATTTTGTGAAATAAATCTTTAATTCCCGAACTTTAAAAGTATTAAACCGGAACAGGATTAACCGCGAGGGGCATTTTCTTATTTGACGTCGTCAACCATTCTTACGTTTGACGGAATTCTGTTAAAAAAAGGCATTTAGACATTTTTAAATCATTACATTTATAATGTTTAGTTACTTTTTAGTTGTTTTTCTTTAAACAGGGAATATTCGGACATTAAAAGCTGGGGGTCACTTGCCCATGGCAGCGATGTAACTAATTTGGTTTTTGGAATTACGATCCGAAGCTTTCCAGGAATAGCATGGAGTTTATAATCCAGCTTTTCTACAGAAAAATGTGGTCTATTTTTTCTTGGAGTGTGACAAATTTGTTTAGTTTTTCTTCTGGTCTCCACATTGACGATAGTTTCACTTCTTCGCCGGCTTTTCTCAATGCTTTCATTTAATTTTCTTCATCCATCATTTTCATTTCAAAGTTCTTCAAAAGTTTTCTTTGAATTCGAAAATGCTCCACCCATATCTACCATTTTAGCAAGTGTTCTCCGGAGTTTAACTTTCAATTTTCCGGAAAAAATATTCTATTTGCCGTTGAACACAATTTTCGCAACAGCAATGACCTCTTTAATTTCCCTAGCGAGTTTTTCGACATTGGTGATGACACTTCCTTAATATTTGAACTGAAATCTAATGGAAGAAAAATGTAACATCAACAACGTCCTTTGTGAACTTCTTCTGGTGTTGCACGAAACGACTTCTAATGAGTTTTTTGAACATTTAAAATACTTTTAAGTACCTTTCTTTAAACAGGGAATATTCGCCCATTGAAAGCTGGAGGTCACTTGCCCATGGGAGCGTCTTCGCCGCCCAAACTGCCCGATCGCCAGCGTTGCCTAATCAAGATGTAATTAATTTGGTTTTTCGAATTACGATTCGGTGTTTTCCAGGTATAACATGGAGTTGAAGAAAAATGTTATGTATTTTTTTCTTAGAATGTGACAAATTTGTTTAGTTTTTCTTCATGTCCCCACATTGTTGATATTTTCGCTTCTTCGTTGGTTCTTCTCAATACTTTCATTTAATTTTCGCCATCCATCACCATATCATTTCAAAGTTCTCCACAAGTTTTCTTTGAATTCAAGAATGCTGCACAAATGTTAGCTATATGTTCTCCGGAGATTAAGTTTCAATTTTCCAGAGAAAAGATTCATTTTGGCGTTGAACACGCCGATGATGCTTCCTTAATATTTAAATTGGGCAACGGTTTCTAGTTGTCAATTCTCCACCTCCTCCACGTTAATGCTAAAAAATATTTCTCTTTAATTCCTCTGTATTTATATCTATTTCATAAGTTCGATTACAATAAATGCTTCATGTAATTTGTATCAGCGGGTTTAATATTAACGTGGAATGGTTGAAAAATTTAGCCCTGGAAGAATGTAGAAACTTTACAGTACTTTACCGGATGCTTTTAAGGAAAACATAAAGTTTTCGTTAAAATCATTCGGTTTTCAGTCTAGTTTCTGTACTATAAAGTTTTACAATCTTCCAGGGTTTCATGTTTCAACCATTCCGCGTTAATCTTAAGCCGATTAAATCTAATGGAAGAAAAACGTAGAATCAACAACGTCCTTGGTGAACTTCTTCTGGTATCGCACGTTTTCCAATAAATTAGGGATTGATCAATTATTTGAAAGATGTATCCATCAGTTCTTCTCCAATCTTTATTATCTCCAATATTTCCAATCTTTCAGAGATTATTCGCCTATTGTTCCTATGACATTCCTTGTTCTTTTTCTAGAACCACATTAATTGCCATCCAGCTTTCTTCTTCTACGTTTCTTTTCAACCTTCTGCTCGGCATTTTGGGAGATTTGTGGTTCTATAAAACTTATAAAGTAAGTATAATTAATAAAAATCTTTAGTTTATTTTAGTTTTTATACGTTTCTTTCAAAATTATCTCGTTTATAACAATTAGAACATTAAATTTTTATATCAATTCTCTAGTTTAAATAATCGTTGACGGCCACAATTATAACGACGAAAAGTTTCAATTCGTTTCGAATTTAAATTTCAAGAATTGAAATTTCCGCGCGCGCGTCATGCGCACAAATGAAAAACGTGCTCCATTTGTGATTTGACATATATATTTTTCAAAACAATCACATATCGCTGATTTGTATTTAGTTTTTTTTCCGCATCACGTCCAAATATTTATCAATTTTTCCGTTCTAATCGATCAATTTATCGATCACAATGATCTATACACCTTAATCGCCTCTGAACTCGTACAAGAAAAGCAACTTTTTGCCATGGGAAGTGCATTAAGCAGCTTAACAAAACCCATACAAGCGGCTTCGAAGGTGGTGCGTGGTCGCAAAAGGTCACCCGACGAGGCCGAGCTTGACAATGAGTCATATCTTGACGAAATCCTCCAAACCCCCAAACGGTATAATGCACCATTTGCCCTATATGTTGATCGTAAATGTATTTTTTCTATTATTGTAGCAAGAAAATTGTTACGACAGCCCAGTACATTCACCAGGCGTTGTTCAAGGAAGAAAAAGACGCCGACGTAACCGTTACGGCGATGTCCAGGTCGTGGAAATTGCACCGAATCTATTTGTGTCAAAGTCCCTACTTTCAAAGCATGTTTGGTGGCTCGTGGCGGGAAACCAATCAAAATTTCATCAACATCAAAATTTTGGACCATAGAATCACTTTAGAATGTAAACTAGTCTATGCATAAAGTTATAACTTAGATATCATTTTCACGAATTGTATTTTTAGCTTTGAACACTGTATTTGGTTCGTTGTACCTTGGAGAAATCACAATTGAACCAAAAGAAGTCATATCAATTTTAGCGACAGCTACTCTCTTTCAATTGGAAGGAATTATAGAGCAATGCAATTCCGTCATGATGGATACAATCAATGCCAAAGTATAATTCCACCAACAACTTATTTCTTTCTTTAATATCTCAATGATTTTCAGACGGCTGTCAGTTATTATGAGGCAGCATGTGAATATGGCGTAAAAGTCATCAAAGACGCCGCCTTCAAGTGGCTGCTAATAAACTTTATGGGCTACTTTTACGACCACGTCAAGTGGCTTCACGAAATCTCTGTCGATTTAATGACCCAATTGATTTCCAGTCCCGAATTGTTTGTAATTCAAACCGAATTCAGCATTTACGTATTGTTGCGGTACTGGATGTATATTAAACTCGATCCGGAACGTTTTAACTTTAATGAATCGGAAAAGGAACCAAGAAAATATTTTCAAGAACGACAAGGTTGGAATTGTGCAAGAAAAAAGGAGTAAAAAGAATAATTTTTATCTTTTTTTTTAAGATAAAACTCCGTTTTTGTTGACGAGGGAAGGTGAACGTTTTGCTCGAGCCTTTAAAGCCTTACGGCTTCAACACATTCTCATGCATCATTTGGACATTGAAATGTTACAAAAGGATAACATAATTCCGATGCAATGGATTTGTCAAGCGGTCATACAACAGTGGTACAGTATGTTGCGGATTGATCAGAGTTTAGACAAAGGGTTAGTATCCGAATTGATCACCGAATGGCTTATATGTGAGAGTGGTTATTTTTAGACCAAAAGAAGTTCCGGAAGAGATATTTTACAAAGAGGCCTTACGATGTGGTCGAATTTTACCCACCGAAGGTAATCACATGTGGCGATGGACCGGTTTTAATTTTGGTTTGGATCTCATACTGATTTTAGAGGGACGAGCATTCCGAATCAAGCGGAATCATCGTGTCGAAAACGAATTACTTCTTAGTTTACAATCGCGACGATATATTCTACTGCGGTAGTTAAATCAAGCACACATTAACGGCCAAAGGATCTAGCAGGATCCACATGGCGAGTTGGCCCCCAAATAGGAACCTATGTGGAAACTTATGTTAAAATATTGGCTTGATATACAAAACACATTTTATATACTTTTCGCGACCAAATTCCTCTTTGACCTGGAGATATGGGCAAAAATGTGCCCCCGCATGGCTATTTTTCAAAGTTATATATCTCAAAAACTAATTAAGCTAGAGAAGTGAAACTAACGCGAGGCTTTAGATTATTTTACAGAGTATATCATATATTTTTTTGAAATTTTTAGAAAAAAAAAATTATACAAAAAAAATCCAAAAAACAAATGAAATCATTTTTTTTGTATGTGTTCTCTGAAAATGACAATCACGAAAAAAATATATTTTATGCTTCTACATGAGCACTACAGCTCATAAAAATTGCGTGAAAAAATAGTTGGTGCAACACCTTGAAAAAAAATAAAATGTGATTTACGCCTAATAGTATACCTTGGTTTTATTTTTTTTCGAAGTGTTACACCAACTTTTCTTTCACAAAACTTGAATAAAAAATAGGCCACATATAGGAGCAAAACATATATTATTTTCATAATTGTAAGTCTAAGGAAACATAAAAAAATTTTTTTTTATTATTTTTTTTTTTGTTTTTCTATATTTACTCTTAAGATGATTACTTTCAAGATCAAAATAATTGATCCCAAAAGAAAAAAAAAACAACTAGTGTTCAATTTTTATTAAAATAAGAATAAAAAAAATTATCGTCACTGCTATAATTTACTACTACTGGAATACTATGGTCTCCAATTAATTCTGGATACATATTGATGGCATCTGAATTACTTGGTTTTCTTCGTTTAGCTTAGGATATTATTCTCTGGCTCATACCAAAATTTTTGCAGGTTCTACCTAAAGTGGGCGGATAAATGAACTATAAAATAATATTTTAAAACAATGTGTAAAATAAGCATAAAATATTATTAGGGTAGAAGTAAAATCAAGACATTTATATAAATAGCAAAAACGGTTGTATATCCAATGATTATATTTCGAATGGTAAATATTGCAACAGTATTTTCCGTTATTCCTGTGATTCTCTAATAGAAACTTTACAGTGGGATATTGTTCTCATACAACAACTTTTATTTGTTATTTTTCAAATAAACAATAATTATCCAGAATTCTGCGTCCTACGAAATACTAGCTAAATTATTTTAGGTTCATAATATTTCAGTAGTAATAAATTATAGCAGTGACGATAATTTTTTTTTTATTCTTATTTTAGTAAAAATTGAACACTAGTTGTTTTTTTTTTCTGTTGGGATCAATTATTTTGATCTTGAAAGTAATCATCTTAAGAGTAAATATAGAAAAAATAAAAAAACTAATAAAAAAAATATTTTTTTTATGTTTCTTTAGACTTATAATTATGAAAATAATATATGTTTTGCTCCTATATGTGGCCTATTGTTTATTGAAGTTTTGTGAAAAAAAAGTTGGTGCAACACTTCGAAAAAAAATAAAACCGAGGTATACTATTAGGCGTAAATCACATTTCATTTTTTTTTCAAGGTGTTGCACCAACTATTTTTTCACGCAATTTTTATGAGTTATAGTGCTCATGTAGAAGCATAAAATATATTTTTTTCGTGATTGTCATTTTCAGAGAGCATATACAAAAAAAATATTTCATTTGTTTTTTGTATTTTTTTTGTATAATTTTTTTTTCTAAAAATTTCAAAAAAATATATGATATACTCTGTAAAATAATCTAAAGCCTCGCGTTAGTTTCACTTCTCTAACTTAATTAGTTTTTGAGATATATAACTTTGAAAAATAGCCATGCGGGCGGACATTTTGTCCCATATCTCCAGGTCAACGAGGAATTTGGTCGCGAAAAGTACTTCGAGATATTTTAACATAAGTTTCAACATAGGTTCCTATTTGGGGGCCAACTCGCCATGTGGATCCGGCTAGACCCTTTTCTAGTTATTGTCGTTTTTTAGGATAACGGTGGCCAGTCTTAACGAGCAACGCCAAGTCCAACACATTCAAACGATGAATTTGCGTGGAATAAATTTGGCGCGTAATGAGGAAAATTTATTGTTCAAATTGGACACGGAATTGGCGTTTCCGTTGTTCGTTTCGGTTAATTTATTGGTGAAAACTCCACAGAATCAAATATGGAGTGGACGTGAAATCGAAGCTAGTGCACACGCTGAGGACTACGAATAAATACGCATATACTTATTTAAGACAAAACTATAATATTTATTGAAATATTGCGGATAACATTTTTTATTTTTTACTACAAAGTAACGTTTGATAGATGTCAGTGCGGCGTTGATTAAACACTGGAATTTGTTGACGAACTTTGTCGCATTCTGTCAGATCTAAGGTAATAATAAAATATACAAATTATTAAAAAGCGATTTTTTTTTTAGATAGAACCCTACCTATGTCGGCCACAACGATTTCATCACTTTCGTTGGCCACCCCGATTATTTTACCCCATGGATTGGTGATTTGTGAATGTCCCCACGCGATATATCCGGCTTCTTTGCTGCGTGCCGGACTGATAGCTGCCACGTAGACTTGCAAATCGGTGGCACGACCACGCTGAAGTAGCTCCCAGTGGAGCGGTCCCGTGGTCATGTTAAATGCACCGGGATAAATCAGTACTTCGCAGCCCATGTTGCGGTAGATTCGAGCCAATTCTTCGAAACGTAAATCGTAGCAAATGCCAAGTCCGACTTTACACTTGTCAATTTCGAATGTGCCGAGGGAGTTGCCGGGTGAAAGTACGTCCGATTCTTTGAATGTCACGCCGCCGGGAATGTCAATATCGAATAAGTGCATCTGGAAACGTGGACATTTTTTATAATTCGTTTGGATGGTTTATTTCCTAGAGAAATGTGGGATGCAAATATTTTTCTTAGTTTTTGATTTGGAGAATATTTATGTTCGAAAAAATGAAAAGAGATTCGGAATCTATATTTCCAGGATTTTAGCTAGAACATGATGGGAGGATTTGATCTGGGGAATCGATTTTTATTGTATGATACTTCTAATGTAAGAGATAATATTTGACTCGTTTATTTTGAAAGTGGCGTAAGTCCATTTCAACGATGGTCTATATGGTGATTCTTCTTCTTGTGACTAGGACAAAGTATGTTAATTATTTGGCTCATGTGTACTTTAGCACACCCACAATCTGGCAATCTTGCATTTTCAACTTTGTTTTTAATTTAATTCGCGAGTAAATCGGCCCATAATGAAAATTTAGCCACAAAAGAGAGAATTGCACCATATTAGAATTGAATTAACAAAAATATCGCGAATTAAATTAAAAACAAAGTCGAAAATGCAAAGTTGCCAGATTGTGGGTGTGCTAAAGTACACTTGAGCCAATTATTTAACTGCTAAGTTTTCAGAAATTAGTATCTTATGTTCCTATGGTTAAAAATGATAATACTATAGGGATTTGTCTTGAAATGGACTTAACTCACTTTCAAAATAAACGGCGCATTTAATTTTTAGGATCAGATTTAAATTATTTTTACTTCAAATTATTACAATGAAAAAAAATCGTTCCTTGAAACTTAGTTTACCAAGCTTGTGGTATACTTCAAATATAAGGCATTGGTATTTTAGAACTGTTTCCGGTAACTACGCCTTAAATTGTTTCCTTTTGTAAAAAATACTTTGAATATTTCACTTATTCTTCAATGATTTTTTGTTATCAACCTAGTTACAATACATCATTAAATTCCAATTATTCCTTTTCAATAGGGATAGTCTAATAAGAATAATCGATAGTTTAATAGGAATTTTCTTAGGCAAAACCCAAGGTTTGTAAATTACACAGGTTGCTCCATTAGAAAAAAAAAATGACGTCATACGAAGAATTTTGAAATTTAATCAGTCTGAAGATATGTACGAATTTCTTCTGGATACGTCACGTAGCCACCATGAGACCATCTGTGTATTTTATATACCTTGGGCAAAACCTTCTCTTCTTTGGCGAATCAATCTAGTGGAAATATTTTTCCGAGGAAAACTTTTCGGACAAATATTTACATATTTCCTCCAGATGTAAATTCGAATTTTGAAGGCTTTATATCAAAAACTAAGAAAAGTATTATCTTTTCCGGACTTTCCACTTATTTTGCTTAAGAATTGACGACATACTTTACGATATTTGGTCAAAAGTTGACCTTTGGGGCTCCAAACCGTGCACGTGTTGTAAAGAGCACCCGATTCAACGCATTCCGGGATAGTGCCTCCAATTAGGTAAATTTCGTTTTCCTTCGCAACTTTCGATAGTAGTTGACATGTTTTTCCATCGGGAACCGATTCAGCATATTCCTTGAAATATTCTAATAAAAAAAAAATCGATTTTTATTTTGCCTCTAGTTAAATGTATGAATGCAACGGTTTTCGTGGAGATTAATTTATTTTTGGCGGATAAAATTGGCAAAAGGATAATATTAGTAGAAAAAGGACTTAAGGGTTCAGAATGAACCCTAATACATACAGAAATATGTATACAATGGATATTATTCGAAAGTCTTAGATATAATAAAGAATATTGAAAAACATGTTGAAGAAGAGTTTTGGAAAGTATTGAAATGGAAGGCCTAATTTATATTGACCAATATAACATAGGTGAAACAATTTTTCCTTTCTTCAAAGCTATATTCTGGATTCTGAAGATGTTTTTCGAGTTTACTTTGAAGAAATTTTGCCATAACTAGTAAAATTATCTATATATATAGTTAATAAAGGTTTCAGATTAAGCGTCAATGTTGGGACCAACATGTACACAACATTGGCTTTTATATAGAAGCCGATAATAATTTCTCCAGGTGACCAAATTAATCCACATGAAAACCATAGCACCCCCGAAATTAATCAAATCAAATACTTGTGCCATAAGGGGAGTTAAAGCATTCGGGCAAAGCCACCACACTGGCCCCCTTTTCTTTCGCTTCTTTGATACGTTTTTCAGCCAATGCCAAATTTGCTGCCTTATCTTTACCAACAGAAAGTTGGCACAGTGCCAATTTAAAACCTTAAAAATAATTTACAAAATTAGTAAAAAAATAAATGTTGATATTATTCCCATAGCAAATTACCTCTTTTCATTGTATTACACATATAAAAACTGGAATTGGTTCAGTTGAATCTATGATATTTATAGTCGAGATAAAATGACATTGAAAGATACAAGTAATTTATGTAAACATAGTTTTTATCGCGACAAATATGATAGTGGTATTTTCCACACAATTAGGTTAGGATTGAGGAAAACATAAATATAACCTTATTGATATACTTAATTACGTTTTATTAGAGTACTAAAGTAAAAATAGTTAGTTTTCATCACTTTCACTTTCGTCCAAAGTGAAATTGTTTTCGGTTTGCGTTTGTAAATTATCTGCGATATCCAAATATCGGACGCTTATCTTCTTTTTACTAGGACACCCCACAATGGGACATCGCGGTTTTTGTTGTTGTTTTAAGATTTCCATGATTGTATCCCTGTCGTAGATATGACCACAAATTTTATTCTTAGCAACCTGTTTGATCGGTTGTTTGGTGAATGGATCTAAAGCTTCATTTGTATTTTCCGGTGTTTCATTGATTGTTCCGGCCAGAACTTTTTCGAATTGTTGCATAAACGGATGGTTGTCGTACTGATTGGGCTTGGGGATAGCTTTGATTTGTTGTACAAATGCTTGGCGTAGTTCCAGCTCGGAGTTTTCAGCCAGGGCTGCGTTGAGATTTCGAAAAATGGTTTTGGTATGATCGATTTCGTTTTGTAGATCGCAAAGTTGAGTCACTTGGTGGCGTAATACGTTGATCGATTGTTTTGACTCGGGGGCGTAGCGCTTCACGTTGGATACGACCTTTTGGATGATTTCGTTGGTGGATGAAATTGTATTCAGAAATTCGGTTTCGGTACTCATTTCTACAAAGAAATTAATTGATTCATTGAGACGAACGAAAAGTAAATATTTTGGATACATTACTTCTTGTAATTTAATAGAAATTAACACTAAAAAAACGTTTTTTTTTTTAAATTTATTACACGTGATGATGGGATTCCACGAACATTTGAAAGATTTGAAAATAACCCGGGGAAACCATCGATAACTTATAGAATTGTATCGAATTTTTTTGCTTCAATCCTTAACGATTGGTAATAAAGCCGAATGAAACAAGAACACGCATGTCAACAATTGGTGTTCCATTAAATTTTTTGAAATTGACTTTAAACTATTTTTTCCGATTTCTCTAAGGGATATTTCACTTAAATTACTGCAAAAATGGCCAAAACTGTTGATCTGGAACTAAAGAAAGTACGTATCACTAAAATTTTAATCCACCTTGAGTTTTCCTTTGCAACATAACCTCGACTAAAAATGAAATTTTCATTCGTACAATTTAAGCTGTAAATTTAAAACAGAAACATGACTTGAAAGCTTAAAATGTATTTTTTAAACTCAATTATCAGTAAGCCCAGTGGGTTTGGTATGAATTTGATACTTAAATCATTAAAATTTTATGGGCATTAGTCAGATGGTTCATCTTTTGTTTTTTCTAGGCCTTCGCCGAGCTCCAGAAGAAGATGGTGGAGACGTCGCAAAAGCTCCGATTATCCGACATGCAAATTGAAAGCTTAAAGCGAAGTAAACAACACGCGGAAATTACAGAGAGGTATTTTGTTTTGTAGCTAAAAATGAAAATTTATCAATTTTTTTCCATTTTCCGATTCGAACAATTCTTTTATAATTTCCACGACTGATGGTTGGTTTCCGGAAAGATATATCCATCCCGTAATACTTGAAGACCTCAAAACACCTGGGTTAATGACTGCAGAATATCCCATTGATCCTTGGACCACTACCGGCCTTCGTAGATTCTTTCCATTCTCCAGCTTTATTTTACGAATCTCCTCAATATCCCTCTGTATTTTATTCTGACAATCAAAACTGAGAATCTGGAGAAAAAAATGAAAGCCATTGGTTGATTTAAAAGCCCCAAAACCGTAGCCCAAAGAGAGGATAGTAAAACAATGGTTTACCGCAAAATGTCAATGATCTTCTTGAAAAAAATACCATTAACTATGGCAATATGCTCAGTAAATTGATGTAAACTACGTTTTATGGAAAATTTCACTAAATCTTATCAAGTATACTTTTAAATTGAACTCTAGCCGAATTCTTGCAACTCCAGTTCTAGCTCCGGTTTAAAGCTTATAACTTATACGTATTCAACGTAAATACAGTTTTATGAGAGATTAAGATTGCTTTTTTAGTAATCCATGCATTGGATTCACCATAAGATTGGTCTTACCGACGGCAGTTTAAGTTTTAATGGCTATAACTCTAGGTCTGGTTCCACTGAAACCAATATTGTGGACGCTTTAAAATCTTTCGGATGAAAATCGTAGCTAAAGTTGAATTTAAGTTACTGGCATGAATTGGAGACCAAAATCGGAGTCATAAATCCGGAAGATTATCAAGAAACTGAAGCTAAAATATTGATTTTAGTGGAACCAGATTTGGAGTCAATAATTAAGCGAAATGACCGAAGAAATAAACTCAAACTCATAATTTACAAATCTGCGATCATGGCGACAGATCAATGTCCACAGGTTGCGACCGAAAAATTACAAAGGGCCTTCAACGATCTGGAACCATGGCTTTATAAATGGCAAATAAAAGTCAGTGAAGCCAAATCTGTTCATGTGACATTCACTAGGTACTCGGTGAGATACCTGTCCACCGGTATATCTCAACAACCATCAGGTGCCGCAGGTGACGGAAGTCAAGTATCTCGGAATGCACTTGGACCAGCACGGAGACCAGCTTAAAGCCAAATGCCGTCAACTGCAGTAGCTGATTGGTTGGAGGTCGCAAATGTCCCTGGACAATTAACTGCTGATATACAAAGTAATTCTGAGGGCAGCCTGGACCTATGGCATCCAACTGTGGGGAACAATTAGCAACTCCAATGTGGATATCATCCAGCGTTTTCAATCTAAGACACTCAGGCTCATTATCACTAACCACGATATACATAAAGACCTGAAGGTGGCCACCGTGAGAGAAAAGATCGCCAGATTCAGCCAAAAAATATCAACAAAGACTGGAAGACCATGTCAATCTGGAATTGTCTCACAGGGAATAAGTTCAAGAAACCGATTTGACTCAATATAGCGTCAATATGGAGCGTGGACGTAGATCAAATTTGCTCATTGTCCAGGGATAGATTGCAAATACACGAAAACAGGGAAAAAAATTTACAATAATTCAAACCAAATTTGGGCGTAAACATTAACTCCGGAGCCAGACTTGAAGTTTCAGTTCAAAAAAATAAATAATATAGTTCTGCTAGCTCTGCTATGGAGCTGGAGCCTGCGTTATTGGCAGAATGAAAGTAAAATCTGATTTGTTAAATTTATTAATTCGGAATTATGAATGGTATTTTTTTTAAGGAAATCATTGAAATTTTCAGGAACAGCATTGCAATGCCCTTTCTCTGATACTCGTGAATAATTTCAACGCTTATCTATATTGTAAATAACATCCAGTGGGCAATTATAACAGTCCAACATTCGAAGTAAATCGAAACACCAAATTACCAATTTTCCATTGCCAATTTATACTTCGTGAAAAAAGAATCGCCAGGATTAGATGGCAAAGAATTAGATATCCTTTAGATAGATAATCAATTGATTAAATATCTTAAATCCCTTGCTATCAGAGGTAACTCCTCCAGGTGTGCTACTAAAAAAATATTAAAATATCTCAGTGTTTTTGCTCTTATCCGCCATGAAGATGGTACTTGGGCAAAAAGATATAGCAAAATCTTTCACTTCACAAAATTTTACAAAATATTCAATCTTCACTTCCCCTAGAACTTATGGCTTAAGAATTTCGTCCCTCCGAAGTAAAATTTTTAATAAATCCCTCTTAAAAACGATTTTATAACCACAAGCCAATAGTCTACATTACCACTATATATAACGTAATTCTTTGTACTACATATTTCCCAATCCAATGGAAATACTCCATTGTA
The DNA here is from genome assembly GCA_958496175.1 of Sisyra terminalis. NCBI lineage: Eukaryota > Metazoa > Arthropoda > Insecta > Neuroptera > Sisyridae > Sisyra > Sisyra terminalis. Next base: position 60,315,121 of record OY292276.1, read on the forward strand.
ATTGGTATCCCAAAACCCACTGAACCAGCTATAGATCCACCATCCTAGACCCATAAGTTTACTTCATCTATTTTCCAAAGATTTGAACGACTATTTTTTAAAATAATCAACGACCTTATTATCAAGGGGTGCCAAAAATTAATGGTAAAAATAAATGCATCAATGTAACATTTACCTTAAAATAGACAACTATGTCCACCACTAGGATATGAAAATTAACTTTTACCAATATCCATAGAAGTTCGCTATCTAGGATTTTATCAATCTTTCATAAATCTACCGAATAAATTAATTAACAAAACCTTCCAAAGCGTAGCTAAGTTATGTCTTTTATTTCCGAATTGATTTCCGATAGATTTATTAGATTCCATAATTAATTATTCTCTCATTTTAATCACAGAAGTTGAAATTCTTTTCTTTACTCAATACCCGAAAAATTCTCCAGGTGGCCTAGAAACCACCGTCCAAATTTCTAGAGAGTACCAGTGCTATTTGGAGTCTCTAATCAGGATATCAATATGTTTTATTTGATCCTGAAATTGTTCCCCAATTCACGAGTTTCTTATTTTTATATATATATATTTTTTTTTTATTAAAAATATTTATTGTGTTCTGTATTTATAATACTTTACAATATATTTCATACATTAAAATTCGCCATCGGAGTGAAACTCGTCGACGAAGCGGTGCACCTTTGTGAAAGAAACCAGCTAGCGCTGGCACTTTCCCTGTTATTTTATTTGAACTTTAATCCGGGTCCGGTAAGAGGTTCCACCTTCTTTTTAGACGGCGTGGAGGGTTTTTAGGGTGAGCATTTGTTGAGAGGGCTTGTGGTTGTGGGTTTGGGTGACCGTGAAATTTGGTAAACTGGTCTTGAATAAAATTTGGGACAAAAGGAATTTTTAGGTCGTTGTGGATAGTGCGGTTATTTACGGTAATAAGGAGCATTCAGGATGTGACGAAGGACTTTAGATTGAAATGATTGGATAAGTTGAATATTGGGTCCCAATAGTCTTCGTAGTAGACCGTATCTTTTGTTTAGTTCTTGTCGTTTTTGTTTAACGTGGGGTTTCCAATTTAAATGTTCGTCTAGGTACATTCCTAAGTATTTTACTACCGGGAATTTTTATATATAGAGATTGCAAATAAAATTTAACTAAATAAAATTCATATGGTAATTTTTTTTTTTTTGGTTTTAGAGAAATATCGTCCCTCAAACCGGAAACTCGAACGTTCGAATCGGTGGGTCGAATGTTTTTGCTTACGGAAATTGGCACGGTGCAGGACAATCTTAAAAAACGCCAGTTGGGGGCACAAGCAAAAATCACTTCGATCGAGGTTTAAATCAAATAATTTATTAAAACATAAAAATAAACAAATTAAATTTTAATTTTTTAGCAAAACAAAACGTATTTGGAACGAAATTTAAAGGAGTCTGAAAACAATTTACGCGAAATGGTGGCACAGAGGAAAGAAGCTGCTTAGTTTACACATGAAAAAAAATATTTATTTTTATTTTCATAATCCGTTTTTTTCTTTTTCGTAATGCCTAAATTAAATACTTATAAAATAAATTAATCAATTTATATAACGCAATTCTCGACTAAGTTTAAATTTCCCTCGTCCGGTTGTGGTGTATGGAGCGTGTGCGCATGCGTCGTTGGCACTTCTCCATATTAAAAAATTGACGTGTCAAGAAGCACATTTCACTTGGTTGACGTTGGTCGACGTGTCCATACGTTCGTGTAGATATCGGTCGATCAAACTATTCAATTACATTCATTAAATTGATTTTCCAGCGTTGGTCTATCAATTATACGCACACACACACACACGAGACATTTGTTTCGATAAACACAAATTACAATGGCACCAAAACAAAGAATGCGTATCGCCAACGAAAAGGCCAGTAAAAACGTAACATTACGCGGAAATGTTCCCAAATCAAGCGTAAGTTTATTAATTTTTATTTTTCCAATTAAAATCGCCGTTATTCTACTTGCAAGTATTGCATTGAAATCATTCCATATGCATCTCGAGTTCAATTTCATCTTATGCTAAAAATAACCTTTGCAATATGGTCTAAGACTTTCTGCATAGTTTTCATGAAAAATTGACATATTTTTTGCATTTCCTGTTTGGATTTTTCGGGCCAGAAAGTTGCATTGGCCAGCAAAAATGTTTTTATAAACTTGACCATTTTGCGTTTCTTATTTTTTTTTATCAATATTTTTTTTGGTCTTATCGCCAATAAAGTGGACATTAAATATTGATTATTTCTTGCAATATTTGCAATTTATAAATTGCGCCGTTTTAATAATTAAACTATGTGTAATTAAGGCTTATCTTTTTTAATGGTTTTATATTTATTTTTTTCGTTAATTGGAAAGTTTTGTTTGTGGTTGGTAAGTAGGATTTCTTTGTGAGAGGAGGTTGATAACCTGGGCTTTTTGAAAATATTTTTTTTGTCCTCGGTCTTGGTGACGTAGGTATGGTTAATAATTGGAGTTTTTTTTATAGATATGGAAATCATATTGCACTTCTTAAAGTTGCCCCGTGTTTACGTGTTTATAAAGATTTAATCCCAACGAATTGTTTCCATATTGAAAAAAAAAGCAGCCAATTTTTCTTTTATAACAATGCCAAACAATCCATTATTATTACGGGTAATTTTGTCATATCGCGGCTTTTCTCAAAAAAAATCGTAGGCACTTAAAATTAGTCTTAAAATGTTCAGAACACTTAAAAATGCAATATTCCGGTGGTGGAACTCTAATTTTCTTGACAATTATTACAAAAAAGTCTAAAAAAGAATGCCATTATAGTAGACTTTAATAGACGTCAAAGTAACTGCTAAACGCATTTGCTTACAAGTACGCATGTGCAATACAAACAAAGAGATGCAAAAATGACAAAGAGAACAAATATGAATTTAATTTGACAAAGCGCCCGGGAAAAAGTAAAAGTTAACCAAATTACAGTAAAATATCTGATACGAAGTAATGACCAACAGGTTACATAATTTTATGGTACAAATATATTTTATTCACGTTACTGTATGGTGTTTTAAATCAATTCGCGAATTTATTCGATATTTGGTTTGTTAATTCACCTCGAACATCTTCTAATTTCTCGTTTAGTGCTAAATTTTATGAGGGCCAATTTATTCGCGAATTGAATTAAAACCGGAATAGAAAATGGGACGTTGTCATATAATTATTTGTTTATAAATTACTAATAAAAATTTAATAGTTGAAAAAAATTCAATTTAGTATTTGAAATTAGTCCAAGTTTATTTTGTTCCTTTTATCTTTTTATTGTTAAATCTTAGGTAATTTAAGGTAGACCAATAATATTACGTTGCGAGACTAAACACGAGTTTTGTTTTACGCCAGATTTAATTTTTAATTCGTTAAAAGTTCCATTATAGCAATACTTTATAATGAAAAATTTAACGATTTTCGGGTATTCTCCTGGATCAACCAAGACAACGTGGATCATAACCATTATGGCGCAATTTATTTGCGAAAATCGAATCAAAATCAAACCAACAAGAATCAAAAACAACCAAATTTTCAATATTTCTCAATTAACAGTTTCATGTAGATATTGCCGGGCTTTTTCAAATTTGCTTCAAATAGATATCTGCTCTATCTGCTTGTTCTAATGCACATGCGTACTTGAAAGTTAATGAGTTTAAGATTTACTTTGACGTCCATTAAAGTCTATTATAATGTATTTTTTTTGGCTTTATTTTGGAAAAACTGTAATAGAAGTTACATTTCCGCCACCGGAATATTGCATGTTTAAGTGTTCTAAACATTCTAAGACTAATTTTATGTGTCTACGATTTTTTTTGAGAAAAGCCGCGATAAAACAAAATTACCGTATTACGAATATAAATGATTTTTTTTTCTCTGTTGTAGAAACCCCAAGAGAACAACTATCCGGTGGGACCGTGGTTGATAGCGCTTTTCGTTTTCGTCGTTTGTGGCTCGGCCGTCTTCCAAATAATTCAGTCCATACGAATGGCGTGAAAATCAACCCCACCTGCCACTCTACTCTGTCCCATCATCCCGGAACATTCCAACACATACAATGTCTATCTAACGATTATTATAATTATTATTATTATTTCACAAAACTCACAATGGAAATTTTCAAAAATTATATTACATATTAATTTTTAGTCAACATAATGAGCATCCCGATCAGCCAGTAACAGGCCAAAATGTATATAAAAAACTAAATCAAGTGAAACAATTTCTTCATTCACACTAAAATGGCTCTCAATTTTTAACAATTTGTACAATAATTATATTAGTTGATCTTTTCGACAAGAATTTGTCTCATAATTTTTTCGATTTTGTAATTGAATAAAAGAAAATATTATATGTAAATTGATTTATTAACAAGAAAAAATGCAGTTTTATACACTAAGGGTGATCAATGCTCGTTTTCGTTTCTCTCTTTGTTTACGTTTCTTTTGCGATTGATTTAATTCAAGGGTGGCACTACGGAACATTTGTACACCCTCGCTGATTTCAATTTCGCGTTGTAAAAATTGTAACCCATAGAAATTAAATCCGATCATATCCTGGAAGAAAACAAGACGTAAGAAGATGAGGAAATACAAGAATTTTATTCCATACCATTAATTGTTTGGATTTGGTTTGAATATTGAGTTCAAGTAGCTTCAATGTGGCCAGCATATTTGTGCTGGCCTGAAGTGGTTTTGAATGAATTCGCAATAGGAACGTTATAACTTTGGCGATTAGTTCAATATTGTCGCCTTGAGCAGCCAATCGAGGTAAATATTGAAGCAAATCACAAACGCTTGTAAACGGAAGCAAAAGAAGCGCCTCTTCTAGATCACTAAAAAAATTTTGGGAAAAAGTAAATTCAAAAATTCCAATTATTGCTTGGTATTGTTATACCTAGATCGAATTCTTTTAAAAGTTTCCAATACAAATTCATCGGAAGTTTTCACTTCGTATGCTTGCATTAACGGTGGTAGCGGCGGCAATGGAATTTGTCGACTCGAATTTTCCACCTCAATTTTATGCTCATTCAATAGCACATTATATGCGCTATTAACTTCCAAACATTCCAAAATTAATTCCGCCTAGAACCAAGGAAAAAATTAGATTTAAAAAAAAATTAACCACATAGACTTACAGCTTTTTCTGAACCGATAGTTTTTTTCGTTGGTAAAACCACTAGGCCTTTGCCCGGCACTATTGTGTCCTCTCCCGTAGCCAATTCCTCCATCGTTTCCAATTCATTCTCCAAATTATCTTCGAGAACCAAAATTTCTTCGCTGCGCTCCCACAAACGTAGCACTTGATCGGAACCGCTGGTCAAAACGTGCTTCCCGATTGGACTAATCGCTAGAGCCCATGTTTCACCAATATGTCCCTAAAATATTATCCTTTTAGCTTAGAAGTTTTTCCAAAAAAAAATATGATTCCAGAACCAAATTTTTCTTAATAGTTTTGGTTCTGAAATCTTCACGAAAACATACCGAAAGTGTCAAAATTTTATCGTACGAATCCGCATCCCACTGTTTAACTTTCCCGTCGCGACTACACGTGAAAAATTGATGCGTATTTGGCACAAATTGCAGTCCAGTAATTGAATCATCATGTGCAAACAATGACTTATGACAATCTCCGAAATCTAAGCCCCAAATTTTCACATTTCGATCAGCCGAACCTGTTGCAATTAGTGTGGAATCCGACGAAATATCCATACAAAGCACCGGTAATTTATGGCCGTAAAGTGATAAATAAAACTAAAAAAAAAGAGTAAATTAATTAAAAATTCCACTAATACTTTTCGGAAAAGTTTTACCTTAAATGTATCAACAAAAAATAATTTCACCGTCGAATCTAAAAGAGCGACGGCAATATATTTGCCATTGGGTGATAATTTAACACATAAAACATTTTCCTCCAACTTTAACGTTCGTGTATGTAACAACGATAAAACTTTCGAATTACTTCCATTCTTTTCATCTATCACCGATTCAAAGTCCCAAAATTTAACGGTATTATCACCTCCACCGGTTACACATCCTCGCTAAAAAAATTGCATTAAAAATTTTATATCAAAAAAAAAAATCGGGAAAAAAACCTTATTAGGGGTGATACAAATTGACCATAGTTCTTGTTTATGGGCCGGAATCGTTTCAATAACTTCCCCCACAGAAATATCAATAATCACCAAACTTCCATCTTTAAGTCCGGCCAGGACATATCGATCTATAGGACTAAAACATAATGTGACCACGTAACCGGTTTCGATGGTGCGTAGGCAAATTTGCGAGGATTTATTCCAAATTTTTACACTATCACCGCTGCCGGTGACCATTACAAGACCGTCATAGCTAAAATTGACCGCCCGAATTTCGCTGTGGTGGCCGTGATGCATCAAACTTCGCAAACATTTCGGTTCACAATGCGCTTCCGTCGTTAACGAATACAATTCAACGACATTTTTTGCCAGGCCTACGGCCACACGAAATTCACCTCCAACGCCCAGTATTAAGTCGAGCGATTTTGGTTTTTGGCTTAATTTTATTGTAGACAATCGGCGAATTTCGTCTTTCAGTGATAAGGGTAACTCCTCGACGTTGGTCGACCCTTCGTTTAGTTCGGGAGTTTCTTGCCTAAAATTATATCCATTAAATTGGTTTAATTCTTTAGAAAACTTACTCCAGGAGTTGGCGACTTGGGTAATTATGAATTAAGTCGATTTTTTTTAATTATTTATCGAGCCGCATGCGGCTCCCAAACCACAAATTTTCAATCAAATCCAATTAATTAACCCTTACATTTTTTTTCGAGCCTTTTTCTGTCGTTTTTTCAATCGATTTTTAGCCTCCTCTTCGGTACAAAATAGAAAGAGTTCGAGTTGATTATCGGTGCCGTGGCACCCTAAAATTGATCCACTTAAATCGCTCTGCATAGTAACAACTCGGCCACGTCCTCCACGTAAAATTGAACCAATATATTTAACGTGAATCGGATACTAAAATCAAACATTAAAGTCTCATTGGAATCAACTTTTTAACATTTCCTATACATTATCATCGTTAATTGGATCTTCATCATTGACAAAAAGCTCGGCTTCGGGAGTAATTGGGGCATCGTCTTTTAAACCAATATTCCAAACTCGAATTTCAGCATCGGTACAACCAGTAGCCAAATATTTCTCGTTTTTCATCAAAACCATTCCCCAAATCTATCAAAAAAATCGATTAGAACCATAAACATTTTAAAATTATTCGAGGACATACTTCACTTTTGTGTCCTACTAGGGTTTTGAAGCAATGTTTCGTGTCCAAGTCCCAAAATTTAACGAAAGTATCTTTCGAGGCTGACAAAAGTATATTATGGTTGGACATAAAAATTAGTTGATTAACTGGTCCTTTGTGACCCGACAGGCGACAAAAACCCGCGTCTGCGACTATGTCCCAAACTATTACATCATTGTCCTAAAAAAAAGGCAATAGATTTAAACCGAAGACGATTTATTTGCTTTTAATTACTTTAGCGCCTGATGCAAGTTTAAGACCGGTTTGGTCGAATGCCAGACATGTAACTTGGCTGCGATGGCCTGCAAAAGTGTTGGTAAGTTCGCCAGATTCCAAATCGAAAATTTTTACAATCCCATCAGCGTATCCAGCGGCTAGGTGCTGCTTGTTGGGGCTGGCCCGGATATAGGTGACTTCGGAAGTTTCTCCAGGTAGTACAATCGCCTGAAATGTTAGTTAATTGTTGTAAGATTATAGTTTAATGCTTGTTTTACGGAATTACCCGTTCGCCTATTCGTAAATCCCATATTATGATATGCTCGGCGGCTCCGACCGCAACAAAGCGCCCTTCTTGGAATTTTAGCACAACAAATGCTACATTACAATTAGCGTTGGCTATTATGTTAAACGATCCGGCCGGAACGTATCGTAAATATTGTTTAGTTAATCCCATTTCTTTAAAAATTTAAATTAAAAGGAATGTAAATATAAATTTAAACGCATGGCACCATTTACGTTTTAACCTTACTACAATGTAATGTTTATACCTAAAGAAAGTGTACTCGTTAAACATCGTTTTTGATAAATTTATCTTTGAAAACTTTTTACGAAAAAACACGAAGTGTTTTACTTTTTTCTGGATTTAAGTCAAAAACCACATGGTTTAATTTGGGAAACTTGAAAAGACTTTTTTAATAATTTCGATTATTTCCGTAAAGTATATTTGTATAAGATTTTTTTTTCCCGAAAATTTCCGAACTGTTATATTTTAATTGTAATATTAAGACGATTGTTGAGTCAAAATATAATCCAAGTAAATTAAATAATTTTACTTAATTTTGGTCAAAAATTGTTTTAAACTACCCAATAAATTATTAAATTAATTATTTTGTACTGAAATCGAAAAAAAAGTTGCGTATTAATTTTATTTCGATATTGCAATAGTTGGTGAAGTGTCATCATAGTATGAAACATTTGAAGACCTGAAAAGTTACGCAGGGTCGCATATGGTTACAAACTCGGAAAATTTGAAAATATATCAAAAAAATACTTAATTTAAGTTTAAAAGTGCCTTATTTATTATAAAATAGTAACAATTTAGTGATAATTAATTTATTTGAAAAGAAATAGCACCTAGAAAATGGGAACCTCTGAAGCCGACATCATCGCCTCGTTTGTTTCCCTGGGCTTAAGCGAACAAAAGGCCAAAGAAACGTTAAAAAACGCCACTGTTACCAAAAATCTAACACTAGCTTTAAATGAGGTAAACAATCTTCCACCTAAAATTCATCCCCTTTCGCTAATTCTCCGTTTTTTTGTAGATCAAAGACCAAAAACTAGCCGACGGTGCCGGTCTGTTAATTTATCATTTGGCCACGAAAATCAAAGGACAAATCATCGATCACTTGCCGTTTCTGGCCAAATACATCGCCGAAAATAAACTAAATTCGACACTACGTGTCGACAAGGCTTTGGAGTACGTTTTATCGCATTTGAATAAAATCAACGTCGCCGAATTTGAAGCCTATTGTGGCGTTGGCGTTGTGGTCACTGCTGATCAAATTCAAAAAGCCGTCCACCATCGAATCGCGGAAGTGGAAAATGAGTTGATCCAAAACCGGTATCGGTTCAACTTGGGGCCGGTGATGCTTAAAATTCGCGGTGACCTACCATGGGCCGATGGAAAAGCTGTTAAAAATGAAGTCGATTCCCAGGTTGAACATTTCTAATTGACTTTTTTCTCGATCAAAATATAAATATATATATATTTTAGGTGTTGAAATTGTTAGGACCGAAAACGGGCGAAGATTTGGCTCCGGCTCCCAAAAAGGTGGTGAAACCGGCTGAGGGAAAAACCAGCGTTAGTAAAGCGACCAAAGACGAAAATGTTGCTAGTGCTACTGGCAATGCATTGTCCGTTTTGGATTTGATGAAGAAAATTAATTTTCATGCACCAGGTGAAAATTATAAAACCGACGGTTATGTAGTGACTGAAAATACGAACAGACTCTTAAAGGAGCACTTGCGAATCACTGGTGGAAAAGTTCGTACTCGATTTCCTCCAGAGCCCAACGGAATTCTACATATTGGCCATGCTAAGGCTATTAATATTAATTTTGGATATGCCCAGGCGCATGGTGGTACTTGCTATTTACGCTACGACGACACCAATCCTGAGAAGGAAGAGGAAAAGTTTTTTGTCGGCATAGCCGACATGGTTAATTGGCTAGGTATGATTACACCGGCATACAAAAAAAAAGTGCTCTGTACATGAGCACCTACATAAATCTACGTATTTTGACCCCCTGAGCACGAATCCGGGGTCGGTTTGACCCGTACACCCTCAAAAATTTGAGAAAACTTTAAAAAACCGAAAAAAATGGTTAAAATCGGCAGTTTTGGGGTCATAGAAATTTTTTTGAACTAAACCGAGCATGCTTTTCATGTTTTTCGATCCGCTGAATACAAATTCGAAGTTTATGTAGACCATAATGTCTGTACCTGGGTTAAAGGCGTATATGCCGTCATGGCAGGCACAACCATGACGGCATATACGCCTTTAACCCAGGTACCCAGGTTTTTGGTTTTTTAAAGTTTTCTCGAATTTTTGAGGGTGTACGGGTCAAACCGACCCCGGATTCGTGTTCAGGGGGTCCAAATACGTAGATTTATGTAGGTCCGGTCAAAAGTACAGAGGACTTTTTTTTTGTGTGCCGGTGTTATCATTAATCAAAATCAAAAAGATATCAACATTTTTTTTTAATTTTAGGATATAAACCTGCGAAGGTGACTCATTCGTCCGATTATTTCGATCAGTTGTACGAATGGGCTGTTGTGTTGATCAAGAAGGGGATGGCATACGTTTGTCATCAGAAAGTCGAAGAAATGCGTGGATTTGATCCACAACCATCGCCATGGCGGGATCGACCAATCGAAGAAAGTTTACAACTCTTTGAGGTTGACATCCAGGTTGATTTATAAACTTGGAGATTAATTAATTTTCGGGCAATTTTAGGATATGAAAAATGGAAAAATTGACGAGGGAGAAGCAACGTTACGGATGAAAATCACTTTGGAAGAGGGAAAATTAGATCCGGTGGCATATCGAGTACGATTTACTCCGCACCATCGAACTGGTGACAAGTGGTGCATTTATCCCACTTATGATTACACCCATTGCCTTTGCGATAGCATTGAACATATTACACATTCGTTATGTACTAAAGAATTTCAGTCGAGGTTTTTAATTCCGTAGTAGTAAAATTAGTCCTTGTTATCTAAAATTTGTATTTTTCTAGACGATCAAGTTATTATTGGCTGTGTAATGCCCTGGATATATATTGCCCAGTTCAATGGGAATATGGACGTTTGAACGTTAATTACACGGTCGTGTCCAAAAGAAAAATTGCTAAGTTAATTGACGAAAAAATTGTTAATGGTAAATGGTTTTCTAAATATATATTATTGTGGATTTTGGTAATTTTGTCATATAGCGGCTTTTCTCAAAAAAAATCGTAGGCACATAAAATTAGTCTTAAAATGTTCAGAACACTTAAACACGCAATATTCCGGTGGCGGAAATGTAACTTCTATTACAGTTTTTCCAAAATAAAGCCAAAAAAAATGCATTATAATAGACTTTAATAGACGTCAAAGTAATTATTAAACTCATTTACTTTCAAGTACGCATGTGCATTAGAACAAGCAGATAGAGCAGATATCTATTTGAAAAAGCCCGGCAATATCTACATGAAACTGTTAATTGAGAAATATTGAAAATTTGGTTGTTTTGATTCTGGTTGGTTTGATTTTGATTCGATTTTCGCAAATAAATTGCGCCATAATGGTTATGATCCACGTTGTCTTGGTTGATCCAGGAGAATACCCGAAAATCGTTATATTTTTCATTACAAAGGATTGCTACAATGGAACTTTTAACGAATTAAAAATTAAATCTGGCGTAAAACAAAACTCGTGTTTAGTCTCGCAACGTAATATTATTGGTCTACCTTAAATTACCTAAGATTTAACAATAAAAAGATAAAAGGAACAAAATAAACATGGACTGATTTTAATTACTAAATAGAATTTTTTTCAACTATTAAATTTTTATTAGTAATTTATATACAAATAATTATATGACAACGTCCCATTTTCTATTCCAGTTTTAATTCAATTCGCGAAATAAATCGGCTCTCATAAAATTTAGCACTAAAGGAGAAATTAGAAGATGTTCGAGGTGAATTAACAAACCAAATATCGAATAAATTCGCGAATTGATTTAAAACACCATACAGTAACGTTAATAAAATATATTTGTACCATAAAATTATGTAATCTGTTGGTCATTACTTCGTATCAGATATTTTACTGTAATTTGGTTAAGTTTTACTTTTTCCCGGGCGCTTTGTCAAATTAAATTCATATTTGTTTTCTTTGTCATTTTTGCATCTCTTTGTTTTTATTGCACATGCGTACTTGTAAGCAAATGCGTTTAGCAGTTACTTTGACGTCTATTAAAGTCTACTATAATGGCATTCTTTTTTAGACTTTTTTGTAATAATTGTCAAGAAAATTAGAGTTCCGCCAGCGGAATATTGCATTTTTAAGTGTTCTGAACATTTTAAGACTAATTTTATGTGCCTACGATTTGTTTTGAGAAAAGCCGCTATATGACAAAATTACATGGATTTTAATTGATCTTTTTTTAGATTGGGATGATCCCAGATTGTTTACGTTGACGGCGCTACGTCGACGAGGATATCCTCCGGAGGCGATTAATAGTTTTTGTGCCCAATTAGGCGTTACGGGTGCACAAAGTGTTGTAGATCCAAGCATGTTGGAGGCCTACGTTCGGGACGTTTTAAACAATTCTGCCGCTCGGTATTGATTAAAGTTTAAAGAAAAATAATTACTTTATTTAATTCCTCACATTTTTTTTGTAGGGCAATGGCTGTTATCGATCCTCTGAAAGTGACAATAAAAAATTTCCCGTCAAAAGATCCCATTAGTTTGTCAGTTCCGGATTTTCCCAGTAAAAGTGATTCGAAAACCCACAATATTTGGTTCGATCGTATTATTTATATAGAACAATCGGATTTTAAAGACGTAGACGAAAAGGGCTACAGACGTTTGACGCCGAATCAATCGGTTGGTTTGAGACACGCGGGATATTTGATCGAAGTCGTGGAGGTGCGTCGCGACGCCAACAATCGCGTGGTGGAGTTGATTTGTGAATGTAAAAGCGTAAATGAAATCGAAACGAAACCTAAGGCGTTTATACATTGGGTTTCTAAACCAATTGATATCGAAGTTCGTTTGTACGATATGTTGTAAGTAAATCGAAAAAAAAAAAGATTTTAAAAATTAATAATCCATTTTTTTTGAAGATTTAAGCATAAAAATCCGGAGGATGTTAATGAGGTACCGGGAGGATTTTTGTCCGATTGTAATCCATATTCGTTGGTGGTTAAGAATTGTTTCGGCGATGTGTCGTTGCAAAATGCTAAGCATTTCGATAAGTTTCAGTTGGAGAGAATTGGATTTTTTTCGGTCGATCCATCCTCCAATCATAAGAAGGTATTGGAAATCATTTTTCTTGTAAGATTTGATGTATCATTTTTTTTTTTTTTTTGGTTTTAGTTGGTTTTCAATCGAACCGTTACACTGAAAGAAGATGCCGGAAAATAAAAATGCTTTAAATATTTGTTGTGAATTATTTTAAAACGGAAAAATTAAATGAAAAGATTTATTAAATCGACCTGGGCATTGAAACACAGCAGTTATATGAATTGAAAAACTATCTTTAATATTCTTTTGAGTTCTTTATGTAGCTTTGAAGTTGAATTGTAAACGTGTTTTTAGACACAGGACAAAATGATTTTCGCAGGAATATTCAGATGAATGTCAATTTTAAGTAATTTTTATGAGAAATTTCAAATTATCCTTACAAATAACAAATTAAACCATAAAATGATCCGAGACTTGGTTATTAAATGTTACGTGTATGCAACCATTCATTCATTGGTGTAAGCGGGTTGCCTATAAAGCTAAATTTTTGTAAACGATATATAAATTTATATTAAACGCTATAAATTCTCCAAAATCCTTTTGGTTCGAAATCGAAAAAGATTGTTATATTATCGTTCTATACATTGTAACAAACCCGAAACTGCCCTTGGTTCGAATATCATCCCTTATTCCACCATGTTGTAAGCCTTTGTAGTTTGGATGGGGTTGACGATTTCTTCTTCGACTTTGATGGTCGATTTCAACCCTTAAACGTGGTTTGTTTGGAGAAAAATTTGCACAGCATGTACAGATGGACTTATAGTTTCGATTGGTACCCTAAAATTTTTTTTTTAATTTTGACGATTTTCGTAAAAAATCAACGATAGTTAACCCACGGCTTTTTTTGGCGAAAAAAATTTGTGTCCCGAATTCGATAAAGATTGTTATGTTATCGTTTGGTGCATTGTTACGAATCCGAAACAGCTCTTTGTTCGAAAATCATCCCTTATGTAACGACGTTATAAGCCTTTGTAGTCTGGATGGGGTTGACGATTTCTTTTTCGACTTTGATCGTCGATTTCAACCCTTAAACGTGGTTTGTTTTGGGAAAAATTTGCATAGCATGTCCAGATGGACTTATACTTTCGATTGGCACCCTTAAAAAATAATTTAAATTTGACGATTTTCGTGAAAAATCAACAATGGTTGTCCCACGGTTTTTTTGGTGAAAAATGTTTTTGTTTCGAAATCGAAAAAGATTGTTATATCATCGTTCTATACATCGTTACGAACCCGAAACTGCCCTTGGTTCGAAAATCATCCCTTATATAACGATGTTACATGCAATTGTTGAAGAAGCCTCTTAGTGGGAAAAGTTCATCCCTTAAACGTGGTTTGTTTTCGAAAAAATTTGCACAGCTTGACAAATGGACTTATACTTTAGATTGGCACCCTTAAATTTTTTTTTTTTAAAATTGACGACTTTCGTGAAAAATCAACGATGGTTAACCCACGATTTTTTTTGCCAAAAAGATTTTGTGTTCCGAATTCGATAAAGATTGTTATATTATCGTTTGGTACATTGTTACGAATCCGAAGCAGCTTTTTCTTCAAAAATCATCCCCTATGTAACGAAGTTTTAAGCCTTTAAAGTCTGGATGGGGTTGACGATTTCTTCCCCGAATTTTTGATAATCGATTTCATCCCTTAAACGTTCTTGGATTCGGAAAAATTTGCACAGCATGTACAGATAGACTTATACTTTCGATTGGCACCCTTAAAAAAATTTTTTTTTAGTTTGGGGATTTTCGAGAAAAATCAACGATTTTTAACTCATCGTTTGACGATGATCTTCTCCCACTTTGATGGTCAATTTTATCCCTTTAAACGTGATTTGTTTTCAGAAAAATTGGCACTAAATGTAGGGCTGGATTTACACTTTTATGAGAAACTTAAAATTACCCTTACAAATAACAAATTAAATCATAAAATAGCCCTAAATTTCTCCAAGTAATTTTATTAAATGCCGCATATAGGCAACCATTTATTTTAATTTTACAGTGGTGTAAGCAGGTTGCCTATCAAGCTTAATGTTTGTTCACGATATTTCTCATATCATTTCCTATGTAATTGTACAAATCTAGTACAACAACAACAAAAAATTTGAATATCTGATTGGAATTTACGAGATAAATCACTTTGTTTACCTTTTTCGGAATGTAATTCTTAAAGTTGATAGCTGGTTTTGATTTATTTTAAAGAAGAGCAATGCATATTTGTCCGTACGACAACAATGCATTACCGTTTCTAAGAATGTTAAATATCGAAAATAAATGCGGAAAAACATCAAAATGTTACTATGTGTATTGACACATTTTCCGGATGTACCATGGAGCAGCTATGATTTTAATTTTTTTTGGAAAATTCCAATTATTTCGATCGCGAAAGAAAATTGAATTTTGAAATTTAAAAAATATTTATATATAAGTTTTTATTTAAATCAAACACGTGTAGTTGTAGCCGAGTAGATATGGTGAGGGAATCTAAAGCGACAATCTCCGGGTTCGAACCCCGAAATTGCCTTATTTTTTTTATATTTTATAAATTATTTCTATTCTTTAAAGTTTATAGAATCCTTGTGTGATAATAATCCTTGTTGGTTAGTTTTTTAGGGACAAATATTCCTTTAGACAATTATAGCTTTATTTTACGTTTATAATTTTGAAAGAAATATAGTAAGAATTGAAATTATCAAATTTTAACGGCGATTTTTGACGTTAACTATCGATCGTACGTTAACGATGGTAAATTTATGCGATTGGGTTTGATGTATTCTATTAAATGCTGAAAATAAAGTCCTGTAAGAGCCTGAAGAGACAATGTCAAGAAGATTTGAAAACTACGGCCAATTCTAAAAATTTGATTTCGATAAAATCAATTTTAATATGGATTCAGTTAATATCTATTGCATTAAAGCCAAATCTGGTTAGGTAAATGCGATTGAACGGCTACTTTTTGAGAAATTAGTGCAATTATTCTAATTTTTTAGATGATTTTCTGAACAATAAACGATGGTAAGTCCAAGTTTTTTTCCATGTGAAAAATTGTTGTTTCCTATTAGAAAAGATTGTAACTACCTTTGGGGCATAGGTTTAAAGAATATTTAACTTGGATTTCATCAAAAAATCGTTTTTATTCATAGTATTATTCCGTTTTCATCGGAAAATATGCTGATTTCAGCCTCTTTCCGGAATGATTTCCGGGACGGCTATGGTGGAACCGGAGGTTCCGAATTCGATTGGCGAATGAACCCAATATGTTTTACTACCATAATAATTGGTTTTTGTCCCTTTTAGCTTACATTGGTTTATACTATCACTGAATAACATGAACCTACGTGTCCAAACTTTAGGATGATCTATTCAAGCGATCAACGACAGCCTTCGACATTTGAAAATGATTAATCGATGATTTATATGTTTCTCCAACTAAATCTATATACATTATTGCGATTAAACGTCTAATTTTCCAGAAATTAGCGTCTTCGGGGACCTGTCGAATGTATCATTATGGGTCAAAAAAACCTCTATTTGTTAACTTTTATCGATTGAAATCGATCAATAATCAATCAAAGTTACTAAATAAATCCTTTTCGATACTTGTGCATCACTTCTAATCGTCTTTTTAATCATTTTAAATTTCATTTGATAGCTGTCAGAATTGTTTATGGTGTGCTTTATATGCAACCCGGTGAACACAAAAAAACAAAATTCGTCGTTTTGCCCATTTTGACCATGTTCGTGACTACGCTCTAAAAATTTGCTCCAATTGGTTAAAAATGATATTAAATTAAGACCGCAGCAATTTAGTCAAAATGACGTCACGGAATTTTGATGCGGCGATCTCATCGCCATCTGACGATAAAACGCTGAACTATTACGAAGACCCACCTACTTACCCGACAAGTAGGCGGGTCTTAGAAAAAATGTCGTGACGTCATTTTGACTAAATTGCTGCGGTCTTAATTTAATATAATTTTTAACCAATTGGAGCAAATTTTTAGAGCGTAGTCGTGAACATGGTCAAAATGGGCAAAACGACGAATTTTGTTTTTTTGTGTTCACCGGGTTGCATATAAAGCACACCATAAACAATTCTGACAGCTATCAAATGTAATTTAAAATGATTAAAAATACGTTTAAAAGTGATGCACAAGTATCGAAAAGGATTTATTTAGTAACTTTGATTGATTATTGATCGATTTCAATCGATAAGAGTTAACAAATAGAGTTTTTTTTGACCCATAATGACACATATGACAGGTCCCTGAAGACGCTAATTTCTCGAAAATTAGACGTTTAATCGCAATTATGTATATAGATTTAGTTGAAGAAACATATAAATCATCAATCAGTCATTTCCAAATGTCGATGGTTATCGTTGATTGATTAAATTCAGCATCCTAAAGTTCGGAAACGAGGGTTCATGTTATTCAGTGATTGTACAAGCTAATCTAAGCTAAAAGGGACAAAAACCAATTATTATGGTAGTAAAACATATTGGGCTCATTCGCCATTCGATTTCGGAACCTCCAGTTCCATCATAGCCGTCAGGTAAATCATTCCGGAGAGTGACTGAAATCTGCATATTTTCCAATGAAAACGGAATAATACTAGGAAAAGGAACGATTTTTTGGTGAAATTGAAACTTATTATTCTTTAGGCCTATGCCCCAAAGGTAATTGCAAACTTTTTCGAATTGAAAACAACAATTTTTCACATGAAAAAACACTTGGACTAACCATCGTTTATTTTTCAGAAAATCTTCTGAAAAACTTCCGATAAACTGCTGTACTGTACAAATTTAGCAGAAAACAATCCACATTTTCTATGGACGTAAATAATTTCATATTATGTCTTCTTCATTTCTTGATGACGTTGTCTCCAATCAAAGATTGGTAATCCAAGTAGCTAACGTGGTTCTAGATACAACCGTACGAAATATATTTAAGCAATAAGTAGCCACATCGTCTACGGATGTTCTTCATATAAAAATTTAAGCATTTGCCCGTGGAACTTTTCTTTTGGGTTTTGTATTCTATAATCAATCGCAGAAGTTCATACGTTAAACGTTTTTTTCATTCTTTTATGGTAAGCAATACCTAAATAGTTTATTTTAGTTGCTCATACCATTAAGAACTTTTCCTTTTGTTAATCTTTGAACCCATGTGGGAGTAGCCAGCAAATTTTAATTTTTTCCTTTTTTTCCAATGATGTACCAAGAGTCCAACTTTCGATACATCATTGATGGTTTATTTAATTTTAATAATATGAATTTATTGTTACAGAAAAAGTTTCGCTTTGAAGAATAGTTCAATTGGTAAAATGTAGTCTATGAAATCCAAACGTTAATAGCGAATACTATACGTATGGTATAAAAATATCAAACTCATCCAAACGAGACCAAATTTCAAATTTGTATCTCGGATATCTTATCAACGAAAAGTGCGGTATGGTGCAGGAAAAACAACCGTAGGAATCTTTAGGAAGATGAGATAAATCTTTGTAGATCGAACCTTTTTTTCTGGAATTACGATTAAAAATGGTCAAGTGCTATGTGTTCCCTATTTTCTTATATGAAACGGAGGAATGGACATTTACCCAGAGTCTGGAAGATAAAATTAACGCATTAGAATTGTAGAGAAGATAGTTTGGAGGGATCGCGTGCTAAATGAAGAAGTATTAGCAAAACTTAATACCACAAGAACTCTTATGATATTTTTTAGAGAAGATAACTTCGTAACGTTACTACGTAATAATAAATATCACTTACTCCAGCTTATCATTCAGGGTTGGATTAAAGGAAAAAAGCCAACCAGGAGCCAAAAGAAGACGAAGTCTGTACAATTTTATAAGTTAATATTTTATCGATATAAGTACCTATTACTTTTTTAAACTTTGTACTCATATCATATAATTCCAGCTCCAATTGGCTGAAAAACCCAATCGAATATATTTCATCCTTAAGAACTTTGAAATTAAAATTATTGTTACTAAGTAATATTCATATCCACTAGTCTACAATTTGATACTAATGTGTAACCTTTTTTGTAAAGCTTTTGAGTAAATCGTAAATATATTTAATGTCAAACAAAAGGGTAAACTTCTGTTAACTTTGTGAGGAATAATCTCTGGAAACGTTCCAGATATTAGTACTCAAAAGTTCCTCGAATCGGAAAACTTTAGGTCAATAATAATAATCATATTTAAGTATATGTTGTTTGAGAAAAATTAAACAAAGTAATTAGCTGTGATTGAAAATCTTTCCTTTTTTAAGCATTGCAATAATCTCAATTTTTTTTTATTTAATATCATTAACTATAGACATTTAAAAATCCCGAGAACACCAATATTTATTTATACTCTGAAATATGAAACTTAGGTAGTAAATGAAACAGAATTCCGTTAAAAATATTTATTTGATTCCAATATTGATTTAATTACATAATTTATTACAATTGATATTTGTACAAGATGATTATTGCTGTTCCTTTTATAAAAATACAATTTCAATTATGTTTATTTAAGTTTATCAATCATCGCTTCAGTATTGGTTAAAAAAATTGTGGTTTACTAACAATAAAAGATTTCACTGTCATTGGTTTTGCCACTAAGCACTAAATATTTAGTATAACAAAGATTTAAAACAATCAATAATTTTTTCCTGAAATAAACCTTCTTTCTAATTATTAACTTCCCAAAATTCACTATTGATTGTTCAACAATCCATCAACGTTCAGTATGGTGATGAGAAACGATCCCAAAATGAATAATCTTTTATTGTTGTCAACTGCTTCCATTGTTGAATAAAAAAACAATTATTAAAAAATAAACTTTCATAAAAAGTCATTTCGAATTCGGGACAAAAAAACTATTATAACAAGAAAACCAAGTACGTAGCGACGATCGTTGACTTATAAGAATATTCGTTGATTGTTGACTTTTATTAAAATGTGCATTTCTTTTTATGCCTTTCAAAACAAACACTAAATTAACATTTAAATTTTCAGCACATGCCTTAGGAAACAATTCTTTGAATACTTTTTATAATTTTATATCAATTAGAGGTTTAAATCCTGACTAATTATATCACGCCATCTATGCGAATAAACATGAAGCTTTTAGTTCGCACATTTTCATTTGACACAGAGTACACTACCTTACGGTCACACTATTGCGCACTAAATTTAAAAAATTAAACAGTTTCGGGATCGTAACAATTTATTAAACGATAATATATGAAGCTATTTCGAATTCGAAGCAAAAAGATTTTTCGTCAAAAAAAAAACCGTGGATTAACCATCATTGATTTTTCACGAAAATCGTCAATTTTAAAAAAAATTTTTTAGGGTGCCAATCGAAAGAATAAGTCCCTCTGTACATGCTGTGCAAATTTTTCCCCAAATAAACCATGTTTAAGGGTTGAAATCAAGCATCAAAGCCGAAGAAGAAATCGTCAACCCCATCCAGACTTTAATAGCTTATAACGTCGTTACATAAGGGATGATTTTCAAACAAAGGGCTGTTTCGGTTTCGTAACAATGTACCAAACGATAATATAACAATATTTTTCGATTTCGAAACCAAAAGATTTTTCGTCAAAAAAACCATGGGTTAACCATCGTTGATTTTTCTCGAAAATCGTCAAATTTGAAAATTTCTTTTTTAAGGTGTCAATAGAAAGTATATCACCAGCTGTACATGCTGTGCAAATTTTTCCCAAAACAAACCTAATTTAAGGATTGAAATCGACCATCAAAGTCGAAGAAGAAATCGTCAACTCCATCCAGACTTCAAAGGCTTATAACGTCGTTACATAAGGGATGATTTTCGAACAAGGGGTAGTTTCGGATTCGTAACAATGCATCAAACGATAATGTAACTATTTTTCATCGGATTGGAAATGTTTCTGTATTGTTTTTTAATATTTTTTTTCTTTTTTTTTCTCTAGTTACCGAACAAAGAACGCCATTAACCTCAAAGGAGAGTTATTCGTTTGTGGATTGTCCATCATCATCATTCTTAACATGGATTGATAGTGGATTAACAATTGAAATCCCATTGTTGAAATTTGGAAGTGAAAGTGAATAATTTATATCAAAGTGTTATCAGATTAAATTAGTGATCAGTGTTTAATGAATTTGTGATATAAATCTTTGGTTTGAACTTACCAAATCAAAGACAAAGAATTTCTTGAAAATGTTTAATTGTTAGTATAATAGAAGATATAATTTATTGTTGTTTGGTTTATATATTTAAGTAAAAGAAAATTATAATGGAATATGAAGTAATAGAAAAAGTAAAATGAATATTTGATTTGAAATTGTTATATGTATATGCAAACAAAGTTAATATAAGAAAACATTTCATTGCAATATTAATTGTTGTAATTTTTCTGTAATTGAATCTTTATTGATATTAAATAAATAATTGTTCAAAGGAATTCATTGTTTTATTTATGAAGTTTTTAATTTCAGAGTATCCTTGATTTTTTTTTCAGAAGTTTTAAGATTTCAGCAATAATGATATTAAATAAGATTTGTTTGAGAATATCTGTAAGAACTAAATGAAGCAAAAATTTGTAATCAATAGAAAATCATCTTAAACAACAATTACTTAAAATGATTATTGCTGATCTTAAAAATATACAATTAGTGGCACTTTCGAGTGTCAATTTTTTAATGGTTTTCCGGTATTGTTGCACATAATATTCAGAAGAAATTAACTCTTTTGTTTGGCTATAAAATATCGAAGAATAATTAAAAGGCTTGAAAAAATTTTTTTGTGAAATATTTAAATATAAGTTTCAATGCTCCAAAAACATATCTACTGCTAGTGTAGTGGATGTGAGTGGTGAACATAGTGCCGCAGATCGCGGGTTCGATTCCCGAAAATATATAATTTTTTTTTTTTTTTTTTTTACGTTTTTTGTCTAAATAGTTTGTTTTCTAACTTTATAACATTTCTCCTTGATCCTGAATCCTTAAAGTCGAAATATTCGATTGATTATTTCAACCATCTGGGGTCGGAATTAATCAATCAATAAGTAATATTTTTAAAAAAAAATTTTTGGAAAATTTTTTTATTAGAATTTTTGATAAGGTTTAAATTTGAGTCGAGGAGTAATAAGAATTCCTTTTTTGACAATCCAATCGACAATAGTTATTACATATAATTACATCATTGCTGCATAAAATTACGATCACTTTCCTTACTGGAAATCATGCAGTAATTAGTGCATCCTTATTCGCATTAATTGATATTATATTATAGTACTACTAATTTATTACGAAATAAAGCTATGTAATTAAATCCTTAAGCTATCGAAAATAACGTTGAAGAATATCAAAAAGTTGCCATGTCTTTCAAGAATTCTTCTGGATGAAATTCGAAACAACAATGGCTTAATTAACTTTCGGGAAGTTTAAAAAAGTTCCATTTAATTTCAATCAATAAAAAAATCATATGAATTGAATATTTCGATTGCTTTTCATTGAATTTTCCGAATTTAATCATACGAAACAAAATTAGAGCTAAATAGTATTAGAATATAACAAGCAAATCAATAATATCGAAAAAAGCGATGAAGGACATTAAAATGTTACAATGTCTTTAGACAAATTTTCCAACTTTAACATGGAGAAGCTATGGTTAAAATATTTTCGGGATATTCAATTTCCTTCGATCGAAAAAATTTTTCAAGTTTCAATCGATGGAGAAATCTTTATGTATGAGTTTTAACGACGTTTACATATATCTTCCAATGGCCAAGTGGACTGAGATGTGGACTATCATGCAGAAGATCGTGGATTCGATTCCTGGTTCCGTAAGTTTTTTCTATTTCTATTAATATAAATATAATTCTAATGTATTCCTTTCAGCGTTAAATATCACTTTCGATCGACTTTCGATCGTTAATAATTCACTTAACGTTACATTCAGCCGAATAATTCGATCATCACTTCCAACCTTTCGAGGTTGAAAAGTGATCGATCGATTACGTAGATTTTTTTTTTTTGAATTCCGCATACGTGACGTCACCCAATGACGTCACTTAAAGACGTCATCAAATGACGTCATCCGCGCAAAAATGAGGGGGAGGATATCGAATTTTCGATTTTCGAGCAATAGGATTTAGGGAATGGCTTAGTTACGTAACGGGAAGCCTAAAAATCATATCCTATAGTGAATTTTTTTGGTTTTTTTTTTCGAAAAATTTTTGGCCAAAATTCTGATAAATCTCAAAAATAGGCTAAATCTGGTGTTTTTTTTCACTTTTTTCAACTTTAACGCCGTTTTTAGCGAAAACTATCGATCGTAGGTTAACGATAGTAGGCTCATTCGAAAGCGCTTGAATTACTCTATCGATGGTGTAAATTAGGTCCCGGAAAAGCTTAAGGGGAAAAACTTTATTTTTTTGCTTTTCAGAAATTCAAAAACGTCGACCAGATGCCCGTCGAAAATATGAAAAATTTAGGGAATTTTTTATATCGAATTTCGGGATGAAATTTACACCATAGGTGCATAACGTTACGATCGAGCTATAATCAAAACAAAACTTGAACTTTTCGAATCCCATCATCGAATTTTTTCAAAATCAAAATTTTTACTTACGTCATACTGCTTTGCAATTGTTAATTTGTTTTATCAAAAAATTCGATGATGGGATTCGAAAAGTTCAATTTTTGTTTTGATTATAGCTCGATCGTAACGTTATGCACCTATGGTGTAAATTTCATCCCGAAATTCGATATAAAATATTCCCTAAATTTTTCATAATTTCCACGGGCATCCGGTCGACGTTTTTGAATTTCTGAAAATTAGAAAAGTAAAGTTTTTCCCCTTAAGCTTTTCCGAGACCAAATTTTCACCATCGATAGAGTAATTCAAGCGCTATCGAATGAGCCTACTATCGTTAACCTACGATCGATAATTTTCGCTAAAAACGGCGTTAAAGTTGAAAAAAGTGAGAAAAAACGCGAATATTGGCCGATTTTTGGGATTTTTCAGAATCGCGGCCGAAAAATTTTTGGAAAAAAAAACGTAAAAAATAGATTTTAGGATATGTTTTTTGGGCCTCCCGTGACGTAACTAAGCCATTCCCGGTATCCTATTTCACGAAAATCGAAAATTCGCTAATTTTTCGATTTTTTTCGGGAATGACGTCATTGGTTGACGTCATTGGATTGCGACGTATGTGTGACGTCACATATGCGGAATCAAAAAAAAAAAAAATCTACGTAATCGATCGATCACTTCTCAACCCCGAAAGGTTGAAGTGATGATCGAATTATTCGGCTGAAACTAACGTTAAGTGAATTATTAACGATCGAAAGTGGTAATTAACGCTGTAACGAATATATAGAAATTAGAAATTTGTTAGTAGAAATATAAAAATCTTTTACCTTATTGGGGGATCGATCCATCGTCTTTCCGTTTATAACATTTTCCGTGCGCTTATCGATTCGGCCATTGGAAGATATATTTATTGATCGTTAAAACTCATATATAAAGATTTCTTCATTGCTGGAAACTTGAAAATTTTTTTCGATCGAAGGAATTGGAATTTTCCAAAAATATTTTTACCATAGCTGCTCCATGTTAATCCAGGAAAATTTGTCTAAAGACATTGTAACATTTTATAGTCCTTGATCCTTTTTTCGTAAAAACAAATTTGTATTTGAATAGCATTATCATACATCATATATAATACTTTAATATCGAATTAATTTACATTAATTTTTTACAATCGGACGATTTTCGTGGAGTTTCCCAGAAAAATTTCAACCATTGCTTCCTTCATGTTACGTTCGGAAAAGTTGTGGAACCACATTGTGAAATTTTTAGGTCCTTGATCCTTTTTTTCAAGAAAATAATTAACATTTGCATTGCATTATAACGCATAATACGAAAATTTTTTATTTCGTAAAACTCGATTATGGTTATCGAAAAATTCAAATTGTTTTCGATTATAGCTCGATCGTAACGTTATGCACCCATGGTGTAAATTTAATCCCAAAATTCGATATAAAAATTTTTCATAAAATCGACGGGCATCTGGTCGACGAAATTAAATTTTTGAAAAGTTGAAAAGTAAAGTTTTTCCCCTTAAGCTTTTCCGGGACCAAATTTACACCATCGATAGAGTAATTCATGCGCTATCGAATGAGCCTACTATCGTTAACCTACGATCGATAGTTTTCGCTAAAAACGGCGTTAAAGTTGAAAAAAGAGAAAAAAAACGCGAATATTGGCCGATTTTTGGGGTTCTTCAGAATTTCGGCAGAAAATTTTTCGAAAAAAAAACCAAAAAAATTCACTACAGGATATGATTTTTAGGCTTCCCGTTACGTAACTAAGCCATTCCCTAAATCCTATTGGTCGAAAATCAAAAATTCGATATCCTCCCCCTCGTTTTTTCGCGGATGACGTCATTTGATGACGTCTTTAAGTGACGTCATTGGGTGACGTCACGTTTGCGGAATTCAAAAAAAAAAAATCTACGTAATCGATCGATCACTTCTCAACCTCGAAAGGTTGGAAGTGATGATCGAATTATTCGGCTGAATGTAACGTTAAGTGAATTATTAACGATCGAAAGTGATATTTAACGCTGAAAGGAATACATTAGAATTATATTTATATTAATAGAAATAGAAAAAACTTACGGAACCAGGAATCGAATCCATGATCTTCTGCATGATAGTCCACATCTCAGTCCACTTGGCCATTGGAAGATATATGTAAACGTCGTTAAAACTCATACATAAAGATTTCTCCATCGATTGAAACTTGAAAAATTTTTTCGATCGAAGGAATTTGAATTTCCCGAAAATATTTTATCCATAGCTTCTCCATGTTAAAGTTGGAAAATTTGTCTAAAGACATGGTAACATTTTAATGTCCTTCATCGCTTTTTTCGATATTATTGATTTGCTTGTTATACTGTAATACTATTTAGGTCTAATTTTGTATCGTATGATTAAATTCGGAAAATTCAATGAAAAGTAATCGAAATATTCAATTCCTATGATTTTTTTATTGATCGAAAATAAATGGAAATTTTTTAAACTTCCCGAAAGTTATTAAGCCATTGTTGTTTCGAATTACATCCAGAAGAATTCTTGAAAGACATGGCAACTTTTTGATATTCTTCAACGTTATTTTCGGTAGCTTAAGGATTTAAATTGATAGCTTTATTTCGTAATATATTATTAGTACTATAATGTAATATCAATTAATGCGAATAAGGATGCACTAATTAGTGCATGTTTTTCTGTAAGGAAAGTTATGGTAATTTTATGCAGCAATGATGTAATTATATGTAATAACTATTGTCGATTGGATTGTCAAAAAAGGATTTCTTATTACTCCTCGACTCAATTTTAAACCTTCTCGAAAATTCTAATAAAGAAATTTTCCATATATTATATAACTTAGTGATTGATTAATTCGACCCCAGATGGTTGAAATAATCAATCGAATATTTCGACTTTAAGGATTCAGGATCAAGGAGAAATGTTAAAGAGTTATAAA
Organism: Sisyra terminalis; assembly: GCA_958496175.1. Classification (NCBI taxonomy): domain Eukaryota; kingdom Metazoa; phylum Arthropoda; class Insecta; order Neuroptera; family Sisyridae; genus Sisyra; species Sisyra terminalis. Next base: position 60,341,764 of record OY292276.1, read on the forward strand.
ACAAACTATTAGGACAAAAAAGAAAAAAAAAATAAAAAAAAAAAATTATATACTCTCGGGAATCGATCCTGAGATCTCCGGCACTATGTTCACCACTCACATCCACTACACTAGCAGTAGATATGTTTTTGGAGCATTGAAACTTATATTTAAATGTTTCACAAAAATTTTTTTTCAAGACCTTTAGTTATTCTTCGATATTTTATAGCCAAACAAAAGGGTTAATTTCTTCTGAATATTATGTGCAACAATACCGGAAAACCATTAAAAAATTGACACTCGAAAGTGCCACTTATTGTCAATTTTTAAGATCAACAATAATCATATTAAGTAATTGTTGTTTAAGATGATTTTCAATTGATCGATCAATAAATCATTGCTTGGTTAAGCTATTACAGATATTCTCAAACAAATCTTATTTAATATCATTATTGCTGAAATCTTAAAACTTCTGAAAAAAAAATCAAGGATACTCTGAAATTAAAAACTTCATAAATAAAACAATGAATTCCTTTGAACAATTATTTATTTATTATCAATAAAGATTCAATGACAGAAAAATTACAACAATTAATATTTCTATGAAATGTTTTCTTATATAAAATTTGTTCGCCTATACATATAACAATTAATAAATCAAATATTCATTTTACTTTTTCAATTAATTCATATTCCATTATAATTTTTTTTAATTAGATATATAAACCAAACAACTAAAAATTATATTATTGCAATTAACAATTAAACATTTTCAAGAGATTCTTTGTCTTTGATTTGGTCAGTTCGAACCAAAGATAAATATCACAAATTCATTAAACACTCATCACTAATTTAATCTGATAACACTTTGATTTAAATTATTCACTTCCACTACGAAAACTCAACAATGGGATTTCAATTGTTGTTCCACTATCAATCCACGTTAAGAATGATGATGAGGGACAATCCAAAAACGAATAACTATCCTTTGTCGTTAATGGCGTTCTTTGTCGAGTAACTAGAGATAAAAAAAATATTATTAAAAAACAATACAGAAATATTTCCAATTCGATGAAAAATAGTTACATTATCGTTTGATACATTGTAACAAACCCGAAACTAATTTTGATTCGAAAAAAATTATCCCTTATTCCACGACATTACATGCAATTGTTGAAGTAGCCCCACATTGCTCTACCCCTTTTATAAGGACATGTTCATCCCTTAAACGTGTTTTTTTTAAGGAAATATTTGCACAGCAGGTACAGTAGGACTTATACATTCGATTGGCACCCTAAAAAAATTTTTTTTTAATTTGACCATTTTCGGGAAAAATCAACGATGGTTAACCCACGGTTTTTTTTGGCGAAAAAACTTTTTGCTTCGAAATCGAAAAAGATTGTTATATCATTGTTCTATACATTGTTACGAACCCGAAACTGCCTTTGGTTCGAAATCTTCATCCCTTATATAACCCAGGTACATGCAATTGCTGAAGAAGCCACATTCGTCTCTCCCTCTTAGTGGGAAGTGTTCATCCCTTAAAGTGCCTGTTCACCCCTTAAACGTGGTTTGTTTGGGGAAAAATTTGCACAGCATGTACAGCTGGACTTACACTTTCGATTGGCACCCTAAAAAAAATTTTTTTTTATTTGACCATTTTCGGGAAAAATCAACGATGGTTAACCCACGGTTTTTTTGGGCGAAAAAACCTTTTGCTTCGAAATCGAAAAAGATTGTTATATCATCGTTCTATACATTGTTACGAACCCGAAACAGCCTTTGGTTCGAAATCTTCATCCCTTATATAACCCAGGTACATGCAATTGCTGAAGAAGCCACATTCGTCTCTCCCTCTTAGTGGGAAGTGTTCATCCCTTAAAGTGCCTGTTCACCCCTTAAACGTGGTTTGTTTGGGGAAAAATTTGCACAGCATGTACAGCTGGACTTACACTTTCGATTGGCACCCTAAAAAAATTTTTTTTTTATTTGACCATTTTCGGGAAAAATCAACGATGGTTAACCCACGGTTTTTTTGGGCGAAAAAACTTTTTGCTTCGAAATCGAAAAAGATTGTTATATCATCGTTCTATACATTGTTACGAACCCGAAACTGCCTTTGGTTCGAAATCTTCATCCCTTATATAACCCAGGTACATGCAATTGCTGAAGAAGCCACATTCGTCTCTCCCTCTTAGTGGGAAGTGTTCATCCCTTAAAGTGCCTGTTCACCCCTTAAACGTGGTTTGTTTGGGGAAAAATTTGCACAGCATGTACAGCTGGACTTACACTTTCGATTGGCACCCTAAAAAAATTTTTTTTTTATTTGACCATTTTCGGGAAAAATCAACGATGGTTAACCCACGGTTTTTTTGGGCGAAAAAACTTTTTGCTTCGAAATCGAAAAAGATTGTTATATCATCGTTCTATACATTGTTACGAACCCGAAACTGCCTTTGGTTCGAAATCTTCATCCCTTATATAACCCAGGTACATGCAATTGCTGAAGAAGCCACATTCGTCTCTCCCTCTTAGTGGGAAGTGTTCATCCCTTAAAGTGCCTGTTCACCCCTTAAACGTGGTTTGTTTGGGGAAAAATTTGCACAGCATGTACAGCTGGACTTACACTTTCGATTGGCACCCTAAAAAAATTTTTTTTTTATTTGACCATTTTCGGGAAAAATCAACGATGGTTAACCCACGGTTTTTTTGGGCGAAAAAACTTTTTGCTTCGAAATCGAAAAAGATTGTTATATCATCGTTCTATACATTGTTACGAACCCGAAACTGCCTTTGGTTCGAAATCTTCATCCCTTATATAACCCAGGTACATGCAATTGCTGAAGAAGCCACATTCGTCTCTCCCTCTTAGTGGGAAGTGTTCATCCCTTAAAGTGCCTGTTCACCCCTTAAACGTGGTTTGTTTGGGGAAAAATTTGCACAGCATGTACAGCTGGACTTACACTTTCGATTGGCACCCTAAAAAAATTTTTTTTTTTTTTTGACCATTTTCGGGAAAAATCAACGATGGTTAACCCACGGTTTTTTTGGGCGAAAAAACTTTTTGCTTCGAAATCGAAAAAGATTGTTATATCATCGTTCTATACATTGTTACGAACCCGAAACTGCCTTTGGTTCGAAATCTTCATCCCTTATATAACCCAGGTACATGCAATTGCTGAAGAAGCCACATTCGTCTCTCCCTCTTAGTGGGAAGTGTTCATCCCTTAAAGTGCCTGTTCACCCCTTAAACGTGGTTTGTTTGGGGAAAAATTTGCACAGCATGTACAGCTGGACTTACACTTTCGATTGGCACCCTAAAAAAATTTTTTTTTTATTTGACCATTTTCGGGAAAAATCAACGATGGTTAACCCACGGTTTTTTTGGGCGAAAAAACTTTTTGCTTCGAAATCGAAAAAGATTGTTATATCATCGTTCTATACATTGTTACGAACCCGAAACTGCCTTTGGTTCGAAATCTTCATCCCTTATATAACCCAGGTACATGCAATTGCTGAAGAAGCCACATTCGTCTCTCCCTCTTAGTGGGAAGTGTTCATCCCTTAAAGTGCCTGTTCACCCCTTAAACGTGGTTTGTTTGGGGAAAAATTTGCACAGCATGTACAGCTGGACTTACACTTTCGATTGGCACCCTAAAAAAATTTTTTTTTTTTTTTGACCATTTTCGGGAAAAATCAACGATGGTTAACCCACGGTTTTTTTGGGCGAAAAAACTTTTTGCTTCGAAATCGAAAAAGATTGTTATATCATCGTTCTATACATTGTTACGAACCCGAAACTGCCTTTGGTTCGAAATCTTCATCCCTTATATAACCCAGGTACATGCAATTGCTGAAGAAGCCACATTCGTCTCTCCCTCTTAGTGGGAAGTGTTCATCCCTTAAAGTGCCTGTTCACCCCTTAAACGTGGTTTGTTTGGGGAAAAATTTGCACAGCATGTACAGCTGGACTTACACTTTCGATTGGCACCCTAAAAAAATTTTTTTTTTATTTGACCATTTTCGGGAAAAATCAACGATGGTTAACCCACGGTTTTTTTGGGCGAAAAAACCTTTTGCTTCGAAATCGAAAAAGATTGTTATATCATCGTTCTATACATTGTTACGAACCCGAAACAGCCTTTGGTTCGAAATCTTCATCCCTTATATAACCCAGGTACATGCAATTGCTGAAGAAGCCACATTCGTCTCTCCCTCTTAGTGGGAAGTGTTCATCCCTTAAAGTGCCTGTTCACCCCTTAAACGTGGTTTGTTTGGGGAAAAATTTGCACAGCATGTACAGCTGGACTTACACTTTCGATTGGCACCCTAAAAAAATTTTTTTTTTATTTGACCATTTTCGGGAAAAATCAACGATGGTTAACCCACGGTTTTTTTGGGCGAAAAAACCTTTTGCTTCGAAATCGAAAAAGATTGTTATATCATCGTTCTATACATTGTTACGAACCCGAAACAGCCTTTGGTTCGAAATCTTCATCCCTTATATAACCCAGGTACATGCAATTGCTGAAGAAGCCACATTCGTCTCTCCCTCTTAGTGGGAAGTGTTCATCCCTTAAAGTGCCTGTTCACCCCTTAAACGTGGTTTGTTTGGGGAAAAATTTGCACAGCATGTACAGCTGGACTTACACTTTCGATTGGCACCCTAAAAAAATTTTTTTTTTATTTGACCATTTTCGGGAAAAATCAACGATGGTTAACCCACGGTTTTTTTGGGCGAAAAAACTTTTTGCTTCGAAATCGAAAAAGATTGTTATATCATCGTTCTATACATTGTTACGAACCCGAAACTGCCTTTGGTTCGAAATCTTCATCCCTTATATAACCCAGGTACATGCAATTGCTGAAGAAGCCACATTCGTCTCTCCCTCTTAGTGGGAAGTGTTCATCCCTTAAAGTGCCTGTTCACCCCTTAAACGTGGTTTGTTTGGGGAAAAATTTGCACAGCATGTACAGCTGGACTTACACTTTCGATTGGCACCCTAAAAAAATTTTTTTTTTATTTGACCATTTTCGGGAAAAATCAACGATGGTTAACCCACGGTTTTTTTTGGCGAAAAAACTTTTTGCATCGAAATCGAAAAAGATTGTTATATCATCGTTCTATACATTGTTACGAACCCGAAACAGCCTTTGGTTCGAAATCTTCATCCCTTATATAACCCAGGTACATGCAATTGCTGAAGAAGCCACATTCGTCTCTCCCTCTTAGTGGGAAGTGTTCATCCCTTAAAGTGCCTGTTCACCCCTTAAACGTGGTTTGTTTGGGGAAAAATTAGCACAGCATGTACAGCTGGACTTACACTTTCGATTGGCACCCTAAAAAATTTTTTTTTTTATTTGACCATTTTCGGGAAAAATCAACGATGAGTAACCCACGGTTTTTTTTGGCGAAAAAACTTTTTGCATCGAAATCGAAAAAGATTGTTATATCATCGTTCTATACATTGTTACGAACCCGAAACTGCCTTTGGTTCGAAATCTTCATCCCTTATATAACCCAGGTACATGCAATTGCTGAAGAAGCCACATTCGTCTCTCCCTCTTAGTGGGAAGTGTTCATCCCTTAAAGTGCCTGTTCACCCCTTAAACGTGGTTTGTTTGGGGAAAAATTTGCACAGCATGTACAGCTGGACTTACACTTTCGATTGGCACCCTAAAAAAATTTTTTTTTTTTTTGACCATTTTCGGGAAAAATCAACGATGGTTAACCCACGGTTTTTTTGGGCGAAAAAACTTTTTGCTTCGAAATCGAAAAAGATTGTTATATCATCGTTCTATACATTGTTACGAACCCGAAACTGCCTTTGGTTCGAAATCTTCATCCCTTATATAACCCAGGTACATGCAATTGCTGAAGAAGCCACATTCGTCTCTCCCTCTTAGTGGGAAGTGTTCATCCCTTAAAGTGCCTGTTCACCCCTTAAACGTGGTTTGTTTGGGGAAAAATTTGCACAGCATGTACAGCTGGACTTACACTTTCGATTGGCACCCTAAAAAAATTTTTTTTTTATTTGACCATTTTCGGGAAAAATCAACGATGGTTAACCCACGGTTTTTTTGGGCGAAAAAACCTTTTGCTTCGAAATCGAAAAAGATTGTTATATCATCGTTCTATACATTGTTACGAACCCGAAACAGCCTTTGGTTCGAAATCTTCATCCCTTATATAACCCAGGTACATGCAATTGCTGAAGAAGCCACATTCGTCTCTCCCTCTTAGTGGGAAGTGTTCATCCCTTAAAGTGCCTGTTCACCCCTTAAACGTGGTTTGTTTGGGGAAAAATTTGCACAGCATGTACAGCTGGACTTACACTTTCGATTGGCACCCTAAAAAAATTTTTTTTTTATTTGACCATTTTCGGGAAAAATCAACGATGGTTAACCCACGGTTTTTTTGGGCGAAAAAACTTTTTGCTTCGAAATCGAAAAAGATTGTTATATCATCGTTCTATACATTGTTACGAACCCGAAACTGCCTTTGGTTCGAAATCTTCATCCCTTATATAACCCAGGTACATGCAATTGCTGAAGAAGCCACATTCGTCTCTCCCTCTTAGTGGGAAGTGTTCATCCCTTAAAGTGCCTGTTCACCCCTTAAACGTGGTTTGTTTGGGGAAAAATTTGCACAGCATGTACAGCTGGACTTACACTTTCGATTGGCACCCTAAAAAAATTTTTTTTTTATTTGACCATTTTCGGGAAAAATCAACGATGGTTAACCCACGGTTTTTTTTGGCGAAAAAACTTTTTGCATCGAAATCGAAAAAGATTGTTATATCATCGTTCTATACATTGTTACGAACCCGAAACAGCCTTTGGTTCGAAATCTTCATCCCTTATATAACCCAGGTACATGCAATTGCTGAAGAAGCCACATTCGTCTCTCCCTCTTAGTGGGAAGTGTTCATCCCTTAAAGTGCCTGTTCACCCCTTAAACGTGGTTTGTTTGGGGAAAAATTAGCACAGCATGTACAGCTGGACTTACACTTTCGATTGGCACCCTAAAAAATTTTTTTTTTTATTTGACCATTTTCGGGAAAAATCAACGATGAGTAACCCACGGTTTTTTTTGGCGAAAAAACTTTTTGCATCGAAATCGAAAAAGATTGTTATATCATCGTTCTATACATTGTTACGAACCCGAAACTGCCTTTGGTTCGAAATCTTCATCCCTTATATAACCCAGGTACATGCAATTGCTGAAGAAGCCACATTCGTCTCTCCCTCTTAGTGGGAAGTGTTCATCCCTTAAAGTGCCTGTTCACCCCTTAAACGTGGTTTGTTTGGGGAAAAATTTGCACAGCATGTACAGCTGGACTTACACTTTCGATTGGCACCCTAAAAAAATTTTTTTTTTTTTTTGACCATTTTCGGGAAAAATCAACGATGGTTAACCCACGGTTTTTTTGGGCGAAAAAACTTTTTGCTTCGAAATCGAAAAAGATTGTTATATCATCGTTCTATACATTGTTACGAACCCGAAACTGCCTTTGGTTCGAAATCTTCATCCCTTATATAACCCAGGTACATGCAATTGCTGAAGAAGCCACATTCGTCTCTCCCTCTTAGTGGGAAGTGTTCATCCCTTAAAGTGCCTGTTCACCCCTTAAACGTGGTTTGTTTGGGGAAAAATTTGCACAGCATGTACAGCTGGACTTACACTTTCGATTGGCACCCTAAAAAAATTTTTTTTTTATTTGACCATTTTCGGGAAAAATCAACGATGGTTAACCCACGGTTTTTTTGGGCGAAAAAACCTTTTGCTTCGAAATCGAAAAAGATTGTTATATCATCGTTCTATACATTGTTACGAACCCGAAACAGCCTTTGGTTCGAAATCTTCATCCCTTATATAACCCAGGTACATGCAATTGCTGAAGAAGCCACATTCGTCTCTCCCTCTTAGTGGGAAGTGTTCATCCCTTAAAGTGCCTGTTCACCCCTTAAACGTGGTTTGTTTGGGGAAAAATTTGCACAGCATGTACAGCTGGACTTACACTTTCGATTGGCACCCTAAAAAAATTTTTTTTTTATTTGACCATTTTCGGGAAAAATCAACGATGGTTAACCCACGGTTTTTTTGGGCGAAAAAACCTTTTGCTTCGAAATCGAAAAAGATTGTTATATCATCGTTCTATACATTGTTACGAACCCGAAACAGCCTTTGGTTCGAAATCTTCATCCCTTATATAACCCAGGTACATGCAATTGCTGAAGAAGCCACATTCGTCTCTCCCTCTTAGTGGGAAGTGTTCATCCCTTAAAGTGCCTGTTCACCCCTTAAACGTGGTTTGTTTGGGGAAAAATTTGCACAGCATGTACAGCTGGACTTACACTTTCGATTGGCACCCTAAAAAAATTTTTTTTTTATTTGACCATTTTCGGGAAAAATCAACGATGGTTAACCCACGGTTTTTTTGGGCGAAAAAACTTTTTGCTTCGAAATCGAAAAAGATTGTTATATCATCGTTCTATACATTGTTACGAACCCGAAACTGCCTTTGGTTCGAAATCTTCATCCCTTATATAACCCAGGTACATGCAATTGCTGAAGAAGCCACATTCGTCTCTCCCTCTTAGTGGGAAGTGTTCATCCCTTAAAGTGCCTGTTCACCCCTTAAACGTGGTTTGTTTGGGGAAAAATTTGCACAGCATGTACAGCTGGACTTACACTTTCGATTGGCACCCTAAAAAAATTTTTTTTTTATTTGACCATTTTCGGGAAAAATCAACGATGGTTAACCCACGGTTTTTTTTGGCGAAAAAACTTTTTGCATCGAAATCGAAAAAGATTGTTATATCATCGTTCTATACATTGTTACGAACCCGAAACAGCCTTTGGTTCGAAATCTTCATCCCTTATATAACCCAGGTACATGCAATTGCTGAAGAAGCCACATTCGTCTCTCCCTCTTAGTGGGAAGTGTTCATCCCTTAAAGTGCCTGTTCACCCCTTAAACGTGGTTTGTTTGGGGAAAAATTAGCACAGCATGTACAGCTGGACTTACACTTTCGATTGGCACCCTAAAAAATTTTTTTTTTTATTTGACCATTTTCGGGAAAAATCAACGATGAGTAACCCACGGTTTTTTTGGGCGAAAAAACTTTTTGCTTCGAAATCGAAAAAGATTGTTATATCATCGTTCTATACATTGTTACGAACCCGAAACTGCCTTTGGTTCGAAATCTTCATCCCTTATATAACCCAGGTACATGCAATTGCTGAAGAAGCCACATTCGTCTCTCCCTCTTAGTGGGAAATGTTCATCCCTTAAAGTGCCTGTTCACCCCTTAAACGTGGTTTGTTTGGGGAAAAATTTGCACAGCATGTACAGCTGGACTTACACTTTCGATTGGCACCCTAAAAAAATTTTTTTTTTATTTGACCATTTTCGGGAAAAATCAACGATGGTTAACCCACGGTTTTTTTGGGCGAAAAAACTTTTTGCTTCGAAATCGAAAAAGATTGTTATATCATCGTTCTATACATTGTTACGAACCCGAAACTGCCTTTGGTTCGAAATCTTCATCCCTTATATAACCCAGGTACATGCAATTGCTGAAGAAGCCACATTCGTCTCTCCCTCTTAGTGGGAAGTGTTCATCCCTTAAAGTGCCTGTTCACCCCTTAAACGTGGTTTGTTTGGGGAAAAATTTGCACAGCATGTACAGCTGGACTTACACTTTCGATTGGCACCCTAAAAAAATTTTTTTTTTATTTGACCATTTTCGGGAAAAATCAACGATGGTTAACCCACGGTTTTTTTTGGCGAAAAAACTTTTTGCATCGAAATCGAAAAAGATTGTTATATCATCGTTCTATACATTGTTACGAACCCGAAACTGCCTTTGGTTCGAAATCTTCATCCCTTATATAACCCAGGTACATGCAATTGCTGAAGAAGCCACATTCGTCTCTCCCTCTTAGTGGGAAGTGTTCATCCCTTAAAGTGCCTGTTCACCCCTTAAACGTGGTTTGTTTGGGGAAAAATTTGCACAGCATGTACAGCTGGACTTACACTTTCGATTGGCACCCTAAAAAAATTTTTTTTTATTTGACCATTTTCGGGAAAAATCAACGATGGTTAACCCACGGTTTTTTTTGGCGAAAAAACTTTTTGCTTCGAAATCGAAAAAGATTGTTATATCATCGTTCTATACATTGTTACGAACCCGAAACTGCCTTTGGTTCGAAATCTTCATCCCTTATATAACCCAGGTACATGCAATTGCTGAAGAAGCCACATTCGTCTCTCCCTCTTAGTGGGAAGTGTTCATCCCTTAAAGTGCCTGTTCACCCCTTAAACGTGGTTTGTTTGGGGAAAAATTTGCACAGCATGTACAGCTGGACTTACACTTTCGATTGGCACCCTAAAAAAATTTTTTTTTTATTTGACCATTTTCGGGAAAAATCAACGATGGTTAACCCACGGTTTTTTTTGGCGAAAAAACTTTTTGCTTCGAAATCGAAAAAGATTGTTATATCATTGTTCTATACATTGTTACGAACCCGAAACTGCCTTTGGTTCGAAATCTTCATCCCTTATATAACCCAGGTACATGCAATTGCTGAAGAAGCCACATTCGTCTCTCCCTCTTAGTGGGAAGTGTTCATCCCTTAAAGTGCCTGTTCACCCCTTAAACGTGGTTTGTTTGGGGAAAAATTTGCACAGCATGTACAGCTGGACTTACACTTTCGATTGGCACCCTAAAAAAATTTTTTTTTTATTTGACCATTTTCGGGAAAAATCAACGATGGTTAACCCACGGTTTTTTTTGGCGAAAAAACTTTTTGCTTCGAAATCGAAAAAGATTGTTATATCATTGTTCTATACATTGTTACGAACCCGAAACTGCCTTTGGTTCGAAATCTTCATCCCTTATATAACCCAGGTACATGCAATTGCTGAAGAAGCCACATTCGTCTCTCCCTCTTAGTGGGAAGTGTTCATCCCTTAAAGTGCCTGTTCACCCCTTAAACGTGGTTTGTTTGGGGAAAAATTTGCACAGCATGTACAGCTGGACTTACACTTTCGATTGGCACCCTAAAAAAATTTTTTTTTTATTTGACCATTTTCGGGAAAAATCAACGATGAGTAACCCACGGTTTTTTTGGGCGAAAAAACTTTTTGCTTCGAAATCGAAAAAGATTGTTATATCATCGTTCTATACATTGTTACGAACCCGAAACTGCCTTTGGTTCGAAATCTTCATCCCTTATATAACCCAGGTACATGCAATTGCTGAAGAAGCCACATTCGTCTCTCCCTCTTAGTGGGAAGTGTTCATCCCTTAAAGTGCCTGTTCACCCCTTAAACGTGGTTTGTTTGGGGAAAAATTTGCACAGCATGTACAGCTGGACTTACACTTTCGATTGGCACCCTAAAAAAATTTTTTTTTTATTTGACCATTTTCGGGAAAAATCAACGATGGTTAACCCACGGTTTTTTTTGGCGAAAAAACTTTTTGCTTCGAAATCGAAAAAGATTGTTATATCATTGTTCTATACATTGTTACGAACCCGAAACTGCCTTTGGTTCGAAATCTTCATCCCTTATATAACCCAGGTACATGCAATTGCTGAAGAAGCCACATTCGTCTCTCCCTCTTAGTGGGAAGTGTTCATCCCTTAAAGTGCCTGTTCACCCCTTAAACGTGGTTTGTTTGGGGAAAAATTTGCACAGCATGTACAGCTGGACTTACACTTTCGATTGGCACCCTAAAAAAATTTTTTTTTTATTTGACCATTTTCGGGAAAAATCAACGATGAGTAACCCACGGTTTTTTTGGGCGAAAAAACTTTTTGCTTCGAAATCGAAAAAGATTGTTATATCATCGTTCTATACATTGTTACGAACCCGAAACTGCCTTTGGTTCGAAATCTTCATCCCTTATATAACCCAGGTACATGCAATTGCTGAAGAAGCCACATTCGTCTCTCCCTCTTAGTGGGAGTTTTCATCCCTTAAAGTGCCTGTTCACCCCTTAAACGTGGTTTGTTTGGGGAAAAATTTGCACAGCATGTACAGCTGGACTTACACTTTCGATTGGCACCCTAAAAAAATTTTTTTTTTATTTGACCATTTTCGGGAAAAATCAACGATGGTTAACCCACGGTTTTTTTTGGCGAAAAAACTTTTTGCATCGAAATCGAAAAAGATTGTTACATCATCGTTCTATACATTGTTACGAACCCGAAACAGCCTTTGGTTCGAAATCTTCATCCCTTATATAACCCAGGTACATGCAATTGCTGAAGAAGCCACATTCGTCTCTCCCTCTTAGTGGGAAGTGTTCATCCCTTAAAGTGCCTGTTCACCCCTTAAACGTGGTTTGTTTGGGGAAAAATTTGCACAGCATGTACAGCTGGACTTACACTTTCGATTGGCACCCTAAAAAAATTTTTTTTTTATTTGACCATTTTCGGGAAAAATCAACGATGGTTAACCCACGGTTTTTTTGGGCGAAAAAACTTTTTGCTTCGAAATCGAAAAAGATTGTTATATCATCGTTCTATACATTGTTACGAACCCGAAACTGCCTTTGGTTCGAAATCTTCATCCCTTATATAACCCAGGTACATGCAATTGCTGAAGAAGCCACATTCGTCTCTCCCTCTTAGTGGGAAGTGTTCATCCCTTAAAGTGCCTGTTCACCCCTTAAACGTGGTTTGTTTGGGGAAAAATTTGCACAGCATGTACAGCTGGACTTACACTTTCGATTGGCACCCTAAAAAAATTTTTTTTTTATTTGACCATTTTCGGGAAAAATCAACGATGGTTAACCCACGGTTTTTTTGGGCGAAAAAACTTTTTGCTTCGAAATCGAAAAAGATTGTTATATCATCGTTCTATACATTGTTACGAACCCGAAACTGCCTTTGGTTCGAAATCTTCATCCCTTATATAACCCAGGTACATGCAATTGCTGAAGAAGCCACATTCGTCTCTCCCTCTTAGTGGGAAGTGTTCATCCCTTAAAGTGCCTGTTCACCCCTTAAACGTGGTTTGTTTGGGGAAAAATTTGCACAGCATGTACAGCTGGACTTACACTTTCGATTGGCACCCTAAAAAAATTTTTTTTTTATTTGACCATTTTCGGGAAAAATCAACGATGGTTAACCCACGGTTTTTTTTGGCGAAAAAACTTTTTGCTTCGAAATCGAAAAAGATTGTTATATCATTGTTCTATACATTGTTACGAACCCGAAACTGCCTTTGGTTCGAAATCTTCATCCCTTATATAACCCAGGTACATGCAATTGCTGAAGAAGCCACATTCGTCTCTCCCTCTTAGTGGGAAGTGTTCATCCCTTAAAGTGCCTGTTCACCCCTTAAACGTGGTTTGTTTGGGGAAAAATTTGCACAGCATGTACAGCTGGACTTACACTTTCGATTGGCACCCTAAAAAAATTTTTTTTTTATTTGACCATTTTCGGGAAAAATCAACGATGAGTAACCCACGGTTTTTTTGGGCGAAAAAACTTTTTGCTTCGAAATCGAAAAAGATTGTTATATCATCGTTCTATACATTGTTACGAACCCGAAACTGCCTTTGGTTCGAAATCTTCATCCCTTATATAACCCAGGTACATGCAATTGCTGAAGAAGCCACATTCGTCTCTCCCTCTTAGTGGGAAGTGTTCATCCCTTAAAGTGCCTGTTCACCCCTTAAACGTGGTTTGTTTGGGGAAAAATTTGCACAGCATGTACAGCTGGACTTACACTTTCGATTGGCACCCTAAAAAAATTTTTTTTTTATTTGACCATTTTCGGGAAAAATCAACGATGGTTAACCCACGGTTTTTTTTGGCGAAAAAACTTTTTGCTTCGAAATCGAAAAAGATTGTTATATCATTGTTCTATACATTGTTACGAACCCGAAACTGCCTTTGGTTCGAAATCTTCATCCCTTATATAACCCAGGTACATGCAATTGCTGAAGAAGCCACATTCGTCTCTCCCTCTTAGTGGGAAGTGTTCATCCCTTAAAGTGCCTGTTCACCCCTTAAACGTGGTTTGTTTGGGGAAAAATTTGCACAGCATGTACAGCTGGACTTACACTTTCGATTGGCACCCTAAAAAAATTTTTTTTTTATTTGACCATTTTCGGGAAAAATCAACGATGGTTAACCCACGGTTTTTTTTGGCGAAAAAACTTTTTGCTTCGAAATCGAAAAAGATTGTTATATCATTGTTCTATACATTGTTACGAACCCGAAACTGCCTTTGGTTCGAAATCTTCATCCCTTATATAACCCAGGTACATGCAATTGCTGAAGAAGCCACATTCGTCTCTCCCTCTTAGTGGGAAGTGTTCATCCCTTAAAGTGCCTGTTCACCCCTTAAACGTGGTTTGTTTGGGGAAAAATTTGCACAGCATGTACAGCTGGACTTACACTTTCGATTGGCACCCTAAAAAAATTTTTTTTTTATTTGACCATTTTCGGGAAAAATCAACGATGAGTAACCCACGGTTTTTTTGGGCGAAAAAACTTTTTGCTTCGAAATCGAAAAAGATTGTTATATCATCGTTCTATACATTGTTACGAACCCGAAACTGCCTTTGGTTCGAAATCTTCATCCCTTATATAACCCAGGTACATGCAATTGCTGAAGAAGCCACATTCGTCTCTCCCTCTTAGTGGGAGTTTTCATCCCTTAAAGTGCCTGTTCACCCCTTAAACGTGGTTTGTTTGGGGAAAAATTTGCACAGCATGTACAGCTGGACTTACACTTTCGATTGGCACCCTAAAAAAATTTTTTTTTTATTTGACCATTTTCGGGAAAAATCAACGATGGTTAACCCACGGTTTTTTTTGGCGAAAAAACTTTTTGCATCGAAATCGAAAAAGATTGTTACATCATCGTTCTATACATTGTTACGAACCCGAAACAGCCTTTGGTTCGAAATCTTCATCCCTTATATAACCCAGGTACATGCAATTGCTGAAGAAGCCACATTCGTCTCTCCCTCTTAGTGGGAAGTGTTCATCCCTTAAAGTGCCTGTTCACCCCTTAAACGTGGTTTGTTTGGGGAAAAATTTGCACAGCATGTACAGCTGGACTTACACTTTCGATTGGCACCCTAAAAAAATTTTTTTTTTATTTGACCATTTTCGGGAAAAATCAACGATGGTTAACCCACGGTTTTTTTGGGCGAAAAAACTTTTTGCTTCGAAATCGAAAAAGATTGTTATATCATCGTTCTATACATTGTTACGAACCCGAAACTGCCTTTGGTTCGAAATCTTCATCCCTTATATAACCCAGGTACATGCAATTGCTGAAGAAGCCACATTCGTCTCTCCCTCTTAGTGGGAAGTGTTCATCCCTTAAAGTGCCTGTTCACCCCTTAAACGTGGTTTGTTTGGGGAAAAATTTGCACAGCATGTACAGCTGGACTTACACTTTCGATTGGCACCCTAAAAAAATTTTTTTTTTATTTGACCATTTTCGGGAAAAATCAACGATGGTTAACCCACGGTTTTTTTGGGCGAAAAAACTTTTTGCTTCGAAATCGAAAAAGATTGTTATATCATCGTTCTATACATTGTTACGAACCCGAAACTGCCTTTGGTTCGAAATCTTCATCCCTTATATAACCCAGGTACATGCAATTGCTGAAGAAGCCACATTCGTCTCTCCCTCTTAGTGGGAAGTGTTCATCCCTTAAAGTGCCTGTTCACCCCTTAAACGTGGTTTGTTTGGGGAAAAATTTGCACAGCATGTACAGCTGGAATACACTTTCGATTGGCACCCTAAAAAAATTTTTGTTTTATTTGACCATTTTCGGGAAAAATCAACGATGGTTAACCCACGGTTTTTTTGGGCGAAAAAACTTTTTGCTTCGAAATCGAAAAAGATTGTTATATCATCGTTCTATACATTGTTACGAACCCGAAACTGCCTTTGGTTCGAAATCTTCATCCCTTATATAACCCAGGTACATGCAATTGCTGAAGAAGCCACATTCGTCTCTCCCTCTTAGTGGGAAGTGTTCATCCCTTAAAGTGCCTGTTCACCCCTTAAACGTGGTTTGTTTGGGGAAAAATTTGCACAGCATGTACAGCTGGACTTACACTTTCGATTGGCACCCTAAAAAAATTTTTTTTTTATTTGACCATTTTCGGGAAAAATCAACGATGGTTAACCCACGGTTTTTTTGGGCGAAAAAACTTTTTGCTTCGAAATCGAAAAAGATTGTTATATCATCGTTCTATACATTGTTACGAACCCGAAACTGCCTTTGGTTCGAAATCTTCATCCCTTATATAACCCAGGTACATGCAATTGCTGAAGAAGCCACATTCGTCTCTCCCTCTTAGTGGGAAGTGTTCATCCCTTAAAGTGCCTGTTCACCCCTTAAACGTGGTTTGTTTGGGGAAAAATTTGCACAGCATGTACAGCTGGACTTACACTTTCGATTGGCACCCTAAAAAAATTTTTTTTTTATTTGACCATTTTCGGGAAAAATCAACGATGGTTAACCCACGGTTTTTTTGGGCGAAAAAACTTTTTGCTTCGAAATCGAAAAAGATTGTTATATCATCGTTCTATACATTGTTACGAACCCGAAACTGCCTTTGGTTCGAAATCTTCATCCCTTATATAACCCAGGTACATGCAATTGCTGAAGAAGCCACATTCGTCTCTCCCTCTTAGTGGGAAGTGTTCATCCCTTAAAGTGCCTGTTCACCCCTTAAACGTGGTTTGTTTGGGGAAAAATTTGCACAGCATGTACAGCTGGACTTACACTTTCGATTGGCACCCTAAAAAAATTTTTTTTTTATTTGACCATTTTCGGGAAAAATCAACGATGAGTAACCCACGGTTTTTTTGGGCGAAAAAACTTTTTGCTTCGAAATCGAAAAAGATTGTTATATCATCGTTCTATACATTGTTACGAACCCGAAACTGCCTTTGGTTCGAAATCTTCATCCCTTATATAACCCAGGTACATGCAATTGCTGAAGAAGCCACATTCGTCTCTCCCTCTTAGTGGGAGTTTTCATCCCTTAAAGTGCCTGTTCACCCCTTAAACGTGGTTTGTTTGGGGAAAAATTTGCACAGCATGTACAGCTGGACTTACACTTTCGATTGGCACCCTAAAAAATTTTTTTTTTTATTTGACCATTTTCGGGAAAAATCAACGATGGATAACCCACGGTTTTTTTTGGCGAAAAAACTTTTTGCTTCGAAATCGAAAAAGATTGTTATATCATCGTTCTATACATTGTTACGAACCCGAAACTGCCTTTGGTTCGAAATCTTCATCCCTTATATAACCCAGGTACATGCAATTGCTGAAGAAGCCACATTCGTCTCTCCCTCTTAATGGGAAGTGTTCATCCCTTAAAGTGCCTGTTCACCCCTTAAACGTGGTTTGTTTGGGGAAAAATTTGCACAGCATGTACAGCTGGACTTACACTTTCGATTGGCACCCTAAAAAAATTTTTTTTTATTTGACCATTTTCGGGAAAAATCAACGATGGTTAACCCACGGTTTTTTTTGGCGAAAAAACTTTTTGCTTCGAAATCGAAAAAGATTGTTATATCATCGTTCTATACATTGTTACGAACCCGAAACTGCCTTTGGTTCGAAATCTTCATCCCTTATATAACCCAGGTACATGCAATTGCTGAAGAAGCCACATTCGTCTCTCCCTCTTAGTGGGAAGTGTTCATCCCTTAAAGTGCCTGTTCACCCCTTAAACGTGGTTTGTTTGGGGAAAAATTTGCACAGCATGTACAGCTGGACTTACACTTTCGATTGGCACCCTAAAAAAATTTTTTTTTTATTTGACCATTTTCGGGAAAAATCAACGATGGATAACCCACGGTTTTTATTGGCGAAAAAACTTTTTGCTTCGAAATCGAAAAAGATTGTAATATCATCGTTCTATACATTGTTACGAACCCGAAACTGCCTTTGGTTCGAAATCTTCATCCCTTATATAACCCAGGTACATGCAATTGCTGAAGAAGCCACATTCGTCTCTCCCTCTTAGTGGGAAGTGTTCATCCCTTAAAGTGCCTGTTCACCCCTTAAACGTGGTTTGTTTGGGGAAAAATTTGCACAGCATGTACAGCTGGACTTACACTTTCGATTGGCACCCTAAAAAATTTTTTTTTTTATTTGACCATTTTCGGGAAAAATCAACGATGGATAACCCACGGTTTTTTTTGGCGAAAAAACTTTTTGCTTCGAAATCGAAAAAGATTGTTATATCATCGTTCTATACATTGTTACGAACCCGAAACTGCCTTTGGTTCGAAATCTTCATCCCTTATATAACCCAGGTACATGCAATTGCTGAAGAAGCCACATTCGTCTCTCCCTCTTAGTGGGAAGTGTTCATCCCTTAAAGTGCCTGTTCACCCCTTAAACGTGGTTTGTTTGGGGAAAAATTTGCACAGCATGTACAGCTGGACTTACACTTTCGATTGGCACCCTAAAAAAATTTTTTTTTTATTTGACAATTTTCGGGAAAAATCAACGATGGATAACCCACGGTTTTTTTTGGCGAAAAAACTTTTTGCTTCGAAATCGAAAAAGATTGTTATATCATCGTTCTATACATTGTTACGAACCCGAAACTGCCTTTGGTTCGAAATCTTCATCCCTTATATAACCCAGGTACATGCAATTGCTGAAGAAGCCACATTCGTCTCTCCCTCTTAGTGGGAAGTGTTCATCCCTTAAAGTGCCTGTTCACCCCTTAAACGTGGTTTGTTTGGGGAAAAATTTGCACAGCACGTACAGCTGGACTTACACTTTCGATTGGCACCCTAAAAAAATTTTTTTTTTATTTGACCATTTTCGGGAAAAATCAACGATGGATAACCCACGGTTTTTTTTGGCGAAAAAACTTTTTGCTTCGAAATCGAAAAAGATTGTTATATCATCGTTCTATACATTGTTACGAACCCGAAACTGCCTTTGGTTCGAAATCTTCATCCCTTATATAACCCAGGTACATGCAATTGCTGAAGAAGCCACATTCGTCTCTCCCTCTTAATGGGAAGTGTTCATCCCTTAAAGTGCCTGTTCACCCCTTAAACGTGGTTTGTTTGGGGAAAAATTTGCACAGCATGTACAGCTGGACTTACACTTTCGATTGGCACCCTAAAAAATTTTTTTTTTTATTTGACCATTTTCGGGAAAAATCAACGATGGATAACCCACGGTTTTTTTTGGCGAAAAAACTTTTTGCTTCGAAATCGAAAAAGATTGTTATATCATCGTTCTATACATTGTTACGAACCCGAAACTGCCTTTGGTTCGAAATCTTCATCCCTTATATAACCCAGGTACATGCAATTGCTGAAGAAGCCACATTCGTCTCTCCCTCTTAATGGGAAGTGTTCATCCCTTAAAGTGCCTGTTCACCCCTTAAACGTGGTTTGTTTGGGGAAAAATTTGCACAGCATGTACAGCTGGACTTACACTTTCGATTGGCACCCTAAAAAAATTTTTTTTTATTTGACCATTTTCGGGAAAAATCAACGATGGTTAACCCACGGTTTTTTTTGGCGAAAAAACTTTTTGCTTCGAAATCGAAAAAGATTGTTATATCATCGTTCTATACATTGTTACGAACCCGAAACTGCCTTTGGTTCGAAATCTTCATCCCTTATATAACCCAGGTACATGCAATTGCTGAAGAAGCCACATTCGTCTCTCCCTCTTAGTGGGAAGTGTTCATCCCTTAAAGTGCCTGTTCACCCCTTAAACGTGGTTTGTTTGGGGAAAAATTTGCACAGCATGTACAGCTGGACTTACACTTTCGATTGGCACCCTAAAAAAATTTTTTTTTTATTTGACCATTTTCGGGAAAAATCAACGATGGATAACCCACGGTTTTTATTGGCGAAAAAACTTTTTGCTTCGAAATCGAAAAAGATTGTAATATCATCGTTCTATACATTGTTACGAACCCGAAACTGCCTTTGGTTCGAAATCTTCATCCCTTATATAACCCAGGTACATGCAATTGCTGAAGAAGCCACATTCGTCTCTCCCTCTTAGTGGGAAGTGTTCATCCCTTAAAGTGCCTGTTCACCCCTTAAACGTGGTTTGTTTGGGGAAAAATTTGCACAGCATGTACAGCTGGACTTACACTTTCGATTGGCACCCTAAAAAATTTTTTTTTTTATTTGACCATTTTCGGGAAAAATCAACGATGGATAACCCACGGTTTTTTTTGGCGAAAAAACTTTTTGCTTCGAAATCGAAAAAGATTGTTATATCATCGTTCTATACATTGTTACGAACCCGAAACTGCCTTTGGTTCGAAATCTTCATCCCTTATATAACCCAGGTACATGCAATTGCTGAAGAAGCCACATTCGTCTCTCCCTCTTAGTGGGAAGTGTTCATCCCTTAAAGTGCCTGTTCACCCCTTAAACGTGGTTTGTTTGGGGAAAAATTTGCACAGCATGTACAGCTGGACTTACACTTTCGATTGGCACCCTAAAAAAATTTTTTTTTTATTTGACAATTTTCGGGAAAAATCAACGATGGATAACCCACGGTTTTTTTTGGCGAAAAAACTTTTTGCTTCGAAATCGAAAAAGATTGTTATATCATCGTTCTATACATTGTTACGAACCCGAAACTGCCTTTGGTTCGAAATCTTCATCCCTTATATAACCCAGGTACATGCAATTGCTGAAGAAGCCACATTCGTCTCTCCCTCTTAGTGGGAAGTGTTCATCCCTTAAAGTGCCTGTTCACCCCTTAAACGTGGTTTGTTTGGGGAAAAATTTGCACAGCACGTACAGCTGGACTTACACTTTCGATTGGCACCCTAAAAAAATTTTTTTTTTATTTGACCATTTTCGGGAAAAATCAACGATGGATAACCCACGGTTTTTTTTGGCGAAAAAACTTTTTGCTTCGAAATCGAAAAAGATTGTTATATCATCGTTCTATACATTGTTACGAACCCGAAACTGCCTTTGGTTCGAAATCTTCATCCCTTATATAACCCAGGTACATGCAATTGCTGAAGAAGCCACATTCGTCTCTCCCTCTTAGTGGGAAGTGTTCATCCCTTAAAGTGCCTGTTCACCCCTTAAACGTGGTTTGTTTGGGGAAAAATTTGCACAGCATGTACAGCTGGACTTACACTTTCGATTGGCACCCTAAAAAAATTTTTTTTTTATTTGACCATTTTCGGGAAAAATCAACGATGGATAACCCACGGTTTTTTTTGGCGAAAAAACTTTTTGCTTCGAAATCGAAAAAGATTGTTATATCATCGTTCTATACATTGTTACGAACCCGAAACTGCCTTTGGTTCGAAATCTTCATCCCTTATATAACCCAGGTACATGCAATTGCTGAAGAAGCCACATTCGTCTCTCCCTCTTAGTGGGAAGTGTTCATCCCTTAAAGTGCCTGTTCACCCCTTAAACGTGGTTTGTTTGGGGAAAAATTTGCACAGCATGTACAGCTGGACTTACACTTTCGATTGGCACCCTAAAAAAATTTTTTTTTTATTTGACCATTTTCGGGAAAAATCAACGATGGTTAACCCACGGTTTTTTTTGGCGAAAAAACTTTTTGCTTCGAAATCGAAAAAGATTGTTATATCATCGTTCTATACATTGTTACGAACCCGAAACTGCCTTTGGTTCGAAATCTTCATCCCTTATATAACCCAGGTACATGCAATTGCTGAAGAAGCCACATTCGTCTCTCCCTCTTAGTGGGAAGTGTTCATCCCTTAAAGTGCCTGTTCACCCCTTAAACGTGGTTTGTTTGGGGAAAAATTTGCACAGCATGTACAGCTGGACTTACACTTTCGATTGGCACCCTAAAAAAATTTTTTTTTATTTGACCATTTTCGGGAAAAATCAACGATGGTTAACCCACGGTTTTTTTTGGCGAAAAAACTTTTTGCTTCGAAATCGAAAAAGATTGTTATATCATCGTTCTATACATTGTTACGAACCCGAAACTGCCTTTGGTTCGAAATCTTCATCCCTTATATAACCCAGGTACATGCAATTGCTGAAGAAGCCACATTCGTCTCTCCCTCTTAGTGGGAAGTGTTCATCCCTTAAAGTGCCTGTTCACCCCTTAAACGTGGTTTGTTTGGGGAAAAATTTGCACAGCATGTACAGCTGGACTTACACTTTCGATTGGCACCCTAAAAAAATTTTTTTTTTATTTGACCATTTTCGGGAAAAATCAACGATGGATAACCCACGGTTTTTATTGGCGAAAAAACTTTTTGCTTCGAAATCGAAAAAGATTGTAATATCATCGTTCTATACATTGTTACGAACCCGAAACTGCCTTTGGTTCGAAATCTTCATCCCTTATATAACCCAGGTACATGCAATTGCTGAAGAAGCCACATTCGTCTCTCCCTCTTAGTGGGAAGTGTTCATCCCTTAAAGTGCCTGTTCACCCCTTAAACGTGGTTTGTTTGGGGAAAAATTTGCACAGCATGTACAGCTGGACTTACACTTTCGATTGGCACCCTAAAAAATTTTTTTTTTTATTTGACCATTTTCGGGAAAAATCAACGATGGATAACCCACGGTTTTTTTTGGCGAAAAAACTTTTTGCTTCGAAATCGAAAAAGATTGTTATATCATCGTTCTATACATTGTTACGAACCCGAAACTGCCTTTGGTTCGAAATCTTCATCCCTTATATAACCCAGGTACATGCAATTGCTGAAGAAGCCACATTCGTCTCTCCCTCTTAGTGGGAAGTGTTCATCCCTTAAAGTGCCTGTTCACCCCTTAAACGTGGTTTGTTTGGGGAAAAATTTGCACAGCATGTACAGCTGGACTTACACTTTCGATTGGCACCCTAAAAAAATTTTTTTTTTATTTGACCATTTTCGGGAAAAATCAACGATGGTTAACCCACGGTTTTTTTTGGCGAAAAAACTTTTTGCTTCGAAATCGAAAAAGATTGTTATATCATCGTTCTATACATTGTTACGAACCCGAAACTGCCTTTGGTTCGAAATCTTCATCCCTTATATAACCCAGGTACATGCAATTGCTGAAGAAGCCACATTCGTCTCTCCCTCTTAGTGGGAAGTGTTCATCCCTTAAAGTGCCTGTTCACCCCTTAAACGTGGTTTGTTTGGGGAAAAATTTGCACAGCACGTACAGCTGGACTTACACTTTCGATTGGCACCCTAAAAAAATTTTTTTTTTATTTGACCATTTTCGGGAAAAATCAACGATGGATAACCCACGGTTTTTTTTGGCGAAAAAACTTTTTGCTTCGAAATCGAAAAAGATTGTTATATCATCGTTCTATACATTGTTACGAACCCGAAACTGCCTTTGGTTCGAAATCTTCATCCCTTATATAACCCAGGTACATGCAATTGCTGAAGAAGCCACATTCGTCTCTCCCTCTTAGTGGGAAGTGTTCATCCCTTAAAGTGCCTGTTCACCCCTTAAACGTGGTTTGTTTGGGGAAAAATTTGCACAGCATGTACAGCTGGACTTACACTTTCGATTGGCACCCTAAAAAAATTTTTTTTTTATTTGACCATTTTCGGGAAAAATCAACGATGGATAACCCACGGTTTTTTTTGGCGAAAAAACTTTTTGCTTCGAAATCGAAAAAGATTGTTATATCATCGTTCTATACATTGTTACGAACCCGAAACTGCCTTTGGTTCGAAATCTTCATCCCTTATATAACCCAGGTACATGCAATTGCTGAAGAAGCCACATTCGTCTCTCCCTCTTAGTGGGAAGTGTTCATCCCTTAAAGTGCCTGTTCACCCCTTAAACGTGGTTTGTTTGGGGAAAAATTTGCACAGCATGTACAGCTGGACTTACACTTTCGATTGGCACCCAAAAAAAATTTTTTTTTTATTTGACCATTTTCGGGAAAAATCAACGATGGTTAACCCACGGTTTTTTTTGGCGAAAAAACTTTTTGCTTAGAAATCGAAAAAGATTGTTATATCATCGTTCTATACATTGTTACGAACCCGAAACTGCCTTTGGTTCGAAATCTTCATCCCTTATATAACCCAGGTACATGCAATTGCTGAAGAAGCCACATTCGTCTCTCCCTCTTAGTGGGAAGTGTTCATCCCTTAAAGTGCCTGTTCACCCCTTAAACGTGGTTTGTTTGGGGAAAAATTTGCACAGCATGTACAGCTGGACTTACACTTTCGATTGGCACCCTAAAAAAATTTTTTTTTATTTGACCATTTTCGGGAAAAATCAACGATGGTTAACCCACGGTTTTTTTTGGCGAAAAAACTTTTTGCTTAGAAATCGAAAAAGATTGTTATATCATCGTTCTATACATTGTTACGAACCCGAAACTGCCTTTGGTTCGAAATCTTCATCCCTTATATAACCCAGGTACATGCAATTGCTGAAGAAGCCACATTCGTCTCTCCCTCTTAGTGGGAAGTGTTCATCCCTTAAAGTGCCTGTTCACCCCTTAAACGTGGTTTGTTTGGGGAAAAATTTGCACAGCATGTACAGCTGGACTTACACTTTCGATTGGCACCCTAAAAAAATTTTTTTTTTATTTGACCATTTTCGGGAAAAATCAACGATGGTTAACCCACGGTTTTTTTTGGCGAAAAAACTTTTTGCTTAGAAATCGAAAAAGATTGTTATATCATCGTTCTATACATTGTTACGAACCCGAAACTGCCTTTGGTTCGAAATCTTCATCCCTTATATAACCCAGGTACATGCAATTGCTGAAGAAGCCACATTCGTCTCTCCCTCTTAGTGGGAAGTGTTCATCCCTTAAAGTGCCTGTTCACCCCTTAAACGTGGTTTGTTTGGGGAAAAATTTGCACAGCATGTACAGCTGGACTTACACTTTCGATTGGCACCCTAAAAAAATTTTTTTTTATTTGACCATTTTCGGGAAAAATCAACGATGGTTAACCCACGGTTTTTTTTGGCGAAAAAACTTTTTGCTTAGAAATCGAAAAAGATTGTTATATCATCGTTCTATACATTGTTACGAACCCGAAACTGCCTTTGGTTCGAAATCTTCATCCCTTATATAACCCAGGTACATGCAATTGCTGAAGAAGCCACATTCGTCTCTCCCTCTTAGTGGGAAGTGTTCATCCCTTAAAGTGCCTGTTCACCCCTTAAACGTGGTTTGTTTGGGGAAAAATTTGCACAGCATGTACAGCTGGACTTACACTTTCGATTGGCACCCTAAAAAATTTTTTTTTTTATTTGACCATTTTCGGGAAAAATCAACGATGGTTAACCCACGGTTTTTTTTGGCGAAAAAACTTTTTGCTTCGAAATCGAAAAAGATTGTTATATCATCGTTCTATACATTGTTACGAACCCGAAACTGCCTTTGGTTCGAAATCTTCATCCCTTATATAACCCAGGTACATGCAATTGCTGAAGAAGCCACATTCGTCTCTCCCTCTTAGTGGGAAGTGTTCATCCCTTAAAGTGCCTGTTCACCCCTTAAACGTGGTTTGTTTGGGGAAAAATTTGCACAGCATGTACAGCTGGACTTACACTTTCGATTGGCACCCTAAAAAATTTTTTTTTTTATTTGACCATTTTCGGGAAAAATCAACGATGGTTAACCCACGGTTTTTTTTGGCGAAAAAACTTTTTGCTTCGAAATCGAAAAAGATTGTTATATCATCGTTCTATACATTGTTACGAACCCGAAACTGCCTTTGGTTCGAAATCTTCATCCCTTATATAACCCAGGTACATGCAATTGCTGAAGAAGCCACATTCGTCTCTCCCTCTTAGTGGGAAGTGTTCATCCCTTAAAGTGCCTGTTCACCCCTTAAACGTGGTTTGTTTGGGGAAAAATTTGCACAGCATGTACAGCTGGACTTACACTTTCGATTGGCACCCTAAAAAATTTTTTTTTTTATTTGACCATTTTCGGGAAAAATCAACGATGGTTAACCCACGGTTTTTTTTGGCGAAAAAACTTTTTGCTTCGAAATCGAAAAAGATTGTTATATCATCGTTCTATACATTGTTACGAACCCGAAACTGCCTTTGGTTCGAAATCTTCATCCCTTATATAACCCAGGTACATGCAATTGCTGAAGAAGCCACATTCGTCTCTCCCTCTTAGTGGGAAGTGTTCATCCCTTAAAGTGCCTGTTCACCCCTTAAACGTGGTTTGTTTGGGGAAAAATTTGCACAGCATGTACAGCTGGACTTACACTTTCGATTGGCACCCTAAAAAAATTTTTTTTTTATTTGACCATTTTCGGGAAAAATCAACGATGGTTAACCCACGGTTTTTTTTGGCGAAAAAACTTTTTGCTTAGAAATCGAAAAAGAATGTTATATCATCGTTCTATACATTGTTACGAACCCGAAACTGCCTTTGGTTCGAAATCTTCATCCCTTATATAACCCAGGTACATGCAATTGCTGAAGAAGCCACATTCGTCTCTCCCTCTTAGTGGGAAGTGTTCATCCCTTAAAGTGCCTGTTCACCCCTTAAACGTGGTTTGTTTGGGGAAAAATTTGCACAGCATGTACAGCTGGACTTACACTTTCGATTGGCACCCTAAAAAAATTTTTTTTTAATTTGACCATTTTCGGGAAAAATCAACGATGGTTAACCCACGGTTTTTTTTGGCGAACAAACTTTTTGCTTCGAAATCGAAAAAGATTGTTATATCATCGTTCTATGCATTGTTACGAACCCGAAACAGCCTTTGGTTCGAAATCTTCATCCCTTATATAACCCAGGTACATGCAATTGCTGAAGAAGCCACATTCGTCTCTCCCTCTTAGTGGGAAGTGTTCATCCCTTAAAGTGCCTGTTCACCCCTTAAACGTGGTTTGTTTGGGGAAAAATTTGCACAGCATGTACAGCTGGACTTACACTTTCGATTGGCACCCTAAAAAAATTTTTTTTTTATTTGACCATTTTCGGGAAAAATCAACGATGGTTAACCCACGGTTTTTTTTGGCGAAAAAACTTTTTGCTTCGAAATCGAAAAAGATTGTTATATCATCGTTCTATGCATTGTTACGAACCCGAAACAGCCTTTGGTTCGAAATCTTCATCCCTTATATAACCCAGGTACATGCAATTGCTGAAGAAGCCACATTCGTCTCTCCCTCTTAGTGGGAAGTGTTCATCCCTTAAAGTGCCTGTTCACCCCTTAAACGTGGTTTGTTTGGGGAAAAATTTGCACAGCATGTACAGCTGGACTTACACTTTCGATTGGCACCCTAAAAAAATTTTTTTTTTATTTGACCATTTTCGGGAAAAATCAACGATGGTTAACCCACGGTTTTTTTTGGCGAAAAAACTTTTTGCTTCGAAATCGAAAAAGATTGTTATATCATCGTTCTATACATTGTTACGAACCCGAAACTGCCTTTGGTTCGAAATCTTCATCCCTTATATAACCCAGGTACATGCAATTGCTGAAGAAGCCACATTCGTCTCTCCCTCTTAGTGGGAAGTGTTCATCCCTTAAAGTGCCTGTTCACCCCTTAAACGTGGTTTGTTTGGGGAAAAATTTGCACAGCATGTACAGCTGGACTTACACTTTCGATTGGCACCCTAAAAAAATTTTTTTTTTATTTGACCATTTTCGGGAAAAATCAACGATGGTTAACCCACGGTTTTTTTTGGCGAAAAAACTTTTTGCTTAGAAATCGAAAAAGATTGTTATATCATCGTTCTATACATTGTTACGAACCCGAAACTGCCTTTGGTTCGAAATCTTCATCCCTTATATAACCCAGGTACATGCAATTGCTGAAGAAGCCACATTCGTCTCTCCCTCTTAGTGGGAAGTGTTCATCCCTTAAAGTGCCTGTTCACCCCTTAAACGTGGTTTGTTTGGGGAAAAATTTGCACAGCATGTACAGCTGGACTTACACTTTCGATTGGCACCCTAAAAAAATTTTTTTTTTATTTGACCATTTTCGGGAAAAATCAACGATGGTTAACCCACGGTTTTTTTTGGCGAAAAAACTTTTTGCTTCGAAATCGAAAAAGATTGTTATATCATCGTTCTATACATTGTTACGAACCCGAAACAGCCTTTGGTTCGAAATCTTCATCCCTTATATAACCCAGGTACATGCAATTGCTGAAGAAGCCACATTCGTCTCTCCCTCTTAGTGGGAAGTGTTCATCCCTTAAAGTGCCTGTTCACCCCTTAAACGTGGTTTGTTTGGGGAAAAATTTGCACAGCATGTACAGCTGGTCTTACACTTTCGATTGGCACCCTAAAAAAATTTTTTTTTTATTTGACCATTTTCGGGAAAAATCAACGATGGTTAACCCACGGTTTTTTTTGGCGAAAAAACTTTTTGCTTCGAAATCGAAAAAGATTGTTATATCATCGTTCTATACATTGTTACGAACCCGAAACTGCCTTTGGTTCGAAATCTTCATCCCTTATATAACCCAGGTACATGCAATTGCTGAAGAAGCCACATTCGTCTCTCCCTCTTAGTGGGAAGTGTTCATCCCTTAAAGTGCCTGTTCACCCCTTAAACGTGGTTTGTTTGGGGAAAAATTTGCACAGCATGTACAGCTGGACTTACACTTTCGATTGGCACCCTAAAAAAATTTTTTTTTTATTTGACCATTTTCGGGAAAAATCAACGATGGTTAACCCACGGTTTTTTTTGGCGAAAAAACTTTTTGCTTAGAAATCGAAAAAGATTGTTATATCATCGTTCTATACATTGTTACGAACCCGAAACTGCCTTTGGTTCGAAATCTTCATCCCTTATATAACCCAGGTACATGCAATTGCTGAAGAAGCCACATTCGTCTCTCCCTCTTAGTGGGAAGTGTTCATCCCTTAAAGTGCCTGTTCACCCCTTAAACGTGGTTTGTTTGGGGAAAAATTTGCACAGCATGTACAGCTGGACTTACACTTTCGATTGGCACCCTAAAAAAATTTTTTTTTTATTTGACCATTTTCGGGAAAAATCAACGATGGTTAACCCACGGTTTTTTTTGGCGAAAAAACTTTTTGCTTAGAAATCGAAAAAGATTGTTATATCATCGTTCTATACATTGTTACGAACCCGAAACTGCCTTTGGTTCGAAATCTTCATCCCTTATATAACCCAGGTACATGCAATTGCTGAAGAAGCCACATTCGTCTCTCCCTCTTAGTGGGAAGTGTTCATCCCTTAAAGTGCCTGTTCACCCCTTAAACGTGGTTTGTTTGGGGAAAAATTTGCACAGCATGTACAGCTGGACTTACACTTTCGATTGGCACCCTAAAAAAATTTTTTTTTTATTTGACCATTTTCGGGAAAAATCAACGATGGTTAACCCACGGTTTTTTTTGGCGAAAAAACTTTTTGCTTCGAAATCGAAAAAGATTGTTATATCATCGTTCTATACATTGTTACGAACCCGAAACAGCCTTTGGTTCGAAATCTTCATCCCTTATATAACCCAGGTACATGCAATTGCTGAAGAAGCCACATTCGTCTCTCCCTCTTAGTGGGAAGTGTTCATCCCTTAAAGTGCCTGTTCACCCCTTAAACGTGGTTTGTTTGGGGAAAAATTTGCACAGCATGTACAGCTGGACTTACACTTTCGATTGGCACCCTAAAAAAATTTTTTTTTTATTTGACCATTTTCGGGAAAAATCAACGATGGTTAACCCACGGTTTTTTTTGGCGAAAAAACTTTTTGCTTCGAAATCGAAAAAGATTGTTATATCATCGTTCTATGCATTGTTACGAACCCGAAACAGCCTTTGGTTCGAAATCTTCATCCCTTATATAACCCAGGTACATGCAATTGCTGAAGAAGCCACATTCGTCTCTCCCTCTTAGTGGGAAGTGTTCATCCCTTAAAGTGCCTGTTCACCCCTTAAACGTGGTTTGTTTGGGGAAAAATTTGCACAGCATGTACAGCTGGACTTACACTTTCGATTGGCACCCTAAAAAAATTTTTTTTTTATTTGACCATTTTCGGGAAAAATCAACGATGGTTAACCCACGGTTTTTTTTGGCGAAAAAACTTTTTGCTTCGAAATCGAAAAAGATTGTTATATCATCGTTCTATACATTGTTACGAACCCGAAACTGCCTTTGGTTCGAAATCTTCATCCCTTATATAACCCAGGTACATGCAATTGCTGAAGAAGCCACATTCGTCTCTCCCTCTTAGTGGGAAGTGTTCATCCCTTAAAGTGCCTGTTCACCCCTTAAACGTGGTTTGTTTGGGGAAAAATTTGCACAGCATGTACAGCTGGACTTACACTTTCGATTGGCACCCTAAAAAAATTTTTTTTTTATTTGACCATTTTCGGGAAAAATCAACGATGGTTAACCCACGGTTTTTTTTGGCGAAAAAACTTTTTGCTTAGAAATCGAAAAAGATTGTTATATCATCGTTCTATACATTGTTACGAACCCGAAACTGCCTTTGGTTCGAAATCTTCATCCCTTATATAACCCAGGTACATGCAATTGCTGAAGAAGCCACATTCGTCTCTCCCTCTTAGTGGGAAGTGTTCATCCCTTAAAGTGCCTGTTCACCCCTTAAACGTGGTTTGTTTGGGGAAAAATTTGCACAGCATGTACAGCTGGACTTACACTTTCGATTGGCACCCTAAAAAAATTTTTTTTTTATTTGACCATTTTCGGGAAAAATCAACGATGGTTAACCCACGGTTTTTTTTGGCGAAAAAACTTTTTGCTTCGAAATCGAAAAAGATTGTTATATCATCGTTCTATACATTGTTACGAACCCGAAACAGCCTTTGGTTCGAAATCTTCATCCCTTATATAACCCAGGTACATGCAATTGCTGAAGAAGCCACATTCGTCTCTCCCTCTTAGTGGGAAGTGTTCATCCCTTAAAGTGCCTGTTCACCCCTTAAACGTGGTTTGTTTGGGGAAAAATTTGCACAGCATGTACAGCTGGACTTACACTTTCGATTGGCACCCTAAAAAAATTTTTTTTTTATTTGACCATTTTCGGGAAAAATCAACGATGGTTAACCCACGGTTTTTTTTGGCGAAAAAACTTTTTGCTTCGAAATCGAAAAAGATTGTTATATCATCGTTCTATACATTGTTACGAACCCGAAACAGCCTTTGGTTCGAAATCTTCATCCCTTATATAACCCAGGTACATGCAATTGCTGAAGAAGCCACATTCGTCTCTCCCTCTTAGTGGGAAGTGTTCATCCCTTAAAGTGCCTGTTCACCCCTTAAACGTGGTTTGTTTGGGGAAAAATTTGCACAGCATGTACAGCTGGACTTACACTTTCGATTGGCACCCTAAAAAAATTTTTTTTTTATTTGACCATTTTCGGGAAAAATCAACGATGGTTAACCCACGGTTTTTTTTGGCGAAAAAACTTTTTGCTTCGAAATCGAAAAAGATTGTTATATCATCGTTCTATGCATTGTTACGAACCCGAAACAGCCTTTGGTTCGAAATCTTCATCCCTTATATAACCCAGGTACATGCAATTGCTGAAGAAGCCACATTCGTCTCTCCCTCTTAGTGGGAAGTGTTCATCCCTTAAAGTGCCTGTTCACCCCTTAAACGTGGTTTGTTTGGGGAAAAATTTGCACAGCATGTACAGCTGGACTTACACTTTCGATTGGCACCCTAAAAAAATTTTTTTTTTATTTGACCATTTTCGGGAAAAATCAACGATGGTTAACCCACGGTTTTTTTTGGCGAAAAAACTTTTTGCTTCGAAATCGAAAAAGATTGTTATATCATCGTTCTATACATTGTTACGAACCCGAAACAGCCTTTGGTTCGAAATCTTCATCCCTTATATAACCCAGGTACATGCAATTGCTGAAGAAGCCACATTCGTCTCTCCCTCTTAGTGGGAAGTGTTCATCCCTTAAAGTGCCTGTTCACCCCTTAAACGTGGTTTGTTTGGGGAAAAATTTGCACAGCATGTACAGCTGGACTTACACTTTCGATTGGCACCCTAAAAAAATTTTTTTTTTATTTGACCATTTTCGGGAAAAATCAACGATGGTTAACCCACGGTTTTTTTTGGCGA
Organism: Sisyra terminalis; assembly: GCA_958496175.1. Classification (NCBI taxonomy): domain Eukaryota; kingdom Metazoa; phylum Arthropoda; class Insecta; order Neuroptera; family Sisyridae; genus Sisyra; species Sisyra terminalis. Next base: position 60,373,772 of record OY292276.1, read on the forward strand.
AAAAACTTTTTGCTTCGAAATCGAAAAAGATTGTTATATCATCGTTCTATACATTGTTACGAACCCGAAACAGCCTTTGGTTCGAAATCTTCATCCCTTATATAACCCAGGTACATGCAATTGCTGAAGAAGCCACATTCGTCTCTCCCTCTTAGTGGGAAGTGTTCATCCCTTAAAGTGCCTGTTCACCCCTTAAACGTGGTTTGTTTGGGGAAAAATTTGCACAGCATGTACAGCTGGACTTACACTTTCGATTGGCACCCTAAAAAAATTTTTTTTTTATTTGACCATTTTCGGGAAAAATCAACGATGGTTAACCCACGGTTTTTTTTGGCGAAAAAACTTTTTGCTTCGAAATCGAAAAAGATTGTTATATCATCGTTCTATACATTGTTACGAACCCGAAACTGCCTTTGGTTCGAAATCTTCATCCCTTATATAACCCAGGTACATGCAATTGCTGAAGAAGCCACATTCGTCTCTCCCTCTTAGTGGGAAGTGTTCATCCCTTAAAGTGCCTGTTCACCCCTTAAACGTGGTTTGTTTGGGGAAAAATTTGCACAGCATGTACAGCTGGACTTACACTTTCGATTGGCACCCTAAAAAAATTTTTTTTTTATTTGACCATTTTCGGGAAAAATCAACGATGGTTAACCCACGGTTTTTTTTGGCGAAAAAACTTTTTGCTTCGAAATCGAAAAAGATTGTTATATCATCGTTCTATACATTGTTACGAACCCGAAACAGCCTTTGGTTCGAAATCTTCATCCCTTATATAACCCAGGTACATGCAATTGCTGAAGAAGCCACATTCGTCTCTCCCTCTTAGTGGGAAGTGTTCATCCCTTAAAGTGCCTGTTCACCCCTTAAACGTGGTTTGTTTGGGGAAAAATTTGCACAGCATGTACAGCTGGACTTACACTTTCGATTGGCACCCTAAAAAAATTTTTTTTTTATTTGACCATTTTCGGGAAAAATCAACGATGGTTAACCCACGGTTTTTTTTGGCGAAAAAACTTTTTGCTTCGAAATCGAAAAAGATTGTTATATCATCGTTCTATACATTGTTACGAACCCGAAACTGCCTTTGGTTCGAAATCTTCATCCCTTATATAACCCAGGTACATGCAATTGCTGAAGAAGCCACATTCGTCTCTCCCTCTTAGTGGGAAGTGTTCATCCCTTAAAGTGCCTGTTCACCCCTTAAACGTGGTTTGTTTGGGGAAAAATTTGCACAGCATGTACAGCTGGACTTACACTTTCGATTGGCACCCTAAAAAAATTTTTTTTTTATTTGACCATTTTCGGGAAAAATCAACGATGGTTAACCCACGGTTTTTTTTGGCGAAAAAACTTTTTGCTTAGAAATCGAAAAAGATTGTTATATCATCGTTCTATACATTGTTACGAACCCGAAACTGCCTTTGGTTCGAAATCTTCATCCCTTATATAACCCAGGTACATGCAATTGCTGAAGAAGCCACATTCGTCTCTCCCTCTTAGTGGGAAGTGTTCATCCCTTAAAGTGCCTGTTCACCCCTTAAACGTGGTTTGTTTGGGGAAAAATTTGCACAGCATGTACAGCTGGACTTACACTTTCGATTGGCACCCTAAAAAAATTTTTTTTTTATTTGACCATTTTCGGGAAAAATCAACGATGGTTAACCCACGGTTTTTTTTGGCGAAAAAACTTTTTGCTTAGAAATCGAAAAAGATTGTTATATCATCGTTCTATACATTGTTACGAACCCGAAACTGCCTTTGGTTCGAAATCTTCATCCCTTATATAACCCAGGTACATGCAATTGCTGAAGAAGCCACATTCGTCTCTCCCTCTTAGTGGGAAGTGTTCATCCCTTAAAGTGCCTGTTCACCCCTTAAACGTGGTTTGTTTGGGGAAAAATTTGCACAGCATGTACAGCTGGACTTACACTTTCGATTGGCACCCTAAAAAAATTTTTTTTTTATTTGACCATTTTCGGGAAAAATCAACGATGGTTAACCCACGGTTTTTTTTGGCGAAAAAACTTTTTGCTTCGAAATCGAAAAAGATTGTTATATCATCGTTCTATACATTGTTACGAACCCGAAACAGCCTTTGGTTCGAAATCTTCATCCCTTATATAACCCAGGTACATGCAATTGCTGAAGAAGCCACATTCGTCTCTCCCTCTTAGTGGGAAGTGTTCATCCCTTAAAGTGCCTGTTCACCCCTTAAACGTGGTTTGTTTGGGGAAAAATTTGCACAGCATGTACAGCTGGACTTACACTTTCGATTGGCACCCTAAAAAAATTTTTTTTTTATTTGACCATTTTCGGGAAAAATCAACGATGGTTAACCCACGGTTTTTTTTGGCGAAAAAACTTTTTGCTTCGAAATCGAAAAAGATTGTTATATCATCGTTCTATACATTGTTACGAACCCGAAACTGCCTTTGGTTCGAAATCTTCATCCCTTATATAACCCAGGTACATGCAATTGCTGAAGAAGCCACATTCGTCTCTCCCTCTTAGTGGGAAGTGTTCATCCCTTAAAGTGCCTGTTCACCCCTTAAACGTGGTTTGTTTGGGGAAAAATTTGCACAGCATGTACAGCTGGACTTACACTTTCGATTGGCACCCTAAAAAAATTTTTTTTTTATTTGACCATTTTCGGGAAAAATCAACGATGGTTAACCCACGGTTTTTTTTGGCGAAAAAACTTTTTGCTTCGAAATCGAAAAAGATTGTTATATCATCGTTCTATACATTGTTACGAACCCGAAACTGCCTTTGGTTCGAAATCTTCATCCCTTATATAACCCAGGTACATGCAATTGCTGAAGAAGCCACATTCGTCTCTCCCTCTTAGTGGGAAGTGTTCATCCCTTAAAGTGCCTGTTCACCCCTTAAACGTGGTTTGTTAGGGGAAAAATTTGCACAGCATGTACAGCTGGACTTACACTTTCGATTGGCACCCTAAAAAAATTTTTTTTTTATTTGACCATTTTCGGGAAAAATCAACGATGGCTAACCCACGGTTTTTTTTGGCGAAAAAACTTTTTGCTTCGAAATCGAAAAAGATTGTTATATCATCGTTCTATACATTGTTACGAACCCGAAACAGCCTTTGGTTCGAAATCTTCATCCCTTATATAACCCAGGTACATGCAATTGCTGAAGAAGCCACATTCGTCTCTCCCTCTTAGTGGGAAGTGTTCATCCCTTAAAGTGCCTGTTCACCCCTTAAACGTGGTTTGTTTGGGGAAAAATTTGCACAGCATGTACAGCTGGACTTACACTTTCGATTGGCACCCTAAAAAAATTTTTTTTTTATTTGACCATTTTCGGGAAAAATCAACGATGGTTAACCCACGGTTTTTTTTGGCGAAAAAACTTTTTGCTTCGAAATCGAAAAAGATTGTTATATCATCGTTCTATACATTGTTACGAACCCGAAACTGCCTTTGGTTCGAAATCTTCATCCCTTATATAACCCAGGTACATGCAATTGCTGAAGAAGCCACATTCGTCTCTCCCTCTTAGTGGGAAGTGTTCATCCCTTAAAGTGCCTGTTCACCCCTTAAACGTGGTTTGTTTGGGGAAAAATTTGCACAGCATGTACAGCTGGACTTACACTTTCGATTGGCACCCTAAAAAATTTTTTTTTTTATTTGACCATTTTCGGGAAAAATCAACGATGGTTAACCCACGGTTTTTTTTGGCGAAAAAACTTTTTGCTTAGAAATCGAAAAAGATTGTTATATCATCGTTCTATACATTGTTACGAACCCGAAACTGCCTTTGGTTCGAAATCTTCATCCCTTATATAACCCAGGTACATGCAATTGCTGAAGAAGCCACATTCGTCTCTCCCTCTTAGTGGGAAGTGTTCATCCCTTAAAGTGCCTGTTCACCCCTTAAACGTGGTTTGTTTGGGGAAAAATTTGCACAGCATGTACAGCTGGACTTACACTTTCGATTGGCACCCTAAAAAAATTTTTTTTTTATTTGACCATTTTCGGGAAAAATCAACGATGGTTAACCCACGGTTTTTTTTGGCGAAAAAACTTTTTGCTTCGAAATCGAAAAAGATTGTTATATCATCGTTCTATACATTGTTACGAACCCGAAACTGCCTTTGGTTCGAAATCTTCATCCCTTATATAACCCAGGTACATGCAATTGCTGAAGAAGCCACATTCGTCTCTCCCTCTTAGTGGGAAGTGTTCATCCCTTAAAGTGCCTGTTCACCCCTTAAACGTGGTTTGTTTGGGGAAAAATTTGCACAGCATGTACAGCTGGACTTACACTTTCGATTGGCACCCTAAAAAAATTTTTTTTTTATTTGACCATTTTCGGGAAAAATCAACGATGGTTAACCCACGGTTTTTTTTGGCGAAAAAACTTTTTGCTTAGAAATCGAAAAAGATTGTTATATCATCGTTCTATACATTGTTACGAACCCGAAACTGCCTTTGGTTCGAAATCTTCATCCCTTATATAACCCAGGTACATGCAATTGCTGAAGAAGCCACATTCGTCTCTCCCTCTTAGTGGGAAGTGTTCATCCCTTAAAGTGCCTGTTCACCCCTTAAACGTGGTTTGTTTGGGGAAAAATTTGCACAGCATGTACAGCTGGACTTACACTTTCGATTGGCACCCTAAAAAAATTTTTTTTTTATTTGACCATTTTCGGGAAAAATCAACGATGGTTAACCCACGGTTTTTTTGGGCGAAAAAACTTTTTGCTTCGAAATCGAAAAAGATTGTTATATCATCGTTCTATACATTGTTACGAACCCGAAACTGCCTTTGGTTCGAAATCTTCATCCCTTATATAACCCAGGTACATGCAATTGCTGAAGAAGCCACATTCGTCTCTCCCTCTTAGTGGGAAGTGTTCATCCCTTAAAGTGCCTGTTCACCCCTTAAACGTGGTTTGTTTGGGGAAAAATTTGCACAGCATGTACAGCTGGACTTACACTTTCGATTGGCACCCTAAAAAAATTTTTTTTTTATTTGACCATTTTCGGGAAAAATCAACGATGGTTAACCCACGGTTTTTTTTGGCGAAAAAACTTTTTGCTTCGAAATCGAAAAAGATTGTTATATCATCGTTCTATACATTGTTACGAACCCGAAACTGCCTTTGGTTCGAAATCTTCATCCCTTATATAACCCAGGTACATGCAATTGCTGAAGAAGCCACATTCGTCTCTCCCTCTTAGTGGGAAGTGTTCATCCCTTAAAGTGCCTGTTCACCCCTTAAACGTGGTTTGTTTGGGGAAAAATTTGCACAGCATGTACAGCTGGACTTACACTTTCGATTGGCACCCTAAAAAAATTTTTTTTTTATTTGACCATTTTCGGGAAAAATCAACGATGGATAACCCACGGTTTTTTTTGGCGAAAAAACTTTTTGCTTCGAAATCGAAAAAGATTGTTATATCATCGTTCTATACATTGTTACGAACCCGAAACTGCCTTTGGTTCGAAATCTTCATCCCTTATATAACCCAGGTACATGCAATTGCTGAAGAAGCCACATTCGTCTCTCCCTCTTAGTGGGAAGTGTTCATCCCTTAAAGTGCCTGTTCACCCCTTAAACGTGGTTTGTTTGGGGAAAAATTTGCACAGCATGTACAGCTGGACTTACACTTTCGATTGGCACCCTAAAAAATTTTTTTTTTAATTTGACCATTTTCGGGAAAAATCAACGATGGGTAACCCACGGTTTTTTTTGGCGAAAAAACTTTTTGCTTCGAAATCGAAAAAGATTGTTATATCATCGTTCTATACATTGTTACGAACCCGAAACTGCCTTTGGTTCGAAATCTTCATCCCTTATATAACCCAGGTACATGCAATTGCTGAAGAAGCCACATTCGTCTCTCCCTCTTAGTGGGAAGTGTTCATCCCTTAAAGTGCCTGTTCACCCCTTAAACGTGGTTTGTTTGGGGAAAAATTTGCACAGCATGTACAGCTGGACTTACACTTTCGATTGGCACCCTAAAAAAATTTTTTTTTTATTTGACCATTTTCGGGAAAAATCAACGATGGATAACCCACGGTTTTTTTTGGCGAAAAAACTTTTTGCTTCGAAATCGAAAAAGATTGTTATATCATCGTTCTATACATTGTTACGAACCCGAAACTGCCTTTGGTTCGAAATCTTCATCCCTTATATAACCCAGGTACATGCAATTGCTGAAGAAGCCACATTCGTCTCTCCCTCTTAGTGGGAAGTGTTCATCCCTTAAAGTGCCTGTTCACCCCTTAAACGTGGTTTGTTTGGGGAAAAATTTGCACAGCATGTACAGCTGGACTTACACTTTCGATTGGCACCCTAAAAAAATTTTTTTTTTATTTGACCATTTTCGGGAAAAATCAACGATGGATAACCCACGGTTTTTTTTGGCGAAAAAACTTTTTGCTTCGAAATCGAAAAAGATTGTTATATCATCGTTCTATACATTGTTACGAACCCGAAACTGCCTTTGGTTCGAAATCTTCATCCCTTATATAACCCAGGTACATGCAATTGCTGAAGAAGCCACATTCGTCTCTCCCTCTTAGTGGGAAGTGTTCATCCCTTAAAGTGCCTGTTCACCCCTTAAACGTGGTTTGTTTGGGGAAAAATTTGCACAGCATGTACAGCTGGACTTACACTTTCGATTGGCACCCTAAAAAATTTTTTTTTTAATTTGACCATTTTCGGGAAAAATCAACGATGGGTAACCCACGGTTTTTTTTGGCGAAAAAACTTTTTGCTTCGAAATCGAAAAAGATTGTTATATCATCGTTCTATACATTGTTACGAACCCGAAACTGCCTTTGGTTCGAAATCTTCATCCCTTATATAACCCAGGTACATGCAATTGCTGAAGAAGCCACATTCGTCTCTCCCTCTTAGTGGGAAGTGTTCATCCCTTAAAGTGCCTGTTCACCCCTTAAACGTGGTTTGTTTGGGGAAAAATTTGCACAGCATGTACAGCTGGACTTACACTTTCGATTGGCACCCTAAAAAAATTTTTTTTTTATTTGACCATTTTCGGGAAAAATCAACGATGGATAACCCACGGTTTTTTTTGGCGAAAAAACTTTTTGCTTCGAAATCGAAAAAGATTGTTATATCATCGTTCTATACATTGTTACGAACCCGAAACTGCCTTTGGTTCGAAATCTTCATCCCTTATATAACCCAGGTACATGCAATTGCTGAAGAAGCCACATTCGTCTCTCCCTCTTAGTGGGAAGTGTTCATCCCTTAAAGTGCCTGTTCACCCCTTAAACGTGGTTTGTTTGGGGAAAAATTTGCACAGCATGTACAGCTGGACTTACACTTTCGATTGGCACCCTAAAAAAATTTTTTTTTTATTTGACCATTTTCGGGAAAAATCAACGATGGATAACCCACGGTTTTTTTTGGCGAAAAAACTTTTTGCTTCGAAATCGAAAAAGATTGTTATATCATCGTTCTATACATTGTTACGAACCCGAAACTGCCTTTGGTTCGAAATCTTCATCCCTTATATAACCCAGGTACATGCAATTGCTGAAGAAGCCACATTCGTCTCTCCCTCTTAGTGGGAAGTGTTCATCCCTTAAAGTGCCTGTTCACCCCTTAAACGTGGTTTGTTTGGGGAAAAATTTGCACAGCATGTACAGCTGGACTTACACTTTCGATTGGCACCCTAAAAATTTTTTTTTTTAATTTGACCATTTTCGGGAAAAATCAACGATGGATAACCCACGGTTTTTTTTGGCGAAAAAACTTTTTGCTTCGAAATCGAAAAAGATTGTTATATCATCGTTCTATACATTGTTACGAACCCGAAACTGCCTTTGGTTCGAAATCTTCATCCCTTATATAACCCAGGTACATGCAATTGCTGAAGAAGCCACATTCGTCTCTCCCTCTTAGTGGGAAGTGTTCATCCCTTAAAGTGCCTGTTCACCCCTTAAACGGGGTTTGTTTGGGGAAAAATTTGCACAGCATGTACAGCTGGACTTGCACTTTCGATTGGCACCCTAAAATTTTTTTTTTAATTTGACCATTTTCGGGAAAAATCAACGATGGGTAACCCACGGTTTTTTTTGGCGAAAAATCTTTTTGTTTCGAAATCGAAAAAGATTGTTATATCATCGTTCTATACATCGTTACGAACTCGAAACTGCCTTTGGTTCGAAAATCATCCCTTACATATCGATGGTACATGCAATTGGTGAAGAAGCCACATTCGCCTCTCCCTCTTAGTGGGAAGTGTTCACCCCTCAAACTGCCTGTTCATCCCTTAAACGTGGTTTGTTTGGGGAAAAATTTGCACAGCATGTACACTAGGACTTATACATTCGATTGGCACCCTAAAAAAGAAATTTTCAAATTTGACCATTTTCGAGAAAAATCAACGATGGGTTAACCCACGGTTTTTTTTGGCGAAAAATCCTTTTGTTTCGAAATCGAAAAAGATTGTTATATCATCGTTCTATGCATTGTAACGAAACCGAAATTGCCTACTAAAACTTAACTAGAAAACTAAAAAATAAATTTTAGGTAATTCAAATCGGCAGTTTACGGCTTCGCAAATATATAAATCACTTTAAAAAGTGATTGATGCAATGAAAATTGATCCACTAATGGATATTAATACAATTTCAAAGGAATAGCTATAAGAAAATCACTATTTCCACGTGTATCAGGAAACCGACGCCGCCATTCACTATGCTGGGCTAATTTTTATCGATCGACAATTGGAAAATTGTACCAACAATTTCAAAAGTAATTATTCCAATTGATGCATCCTACACGTAATTATCACTTTTTGTATTAATTTCGAAACAAATCAATAAAATTAATGGATAATCGATAAAATTTCATCCGGTTTTTCACGCTTGCGACCATTGAAACTTTAAACAAAACACTTTGTTTACAATAACAACGATCGGCCAATGAGAAGCCAATATTTGCGGCATTAGTAAAAACAATTGTTTCAAATGGATTAATTATTGAGGTGGCTCACAGAATTCTATGTCAAAAAATAAACTTCTATTCTCCTTAAAAATTTTGCACTAGGTGTTAGATTTACACCTAAAAGCATTTTTTTAAATTGAATTTTTGCCTTAATAACTATTACATTTGCTTTGCAGAATTAAACTGAATATTTATCAAGATTCGGTCTTCAGGATCGAAAAGTCTCAATGAAATTTGAATTTGAGACCAAAACCTACAAGTTAAAAGCGAATTTGTTATGAGATCTATAAGTTAAAGACTTTCCAATATCACCTGCGATTCTTGTTGATCTTCTTTATTGAGGAAAAACTGTAGATGCTGCTAAATCGTAGGTATCTACTTATTGGTAATCGTGCCAAAGTTGTGGATGATATAATTTCTATATTTTAGGTGGCTGATACTCGATTGTTGTGAAATAAAAAGTTTATGGCAAGTTTCAAGGGCGATTGACATCTTTTTTGCAACATGAACTTCTTACGGAGTACTTTAGACAACCACCAGGAATCCCGCGATCGATTGTGACCCCCTAGGTTCAACCAAATTATAAAAATCAAAATAAAATGAAAACACAAAACAAACAGTATATTAAGAACATATTTGATGCCAATCGAAAGTACAACTCTACCTAGTACATGGTGTGAAAAATTTTCCCAAAACAAACCACGTTTAAGGGGTGAAATCGAGCGTTAAAATGCCGAAATAAGCCCCAACTTTTAGTGCTTATAACGTCATCACATATGGGATGATTTGGGGAGGGTCCTAAAATTCACATAAAAAAAAAAACTAATAGAAAAGATGGGAAATTTAAATTTCACACTGTTACAATGACATCTGTCAATGAAATGAAAATTGAAATTTTTCATTGAATATGGACATTCTATACCTACTAATGAATGAAAATTTGTAATAATCGAATTATTAAATAAAACTCAATTACACCTACAAATATTTTAAACTGTTTATATTATTTTCCTGACCCAGTTACCTCACTCAATTTACCAGAAAAGTTTCACACGGAATGCAAAGATACACAAGTGGTTGCATAGAAAAAGGGTTGGTAAATGGGCCCGATGAAATTTTCTAGGTGATGAATATTTAAACCCATAATAGATTGCATAATGCAATAGAAAATTAGAAGGAATAAATTATGGAATATTGACATTTCATTGAAGCTGTCAAAACAATGGAAATATTAACATGACGTGTTAACCCTTTTTCCATGAAATCCTAAAGGAAAAACCCTAAATATCTGGTTTTTATTTTCCGGAATTGTAGATAAATTACCCTGCATTGATAAATTAAAATTTATATACATTAAATTATTTGGTTAAAACATTTTCGAATTGAACTGCCACCTAACCTACCAATGGGACACTATCTGTAAATTTGCATATATCTGTAATTTTGGCACGTTTTTTGAAGTTTTGTCAAAAAATATATTCCTAATATACTGAGACTAATTACCGAATTCAAATCTCATTTCGACTAAAAAATTATAAAGGATACGAAAAACCGAAGATGTCACATAGTTCATTAACTAACAAATATATTTTCATAAATATTTCAGAAGTTACTTCTATTTTCGATTACTTGGTTTCATTGAAAATTAAAAAAATTCTTTAAATTTATGTTGCATGAATATAATGTGAACAATCCATGTTTTACCTGTACCCTTTATATTCCTTACGAAATGAATATTTAGAAAAAATTAGAACAATTTCTTTAATTCAGTTCGGTTAAAACAATACTACCTATTTGATCTAAATGATTAAAAATGTTTGAAAGTTGTTGAAACTAGTTGAACATAATTAGCTAATTATTGATTACATTTGACTTAACAATCAAATCTCACCTTCATTTAAAAATTTATTTTTTGTCCTCTTTCTATCGATCGATCTATGGCAGGAATTTTTCTTTTAGTCTTTAATTAAAATCTCAAACATTAATCAAATATTAAAGCTATCATTGTATATCTACATTTTAATTCATGAATTAAAATTCCTTTTTCTATTATTGTACTAGATACTTATATATTTACCAAAAAAAAAAAAAAAAACATATTTAAATTACTGCTTAAAGTACAAATCTATACCAAATGTTTGAGATTTTTTTCAAATCCTAAAGTCGTGGAAGAAAATTATGGGCATTTACCATATTTTCAATTTAGAGGAATCATTGTGACGTTGTATTGAAGACTAAAAAGAAAATTTTAATGGATTTACAAAAAATTAAAAAAAAGCCCCTAAAACCTACGGAATTTAATTTCAATAAGACCAAGCATTTACTTGACTGATATTAACATTGAATTTACAAAAATTCAACAAAGTTTTCGTGTCTCATAACGTCACAATGATTCAACTTATTAATACATCGAATGGTACATACCAGTCAAAGACATTAACACTGCAGTTGTAATCGTCGAACTGTAGTATTTCTTTTCCTATATAAATGGGGAGGAAAATAACTTTTTATTCTACATATACAATTAATGACTTAGTATGCATATATGCATATATAATTTTTAAATAATATATCATTCTTCTAGTAGGTATATATGAGCAGAACTTGACCAAATGGGCCAGGACGTAGAAACTGATTTTCTTATTCCCAACGGCAATTCAATTCAGTTTTCCAATAAATCACTTTTCTAAAGCGACATAGACTCACACCTGCAAAAAAATATATTAATTAATTTCAGCACTTATTCAATAAATATTTACTTATTTACAAAATAAGCTCTTAGTATATAACTAAAAATTAATTATAAGACTATTATAAAACAGTAGGGGCGGAACACTCAGGTGTTTTAAATCCAATTACAATGCTAGATACAATGGTTTACTACGAGAGGTAATCAGACAGGTAGTAACTTTAAGAAATAAAACATACCTATGTTTTGAGCAAGAGCACGTCAAGTGGACCCCCTATTTTCCACTTGATCATAAAAATTAAGTTCATGTATATTTTTCATAACTAGTTACTATGAAAAATTGATCCCCCAAACGATTTTTAAAAATTTTAATTTTAACAATGAAAATTTAAGGTACTTTTAATTAATTAATAGATTTTAAGTGAACCGTTAAAGATAAATTAATGAAATTTTCAGGGTTTACTGTCAAATATAAATATTTTGAGAAAACATTAATAACTAAAAATTATTTGTTTCATATCATATTGTTAATTAACTTTTAAGTTAACAAATGAAAATTTCATTGATTTCTCGGTCAAAATTTGATTTTTTTTTAACAGTCACATGCGTTATTTATCTAAGTTTAAAATTCCGAAAGAAAATTTCACTGCTCGCGATTAGTTTAAACAATATGAATTTATTTATCACAGCTCGGCCGAGCGGTCTTCTGATAGCACTTGGCGCCCGGCGCTCTGTGATAAATAAATTCATATTGTTTAAACTAATCGCGAGCAGTGAAATTTTCTTTCGGAATTTTAAACTTAGATAAATAATGCATGTGACTGTTAAAAAAAAATCAAATTTTGACCGAGAAATCAATGAAATTTTCATTTGTCAACTTAAAAGTTAATTAACAATATGATAATAAACAAATAATTTTTAGTTTTTAATGTTTTCTCAAAATATTTATATTTGACAGTAAACCCTGAAAATTTCATTAATTTATCTTTAACGGTTCACTTAAAATCTATTTTTTAATTAAAAGTACCTTAAATTTTCATTGTTAAAAAAAATATTGTAAAAATCAAAATTTTTAAAAATTGTTTGGGGGATCAATGAACTTAATTTTTATGATCAAGTGGAAAATAGGGGGTCCACCTGACGTGATCTTGCTCTTTTGTGAAAGATATTTTCAATGACAAGAGAAGCTACTCTGATGATACTACTGGTTTCAACTAGCACTAATTTACATTAGTGCTTAAATATCATTGGCATTATCAATAACATTCTAAGTTTTTTTAAGTCATACTCTTTCGAGTTGTCCTCCAAGAATCGCTTCATCCTTGCACTATTATCCTCCTAGGCTCAATCGTTCAAATATCTGACATGCGTTATGCGTTGCATGAACTCCAAAATTGCCTTCATTTTTGCAATCTAAAAAAAATACAATAGTCTTAAATTTTGTAGCATGGTTTTATAACTTTGTGCAAAAGAACTACTTACCACAGCAGTTAATTGTCTTTGGTCAATCCAAGATTAACATTTACGTATTTACAGTTGCCTATCATAGACTTACATCTACATTTTATTGCCATACAATTATTTTCATACCATGGCTTCGAGGAAGAGGCGACAATGCGCAGTAGCATACAAAATCAAGAACCAAAGATAGCTTGGTGTTAATTCTGGTCCAGTTTTCTACGCAAATAGATTTAGATAGTGGTCCTTTAAAGCTTATGTTAGTACAGAAGTTTCTTGATAAGCCTTCCGAATCCTGGATCACTCGGAAGCATTTAGAATTCAAACTTCTTCTTCTTCTTGATCCAACATCACTGCCGATGTATGGCGATTAAAAAAATGGCTGTCACACGTGGGGAGTTCCAGGATTCTTAGAATCTGCTGGATGGTCCTTCTCCAGCGATTACGCTCTTTTGCCTTTGAGCTTTTCCACCACTTCCATCCAACGGGTTGGCGATCGCCCTCGTTTTCTTTTCCCTTCAGGTCGTCCTTGTACCATTACCTTTTCCATGGTCTCGTGGCGCGCGATATGTTCGAAAAACCTGAGGATTCGTCCATACTGTCAGTGAAGAGAGGCTTAACTTGGTTCAAGACAGAGGCATTAATTCCTCCACATTTCAAAGGCATCAATTCGTCGCCGATCAGCTGCACGAATAGTCCACGTTTCTGAAGCGTAGGAGAAGATAAGAAAAATCAGTGTACCAACCAATCTGATTTTAGTAGCTTTAATATGTTGCGGTCCTTCCATATTTTAGACAGTTGTGTTACGGCAGATCTGGCGATTTCAATGCGTCGTCTAATTTCGTGCTCCCTCGTCTAAATCCCTGCTTACAGGAATCGAGAGATAATACTTCAAAGAGACTTTAAATCATTACATCCCTGAAATGATAAAAAATATTAATAACTCTATTGAATATATTGCATTAACAACTCTTACTTGTGTTAATGAATAATGCTACTTCAGTTCAGCCAAAAATAAATCCATCGGAAATAAGAAAATCCCCAAATGTTCATGTAATGTGTAATTACAGCATTTTCCTATAACATCCAAGCACTTGCGGCCACCTGGTTCCCCATAAGATAGGTATGATGACTCCTCGCGGCTTTAAGACAATGTAAAACCTCCACGAGCACGGATCAGCCACCAAAGTCGCAATGCTGGTTATGTGTCCAGGTAACGTAGGAAGAAGTCCGCCATTTCCATCGGCCTCTGCCCTATGTTTAGCATTAATTAATTTTTGTATAAATAGCAAATGTAAATTAGAAGAAATACGACACAATAAATTGAATTAAGTTGCATTAAACTTGTTTCATTAATGCGAAGCCAAATTACAAATTAACTTCCCAAGACTTCTGGACATCCGGATATTGTAAGTCTACGAATCCATCTAGTTTTCCATTTGTCCTTTATACGGAATGCTCGTCTTTCTCAAACAATGGACAACAGTAACAAGTGAGTCTGCATAATGGGTTGAATGCTCCAGGCTAATCTTCCAAGACATCGGGCATCAGGGTATCTGGGTGAGTCTGCGAACCCGGTTACCCATCCGATCAGAAATCCTTCCTGAAGAAGAAATCCCTCCTTTTTTGTCTAATCCAATCACGAATAAAACATGTTGAACTACGGAAATCCTAGAAACATAGTTTTGTTAGATTCGGTAAATTGAAATAATTTTTGATTTAAAGAATTTTGTCTTACCATTAAATAAACGATTATACTTTTTCCTCAAGAAATGGTTATCTATTTAAAGATACGTTGAGCAAAGTATGTTCAAAATGAAATAATTGGTCTTATACCTCAATATTTAAAATTTCAGGTGCAGGAAAAAAAAATAATTCTAAGTGAAAAATTGGAGATCAGATAACAGTAAAGATTAAATATTTAGACTAGGTATGATTTGATAGGGGCATTAGAAGTTAATAGTTAAAGTCTTGATAGTCTTCATTTTCATTATTGGATCTTTTTGTATAGTTCAGGAGATGGACGACAACTTCAATTTCCAATTATAGTCTCTCCAAAAGCTGCAAGCAAAAAATAAAACATATTAATATATTAAAATTCAATTCAAATAAGAAAATGAAATAGAAAACTTGATGGAATATGATTTCTTTGTTTCTTTGGGGTGCACACGAATCGATCGAATCTGCACAGAAAAACAATAATTAAAATCAATAAAGAAAATCTAAACATTACAAAACTATTAATAATTATATTAAACAACAAATATCTACGAATCAATCAATAAAGTTTTAACTAAATCAAAAATAAACTAATCAACTAGGTAGGTAGGGCTGGGTAGGGCTAGGTAGGACTTTAACTAACAGTATAAGAATTTCCAGTCTTATTATAACTATGTATAATAATATATATTAGAAAATATATAATAGTTCTATCAAAGTCAAACTATAGCTAAAAGAGAGTATAAGATTGGTCTTATCTCTCAATGAATAAAATAAAAAAAACTTATATCTAATATAATATCAGTATTTCGAAAATAAAGAGATAAACGATTTGGGGTAGGTAGGCAAAGGTATCTATTGATAATCGCAGATATAAAGTGGCGTTTTCATGTGGCAAAGTCACTCCAACAATCTGCAAAGAAAAAAAAAAGTATATTAAAAATTTAATTCAAAAAATTTGCAACAATTCCGAAGTTGACTTCTTCAAGAGCAATGACCTAGGTCTTTGAATCAATCGCCTCAAAGATCCATTGAATCTGCACAGAGAAAAAAACAGTTAATTAATTAATAAAATTAAAAATATAACATTAAACATAAAATATAATAATATATAGAATAAATATAGGCAGGTAGGTAGGTAAAACTGTAGATAAATATGTCCCCAAAGAAATAAACGATATATAATGATAAATAGCTAAGAGAGATCATAAGAGTGGTCTTATGTCTCAATAATAGTTTTAATTGAGAAAAATAATATGTTGGTGATAGGATATAAAGGTAGGTATGGGATGATGGAAATAATGTTTTTTTGGACAGGTAGAATGTAAATTTTATAAGTTACAAAAATAAATTTTCCATTTTTTCAATTATATAATAAATAAGGATAGGTATAAGCGGTAGATCTCTTTCAACAGTTCCAAATTGTGTGGTCGGATCAAGTAGTTTTCAAGTTCAATTCTTCCGGAAATCTACAACAAAAGTAACAAACAATAAGCTCATAAGTTTTCTACAATTAAAATTGAAATATTCAAACAAATTGATTGTTAGCAGATATTTCAATAAAGTCAAACACCATTTGAGGTATCCAATGTAGCAAATTCATAGCCATCTAGTGATGCATATGCATTCCACCATGTTCTATTGGCTATTCCATATAGGGCAATTCAAATCGGCAGTTTACGGCTTCGCAAATATATAAATCACTTTAAAAAGTGATTGATCCAGTGCAAATTGATCCAACAATCGATAATAATACAATTTCAAAGGAATAGCTATAAGAAAATCACTATTTCCAAGTGTATCAGAAAACCGACGCCGCCATTCACTATATGCTGGGCTAATTTTTATCGATCGACAATTGGAAAATGTTACCAACAATTTCAAAAGTAATTATTCCAATTGATGCATCCAACACGTAATTATCACTTTTTGTAATTAATTTCGAAATAAATCAAGAAAATTAATGGATAATCGATAAAATTTCAACTGGTTTTTCACACTTGCGACCATTGAAACTTTAAACAAAACACTTTGTTTACAATAACAGCGATCGGCCAATGAGAAGCCAATGTTTGCGGCATTAGTAAAAACAATTGTTTCAAATGTGTTAATTATTGAGGTGGCTCACAGAACTCTATGTCAAAAAATAAACTTCTATTCTCCTTAAAAATTTTGCACTAGGTGTTAGATTTACACCCATTTACACCTAAAAGCATTTTTTTAAATTGAATTTTTGCCTAAATAACTATTACATTTGCTTTGCAGAATTAAACTGAATATTTATCAAGATTCGGTCTTCAGGATCGAAAAGTCTCAATGAAATTTGAATTTGAGACCAAAACCTACAAGTTAAAAGCGAATTTGTTATGAGATCTATAAGTTAAAGACTTCCCAATATCACCTGCGATTCTTGTTGATCTTTATTGAGGAAAAACTTTTTGATGCTAAATCGTAGGTATCTACTTATTGGTAATCGTGCCAAAGTTGTAGATAATATAATTTCTATATTTTAGGTGACTGATACTCGATTGTTGTGAAATAAAGTTGTCAAAAAGTTTATGGCAAGTTTCAAGGGCGATTGACATCTTTTTTGCAACATGAACTTCTTACGGAGTACTTTAAACAACCACCAGGAACCCCGCGATCTATTGCGACCTCCTAGTTTCAACCAAATTATAAAAATTCAAAATAAAATGAAAACTCAAACAGTATTTTAAGAATATATTTGGTGCCAATCGAAAGTACAACTCTATCTGAAAAATTTTCCCAAAACAAACCACGTTTAAGGGGTGAAAACGAGCGTTAAAATGCCGAAATCAACCCCAACTTCAAGTGCTTATAACGACATCAAATATATGGAATGATTTAGGGAGGGTACTAAAATTCACACCAAAAAAAAAACTAATAGAAAAGATGGGAAATTTAAATTTCACACTGTTACAATGACATGTGTCAATGAAATGAAAACAGAGAGATTTTTCATTTAATATGAACATTATATACCTACAACTGAATTTATTTATATATCTCTATATTTTAGATGACTGAAACTCAATTGTTGTGAAATAAAGTTGACAAAAAGTTTATGGCAAGTTTCAACGCCAATGGACATCCTTTTTTAATCATGAACTACTTATGGAGTACTTTAGTCAAACTCCAGGAACCCCGCGATCGATTGCGACCCCCTAGTTTCAACCAAATTATAAAAACTCAGAATAAAATGAAAAAAACAAATAGTATTTCATGAAGATATTATCTTTAGAAAGAAAATTGTATGCAGATAATTAATTTAATGTAGAAATGACATTAAGAACTTTTATAAGGGAGATCATAACTCCAAAGACGAACATTTCTTATTCAAATTGGAAAAGAAAACAAATCAATTGGGGAATACGATGTTTCAAGAAAAATTGATGTCCATAGAGTATGATGTGCTCAAAAGCCTAGAACTCTTAAAGAACTTACTTTTCCAGATATATTAATGCGAATCCAAGTCTTCCAACATTAAAAATTATATAAAAATTATCGTTGTTGGCTTCAAATGTATTGAGCATTTTTTTTTGGCCGAATTTTGCCCAAAGATGTACAATTTTAATTACCTAATTGATATAAAGAATTTTCTTGTTAAAAATAGAAGTTATTTCTGGTTGCTGGAAGAATATTTACTACGTATCAAATGCATTAGGTGAGACGGCGATTATCTCAACTGGATACCAATTTAAAATATAATCCAATCAGTGGCGTAAGTACCTAGGGGCTTGGCAGGGCAGTGCCCCGGAGCCTTCAAGCCCAGGGGGTCCTCGAATTACCAGAAATCTTGTGAAAATTCAGTTGGAAGTTCACCAATCATGTAAGGAAATAATGAGCAAATATGGAGTGCTAGAATGCGACCTAACGAAAATATTTACAGAAATGTTATTATTCTTTACAATTCCTGTCACTTCTGCAGCAGCTGTAAGGTCATTTAACAAATTAAAAATAATAAAAAAATATTTAAGAAATAATATGGGTCAAACTCGACTCCGATATTTATCGCTAATAGCAATTGAAAACAAAAACGGCATCAAGCCTGGATTTGAACGAAGTCATTGATACTTTTGCGAAAACTAAGGCTAGGAAAAAATTGTAAATAAAATTGATATTTAGTCAGTTGGTAGGGCAGACCTTTATATAATAAACCCTTGAATCTTCTCCTATTTCATTTTATTAGCCAAACCTACACCAAGTATTAACTGTAATTTATGTTGTTACTGTTTAATATTTTTATTACCTGGCCTGCAGTGCACAAAAAAGAGCTTAAGTAGCTTAGCATTTCTGAAGTATTTGTATATTTCATATTTTTATTTGATAAAACCTAATCAGTGGGGCCCCATTTTTTAATTTGCCCCAGGACCCTTGGTTACCTAGCTACACCACTGCTTGAACCCCATAACCCCTCTGGGTTCGTTACTGTTTAGAAATGAGAAAAAAACTAATTTTGGTCTTTATTATTATTCTAATTAGTTTGCACAATTAAAAAGAAATGATAACAATAATTTAATTTGATTAAATTTGAATTTTGGTTATTTCGGCAGAAAAACTTAATTTGATTTAGTTTGGTTTTAAAGTAGCAATTTTAGCATTATTGATATTGTATAATCTTTTAGGTCAAAATTATTTAAGTAAATGCCAACAATCTCAAAGACATTGCTAAAAAATATTCTTCGACATTATATTATAAACAGTAATTGATTTTAATAAATGGACAAATTTAAGGTGAGTAAATATTTAAGGCTTTGTTTAGTATTTTAATTTTTTTTACATGTTTTAGATGGATGGAGAACATTCCAGAGAAGAATTTATTTATTATTTTTCAAATTTAATAAAATTGATTTTGGATTCGCAGTATAATATTGATCAGGCCTATTATTATATATAAAATAATTGGAGCCTATTGAACCTCATAAACTAGCAACATCCTTGACTTGCCACTATTATTTTGGGGCAAAAGACTACCAAATTCTATCATATAACAAATTGGCTTAAAAAATATTGAGAAAAAAAAATTTACCTCTCTCATTGTATAATCTTTTAATTCAAAATCATTTGAAATCCTCAAAAGTAAACAATTATATAAGTAAATGGCAACAATCTCAAACTTATTGCTAAAAAATATTCTTCGAAATAATATGTTATAAACAGGAATTGATTTTAATCAATGGACAAATTTAAGGTGAGTACATTTTTAAGGCTTTGTTTAGTATTTTATTTTTTTTACATGTTTTAGATGCATGAAGAACATTCCGGAGAAGAATTTATTTTCAAATTTTATAAAATGGATTTTCCAGGATTGGAGGAATTTATTTCCAGGAATTTATCCCAGGGTTCTTGGTTACCTAGCTACGCCACTGAATCCAATATAAGTTTTATTAAACAATTCATTTGATATATTTTAAAGATACATAAACAAAAAATTCTTGTTTACAATTGTAATACTATCTTAGAATTTAAGATTGTGAAATAAATTGGATTTATATTAAAATGCTGGCATTTTCTAAAGATTTAATAACGATTAAAACAAACCTTCTTCTTTTACTGTAATTTTTTTTTTTATTTTTCTTTAAGAAAACAATATTTTTGAAACTAGCGAATTTCTAATAAATGGGACAATAATTTTACGTAGTAGAAAATGATTTTGGATCATAGAATGACATATTGTAAAAAGAATTCATATTTCAATGGGATTTTTATATTTAAGTGGGACCATTTTCAATGTGTACCGGAATCCAATAAAAAACGGAATACACTGTGGAAAATACCAGCTGGATATACTTATAAAAAAATATACGTGTTAAACTAAGAGTTTGAATATCTTTTCATCGATTTATAAATAAAATAAATTTCGATTTTCGAAGTGATATTTCAAACATTTCAAAACCATAACAATCAATGCTCAGCATTGCCATCTCTCAACAAATGGTTGAACTAATTTACCATTTAGTTAATACTTGCACCACTAGTTTTTATTGACATTTAAAAATTTTAAAAACTTAAAATTTCTTAAGCTGTCATTTATTATTTAACTAAGTGAATTGTAATTATTTCCTTTAAAACTTTCAAATAATACGTTTAAAATTGATCAAATCATCAAATTTCTCAACATTAAATTAACTTTTTTTCTTATTGATACCTTGTTTTCGTTGACCACATGTAAAAGTTAGGTTATAAACTTTCCAATGAATAAAATGGGTACCCTGAAAAAACTTGGATTTAAAGGTATAATAATCTAAATTCTAATAACTTTCAACTATTTGTGATTTAAATTTTAGTGTTCCAAATACAATTTTCGGATGAAAGTTCATCGGCGCACCATTTATTTGTCAAAGAGCACTCGGTGCGGATACAATCTTCCCGAAAACCAGCTGGTCGAACCTTATTTATACTAAATGTTCCTCCATATGCGACCGAGGATGCTGTCGCAGGTATCTTTTCCAAAGCTGGTAAAGTAGAAAATGTGATTTTCTCGTCGAAACCCACAACACAAGACGAAATCATCGGCGATGATGTCCACGAAGAAATCATCAAAAACGAGCCACTGCTGGATAAATATTTCAAACGTCCTCCACCGGATGGATTCAAGGTGGCCTATGTGATCTTCGCAAAGCCTGCCCACGTAATTAAAGCGCTCAATTTAAAAGAACTTAGTCCATTATCGAGCAACACTCATGTGCCAACGGGCATGCAAAAGTGGATGCAAAACTACAACAGTTCCATAGTCGACGAAGCCGAGCTCGAAAGCCACATCAACAAGTACATGAAACGATTCGACGAAATCGAGGAGCGACGAAAAGCCGGCGAAAAATCGGCCGGTGAGCCCGACGATGATGGTTGGGTCACGGTCACGAAGCGCGGACGTAAACCGGGCGTAGCCCGCAAAGAAAGTGTCACGAATCGAATTCGAAAACGCGACAATGTCAAGAAGAAAAAGAAACAACTACTCAATTTCTATACGTTTCAAATTCGCGAATCAAAAATCAAACATTTGGCCGACTTACGAAAAAAATTCGAGCAAGACAAGAAAAAAATTGAAACGCTTAAACAATCTCGAAAATTTAATCCCTTCTAACTTTAATTATAATAAATATGTTTATTTTTTTTCGTAAATTTGTTTTTAATTAGTCCTAGTTTTGTACTATTTTTTTTTTCTTCTGATTTTAGACATGAAAAGTTTTAGGGTTACCAACTCTCCAGTTTTTGGCCGGAGTCTCCAGAAAAAATAAATTTTCTCTGGATTCCAATTTACAAAAACCAATCTTCACGTTTACCGATTTTATTAAAAAAAACAGGCTTAAGTGTACTTTAGCACACCCACAATCTGGCAATGTTGCATTATCGACTTTGTTTTTAATTTAATTCGCGATTTTTTTGCTGATTTAATTCTAATATGGTAAAATTCTCTCTGTGGCGGGTAATTTTCATTATGGACAGATTTAATCGCGAATTAAATTAAAAAACAAAGTCGAAAATGCAACGTTGTCAGATTGTGGGTGTGTTAAAGTACACATGAGCCAAAACACAAGTTTGGTCACTATCCTCCAGTGATAACAACTGATTTTATAGTCAAAAATATATAATTTAGGGTGATTTTTTTTATTTGGTCCCATCGTGAAATTTTGTTGGAAATACCAAAAAAAAAAAATCTCTGAAAGTTTGAGCCCTTAATATTAATTTTAAGTCCTCGACCAAGACGTGTAAAGCTTTCCCATTGAAAATACACGGAAACTCTGATTTTTTATTTTTAAATTTCTATATCTCAGCGGCATTTCATGGGATCGCTTTTACCGACGATGGTTTTTTTCTCAGAATTAAACGCTCTACAAAAGTGTCCATTGCGACAAAGTCGTAACTCACACCGGTGAGGTAGTACGGGCCACTGAACCTGATTTTTCAATAAAATTCGGGGTTTTTTTTGCATTTATCTCGTAAATAACAAGAGCTACGGACAAATTATCAATGAAAAACTTGTAGAGAATTTGATTTCCTACAAAAAAGGTCTTGTAGACCAAATCGCTAAGATCAATATTAAACGAGATATGAAGCCTTGAATTGATTTTTCTAAGAAATTTATGCCGATCATTGATTTAAATTTTTAATTGAATATTGATTTCAAAAGGCTTAATATCTCGTTTAATATTGATCTTAGCGATTTGGTCTACAGGACCTTTTTTGTAGGAAATCAAATTCTCTACAAGTTTTGCATTTATAATTTTTCCGTAGCTCTTGTTGTTTACGAGATAAATGCAAAAAAAACGTGAATTTTATGGAAAAATCAGGTTCAGTGGCCCCCGTACTACCTCACCGGTGTGAGTTACGACTTTGTCGCAACGGGCACTTTTGTAGAGCGGTTAATTCTGTGAAAAAACCATCTTCGGTAAAAGCGATCCCATAAAATGCCGCTGAGATATAGAAATTTAAAAATAAAAAATCAGAGTTTCCGATGGGATTTTCAATGGGAAATCTTGACACGTCTTGGTCGAGGACTTAAAATTAATATTAAGGGCTCAAACTTTCAGAGAATTTTTTTTTTGGTATTTCCAACAAAATTTCACAATGGGACCAAAAAAAAATCACCCTAATATTAAGAATATATAAAAATCATACCATAAACATAAATTTGAACACAAGTTCAAACAAAAATAATCGTGACGTATTGCCCAGATACGTATTTCGATTGCTTTGTGAATCATCACAAAGCAGTTACGGAGTGATCCAAACTACTTGATGACCACTGAAGAAGATTGCTTGGCAATCGAAATACGTATCTGGGCAATACGTCACAAATGAACTTCTGTTCAAATTTATACTTATGGTATGATTTTTATATTATTATTATTTTTTTACTTCCAGTAGGCATTCTACAGAGATGCAAAGCATCTGTACGTAGAACTGGAATATTACAATTGTATTACAAAGTTAAAACAAAATTACCAATAGAATAAATAAATACAATTTTAATTTAAAATTAAATGTCAGTGTTTAGTCACTAGAGGTGGTACCCAATGTGTTTATTAATATTTTCCTCAGTTTTTTTCGCCTAAAAAAAAATCACCCTAATACTGGCGTATACTATAAATAATTTTCCGAATTCACTTTCGTTTTTTTGTTAGTAACTTTTTCGTCCTTGAACTTTGATTTTAATGGAACCACCTCAAATGTTATCGGTGTAAAATCATCGTAGCCTAAAACTTGTTGAAAACGTATTAATATTAAGGATCAAACTTTCAGAGGTATTTCCAACAAAATTTCACGATGGAACCAAAAAAAGTAAAAAAAAAAATCATCCTAAATGTATATTTATTATGTTTAGCATATAAAATGAGCTAGTCAAGCTTGTAACGTTATTATTTTGAATAATTGTTTAGTTTTTACGATTTTTCTTAAATCTTTTTTTTTTTATTGAATGTGACTCTCCCGGATTTAGTTATACGATCTCCAGATTTTCAGTAATTTAATGTTGGTAACCCTAGAAAGTTTAGTGAAAATTTTTCTCCATTGCTGTGAAAAAGGTATCATCCACTGCTTAATGTTAAATTGTAAGCATATTGAGATCCTCGCACGTATTGAGCGTGGATTTTTCCTTTTTAAAAATAAATCAATGCTTCGAAGAAATTTTTCAAGTCTGGGGACTTATACTGACTTATACTATAAATCATTTTCCCTAATCACGGTCGTTTTTTTCTTAGTAACTTTTTCGTCCTTGAACTTTGATTTTAATGGAACCACCTCAAATGTTATCGGTGTAAAATCATCGTAGCCTAAAACTTGTTGAAAACGTAGACCATTTATGTCTGTATCTTGAAGAATTCGATCGGAATCATTCTGGAAAAAGTTTTTTTCGCTGGTTT
Organism: Sisyra terminalis; assembly: GCA_958496175.1. Taxonomy (NCBI): domain Eukaryota; kingdom Metazoa; phylum Arthropoda; class Insecta; order Neuroptera; family Sisyridae; genus Sisyra; species Sisyra terminalis. The sequence continues at coordinate 60,398,475 of OY292276.1, forward strand.
TATCAATGGTATCACTTTCGTCTTTTACATTGGCTACGTCTGCCATGGTGGTGATGTTCTGTTCGCTACGATATACTTGAGAGACTTTGTTTGTCTTATAAAGCTCGTCCACACCCGAAGCCACTTTTTCTACCGACAATAAATTACGGTACGGCTCATCCACATTGGCCTCCTGATGTGATATCGGAGGCTTTTTTGCAGCACTGTCTTGTTTTGAACCTTCTGGAATTCTCTCTTGCGACAACATTCGTTTATCGAACGGCGTCAAGCCAAACGGATGTTCGGTGGACTTGCTGGAGTCGACCTCAAAGTCGACATTCTTTGAATGTTGAACGGAAACTTTTGATGCTTCACTGGGGAATTTAGAATCGTGGTTTGCATCAGATGATTTAGTTTCGTTTTTGATTGGCCTCGAAAAAATGCTCGACAATGTTCTCGATGGTTCAATGTAATTTTCGACACCTTGATATATATATTCTATTGCACTGTTTTCAGGTTCGTACGTCTCGAATTCTTTTTCTAGTGATTCGAGATTCATTCGAGTTTTCGTTTCACTTGGTTCTTCTTTGCGAGATGTGGATGGTTTGAATAGTTCGGATGGTTTGAATGGTTTGGATGGTTCCGATGGTTTGGATGGTTCCGATGGTTCGGATAGTTTGGATGGTTCGGATAGTTTGGATGGTTCGGATAATTCATGCCATTTCTGTAGCTTGAGGCAATCGTCGCATATGGGCACGCCGTGGTGGTCTATTCGATGGCGAATGTAGCGCAGAGGGATGTTGCAATATTCGCAATGGTCACGGCCGATTTGGCACACGCCGCAGTAAATTCCGCCGACGCGGTCCATCTTGTATCGGCCCTGCGTGATTGCCTCACGACATCTTCGGCACCGAAAACAAAGTAGGTGCCACCAAATTCGCCGGTTGTACCGGTCCAGTTGCACCGCCTTGTCCATGATGGGACCGCTGCAGCGTGCGCATTTGTGCGTGAAGTGTCGCTTATAATCCTTTTCACAGTACTGCTTATTGTTGTACAGAAATCCCCGGCCCACGCCCATTGGTTTTCCGCAACTGGTGCACCGGAAATGTCCGCCGTGGTACGGCTTACCCAATGCAAAAACTCCGTAATCATCCAAAATTGGTAGACCACACGCATTACATACTTTTCTGATTTTGATCGCTGTCTCTCTAGTGTCGTTCGTTTCCATTTTCTCTCATATTAAACAAGAAATTTGATTTGATTCCAAGCCGAAAATGTAAAGCGCAATTCGTATAAATTTAATGGAGAAAAAAAATCATGACTGTTATCTGGGGGAGCGTGTAGTTTCCGTGGCGACAAAATATGACGACGGATGAAATTGGTCAAAATAAATCGAAAATTACGAATACAAAAAGTCGCGTTTTCGCTTCGTTTACGTGCAAAAGAAGATTGTCGGGCCATAAATATCATATGTTATTTCTTATGGGACTCAAATGTCAACAAAATAAGTCATGGTTACAATGTCAAAAATGATAATCATTTGAACGAAAAAAAGACTCAGTACAACTGATTTCGTTTTTGCGTAGAAGATACTAACTTGAGAAAAATGTCTAGTGATCAAGTAGAGCCATAGGAAGAATCCTCCACCGGGAGTGATCTCCATCACGTCAGCTCCGGTCATCAAATCGAATTATAGGACCTAGATCTTGATGGCCAATTTATATATATATATATATTATTCTTTTTAAATAATCTACACCAGTGATTCCCAAAGTGGTCTATATCGACTTCTAGGGGTCTATGACAATCTACAAGGGGTCTACGTCAGCGAAAAAAAATTTGGGGGTCCATGAAATGAAAATGGGGCTCCACGATAGTGGATCTCAACACATACACTGATAGTACCTATTTACTTACATCATATTATCTTATAATATCAAGACATATACATTATTTATAAAAGTACCTATGTTTTTACTTTAAGGTTTTAATACTAAACTTCACTGCAGTTAGAAATTTACAGGAAATCAATATCAGGTAAGTAGGGGGTCTACCCAACGCGGAAAAACATGGCAAGGGGTCTACGTCACAAAAAAAGTTTAGGGAACTCTGATCTACACCATAAAATAAGATTTCGTTCCTATTGGTCAGTTTTAATTAAAATTTTCAGGGTCCTTCTTAACATAATCCTCAATGGATGAGCAAATTCAGATCTCAGCTTTTACTTTTTTAAATCAGAAGACAATTCAAGTTTTTTAAGATCGGTTTTTTTATTTAATATTTTTACTATTCAATTAGCTACGTTTCGTTACGTATTATAACTTCATCAGGCTTCTATAAGAAATTAAAATAATTACAAAATATGTCAATCTTACAAAAAATTTTTATTTTGTAATTATTTTAATTTCTTATAGAAGCCAGATGAAGTTACGATACATAACGAAACGTGGCTAATTGAATAGTAAAAATATTAAATAAATAAAAAACGATCTTAAACAACCTGAATTGCCTTCTTATTTAAAAAAATAATCCTCAATGAAATACCATGTATTAAGAAATTCAACATTGAAAAAATCGAAATCATGAACTGAAGATATATGTTGAAATATCCCAAACATATCCTAAAACTGTACAATTTTTACAATGATGGTTTATTATAATTCCGTTTTTATATAAAATCAATCCACACATTGAACAAAATAAGGATTATATATTAGACTGATTCAAAAAAAAATGATGTTTTTTTCTTAGTTATATCGAAAATATTATTGGGAATGACAAAAAAAAGTCCTGTGAAAGTTTAAGCTCTTAATATTAATATTAAGATGTGCCGCATCGTAAATTTCGATTTTCCATTTAAATCACATGGGAACCATATTCTCTTGCACTTTGGAATTTTATAGCTCACGTTGGTGACGACAATATTTCGGAATAACCAAGGTATATTCTTGTAGAAAATTAAACGATCTACAAAAAAGGTCTCCGACAAGTTTTTGATATATTTATTCCTTCAAAAGTTATTCGAGGTCAAAATGAACTAAAGATAAATTTTAATATTTTTTTTAATTTTTTGACGCAACCATCAATTTTATGAGAAATTTTATGGGAAATTTTTTGTAGAGCACCTCTTTCCTATAACTTTTCTCTGTAAAAGTTTTTGATATTTTTCACAGGTCCTAAGTTATTAGCCTTAAACTGAAAATTCCCTGAATTATTATATTTTTAACATAAAAATTAATCTTTTTATTTTAATTAAATAACTTAAGACGTGTGAAAAATATCAAAAACTTTTACAGAGAAAAGTTATAGGAAAGAGGTGCTCTACAAAAAATGTTCAATAAAATTTTCTCATAAAATTGATGGTAGCGTCCAAAAAATTGAAAAAAATATTAAAATTTCTCTTTAGTTCAACTTTGACCTCGAATAACTTTTGAAGGAATAAATATATCAAAAACTTGTACGACACCTTTTTTGTAGATCATTCAATTTTCTATATGAATATACCTTGGTCATTCCGAAATATTGTCACCAACGTGAGCTATAAAATTCCAAAGTGCAAGAGAATATTGTTCCCATGTTATTTAAATGGAAAATCGAAATTTGCGATGCGGCAGCTCTTAAAATTAATATTAAGAGCTTAAACTTTCACAGATTTTTTTTTCTGTCATTTCCAAGAATATTTTTGATATAATTAAGAAAAAAGAATTCATTTTTTTAAAATCAGTCCTTATCTAATGTACAGGCAGTCCATGATACACTTATGTATACAGGTTTGCCTACACTATCGTTATTGTGCTTCTCAATGTTTCGCAAACTTAGGATCTGTGAAAAATATCAAAAACTTTTATAGAGATAAGTTATAGAATACAAACTGCTCTACAAAAAATGTCCTATAAAATTTTCTCATAAAATTGATGGTTGCGTCAAAAAATTAAAAAAATATTAAAATTTCCTCTTTAGTTCAACTTTGATCTCGAATTACTTTTGAAGGAATAAATATATCAAAAACTTGTCAGAGACCTTTTTTTTAGATCGTTTAATTTTCTACAAGAATATACCTGGGTCATTTCTAAATATTGTCACCAACGTGAGCTATAAAATTCCAAAGTGCAAGAGAATATTGTTCCCATGTTATTTCAAATGGAAATCGAAATTTGCGATGCGGCACATGTAAGGTTACATTGATAACTTAAGCTTCATATTTTAATTTGCTGGCTTGTAAATTAGGCCGTCGAAATATGACAGTTCTATAATACTATCGCTTAAATTTTCGATGGTCGAATTTTGAGTTTTTTACTCAAAATTCTTTTTCTAAAACAATTAAAACGGTACTTTATTCTTATAAAAAATCATAAGGTAACCAGGGTTTATAAAATACACAGGTGGCCTCATGCGATACGTGACGTAATCAGAAGAAATTCGTATATATCTTCCGACTAATTCAAATTTCAAAATTCTTCGTATGACGTCATTTTTTTTCAAATGAGACAACCTGTGTAATTTATAAACCTTGTAAGGTAACAAAAAATTCTTAAAAATGCCTCTATCACGATAACTAGACTCATATGTTATCTGTCAAAATGTTTTTCTGATACTTTTAATGTAACATGTTGCAACCAATACATTGAAGATCATCTGTAGAGGCTGTATAATATGAAAATAATTACGTATTTAATTTGTGTACTATCTAAATTAAAAAAAATATCAACAATAATTGGAAATTATAGAGGAATGCCATTTACGTTGACGTTTTTTTCGATTAAAAAATCGTACATTTACACTATAAACTAGTGGACATTGCGCATGAATTGTTGGCATTTGTCTTTGTTGCCGTCACCTGTTCGATTGTTGGTGAGAAAAAGCGCATCGCGTCGCAATTGGCTACGGTTGCACCGTGGTGGTGGTGGCGGAGTCTGGGCAAGGTGCGCGGGGATTGTGTATTGGCGAATCAGTGGTGGGGACTTTGTGTACGACGAAATGAAAACAAAGTTGACGGAGCGAAGACGTCATTAGAGCAGTTCATTGCAACAGTATTATTATTATTATTATTATTTATTAAAAATCCATTGGAAAAGTGACTGTTTTTTTTTCCTGTGTCGGCAATTTCGAATGCCTTTCATCTCGAAGGACTGGCGGTCGCCTGGCGAGGAATGGGTCAAAACGGACGAGGGCTGGGAAAAGAAGAAAGTCCTCGAGTGCCTCGGACAACTGTCATCCGCGAACAAAAGGTTCGACATTTGTTTTTGTTTTCAAAACGCACAGCTGTTCCGATTAATCTTGCCACTTCCTTCACTATTTATGTCAAAAATTACAAACCTCTCAATTATCACGAAATTCCTCAATCAAGGCCTTTTTGTTCCAGTTTTCATTTCCTTTTGCCTATTTTTGTTGTTCCAAAAGATTCATAACTATTGCGAAATATTTCCTGCTATTTGATGCGTAAATTCTTTATATTTCACTTTCATTAATAGAAAGTATCTTTTTCTTTCTTGAACTAATTAATTAATTATTTTGTTCTTTGGGTTCAGCGATGGTACGACAACGTCCGAGGAAAAATCGGTTCCGCCACACTGTCATATTACCATTAAGTGTACGAGAGAGGTAAATTTTTTTTTCTCAATATTTTTTAAGCCAATTTGTTATATGATAGAATTTGGTAGTCTTTCGCCCCAAAATAATAGTGGTAAGTCAAGGATGTCGCTAGTTTATGAGGTTCAATAGGCTCCAATTATTTTATATAATATAGGCCTTATTATACTGCGAATCCAAAATCAATTTTATTAAATTTTAAAAATAATAAATAAATTCTTCTCTGGAATTTTTCCCATGCATCTAAAACATGTAAAAAAAATTAAAATACTAAACAAAGCCTTAAAAATGTACTCACCTTAAATTTGTCCATTGATTGAATCAATTCCTGTTTATAACATATTATTTCGAAGAATATTTTTTAGCAATAAGTTTGAGATTGTTGCCATTTACTTATATAATTGTTTACTTTTGAAGATTTTGAATTAAAAGATTATACAATGAGAGAGGTAAATTTTTTTCTCAATATTTTTTAAGCCAATTTGTTATATGATAGAATTTGGTAGTTTTTCGCCCTAAAATAATAGTGGCAAGTCAAGGATGTTGCTAGTTTATGAGGTTCAATAGGCTCCAATTATATTATATAATAATAGGCCTTATCAATGTTATACTGCAAATCCTGGAAATTCAATTTTATAAAATTTGAAAATAAATTCTTCTCTGGAATGTTCTCCATCCACCTAAAACATATAAAAATAAATAAAATACTAAACAAAGCCTTAAAAATGTATTCACCTTAAACTTGTCCATTGATTGAAATCAATTCCTATTTATAACATATTGTTTCGAAGAATTTTTTTTAGCAATAAGTTTGATATTGTTGCCATTTACTTATAACTGTTTACTTTTGAAGTTTTCTAATGCTTTTGAATTAAAAGATTATACAATGAGAGAGGTAAATTTTTTTCCTCAATATTTTTTAAGCCAATTTGTTATATGATAGAATTTGGTAGTCTTTCGCCCTAAAATAATAGTGGCAAGTCAAGGATATCGCTAGTTTATGAGGTTCAATAAGCTCAATTATTTTATATATAATAATAGGCCTGATCAATGTTATACTGAGAATCCTGGAAAATCCATTTTATAATATTTGAAAATAAATTCTTCTCTGGAATGTTCTCCATCCATCTAAAACATGTAAACAAAATTAAAATACTAAACAAAACCTTAAAAATTTACTCACCTTAAATTTGTCTATTGATTAAAATCAATTACTGTTTATAATATAATGTTGAAGAATATTTTTTAGCAATGTCTTTGAGATTGTCGGCATTTACTTAAATAATTTTGACCTAAAAGATTATACAATGTCGATAATGCTAAAATTGCTACTTTAAAACCAAACTAAATCAAAACGATTTTTTCTGCCGAAATTACCCAATTTCAAATTTAATCAAATTAAATTATCGTTATAATTTTTTTTAATTGTGCAAACTAATTAGAATAATAATAAAGGCCAAAATATTTTTTTTCTCATTTCTAAACAGTAACGAACCCAGAGGGGTTATGGGGTTCAAACAGTGGCGTAGCTAAATAACCAAGGGCCATGGGGCAAATTAAAAAAATGGGGCCCCACTGCTATGTAAACTGAGTAGGTTTTTTCAAATAAAAATATGAAATTTACAAATACTTTAAAAATACTAAGCTACTTAAGCTCTTTTTTTGTGCACTGCAGGACAGGTAATAAAAATATTAAACAGTAACAACATAAATTAGAATTAATACTTGGGGTAGGTTTGGCTAATAAAACGAAATAGGAGAAGATTCAAGGGTCTATTATATAAAGGTCGGACCTACCAACTGATTAAATTACAATTATACTTACAATTTTTTCCTAGCTTTAGTTTTTGCAAAAGTATCAATGACTTGGTTTAAATCCAGGCTTAATGCGGTTTGGTTTTCAATTGCTATTAGCGATAAATATCGGAGTCAAGTTTGGCCCATATTATTTCTTAAATAATTTGTTATTATTTTTAATTTCCTAAATGACTTTTTAGCTTCGGCAGAAGTGACAGGAATTGTAAAGAATAATAACATTGCTGTAAATACTTCCGTCAGGTCGCATTCTAGCACTCCATATTTGCTCATTATTTCCGTACATAATTGGTAAACTTCCAACTGAATTTTCAAAAGTTCAGTTCGATCGAGATTTTTGGTAAGGATTCGAAGGCCCCGGGGCACTGCCCCGCCTAGCCCCTAGGTGGCTACGCCACTGTATCGGGATCTCTGTTCAAAAATCCAAAACCTTAGGACTGGACTTAGATAAGAAGAACTCCAAATACTTAAATTTTGAACCAAGGGTCAGTAATTTGTGATTCACTACCGCCTGCTTATATATAACCAAAATTGTACTTAAGGCTCTTGAGTGGTATTATCATACGTCATACAGGAGGCAAAACTTTACTGTAGACTTTTTCAAAGAATTCTTTCCTGGGTACTGGGTATTTTCTGAAAATTGTGCCAAGATGAATAACTGAACGAAAACTCTTTAAAGAAACTTTAGTAATATATAATACTTACTTTAATATAACTCGAATATATGTACTTAATGTTTAGAGTGCTAAAGTCCTTATAGTTTTACTTTCAGTATCAATTAAATTACCAGAGAATCTTTTTTTTTTCCTTTAGATTGCTGGATTTAATGGTTTTGGTGAGGTGGTGCTTAAAATACACCTAAAATGTATTAGTACATTAAGTCGATGTTTTAATATAAGTTTCAATATAGGTTACCATTTGGGGGCCAATTCGGCATACTGATTCGGCTAAACTTGTTATCTGTTATCTCTGAGAATCAATCAGGATCTCTTTTCTAAAATTCAAAACACATAGGATCGGACTTAGATTAGAAGAACTCCAAATACTTAAATTTTGAACCAAGGTTCGGATATTTGTGATTCACTATCGCCTGCTTATGTATAAATAAAATTGTACTTAAGGCTCTTGAAGTGATATTATCATACGCCATGTAGGAGGAAAAACTTTATTGTAGACTTTTTCAGAGATGTCTTTCCTAGGTACTTTTTCAATTCCCATTTTTGCGGGTGATTTTCTGAAAATTGAGTAATTAAGCAAAAATTCTTTAAAGCATTTGAAACTTTAGTAATCTATAATACTTACTGTAATATACTTAATTTTTAGAGTGCTAAAGTCCTTATAGTTTTACTTTCTGAAGCAATTAAATTACCAGAGAATCTTCAATTTTTTTCCTTTAGATGGCTGGATTTAATGGTTTAGGTGAGGTGGTACTTAAAATAGACCTAAAATGTATTAGTACATTAAGTCAATATTTTAACATAAATTTCGATATAGGCTCCCATTTAGGGACCAATTCGGTATACTGATTCGGTAAACCTTTTATCTGTTTTCTCTGGGGATCTATCGGGATCTCTGTTCAAAAACCCAAAACACATAGGATCGGAATTAGATAAGAAGAACTCCAAATACTTAAGTTTTGAACCAAGGGTCACCAACTTGTGATTCACTACTGCTTGCTTATGTATAACCAAAATTGTACTTAAGGCTCTTGAGTGGTATTATCATACGTCATACAGGAGGCAAAACTTTACTGTAGACTTTTTCAAAGATTTCTTTCCTGGGTACTGGGTATTTTCTGAAAGTTGTGCCAAGATGAATAACTGAGCGAAAACTCTTTAAAGAAACTTTAGTAATATATAATACTTACTTTAATATAACTCGAATATATGTACTTAATGTTTAGAGTGCTAAAGTCCTTATAGTTTTACTTTCAGTATCAATTAAATTACCACAGAATCTTTTTTTTTTTCCTTTAGATTGCTGGATTTAATGGTTTAGGCGAGGTGGTGAAGCGGTTAGACTTTTTGAATGCTGTACGGGATGTGCGACGATTTAATTATGTGTGTGCTTTGTTACATCTGCTGGTGAATCAGCAGTTGACGGCGATGTCGGGAACGGCGCAAAAGGCGTTGATTGCAATGGTCGAGGAAGTGGCCCAGCATGGTGGGTGTTTCGTGGACAATGTTGAATTTGTATATAATTGACGGCTGCTTTATATTTCAGTGAGTACATCGCAGCAAAATTTACGAGCTTTACGTTCATTGGCGGCTAGTTTACACGAGGCGCGGATTTGCCCCAGGTCGGTATGTTGGGGTGGTCCAGTCGGCTCGCAACGACTTTGGAAACATAATGCACGGGCAATTCAACGCATTTTAGATACGACAGCTCATCTACAAATACAAGAGGTTATTATTTTAATTTTTTTTTTTTAATTAAACCACGTGGTGTTCTAACCTAACTACTGTACTCTTTATGGTTAGAACTTACAAACCTTCACGAAGATACGAAATTATAGTTTATTGAATTAAGAATCTTCTTCGTTTCAAATCATTAACCAGGAAACGTTTATATAATGAAAACTTTTTATCTTTTAAACTTTTGATCTCAAAAGGTTTAATTATAAAATTAGTTGTAGAAAATCGTGATTTTCCGAGAGTCAATTTTTTTATTTCCGGTTTTCTGTCTGACGATAGATTTAAATCTTTAAATTCCCACGTAGCTGAAAACTGAACTTTCCCTCCAGCACCTGGAGAACTACCTAAATTTTTCACATCTAGGTATTTTTTAACAAGACTAACACTGGTCAAAGTATAGAATAGACATGTACTAGAAATGGGTTGGTAGGAATGCATGGGGGAAATTTTTTTCAAGTTGGTGGTATGTTTTTATTTTCACCACGTTTTGACATCTATCATATTTGAAATTGAAAGAAATAAACATTTACTCGAAATATTAAAAGGAATGGATATAATTCATGATTTTATGCCTAAAACCTTAAGAGTTACGGTCGACTTGGCTAGGTTTTCTTGGAACTACCAAATCGCTCCCAAAAATCGTTCAGATTTCGTCCGCTTGATATTTCTCGCTAAGCGTTTGCGAGCAACTTCATACTGTAGTGTCAAAGCATCATTTTTATAAAAAATTCAGTCATATTATTTTTTCATGACGCCGATAAAGAAGTTTACCTTTATTTTCGGTTTTTTGCCTAACGATAGATTTAAATTCCCACGTGGTTGAAAACTGAACTTGGCCTCCAGCACCTGGAGAACTAATTAAATTTTTCATATTTAGGTATTTTTAACAAGACTGAATTAATGCTTCTGAAAACCAAATATTAACGTTTTTTTTTTGTCCATAGCCGGGACCAGAAATTCGGCCAACGATAATGGAACTTCCGGAGGAATGTGTGCGGGAGATATTGCTTCGCATTGGTGATGTTCGAGATTTGGAGGCTTGCACTTTAGTCGGCTCACCATTATCAGGTCCGGCTGAAGAACAACGGCCCTGGAAGGAATTGGCTACGGCGCACTATACTCCGCAACAACGTTCTTGCGTAGCACCCCGAGCCCACTGGAAAGACACGTACCATGCATTAAAACGGTTAATAAGTATTCTGAAAATAATTATACCAAATTGTAATGATGTTTTTTTTTTGTAGATCTTTTGGAGTTCGTGGTTGTGATGATTTCGCCGAAACTTTAGCGCTATGCCGCCGTTGTCGTTGTCTATTTTGGCGATCGTTGGGCCATCCATGTGTGGCGGCTCCGTCAGACTTGGCACCTCATCATCCTGTACCACCGCAAGATTTCTTGAAATTCTTTTCGTTGTAAACTCGAAATTCCTACAACAACAAAAAAAAAACGGAAAATTCCAAGTCTTTGCTTTAATTTTAACAATTATGTGATTGAAAAATGAGTCAATGTAAATGAGACTCGCATTTCTTATTTAGTCGTTTTTTTTTATATTATATATTTAAACGTTTTTCTTCGTTCTTGTGCAATACTAACCGAAGATTAGAATGAGTTTTGCGACAAAAAAAAAAAAATTAACGAAACGAATGTCGTGAGCAGCTTTATTTAGAGATATTACTAACCAAAACTAAATAGTGATAATCGACTCAAATATCGGGAGAAATTATTGAAAAAAAAAAGAAAAAAAGATTCTATTTTCTAGGCTTTAGATATTGTAATAAGATAATGTTTAATAAGAAATTGATCAAAATTGCTCGTCCATTTTTTCTCGTTGGTCGTACAATGATAATGTTTTCAATTGAAAAACCTGACTGATTAATTCTGCGTATATTTCTGCAATATTCCAAATAAATTTTAAAAAAAGGACATATGTACCACTTTAATATATCGTTATATTGTGATTAGAATTCTAGAACCAAAAAGAAAATATTAAAAGAAAAAAAGAATAAAGTACTTGTGTGAAAAATTGGCCTGTTTTCCGAAAGATTTGGCGAGGGTTTTTTTTATATTTATTTCTTCTTTTGAAATTTCGGGTGGGACAAAAAAAACTGCCTATTTTTTAATGGAAATTACACGCTATTCCTATTTTCACCAAAATGATATTATTATATAACTATGATTATTATTATTATTAATTATTGAATGTATTTAAGAAGAAAAAAAACAGAGATGAGAATGAGAAAAATCTATTTTATAAATTTCACAATGTTGTTTGTTGGTTGTGTGAAATATAATATCGAAAAGTCAAAAAAAAAATAGAGGAAATGTACTTTAATCATGATAATATATTTTATTAATTATATTTATTATAAGCATTGTATTCTGAAAAAGATAAAATAAAAATATTCAATCTTGCTTTGTTTGTATATCGTAACTGTCCTTCAAAAAATAAAAGGGCTTTAAAAGTTTTGATAGGAAAACCAATAAGGATGTATTGTTTACTGAATCAATTGGTGCTACCAAATTAGATAAAGGGGCCGTTCATAAAATATGTCACGCTAAAATAAGCTTTTTCTGGCCCCCTCCTCCCGCATTGTCACGCTGTACCACACTTTCTGTGTGACCCCCCTAGATATATTTCGTCACAAAACTAAGACCCTGTCCCCCTGAATATGATAAATTTCAACTAAAAGTGCACAAATTTCTATGTATTTACAAACTCTATATATTTAATATGAATGACTTTTTATCGTGATAAAAATTGAAAAAGAAAAATAGTCGAAAGAAATATTAATATAAAATTTTTTGACGAACGGCGAACGTCACGTTACCGAAGACCCCCCCCCGCTCCCCTGTTATATCATGTCACACTCAGTAATACTCCCCCCCCCCCCCCTTGTAGGCGAACGTACTTTATGAACGGCCCCAAAGAAATAGATAATCAAAAAATACACTGAACACCAACAAAACTAAATACAGTGTAATCTCACTAATCCGGCACTATTAAAAACCGGAAGTTTTCGGATTACTGAATTATAGTGTAAGAGTCCTAGGTAATGAATAAAATAAATGTGCACATAGTATAGAGGGGCGAGGGAGGCGTGGGCGGAGGGAGGCGTGGGCGGAGGGAGGCGTGGGCGGAGGGAGGCGGATAATTGAATTTATACTCTACAATTTAGACTGATTCAAAAAAAAAATGATGAATTTTTTTTCTTAATTATATCGAAAATATTGTTGGGAATGACAAAAAAAAATCTTGTGAAAGTTTAAACTCTTAATATTAAGAGGTGGCGAATCGCAAATTTCGATTTTCCATTTAAATAACATGGGAACCATATTCTCTTGCACTTTGGAATTTTATAGCTCACGTTGGTGACAATGTTTCGGAATAACCAAGATAAATTCTTGTAGAAACTTGAACGATCTACAAAAAAGGTCTCCAACAAATTTTTGATATATTTATTTCTTCAAAAGTTATTCGAGGTCAAAGTTGAACTAAAGAGAAATTTTAATATTTTTTCAATTTTTTGACGCAACCTACAATTTTATGAGAAAATTTTATTGGATATTTTTTGTAGAGCACATTTTTTCCTATAACTTATCTTGATAAAAGTTTTTGATATTTTTCACAGGTCCTAAGTTATTTAATTAAAATAAAAAAATAATTTTTATGTTAAAAATATAATAATTCAGAGAATTTTCAGTTTAATGCAAATAACTTAGGACCTGTGAGAATTATCAAAAACTTTTATAAAGATAAGTTATAGGAAAGAAAGTGCTCTACAAAAATGTCCTATAAAATTTTCTCATAAAATTGATGGTTTAAAATTGACGTTGGTGACAATATTTCGGAATGACCAAAGTATATTCTTGTAGAAAATTGAACGATCTACAAAAAAGGTCTCTAACCAAGTTTTTGATATATTTATTCCTTCAAAAGTTATTCGAGGTCAAAGTTGAACTAAAGTGAAATTTTAATATTTTTTCAAATTTTTGTCGCACCCATCAACTTTATGAGAAAATTTTTAAAGGGAATTTTTTGTAGAACACTTTTTTTCCTATAAGTTATCTCCACAAAAGTTTTTGATATTTTTCACATGTCCTAAGTTATTTAATGAAAATGAAAAAAAAAATTATGTTAAAAATATAATAATTCAGGGAATTTTCAGTTTAATGCAAATAACTTAGGACCTGTGAAAAATATCAAAAACTTTTATGGAGATAAGTTATAGAAAAAAAAGTGCTCTACAAAAAATGTCCTATAAAATTTTCTCATAAAATTGATGGTTGCGTCAAAAAATTGAAAAAACATTAAAATTTCTCTTTAGTTCAACTTTAACCTCTAATAACTTTTGAAGGAATAAATATATCACAAACTTGTACGAGACCTTTTTTGTAGATCGTTCAATTTTCTACAAGAATATACCTTGGTCATTCTGAAATATTGTCACCAACGTGAGCTATAAAATTCCAAAGTGCAAGAGAATATTGTTCCAATGTTATTTAAATGGAAAATCGAAATTTGCGATGCGGCACCTCTTAATATTAATATTAAGAGCTTAAACTTTCACAGGATTTTTTTTTGCCATTCCCAACAATATTTTCGATATAATTAAGACAAAAAAATTTTTTTTTTTTGAAACAGTACTGTACATAATTATTTTAAAAAAAATTAACATTTAAGAACAGGGAATCTTCGTAAAGGACATCCAGCTCAAACTCGAAAGAATTCAAAAGTCAACATACCTACATACCTAGGAATTGTAATCAATGATAGATGGGAATTAAGTGTTCAAAATAAAAATCGAATAGCCAAAGTTTGAATCTTTTTAGAAATATTCAAAAAAAAAATATAAAAGGCATTTAAAAACATTTAAAGTCTAAATCAGTGTTTGACCTTCAAATATTTTAAACCCAACCCTGCTTATAACGAAGCTGTGAAAACTATAGGAACATAAATTAAATTATTCCAATACAATTAAACTAAGCATTAATTCATTTTGGTTGAATTAGATCATTAGCCATTTTTTTATCCATCATCTTTTGACTGACCTATGACGTCATTAGCCACACTTCTGGCAGGACTAAAGGGACTTTATCTTGTTCATCCTTTATTTCATTTTTTTTTTGACTAAAAAAATTAAAAAAAAATTTCTACAGTTGCGCTTTATTGAGTCAATTATATATTTATAGATCAAATTTTTCACCTACTTTTTACAAAACAATCAAATAATCTAAGTCAATTGATTCAATTTTTTGCGCAATTTTTCACTTTTAAATAGCTCGTAAAGTCAAAGATCAATACATCATTATTTATTGATCATTTCGAGACTGTAATCGAAAGTTGATGAATTATTCATGTTTCCCGAAAAATCTATTGAAATTATTCAAATTGTCGTACGATATTAGTTCCGTGTAATTGGTTTAACTTAATTTGCATATTTTTTTTCTGTTTGCATTTTAATAATCCGCCAAAACTATAAATCACACCAATAAACTCAAAATATGTGTTTAATATTTGATTATTTTAAAATTCGTTCCAATGTTCATTGGTGTGAAGATCATGTTAGATGATTCCACTATTTGTGAATAGTTTCATTGCGGTCCACATCTGGTTAATGGCGAATAAGTTGTGTGATCAAAGTTGACTGTGCCCCCCGGAATTGTCTATTTACAGCCATTTTCGTCAATAAATTCATTTTAAATTAGTTAATTTCGTTTTTGAATTGTTGCCAGTCGCCGATAATTTCAACAATGAGTACGCAACCCGTCATTATTGCAGCCGCCGCCAAACAAACTGCTTCGGTATTGTTTTTTTTTTCATACATTTTACGCAAAAAAAAAAAAAAGTGAATTACAAGTCAATTTTTCTTGATCAATTTTAGGTTATTTTCCTGCACGGTTTAGGCGACACAGGGTGAGTTTGGGTGCGTAATTAGGGGTTGGACATTTTGTTTAAATTGGGTCTTAATGTTTAATTAGACACGGCTGGGCTTCGGCAATTGGATCGATAAAACCGCCGCACGTTAAAGTCATATGTCCGACGGCAAATACGATTCCCGTGTCGCTAAACGCGGGCTGCAAAATGCCCAGCTGGTTTGATTTGTTGTCGATGGACTCTACTGGCCCGGAGGATGAGCCTGGAATAAGAGCCGCATGCAAATTGGTCCACACCATGATCGACAACGAAGTCAAAAGCGGAATTCCGCCACATAGGTATATAATACAGTGACGTCATTTAGCTTGCTAATTTAATTAGGAGGGTTCATAATCGAATTTTTTTTCTTTCTAGAATTTTGCTTGGAGGATTTTCACAGGGCGGTGCCTTGGCCATTTTCTCGGCGCTCACCTATTCGCATAAATTAGCCGGCGTAGTCGCTCTGTCCTGTTGGCTTCCATTACATAAAACATTCCCAGCCGGTCTCAAAAGTCCATCGGACGTCCCCGTAAGTTTGGCATCATAAAAAAAAACCTTATCTTCAATTAGAAATAAAACTATTGTGGAGATAAGAAATCCTATCGCGCAGACACGTGACTATATCATTCTTGGAAATTTTTATCCAATTACTTTTCTAACGAGCATAGAGATAGTGTTGCGGTTTATTTTTTTAAATAAATTTTTCTAGACTGATATAATTTCGTTTAAAATAAATAGTCTTAAGTTAAACCCCTCAAGAAAAATTGCCAAAAAGGGGGCACGTTTAATACAAAAGTAATTTCTTATGACTTTCGTTTATACAACTACCATGAGTTTCAATGGAAAAGATTCATTTTAGGGTCATTACCTTGGAAAACGTTTAGTATTTAATTAGCAATATTTTCCTTGATAAATTATTGTTTAGTTCACCAATAAGAGAAATAATTTTATTTAAAATAGGCAACCCACATAACTTAGACGATAAAGTGTTGGCCTAGCTTTGAAAATTGAGAGATATAGGCAATCAATATTGCATGGATGATATAATGCTCAACATTACCTTTTTTTCGACGTACACGACATATAATCGAAAAAATAGAAATACAAATAGATTTTATTTCTATCCTTAATCTCTTGAATCTGTAGCGCAGCGGTTCCTAACCGGTTTTTCAGCCGTGGACCTCCAAGGAAATCAAGCATAATGCCAAGGATCTGAAGTGAAAAAAAAGTGCAATTTTCGGACATTATATTTTAGTATTTCTTCATTAAATTAAAAAATAAACTTTTTCAAATGGGACCGTGGACCCCCAGAGGTCCGCGGGCCACAGGTTAGGAAACAATGTTGTAGCGGATTCAAGAGGAGGCCTGGAAAGGCTTAAGCCATTCCTTTAAAGCTAATGAGTTTACCCTTACTAAGTAAAATAACATTTTATTTGATTTTTTTGTTTACCAGTATAAAACATCCCTTTAGCGGGGTCAAACTTATCCCAAGCTAAAATCGAAGAACGTTTTGTATTTAATTAGCAATATTTTCCTTGATAAATTAATGTTTAGTTAACCAATAAGAAAATTAATTTTATTTAAAAAATAGGCAACCAGCATAACTTAGACGATAAAGGGTTGGTCTAGCTTTGAAAATTGGGAGATATAGGCAACCAACGTTGTATGGATGATGTAATGCTCAACATTACCTTTTTTTTTGGACGTACAGGACATATAATCGTAAAAGAGAAATACATTATAATTTCACTAATCCGGCACGTCCAATAATTCGGCACCCTCTGCCCATGTCTCCCTCGCCCCTCTATACCTGTGTATACATTTATGTGTGTCACACTTTCTGTGACCCCCTAGAAATATTTCGTCATAAAACTAAGACCCCCCCTCGCCTGAATATGATAAATTTCAATTAAAAGTGCACAAATTGCTATATATTTAAAAACTATAAATATTTAAGATTTACTAAATATGAAATGAATGACTTTTTATCATGATAACAATTGAAAAAGAAAAATAGTCGAAAGAAATATTAATTTAAAATTTTTTGACGAACGGCAAACGTTACGTTACCGAAGACCTCCCCCCTTGCCACACTCAGCAAGACCCCTCCTCCCTTGTATGCGAACGTATTTTATGAACGGCCCCTCTGGCAACAGTAGTGTATTCGGAATTTTAGTTTGGGTCCCGGGGTGCTTGGAGAAGTGAGGCTTGAACCCCATAGCCCCTCTGGATTCGTTACTGTTTAGAAATAAGAAGAAAACTAATTTTGGTCTTAAGTATTTTTCTAATTAGTATGCACAGTTAAAAAAGATTATAAAAATAATTTATATTGATTAAATTTGAAATTTAGTCTTTGGTTTTAAAGTAGCAATTTTAGCATTATTGATATTAGATGATAAAATTCAGATCTCAGCTTTTAATTTTTTAAATAAGAAGACAATTCAAGTGGTTTAAGATCGGTTTTTTTATTTAATATTTTTAATATTCAATTAGCTACGTTTCGTTACGTATTGTAACTTCATCAGGCTTCTTGATTCACTGAAATTAAATTGAGAATATTATATTTTTTGTGAATTAAGAAATCTGATGAAGTTACAATACGTAATGAAACGTAGCTAATTGAATAGTAAAAATATTAAATAAAAAAACCGATCTCAAACAACCTGAATTGTCTTCTTATAATTGATATTGTATAATCTTTTAAGCCAAAATCATTTGAAATCTTCAAAAGTAAACGGTTATAAGTATTTTATGAACGGCCCCTAAGTAAAGTAATAGTTTGTATGCTTTCTTTGTTTACCTGTATAAAACATCCCTTTAGCGGGGTCAGACTTGTCCCAAGTTAAAATATTGGAATTAAATTTTCCGAAGGCTTCTATTAACAATTCATTTAGCTGCATCCTAGAAAGATTCGTGTTCCAATTCTATTTTTAAATCCAAAATTTCATTCGGCAACCAACTGCTTTCTTATGGATATTTCCTAGTTTATATTCAGGCGATTCTAGAGATGTAAAGCCTCTTTGTCCCAAAGTTAGACAAATAAACAGGGACAAAAGTAATTTTCTTCTCTTCTTCGTTTTTCGCATCCAATTGGACATATTTTCCTTTGATAATCGCCGGTGTCTGGAAAAATTCTCGTGCTACTTTAATGCGTGTTTTATGTTTTCAAGTTAATGAACAATAAAGGTGTGAATTTGAAAATAAATTAGATATTTGGTTTATTGTCCGTTAACGTTATATTGTATCACTTGTATGGTACACCAGTGCTTCTAAAACTAAGGGATTCGGCTTTCTAGAAAGCTCTAAAGCTTCTACCAGGAAATCGCTAATTATTTCTCTAATAACAACACCGGCACACAAAAAAAAAAAGTGGTCTGTACTTTTAACCGGACCTACATAAATCTACGTATTTTGACCCCCTGAACACGAATCCGGGGTCGGTTTGACCCGTACACCCTCAAAAATTCGAGAAAACTTTAAAAAACCGAAAAAAATGGTTAAAATCGGCAGTTTTGGTGACATAGAAATTTTTTTGAACTAAACCGAGCATGATTTTCATGTTTTTTGACCCGCTGAATAGAAATTCGAAGTTCATTTAGATCATAAGCTGTTTAAATTGTAAGAAAATTGCAAAAAATCTTTGAAAATTGCAAGAAATTGCAGTAATTGTGTACAAAAATTTTAAGGAGCTAGATAAATCGTGATTTTCATGTATTCTAATCCGCATAATATAAATCTTGAAGGTATTCGGTCCAGCCATTCTTAGAAATCCATGTAAATTTAGCAAAAAACCCTGAAAATTTCAGAAAAATCAAAGTTCTTGTGATAAATATCAAATTTTTAATGAAATCATAATACATTTGACATGTTGGCAAATCTGTTGAGTATAAATTTGAAGTTCATTGATCCGGAATTAAAAAAAAATTGTTAATCGTAAAAAATCTATAGAAATAACAAAGTCGCGGTTAGCCAAATAATCTTCAAAAATCACATTCCAGAAATAGAATAATATTCAAAATATCCTTTGTAGAGATTTAAAAGTTTATTTTCGTCATAAAATCTCGAATTTTAGAACAATAGCCGCAATTTTTTACAATTTTTAAGGGTTTTTTGCAATTTTCTTACAATAAAAACGGCTTATGGTCTACATAAACTTCGAATTTGTATTCAGCGGATCGAAAAACATGAAAATCATGCTCGGTTTAGTTCAAAAAAATTTCTATGTCACCGAAACTGCCGATTTTAACCATTTTTTTCGGTTTTTTTAAAGTTTTCTCGAATTTTTGAGGGTGTACGGGTCAAACCGACCCCGGATTCGTGTTCAGGGGGTCAAAATACGTAGATTTATGTAGGTCCGGTCAAAAGTACAGAGCACTTTTTTTTTGTGTGCCGGTGCAATTAATGGTACATAACGTATAACGTAAGAATAATTCAATGGATAAGTTTAAACAGAGAGAATGTTATACACCAGTGACGGATTTATCAGTAGGCTGAAGCCAAGGGCGGCAAATTTGGTTTAAAATTTGCTAATCACAGAAAAGGAATAAATATAATTAATATGATTGCCAAATAGAGTATCGAATTTCACAGGTCAGTAAGGGCGGCAAATTTGTGAATTTGCCATTGCTACACGTGCCGTTTCTAGTGTGTAAAGTTCTTTCTTACTGTCAAGTGTGGAATGTTTATTCAACTCAATACTTGTGGGTCAAAAATTTGTACATTTTTTTGAAAATTCTTTTAGAAAAATTAGGAAATTGGTGCTGAAGAAAGAAGTGATTATCCTAATATAATAATTGACTTATTTTTTTTTTTTCAGATTTTCCAATGTCACGGGGATTACGACTCGTTGGTGCCCTACAAATGGGGCCAGTTGACCGCCTCGTTACTGAAATCGTTTCTTAGCAATACTCAATTTAAAACGTATCAAGGCTTATCGCACTCGTCCAACGACGAAGAAATCAATGACGTCAAAGATTTCATGAACAAATGTTTGCCGGTCGAATGAAATTGAAAACATTTTACTATTATCTACGCTTTGGACAGCCGAGAAAAATTTGAACCAAAAAAGTCATACATATATAATAATATATCTTCAATTCTCTTACAAATAACATTTAGAATGCGCTAAAGTTTCTTTATACTCTTTTTTTCTCTCTCTTCTTTTATTGTTTTGTGATTGGTAAAAAGTTTTAAATTTGGTTGAAAAGGGAGTACGAGAAACTTTGGCGTTTTACCACGAAAAAGGCTTAACCATTGTATCACTACTATGTTAACTAATTAATTGTAAAAAAGTTGTAAATTAAAAATAGGCAAAGAGAATGAGCAATTTTCGAAATTGTCAAGTCTTAGTTGTGTGCTCAATAAGCAATAAAATTGACTTTAAAATTTTATAACTTCAAACTTTTAGCTGATGAGACTTTTTCGGTTACGTTAAAATTTTAACTATTTTTGTAAAAGTATAGAAAATATTCAATAGCGATTTCTTAGTAATTAATAACGTTTACGAAAAGTTAAAGATTTTGACATATGTTTGATCGGTTATAATAAAAAAAAAAAAAACTATTTTCCTACGATCACATCAATAGAAAGCCACTAAATTAACTTTAATTAGTTTCAAGTTATAAAATTAATAAATTATTGCTTTAATCGAATGATCGATCTTCCATCTTAAAAACTAAGAAAATTGGTGCTTTTGGCTCGTTATTTTTTTTCTTTATTTTTTAATGTTGAGGTTCGATCTAAAAAAAAAAAAGTTTTAACTTAAAAAAAAAACAATGCAATATTTCGAGTATTAAAAAGAATAACTGGATTAGGAGACAAGGAATATAGTGTAACTTATTTATGTAGTTTAATCAAAAGAAAAAAAAACTGTTTAAATTTTAAAAAAAATAAATCAAAATCCATTTTCTTCTTTAATAAATTATTCTTCGAGTAAGAAAAAAAAATAACCAGTCAACAATTTATTTCCAAACCAACAAATCGATATTGCTTACTATTTAAATTTCGCACTAAAACTTTTCGGCCAATTAAATTCAAACTCTGCATTGCTATATAACCGACCGCGCACGATTTGGCGTGGACAAAACTAAAATCACCGTTGGTCACGAAACCAATAATCTCTCGGGAACAGGAATTCCTCATTGACTTCGCTTCCGGGAGCCACAGTTGTCGCATTTGCGCGGCTTGCTGTTTGATCAGTTCGACAGAGCTTCGGGTTTGTAAAATTTCAGCTCGTTTTGCACCCTAAAAAAATGGATAATCAATAAAAGATTTTTTTCGCTGACTGAACAGTTATACTGTGTATACAATATATAGAATATATTGCAGTCCAATTTATGTAGTATAGTTTAATATAATAATAATATATAAAAATCATACCATAAACATCAATTTGAACACAAGTTCAAACAAAAATATTCGTGACGTATTGCCCAGATACGTATTTCGATTGCCAAGCAATCTTCTTCAATGGTCATCAAGTAGTTTGGATCACTCCGTAACTGCTTTGTGATGATTCACGCAGCAATCGAAATACTTCTGTTGGAATTTATGTTTATGGTATGATTTTTATATATTATTATATTAAATTGTACTACATAAATTGGACCGCAATATATTCAACATATTCTATACACAAATAACATGGAGTTATCTGCAATTTTTAATGTAAACATAAGGGTGATTTTTTTTTTGGTCCCATCGTGAAATTTTGTTGGAAATTCCAAATAAAAAAAAAATCTCTGAAAGTTTGAGCCCTTAATATTAATTTTAAGTCCTCGACCAAGACGTGTAAAGATTTCCCATTGAAAATACACGGAAATTCTGATTTTTTATTTTTAAATTTCTATATCTCAGCGGCATTTCATGGGATCGCTTTTACCGATGATGGTTTTTTTCTCAGAATTAAACGCTCTACAAAAGTGCCCATTGCGACAAAGTCGTAACTCACATCGGTGAGGTAGTACGGGCCACTGAACCTGATTTTTCCATAAAATTCGCGTTTTTTTTTGCATTTATCTCGTAAATAACAAGAGCTACGGAAAAATTATAAATGAAAAACTTGTAGAGAGTTTTATTTCCTACAAAAAAGTTCCTGTAGACCAAATCGCGAAGATCAATATTAAACGAGATATTAAGCCTTGAATTGATTTTTCTGTGAAATTTTTGCCGATCATTGATTTAAACTTATAAATTGATATAAAAAAAAAAATATTGATATAAACTTAATATCTCGTTTAATATTGATCTTAGCGATTTGGTCTACAAGAACTTTTTTATAGGAAATCAAATTCTCTACAAGTTTTTCATTTATAATTTTTCCGTAGCTCTTGTTATTGACGAGATAAATGAAAAAAAAAAACGCGAATTTTATGGAAAAATCAGGTTCAGTGGCCCGTACTACTTCACCGGTGTGAGTTACGACTTTGTTGCAATGGGCACTTTTGTAGAGCGTTTAATTCTGAGAAAAAACCATCTTCGGTAAAAGCGATCCCATGAAAAGCCGCTGAGATATGGAAATTTAAAAATAAAAAATCAGAGTTTCCGTGTATTTTCAATGGGAAATCTTTACACGTCTTGGTCGAGGACTTAAAATTAATATTAAGGGCTCAAACTTTCAGAGATTTTTTTTTTCTTGGTATTTCCAACAAAATTTCACGAAGGGACAAAAAAAAAGTAAAAAAAAAATCACTCTAGTAAACATAGATAATTACATCAAATAGTTTTCGTAAACGAATCCGTTGTCTTTTCAATCGTTTCAAGGCTTTTAAATGTTCATGCCGCAATTCTTTTCGTAAGTGTTGATTGGTGTCGATATGTTCTGGTTCGGTTGGATCAATTTTGGCGGAAATATCTTCAGCAAGTGGAAGACATATTAGAGCACCGTCTTGAATCAAACCACGTGCTATTGCCTTTAATTTCACAGGAATTAAAACGGCCTCGTCATCGTCATGAGAACTATCTTTTGTTCCTCTGCTGAAATTTTCCTACCAAAAGAAAAAGATTATTTATTGACATGTAAAATCATAGCTTTTGGGTATAACTAAGGTATTATAAAAGAAGGTATTGCATTCTTGCAATGCATGACGGAAAATGTGGCGCCGCTACAAGTGTATCTAGAGTACCAAACGAAACTATGTACTTTTGTGCTAACTGTTAAAGTTAGTACTGTAAATACACTTGTGGCGGCGCCACATTTTGAGATATTTCCTATCATGTATTGTATGATTAAAATACCTTCTTATATATTATAACACATACAAAAAAATGCCTATAAAAGTTATATTCTTAATTTTGTTGATATGTTCGCTTCGATAATTGAATGATTATTAACTTAAAACTGCATTCCCAAATATAAATAATCGAACTGAAATGAACTGATTTTATCTTAACAGCTTATGAAGATTTAAATTTAAACGTATAGGCAAAATATGAATTTAAATTTATTATAATTACTTTAAATAGATCAACTAAATAATAAGAAATATAATGGAAATTTTAATATTATTCATTTTTGTTATGGCTTTTGTCCGTATGAATTCCACACGCTAAGCGGGAAACCAGTTTACTCGTTAGTTAGAATGGAATGCAAAAAATCCTACCTACTTTCAACTGTTTATATTAAATAATATGGCTGATATGGAATAACAAGCTTGAAGGCCAAAATTAGAGAATGGCAGATATAAATATGTCGTTTAAAGAATTTGAAACCAGTTTGAGGTATTTATTATTTGTTGTCAATTATAAATACATTAACACCTGATTCCGAATCCATTAGTGACACCTTTGAATCTTTCTGTATCTCATTACCATATTATTTATTATCGCCAGTTGAGAGCAGGTAAAATTCTTTTCAATTTTACACCTCTTTGGAATGCAACCCCTTTTGTTCACAATATTGAAATCATTATGGGACAAAGGTTGATAAAATTGAACGTAAATATTTATCTACCTGAATTCTATCGTACAATTCAAATACAGGTTTATCAATTTCGATAATATTTTGTTTTCAGGTACTTCTTAGTGTTTTGTCTTAAAAAAAAGGTCACAAAAAAGTCTAATCTAAATAGTGGTACCAATATTTTATTCAGATTTCACTTATGGTTTCAATCTGAAGACATCTTTAACGATTTAATAGAAACTTTGTAATCAAGTTTAACTAATTTTTCTTCAGAAGAAAACATTGCCTATTTACTTTAATTATTAACAATAAATGTAGCATTCAGAAGAAGACCGATTAAAATAAGTAAACGGATACCCATTGATTGGATATCAATTGGACCCTTTAATTAAATATCTATGCTCTTTAAGATATCAAAAAATAAGCATATCTTAAATCAGGGGTGTCCAACCCAAATTATATTGTGGGCAACTTCGAAAATGTTTCATAACTCCGTGGACCACTTTTGAAGTTATATCTCAAATATTCCATACTAAATTTAGATACACTGTAAACATTTTTAATATATTGGTTTTCCCCACTTTGGTCATTTTAAAATGTATACATTTTATAAAGGTCTGATGCATTTCGCGGGTCGAAACTATTGTCAAGGTGTGCCTTCTGCGGTCCGCGGGTTGGCCGTCTTTGACAACCTCTGGTTTAAATAAAGATGGAATAATCTATCTTTTATCTTCATATATAAAATTGCTATGTCGGTTTATGTAGATTTCATAAACTCAAAAAGTTTTGAATCGATTTAGCTCAAACTTTGTCACAATATACAATCCACTTCAAAGATTGTTTCTATCTTTTCTTGTATCAATAACATACTTGCGACCGCAAGAAATAGACTTTTTCAACCACTAATTGTCAATACTTCATTGTTATGATTGTGTAATGATTTTTAGAGGTAAAGCAAATTTTCCCAAAACTAAATTGATAAATGTGTTGAAGGTAAGTTATAATTGGTACAGCGAGGGATGCTGCGGGTTGAAAAGGCAGCTGATTCTTTTAATTCGCAAGCTTTTTTCCCCTAAATTAAATTTATTTACAACCATAGGCAAGCAGGACAACGTCTGCTGGGTTTAGCCAAGGTTTATAAATTACACAGGTGGCCTCATGGTGGCTACGTGACGTATCCAGAAGAAATTCGTACATATCTTCAGACTGATCAATTTCAAAATTCTTCGTATGACGTCATTTTTTGTTTTCTAATGGAGCAACCTGTGCAATTTACAAACCTTGGGATTTAGCTAGTAACTTATATACTAACCGTGATTTCTTCCAGAGCCAAAAATGGTCACTAGAAAATCACATGTTATTGCTTGTTCTTACATGTTAAAAAATAAATAAACATGTATGATTAAGGCTTCCAAAAATTATGCTTTTTAGTTTAGAAGTCATGTTTTTCTATGACATTGCTTATGGTTTCCAAATTCGCTCCGAAACTTCGGAAATTTTAAAACCAAACGAAAAATTTATGCTCACTTGAATTTCTCTAAGCTTTTGTCGATCTCTCAGAACGTAAAACGTATCAACGTCCCGCTTTGTCCAATCTTTCAGCAACAATTTCCAATTGTCTTGGAAGGGATTTACAATTCCGTGTTTCGTGTAATTGACTCGTTTGTTTGGTGGCAATCGAAAGAATTTCTCCTTTTTCAAGTGTAAAATACGTAAATTTTCGTCCATTCCAGCTTTAGTGTCGGGAGGCAATTCGGGGCCGTTCATATCTTCCAGAATGTGAACTCGATCTTCGCGTAACCCGCCGGCTCGGGCTCCCCACATTATCATTGTGTGCCATAACGGAAGGCCCCATCCCTTGGGCACTATCACATCGTATCCACCTCCATATCCTAAAACAGAAATTAAAATTATTGTCTAATAGTATACTATGACCAATTTTTTCACAGTGGTTAAAATGCATTATCTTAGTTTTATTAGAAACTATATTACCATTTGTGTAACATGGGTTGCCTATACGTATGCAAATGCTAAATCTTTTTTTAGGCTGGTTCTACAATTAGTCACTTGTCGTCTGTCGGGCGCATGCGTGTTTACTTTGACAGCATTTGACAGTTGTCGTAATGAGCTGTCGTTGTCGTGGACAGAGTTGGCCAATGCTCAACTTGTCCCGACTTACGACAAACGACAGCATATTATTTCTGTTGTTCTAATTTATAAAACATGGATATTCATTGTAAGCAATTCCCAAATATGGATCGTTCGCATTTAGTTTGTGTCAAATAATTGTTAATAAATAAATAAAAGTCGTTACGCAATTGTAGAATGCACTGCCGTTTATCTCCCGACTGACGACTCACGACAACCTACTAGCGACTCCCGTCAACGACAACCGACTAATTGTAGAACCAGCCTTAAGGGTAACTTTAGGGTTAATAAAATCTGTAATCAAGAAATATTGAAAATTTGCTCGATACGAGGATCAAACCAAAACCTACCAGTATCGGGGCGGTACCTTGATCACTCGGCCACCGGTAGGTCTGCTTAATTTTAAATCCATTTTATAGTTCTTTTGAGGTAAAAAATAGAACCCTTTTAATTTGAACGTAACTAACTATAAAGGATCTAGCAGGATCTACATGGGGAGTTGGCCCCCAAATAGGAACCTATGTCGAAACTTATGTTAGTAAAATATCGGCTTGATATACAAACACATTTTATATACTTTTCACGACAAAATTCCTCGTTGACCTTGAGATATGGGCAAAAATGTCCCCCCGCATGACTATTTTTCAAAGTTATATATCTCAAAAACTAATTTAGCTAGAGCAGTGAAACCAACGCGAGGCTTTAGATTATTTTACAGAGTATATCATATATTTTTTTGAAATTTTTAGAAAAAAAAAATATACAAAAAAAATCCAAAAAACAAATATTTTTTTTTTTGTGTTTTCTGAAAATGACAATCACGAAAAAAATATATTTTATGCTCCTACATGAGTACTATAACTCATAAAAATTGCGTGAAAAAATAGTTGGTGCAACACTTCGAAAAAAAAATAAAACCGAGGTATACTATTAGGTGTAAATCACATTTCATTTTTTTTCGAAGTGTTGCACCAACTATTTTTTCATGCAATTTTTATGAGTTATAGTGCTCATGTAGAAGCATAAAATATACTTTTTCGTGATTGTCATTTTCAGAGAACACATAAAAAAAATTATTTAATTTGTTTTTTGGATTTTTTTGTATAATTTTTTTTTTCTAAAAATCTCAAAAAAATAAATGATATACTCTGTAAAATAATCTAAAGCCTCCCATTGGTTTGACTTCTCTAGCTTAATTAGTTTTTGAGATATATAACTTTGAAAAATAGTCATGCGGGAGGACATTTTGGTCCATATCTCAAAGTCAAAGAGGAATTTGGTCGGGAAAAGTATATAAAATGTGTTTGTATATCAAGTCGATATTTTAACATAGGTTTCGATATAGGTTCCTATTAGGGAGCCAACTCGCCATGTGGATCCTGCTAGACCCTTTCTCTACTACAAAACTAAATTGCCTAAACTTTATAGAAGCCATCGAAGTTTAGCATTAACGTGAAACTCAATACCTAATACGTTCGAACTTCCCGGTCGTTGTATCACCAAAATTGGGAAACTCGATAAGTTTTCCTCGGCCTCATTTTCCAAACCAGGGGCTATCCTCTTACTGCGTATATCACAAATTTGTTGATTTGTTAATTGTTGGTCCCGGCATTTTTGGCGTACATCTTCATCCCAAATACGACTAGCGGCAATTTCGCCAGTGAAATTCGGTATGAATGAACTAGTGCCTTCCGGATAAAGAGGCACGGCTTTGGTGCGTTTGGCCGGAAAATTAAATCTTGGATCGGTGATATCCAAGGCGATTACAAGGCGCGGGGATAATTCGGATGGTGTGAAAATTATAAGATTGTTCCAGAAAGATGAGGTGGTTTTTAGGGAATTTTTTAGAACGGCTTGCGATAGAGGACCAGTGAGACGAAATCGATTTAGTTCTTGTGTTAGGTCTTTGATGATGGTTTTATTCGTTTCATTGGAATATATTGAAGGGTGCGACGTGGATGTTTTTGTTAGGTCGAAGATTTCAATTAAGACTTGAAGAAGTTCCTGATGAAAACTTGGATGTGTCCAAAGCCATACGGTGCGTTGTTTTGATTGACTAGTTGGGAACTTCCAGATGAAGGAAACTTGACCGATTGCTTCAAAAGGATATTTGTTGGGATGATAAACGAAAATTGATCCTTCTCGATTGCCATTTAAGTATGATTTGGCACCGAAACTAAGTCCTGTCGTTTGATTTGTGATTAATTTAAGTTTTTCGATAAGTTCTTCACAATTAGCATTGATTTCAATGCAACTATAGTACGACTTGTCTTGAATAAGACAATGTTTAGCACTGGCTCGATATAAGGCTCGGAATGCTTTATCGCAACGTCTTTCCGGAAGTTTAAAATTCCAACGTTCCACCATGTGGAAACGTTTTGCGTGCCAAATGTGAGTCTCGAGCCATTGAATTCGACGTTGACGTCGCGCGTATTCGGCGCGTAAATTAGCCGGACGGCGACGATATTTGCGTGAGGGGCGCTTTTGTTTGGGCGGCATACCGGCTTTCTTCAGTTGACTTAGGTGTTTTTCGCGAAGCTTTCGAGGTAGACGTTTGGCGTGGTGGCTCATGACACGACGTCGCATATGCAACGGTAGTTTCTGGAAGGCCAGCTTGGTGCTTTTCGGATTGTCGATACAATTTTGCATGTAGGCGATTTCTTTGGCGCGGGCATTGGCGAACGTGACGATGTTTATGTCGGTTGGCAGGGCGGTTTCACCGCCCAAAAGGATATCGAAATGTTCTGTCATTTTCTTCGATTTAATTTGAAACTTTTCTTCATAAAACTTTTGAATTGTTTCAAACCATACGATCCGCGTGGTTTTGACACTTGGTTGCCCAACGCGCATGTGAGTCACCTTCGGTGACCTACTATACCGACTCTGAAAAACACAATTTTTAAATTGTTTGTACAAAAGAATTTTATCGTTATTTACATTTTTTTTTCGTTTGATAATCTTACCAAGTTTTTATTTTGTAAATAAAAAAGTAATTAACCCAATTTTTATCAGTTTAACGCGCGGCAATTTGAACTTTTTACTATTCGGTTTGTGACCTTCAAAATAATTTGAATTGATAATGGGCAAATGATTAGATGTATTAGACAAATATTGAAAGTTTAGTTGAAGTCAGCATGTCGAGCAGTGCGATTATCCGAAAAATTGTTAGTACAGCAGCGGCTCCCAAGCCATTAGGCCCTTACAAGTAAGTAATTAACATTTTCTCTCTGAAAAATTAAAAATTTTAAGACCTAAATCTTTAGCCAAGCGGTCGTGGTTGATCGAACCGTATACGTAAGTGGCGTATTGGGAGTTGACAAAGAATCAGGGCAATTGGTCAAAGGAGGAATTGCTAACGAGGCCGAGCAGGCATTAAAAAATTTGGGGAAAATTCTAGAAGCTGCTGAATCATCGTACGACAATGTGGTAAAAAACACAATTTTATTAAACGACATCAACAGTTTTGCAACCGTAAACGAAGTTTACAAAAAGTGTAAGTTATTCCTCAGTGAATTCATTTTACTTTTATTCAAAAAAATATTTTATAGATTTTACCAAAAATTTCCCGGCCAGATCCACATATCAGGTGGCCGCCTTACCGTTTGGGGCTAACATTGAAATTGAATCGATCGCCATTACCGGCTCGTTGGAAACGGCAACGCCGAAATTATGAAAGTCTAAAAAAACAAAATGTACATTAAAAAAATTACGTAGATATTAAAGCTGGTTATTTCTAGAAGAAAAATTGACCTTATTTTTATATTTCCGGCATTTTTTTTCTTCTTATTTTTATGAGGTATTTATCGTAGATTAAAAATAATAATATTTTGTATCGGTAATTGTATTCAAATTAAACTTTGAGTTCAGTTCTTATCAATTTTATTATGTAATTTCATAAAAACACTAATCCGGTTTATTGCATTAACTATACTACGATGTTTTCGTACATCCATAATTCATCAAAATATTTGAACTATAGGGAAATGAATATCAGAATCCAATTTAAGGAAAATATGGAATATATTAAAATTTGGAATTATTAATCAAGTGAAAGTAGTAATACCCTTCCCTTCTTTACGGAATTTGCCGTGTTTACCATGACAATTACTATAAAAATAAATGTTGAATGACAAAAAAAGATAAAGTATAAGGTAATTGAATTAATAAGAAAGAGAACCACGCTAGTTATGCTTAAAACATTACAAATTGATTCAGAAATATTAACTTATTAGAATGCATGATGTATAGGCAATTTGTATACACCCATGTACAACCAATTATATATACCTAGTCCTGCCATAAGTTCTGTTACAGAAAAAGGGCCATCAGGGAATAGAGAAACTTGATAATTTAAAAAATAAATTTGTTTTAAAAAATACAATATTTTTTAAGCTTGAAATAAAATAATATTATTCGAAATGACCAGCTTATGCCTTCACACAAGCTTTTAGTCTTCGACACCAATCATCTATGGCAATACGCAACATGTCTTGAAGAAATTTCTCAACTGCTTTTAGTAAAGCAGACTTGAGGCTCTCTAAATTGTCATATTTCTTGTGGCAAGCCATAAACTCAAGATGGAGCCACGCTTTGTAGTCCAAAGGATTCAAATCTGGGTTTCCCGAAAATGAACTCCGGAACATTCCAGCCACTGCTGCATTTTTCGGGCCTTGTGCGCAGGAGCTGAGTCCTGAGTAATATTTAAGGACTTTACTACTTTCTCAAGGATGTGATGTGTGTTCCCACAGGGCTCCAAACTCTCATCCTCTCTTTTTAACATATATTGTCACGACATTCCCACTAATGACAAAATTATTACAGCTCAATACGCAGACGACGTAGGATTCCTACAAACCTCCAGGGCCATCCGTAGCGACACTTCCCATCTCAACAAGTTTATCCCGAAGGTACTGGAAATGGAGGTTCGACATCAACCAACCAAATCCGAAGCCATATTCTTTTCTCGCCGTAAACGTACACCTCCCAAACTCATCGTGAACGGCCACACCATCAACTGGAGCAACTCCGCCAAATATCTCGGCGTCATCTTCGACAGGCGTCCGACCTGGGTCAAACAAATAGTCATCAGTTTGAAACCCTTCTTCAACAGCCCAATAGTCTCTCAGTGCACCAAGAAGCGAGCCTTCAACGCCATTGCTTATGGCATTCCTATCTGGGGCTCCGCCACCCCAAACAAGATCGACAAACTTAACGGCACATACATTCGCCTACTCCATTCCGCCTTAAAATTTCCATGGTTTGTTTGTAATAAACAAATCCTTCAGCAAACCAAACTTCATTCTCTTCTCGAAGCAGCCCGATTGTACGCAGCTAACCTGCGGAAATCGATATCTGCTCACCCAAACCCCACTATCAGAACTCTTGCATCCTTCAAATGCAAGAAAACCAACCGCTTTAGAAGGCCTGGCTTTCTGGTTTCCTGAAGTATTTCAATTTCCGAGCTTCAATGTCCTGCAATTCTTTTGCTGAACATTCTTCTTTCACTTCTGGTTTAGAACCTAAATGGTTGGTAACCAATAAGGTGGGGGTTTAAGTCGGTAGGCGCTTTATGCGAATCCGACACTAGCCGTCTTCTTGGGTGTCTTTTGAGGATTTCCCCCACCTTATTTTGTCCAAAAAAAAAAATCTCAAGGATGTCTTCTTGGTAATTTTTCGCCCTTGTTTTGACTCCTTACTCACAAAAATGGAGTTTAGTGGTGCCATCGTAGCAAACTCCCCACGCTTCTAGCCACACCATTACGGAAGCAGGATGATGGCCTCTTTCTACCGTTCCGATTTTTTCCTCAGCTTCTAGAGAACTTCTAGCATAAATCTTGTCGATTTGACAGTTAAATTTTCCTCGATGGTAAAATTTTGGGCCCAAATTTTCGGAGTATTTTCAAGATCACTAATTGTAACAGAACTAGGCAGGACTAGGTGCAAAACAAAACGTTTCAGACTTACCAAAGTAAAATCAGTATTATCAAAGAGTATTATTAATTAAAGCCTCCCATCTATTTCCAGTTCCAATTGCGCCATCCAAAAGTTTCCAAAATTTATGAAAACTGTAAGATTTGTAATGGAAAAAATCCGAGTTAATGTGATTTTTATAAATTCTTTGTCCTTTACATTCGCATGTGTATCATAATAGAAACTGGTCGCTGATGAATGAGATATTCCGGAAAACAGTGATTGCGGCTAACCATAAAATAGATAGTTACCTAAAAAGAATTTATATCAGTATAAATTATATACAATTTTAATAAAAATACCTTTAAAAATTTTCAGTATTCATTAATATCCGTTTTCTGTATTACTGTTGCCTCATATCTGTAACAACAAACATAAAATTGTACGAAAATAATGCGGGGTAGCAGTTTGGGTTTATATATTTCCTATACTTACTGTTGTACTTTGGGAAAGATTATAAAAGTTTTGAAACTAAATATTTCTAAATTTATACAACTAAATCGTTTAAAAGGTATAGCAGGATTTGTATGGGAAATTTTTGTGGACTATTGTGTAATTTGCACCAGTTCAGCGATGTGTCGCTATATCATGGTGGTGATGGCAGGCAAGTGATCTTTGGCGGCGTTTAAGTAGCTGGAGGAGTCGAACTTCATTCGTCTGTCTTTTTTATTTTTTTAGTTGTTGAATGTTCTTGATTATGTGGTCATGCAACTGCTATTTTTTGGAGTTCTTTTGAGAATTTCCGCTTCAGCCTTCTTTATTTTATAGTTTCCTCCAAGCCTAGTTCTACTGCACTAGGACAATTTTCTAGGCCGGTTAGGAAATTCCTTAGTAAGTCTTTTATGTATGGAACGTTCATTTTGTGATAAATTTGATTATTTCTCACATATCATGGAGTTTTAGGTGATTTTCAAGATTTTGGAACACCTGTAAGTCATTTTGATTTTCTTTGAAGATGGAAGTCAGACTCCGCAAGAATATATGAGAAGTGGTCTAATGATTGATTTTTATATCATCATTGAACATTCTATACTTAGACGAGACTTTCTGTTGATAAGTGGGTATAGTTGGATGAGTCCAGTGTTGACTTCTGAGAGATATGGCTTTACCATGTTAATTTTGAGTCCAAAAGTATGCCCAGATATTTAACAGGTGTTTTTTTCGTACTCCACGGAATTTCCATGTGATCCAGCACGATAGGCTCCAGTTGGTTGGAGAAACGTTTTAGAGAGAAAATTTTGGCGAAAATTTAGATGGATATATAAGAATTTTCCATTTACTGAACCAGGAAGATAGGTGGTTGATAGACTGCTGGGTTTTCTGAACGGCCCTTTGAAGATCATTGTCCAGTTTGATGATGGCGATGTCATCCAAGGTTTGTAAATTACACAGGTTGCTCCATTAGAAAAAAAAAAATGACGTCATACGAAGAATTTTGAAATTGAATCAGTCTGAAGATATGTACGAATTTCTTCTGGATACGTCACGTGGTGCATGAGGCCACCTGTGTATTTTATAAACCTTGGATGTCATCCGCGTACATTGAGGTTATACAGTGGTCCAGAGACGGAAAGTCCGCAACGTAGAGATTGAAAAGAGTTGGATCCAATCAGAGTTTATAAAATACATAGGTGGCCTCATGCGCCACGTGACGTATCCAGAAGAAATTCGTACATATCTTCAACTGATTCAAATTTCAAAATTCTTCGTATGACGTCATTTTTTTTTTCTAATGGGACAACCTGTGTAATTTATAAACCTTGGGACCCAATACTGATCCCTGAGGCACCCCCGAGTGGATAGGTTTTTTCCTCTGATAACTGATCGTAAAGTAAATAGTTTTTAAAATTTTCAAAATCCCTTTAAAGATACTTTGTCCTTCTCATTCGCACGTGTATCGTCATAGTAACTGGTCACTGATGAATGAGATATTGCGGAAAACAGAAAATGGCGGCTAACCGTAAAATACATGGTTTCCTAAAAAAAGTTGATATCAGTATAAAATTAAAATAATTTTAAAGAAAATACCTTTAAAAACTTTCAATAGTCATTAATATCCGTTTTCCGTACGACTTTTGCCTCAAAACTATAACAACAAACATAAAATTAAACGAAAAAGTTTGGATTTATATACCTACCATGCTTACCATACTTACGATACTTACTATTGAACTTTGGGAAAAATTACAAAAGTTTTAAAAGAAAACTTTTTCAAATTTATATAAATAAAATGTTTAAGTTTATTATTTTTATTAGTTTATGTTTCACATAACTTTAAATTAATTAAAAACTTTAAATTAACATTCAATATTAAAAAAAAAAAGTACACACGCATTGTTGAAAACAATCGAAAAACAGTTGCTCCACGTTGGCCAACAAAACAACCCTGAAAATCTGCGAAATCCAACGACTTTTGTGTTGGCACCACCGAACGCACCAACCAATGAGTTGAAAAGAAGCAAACATAATGGCGTTCTCTCTATTCTAAGTTTGTTTACATCGTAATAAATCGACAAATTCAAAGATTTTTATTTGAAAATCGCTTGAAAAAGTATGCAAATACTCATCCACATATCATCCCGTATCGTTTCCACCCATCATTGAGCATACGTTTATTCAACATTTATGTCTATTTTCGTTTCTAATCGCAACAAGTCTAGTCCTTTTTCATGTTCCATGTACATTGTTCAATTCGCAAGTTTTCCTGAAGAATTTCCACGAAAATGAGACACCGCGAATCGTCTGTGCCATCGGAAGCCAACGTTGACGTCAAACACGAATGTGGAATCGAGATAAAAGATGAGGATATCGACATAAAGGACGAGGATCTCGACGTGTTTTCCTTGGAAATTCCCTTGGACGACAGCTTTGGGGCTTCGGACGACGACAAAAAAGGCGTCCAACACTACGACGAAGATACACTTTTAGGTATAACACTAACTTAATGGTATAGGACGTGAGACTAATCGATTTCTTTTAGACGCCGAAACATACAAAGAAAATGCATTTATCATTCGCCAAAGACGCCGAAAGGCGTTGCAACCCCAACGTGCTTCGTCCAACGACGATGATCTCTCCCGCACCCTTTTTGCCGAAAATGCTTTGGAAATATCATCGCAGTCGACCAATCCCGGTAGCGAGGATGAGCTACAAGAAATCGAGTTGGAGTTAGAAATGGAAATGGCAAGCAATGATGAAGATGAACTCGAAGAAGATCTAATCGAAGGCGAAACCGAACCATCACGGGACAGCGAAAGTCATTCGTCTCGCATTTCAAACGAAAATGGATACACTGCCGAAGATGAAGAACTCGAGGAAGACGATGGCGTCGAAGAACCACCAGACATGGAAACCGACGATGTCTTCAAAGGCTTAAAAGAAGAAGCCGGTAATTTCCCATTGTAAAAAAAAAATAAAAAATAAAAACCACACTAAAATTAAAATCTTTCAGTGGGCGAAGGAGAAGAATTGGATGAAAAGACCCAAAAACGAGCCGAAGAAGAATGGAAAGCCCATTGGGGCGTTAAGTGTAACCTGTGCAACAAAGTCTTTCCACAAAAATCCGCATTCGATGATCACTACCGTAAAAATTATAAAACCAAACCGATTTACACTTGTTCATACTGTGATAAGAGTATGATTAAGTATTCCACGTTTCGATCTCATTGCTATCGACATATTGCCGAGGGAAGATTTAAGTATGCATCTGTAACAAGATTTTGGGTCAGAAAAATAATTTCTTCAATTTTTTTTTTAGATGTAACTATTGTACGAAGGCGTTTAGTTTGCGAAGTATGTTGCAACTTCACAAAATTGCACGGCATACCGATATTAAGCCTTACGCTTGCGAGGAGTGCGGCAAAGGGTTTGTAACACGTGCCGGCCTTAATATACATTTGCGTAAACATAAACCGAACCAAAAAGAGGATTATCCGTGTGGTGAATGTGGAAAAACGTAAGATATTTGAAAAGAAAAGCTTTGACATAACGCAGGAATACAAAGAAAATCAATTAGCGTTATTTATCGTCTTTTTCCAAAAATAAGACACTGTCTTACTTTTTTTTTTGCTTCAAAATACCCGCCATGGCTTATTTTCGGGGGAGGGCAAGTACTGGCTGAATTGCAAACTAGTAAACCTCTATTTTGACCTCTCAACAGTGGTGGCAGCATATAATCAACCCACTTTCTTATAACTACTTGGGTGCACCCAAGGTTTGTGAATTACACAGGTTGCTCCATTAGAAAAAAAAAATGACGTCATACGAAGAATTTTGAAATTGATCAGTCTGAAGATATGTACGAATTTCTTCTGGATACGTCACGTATCCATCACATAGCCACCATGAGGCCACCTGTGTATTTTATAAACCTTGGGGTGCACCAGGCTTTTTCACTTCCAATGACATAAATTCCTGAAAAAAGTTGAATTTGGTCTTTTTTACCTTTAGTGATTAAAAATAACGAATTGCCAAAATACAGGTAACACGTGCACTATCGTAACTGGTAGAAGGAACGTAAATTGACGGGGAAGCCTTGTGGTGAACCGTCGTTTGAGCTCCTTTCTTTTTTTCACATTATTGTAACTATGGCTAATTTTCGGAGGATGGTTTATATTAAAAAAAGTTCCAAAAATCATGACATGGCTTATTTGCGGAAAAAAACGGTACTAAGACCCTTTAGGCAGACCATTCACGCTCCGACTTGCAGTCCAACTAGTCGGATCGCCTAAATGATCCGCTAGACATCCAACTTCCAACAACACCATTGACGGTCCGACTTTAGATCGAAAGTCGGACCACTACTTGGACTCCAAGTCGGAGCGTGAATGGGCTGCTTTTCGACTCTAGGGTTAATTAAATCCGTTATCGAGAAATATCGAAAATTTGCTCGATATGAGATTAAAACCCAACACTTACCAGGTCTAGAGCGACCTTCTTAACCACTGGGGCACTAGCAGTGGCGTAACTAGGGAACCAAGGGCCCTGGGGCAAATTAAAACATGGGGCCCCACTGCTATGTAAACTGATTAGGTTTTATCAAATAAAAATATGAAATATGATCCCCGCAACTTCGTCTGCGTAACGCTGGTGTTGATTGCTTTCTTTTTAGGTTTGCTCCTTGTAGTGGTAGTATATGGAAATTTTTATTTTTCTTATTTCTTTTACGAAAAACATAATCATACTTCAAACCCCATTTTGTCGAATTTAATTTATTAATTTTCAAAAAATATTTATAAATATCTAAAAAGAGATAGGAGAGATAGGGTTACCTACCGTGGACCAAATAATCCGTTAATCTATCAGCATCTATACATAAATAACGTCGGTCTTAATTATGACCTAAAAAAAAGTCGAAACTTATCAAAATACTCGCGTTAAAATAACAGAAGTTAAGGGTCTAGATTTTGAATATTAGTAGGAATCTCTATTAACATCAACTATGTGTCTTATATATATAAAGGTTTATATTTCAAGGAGGCAATTTTTTAAACTTTAAATTGAATTAACTGTGCTTTCTGTCAGTTCAACTAAAAATATTTTTACAGATTATTTTCTTAATTTTAATTATCTTTCCAATGATATATAACTCCCCTATCTGAAGTAAAAAGTTCTATTTTCATCCCTAGGGAATACCTTCCCTTATTATTTTTTTGGAATGATAAGTAGCCTATAGTCGGTGGGAAATTGTGTTGTATCTCAATACCAATTTTCATTAAATTCGGTTGTTCCGTTCTTTAGTTAAATCGGGACACACAGACAGACAGACAGACAAAACTTGTAAAAATGTTAAATTTGGAATAAAAAACAAATATTTACCCTAAAATTGGGTTCAAAATCGAAAAGTACAGACAGACGTAATAATTTTATATATTAGTATAGATTATACTACATAAATTGGACTGCAATATATCTTATATATTGTATACACAATTATATTTGCAATTTTTTCCCAGCCTTAGTTTTCGCAAAAGTATCAATGACTTAGTTTAAACCCAGGCTTGATGAATTTCCAAAATTTCTGGTAAGGATTTGAGAGCCCACTGAGCTTGAGAGTCCCGGGGCACTGCCCCACCTAGCCCCTAAGTAGTTACGCCACTGGGCACTAGTAGGTTATTATATACGAATTTATTTGAACCGAAATTGTATATGGATCGCTGAAGATGAGGAGATTGACTTAATTAATGAAATAACTACTCCAAAGTAATCTTTTTCATTCTACTAACTTCTAGTCTACGACTT
This sequence comes from Sisyra terminalis, assembly GCA_958496175.1. Classification (NCBI taxonomy): domain Eukaryota; kingdom Metazoa; phylum Arthropoda; class Insecta; order Neuroptera; family Sisyridae; genus Sisyra; species Sisyra terminalis. The sequence continues at coordinate 60,437,443 of OY292276.1, forward strand.
ATTCATAAATTACATAAAACCGCTTTCATCTCCTGCTCATAAACTTCCAAATATTGGCTCTTATTCCAAATTTAACATTTTTAAAATTTTTGTCTGGTTGTGTGTCTCGATTTAACTAAAGAACGGAACAGCCGAATTTAATGAAATTTGGTATTAAGATACAACATAATTTCCCACAGACTATAGGCTACTTATCATTTCAAAAAAAAATAATAAGGGAAGGTATTCCCTAGGAATGAAAATAGAACTTTTTACTTTAGATAGGGGAGTTATATATCATTGGAAAGGTAATTAAAATTAAGAAAATAATCTGTACAAATATTTTTAGTTGACTTGATGGCAAATGTAAATATTTAATTTGATACCAACTTTTCTGATTTTAGGCTTCAAACTCGCGGAGGACTTACGGCACATATGAACGTACATCGCCAAGGTAGACGTTTCATGTGCGACATTTGCGGCAAAACCTTCACCCAAAAAGTCAATATGCAACAGCACGTCAAACAACATACGGGCGAACGCCCGTTCACGTGCGACCAATGCGGCAAAAGGTCGGTAAAATCACGACAAAATTTTCGAATACTGACCTTATCTTGTTTGTCTTTTAGTTTCGCTGAAAAATCCCACCTAGCGCGCCACCATAGTTTTCACACGAATTTTCGGCCATATCGATGCAACGTATGCAACCGAATGTACAAAACGGAACGTTGCCTCAAAGTGCATTCTCTGGTGCACGCCGCTACGCGGCCCCATGTCTGTTCGTACTGCAGCAAGGGTTTCTTAAGCAGCACGAAATTAAAGGTAAAAGAATTTCATTGAGATTTTTATCAGAGATTAACTTTAATTTTTTTTTTTTTTTTGTAGCAACATCATAACATTCATACGGGCGAAAGGCCGTTCAAGTGCAAATATTGCGAGAAAACATTTACCAACTATCCCAACTGGTTGAAGCACACACGGCGAAGACACAATGTCGATCATAAAACGGGGGTTGGTTTGGCTGTGAAACAGGAAACGGAAAATTTTCCAAATGTTACGTCGACGACCACGTCGGTGGTGGCGCCGTCTACGGCGACGCTCACCCAAATGCCACTTCCTGTTCCGGTAGTCACGACAACCACCGCTTTGCTTCAGCCAAGTGAACTTCCAACGAGTTTGGTCGACGACGTCAACGTGCACGTGCCAATCGGCGATCCTCTTCTGCTCGAATATCCTTTGACCGACCAAACTCTTTTGGCCAGTGCTGTGCAGCAACTAGTCGGAGACGACACCAAGCTCAATATGACCTCTCAACTATTTCCTCAGTCATCTTTTGATATCATATCAAGTATTATTTTTTTTTTTTATAAATTTTTCCTCCATATTAATGTGTCCAATTTTAGCAGCTGGTTATGCCAACATGGGGTTGATGTTACCATCGTACCAAACACACACCACAACACCAACAACCAGCGGTACCAATAACGTGGGCGATCTCCTAGAACAGCAGCAACCGCACCACCAAATTCTTATTCAACCGGCAACATTGCAAGATCAAAACGAACCGTTTCCTCCGGCGCACCAAACTCCACTTCTTTACCAGGAACACATTCACTTCATCCACACCCAGCAAATGCTGCAAATGTGATATCACACTAATCGTCATTTTAAAAAAAAACAAAAATCCAGATAAGACTTACTATTAATAATTTAAAATTAAAAAAAAAAAAAACAAACCCTTAGGTGTTTAAGCCATTTTTCCACTTTTTGATATTAGAAGAGAAGAAATTAGTTTTAGAAATCAATATTTTTATATATTGTACTATTTTTTAATTATCTACTTTTTCCTATTAGTCTCTAGAGTTACTTTTAAGACGCGATTTTTTCCACTTTTCCATTTGTCGTAAAACCAATCTCTTTAATAAACATATACTTTTGATAGAGGCTTTGTCTGTTTTTAAAAGACTAAAATCGTGAAAAATGGAGACGAAAAGTAGGAGGTGGAGGGCAGAATATCGGGGAGTTAATGTTATTCCTTTTTAAATGGGGAAGTTCAAACTTTGAAATTCATTCCACAAACGCTTGTTTGGTATATTGATTTTTCCTATTTCTTGGTCTTAGCTGTTGAGAATTGGTTTTCGCGATCCAAATCTTATATTAACGATGACGTCTACAAATTTTCTATCTAAATACTAATCACATTACAATGAAACTCAAATAGTTATTTTCGATACCTATGCGTAAAGTGAGGTTTCCTAGTAGGATGAAATTGATGCACGAGCTGAAGGGACTGATCATACACAACGAGATCGAGTGCACTATGTATGATCAGTCCCTTCAGCTCGTGCATCAATTTCATCCTACTAGAAAACCTCACTTTACGCATATGTATCGAAAATAACTATTTGAGTTTCATTGTAATGTGATTAGTATATAGATAGAAAATTAGAAGATCATACACAACGAGATCGAGTGCGCTGTGTATGATCAGTCCCTTTAGCAAGTGTCTCAATTTCGTCCTACTAGGTACCTCACTTTAAGCATAAGTATCGAACAAAATTTTTTGTAACGACTGCTTCTAAAGTTCAACAGAAACAGATTGAGAAATTAATTATTTTTATTTAAATATGAAAAATTTCAACTCTATAGTAAGAATAATTTATAGAAAAATTTATTTTACTTTTCCCCACTATTATTTATTTTTGCTCACGATTTCTGTACTTTCACGCACTCTTGCCACCACGATGAGAAAACGGATCTTTACCCCCCCCCACACACACACACACACAACGCACGAAAGTTCAACTTTAGAAGCAGTCGTTACAAAAAATCATTTTTTTTTTATGTTATTCCAATCAATATTATTTCTTCTTCTGATATTGAGGGGATATTTGATATTTCCAATAGCATTACCAACATATATGCCCTATTTTCTCTAAAAACAGTTAAGAAGTAGGTCCCAAAATTGCAATTTTTGTTAGATAAGTCAGCCCCTAGTTCATTTTTGGAACCACTGCCCTAGACGATTAAACCCAGTCCCACCCCATTTTATTTACGTTTTTGTCTAAATAGTTACCAAAAACTGAAAATCTATCTCAAAAACTATAAAAATATTTGCACTTATGTCTTATCCCAAGATATACGTATTTCGATTGCCAAAGAACCGACGTACTACTCAATAACCACTAAATAAGGTTGCTTGGCAATTGAAATACGTATCTGAAGCAATAAGCCCGATATAATTTTTTTGATTATTGTATAATCCGTTTATTTTGAAAGTGACTCAAGTCAATTTTTAGAAGAATCTATACGACAACTTAGACCAGCAGATTATGCTGATATTTTTACAAATTGCACGGAGTATAAATAGAAAAAATCCCAACGGTATATAGGCTGTTTCACAATATTTATGTACACCAATAACAGATCCAGTGCATAGTTCTCTTTTCTGTCACTAACAGCGCCTGTAATCAAAACATATCTAAGGTTACTTAGGTTTTAAAAAGGCATTCCAATCTTGTAATCCGCTACACTAGTGGCGGTGCCACATTTCCCATCATGCATTGCAGGATTGGAATACCTTTTTTAATATATGTAACTATGTAACTATGGTAAAATACGTTAGTACCTCAAACATTCTTGTGGTAGCGCCATATAATCAAAATAAGATTTTTTTGCTGGCTTTATGTAGTATAATTTAATATAATAATATATAAAAATCATACCATAAACATAAATTTGAACCAGAAGTTCAAACAAAAATATTTGTTACGTATTTCGATTGCCAAGCAACTTCCAAAGTAGTTTGGATCACTCCGTTGCTTTGTAGTGAATCATCACAAAGCAGTTACGGAATGATTCAAACTACTTGATGACCTTGGCAATCGAAATACGTAACAAATATTTTTGTTTGAACTTCTGGTTCAAATTTATGTTTATGGTATGATTTTTATATATTATTTTACTTCATAAACTGGACCGCAATATATTCTATATATTGTATACACAGTAGCGCCATATCTTGACACTTCCCGTCGTGCAGAAATTTTTTTTTTATTGTTATTTACCGTCGCTATATAACTACTGAAGTCTTTTGCGACTCTAGGGTTCATAAAAATCCATATTCAAGAAATATCGAAAATTTGCTCGAATCAAGGATTGAACCCAATTTTTTACCACTTTTGAAGTGGTCACCTTGACCACTCGACCACCAGTAGGCTATATTTTGTGAAAATTAGCGCGCTCTACCGGTACTTGCCCTCAATTTAATGCCATTTTTTTAACATTACCTTAGAACTTCTTGCATTTATACTCTGTAATAAAATATTAGGTATATGCATTATTCTTGAAATGGACTTGGCCCACTTTCAAAATAAGCGGCTCATATATCTTGTAATCCAGTGAAAAGTATTCAAAATTCCATTATCATCATTGCATGTCTCCATTTTTTATGATGCAAACAATTGAAAATTGTTGTCAAAAAACAATCAAAAGCCGTTCCAAAGCCAACTTGATCACTGGCCTTTGAGCATTTTCTTATATAATCTATCAAAAATAAAAAATAAAAAAACGATATTTTTTTAAACTAGGTCTGTGATAGTTTCTATGTCCGAATCAACTCGGAATTGACTGTAAAGTAAAAAAAAAAAACTTTCAATTAATAATATAATGAGACAATTATCTTGCAATGAGATATGTACCTCTCATATATATTTAAAGTAAACTTAATATTTTGCAGTATTATTTATACAATCAAATTACGCTCATTTCTACGCTCCTTAACTCAAATCAGACCCCCAATTATTAAATAAAACCCCAAGATGCCATTCATTTTTTTTTTTTTTGATGTGCTTTTGTTTGAGGGTTTTAGTCAACTGTTTTTTTTTTTTTTTTGTTTCGTTGGTCTGATTGTGGGGAAAAGGTTTTTCGAATTTATACTTTTTGAAGAGTAGTCAAATTTATTTGTATCAAATAAATGAAATGTTTGTGTTTAGATTTTAAAATTTTAGTATTTAAAACGAAAAATAAATTCATATTTATCAGAGGACATTTTCTATCGACAACTTGAATTTGAAAAAAAAAATATTTTTTTTATTGGTTATTGAAGGAAATTGAAAACAAAAAAAATGATAGAAAATGTTCGCATTTTAATCTTATTGTATTTTTACGATTTTTTCTACAATTAGCTTTTCTACTTATTTATATATTTGTACGATTTTAAGTAATGATACTTTTGAATTATGTAATTATACAATTTATACATATATATATGATGAATGATGAATAAATACATTTTTTTAAAATTAAAGCAATATTTTTAGCAATATAAAACTTACGAGTGTTTTTTTTTTATTTTTTATTTGTGCTACCTTATATTGTGCACCTGTTGGGTGGGGATTGCGGATATTTGATTGGTGCAAATTGGACAGAGGGTGTCGTTGGTTGTAGCCGTGTAACGGCGACATCTACCACATAAACACATATCAGTTCGTTTTGATGATAATTCAAATTCGGAAGTTGTCAGCGTTGTTTCTTTCAATATTATTTTAGAAACCTGCAATAGTTCCGTTAATTCGGAATTGATCGATTCCGGTTCTCTTTGAAACAACTACAAAAAATAAATATATTAGTTAGGCAATAAGAGATACATATATGTTCACATGGTTGCATATACTACATAAATAACGCTAACTTCATTACCGATAAAATTTTAAAATAATTTTGATCACACTTAATGGTTAATTCTTGCGTCCAAGTATTAACATCCACTTCCATTTGATTGAATTTTCGTTTTACATCCATGACCGTATTAATTAAGTTTTCGACTTGCGGTTGATTCCACGCGGAATCCAATTGAAACGCGGTTTTAAAAATTGATTGCCGGCCAAGTTGTGCCGGTAAATGTAATTGAACTTCTTCGGCCAAATGCGGCATAATCGGTGCTATCGAACGATTTAAAACCTATAAATTGATAAATGCAATAATCTTTTGACATAAAATTCCAATTTCATTGGTGGTTTACCTGTAAAATTTGATACAGCACAAATTGACAGGCTTTTCGACTGGAACTTTCCGCATTTTCGCAATATAACCGATTTTTTATGGCATTGAAATACAAAGCCGACACTTCATTGGTGACAAAATTTGTTATCGATATTGTGTTTCGATTAAAATGGTACGACTTGTACGCCGAAGAAATCTAAAAAAAATCAGTAAAAAGTTAACATTTTTTTGGTCATTGATACATTTCATTTCTATTATTTAGGAGATAAATACGATTGAAAAGAATTATTTAGGTCCAAAGCTGAGTTATTGCATTGAAAAATCAAGACTACTTCATATGGAAAAGTTTTTCTTCTTTTAATTACTCGTGGCCTTTTTCGCGAGGTTCTTTTGGGACCTATTCAATCATATGAAACAGTCTTTATTAGACTGATTCAAAAAAAAATGATGAATTTTTTTTTCTTAATTATATCGAAAATATTGTTGGGAATGACAAAAAAAATATCCTGTGAAAGTTTAAGCTCTTAATATTAATATTAAGAGGTGCCGCATCGCAAATTTCGATTTTCCATTCAAATAACATGGGAACAATATTCTCTTGCACTTTGGAATTTTATAACTCACGTTGGTGCCAATATTTCGGAACGACCAAGATATATTCTTGTAGAAAATTGAATGATCTACAAAAAAGGTGTGTTACAAGTATTTGATATATTTATTCCTTCAAAAGTTATTCCAGGTCAACGTTGAACTACAGAGAAATTTAAATATTTTTTCAATTTTTTAACGCAACCATCAATTTTATGAGAAAATTTTATAGGACCTTTTTTGTAGAGCACTTTTTTTTTTTATAACTTATTTCTATAAAAGTTTTTTATATTTTTCACAGGTCCTAAGTTATTTAATTAAAATAAAAATAATAATTTTTATGTTAAAAATATAATAATCCAGGGAATTTTCAGTTTAATGCAAATAACTTAGGACCTGTGAAATATATCAAAAATTTTTATGGAGATAAGCTATAGGAATAAAAGTACTCTACAAAAAATGTCCTATAATATTTTCTCATAAAATTGATGGTTGCGTCAAAAAATTGAAAAAATATTTAAAATTTCTCTTTAGTTCAACTTTGACCTCGAATAACTTTAGAAGAAATAAATATATCAAAAACTTGGTAGAGACCTTTTTTGTAGATCGTTCAATTTTCTACAAGAATATACCTTGGTCATTCCGAAATATTGTCACCAACGTGAGCTATAAAATTCCAAAGTGCAAGAGAATATTGTTCCCATGTGATTTAAATGGAAAATCGAATCTTGCACTTTGGAACTTTATAGCTCACGTTGATGACAATATTTCGGAATGACCAAGGTTTATTCTTGTAGAAAATTTAACGATCTACAAAAAAGGTCTCTTACAAGTTTTTGATATATTTATTTCTTCAAAAGTTATTCTAGGTTAAAGTTGAACTAAAGAGAAAAATTATATTTATTTTTCAATTTTTTGACGCAACCATCAATTTTATGAAAAAAATTTATGGGACATTTTTTGTAGAACATTTTTTTTCCTATAGCTTATCTTTATAAAAGTTTTTGATATCATATTTTTCAAAGGTCCTAAGTTATTTAATTAAAATAAAAAAATTATGTTTGTGTTAAAAATATAATAATTCAAGGAATTTTTAGTTTAATGCAAATAACTTAGGACCTGTGAAAAATATCAAAAACTTTTATTGAGATAAGTTATAGGAAAAAAAGTGCTCTACAAAAAATGTCTTATAAAATTTTCTCATAAAATTGATGGTTGCGTCAAAAAATTGAAAAAATATTAAAATTTCTCTTTAGTTCAACTTTAACTTCGAATAACTTTTGAATAAATAAATACATCAAAAACTTGTTCAGGTCCTTTTTTGTAGATCGTTCAATTTTCTACAAGAATATACCCTGGTCATTCCGAAATATTGTCACCAACGTGAGCCATAAAATCCCAAAGTGCAAGAAAAAAGATTCTTTCCATGTTATTTAAACGAAAAATCGAAATTTGCGATGCGACATCTCTTAATATTAATAATAAGAGCTTAAAGTTTCACAGGATTTTTTTTTGTCATTCCCAAAAATATTTCCGATATAATTGAAAAAAAAAAAATTTTTTTTGAACCAGTCTAATGTACATTATAACAAATCTAAATCATAGTTCTCATTTCTATCACCAACAGCGCTAAATTTAGGACGTACGTAAACTATTAAGAAGGAATTCCAATTTTGCAATATATAAAGCGAAATGTATTAAGATGTGGCGCCCCTACTAGTGTGTTTCCAGAACTAATTTAGTTATGCAAGGTACCATAAGTTAGTACATCAAACACTCTTGTGGTGGCGCCAAATATTAACTTATTTTCTAAGGCAACATCACGACGAATAAATAACAGGAAAATTAACGAGATAGGCAATTTGTTAGTTCTTGTGACCTCAAAAGACAGAGTTTAGTGGATTTTATGAACGATTTCGCAATGGAATTATTATTATCGAATTGTGTCAAGATGTGGCGCCGCCACTAGTGCGTCTAGAGTACTAATTTTAATCGTTAGCATTAGAGTACATACTTTCGGTTAGTTACTATTGTGGTGGTGCCACATTTTGAAATATTACTCGGCATGCATTGCAAGATTGTAATACCTTCTCCTATATTACTTTAAAATTTAAAGCGTTCAGTAGATTGAAGTTTACAGTTTCTGATAATATCGACACTTTCCGCATTAAAACGCGTGCTTTTTGGAAAATAGCGCGCTCTACCGATAAATAAAATTCATTTTTTTGAATCAGTCTAGCATTTATGTTTAAAAATTAAAAAACTCCAACTAAAAAAAATCACTTACATTATTAAAAAAATCATGTAAACTATGCAACAAATATCCATCAATTATTTGAAAATCCAAGTCTTTATTCCCATTATGATAATCTTGTAAATTGGCCAAACAAAATCGTAAAACTCCACGGATTTTTTGCACATTTTCAGCGCTGATTTTCAGCACATTTGTGCTGACTGGCACTTTGGAATCAACAATTCCGTGACATGCCACCCACCATCGTAAAGCATCGACACCCAGACAATTCGCGCCCGTGACAATGTCCTTTGGATCGACAACATTGCCCAACGATTTCGACATCTTTCGTCCCTGTTCATCGACGGCAAATCCATGAATAAACAAATTTCGATACGGTGCACACCCGCGCACCGCCACCGACGTCAACAACGACGACTGAAACCACCCGGTGGTTTGATCCAATCCCTCCAAATACAAATCGGCAATTTTCTCGCCTTGCAAAACACGCGACCACGATATCCCACTATCGAACCAAATATCCAAAATATCCTCTCCTTTTTCAATATCTTCCAATCCTATATTATCCTCCTTCAAAATTTCACCCGGCACCAATTGATCTAGTGGAAGGGCCCACCAAAAATCAGTGCCATGTTCTTCAATCAACTTACAATAATGTTCAATTAACTTCCTGAAAAAAAAGTAATAATTATTTTTAAAGTAGAAAATTTTAATTTCAACCCTTTACTCATTAATTACGGCTTTCTTTGTGTTTTTATTGTATAGAACCGGAATTGGAGTGCCCCAAACTCGTTGTCGAGAAATGCACCAATAGGGACGATCGTTTAGTAAATTTGTCATCACCTGTCGATTGGTCTGGCTCATTTTTTCCGGATAAATGTTGATCTTTTCGAGTTCTTTCTAAAAAAAAAAAATAAAAATTGAATTAACATATTTTCTTTAAAATCCAAACTTATTTTCAAGACACTCATTTTTTTATAGGTACCCTATCAAAAAATTTATCTGGGAAACCACATGTAAAAGGATGGATTTATATAGGAAATCACATGGAAGAGGATAAATTTATTAAAAAAATATTGGGAAGAACAATATTCTCTTGCACTTTGGAATTTTATAGCTCACGTTGGTGACAATATTTCGAGATGACCAAGGTATATTCTTGTAGAAAATTGAACGATCTACAAAATAGGTCTCTTACGAGTTTTTGATATATTTATTCTTTCAAAACTTATTCGAGGTCAAAGTTGAACTAAAGAGAAATTTTTATATTTTTTCAATTTTTTGACGCAACCATCAATTTTATGAGAAAATTTTATAGGACATTTTTTGTAGAGCACTTTTTTTTCTATAACTTATCTCTATAAAAGTTGTTGATATTTTTCACAGGTCCTAAGTTATTTGCATTAAACTGAAAATTCCCTGAATTATTATATTTTAAACATAAAAATTATTTTTTTTATTTTAATTAAATAACTTAGAACCTGTAAAAAATATCAAAAACTTTTATAAAGGTAGGTTAAAGAAAAAAAGTACTCTACAAAAATGATCCTTAAAAATTTTTTCATAAAAGTGATGGTTGCGTCAAAAAATTGAAAAAATATAAAAATTTCTCTTTAGTTCAACTTTGACCTCGAATAACTTTTGAAGGAATAAATATATCAAAAACTTGTAAGAGACCTTTTTTGTAGATTGTTCAATTTTCTACAAGAATAAACCTGGGTCATTCCAAAATATTGTCACCAACGTGAGCTTTAAAATTCCAAAGTGCAAGAGAATATTGTTTCCGCAAATTTCGATTTTCCATTTAAATAACTTGGGAACAATATTCTCTTACATTTTGGAATTTTATAGCTCACGTTGGTGACAATATTTCGGAATGACCAAGGTATATTCTTGTAGAAAATTGAACGATCTACAAAAAAGGTCTCTTGCAAATTTTTGATATATTTATTCCTTCAAAAGTTATTCTAGGTCAAAGTTGAACTACAGAGAAATTTTAATATTTTTTCAATTTTTTGACGCAACTATCAATTTTATGAGAAAATTTTATAGGAAATTTTTTGTAGAGCACTTTTTCCCTATAGCTTATCGCTATAAAAGTTTTTGATATTTTTCATAGGTCCTAAGTTATTTAATTAAAATAAAAGAATAACTTTTATGTTAAAAATATAATAATTCCGGGAATTTTCAGTTTAATGCAAATAACTTAGGACCTGTGAAAAATATCAAAAAACTTTTATAGCAATAAGTTATAGGAAAAAAAGTGCTCTACAAAAAATTTCCTATAAAATTTTCTCATAAAATTGATAGTTGTGTCAAAAAATTGAAAAAATATTAAAATTTCTCTTTAGTTCAACTTTGACCTCGAATAACTTTTGAAGGAATAAATATAGCAGAAACCTGTACGAGACCTTTTTTGTAGATCGTTCAATTTTCTACAAGAATATACCTTGGTCATTCCGAAATATTGTCACCAACGTGAGCTATAAAGTTCCAAAGTGCAAGAGAATATTGTTCCCATGTTATTTCAATGGAAAATCGAAATTTGCGATTCGGCACCTCTTATTAATAATATTAAGAGCTCAAACTTTCACAGGATTTTTTTTTGTCATTCCCAACAATATTTTCGATATAATTAAGAAAAAAAAAATTCATTATTTTTTTTGAATCAGTCTAATGTACATGAAGTAAAGAAGCCTATATTGTTCGAACCTTTTGCATCTATACTTCGTGCCTTCACTAATAAAATTCCCTTTTTTTTATATTTTATATATAAACTTACAAGAGAATTCTCTTTTAATTTATTTGTATCAATAAACCATTGTTGACTAGCTTTGATAATCACAGGCTTTTTCGTTCGCCAATCATACGGATACGAATGCATAAATTCCTTCAAGTCCACAATTTCTTGACCCAAAATTTCAATAACTTTATCGGTGCCTCTTGTAAGAACTGGTAATCCTTCAAACGTACTTCCAGCCAATTTTGAAAAACATCCATCATCATCCACCAAGGAAATCTAAAAATTCCACCAAAAAATAAAAGATAAAACAATAATTTCAAATCAACTTACAATGGATATTTTATTGATCAAGGCAATTAGGAAATCTTCAGGACCATGTGCCGGAGCTGTATGGACCAAACCAGTACCTTTGGTGGCAGAAACATGAGGTCCTTCGTAAAAATTAAGACAATTTTTGTTGAAAGGATGAAGATAGGTCGCTGATTTCAACGAGGCACCTTTATAAACCAATTACCAATATAATATACTTATTTACTCGTGAAAAAAGAAAAAAATACCATCAATTCGACCGATTTCTTCTAAACTGGCATTCATACTTTGACCTAAAGTTTCCACTAAATCTGTAGCCACCAAAAACAGGTCTGAACTTTTATCGATTTTCACAACACTATATGACAAATTGGGGTTGTAACAAATGCCTTGATTTGCTGGCAAAGACCATGGCGTTGTTGTCCAAATTAAAGCAAATACAGAACTAAAAAAGCATAAATTAAAATCAAACATTTTCTTTTTTAGCTTCCCGGACTTATCATACTTATTTCCAGCCAACGTTTGGAGTTTTTCCGGAAGTGTAACCATTTTCATTTTGACAATAACCGCTTTACTTTTGTGCATACTATATTCCAGTTCAGATTCGGCCAAGGCTGTCCTAAAAAATTTTTTTTCATTACTTGTTTTTAGAAGAATAAATAGTAAAAATTACCGAGATGATGGTGACCAGTAGACGGGTTTTAGGTCTCGATAGATAAATCCTTTTTTGTAGAGGGTGAGAAATTGATGCATTTGATTGACGACATAGTCTTTGGTGAAGGTGCAGTAAATTTCGTGATCCCAATCGGCCAAAACGCCCCAACTTTTAAATGCATCCAATTGGGTTTTAACAGTGTTTTCTGCATATTTTCGAGCTAAAAATAAATTATTATTAGAAGATATATTACGTAAGAGGAGCTTATAAGTTTAAGAATTTAGTTCAGAAAATCTCTGTTAAAAAAGGCATTTAAAACCATTAAAATTATAATGTCTTTCCTCTGCCACTAAATGGCGGAAATGCAACAGAAATATTGATTGAACGCAAAGAAATCATGAGATGGAAGTATAAGTAGGAGTTGTTTTGATATTTATGTCTTTGTCCTTTTTTTTTACCTTGCTAAAATGCAAATTTTTGTTAAAAATGTTCAAAAAAGTTATATTAGCTAGTTTAGCACGAAAATCAATCAATCGCTTTAAATTTTTTTTATAGTTCAATAGATAAACATTTAAACTAATTAAATTAAACCCATTTAAACCAAAATTTCCTATATAATCAATGAAAAAAAATCGCAACCTTATGAATCCAATTGACCGAAAGTGCAATCTTTCCAATAACACAATTTTTACGACAAAAAACTACAAAACAAACCTAAATATTTAAATCAATCCAAAGATAAGTCCTTCAACTAACATTTTACAAAAAAATTTTGAAGAAAAAATCAATTAATTAACGAAAAAAAATATCATAAACTTCATGTTACGAACCCAAAATGGACAACATTTTTTTTCAGTCTTCCCCCGACTCCAAATTTGTCAAAAACTCCAAAAATTTCATACAAATCAATAGAATAATGTCCAAACTAAATCGTTATAAAGTTTTTACGGTAAAAAAAAAATATTAATCAACGAAAAAAAATATTCTTAACTCATTAACCTACATGACTTCTGACAAAAAAAATTCCTAACTCTAGTTTTTGTAAAAAAATTAATATCTCATTCAAAATTTTACACAAAAGTATAGCTAAATGTTTAAACCAAACAGTAATATACTTTTTCGAGCAAACTTTTCAATATAATTAAAGAAAAATAATCAAAATGTGATGGACTGAGGATACGATTGAGGAGACCCATTTTTTTTTGTTGATTTTCTATCGAAAAAAAAATCAATTTTCCCAGAATTTTTCGATAAATACCTAGAAAAATATCCAAATTAAACCAATACAACGTTCTTTAAGTCAGATTTTTCAGTTAACTATTAAAAAAATGCGATTAAATGTGATACAAGCCCTTGGATATGAACGGTTTTCCATTTTTGGCATTGGTACTTTTTTCACCACCTGGAGTACAAATAATTGTTCCAGTTGAAATATTCAGGTCATTTAATAAACTTAAAACGCTTTTTTCAGTTAAATAATCAATAATTAATTAGTTTAATTAATTATAAAAAAGTCGCCAAAAAAAACAATTGAAGATCAACTGTCATTCTAGACGCATGCGCATTAAAGGCAATCTGTAATTTGAATTTAAAAAAATTTTACTTAAACTTATTTTTTTAATTTTTATAATAAAATTAAAGCATTTAATTATTCAACAGTGACCAGAGATGCTCAAATTCATTGAAGAAGAATTACTATTCCTAAAAACTAATGCAAATATATATATCACAAGGTTGCGCAATAAAAAGATAAATTCCTTCATTTTAATCTTTCCAAGTACAGTCAAAAATTTGAGCAAAATAATCCTTGCGAAACCCCAAATCTCTGTCCTCAAAGGGCTATAATTTTGCCGTCACACCGAGGAAATAATTAGGTCCACTGAAGAAATAATTAGTAGCCTTGAAACCGCTTTATATAATTTTCCATGGGATGATGATATCATTGCAAATAAGGCCGCGATTATTGGATGAAAGAAGAGCATAACGGAGTCTTAGACAAAACAATGATATTGCCTGTTGACAAAGGAAATAGTACGTTAGTAATCAATACAGAAGAATATGATGGAAAAATTAAATCTCTTCTTTAAGATGGTAACAATTGCAAACCCCTGAGACGGGACCCAACGAATATCAAGGCTCGGAAAACCATCCAGATCCTCAATATAAAACACAGACTTAGATCCTGATGTCTATCAAAGATCCGAAAGATCCTTTGACAGATCCTGTCTTCCAGAGATCCACAAAAATTCCATTCCCTTACGTCCAATACAAAAAAAGTACTCCAGTACCACTCTAAAATTTAATTGATCTTAGTCTAATTCATAGCTGACATTTTGGTCGGTTTTGATGTTGTTTCTTTGTCCACGAATGTCTTAATCCAAGATACCATCCAATCATCCGTAAATCCAAGAAAATCCCATCTTATCTTTTCCCACTGGAAAAATTAGATCTTTTCTTTCAGATGGTAACACATGCAAACCCCTGAGACGAGACCAAACGAATATCGTAGCTCGAAAAACCATTCAGCTCCTCAATAAATCATAATCTTGAATCCTTATGTAATCAAAGATCCTTTGATAGATCCTGCCTTTCAAAGATCCACAAAGATTCCGTTCCTCTACGTCCAATTGTACTCCAGTAACACATAAAATCTAATTGATCTTAGTCTAATTCACATCGTGAATTCAAGAGATTTCGTGGACAGATTAGTAACCATCAGGGTTAGTTAAAATGACATTTTGGTTGGTAAAATCCCATCTAATCTTTTCCCATTCATAAAACACTGCCGTACCTCCATGTACTTTGGATTTCAAGGTAAGTTCTACAAATCAAATGCTACCATGGACTCTTCCATTTCGCCCATAATTCCAAACATCTTCCCAAGTTCTCCGGGGTACTCCATTGAAGCCCAGCACTTGGTTTAGGTATGTAGACGACATTTTTGTAATCTAGAGTCATGGACAAAATAACCTCCACCAGTTCCTCTCTTTTCTCAATTCACAACATCCTACAATAGATTACACTATGGAGATAGAAAGATACCAACAATTATCGTTCCTTGATGTCCTGGTTCGACGTAAGAATGATGACTTTTTGGACCATCGATCGATGTCTACATTCCTCCTCACTCCACCATCGATTTTAAAAATGTCCCATGATAATTTCCCTAGTTCACCGAGCTTTATCCACTTCAGAAACTCGATTAATTCGGAGATTAATCACATTGTTATAGCGTTACGTGAAAATGGATACGATCAAAGAAAAATTCTATCGATTGTTAACAAGTTGAGAACCCGAGAAATGGTTCGAGATCTTCTGATGAAGCTGAGAATTTGGATCGTCTCGTATAGGAAAGGTGCTGCTAAGAAATGTAAATTCAAGTTGATGTTCAAGCCTCCAACGAAAATATTCTTTATGCATCCTTCTCCGAAGGATAAGTTCCCCATTTTGAGCAAACCTGGAGTATATAGACTCCCCTGTTCATGTGGAAAGGTATATATTGGTGACACCGGGAGATTCATGACGTAAAATTTGGTTAAACCATCTTTCAGCTTTGGTTGAGTATTATGCAATTTGATGAAATCAAAATTCAAGAGAAGGAATAAAAATTCACAAGAATCCCAATTACATCAACAGGGATCGTCATCTCGGACTTCGTCCGACTTGGAAAGCGATTTTCTCGGTTTTAAGGTTGAATAGTTCTTTATCTAAAAATGAAAGGATTATCCCATATTCTCTTATTGGTTGACCTGCTGTCCTGCTTTAACATTTTCATTATTCTGTATTGAAGAGCACCTTGAAATTCGTTTTGGAGCAATTACGCCCTGAAGATGCGACCCGGAGAATTTCTAATCGTATAGGAAAGGTGCTGTTGAGAAATGTAAATTCAAGGTGGTTTTCAAGCCTCCAACGAAAATTTCCTTCCCAATCCTTCCCCAAAGGATAAGTTCCCCATTTTGGGCAAACCTGGAGTATATAGACTCCCTTGTTCATGTGGAAAGGTATGTATTGGTGAAACCGGGAAATTCATGACGTTAAGTTTGGTCAAACCGACCTTTCAGCAGTGGCTGAGCATTATTTGGCACCTGGACGCCCTAAACCAAAATTCTCATTTTTTCTTGTGATCTTCTTCAAGAGAAAGCATCGAAAAGGAATAAAAATTCACAAGAATACCAATTACATCAATTTCCATAATTCTTTATCTAAAAAGAAAATGATTATTCCATATTCTCTTAATGGTTGACCTACTGTTCTGCTTTAACATTTTCATTATTCTATATTGAAGATGGCCTTAAGAGCATCTTGAAATTCGTTTCGGAGCAATTACGCCCTGAAGAATTTGCGAAACATTAAATTACACGACTTTGGATCCGAAAGCCATAACCATTTCTCTAAAGAGTTGTATTTTGATAGTATAATCTAGTTTAGATATTTAACAGAGTATTTTAATGTCTACAATTTGTACTCCTTTTGTTAATCAAAATCACTAAAGATAATGAAAATCATTTTAGTCGTTGACTTCTTTTCGATAGAAAACATCTTTTCTCAAATCATGCTACCGAGATAACCAGGCTACCCCTAAAGATATTTGCTTACAAATATGAATTGGTGGATTTTTATATTAGACAAGTGGGAGAATAAATTAAAACGATTGAAAAATCTTTAACGATATGAATTCCGGTAATATTTTGGCTCATGTATACTTTAGCACACCCACAATCTGGAAATGTTGCATTTTGGACTTTGTTTTTAATTTAATTCGCGATATTTTTGTTAACTCAATTCTCATATGGTATAATTCTCTTTTTTGTGGCTAAATTTTCATTATGGACCGATTTAATCGCGAATTAAATTAAAAACAAAGTCGAAAATGCAACATTGCCAGATTGTGGGTGTGCTAAAGTACTCTTGAGCCAATATTTTTTTAAAAGGAAAACCTTTAGCTCTTATTTTGGCTGGCGACAACTTCTCTTTGGCTGATAATGCTTTGAGTTCGATTGGCAAACCATGACAATCCCATCCGGGGACGTAGTGCACCCGCTGGCCATTTAAAACTTTTTCTCGGATGATTATATCTTTTAAAATCTACAAAGGACTAAAATTAATATCAAAATGTTCAAAAGGCAAGTGTCGGCAATACTTTATTGATGACATGTCCCACGTGAGGCTCTCCATTGGCATAGGGAGGTCCATCGTGTAGTACAAAGTCCGGACCCGGCAAATTACCACGTTGCCATCGATAGAGTTGATCAAATTCACATTTCTACAACAACTAAATGATAAATTAATAGTAAATAACTATTATTCGATATGTACTTCTTGAATTTTTCGATCATTATCCGCCCGTTTGGCTCCGCTTAACCTCAACGGAAATGTTGTTTTCGGCAAGATTAACGTGGCGGCATATTGATTTTTTGTGGTACTACCGTGACCGTAGTGTCTGACGAATAGATTTGTGATAAATCTATGCGAATTTTTCGAAAACATTTCCCTTTTCGCAAAGCGGGAAACGAAAAATGTTTCAACTATTTTCGAAAAAGATTTGGTTATGTAAACAATAGAAAAGTTGGTGAGTTTTGGTGATTTTTTTATTACGATTGGCCAACATGCATTTTCGACGAGTGTGATTGGTTGATTTTGTTTTAATGGCTGTGCTTCGGTAAATGTGACGTCTGATTTTTGAATTGACGTTTTTAATTGAAAAGAAAAAAAATTAATGAAGTTTAAATTACCCGACGTCCAACAATTGTGAAGCATTGTGATCGCCTAATTGATTTTGCGGAGCAAATCACATTGTTGCAATGGAATCGTCCAACTCGGCCGATTGGCAGCCGGATGCTGATCTTTTGGAGAAACTCATGGAGATGGGAATCGCAAAAATTGTCGCGGAAAATGTAACTATTTCACGTGGTTTTTTTTTTTGGGTGTTAGTATTTTTGATATTTTGTGGTTTTTAGGCGTTATTTTATACGGGAAATCGGTCAGCCGAGGAGGCGGCCTGTTATGTCTTTGACAATCCCGACATGGAAGTGGTTCCTTCGGTGTTCTTCAAGTTGCAGTCCAAGTCGAAAAATGCGCATCGGACCGAATTTGCACGGTTGGATCAAATGGGCGATGCGGGCGACGGTGATAGCGACGAGGAATCATATAAAATGGTTTTTGTAGTCAATACATCGTTAAATATGGGTGTAGGCAAAATCGCAGCTCAGGTAATATCGTTTTTCTCTCTTTGGCGTATTAAAAATCTTTTATTCATTTTATTCTTTGTGTTTTAGGTGGCACATGCCGCTGTTATTGCCTACAGAAAAATTCGAACTTCTGGAGGCGTTTCCAATGAATCTCTGGCAGATGGTTTAACGAAATGGGAAAACGATGGGTAGGTTTACGAAAAGCCATAAGAGGAAAGATTGCCTTTTATTAAAAACTTTCGTTATACCTGTAAAATATGTAAGGCATGCTTTAAAAGTTTTCTCGCCCAAAAATTATGTTATGTTCCTTGAAATTCACATTCTTTGTTAATTGCTATATGAATTTATTTTTAGGGAAAAGAAAATTGTTCTTCGGGGCGTTGATGAGGCGCATCTTTACGAATTGGAAGCGGCATCGTTGAGCAACGAAAATCTTTTCGTACAAATAGTTACCGATGCTGGTCACACCCAAGTCCCAAGCGGTTCTGTCACAGTCCTAGGAATTTTCGGACGAGAAAACATAATCGACCAAGTGACCGGACAATTACCATTGCTATGAGTGTTTCTCCCAAACATTTCACGAATACTATTCATACTATTTAAATTTAACAAACAGAAAAATTTACATTTAAGATTTAACAAGTAGTCGATTATACACGAAATAATAATGAAAAATTCACCAAATTAAAAAAAATAACTAAAAATAATATGTTTACTGTTAATCTATATAGTCATACAGTATAAAAAAAAAATCGGAAACAATTTTCCAATTTCGTAATGAGAAGAAAAAAAAATCAAAAGTAGATTAACGAGTTGTTGACTTTACAAAAACTAAAATTCATTCAACAAAATTAATTCGTTGAAAATTGCTTAAAAAATTTAGCTTTCGATTACGAGAAAATTTGATCTCTTGAAAAAGAAAAGATGTTCATTAAACTTTTAAACGATTGGTGTGTAATAATTTATTTAATTACTTGTCATTCTGTAGATTATAAATTGAGATACATTGAGAATCGGCTGTGCATTTTTTGAATTAAAAAACTAAAGAGAAAAAAAAAACCAGATTGTAGTTTCGAAAGGATCAAATTAGCTTGGAATTTTACGTTCTGTTGTTTCGTTTTATTGATTAAAGCTTTTGATGTTTAAAAAACAAAAGAGAAAAAAAAAAACAAATGAAGATCACAGAGATATCTTAAGATATTTTTATTATATATTGGTAACATTCAGAGGAATAATAATGTGTGAGACAGTGTAATTGTGTATATTTTTGTTAATTTTTTTTTTTATGATTTTTTTTTTTTATAAGAAATGCTTTTAAGTTATCGTTCAAATATAAATAAAATGTGGTAAAATTTTGTGGTTGTTTTTTTTTATTTGTGTGACGTCATTTACCAGTAAAACTGTAGGGTAAGATCGAGGTTTGCAAATTACACAGGTTGCTCCATTAGAAAAAAAAATGATGTCATACGAAGAATTTTGAAATTGATCAGTCTGAAGATATGTACGAATTTCTTCTGGATACGTCACGTAGCCATCATGAGAACATCTGTGTATTTTATAAACCTTGGGGCAAGACTACGATTCTTCCGGCGCCACGATGTTTTGAGACAGATTCTTGTAGGTCTCGACGAAAAAAAAAACGAAAATTACGAATACAATTTTTCGATATCGTGCTTAGTTTACGAAATATTGACCCCTAAAATATGGAGAAATTAATTGATCTTTTTCGCCTTTTTAAACGGATTCCTCATTTTGTGAAGTTACGGAGTGATCCAAACTACTTGATGACCACTGAAGAAGATTGCTTGGCAATCGAAATACGTAACAAATATTTTTGTTTGAACTTCTGCTCAAATTTATGTTTATGGTATGATTTTCAGATATTATTATATTAAATTATACTACATAAATTGGACCGCAATATATTCCATATATTGTATATACAGGATTCCTCATGGATTTTCATCAGGATTTTCATGAAAAAAAGGGTAAATTTTTACAACCATAGGTGCATCGATTGTTTATGCCACAAAGAAACATAAATAAGGGGTCCAGGGGCGAAGCCCCGTTGGGGGGTGGAGCCCCCCAAAAAACGAAAAAAATGAGATATTTATTTAATTTTCGCCTGACTGACTTGCGAATTAAATTAAAAACTAATTATTTTTGTGCCAAAAAAAAACTTTAAACAAGGATATCACGGGGCGAATTCTCGCTGAGAGTTGGGGAGCGTTGCCCATATCCAGCAATATTGCATTTTCGATTTTGTTTTTAATTTAATTCGGAAGTCAGTCAGGCGAAAATTAAATAAACATCTCATTTTTTTTCTTTTTTTGGGGGGTTTCACCCCCCAACCTCCATCGGGCCTTCACCCCTGGACCCTTTATATATGTTTTTTTGGCATAAACAATCGATGCAACATCCTGTGTATACAATATATGGAATATATTGCGGTACAATTTATGTAGTATAAT
The DNA here is from genome assembly GCA_958496175.1 of Sisyra terminalis. NCBI lineage: Eukaryota > Metazoa > Arthropoda > Insecta > Neuroptera > Sisyridae > Sisyra > Sisyra terminalis. Next base: position 60,458,633 of record OY292276.1, read on the forward strand.
TTAATATAATAATAATATATAACAATCATATCATTAACATAAATGTGAACAGAAGTTCAAACAAAAATATTACGTGACGTATTGCCCAGATACGTATTTCGATTGCCAAGCAATCTTCCTCAGTGTTCATCAAGTAAAAGTGGAAAAATTAATTGATTTTGTAGACCATTTTAGACGGATTTCTCAAGATTTTCATGGAAAACAGAGGTAAATGTTAACATCCATAGCTCCAGGATTACAGGGGCGAAATCCCGATGAGGGTTGGGGAGTGTCGCCCATATCTGTCAATATTTCATTTTCGATTTAGTTTTTAGTTAAATTGGCGAGTCTGTCAGGCCAAAATTAAATAAAAATCTCATTTTTTTCTTTTTTTTAGAGGGGCTTCGCCCTCCAGCCCCCACCAGGGCTTCACCCCTGGACCCCTTGCTTAAGTTTTTTTTTTTTCATAAACAATTGATGGAGCTACGAATGTAAATATTTATCATTTTTTTCATGAAAATATTGAGAAATCCGTTTAAAAAAGCGAAAAAGATTAATTAATTTCTCTATTTTTGGAGGTCGAAAAAAATTATTCGTAATTTTCGTTTTTTTTTTCGTCGAGATCTATAAGAATCCGTTATGACATCGTGGCGCCGGAAGAATCGTAGTATCCCTCAACATGGAAGTTTTGAACTATTTCATTATTTACTACTACCATACTGTAATATTAAGGGAGTATTCTAGTCTAGAGACATGAATTTCAGGTAATTTTTGAAGTGTCATAAAAAATAGCCAATTAATATTTTTAGCATCCATTTTTTTATCAGTTATTTATAAACATTTCAAGAATACAGAAAAAAATAAAAAAAGTTGAAAAATTTCAAAAACTAACAGCTGATGAAGTGGAGGGTCTCAAAAAATTGGCACGAATCTATACCCACGATTTCAACACTCCTAGTAATCTGACCCCAAAAAAAAAAAGATTATTAATCTAGAATAATGTCGCAATGTCTGGAACTACGGAAAAGTATGAAAAAAAAATTTGTTCACGAAATGGCGACTGTCTGAAAAAAAAAAAACAATTTTTGTACCACTTTTTTTGACGGTTTCGAATTTTTTAAAAATAGTACAAACCAAAATTTGGGGATGGGGATAGTCCCGGACATAGACAAGTCTATAAAGAAGACTGTAAAAATTTCAGGTAAATCGGTTCAGTAGAACCTGAGAAATTTCGAGAAAAACGCGTTTAAAGTTTTACGCGTTAAGTTTCAGGCAGCGTAATTGATAGAATAGTATGTATTACTTACATAACAAAACCACTATAACTTCGGAAATAATTTGAATTTTGAAAAATCCTTTTCGGAGGATATTTTTGAATATCTAAACTATCGGATTATGAAAAAAAAATTTTTTCGATTTTTTCAAATTTCTAGACTAGAATACCCCCTTAAGGCGACATTTTCCTCGGGAGTAGATAATCCTTTTTATCCATAGTGTGCTATATCTATAAAAGGAATCCTTACAAATTCTCTTTGGGATTATTTATTCGATGTATAATTGATCCAAAATGATCCTGGGACCTTCGGTCCCTTTTGCCCTTTTTTGACGATTCCAGCTTAAAAAAAATTGTCAAAATATGTTTACTGTTGAAAAAAATTCTTATCCCCTTAAAACCAATGGCTTAACCGGTCTAACGATCTTATTTCTATTTAAATTCCATTAAAATGATGACCACTATGCTTTTTTTTAAATAGTTGTTGAAAAACATGTGACATTTTTCGGAAAACTTACGTTGATTTTACAGTGATAAGTTAAATTATTTACCTAAATTAGTCCAATAAATGATTGTTTGTTGAATAATTAAAAGTTACATTCCGCTCATTTAAAATTTAAACATATACCATAGAGAGTTCATCGATATCTGTGCAGATGGCGCCACATGCCAGAGGGGCGTTTTTAACGTGCATGTAGTGGCGAGCGAGTGAAACGCCGAATGCGAAAAGCTTGTAACAAATGAGTGGCGTTAAGCTCAAGGCCGTAGCTGTCAGTGATGTTTTTCGCATTTTGGTGCAGATTTGCAGGTGTCTGTCGACAGCCTCTATCGCTAGTGGTGTGAATCGAAATTGTTGTTGGGAGCCAAAATAAATTTTGGGGCGAAACGGGGAAGAGCTGGAGAAATTGGCAGCGGAAAAGCGAGCTCGAGCCGTGTCTAGATTTTCCCCAGTAGCAGTTGCACACGGCGCCAGCGACGGCAGGGGGTGGCTCTCGCGAGCCGTTTTCGAAATTCACGCGGTTGCCCACACGCCGGCCATGTTCTCCGTGTCTTCGGCTCACCAGCTCCTCCACCAGCCAACGCCGTCTTCTGCTGTTTCGTGCCGGTCTTTCTCGAGCCCCACGTCCTGCGAGTGAACACCGGGAGTTTGACACGCCCCACGCACACGCCATCTCCAGCACCCAGCAGCCGCTGGAAAACATCCTGGAGCAACTCTCGTTCCTATCTCAACCATAAGCAATAAACCAAAACTTCCCTCTTTCGGCACTAAAACGAAAAAAAAAATAAAAAAAACAAATAAAATCCGCGATCCCATCGGGTGCTGCTACCAGCGCTCCAGGTGCATGTGTGAATCAGTGCGAGTAAATTTACGTTCATGTTTCACGCAAAACATTAAAAACATCTGAATGAAAACAATCGTTGTGTTTTGTTTCCAATTGTGCTAAACAATTCTTTTTTTTTCCCCATTCATTGATTTAACCAAACAAACGCCTAAATCATGGCCGAGGACGAAGTTCTATTCGACGATGTTTACGAGCTCTGCGAAATTATTGGAAAGTAAGTTCTCAAACACTTAATATATTTATCCTTCACCATGCCCCCCCCCCCTGCCAACCAACCACCAAAAGCCAAAGGGAAATTGATCTCGGAAACTATAACCAAATTACTCACACTACCCCAATTTCAGAACTGCAAAACCCAATTACTATGGAAATTATCACACTAATCAACCCCATGCAATCCGCTAAAATTAAATTTCATGCATTCGACCAAAAACGATAGTCACTTGTTTGGCGTGTGGTGGTCGTAAACAATTGCATGCATCCCCCACATCAATTGTTTTGTTTATTTAATTTTATTGTCAGTTGAATTAAAAGTGAGCGCATTCATTATTCAATGTTTTGTTTTTTACAAAACAACGAAAAAAAAAATGCAAGTCGTGTTATATTTTATCAATAAAGCTTCGAACGAGGAGGCTATTAGCCTACTTGTTTTAATTAAAAAAAAAAAGCTCGACACAAAATGAAAAAAATGAATATATTTGAGGTTAAAAGTGCAATCAACTCTCTTGTTTTGGTCTTTTGTTTTTATTGCAAAATTCAATTGTAAATTAAAGGTAATTTTTTTTTTTTTTTGAATATTCAGTAGCTTCAGGTGTGTGGGTTTAAATTTAAAGCAATTTTTGCATGGCACAATGTTTCGAGATTAATATTGTTCTATATAAACAAAATCTAACGTCTTCCAGGTTAGTAACTTCCTAGTGCTAAAACAATTGATTTTTTACGTTATTCTTTTATTAGGTATGTAAATAAATTAGTCCCTTTGCTAATAGAATAGGTTTATCGTATAGCAAATGTAGAACATTAGCAATACTCAAATGTATATTATATTTTTTTCGCTGACTGAACAGTTATACTGTGTATACAATATATAGAATATATTGCGGTCCAATTTATGAAGTAAAATAATATATAAAAATCATACCATAAACATAAATTTGAACAAAAGTTCAAACAAAAATATTTCTTACGTATTTCGATTGGCAAGCAATCTTCCTCAGTGGTCATCAAGTAGTTTGGATCACGTCGTAATTCGAATCGATTTATCGAAAATATAGAAAAATTCAATAATTGGCCATTTATACAAAATTTAATCCTTTGATATCATAACCATATTTTTTATATATTATTATATTAAATTATACTACATAAATTGGACCACAATATATTCTATATATTGTATACACAGTATAATTGTTCAAAATCAGCGAAAAACTCTTATTTTAATTAATCCTTTGAATTTACTTAAAAACTAAAGAAACAAAATATGCTTAACGCACTTCAATTTTTTTTTGTCATTAACTAAAATGATTTAAGTTGGCCTTGCATGTTAGCATGTTTCTTCAATTGTTATTCTCATAAAAAAGATAATTTCTAAATTTTCCTTCTGATAAATGTCAAATTTTCAAAACTTAAAATCCCCGTCTAGGAACATTAGTTACTAAAAACAAAACAGCGCCGCTAATAAACAATTGAATTGCGTTTTTTTGTTTCATTAATTGTGTGACATTTTGGGATTTTCTTTTCGACTTTTCTATATGAAAATCAGTGATTTGGTGAAAATTTTTTGGTGAAAATGTAAAGGAAAGTGGACTTTAATGTTTTCGGTTAATATTTTGGTGTGTACGTATTTCGATTGCTTTGTGAATCATCTCAAAGCAATTACGGAGTGATCCAAACTACTTGATGACCACTGAGGAAGATTGCTTGGCAATCGAAATACGTAACAAATATTTTTGTTTGACCTTCTGTTCAAATTTATTAAATTAATATTATTATATTAAATTACATACTAGATAAATTGGACCGCAATATATTCCATATATTGTATACACATTACATAATATTATTTATTTTAAGTAGGATAGAGGGGGAGGGTATCACCGTAATGTGACATCGTGTGACAAGGAGTAGGTGGGGGGGGGTCAAAAGCTTTGTGACGTCACATGTTCAAATTTAAACTACTAAAACACGAAATTTATATGTGAATAAAAAATTTAAAAATTCCTAACTACCTAGTCGTTTTTTCTTTTTTTTATCAGAAATAATTGACTTTATGTTGATTTTATTGAAGATTGTTTAATAAAAATAAGAAAAAAAATTAAAACAACTGTTTTCTTTTGATTATTTTTTTAAATACATGTATAAGTTTGAAAAATGTGTGACGTCACATCAGGGGGGAGGGGGTTCTAAAAATGTGACAACCTGCGACAAGAACGGGGTGAGGGTAGGGATTTTAAAGTTCTAAAATTGGTGTGACGTAATTTATGGATGGCCCCTTAATATGAAGTAGATGATGTTATTGTGATTTATATTGTGTACTTCATATTAAGGTAATTTAACAGGTAATTTAATTAGTAATGTTTTGAAGGATTTTATTTAGAAGCTATATTATATTTAGAAGCCTGTTGAAGGTCTAATAAAAGACCGAAACGTTTTACTAAATTAATAATTAGTATATGGATCTACATCCTTTCATGTCCACTATCCTACTAAAAATAAATAAAATTATTGGTCAAGTTTCAATTTACAATTGCTTGACACCAACTTCAAAAACTTACGATTTTATCTTTGTTAATTATTTGATTTATATATTATAAAAAAAATGGGCTCAAGTCCATTTTAGCACACCCACAATCTGGCAACGCATTTTCAACTTTGTTTTTAATTTAATTCGCGATTAAATCGGTCCATAATGAATACTTAGCCTCAAAGAGAGAATTATACCATATTAGAATTAAATCATCAAAAAAATCGCGAATAGAATAAAAAAACAAAATCGAAAATGCAAGGTTGCCAGATTGTGGGTGTTCTAAAATGGAGTTGAACCAAAAAATGTTTATATTAACATACAGGGTACCTCTGTAAGTTGACCAAAGAATATTAATCAAAATCACGTGAAAGCATTTGAAATTGTTGTAAAATATTTATTAATATATATATTTTTTTTTGTAGGGGGCCTTTTAGTCTTGTTCGAAGATGTATTCATCGCCAAACAGGACAACAATTTGCCGTAAAAATCGTCGATGTAGCCCGATTTACGTCCAGTCCTGGACTTAGTACGTCTGGTAAGTTTTTCTTTTTTTTATACTTTTTTTTCCCAATAAAAATTGAATGATTTACTGAAAAAAAGTATTAATCAATGCTGCAACATATTTGTTTCAAAACTTTATCCTTTCTAAGGCCATGGTCCCATGGTTCTGGGTCCATATTTTATCTTAAGTCTTATATGGTGCTTCTTGACCAATTCAGAACCCAATTTAAATTTTCAAGTTTAGTATTCCAATAACACGTGGAGCAATTTTCTGACGAAAATTCGCTTTTTCCTTGATCTTATTTTATAAAAAAATCTCAATCAATTTTGCTTGCCAGGCTATAAAGCATAGGGATTTAACCTCCGGAATTGTCCACTTTTGAGATATAAATTTCACATCTGGCTCCTATGGATAGTGGCTTTTAGATATATCACTTCCATTTCAAATCCTTTGCTATTCTTTCAAAAAATGTACCTAAAAATATTTTACGAATAATTAATTTAAAAAATGTTCATGGAAATTACAATTTGGAGTAAACATAATGCTTATATGATAGGAGAAAATGTTATCATGCATATTATACAGTGACATTGGGAATTGAAGTTTTGAATTTTTCCCATATTTCTTTCTTTATTGTTTGTTATTCGATGTAATGTTATTTTAAACGTTTCTGACATAATATGACTTTGAGGCATTCGCTTTAAGAGGAAATAAAATATAAAAGTTTATAGCCAACATTTTTCATTCGCTAAATTGATCGAAATTCAAGTTATGTACTTATGCAGTCAGTGGGTGGGATTTTATGACATTTACAATTTTTAAAGAATTTCACTATTTTTTAATGAATAGGGATTGATTTTAGGATCGGATTTATATTCCAGGCTGTAGCCTATGGGCTCGTACTATTCATTTACTTAATTACACTAATATAACTTAATACTTAATATAAGGTCATAAAATTTATACAAAGTTGCTATTTATGTAAAAATTGCATAATTTTTACGTTATTTAAATTTTTACGATGTTATTGCGTTTACCATACGAACTCACGTGTGTATCGCTGGTAGTATACTTACTAGGGATTGCGGTATTTCCAATACCAGCATTTTAAGCCATTTATCCAATTCTGAAAATTTCATGGATTTTATATTTTTAACATATTTTTTTTTAATTTTAATTAAATAACTTAGGACCTGTAAAAAATATCAAAAACTTCTATAGAGATAAGTTATAGGAAAAAAAGTGCTCTACAAAAAATGTCTTATAAAATTTTCTCATATAATTAGTAGTTGCGTCAAAAAATTGAAAAAATATTAAAATTTCTCTTTAGTTCAACTTTGATCTCGAATAACTTTTGAAGGAATAAATATATCCAAATCTTGTCGGAGACCTTTTTTGTAGATCGTTCAATTTCTTACAAGAATACACTTTGGTTATTCCGAAACATTGTCACTAACGTGAGCTATAAAATTCCAAAGTGCAAGAGAATATTGTTCCCATGTTATTTAAATGGAAAATCGAAATTTGCGATGCGGCACCTTTTAATATTAATATTAAGAGCTTAAACTTTCTCAGGATTTTTTTTTTGTAGTTCCCAACAATATTTTCGATATAATTAAGAAAAAAAAATCATCATTTTTTTTGAAGCAGTCGATATTTCAATATTTTGTAGAATTTTTTAAAATTATTTCCACAATCATATTGGTTTTTATGTCACTCGAACGGGTGCAATTAATTGGGCTGTAAATAGAAAGTTTAATTTAAAAAATGTCTTTTTATAAATACAATGAGTTTAAAAATGAAATAAAAAATACTAACCAATTCGAATTGGATCAAGTATATAGAAAATTTCCTTTAAATTTTTAATCCATAAATCTTTCCACAATCAGAAAAGTTCAGTAGAATTATCGAAAATGATAACACTTGTGTTGATAGGGAAAAGCAATTGTCTTTTGAATAAAAATTAGAGTTATTGATAACTAAAAAAATTCAACAAATTAAAATACAATATAGAAATCAGTTATAACCATTTTCCGTCCGACAGTATTCCATATATTTTTGGATATGAAGAATTTAGAAGTAAATACCTGGAAAAATATATCGTGCCTTGCTAATAGTACCACCAAATAGCGGAAATGCAGCTTTTAGACATTTAAATACATATGATACTTGCTATTCCTTTTATTTTTTATGATTCTTACTACTTATACCATTACTATTTATTAATTATAAATGTTTTTTTGAGATATTTACTCTCTTTACAAACCCTTGTGGTTCCTTTTTTAAAATTCCTTCTATCGGTATTAAAACTAGTATCTCGGCATTAAAATCTAAAAATATCAGTATTAAACTTTTGGTCCGGTATTGCACATTATTAATACTTACTATGGTTTTATGGTACTATGGTTTTTGGAGGTTGCATGCAATTTACAACTTAATTGCCTTTTAATATGTATTTTCTAATATTTATATACCTATGTCGATCAATCTACAACAGAAATATGTTCAATTTGTAATTTATACGTAATTTATGCGATTTTAAAATCCAAATCCAGTAGCACCAGGTATGTACTGGTTTAATTATAACCGCAAAAATATTTCAATTAATTACATTGAATCCATTGATTTTTGTCCGATTTTTCCATAAACATGTTAATATTTTCATTAATTTGCCCAATATTTGTCCCTAAAATGAATAATAAATGATTAATATTGTAAATTTTTATTAATATTCTCTTACCCGACCACATGGAAAATCATAACCTTAACAAAATGAAAAATGAAGTTAAATATACTTTCATGGGCTGTAATTAAGGAATAACATAGATCAACATAATAAAAGATATTGGAACATTGTCGACGAGGAATAAAAGTGTGGATATTTATTTCGGATGTGAGGTTATATTCAACTGGTTTCCTAAATCAATGGGGAATATCTAGTTTATCTTTGTTTAAAGCATTTAATTCTCTATAAACTTAACTTTATTTAACTACGTCAAACACATGTTGGTGTTAATGGCGTCTGAAAATAAGGAAATAAGTTTGAGGTATAATTCCTTGGCAGGATTTTGATAAATAAAGGAATTTAGTAATTATTTTCAATTGAATTTAATTAAAAAAAAATGTGAAATTGTTACATAGTTATTGATAGTTATTAACTGGCAACTTATTATTGCACTTGACGTAGTTTTATCAAGGAACTGATATGATTATGAAATATTTCCAAATGACATTTTAAGGTGTCAAATAATCATCGATAATGATCAGGTAAAGTTATGTAAGGATCTAAAATGACTTTTTAATGCAAGGAATTCCATTAATGTTGGTAACATTGTAGTTTGGTTCTCCCCATGTAACTTCAACCGAAGACGGTGCAAAGTCGTCCAGCATTTTTTGCAAATTATCGCAAATCCATGGATTGTCGGATAAATCAATGCGGGCCAGATGTTTTAGACTTCTCAAAAGGGTTGGAACATTCAAATCAGAGAGCAAATTTTGCGCCAAATATAATTCATGAAGCTTGGGTGCACCTTTGAGCACCGTTGGATCGAATTTGGTTATTTGGTTACCGCTGAGTTGGAGCTGGATTAGAGCGTCGCATTGGAAATCGGCCACGGTTGTAATTTGGTTGAAGTTGAGATTTAATTGTTGAAGATTTTTGGCTTGGTAGCACGATTGCGTTGATGTTAAATTGTTGTATTGGAGTTTTAGATCAGTTAAGTAGACATACTCGTCGAAGAGGTCATCGTACATGGTGGCGATTTGGTTCTGGGAAAAGTCCAAGTACATGACCCGTTCCGCTCCGATTAATTTATAGTAGGATGTGATGGATCTAAGGGACCCGCCGCTGAGATCCAACTGAAGTAATTGATCCACTCCGAGGAATGCTTTCGTTTGAATTTCCCGAAGATTTGAACCACTAATCATGACGATGTTTAATTGAGGTGCACCCACGATCACACCCGATTCCAATTGAACCAATCGACTGTTGAAAATTTGAAGGGAACCAAGTTGAGTTAAATTCATGAAAATTTTCGGTTGAATCGATTCCAGAGGAACGTTGTTAAACTCCAACATTTGCAATGGGATTCCCGTGAAGATGTCCGTGTCGAGAGTGGTAAAAGGACAGTGATCAAAAGTCAACGACGCCAATTGTGTGAACATTTTAAACGTGTGCGGCACAAATGATGTGATTTCGGTTTCCAGAAAATAAATCATGAAAGTTTGACTGGCCATTCCAGCTGAAAATTCGGTCATGTCTAATTGGCCAACCTGGCCTCCGTTCCAGGTCAAATCGGTGGGGACTTGATCTGCCGGAAAATTTTCATAGTACCTTTGCACTTCTGCCGTTGTGGTTCCGTTGCACACTGTTTGGTTGTACGACGTAGTGCATCCCGAATTATCGTTGAAATTGTCGATTTTTGTGGCAATTGTCGCCACCTGGACGGCGACTAGAAGCACGACAATTTGTTTCATTTTTCCCGTGCAAAGAAATCCTACGAACTGAATTGAAGTTTTCATTATTTTGCCTTTTTTCAACCTTTTTGATTTTTCCTATCAATTTTTTTATCTTACATGATATCGTTATCTGAAAAAATAATAGAATTTCTATCAAAAAATTGGATGACAATTTTTTTTTAAGTTTATAAAGTATTTTAAAAGTAGAGGACCCGGTGAACTTTATACCATTTAAAATTGAATTGCGAAAATTAATTGATATGGATATAATAAAATACGCATACCTACGCTTAATTATATCAAATTAAGTGCATTTTCTAAATATATATTTTATTTTACCTCGAAATTGTATTATTTTTTCGACCTATTCCCACCTAAGGTCGCCATTAGTCAAGGGACTAGATCAGAGTTCCCCAAACTTTTTTGTGTCGTAGACCCCTTGCCATGTTTTTCCGTGTTGGGTAGACCCCCTACTTACCTGATATTGATTTCCTGTAAATTTCTAACTGCAGTGAAGTTTAGTATTAAAACCTTAATGTAAAAACATAGGTACTTTTATAACTTCATAGGTACTTTTATAAATAATGTGTATGTCTTGATATTATAAGATAGTATGATGTAAGTAAATAGGTACTATCAGTGTATGTGTTGAGATCCACTAACGTGGACCCCCAAATTTTTTTTCGCTGACGTAGACCCCTTGCAGGTTGTCACAGACTCCTAGGGGTCGATATAGACCACTTTGGAAATCACTGGACTAGATGCTTATTGAGAATGTTTTTTATCTTTTAACACTTCAGCACATAATTAAGGTGGTTCACCTTTCTGAATAATTGCAATGTTGCTTTTTGAATAGGCTACAATGATGTCCCAATCTTATTCTGGTAATTATTTTCATCCTTTCTGTGCTATAGTGGGGATTTAACCATAATTTTAATTTACCGATAGCTAGGCTATATTAAAGGCTCTGGAAAAACCACAGATCACCTCTAAATGGATCTAGGAGTGCAATAAATCTTTACAACCCTGACTAAACTTGGGATAGGAACCTTGGGATAATGAAAAGGCTGACGCCCTTGTCCGGAAAGGATCTCAATCATTCTTCACCAGGTCTACAGCTTGTACGTGGAGTTACAAGATCGACAGGAATGGATTTTCAAAAACCACTGCATAAAATGGAAAAACACTACCGGGCAAAAGTACAGTTAAAAAGTGATGGGAAAGTCATCACAGAAATACTTGATCTTACACGGAAACAGTAGCGGGTCTTATAACCCCGACCACTGTGGAATAAAAGAGCACCTCCATACAATGGAATTGCATATGGATGACCCAAAATGCCGGTTTTATCAAGAAAAAGATGCACCGGTTATGACGTTATAAGGAAATGTGGTATTTTGAATCAAAAGACTTCTAAATCTAAGAAGGAAGGACATCAAAACGCTGGTAGGCCTACCGACAGGACACTGCAATTTGAGGAAACATCTCCAAACTATAGGGAAGAACACAGTGGCGTGGAAGATGAAACTGCCTTTGACTGCCCAGCCATGACTCAAAGTCGTCTCAACTCGCTTGGTCCACCCGGACATAAGCTGGGGAACATACACAGAGATCCCGTTGACTGGATTCTGCTAAGATTTATATCAGAAACAGACCTGACCAACTGGAACTGAAATTAAACTGGGGCGCAATAGTCCTTGTAGGACGCAGCGCAGGAGAACTCTCATGAGAGGCCCCCAGATCAAAGGAAAAAAAAGAAGGTACTTCGAATGAATGGAACTATGAAGAACAGTCCTGGAACTGAAATTGTCGGAAAGCACCTGGTGCGACGAGTGCTGCTTGGTCTTCATTATGTGAAGTAGGGACCCAATAAGCACAATACTCCTGGAAGTTGCAGTGTTAAGACTCAACTAACCACCAGTGGCGTAGCTAGATAACCAAGGACCCTGGAGCAAATTAAAAAATGGGGCCCCACTGCTATGTAAACTGATTAGGTTTTATCAAATAAAAATATGAAATTACCAAATACTTTAAAAATGCTAAGCTACTTAAGGTCTTTTTTGTGCACTGCAGGGCAGGTAATAAAAATATTAAATAGTACCAACATAAAGTACAATTAATACTTGGTGTAGGTTTGGCTAATAAACACGAAATAGGAGAAGATTCAAGGGTTTATTATATAAAGGTCTGCCCTACCAACTGACTAAATATCAATTATATTTACAATTTTTTCCCAGCTTTAGTGTCCGCAAAAGTATCAATAACTTCGTTCAAATCCAGGCTTGATGCAGTTTTGTTTTCAATTGCTATTAGCGATAAATATCGGAGTCGAGTTTGGCACATATTACTTCTTAAATAATTTGTTATTATTTTTAATTTTCTGCTGCAGAAGTGACAGGAATTGTAAAGAATAATAACATTGCTGTAAATACTTCCGTTAGGTGGCATTCTAGCACTCCATATTTGCTCATTATTTCCTTAAATAATTGGTGAAATTCCAACTGAATTTCCAAAAGTTCAGTTCGATCGAGATTTCTGGTAAGGATTCGAGGGCCCCGGGGCACTGCCCCGCCTAGCTCCTAGGTGGCTACGCCACTGCTAACCACATCCTGGAAAACCCAAGTTAATCAAAAAAAAAAGAAGAAAAAATATAGATAATTTCGTTGATAATATTTACCATGGATTATTCTATAAATAGTCAAAAACTATTTTCTTTTGGTTTGTGAAGGAAATTAAGTCAGAGATCAGTACAAGATTTAAGAACATTTTTGTTATAATAAAAGTTCCAAATCCTTGCCTACACTTACAGTTTGTAATGGTACTATGGTTTTTGGGGGCCGCATGAAAGTTACTACTTAATTGCCTTTTAATATGGTATATATTTTTTAATATTCATATTCCTAAGTCGATTAATTTACAACAAATATGTTCAATTTGTAATTTATGCATCCATTGGAGTATGGCAACGCCCTTTTGAGGCAATTACCCCAAGTTCATTAGCACCAGATATTTCCGTACTGGTTTGATTATAACCGCAAAAATATTTCAATTAATTACATTGAATCCATTGAATTTTATCGGTGTTTTTCCATAAACATGTTAATATTTTTATTAACTTGCCCAAAATGTCCCTTAAAAATGAATAATAAATTATTAATATTGTAAATTTTTATTAATATTCTCTTACCCGACCACATGGAAAATCATAACCTTAACAAAATGAAAAATGAAGTTTATTTTACTTTCATGGGTTGAAATTAAGGAATAACATAGATCGACATAATAAAAGGTATTGGAACATTGTCGTCGAGGAATAATAGTGTGGATATTTATTTCGGATGTGAGGTTATATTCAACTGGTTTCCTAAATCAATGGGGAATATCTAGTTTATCTTTGTTTAAAGCATTTATTTCTCTATAAACTTAACTTTATTTAACTACGTCAAACACATGTTGGTGTTAATGGCGTCTGAAAATAAGGAAATAAGCTTAAGGTATAATTCTTTGTCAGGATTTTGATAAATAAAGTAATTTAGTAATTAAGTTCAATTGAATTTAATTAAAAAAAATGTGAATTTTTTTACATAGTTATTAACTGGCAACTTATTATTGTATTTGACGTAGTTTTATCAAGGAACTGATATGATTGTGAAATATTTTCAAATGACATTTTAAGGTGTCAAATAATCATCGATAATGATCAGGTAAAGTTATGTAAGGATCTAAAATGAGTTTTTAATGCAAGGAATTCCATTAATGTTGGTAACATTGTAGTTTGGTTCTCCCCATGTAACTTCAACCGAAGACGGTGTAAAGTCGTCCAGCATTTTTTGCAAATTATCGCAAATCCATTGATTGTCGGATAAATCAATGCGGACCAAGTTGGTTAGAGTGGTCAAAAGAGTTGGAACATCCAAATCGGACAGCAAGTTTTGTGCCAAATATAATTCATGAAGTTTGGGTGCACCTTTGAGCACGGTTGGATCGAATTTGGTTATTTGGTTACCGCTGAGTTGGAGCTGGATTAGAGCGTCGCATTGGAAATCGGCCACGGTTGTGATTTGGTTGAAGTTGAGATTTAATTGTTGGAGATTGTTGGCTTGGTAGCACGATTGCGTTGATTTCAAATTGTTGGATTGCAGGTTTAAATCGGTCAGGTAGTCATATTTGACGAAGAGGTCATCGGGCAAGGTGGCGATTTGGTTGTGGGAAAAGTCCAAGTACATGATTCGTTCCGTTCCGATTAGTTGATCGGAGGATGTGATGGCAGTGAGAGATCCACCACTGAGATCCAATTGATATAAGCTATCCACTCCGAGGAATGCTTTCGGTTGAATTTCCCGAAGATTTGAACCACTAATCTGGATGGTGTTTAGTTGAGGTGCCACCGCGATCATAGCCGATTCCAGTTGAACCAATCGGCTGTTGAAAATTTGAAGGGAACCAAGTTGAAACAAATTCGTGAGAATTTTCGGTTGAATCGATTCCAGAGGAACGTTGTTGAACATCAACATTTGCAATGGAATTCCCGTGAAGATGTCCGTGTCGAGAGTGGTAAAAGGACATTGATCAAAAGTCAACGAGGCCAATTGTTTGAACATTTTAAATGTATGCGGTACAAATGCTGTGATTTCGGTTTCAGTGAAACAAATCAGGGCGGTCTGACGGGCCGTTACAGCCGGAAAATCGGTCAGGTTTAATGTACCAACCTCGCCTCCGTTCCAGGTCAAGTAGGTGGGGACCTGACCTGCCGGAAAGTTTTCATAGTACTCTTGCACTTCCGCCGT
This sequence comes from Sisyra terminalis, assembly GCA_958496175.1. Classification (NCBI taxonomy): domain Eukaryota; kingdom Metazoa; phylum Arthropoda; class Insecta; order Neuroptera; family Sisyridae; genus Sisyra; species Sisyra terminalis. The sequence goes on from OY292276.1 coordinate 60,473,724, forward strand.
TGTGGTTCCGTTGCACACTGTTTGGTTGTACGACGTAGTGCATCCCGAATTGTCGTTGAAATTGTCGATTTTTGTGGCAATTGTCGCCACCAAAACGGCGACTAGAAGTACCAGAATTTGTTTCATTTTTCCCGTGCAAAGAAATCCTACGAACTGAATTGAGGATTTGATATTTTGGGAATTTTTGACTCTTGAGTTTTCCTATCAATTTTTTTATCTTAAGTGATACAGTTATCTAAAGAATATAAGGATTTCTATCCAAAGATTGGATGGATTTTTTTTGTAAATTATTCTTGTATCTAACTTTATGTCCATTGCATCTACCTGCTTCCAGCTTGTATCTGGTGAAGGTCTTCTGATCCAGAATAGGGGCCGTTCATAAAATACGTCACGCTCAAATAAGCTTTTTCTGACCCCCTTCCTCCGCATTGTCACGCTGTGTCATACTTTCTGTGTGAAATTTTTGGAAATATTTCGTCACAAAACTAAGACCCCTCCCTGAATATGATAAATTTCAATTAAAAGTACACAAATTTCTATATATTTAATATTTACTAAATACGAAATGAATGACTTTTTATCATAATAAAAATTGAAAAAGAGAAATAGTCGAAAGACCCTCCGCCCCCTCTGTCACATCTTGTCACACTCAGCAAGACCCCTTCCCCCCACTTGTATGGGAACGTATTTTATGAACGGCCCTATAAGTAATTCTTCTTGTTCTTCTTCCAGTTTTCATGTATCCTTTATATTTTGATGGATTGGATCAATAGTGAAGAAGGATTAGAAAAAGGGGAATAAGAGGTTGTTGATTAATGGAATAGGATTAGTGTTTCGAACGTCTAAATTTTTTTTTACTTATAAAGGAAATTATGCCAGAGGGCGATAAAAGAAGGAAAAACAGTTTTGATAAAATTTGTTGGTTACTTTGGTGATTCATCAGATCACGCAGTGGCTGAGCCATCCAGTACTCTTTAATAACCAGTAAGGATTGCTTGGCAATCGAAATACGTATCTGGACAATAGATGAAAAAATTATGTTTATAGTTTACTTTTGTGAATTATTTTGTGATTTATCACATAATTCATCACATTGCTGAGCCATCCAATACTATTTAATAACCTGTAAGGATTGCTTGGCAATCGAAGTATGTATCTGGACAATAGATGAAAAATTATGTTTACAGTTTACTTTTGCGAATTATTTTGTGATTCATCATATAATTCATCACATTGCTGAGCCATCCAATACTATTTAATAACCAGTAAGGATTGCTTGGCAATCAAAATACTTATCTGGGCAATAGATGAAAAAAATATGTTTATAGTTTACTTTTGTGAATTATTTTGTGATTTATCACATAATTCATCACATTGTTGAGCCATCCAATACTATTTAATTACCCGTAAGGATTGCTTGGCAATCGAATTACGTATCTAGGCAATAGATGGAAAAATTATGTTTATCGTTTACTTTTGTGAATTATTTTACATACCTAAAAAAACCATCATATATTTTATAGATTGTACAAAATTTTGATATTATCCCGATTCGGTGATTTTCGTTGTTAAATTTTCCCGAAAAATCAGAAAAATTAATAACAGTAACGTCCAAATTTGATGTCCCATTTTCCAAGGAGGAAAGACTAATTTCCATTGGATGTATTTTTAATTTTCAAGTGCTTCGCACTTTATATCGCGAAATTGACTTTGGAGTTAAACGCAAAAAAAAAAAATGAAAGTCTAAAAAGTTGGACTTCATTTGTCTTAATTTTAGAACACTTTCAAAGTCAAGTGGGCTTATCGGGAAACAAATTAGATAATTTAGTTGAACAAAAATTGGTGAAATTAAATTATTTAAGATTTTCATTGAAAATTTATTGAAAACGAGGTAAATGCCTAACTCACCCCTTTTATCATCGGCTAAAAACACCCCTGGTGATATCGCCCCCGTTAGAACCCATTGCTATCCTATAGCGCAGTGGTCGGGGAACTTTTTTAACCATTACCCTAAAATATTTTCCGTAGGTCGATATTACCTCCCCACCCCCATTCTGAAAAGAAAACAATCAATATAAATTTTAAATAAGCATTATTTATTAAATTCCCTATTACCCAAAAAAAAAAAAATAATTTTTATCCCACTTGGGGTACATTTACCCCAATTCCTCGACCGCTGCTATAGCGATTAGCCAACAAAATTGTAAATTGTTTCATTTGTGATAAATTTTTTCGATTTTCTATGGATTAGCAAAAATTTTTTTTTCGGAAAATTCCAATTATAAAATTTTGTTGCCTTATCAATATCGGGGGCCCATTGGCTTCGATTTTAGAACATAACCATCAGATAACAATACTAAATGATAGAACAAATGATGAATTACTCTATTCCCCACTTCACAACGTTCCATTGTTTGCAAACAACAAAAACAGTTGCTCTCCTAATCCGGTACAACTTAATTAATAGTTTATGGTGTGATCAAGTAGCCGCTGATTTAAAAGACAAAAAAACAAAAAAAAAATACCACAACAGTCTTTTGTTTTGTCTAGTCGATCTCAATTTCCCACGTATCGAGAGACCAATCGACTGTCAACTGTCATTAATCTAACATCCCCAAACAATAAACTTCCGCAACCATAATTAATTAATGACGTTTATACTCAATTGAAAACAAACATTCAACATACCCCACCCCACCCCACCTCCCACCCGCCAGATATCGAACAAAACCCTTATAATTAGTAAACAATTAAAATCAAATGGGCTACGACACAAACAGTTGAACCAACGATTGCCATTCATTACTGTGTATACAATATATGGAATATATTGCGGTCCAATTTATGAAGTATAACAATATATAAAAATCATGCCATAAACATAAACTTGAACAGAAGTTCAAACAAAAATATTCGTGACGTATTACCCAGATACGTATTTCGATTGCCAAGCAATCTTCCTCAGTGGTTATGGAAGGAAGGTGTACACTCCCCTCCATAACCACATCGCAAAAAGAGAAAGGCACGATTTATAAATTGAGGTCAATCCGTGGTTGTTTTGTGAATCATCACAAAGCAGTTACCAAATGATCCAAACTACTTGATGACCAGTGAGGAAGATTGCTTGGCAATCGAAATACGTAACAAATATTTTTGTTTGAACTTGTGTTCAAATTTATGTTTATAGTATGATTTTTAAATGTCACGAATTTATAAAATAAAAAACGGACTACAAACGCAATTCAATGGTGTATTAGCGACACTGTTTTGTTTTTCGCCAACTTAATAAAAGTCACTAACTAATGCTACTAGACGGGGATTTTAAGATTTGAAAATTTGACATTTATCAGAAGGAAAATTTGGAAATTACTATTTTTATGAGAATAACAATTGAAGAAACATGCTAACAAGCAAGGCCAACTTAAATCATTTTATTTAATGACAAAAAAAATTGAAGTGCGTTACGCATATTTTGTTTCTTTAGTTTTTAAGTAAATTCAACGGATTAATTAAAATACGAGTTTTTCGCTGACTTTAAACAGTTATACTGTGTATACAATATATAGAATATATTGCGGTCCAATTTATGTAGTATAATTTAATATAATAATATATAAAAAATATGGTTATGATATCAAAGGATTAAATTTTGTATAAATGGCCAATTATCGAATTTTTCTATATTTTCGATAAATCGATTCGAATTACGAAGTGATCCAAACTACTTGATGACCAGTGAGGAAGATTGCTTGGCAATCGAAATACGTAACAAATATTTTTGTTTGAACTTCTGTTCAAATTTATTTATTTATTAATTTATTTATACTACATAAATTGGACCGCAATATATTCTATATATTGTATACACAGTATAACTGTTCAGTCAGCGAAAAAATTTTATTTTGATTGCCATTCATTAGTTTTAGTGTTTTTTTTTTTTTTTTTTTTTAAATCATACTTGAACACTTATTTATCAAACAAGTGCAAATCGATTTATCTAACAAATGATAGTGAATACGGTAATTGTTTTAGAAACTTTGACCATGGCAAGCTTAAGATAAGGCCAGGTAATCTGAAGTTTTGTTTGATTTACGTAAAGAATTTTGGTTTTAAAATGAAATCAATCGATGCCATTTGGTTTAATTGATCGATTGAAGTCGTTTGGATCAAATCGGAAACGTTTTTTTTTTTTTTACTAAAATGAAATTTTTGATCGTGTTGGCTGTGCTATCGGCCATTGCGCATACGCAAGTCAAAGCCACCTGCAATCAATCAGGGGCGACCATTACGTGTTTGCAATCGAATCCGGATGAAATTCAAACTTTTATCAATAATGCCCAGGATTTTACCACGCTAGTGATCCACGACAGTAATTTGGTGACGTTCAATTCGGATTTAATTCCGGCCGTGCCGGCTCGGGGCGTTTTAACGTTGGATATCAGCCAAAACAATATCGTATCGTTCGAGGCGACCGCTTTGCGGTATTTGATTAATTTGGCCGAATTTTATGCGTCGAATAATTCGATTTCAACGATTGCGAAAAATACGTTCCAGACAAATGACGTGTTGACGTTGATTGATCTATCGATCAATCAAATCAGTACGATCGATAAGGGGGCGTTTATTGGCCTGGCCAAATTGAAAACGGTTAATTTGTCCAAGAATCAGTTGACCCGATTGCGGTCGGCAACTTTCCAAAACTTACCAGCGTTGGAAACGCTTAATTTGGCCGGATCGATAATTAGCGATATTGATTCAAATGTTTTCGATGGCCTCACCGCACTTACGGAGTTGGTATTGTCGGATAATAGTTTAACCAGTTTGAGTGGTAAAAATTTCGAGGGACTAACCACGCTACTGAGCCTCAACTTGCACAATAACGTGATTACCAAAATTCCGGATCATTGCTTCGAAACGCTCACGGCTTTGACGAATTTGGATCTGGGCCATAACAGTTTGAGTACCAGTGGTCTAATCAACAAGTTGGATTTGGACGCATTTGTCGGTCTTGTGGCGCTGGAGAATTTAAATTTGGCTGAGAACAGTTTAGGGAAAAAATTCGAACTGGAACTCATTGGTAACACCACCAATCTAGTAACCCTTGATATTTCGTCCAATCAAATCCAGACTCTGGATTCGGCCAGTCTGCTGCGCGATTTGCCCAGTCTTACCACCATCACCCTCGTCGGAAATCCAATCAAGTGTGATGATCTCATTGTTATGCTGGATAACTTCAATGCTCGCAATGTTAAGACCAATGGCGGAGAGTTGAACTTTGACGTCATCAATGTCAGCGGTTTGCCATGCAAAGAAAAATCTTGCATTTAAGTAAAAAATGTTTAAATATCTTTGTAAAACACTGAAATATGTAAATCCATTTGAAATAAAATTTTTTCAATAGATCAGAGACTTTATGTTCAACCTTTATCGTTAGGTACTCAAAAATACCTTAGGTTCCCTTAAAGCAGCGGTTCCTAACCTTTTCAGTCGTGGACCCCAAGGAAATCAAGCATAATGCCAAGGACCCCTGAGTGAAAAAAAAGGTGCAATTTTCGGACAATTTTATATTTTAGTATTCCTTCATTGAATTAAAAAACAAACTTTTTCAAGTGGCACATGTAAAAATTTTTGATATTTTTCACAGGTCCTAAGTTATTTGCATTAAAATTAAAAAAAATAATTTTTATGTTAAAAATATAATAATTCAGAGAATTTTCAGTTTAATGCAAATAACTTAGGACCTGTGAAAAATATCAAAAACTTTTATAGAGATAAATTATAGGGAAAAAAGTGTTCTACAAAAAATGTCCTATAAAATTTTCACATAAAATTGATGGTTGCGTCAAAAAATTGGAAAAAAATATTAAATTTTCTCTTTAGTTCAACTTTGACCTCGAATAACTTTTGAAGGAATAAATATATCAAAAACTTGCAGGAGACCTTTTTTGTAGATCGTTCAATTTTCTACAAGAATATACCTTGGTCATTCCGAAATATTGTCACCAACAATAAACCAAAAAGACCACAGGTTAGGAAACAATGCTTTAAAGTAAAGATTGGATATTAGACTGATTCAAAAATAATGATGATTTTTTTTTCTTATTAAACATCGAAAATATTGTTGGGACTGACAAAAAAAATCCTGTGAAAGTTTAAGCTCTTTATATTAATATTAAGAGGTGCCGCATCGCAAATTTCGATGTTCCATTTAAATAACATTGGGAACAATATTCTCTTGTACTTTGGAATTTTATAGCTCACGTTGGTGACAATATTTCGGAATGACCAAGGTATATTCTTGTAGATAATTGAACGATCTACAAAAAAGATCTCGTACAAGTTTTTGATATATTTATTCCTTCAAGAGTTATTCGAGGTCAAAGTTGAACTAAAGAGAAAATTTAAATTTTTTTAAATTTTTTGACGCAACCATCAATTTTATGAGAAAATTTTATGGGACATTTTTTGTAGAGCACTTTTTTTTCTATAACTTATCTCTATAAAAGTTTTTGATATTTTTCACAGGTCCTAAGTTATTAAATTAAAATAAAACAAAATATTTTTATGTTAAATATATAATAATTCAGGAAGTTTTCAGTTTAATGCAAATAACTTAAGACCTGTAAAAAAAATCAAAAACTTTTATAGAGATAAGATATTAGAAAATGGAAAAAATAGGCTTTTTCCATGTATTTTCTTTATATTCTTCCAAGGTATAGGCTTTTTCACAACACTCATGCACATCTATAATAATAGACCCAAATTAGGATTCCCTGTATCTGTACTTCTTAATTTGGATTATTGTAATGAAATGAAAAAAAATTACTTCTAAGGTCCACTATGTTAAAGATCCGTTTTTGTTTAGTGGAAAATGGGTGACAAGTTACACAGCCTTGCTTGATTTATTTGCCAATATTTTCCAGGAAAATTGATCAAAGTTTCGAACAGAGAATCCCTCTTATAAATCAGGAAATTTTCGTTGAAAAAAGAAACTGAACAGAAATTTCAATTGTTTGTAGATTGTAATTTGTTTTTTTTTTTCGTTTGTTTCAGATTTGAAGCGGGAGGCCACAATATGTCACATGCTTAAACATCCCCATATCGTTGAATTGTTGGAGACATATTCATCGGAGGGGATGCTTTATATGGTCTTTGAATAGTAAGTACTATTGGACACATTTTTAACATCTTAGCTCAGGGGGTGGGGGTGTTGCGATTTTTAAAAATCTTAAAAAGGTATTGGTTTTATGTTAATGTGGCCAACTTGATCCAAAATTTCAAAGTTTCAAAGCCTACTAGAAAACATTCTCGTATTAAAGGGGTCATCCATAAATTACGTCACACGTTAATGGGGGGCAGGAGAATATTATCATAATGTGACATAGTGACAAGAGGCGGGAGGGGGGGGGGGGTCAAAAGATTTGTGACGTCACATGTGAAAATTTAAAATTTATATATGAATAAAAAATTTAAAAAAATTTCGAACTTAATCTTTATTTTTAATAATTTTTTAATTAGTCGCTTTTTGTTTCTGAACTAGAAAACAACTTTTTTCTTTTGATTTCTTTTCTTTTTTCTTTTGATTTCTTTTCTTTTTTCTTTTGATTTCTTTTCTTTTTTCTTTTTTCTTTTGACAAGGACGGGGGTAGGGGTATAACAGTTCTAAAATTCGTGTGACGTAATTTATGGATGGCCCAGAAGGTTTATTCATAACCATAGCTAATTATAATTGGACCTTCTGGTGCTTTTCCAAAGCTCGTTCGAAAATATCGCTAATGGTAATAGATAATTATTTTATAACTTTGTAATAATTTATAAACAAGTGGACATATCATAAATGAGATGATAACTCCGTCAAACCCGCGAGACTGACTCACCGAATCCCCAAGGTTCGATTGAATCCAGGATAAGAACAATCTTAGAATGTGTTTTTAGGCTCAAAAAGGTTGAGAACTTCTGTTATAGACAAATTATTAGGACACCTTTATGTTATATTAAGAATGTGGAAAATGGAATGGGAATTTAATAGACTATTTAAAGTGGCAACGTTTCGTATAGTTATTTATACTTCTTCACAAATAGTAGGCATTATAAAGGTATGATTTATTGGTTGTTAATGTTATTAACTTGTTTGTATTATTGATTGACATAATTTGCTTTTTCAGTTACTTGAAGAAGTATAAATAAATATACGAAACGTCGCCACTTTAAGTAGTCTACTGATGCGTCTTTTGTTCAAATTCCCGTTGTCCATATTCTTAATATATCATAAAGATTTTCTAATAATTAGTCTATAACAGAAGTTCCCAAACTTTTTGAGCCTACAAACACATTCTAGAACGGTGGTTCTTAACTTGAATTCAATCGAACACCCCGGGGTGAGTCAGTCTCGCGGGTTTGGCAGAGGTCAAAACGCACTTCCGACTCCTATACTTCGGGACGATCCCCTTATCTACTTGATTTAGATAACTTTAGATTGGCTCTGCTAAAAAAAATGAAAAAAAATAGCGACTATAGACAAACAAAAGAGCATCAAATTAACATTTTTGTTTTTTTGTTTTTACAGTATGGACGGTGCTGATTTGTGCTATGAAGTCGTTCGCCGAGCTTCGGCTGGTTTCGTTTACAGTGAAGCTGTCGCCAGGTGAGTTTAGTTTTTCCAACGCCAACTTGTTTTCGTTGGTGTTCTTTTTTTTTCGTTTCACGTTTGTTTTGTGTGGTGCTTTTGAGTGTTAGAAAACAAAATAGTGCAAGAAGCAAAACGGGGGTGGGGGAATGGGGTTGGTGGTTGGGGTACGACTGGAAATTTATTATTATAATTTCAACGTGCGAAAAATCATGCCACAAGCACAGCGGAAAGCACTCGAGGCTTTCGGAGGAAATATTCTTTTGTTGAATGTCAGTCGTTGGAGAGAGAGAGAGAGAGACGACAGTAGATGGAGGTGGGGGAGAAAAGAGGAAAGAAAAATTTCCTTGTCATATCACACCTCAGGTGTTTTATTCAAATGAAATCCGTCAGAGTTTTCTCATTAATTTTTCTAGTTGCAAGACTTTCAAAGAGTCGTTGCTGTTTTGTTTTTTTTTTGTTCTTTTGTTTTTGAACTGTAGATTTGATTAAGGGGGGAGAATTGATCGTAAATTTCGGGGATGGATGTTATACAACCGGTATAATTGGGTAAGATATACGCATCAGTCGGAAAATTTATTTCGTATAACGTTAAGTTTCGAGAGGCGAAATTAATTGTCGTAAAACATTGTCGCTATGGCGCACATATTTTGGGCGCGAAATTGAAACGTTTTTAATGAGGGTACAATGTATGAAAGCGACAGTCAGGGTGGGGGGTAGGGTGGGGGTGGAATATGGAGGTTGGGAATAAGAAGAATGGATCTAAGAGCTCTTTGGTGCTCATAAATGTCATTTATGTCAAAGAAGGAAAATTACACACGTGTGCGTTGGAATTTTCACTATCCTAACATCGCTCAATCTTACCCCCCCCCTCCCCCTGCGCAATTCTGTTTCTCAACCCCTGTAGTTCTAGATTTCATCTTGTTACATTCAACCCTTGTTCATTTTCAACCCTCCATTTCTAGTGTATGTCTATGTCGTTTCTTTTATCTTCTCATAGTTTTGGTTACAGTAGGGTTGGGGGAGGGGGCAAGGGGAAAAGTTTGGAGGCTTTTAGGTTAAGTAGGGTAGATGTACCGTTTGTGACCACTTTACAAAATTTCGGGGTTGCGGCTTAAAATTTGACTCTAAAACCACCAAAAAAAAAAAAGAGTTATAATTCATATCAAACAACAATTTCGATTTTCAAATGTTTCACTTGTTTTTTTTTTTCAAAGCCTACTAAGCCTAATAAACTTTTATTGTGGGAGTCACAACTTGTTGATTCATCCAATCAACCTATAGTTTTCATTGTTGAAAAAGATGCAAAAATCATTCAACTTTCAATTGTTATATGATACTTGATTGGATATTTAAGATTTCATGGAAGATCCGACCTAAAATTGAGGCCAAAGCCCCAATTGTTGTTCTTTCAAATTTGAATTACGTGAAAACAAGTGAATGTAGCGAAAAACGATAGGGGATGTTTTTTGTAGAGAAAATCACCTGCTACAACTTATTCCTCCCATATTAACATTACGAAGTGGCACATCGCATTTTTTCCCTTAAAAAGTAATATGAGGAAAAAATTTTCATGTCTTTTGTCTTTTATTACTAGGCATCGATTGGTGATACAAACAATCTATTAACTCATTTCGGTAGAGAATTGGATGCTCTACAAAAATGATTTCTTGCAATTTTTTGATACATTCACTTGTTTAAAAGTTATTTAAACTTTAGTTGTCCCATTTTTTTTATACTATAGTGCAAGAGTTATCTATGAAATAGTGGTGCCATCTGTACATTATACTCGACACTTTACTTTAAAATAAAGGGTCATTCATAAATGACGTAATTTATTTTGGAAAGACGATGCTATTTCTTGCTTTCTCCCATTTTTTGTTACTTTAATAATTTTTGTTTACTAATTTTTTTTTTTTTAACAAATAAGAAGACAATTCAGGTTGTTTAAGATCGGTTTTTTATAGGACATTGAATGCTCTACAAAAAAATTCTCTTGCATTTTTTCCGTACATTCACTTGTTTAAAAGTTATTCAAGCTTAAAATATCAGCCATATTATATTCCCTGTAAAGATGATATATATGTGATTAAGGATCCAGAAAGCTGTGACACCTAAAAATTTTTTAAAGACCAGACCTCATGGACCATACATATTTAACATGGAACAAATTTTATCACTTTTACCCCCTCTACCTCCATCTTTTCATTCTCTCTAGTAAAAAATTTAAAAAAAATTGGATGATAAAATTCAGATCTCAGCTTTCATTAAATAAGAAGACAATTCAGGTTGTTTAAAATCTTTTTTTTTATTAATATTTTTAATATTCAAATTAGTTACGTTTCGTTACTTATCGTAACTTCCTCAGGCTTAATTCAATAAATTTATTGGATTTAAATTGAAAATATTATAGCCTGATGAAGTTACCATACGTAACGAAACGTAGCTAATTTGAATATTAAAAAAAATATTAAATAAAAAAAACGATCTTAAACAACCTGAATTGTTTTCTTAAATAATAAAAGCTCAGATTTGAATTTTATCATCTATTTTTTTTAACTTACTAGAGGGAATGAAAGGGTAGAGGTGGAGGGGGTACAAGTGCCGAAATTTGTTCCATGTTAATTATGTATAGTTCATGAGGTCAGGTCTCTAAAAAATTTTTAGGTGTCACAGCTTTCTAGCTCCTTAATTCATATGTATCATCTTTACAGGGAATATAATATGGCTGATATTTTAAGCTTGAATAACTTTTAAACAAGTGAATGTACGGAAAAAATGCAAGACGCATTTTTTGTAGAGCATCCAATTCCCTACCGAAATAAGTTTATTGATTGTTTGTATCACCAATCGATCACTAGTAATAAAAAACAAAAGATACTGAAAAAAAAAACATAAACTTGAATAACTTTTAAACAAGTGAATGTACGGAAAAAATGCAAGAGGCATTTTTTGTAGAGCATTCAATTGCCTATAAAAATATTTTTGTAGATTTTTAATATAACAAACCGTTCGAGTTGAAAAGAGCTTTCATTAACAGGTGGTTTTGGCAAAGCTTTTTTCATTTCGTGGCCAAATGGAAATGGTTATTAGAATTTTTATTACAACAAAATGTAGAGAGGAAATTTTGATTTGATTAGGTCGAGAAGTGTAGCGTCATTATTAGGTTATGTATTGTTGTGGCCGGTCGGTGAGGGGGGAGGAGAAGGCGAGAGAGAGAGAGGAAAAATAATGCCAGTTTTTATGTAATGGCCTCCGTAATGGTTAGATTCATTATTCAAGATTCAATTTTTGCATTATTGGCGATGTTGCCTTGTTTTATGTGGGTGCGAATCGTTTTTGTTTTGCCGTAACAAGCCAAAATGTATCATAGAGTGCTGTGCTTTATATATATATATGTGGCGCAATTTTACGATGATTGTGTCGGTGGTTTTGGGAAAAGATCGATGGTGAGTTTTCCGGAAGAAAAACGACTCACTCTAGTGGCTTGTTCATTCATTAGAGGCTGTAGGATGGAGCTATATTGCTGTTGGTTGGATAAAGACAAAAAATGGGCGATAGATAGGGGGTGGGGTGGGGTGGCAAAAGACGGGAATGAGACGTGGAACGTGGAGGGTCAATGATTTTTCTTTGCGGCTTATTTGAAAATTTATGATATGTCGTTTGTTTTGTCGGGGAAAAATTGAAAATGTCCGCACATGAATGTTGTGTAAATCGTCAAGAAAATCACGAAGGATCATATCAAGAAGGCTGTGAAAAAAAAAAAAACAAAAATGGCGTGGAATTGGTTACGTTTGTGTTTTTTTTTTTTTCAATTGTTAATAACAATGTGTTTGTTTTTCGTTTGTTTTAGTCACTATATGCGACAAATTCTCGAGGCTTTGCGCTACTGCCACGAAAACGACATAATCCATCGTGACCTGCGGCCATCATGCGTCCTCTTGGCCACCAAAGAAAATTCGGCTCCCGTAAAATTAGGCGGCTTTGGCGTAGCCATTCAACTCCAAAACACTTCGTACTTAAAAGATGGCGGTAAGTTGCGATATTTTACTTTCGTTCTTTTTTTTTTTAAAAAAAACAAAACAAAAAAAAAAACAAGAGAATAGGTGTACTTATATATATCCTTTGTTTAATATAATGAATTTGGATAATTGGGTGGATTTTTGTTTAAAAAAAAAATTTGCTTGTTTAATTGAGAGTAATCGAGAGAGAGAACGAGGTATATAGAGGGTTGTTTTTCTCTTTTGTTTTTCTTTAACTATGGTTATAGTAGACATTAATATTTTTTTTTCTTTTACGATTTTTGATTTATATTTGTGTCCAATATTAGGATGGTTTGAAGTTTTTTAAGCTTCCGTCCCTCTGGCGCATGATTTGTGTTGCTCTTATACTGATGGTTTTGATGGATCTTTTTTTGTTTAAATTCCTTTGTTTGTTTATTAGAAAAAAAAAAAGAAAAGATAAATTAAACAAAAAACAAACTGTATACACCCGGTTTATTTTAGAAAATTCCTTGACCACCCTTTTATTTCACCCTCTCCCATCTACCAAAGTTAGGTCGGATAGTGTTTTATTTTTTTCGTTTTTTCTCCAAAAAAAAAAAAAAAAATAGAGCCGTAAAATTTTGTGTGCTATATACAGAATGCAGCAGTCTCGTGTTAGATTTTCGGCCGAACCTGACTCCAATGGGACAACTCTATTTGAAGTCTGATAGAGCGGGTAAGCGCCCATCTACTGCATATCTGTGTCTCTCACACACATCTCTTTTATATATATATTCATCTCAATTCAATTTCCACAAAAAAAAAAAAATTCCATCATTTTTTTTCGAAACAAAAAAAGTTGCAAACTCTTTTTCGAAATTTTAACGTTTGTTGGCTGCTAATATTCAGTTGTTCAGTTCATAATCAAAAAGCAAGCTGTGATTGTTGCGTTTTTCCTTTGTTTAATCATGCGCATTCGTTTGTTTTTTTTTTTGTTTGGTTGGTTTGTATTGGTTTATTGTGGAAAAACAAAAACATTTCCATCTGTCACTTCTTATATATATATATTTAGGTGAATTTTTTTTTGACTTTTTTTGGTCCCATCGTGAAATTTTGTTGGAATTACCAAAAAAAAAAACTCTGAAAGTTTGAGTCCTTAATATTAATTTTAAGTCCTCGGCCAAGACGTGTAAAGATTTCCCATTGAAAATACACGGAAACTCTGATTGTTTTATTTTTAAATTTCTATATCTCAGCGGCATTTCATGGGATCGCGTTTACCGAAGATGGTTTTTTCTCAGAATTAAACGCTCTACAAAAGTGCCCATTGCGACAAAGTCGTAACTCACACCGGTGAGGTATTACGGGCCACTGAACCTGATTTTTCCATAAAATTCGCGTTTTTTTTGCATTTATCTCGTAAATAACTAGATTTACGGAAAAATTATGAATGAAAAACTTGTAGAAAATTTGATTTCCTACAAAAAAGGTCCTGCAGACCAAATCGCTAAGATTAATATTAAACGAGATATTAAGCCTTGAATTGATTTTTCTGTGAAATTTTTGCCGATCATTGATTTAAACTTATAAATTGATATAAAAAAAATATATTGATATAAACTTAATATCTCGTTTAATATTGATCTTAGCGATTTGGCCTGCAGGATCTTTTTTGTAGGAAATCAAATTCTCTACAAGTTTTCCATTTATAATTTTTCCGTAGCTCTTGTTATTTACGAGATAAATGCAAAAAAAACACGAATTTTATGGAAAAATCAGGTTCAGTGGCCCGTACTACCTCACCGGTGTGAGTTACGACTTTGTCGCAATGGGCACTTTTGTAGAGTGTTTAATTCTGAGAAAAAAACCATCGTCGGTAAAAGCGATCCCATGAAATGCCGCTGAGATATAGAAATTTAAAAATAAAAAATCAGAGTTTCCGTGTGTATTTTCAATGGGAAATCTTTACACGTCTTGGTTGAGGACTTAAAATTAATATTAGGGGCTCAAACTTTCAGAGATTTTTTTTTTGGTATTTCTAACAAAATTTCACGATGGGACCAAAAAAAAACGTCAAAAAAAAAAATCACCCTAATATATTATAGTAGACTGATTCAAAAAAAATGATGATTTTTTTTTCTTAATTATATCGAAAATATTGTTGGAAATGACAAAAAAAAATTTGTGAAAGTTTAAGCTCTTAATATTAATATTAAGAGGTGCAGCATCGCAAATTTCGATTTTCCATTTAAATTACATGGGAACAATATTCTCTTGCACTTTGGAAAAAAAAAACGCTCTACAAAAAATGTCCCATAAAATTTTCTCATAAAATTGATGGTTGCGTCCAAAAATTGAAAAAGTATTAAAATTTCTTTTCAGTTAAACTTTGACCTCGAATAACTTTTGAAGGAATAAATATATCAAAAACTTGTTCAAGACCTTTTTAGTAGATCGTTCAATTTTCTACAAGAATATACCTTGGTCATTCCGAAATATTGTCACCAACGTGAGCTATAAAATTCCAAAGTGCAAGAGAATATTGTCCCCATGTTATTTAAATGGAAAATCGTTAATATTAATATTAAGAGCTTAAACTTTCATAGAATTTTTTTTTGTCATTCCCAACAATATTTTCGATATAATTAAGAAAAAAAAAATCATCATTTTTTTTTGAATCAGTCTACTATATAGTATAATATCTTTCATTTGTTTTTGTCTGACGTACAGTTCATGCCAAAAGTGATTAAACATTCATTTGTTTCATTCCCCATTGCGCTATACTGGGGAAAATTGTTGCATGGTGGTGGCAATTGTTTGGTTCTATGAGGCTTTAGTAGTTGTGCTTTTATCGTTTGTTTTTTTGTTGCCCTCTTTGTCTTCTTCTTCTTCACCTAAGAGCTTTTTCTGTTACGTTATCGAATGCATGAAGTACGTCAAAGCTTTTTTGTTGAGCTTTTGCACTGAATGCCATTTTTTTTATTGTTGTTGTTGACGACAGTCAATTGTTTTTTTTTTTATATATGTACAATATGTTTTTACATATTTGCATGTCGGCAAGAGTTAAAAAATAAAAAAGCTCAAATATTTTGCTGTTATTGAAAAATCTTTATATTACGACAAACATAAATTCATTTGTTTTCATCTCTCTTGTGTGTGTGTGTGTGTTGTTTTTTTCTTTGTTATTGTGTTGTTTTTACTGTTACTAATATGGTTTTAGGGAAGATTTTTTTTGTTGGGTGGATGAACGGACGTAAAGGGGGATGATTTTTTTTTTGTAAGTGTGTGTGTGCGTATGTGTTTGTTTTTTTGTTTTTTCGTATTTTCTTTTTTTCGTTTGTTTTGTTTTGTTTTAATTGGTTTTGGTTTTGGTCGTGCTTCGGTGTTTCGTGTAGGTCGTGTCGGAAGTCCGCATTTTGCGTCGCCGGAAGTGGCAGAGTGTCGACCGTACGGTAAGCCGGTGGATGTGTGGGCGGCCGGCGTCTTGCTGCACGTCCTCTTGTCCGGCTCGTTGCCGTTTCGGGGCACGGGCGAGCGATTGCGGCGCACCGTATGCACGGGCAAACTATACGTAAGTGTTTTGTTTTTTGTCTCTGGTCTATAAAGTACCCGATACTGTAACTATAAATATAAGTATATGTATCGATGCGCTTTTGTTTCTATACAGTTAAATACGCCGGCATGGGAGGCTGTAAGCGAGCCGGCCAAAAATTTGGTCGAACGAATGTTGACGGTCGACCAAACGCAACGGATCACCATTCAAGAAGTCCTCAATCACAAATGGTTACGGGTAAGTGGTCATTTTTTTTCTTTTCTTAATCCTTTAGGTCCTAATTTGATTCCCTCATCCCCTTTCTAAATTCCTGGTTCTACCAATGAAGTTTATAGCCCCCCACCCCCCTTTACTTCCTCACTGTTTGATTTTCCTAAAAAACTTAAGTACTTTTCTATAGTACTTCTGAGGTGATTTTAGCTTAGTTTAGGAGCTTAAATGAATAAACAATTGATGTAAGTGGCTCCCCCCTCGTTTTTCTGCGATGTGTCGTCATTAATTCTGGATCTGTAAGTCCACTAGGGACTTTTCGTAGACCTTATTTCTGTCATCCAAATGTTGATTGAAACAAAATACCAAAATAAAAACAATTGAACTCGCCTATTGTTATTAGTATTATTTACATAATAAATAAATACAAAAATTGTTGCCCTCTACGCTTAGAATATTATTTCTGTAATGTTTCTGAGATGGTTTTAGTTTAGCTTAAAAAGATGCTTATTGATAGAAACAATTAATATAAGCGAGCCCCCCCCACCCTTCGTTGAAGTTTTATTGTTGTTATAAATGATTGACCGGTAAGCCCATTAAGAATTTTTAATAGACCTTATTTGAGCCATCAAAATGTCGATTGAAACAAAATAATAAAAAACAATTGAACTCGTCTATTGTTATTAGTATTGTCCCTTCCCCCCGCCCTTTGATGAAGTGTCGTCATAAATGATTGACCGGTAAGCCCATTAAGGACTTTTAGTAGACCTTATTTCTGTCATCCAAATGTTGATTGAAACAAAATAACAAAAAAAAAACAGTTGAACTCGCCTATTAGTATTTTTTACATAATTTTTGCCCTCTACGCTTAGATTTTGGAATATTATTTCTATAATGCTTCTGAAATGGTTTTAGTTTAGTTTAGCTTAAAAGGATGCTTATTGATAGAAAAAAATAATATAAGCGAATCCTGCCCCCCGCCCGTCGATTAAGAACAATTAAAAAACAATTGAATTCGCCTATTGTTATTACTATTTTTCTAAGTCATTTTTGACCTCCTTGTTGACGCACCTATATGTTTAGGATATTTTTCTATAATGCTTTTGAGGTGTTTTTGGGTTAGTTTAGCTTAAAAAGAAGCTTAAGGTATAAACAATTGAAATAAATGACCCCCCGTCCATCCGTGAAGTGATATCACAAATCATTGATCCGTAAGCCCATTAAGGGCCTTTAGTAGACCTTATTTTGGTCATCAAAATGTTGATTGGAACAAATTTAAAAAAAAAAAAACAATTGAACTCCTCTATTGTTAGTACCATATATTGATCTAATGATTTTTGAGTACAATATTGGCAAATCTACGTCTAGGATAGTATTCTTGAGTATTTCTTAGGTGAAGTTATTTAAGTTTAGCGTAAAGAAAAGCTTCAAATTATAAACAGTTGATAGAAGCAAACCCTTTTACTCTTTTGCGGTGTGACGTCATAAATTATTGACCAGTAAGCCCACTAAGAGCTTTTAGTAGACCTTATTTCAATCATTAAATTTTTATTTGAAACAAAATAACAAAAAAACAATTGAACTCGCCTATTGTTATAATGCTTTTTTGTCATTTTTAACCTGTTTATTGGCACACTTACGTTAAGGAATTTTTCTATGAGGCTTCTAAAGTGATTTTAGTTTAGTTTAGCATGAAGAGAAGCTTAAAAGCACAAAAAATAGACATACACAAGCTCTCCGCCCTTCTATAGTGTGATGTTATAAATGATTGATCTGTAAGCCCGCTAAGGGCTTTTAGTAGACCTTATTTCAATCAGTAAATTTTTATTTGAAACAAAATAATAAAAAACAATTGAATTCGTTTATTGTTTTAGACATCCTCGTTTAGAAACGCCATCTACGTCTGTTTTCTAATGTTGGTAGGCTTTTTCCGTGAGTTGATTTGCACTGCGTCCTGGAAGGACTATTGTGGTCTAGCATTGTTCTTAGTTTCAGTTGGTCTGCGATTAATCCTAGTAGGTGACCAATTGGAATTAGAATTGATTTGACCTTATCTCAAGGGGCTAAATTTTACTGGAACTTCAATTTTTTATAGAAGAGCCTGATATTTTGTTATGTGTGTAGGACAACCAACCCCGTTTACCTATAGAATTGTGGTTAGTTTAAAAGTTGTTATAGCGAAGACAATAAACTTTGTTAATTTCATGCTCATTTGTTTTTTTGTTTGTTTGTTTGTAGGATCGTGATAAGGGAACAACTAAGTTGCATCTGCACGAAACCGTGGAGGAGTTGAAAAAGTTTAATGCCCGACGAAAGTTGAAGGCGGCTGTGTTGGCCGCTGTGTCGTCGGAAAAATGGACGTCCCTCTATTCGGACAGTGATGGATTTTCGGATTTTGGTGACGATGACGTCACCTCCTACGGTAACTAGATTGTAACATTTGTTGGGAAGCTTTTTTTAATAAAATTGATGCGTTTTGTTTTTCTTATTGAATAGCGGTGGGACTTATTTTGGACTCGTTGGATGATATTCATTGTTTGCAATCGCACACTATTACACGTGATGATCTGTTGGAGTTGCTGTTGGATCAACAATTGCAATCATTGTTGGATGTAAGTGACATTTTTTTATAGATCCTTTTTTTTATTTGTGAAAAGTTTTTATACCTTGCATTGATAAACTGGAGATCCTCGATCACAAGTTGGGGTATTTTCATTGTTAATCTAGACCAGCGGTTCCTAACCGTTTTCAGCCGCGGAGCCACAAGTAAATCAAGTATAATGCCAAGGACCTCTGAGTGAAAAAAGGTGCAATTTTCGGACAATATTATATTTTAGTATTCCTACATTAAATTAAAAAACAAAAAACATACTTTTTCAAATGGGACCGCGGACCATAGGTTAGGAAACAATGATCTAGACTGCTAATCCATGTGGTTCTTAAGTAGTTATCTAGTTGCCTAGCATTACGTCTTGTTACAAAACAAAAATATAAGTATTTTAATTGGTCATTTCACCATCGCCTACTTGGAATATCATTAGAAATTAGGTGAATTATAACTTTTGTTGTCTAAGTTAACAGTGGTGCAGGAAAGTACTTTAGGGGGTATTGGTCTTACCAGTGCTAAAGAATGTTAGAAGATGGAAAAGAAAAGATAGTTTTTTTTTTTAATTTTAATATAAAGATATTTGGTCTGAGCTTTTGTAAGGCTGTCATTTTTTTTTTTTGTTAAAGAGCTTTTTTTCTTTCGTTTATGGAAATTTTTACGCTTTACGTTTCACTGTTAAATTATGTACGAGAATGTAATGAATTCAATTACGTCGCTACGACTGCTTCGTTGGCGTCGTCGTTATCTAGGAAATTGGAATGAATTTATGACGAAGTCTCTCGCGAAAAATATTCATAGAAGTTTAAATATTTTAACCGCTTTATTGTGTAGAAAAACTTTTTCCCCATGCAAATTCATTCTCGTCCAATTTCAGTAAACAGGTTGTTAAAAATGGCCGTGATAAGTATACACAGGTGGTCGTTAAAAAGGGTTATTCAGAATTATTGTTTTTTTCCACCTAATTTTCCTGCAGGAAAGAAAAAAGGATTTTCTAACTTTAATGTTAATAATGGGAAAATAACAAACTAAAAAAAATCGAATCGTTTGGTGCAACTATTGAAGTATCAGGAGCAACAAGTTTTATGTTCAAGTAGGCTTTGGAAAAAATTGAAAATTGAAAATTTATAGTTTTTGTTTTCAAGTAGTAGTAACTTGATTTTTTGCTTTTATGAATATTTATACGTATGTACCTAATTCTAAAGAATTTTTTCTTGGGTTGTCAAAGAAGTTGGGAATTGGGGGGATGATAAAGGGGAGGGGGAGGGGGAGGAGGTTAGGCGGAGGACAGGGGGAGTAATAAAATTAAGGAAAACGTTTCAGAGCTTTTTCCTCTTCTCCGGCTTTTGCTTTGGCGCTCGTCTTTTTTTTTTTTCTCTTCCATTTTCCGTTTCCTTTTCCGTTTAAGTTAGTTTGCGCTCGTCGATTGTTTCGTATAGTTCATTCAGTGTGGTGTATACGTAGCACGTTTTCCGGGACCGTAGTTGGATTGATCGTAGACGGCCGTTCCCGTGGGCCGCCATCCCGTGCATGGGGGGGACGAGGGGGGCGCGGGAGGTAAAGTGTAGGGATCGCGTCGCGATCCGCTGCGCATCCCGCTAATAGTAGTGGCGTATTTCGTCGCTCCCCCCCACCCGTTTCTCCTCTCATTCCCGGCATCCCTTATTTTCTGTTTTGCCGGGAACGATGACGACGCCGACGACGACGACGTCGACCAGGGGAGCGCCGCGCGTCGAAAACCTAATCCTTTGCACATAACCCTAATAGCAGAGTCTAATAGAATAATAGAAATGTACACATTGACGTTCTTTTTTTTTTTTTTATTAGCATTTTTTGTTTAATTTTTTTGATTTAATATTGTGTATCGAAGACGGCTGGCGTTTGTGTTTTTTTTTTTTTTTGGCGGTGCCTTTTCTTTGAAGGGAGGAAAATTTGAATTTTTGGTGCATGAAAATGACCAGTGATGGAGACACTGTCTCGACTAGACGTGAATTTACCTTTGGAAATACAAAAAAAAATTTTTTTTTCTTCGACTGCCATTTGTTTATGTGGTGATTGTATGGTTGGATGGAACGATCGATGTGCGCAATATTGACATTTTTTTTAATATAATAAATATTTAAATAAACAAAAAAAATTAAATGTTCCAAAATTTGAATTTTGGTCTTATAACAAAAAAAAAATGTTCTAATTTTTTATTAGACTATTTTTTTGTTGGGCTCTCTCGACCGGCTTAAGTCGTTTGAAATGCGTGCCGCCGATGGTGGTTAGTTTGGGAACTTGATGTCAGAGGTCGTACGCATCAAGACGCCTGAGTAAACGTCACGCGATTCGAAAAAGTTTTTTGTTTGTTGCTTGTTTGTTTGTGGTGATTGTTGTGCACGATAATATGCATAAGTATCAAAGGATTTTCTTGTGTAATGTGGCAGTGGCTGGCGATTTATTAACTTTGTTGGGATTTTTGGTAAGATTTTCATTGTTTTCATCAAAAAAAACACAGCAAAAAAAAGCGAATCCATATCAAACAAATGCCAAGTTTTTGCCAAAAGTAGTCAAGGTGCCTTTGGCATCTCATACGACACCAATTTTTCCTAAGTTTTTTTCAATTTATAATTTCTGGTATTAGCAATACATTTTCCACAGTAAATGTTTCGATCCTTTTTTATCTAAGTAGGTAAATATCTTCTTACTTAAAGTATTCATTTGTCTCACTCTTAATAGGTTATAAAATGATAGAAACTTTATAGCGTAAGACATATGGATAATAGTTGGCGCTGAAAGGAATATGTAATCAATTGTTTGACGTCAATAAATTTAAGAAAAAGAAAGTTCTGGATGTTGTTTAGGGAAAAAAAAAGTTTATGAATTATTAGGAGTTTTTCCCTTATCAATCCGCAGCATCCCTCGCTGTACCAATTATAACTTACCTTCAAGATATGCATTTATCAATTAGGTTTTAAGAAAATTTGCTGTACCTCTAAAAATCACTGCACTATCATAGCCATAAGGTATTTACAATTAGTGGCTATTGAATTAACCGTAGAAAAAGCCGGAGTGACCAAGATATATTCTTGTAGAAAATTGAACGGTCTACAAAAAAGGTCTATAACAAGTTTTTGATATATTTATTGCCTCAAAAGTTATTGGAGGTCAAAGTTGAACTAAAAAGAAATTTTAATATTTTTTCAATTTTTTGACGCAACCATCAATTTTATGAGAAAATTTTATAAGACATTTTTTGTAGAGCACTTTTTTTCCTATAACTTATCTCCATAAGAGTTTTTGAAATTTTTCACAAGTCCTACTATTAGATACCACTATTTAGATTAGACTTTTTTGTGACCTTTTTTTTAGACAAAACACTAAGAAGTACCTGAAAACAAAATATTATCGAAATTGATAAATCTGTTCTTGAATTGTACGATAGAATTCAGGTAGACAAATATTTACGTTCAATTTTATCAACCTTTGGTCCATAATGATCTCAATATTGTGAACTAAAAGGGTTGCATTCCAAACAGGTGTGAAACTGAAAAGAATTTTACCTGCTCTGAGCTGGCAATAATAAATAATATGGTAATGAGATAAAGGAAGATTCAAAGGTGTCACTAATGGATTCAGAAGCAGGTGTTAATGTATTTATAATTGACAACAAATAATAAATACCTGAAACTGGTTTCAAATTCTTTAAACGACATATTTATATCTGCCATTCTCTAATTTTGGCCTTCAAGCTTGTTATTCCATATCAGCCATATTATTTAATATAAACAGTTGAAAGTAGGTAGGATTTTTTGCATTCCACTCTAACTAACGAGTAAACTGGTTTCCCACTTAACGTGTGGAATTCATACGGACAAAAGCCATAATAAAAATGAATAATATTTAAATTTCCATTTTATTTCTTATTATTTAGTTAATCTATTTAAAGTAATTATAATAAATTCAAATTCATATTTTGCCTATACGTTTAAATTTAAATCTTCATAAACTGTTAAGATAAATTCAGTTCATTTCAATTCGATTATTTATATTTGGGAATGCAGTTTTAAGTTAATAATCATTCAATTATTGAAGCGAATATATCAACAAAATTAAGAATATAACTTTTATAGGCATTTTTTTGTACTTTTAATATATTAGAATACACAATTTAATAATACTTTTACAAACAAATAGAATTTTAAATTTCATTTCATAATTTCCAGATCGTAGTTCTTTTTTTTGTCACTAGCAGCGCAAATATTCAAAACGTACCAAAGGTCACCCAAAAGATTTTACGAAAGTATGATGGCAAATGAACCAATATGTGGCGCCGCCACTAGTGTGGTTGTAGTACCAACTTAAACCATAAAATATGCGTTTTGTGTAAGGTAACTATTAGGGTGATTTTTTTTTTTGACTTTTTTTGGTCCCATCGTGAAATTTTGTTGGAAATACCAAAAAAAAAAAAATTCCCTGAAAGTGTTAGCCCTTAATATTAATTTTAAGTCCTCGACTAAGACGTGTAAAGATTTCCCATTGAAAATACACGGAAACTCTGATTTTTTATTTTTAAATTTCTATATCTCAGCGGCATTTCATGGGATCGCTTTTACCGACGATGGTTTTTTCTCAGAATTAAACGCTCTACAAAAGTGCCCATTGCGACAAAGTCGTAACTCACACCGGTGAGGAAGTACGGGCCACTGAACCTGATTTTTCCATAAAATTCGCGTTTTTTTTTGTATTTATCTCGTAAATAACAAAAGCTACGGAAAAATTATAAATAAAAAACTTGTAGAGAATTTGATCTCCTACAAAAAAGGTCCTGTAGACCAAATCGCTAAGATCAATATTAAACGAGATATTAAGCCTTGAATTGATTTTTCTGTGAAATTTTTGCCGATCATTGATTCAAAGTTTAAATCAATATCTCGTTAATCTCGGCTTAATATCTCGTTTAATATTGATCTTAGCGATTTGGTCTACAAGATCTTTTTTGTAGGAAATCAAATTCTCTACAAGTTTTTCATTTATAATTTTTCCGTAGCTCTTGTTATTTACGAGATAAATGCAAAAAAAAAACGCGAATTTTATGGAAAAATCAAGTTCAGTGGCCCGTACTACCTCACCGGTGTGAGTTACGACTTTGTCGCAATGGGCACTTTTGTAGAGCGTTTAGTTCTGAGAAAAAACCATGTTCGGTAAAAGCGATCCCATGAAATGCCGCTGAGATATAGAAATTTAAAAATAAAAAATCAGAGTTTCCGTATATTTTCAATGGGAAATTTTTACACATCTTGGTCGAGGACTTAAAATTAATATTAAGGGCTCAAACTTTCAGGGATTTTTTTTTTGGTATTTCCAACAAAATTTCACGATGGGACCAAAAAAAAAAAAATCACCCTAGTAACTACGGTAACAGAAGTTAGTACACCAGCCACTCTAGTGGCGGCGCAACATCTTGACACATTTTCCATCGAACAGAAGATTGAAATTCAGAATTGTGTGATGATTCAAACGCATACGTTTTGAAGAGTAGAATTGCAAATGGATGCCATTTAAAAAAAAAAACAATTGGTGTACAAAGGTCGATCCGTTTTTGTAGAGCTTTTAAATTTAATGATAGCAAGTAGGCTGTGAAATAATGACTAGATTTTCCTGCAGCAAAGACTTTAGATCCATCAAGTCAAATTAGTTTTCAAATCGCCTCCCCCCCTTTTTTTTCTCTTGAGTGCTCTCAATTCCATTTATAATATATCATTTTTCTAAAAAGAGGGAATTTTAAGTAAAACTTATGCTAGTAAAACATTGTTTCGCTCGTTTTTTGTTTTAACATTATGGCGGCTATATTTAGATATTTGTAGGTTAGATTGATACGATTTTGGTTGTCGAAGCGTGAAAGTTTATCGTATATATTATGTATATGTAAAACAAAAAGATAACGTGTTTGGGTTTTACAAAATGTTATTTAGTGCTCCCTGGCGGTTTGTTTCTGCACCATCTATGCGATGTGTTTTAACCAAATTGTTTCGAGTTTTAAACCCCACCTTAATAATTCACAACGTCTTGAACAAATCAATGGGGAAATGCCTTCACGTTGCCACCAAAAAAAAAAAAAAAAAAATTCCGAAAATTTATGATTTGTTTTCCGCAAAACAATCGGTGCACTATTTATTGTAGTTGGCTGTTTTTGGTTAAATTTTTGACCACTATGAAATTAGACACTTAATTGTTATTTAAATTTTTTTTTTTTGAAAATATTTGAAATTTCGACTAACAAGGACCAGCAAGGACACATAAAACGATTCCTGGTAATATTTTATTCCCATAAACGCATAAAATTCCCGTTTTATGTTTATCGCCCAGTACAGAAAAGGGAATCAAATAAAATCGCCTCTATCCTTTCCCATCTTACCCCTTACGTCTTGGCCTAACTTCCTCCCTCCCCGTGCAGTTATACCTTCTTGCATAAATTTTTTTTTCCTATTCAAACCCAAATAACCATTCGATTTTTTTATATATATACATACTATATATATATGGCCTCTTAATAAAAGCAAGAAGTTGCGATAAAAGCGAAATAAATTCAGAAGTTGTTAACCTCCCCCCTCTCCCATTTGGGAGGGGGGATAAGAAAAGAACATGGAACATGGACTCCAATAAAGTTGGCAATAAAAGTATAACGTTAATATTTAGATTTGAAATTTAGGGTTATTGGCTTTTTTATTGTTTGATGTAATAAAACCAGTGGTTGGTAATTTTTGGTAAATTAATCAGATCTAGAAACATGTACTTAAGGCTTCGTTTCAGTGGAATAAAATGTCTACAAAAATATTTACTATTGTAGAGATAATTTTCACAAGCACCCACGATCACGGTACTATTGAAACATAGGGAAGTCAAAGCCTACTTGGTGAAATGGGAAAAATTGGCAATCGAAATATGTAAAGATATTTTTTATTCATGTCTGCAATTTAATCGCGTACGATTTAAAGGTATCACGTGCAAGTTCAACTACCATATGTGCATATACAGGATGATCAAAGATTTATTTTTAGACTATTTTTTTGTAGAAATATATCAAAAATAGATGATAACATTCAGATCTCAGCTTTTATTAAATAAGAAGACAATTCAGGTTGTAGATGAAGTTACGATACGTAACGAAACGTAGCTAATTTGAATATTAAAAATATTAAATAAAAAAAACCGATTTTAAACAACCTGAATTGTCTGTTTTTTGACTTTTCAATTTGAAGCGTATTTTTGTCTCAAAACTTTTGAACCATTATATTGAAAAATTGATCAATATATGTACTTAGAGGAAATTAAATGCTCTACAAAAAAGGTTTAATTGTAAATTTTCGTTAAACCAACCGTTTTCTCATAACCTTTTAAATTTTAAATTATTTAACTAATGAACAAAATGTTTGTTTATTCGTAAAGGAAATTAAATGTTCTACAAAAAAGGTATCAAAGCATTTTTTGATTAATTTGTTAAATATTCAACTTTGACTTTGAATAACTTTGACTGAAGTTAATTTATCAAAAAATGTCTAGAGACCTTTTTTGTAGAGCATTTGATTTCTTTTAAGAATATATAAAGTTTTGCTCGAAATACCAATTTGTTCACTGGTTACGAAATTTCCAAGTTAAAAAATCAAAAAATCAATTCGTAAAAATAGATGAATGTTTAAGGTTCCATTATAAGGAAATGGTTGGTCTCACGAAAATTTACTATTAGACCTTTTTTGTAGAGCATTTAATTTCCTTTCATAGCATATGTTGCTTCATTTTCTTAAGGTCATGGTTCAAAAGTTTTCAGGAAAAAATGGGCTTTGGATTGAAAAATCAAAATTTGTGATAAGGGCTCAAAATTGCACAATTTTTTTCGCCCTTAATAATGGACCATTAATAGGGTTTACCTTTGTAAAAAAATAGTTAATTCCCCCTCCCCCCAACAGTTAATTTTTATAGGTAGCGTCTTGGATTTTTTTTCTCCTACTAATAGGTGTCCCAAAATGCATCCTTTGTTTATTGTATTGAAGTATAATAAAAATAGTCTATAAAGAAAAATGAAATACAATAGGCAACAGGTTGAAAAAAAATGCAATCACAGCCTCCTGAGTTTTGGTTATTTTTGATATTCTCATAGTACTTGTCTTTAGTTGGCCATGATTTCCATATAAACTTCGAGAAAAAAAAGACTGTAGGTACTTACGGAATATTATGTCATGGCCTACTAGAGTTACTAAATTGTTTAAAGTTCCAGTTTCTTCATGAAAATATCTGAAGATATCTCAAATTTCCATAGGAAAATGTTATATCTTTTTAGATTTTTTTTTTTTTTGGAGTAATTATTGGATCTCCCACTGTTGTTCCAGTTTAAAATAATTAAGTTTTCAACCCTTTCGAAGCTTTTTTTAAGGGTTGAAATCAATTACTGAAAGCAAGAGTATCAACCATTTTCCCTATTCCCTTTATGGCGGGGGAGGGGGGAATTTTGAAAATATGACACTCATTAAATTGCGTTTTCATGCAATAAATTAACAATTTTTTTTTTGTTTTGGCACGGAATTTTCGAGAGCTTTGAACTGCCACGAGGGTGGTTTTAAAATGCGACCGTATTGGACAAGGGTAGGGCAAAAGGGAAGTCAAATTTTCGGAAAAAAACCATATTAAAAAAATTCTTTTCTCAGTAGGCTTTGCATTGATCATGGCTAACTTTGATTATATCAATCCAAAAAAAAAAAAAAAAAGAAAAGCTTTAGCGATTTTCATTTTTCCTTCACCACTTGTTGGGTTTTTAACACGAAAAACGTCAAACCTTCATCAAATTATTATCGAAAATGTCGTCTTTTCTGCATATCAATAAATTTTCGGCCGTCACTTGTTTTAAGGGTTGTTATTGTAATATGTGTTCAATATAATTGCATTTTTTCAAGGGTTACTAGATGGCCACTTTTGGACAATCAACAACAGTTGTCCTGGTAACCATAATGTTAACATCAAAAGACTAGCATGGGATAGTTGAAGCCCCCCCCTCATCCAAAAAAAATAAAATATTTTTTTTAAATTTGGAAATCATTTTTTTGGTAAATCCCCTCCCTTTCTGATTTATATAACATAATTCCATTTTTTCAAGGGCTACTAGATGGCAACTTTTGGACAATCACCAACAGTTGTCCTGGTAATCATAATGTTAACATCAAAAGACTAGCATGAGATAGTTTAGACCACCCCTCAACCAAAAAAAAAAATTAACTTTTTTTTTTAAATTTGGAAATCCCTTTTTTGGTAAATCCTAGTTTTGGACAATCAACAACAGATGTCCTGGTAACCATAATGTTAACATCAAAAAACTAACATCGGATACTTGTAGCCCCCCCTCATCCAAAAAAAAATTTTTTTTTTAATTATTTTAATTTGGAAATCCTTTTTTTGGTAAATCCCCTCCCCCCCCCTCCTTGCTGATTTCTAGTTATGATCCCTCACCATTTTTTTATATGTCTTGCCACCTGATAAAGTTCAAATCTTAGAAAAAATTTGCGACTTTTGTCTTAAATTTCGTGACACCCCCCCTCAATTGTGGTCTAAACCAGTGGTATATTCTCGAAATTTTAGATAGGAGGTGAGATATAGGAACGAATTTGCTGATACTTTTGTATCCATTTTTGGCAACAAAAAAAAAACTAAATTTTCATTCCCCTGTCCGGTACGATTTTGCCAGTCCTGCCACCTATTATCAAACGTTGGCACATTTTCCCACCGACAGGAATCGGTTTCGATAGTTTGAAATTTTTCTATTTGGTTTCCAGTTGTACGATCATATCGCCACCAAAGTGATATCGCCGTTGCGGGCGCCACCTAGTGACGGGGTGCAACGTTGCCGGGAAGTTCTGGACGCCATCCGGGATCTGGAGCACCGCACAACGTCCTCCGCCCTCCACCACCACCGCACACCGCTACTCACCGCCGACGCCTGCGAGCTTCGCGAGCTTTTAGTCAAGCCACATGTCAAGGTTTGTGTCACCAATTTTCCATAGCCCCAATAAAAACCCCACAGATGGCGCCACGAGTAAAGCGTCACAATAAACCACCAATACAAGTTTAAATTAATTTTTTATTTTTATCTTTACATTGGAAATTTTCTTTTTTTACTCAATTTTTAATTCTTCATCAACGGCTACCTTTGAATTGGGATTATTACTACTACTACTATTACTATTGCTACTTGATCGTAGTATAAAACCATCGGATACTTGATCAGAAATTGTAAAGTCAAAGCTCGTTTTGGATTCGGTTTCGATATTTACGTCTTCGTCGAGCTTTGATTCAATTCGAAAGACATTTCTCAGATGGTCGCTGTTTAATTCTTCCTGGGACGAAATTGAATTTTCTGTGATATCATTTGGTACGTTCGATGATTGGTTTTCGTAATCGAAAATCGATTGCACTTGCAAATCAATTTTGACTTTATCGACCAGCAATTTCGAATTCACTTCCGTCGGTATATTAAGCTCCACTTTCAGGTCGTTCAATTTATCTGCGGGGCAAGGGAGAGGGGGGGGGGGGAAGGGAAGGAAATTAGATACGGAAAATGTTAGGTTATGATCACAAGTTGGCAAACTATAATCTATGAGTCACTAAGTGATACTAATGGAAGCTTTTGATCAAAGATAAGCTTTAATCACCTTGAAAGTCAAAATAAAATTTTTTCGCCGACTTTAAACAGTTATATTGTGTGTACAACATATAGAATATATTGCGGTCCAATTTATGGAGTATGATTTATAATATAAAATATACTCCATAAATTGGACCGCAATATATTCGATATATTGTATACACACCTTGGAAGTATTAAAGATTAAAAAGACTAACCAACAAAATTTTAAAATTGGAATTTTCCAAAAAAATTTTCCGACCCAATCAATGAAAAATCGTTTGTAGAAGTTGGTGGAAATTTTAAAGTTTTCTTGGCTAATCGATAAAGGTCATTTTTTGGACTCATAACCTATAAAATTTGCCATCTTCTACTGTCACCATAGCCACCTTGGATTTTTTTCATAGTCAACATGACGTCACCCACAACGCTATCTAGCCAGCGTTGCCACATTGCCGTACTCTTCAGAATCTTCAAGATTTTCCGAGCCAAAGACTTTCCACTTTTATCGTTACACTCGTATCCGTTCTCGTGGCACAATTGACAATATTTCACCTTTAGTTCCAGCAGATATTGGCTAATTTGCATGCGGACATTCCGCACATTTTTATTATAATCCATCCACTGATCAATTTCCTGCACCACATTATCACTGTACGTGGCCCAAAAGCCCTCCTTCAACGCAATATATTTGGCTGCCGAACTCACGGCCGCGTCCTCCGAAATTGCCAAAATTTGCCGCAATTGTTCACTCGTTTTGTGCGCCCACCTGCACCAATGTTTCGATTTGATCGACACGTGGCGTAACCAGGTGGCCCATGCGAAAAATGATGCACAACATATGGCGTTTTTGGCGTGGGGCATTAAATTTGTGGACCCAAATTGGGACATTTCTTCGATCGACAATTGAGAATCGGGTGCGGGTCCAATCGGCGAGCATGACGAACGTGGAGCAATTGTTTCGGACCGGGAAAAGTGCGCATGCGGCTCGCCACCAAAGCTTTCCACGATCCTGTGAAATTGTTCCATTTCCGAAATGGTTTTCTCTTCCATCAAAAACGGCTTCTTAAAACTGATTTGACTTGAATACCTACATTAAAAACACCTGTATAAAATGAACCACCTTGCGCTAAACCAGTGCTTCTCAAACTTTTTCACACCACGACCCTTTAAATCAAAAAAAATCCAAAACTCGTCAATTTTTGACTTCAGTAACCAGCAGTACTGTATTTCCTGGCCAGAAGTTTCAGGGGTCCTTAAGGGCCTCCCATTTGAAAAGCACTGCTCTAACCAAAAAAAAAAATACCCAGGAAATGAAGAATTCATCGAGACCACCTGCTTTCGTGCCAATTGCCGAGCGATCACGTTAATCGCCCTAATCATATCCTTATCCAAAGCCCTGACGTCGACGTTCTGCACATGCCAAATCAACTTGCACTCCAACTCGGCACTGATTTCCTCGATGGCACTTGTTTTTATGTCGTCAAACTGAAAACATCGCACATTGACTACCGGTTTTGCCCCTCTATACCCTATATACCCTACCTGTATGCCCGTCATGTAATCGATTAAATCTTCATAACACAAATGGGGTAGATTTGCCGTATTGAACACCGGCAACAATGGATTTTTCGATTCATTTTCCACAAAGTTAAGCACAATTTCAATCAGCTTGGCTTTTCGTGATTCCATGATTGGATCCTTTAAACCATAAATAAGTCAAATTTTGTCGTTTTAATCACTACCCCCTTACCCCCAACCCCCCGCCCACCCTTCTTCAATGAAGTAAAATTATGTGAATAAATTTATGAATCAGTCTGTATATTAAAAACTTTTTAATTCCGGAAAATTGCACGTACGCTAGTTGAAGAACCCCTGGAATTGATATTTATTGTTAAGGATCCCCTCCACTTTTTTGAATTAAGTTTCAAGGGACAAAAATTCTGTTGGGCATTTTGGAACCACTGATATTTGCATACAAAGTAACCAAAAAAAAAAATTAGGGATAGAATAGTTTAATATCTTCCAACCTTCACCGTATTGCCACTCTAACTTGCCGAACGATTTTTTTTTGTAAAAGCGATATAACTTGAAAACCGTAAGTCTAATCAAAATTTTTTCTTAATAAAAAATTAAGCTCTTGTCAAGCCCCACAAAAAAGGTTCTTACGAAAAAATTGATTATCCCAACCGTTTTTTCAATAACGCATCAAATCTTTACTTAAGACAATTTTAATTGAATTTTCCGTGATTCTGGTTCAATATCGACAAAAGGGTTGGAAAAATCGATTTTTTGGTATGGACCTTTTTTGTGTGGCTTGAAACGAAGTTTATTTTTTATATGGATTTTTTTTTCTTTAGACTTACGGTTTTCGAGTTATATCGCTTTTTAAATTTTGATCATATTCATAAACTAGAAAACATGCGGACGCCAAATCTTTCAACGAAGATTGAAGTTGCGAGTAGAGATTAATTTTTATCGTTATATTATGGCCCTTTTTGGTAAGATGATATAATCTAGTTTCAAACTTAAAATTTAGGTTCCTAAAATTGTTAGTATCTTTCAACCTTCACCGTATTGCTACCCTAACTTGCCGATCGAAAAAAAAATGTAAAAGCAATATAACTTAAACACCGTAAGTCTAATGAAAAATTTTCCGTATTAAAAAATGAACCTCTTTTCAAGCCCCACAAAAAAGATCATTACGAAAAAATTGATTTTCCCAATCGTTTTTCCAATAACGCACCGAATCATTACTTAAGACAATTTTAATTGGCTTTTCCAAGATTATGGAGCGATATTGAAAAAACGGTTTAGAAAATCGATTTTTTCGTAAGGGCCTTTTTTGTGGGGTTTGAAAAGAAGTTAATTTTTTATACGGAAATTTTTTTCTTTAGATTTACGGTTTTCGAGTTATATCATTTTTGATTTTAGATCATTCAAGAACTTAAGAAACTTATGAACGTTAAATTTTTCAACGGAGATTGAAGTTGCGAGTAGAGATTAGTTGATATCCTTATATTATAGTTCTTTTTGGTAAGATGATGTAATCTAGTTTCAAACGATAAATTTAGGTTCCCAAAATTGGTTAATATCTTCCAACCTTCACCGTATTGCCACCCTAACTTGCCAATCGAAAAAAAATTGTAAAAACCATATAACTTGAAAACCGTAGGTCAAATAAAAATTTTTCTTGAATAAAAAATGTACCACTTTTCAAGCCCCACAAAAAAGGTCCTCACGAAAAAAACGATTTTCCCAACCGTTTTTCCAATAACGCACCGAATCTTTACTTAGACAATTTTGCTTGAATTTCCCTTGATTTTAGTGTGGTATTGGAAAAACGATTAAGGATTAGTTTTTATCGTTATATTATGGCCCTTTTTGGTATGATAATGAAATCTAGTTTCAAACGAATAATTTAGGTTCCCAAAATTGGGTAATATCTTCCAAGCTTCACCATATTGCCACTCTAATTTGCCGAACCAAAAAAAAAGTTGTAAAAACGATATAACTTGAAAACTTTAAAGTCAAATGAAAATTTTTCCCGAATAAAAAATGATCCTATTTTAAAGCCCCACAAAAAACGTTTTTACGAAAAAATCGATTTTCCTAACCGTTTTTCCAATAACGCACCGAATCTTAACTTAAGACAATTTTATTTGGCTTTTCCTAGATTATGGTGCGATTTTGGAAAAACGATTGAGAAAATCGATTTTTTCTTAAGGACCTTTTTTCTTTGGTTTAAAAAAAGGCTCATTTTTTACCATGGACAATTTTTCATTAGACTTACGGTTTTCAAGTTATATCGCTTTTACAAATTTTCTTCGATTGGCAAGTTAGGGTGGCAATATGGTGCAGGTTGGAAGATATTAAACTATTCTAGATATTGAAAGTATTTTATCCCTAAAGTAGGAAAAAAGGCTCATTTTTTGTAGGAAAATTTTTGTCATCGGCCGTATGGTTTTCAAGTTTAGGCAAAAATTGGTCGTTTGAAATTACAAAAACCAAAAAAATAAATGTCTTACATGAAAACTTTGTCGACAATTATCGGCACAACTACCGTGGGACGTTGATGCCATCAAAGTTGACACACTGTCTAAATAATTTCTCCGATTACGTTTCCACATTTCAATCTGTGCTGCATTATCTATTGCAATGTCTACGCCATTTTCGCTAAGCTATAACACAAGAAAAAAGACAGAAGAAGTAAAATCCTCCGGAAAATATTACCAGATCAAATTTTGAATTATAGTTTTACATATATGCAGGAAAACGACAAAGTTTTTCCGATGAATTATGACGTCAGTTCCAAGAAGTGTTAAAGTGCACTTTATCATCTCAGTTATACACCATTTTCTTTGCCTCGCATATATTTCCTTTTGCTCCCGCCATTTCTATTACTGATATATATACAGACCCCCCCACCCTTATTCTTTTCCATCATTTCAGGAAATGTGTAATAAATTTTCCGGACAGACAGAAACAGAAGTTGGTAATTTCCGTTGGCGTTTCTCATATTATATATAAACGGCAAATGTTTTTTTGAGACAAAAATATTGTTATCGTCGTCGTTGTTTCGACTTACCGTTAACGAGGACGTTGAATTGCACTTGTACGATTGGGTCCCGCAACGTTTGTATACGTCATAGATGAACACAGTAGCTCGATTGGCTGCGTTTATCATGTCCGGATCAAAGATCATAGCGTTTTTCTTGTGCGCCACTGGATTGATACGTTGACTCTTGTACAACCATTGCAAAATCGCTTGCGAATATCTACGATCCGCGCCGCCACTGGCATTATTATCGGCCGGGTGTAGCAGAAAATTTTCCGCCAAAATTCGCGCTAAATTTTGTGCCACATAATTGAGGACGAGAAGTTTACGTTTTTTGCGCAGATATTGCCGCTTTTGTTTCCGTTTGGTTACTCTGAGTATCGTTTTGATTTTGTTATTGTCCCGGGTCTGAAAACACTAGACAAACGGTTAAACAAGTGAATTAAAATCGATTAGAAAACAATTTTGAAGATGATATAGTTTTCAACGTGACCACTTGGTCTAGCAGTAGATTATATGGTGTACAGTAAACTGATCCAAAAAAAAATATGATTTTTTTTTCTTAATTATATCGAAATAATTGTTGGGAATGGCAAAAAAAATCCTGTGAAAGTTTCAGCTCTTATATTAAAATTAAGAGGTACCGCATCGCAAATTTCGATTTTCCATTTGAAATAACATGGGAACAATATTCTCTTGCACTTTGGAATTTTATAGATCACGTTGGTGACTATATTTCGGAATGACCAAGGTATATTTCAGTAGAAAATTGAACGATCTACAAAAAAGGTCTCCAGCAAGTTTTTGATATATTTATTCCTTCAAAAGTTATTCGAGGTCAAAGTTGAACTAAAGAGAAATTTTAATATTTTTTCAAATTTTTGACGCTACCATCAATTTTATGAGAAAATTTAATAGGACGTTTTTTATAGAGCACTTTTTTTCTATAACTTATCTTTATAAAAGTTTTTGATTTTTTTCATAGGTCCTAAGTTATTTAATTAAAATAAAAAAAAGAATTTTTAAGTTAAAAATATATTAAAACAATGATGATTTTTTTTCTTAATTATATCGAAAATATTGTTCGGAATGACAAAAAAAAGTCCTGTGAAAGTTTAAGCTCTTAATATTAATATTAAGAGATGTCCCATCGAAAATTTCGATTTTCCTTTTACAATAACATGGGAATAATATTCTCTTGCACTTTGGAATTTTATAGCTCACGTTGGTGACAATATTTCGAAATGACCAAGATATATTCTTGTAGAAAATTGAACGATCTTCAAAAAAGGTCATGTACAAGTTTTTGATATATTTATTCCTTCAAAAGTTATTCGAGGTCAAAGTTGAACTAAAGAAAAATTTTAATATTTTTTCTATTTTTTGACGTAACCATCAATTTTATGAGAAAATTTTATAGGACATTGTAGAGCACTTTGTTTTCTATAACTTATCTCTATAAAACTTTTTGATATTTTTTACAGGCCTTAAGTTATTTGCATTAAACTGAAAATTCCTTGAATTATTATATTTTTAACATAATTTTTTTTTTATTTATTTAAATTAAATAACTTAAAACCTGTGAAAAATATCAAAAAGTTTTATAGAGATAAGTTATAGAAAACAAATTGCTCTACAAAAAATGTCCTACAAAATTTTCTCATAAAATTGATGGTTGCGTCAAAAAATTGAAAAAATATTAAAATTTCTCTTGAGTTCAACTTTGACCTCGAATAACTTTTGAACGAATAAATATATCAAAAACTTGTAAGACCACCTTTTTTGTAGATCGTTCAATTTTCTACAAGAATATACCTTGGTCATTTCGAAATATTGTCACCGACGTGAGCTATAAAATTCTAAAGTGCAAGAGAATATTTTTCCCATGTTATTTAAATGGAAAATCGAACTTTGCGATGCGGCACCTCTTTATATTAATATTAAGAGCTTAAACTTTCACACGATTTTTTTTTTGAAATTCCCAACAGTATTTTCTATGTAGGTAGTTAAGAAAAAAAAAATTTTTTTTTGAATCAGTCTAGTGTAACGTAACTTTTGAATCAACCTGTTTATGAAGGTATTAAGTAGGTAGTTTGGCAATGTTTATAAATTACACAGGTTGCCCCAATAGAAGAAAAAAAATGACGTCATTCGAAGAATTTTGAAATTTGATTCAGTCTGAAGATATATACGAATTTCCTCTGAATACGTCTCGCGACGCATGAGGCCACCTGTGTATTATATAAACCTTGGTAGATTGGTACCAAGGTTTATAAATTATACAGGTTGTCTCATTAGAAAAAAATATGATGCAATTTTGCAAATTTTGTTAGAGATATATAGACATATCTGATCCAAAAAATATCAATAAAGAAGTATTTACCAAAAAAAAAAAATTTACCAATGCGAAGCATTTTGAAATTTGAATCAGTCTGAAGATATGTATGAATTTCTTCTGAATACGTCACGTGACGCATGAGGCTCCCTGTGTATTTTATAAACCTTGGTAGATTGGTACCTCAAAATAACGCGCCGGCGTTGTAAGCGCCATAGGAATCTTCAAATTTTCATTGATTTTCATGCCGGATTTTCCTTTACGATCCACTTGCCCGGAATATTGGACCGTGTCGATCCATTTCGGTAGGGAAAGCAAGGCGATGTGTTGTTTCGACGTTAGAATTTCACGATTAATCCCGGACGATATCGGAAGTTTAAGTTTTCTCGAATTTTCGTGAGTTTTGGCCTTAAACTTTTTGTGGATTCTTTGATGCTTGCACGGGACATTACTACTGCGGTCCTTACCGGTTTTAACTGTCGCCGCCGCCGGCTTGTCGGCGGTGGCGGCCTCTTGGAAAATTTGCAAAAGCTCCTCCGAAAATGACGATCGTTGGACCTGATTAGCGGTATTGGTGTCACTGGCAACTTTGAACCCCAAAATTAGTAGGGGAAAACATTTCAAGTGCAACAAATGTGCCACTTACCTTTAAATTTGACGCAAACTCGTAACGCATCGTACGGTTCTGGAATAGTAACAATTAATAGCCAAAAAGAAAATGGATGCAAAATCAATAGAAATACCTCCCGATGCCATTTTAGATTTTGAATGTTCAACCGGAATGGGAAACGAATGGAAAATTTCTTCAAATTTTGATTTAATCAAGAAAATAATAATAAAATATGATAAAAATGTTTTCCTACATTACCACGGTAATGGCGGTCTCGGTGGACTTTGATTGGTCCAAATAAAAATTTGGACCATTAAACTGTCAAAATGTTTTTTCCTAGCGACCACAGGCAGAGATCTTCTTTCAATTGATTTTTAAAAAAAAATCCTCAATTTCTTTCTCTTTCTTTCCTTCCCCATTTTGCTATGACAAGCGTAATTCCAACGCCTTCTACGATCAAAATAACATATAATACAAAATTTATTCGATTTGTGTGCTTTTTTGGTCGTCGTCATCGCTAAAAGCTCTTCCCTCTGATTCGATCCATAGTCGGCAAGCTTTACCGTTTATCTACTACTACTACTATGGGGGTGGTAGGTACAAGGGATGTGCAGGGTGCGGGGGCGGATGATATTTTAATCTATTTTATCACCCAACATTCAAAATTAGATCCGAGAACATGCCACAAACAAATCATAGAATGGTAAATACGTTTCAACCCCTGCTGCCATACCACCCCACCCCCACATCCCCCACACCACCCTTCACCACCCGCGTTCCTCTTGTCTTCCAATCTGCACCGGGAATTCAATTCGAACGAAGCTTTCGAGCTTTCCGAACCACTGATTTATATCTGCAACTGTCGCATGCTCTTAAAACTAACTCCCCCGCATCCCGCGCCCCGCACCAACCCTCCATCAAACCAGTCAACAATTTTAAAAACAAATCTCAATTTTTTTCTTTCTTTTCCTTTCTAAAATGTTGCCAATTGAAATGTAACTAATAGATGATAAAATCCAGATCTCAGCTTTTATTAAATAAATTTTATTTAATATTTTTTAACATTAAAATTAGCTACATTTCGTTACGTATCGTAACTTCCTCAGGCTTCTTGTAAAATATTTTTTTTTGTGATTCAGAAGCCTAATGAAGTTATAATACGTAACGAAACGTAGCTAATTTGAATATTAAAAAATATTAAATATAAAACACTGATCTTAAACAATCTGAATGATTTATTTATCAAGACGGCTTTGATCTTTGTTTGTCACGGAGGACTAGAGTGAATTTGGTCATAAATCTGTCAAAAATATAATCAAGGTCATCGAGCCTCCATTTTATTTTCCTTTTTTTTTAAACTCAGCGCTTTCTCGTGGTCGTCGGTAGAACTATTAGCACTGATATATTTTCCTTCATTCCTTAAATAAAATAATTGCATTGAAGAAAATGATTATATTGACCTAATATCTAATATATTGACCTACTATCTAATATATTGACTTAATATCTAATATATTAACCAACTATCTAATATATTGACCTACTATCTAATATATTGACCTAATATCTAATATATTGACCAACTATCTAATATATTGACCTATTATTTAATATATTGACCAACTATCTAATATATTGACCTATTATTTAATATATTGACCTACTATCTAATATATTGACCTAACCTAGTAAATTTGAACTGTCATAGATGTCCACATGTTTTTAATAACTGCCAACTGTCAACCAATGTTGCCAACTCTCAAAAATGTATCTCCTTAAAGCCCCAATCAAAATCCCCACAATTACTAGGAATTCCCCCTTAAAAAAATTAATATTTATTAAATAAATAATTGTAATTATTCGTAGCAATCAATGAACGATCAGTTTTATAGATCTAACGTAAACAATTAATTATTTTAAACTTACAATAACAATTAGAAATTCAACGTCTCTTTATATAAAGAGACATATGCATCAGCACCATCTAGCAACCATTAATAGTATCATTTGATCAATTCAAATTTTTTCATAAACTTGTATTCAAGTATAAAGAGTAATGCAATAAAAAAAATACATTAAAATTTTATTCCTAAAAATACCCCCAGTAAATTCTTCTCCCTGTATAGTCAAAATAAGACTTTGAACAGTTATACTGTGTAAACAATATATAGAATATATTGCGGTACAATTTATGAGGTATAATTTATCCAAAATACTTTGGAAGATTGCTTGGCAATCGAAATATGTAACAAATATTTTTGTTTGAATTTCTGTTCAAATTTATGTTTATGGTATGATTTTTATTTATTAAATTGTACTACATAAATTGGACCGCAATAAATTCTATATATTGTATACACTACCTGTATAGATTTTTCCCCCCAAAATTTAGAGGGAAAACCCCCAAGTTGGTATCACTGCTGTCAACCGCCAAAATTCTAACCCTACTTTTATGTCGAATTAGAGCAAGGTTTATAAAATACACAGGTGGCCTCATGGTGGCTACGTGATGGATACGTGACATATCCAGAAGAAATTCGTACATGTCTTCAGACTGATTTAATTTCAAAATTCTTCGTATGACGTCATTTTTTTTTTCTAATGGAGCAACCTGTGTAATTTATAAACCTTGGACTTAGAGAGGTGAAAATATATTTTGGAAGGGGATCGAGCACTCGGGGGGAAGAAAATTGAGGGGAAGTGACAGTTTGAAGTTTACATTGGTTTATAGGCAACATTCACTCTTGTAATACAATCTCTTGGGAGTACATGCCAGTACATGCGATAGCAAATACAAAAGACAAACGATCTATTTTATAAACAAATTTTTTTATCGACTCGAAAAAAGTTAACGCACACTTGATTGATGTCTTATTTTTCATTCTTTTTCTTCGTCTCTTGCGATGGCACCCGGTCAATTGAAAACAAAGAGGGGGACTCAATATTATTGCGAGTCATTTGTAGCATGGTATCAGCGATCAAAGACACTTCATTGGTGTTGGAAGCATCATAAATGCTAGCTTCGTCTGGAACTAAAAGAAAAATATAAATAAAATAAAAAAATAAAAAAAAAATGGAAAAAACCGTCGATAATATTGGACAAGACGATGGCCTCCTTGACCATTGCGTTGAGCCACTTGCTCCAAAATTGCGTGGTGTTCAGCGCGTCCAACAATTGTTCCGTAAGGTGTTCCGCTTCCAGCTGGTGCAAGTCGTAACCTTCTTCCAGACATTTGGCGCAACATTGCACGGTTTTGTTCCGAAAATGGTCGGTGATGTCTTCCGTAATGGATTGCACGTGTTCATTGTACGAGCGCCATCTGGCCACATCGGAATTCAGTCGCGAAACAAAAGCATTCCATTCGTCGTGATGCAGCACGACAACGTGTCCATCGTCGCTGATGACCTCGCCGCGCACAATGGCCGCCATGCGGCGTAACTCACTGAGCGTTTGATGGATCCACAGACACCAGTTGCCGGCATTGTCGGCCACTTCTTTGGTCCACAGGGCCCAGGCTTGCACCGAAGCGCAACAGGCCATCGTGGGCGAATGTGGTACCACGGTCACTTTGGGACACTGACTAATCACTTCCGTGCTGACATATGAGTCACCCCCTTCGCCCTTTCGTCGATTGCGCTTCGACCTTGATGTCCACCCCGAGCGCACCGAAATTTTGTCAGACTTCATTTCACCTTCATACCTTCCAAATTGAGAATCTGGTTGTTCGAATTTCTCCGAAGATAACGACATCGAATTCTCCTCTTCTTCTCCTTCTCCTTCTCCTGCCTCTCTCTCCGCAAACATCCTTATACTATTATATCTACAATCGAATTCAATTAATCACCAAAATAAGATTTTTTCGCCGACTTTCAACAGTTATACTGTGTATACAATATATAGAATATATCTATGCTAATATATAAAATTCTTACGTCTGTCTGTACATTTCGATAAATATTTGTTTCAAGAGGTTCTTATTCCAAATTTAACATTTTTGTCTGTCTGTCTGTCTGTTTGTCCCGATTTAACTCAAAAACGGAACAACCGAATTTAATGAAATTTGGTATTAAGATACAACACAACTTCCCACAGACTATAGGCTACTTATCATTCCAAAAAAATAATAAGGGAAGGTATTCCTTAGGGATGAAAAAAAAATTTTACTTTAGACTGGCGAGTTATATATCATTGGAAAGGTAATTTAAAGTTAGAAAATAATCTGTAAAAATATTTTCAGTTGAACTGACAGAAAGCACAGTTAATTCAATTTAAAGTTTAAAAAATTGCCTCTTTGAAATATAAACCTTTATATATATAACACATAGTTGATGTTAATAGCGTAATGGCTTACGTATCTGACATTCTGATGCTCCTAATTAAGAAGACGTGGGTTCGAATCTTACAGTAAACTTTTTTTTTTACAAAATTGTTGTAAATAGACTCCCAGAGTTGCCTTAGAGTTTGTAAAAGAAAGAAAAATAATAATTTTCAGATGCTACTACAAATAGCAAATTCAAAAAGAAAATATAACCTACACCTACGTTACGCAGACGAAGTCGCGTGGATCAGCTAGTTATATATATATCCTATATATTGTATACTCAATTAATGACGTCAAAGGTGACTTTGAATCGGGAACCAACCGTGGATCGATGAATCCATTATATTTGCTCATGGCTAATTCATACGCCACCATATTGATCGCAACCTGCATATATGGATCCAGTTTATCTGGTTCAATGTGTTTCACGCAATCGGTGATCTTTCTTCGAATTTCATTCACCAATTCTTCAAACGGCCCCGTGATGGCTCCACTTGTCTAACCGCCAAAAAAAAAAAAAAAATAAAAATAAAAAATTGTACCCCTATTGTTAAATATTTTTTTTTCGTATGGTTCCACCTTTAAGTCTTTCGTAATTTTAAGCAATTCATGGAATTTCATGTCGGGCAACAACCCCGACTCAAACACCGGCAAATTTTCATCATTGGATTTCGCTTGATAGTAATCTTCTAAAATGCCCACCAGCTGTGTCATACGGAAGTTCAATAACACCTGAGGGAACCAGAAAATCATGAACTACTAAATTAAATATTAATGCTGTTAAATCACCATTGTTGCATATGTAGGAATGGTTTTTCGCGAAAAAAAAAAGAGAATTAATATTTAACAACGACAGATTTTTCAGCTTTTAATAATCATAATGTCATTACAAAATATCAAAATATTTCATTATAAAATTGTTTTCAACACACTCTTGCTTTTAAAAATTAGTAACCCGAAGTAAAATCGACTATTTTTTTTTTTGGAAAAGTATGTCGAAAATATTGTACAAGGTGACCAAAAAAAAAATATTAATATTAAGAGGTCTATCATCTTTAATTTCGATTTTTTATTTGTGCTTTAATTTTTGCGTCAATGCTGTTAAACTATCAAAGTAAAAAAAATCATATGCACATGTGTTAATAGAAAATTAAATTCCCTACAAAAAAGGTCTCTTAACGTTTTTACATAAAATCATTATCTTAAAAGTTATTCACAATTAAAGTTGAAGGAAAAATTAACTTATTGTTTTTTTCGTTGTTGAACCAATGTTGAAAGAGTGATTTTATGTAAAAACGTTAAGAGACCTTCTTTGTAGAGCATTAAATTTCCTTCAAAAATCTATATTGATCATTTCTATTTAGTTATTTGTACGTTAGTTACAAAATTCCAAAATAAACAAGATAAATCTAAAAATTATATCAATGTTTAAAGCTTGATTATTCGGAAACGGCGTGCCTGGCAACAAATTTCAAAGAGACCTTTTTGAAGAAATGAACAATATAAATTCTTGAAGGGAATTTAATGCTCTACAAAAAAGGTCTCTTAATGTTTTTACATAAAATCATTATCTTAAAAGTTATTCACAATTAAAGTTGAAGGAAAAATTAACTTATTGTTTTTTTCGTTGTTGAACCAATGTTGAAAGAGTGATTTTATGTAAAAACGTTAAGAGACCTTCTTTGTAGAGCATTAAATTTCCTTCAAAAATCTATATTGATCATTTCTATTTAGTTATTTGTACGTTAGTTACAAAATTCCAAAATAAACAAGATAAATCTAAAAATTATATCAATGTTTAAAGCTTGATTATTCGGAAACGGCGTGCCTGGCAACAAATTTCAAAGAGACCTTTTTGAAGAAATGAACAATATAAATTCTTGAAGGGAATTTAATGCTCTACAAAAAAGGTCTCTTAATGTTTTTACATAAAATCATTATCTTAAAAGTTATTCACAATTAAAGTTGAAGGAAAAATTAACTTATTGTTTTTTTCGTTGTTGAACCAATGTTGAAAGAGTGATTTTATGTAAAAATGTTAAGAAACCTTTTTTGTAGAGCATTAAATTCTCTTCAAGAATCTATATTGTTAATATCTATATATTTACTTGTATCCATTATAATAAGATGGAAAAAAAAAGTTTACAAAATGAGTCTATATGGATATTTGTGGTTAAAAATATTAATATAAGTACCCGATTAACCAAAATAATTTTAAAATGTGAATTTTCCAAAATAACAAAAATTGAAACTTAATTCAACACGCTTTTCTCCCAAATTTTTTCATTATTTGTGAAAATCAACTTTTCATAGAAAAAAATTTTGAAAATATATATCGTAAAAATATTATCTGCACATATATTTGTAAAGAATTAAATTCTCTACAAAAAAGGTCTTTTTGAAAATTTTTGCCAGACACGCCGTTTCCGAATAAGCAAGCTTCAGACATTGATATAATTTTTAGATTTATCATCTTTATTTTAGAATTTTGTAACTAGCGAATAAATAAATATATAGAAATAAACAATAGAGATTCTTGAAGGGAATTTAATGCTCTACAAAAAAGGTGTCTTAGTATTTTTACATAAAATCACTTTTTCAAAAGTTATTCACAATTAGACCTGAATGAAATATTAAATTAATAATATTAAAGTTAATCTACTAATGGATAATAATATATATAAGTCTTTGAGATCTCAAAGACTTATATATATTATTATCCATTAATTGATTGTGATTCGGAAGTAATAAAATACTTATCAATGTTAAAAGTAAATCTACGTTTTCGTGTAATAAATAGCTGTTAACCGAAAATAGATTTGGATATATTATGAAATTTAAATATTTCAAGCGATAAGACTGATAAAATGATGATTTTCGATCATATAAAATATCAATTTGTCCTACTGAATGAAAAAAAAA
The DNA here is from genome assembly GCA_958496175.1 of Sisyra terminalis. Taxonomy (NCBI): domain Eukaryota; kingdom Metazoa; phylum Arthropoda; class Insecta; order Neuroptera; family Sisyridae; genus Sisyra; species Sisyra terminalis. The sequence goes on from OY292276.1 coordinate 60,518,099, forward strand.
AAATTGGTTTCAAAACGAAAAAAATAATAATTTAATTTTTCCTTCAACTCTAATAGTGAATAACTTTTGAAAAAGTGATTTTATATAAAAACATTAAGAGACCTTTTTTGTAGAGCATTAAATTCCCTTCAAGAATCTATATTCTTCATTTCTATATAGTTATTTGTTTGTTAGTTACAAAATTCCAAAATAAACAAGATAAATCTAAAAATTATATCAATGTCTGAGGCTTGATTTTTCGGAAACGGCGTGTCTGGCAAGAAATTTCAAAGAGACCTTTTTTGTAGGGAATTTAATTTTCTATAAATATATGTGCAGATAATTTTTTTTACCTTGATAGTTTGACAGCATTGACGCAAAAATGAAAGCCCAAATAAAAAATCATAATTACAGATGATAGACCTTTTAATATTAATATTAAGGACTCAAACCTTCCCGATATTTTTTGGTCACCTTAAACAAAAAATAATCGATTTTTTTGGTCTCCTTATTATTTGGTGGTTTTTTGACCTTCTGCGATGAAACATACCTTTAAATCGTTCCCCCTTTTGAAATATTTTGGAACTACATACCTTGGACGGGATTTTTGGCAGTTTTGGAATTTCCTCAACAAAGAACTCTTCGAGTTCTGGCTCTTCGATGAAATCTTCTTCTTCATCTCTCTCTTCTTCTTCTTCTTCTACCTCGTCAATGATCTGAATTAAACTTTCTGATCTGATTTCCTGGAATTCCTCCGGCAAACAAATCGACTTCTCCGAAATCGAGGCCACGCTAATCGATGTGGTGGTGACCTGGAAAGATTAAATTTTTTGGATCCCAAAAAAAAAAATAGAAAAAAAATACATACCGTAGAAGTGGATACGTCTTCCCATCCGATTTTCATATCATCGAAATATACCACAATGCTCATTGCAAAATGGGCGGCTTGATTAGATGCTTGCAAAATTCCACGTTCGAACACCGAATGTGTGGTACGCGGGGGAATTTGCGCAACCTTTCCACTGCACCGCAAACATTCCAGAATCTGTTCCGAGAATTTGAGTTCAGTGTGGCTGAGGTGCAGCAGAGATGTTCCACACAGAAAATCGGCGAATTTCGATGCCATATCCTCCGATCTACGATTGATCCAGCGTAAAAGATGACGTTGGCGTTGCAGAGCTCGACGGTTTTGTTTCCGTTTGTTCTGCAAATTCTTCTTCAACTTCGTCCTCTCCAAATCCTGAAATCAGTCAACAGTAGGTACCCCCAATAATATACAGTACACCCCCAATAAGTTCTTCTCCCTAAAAACTCCCTGTATAGTCAAAATAAGACTTTGAACAGTTATACTGTGTAAACAATATATAGAATATATTGCGGTCCAATTTATGTAGTATAATAAAGAGGAAAGATTTGATTGTTTGCCTTGAATAGGGTCCGAAACTACTTGACCGATTTGAAAAATTCTTTCACTGTTGGGAAGCTACACTATTTCCGGTGAACATAGGCTATAATAAATTTTCAAAAAAAATAGGGATCCATACTAAAACTCCAATAATATGAGAAAAAAATACTAAAAAACTTTTTTACATCGCGTGCGCTGGTGATTTAACTAAAGAACGGAACAACCGAATTTAATGAAACTTTATATTAAGATACAACACAATTACCCACACACGTTAGGCTACTTATCATTCCTTAAAATAATAAGGGAATGTATCCCCTAGGTAAAAACTGAGGGATGAAAAAAAAATTTACTTTAGATAGGCGAGTTATATATCATTGGAAAGGTATTTTAAAGTTAAAAAATGATCTTTATTAATATTTTTAGTTGAACTAATAAAAAGCACAGTAATTTAATTTAAAGTACAAAAAATTGCTTTTTTGAAATATAAATGATTTTATAGATAATAATCTGACAGTAAACTTTTTTTTTACAAAATTGTTGTAAATAGATCCTTAGGATTGCTCAGTAAAGAAATATTATTGAAAAAAAAGTAATAGTAATAATAATAATAGTAATAAAGCTTAGAGTAAATACGTTTTTAAAACCATGCATATATAAAATGGTGTATTTATATACTCCTCTGACTGATGAAATTTTAATATTTGGTGTATTCCTTATAGGAAGTAGGCATGTGATAAGATTTTTTTTTGAAAATTCCTACCCTAACGGACAAGGGTGGATTCAGGATTTTTTTCTTGGGGGTGGGATAATATCTTTTATTTGCAAGCACGTGAAAGGGATCACGAAAAAAGTTCGCAATTCCAGCCAGAAATCTGATAAATAATAAATAATCATATCATCATAATGATAAAAGAAATTAAAAATCCTCTTCCAGAGCAAAAGGCATACGCCAAATCGTGTATGGTGAACTCTGGACTATCCAATATGGTTTAATTGTATAGTTGAAATTCAGATATTTCAATAATAAGTTTATAGATACATAATGGTTATACATGATTATGAAAGAACTGGGTTTCGTGCAATTGTACAAACTTCAATTTCGCGGTAGTGTTGTACAGTGCAGTTACCGAGTGATCCAAACTACTTGATGATCACTGAGGAACATTGCTTGGCAATCGAAATACGTAACAAATTTTTTTGTTTAAACTTCTGTTCAAATTTATGTTTATGGTATGATTTTTATATATCGCTATACTTCATAAATTGGACCGCAATATATTTTATATATTGTATCCACAGGCACCTACAGGTTTGCAAAAAAATTAAAAATCTGGTACCTCAAAGTAAGTTTCCGCATTGGGAACATCCAGGATCGTATAGTTTTGTAGGACCTCGTAAATTTTATCGATTTTTTTATATGGTAAAACATTTTGGTAGTCGTAGTATGTGGATAGAAGAGTATGGCGATTGGGTACCGAGAGTTGGCGCACCCGTGGTGTGCATCCTTTCACATATTTCAAAACAGGACGATGCAAATGGGTGTAATATGGATTCCTAAAAAAAAGTAAATTTTAAATTAGACCATTTTTTTTTTGGTGGAAAAAACTCACTTTTTTGGTACCGCCAGCAATGCGATATGTTGTTTGGAACTTAATGCACCCCGGTTGACAACATTGGAACCATTTAGCAACTTGTTGCGGAACAAACGCTTCGGGTGCATGTTTTGCATGGGTTCCGGCCGCATCACCACCTGTTTGTCCAGTTTAGTTCGTGGTACCTCCCGAATATTTCGTGGTTCCAAATTTATTGGTGGTTTTGTGGCACGATGATCTCGCAATTGTTGGCCCCACGTAATTTCCTTCTGCACCGTTGCATTGGGATCCAATCCAGTACTGCATGGTTCTTCAAAAAATAAAAAATAAAAAAAATACAAGAGGATTTTTTTTTTTATTATTTTCATCACTGTACCTCCAGCAGCCGCGATACTGCTTCCAATTCTGGTTCCACACGACAATACCATCTTCTAGCTTAATTTTCCCACTAAAAATTTACCCAAAAAAAAAAACCCCGAAAATTCAAACGTCAAACTTCACTTTTCTGATCAAATCGGCTTTGATATCATGGCCACCTATGTTATATTTCAAACGATTAAAACAGACTTCTAGATTGATAAGTTTTATTGGAAAAAAAAGAACAGAGTAAGTTTTATACGAAAATGGTGGATTAACGTTTTTTGATGTAGTGGGTGTCATATCGGGGTAGGCGCATTTTCCGGATTTTTATCGGCGATTTGAGCTTTTGTTTGAGCTTTAATAGGTCCTCATATTGTTTGGTCGCCTGTTGGGGCGTTATCGCTTTGTTGGAACTCAGGTGCTTGATGATGCTTCCCAAACGGGACATTGGCAAAATTTCTTTATGATCGCGCAGCGTGTCCAACAGGTAGTGGTTTCGCGGCCGGGCCAGGTGATCCAAGTGGGCGTTGGACATCGGCAAATCGATGTAAGCTCGATTGTTGGACGCATTATTTCTCGGACGAGCCGGTTTACTCTTTTCCCTAAAAAAAAAAAAACAGTCAATTGTATGCGTTCCTATATACGGTCTGACAGACCGACGTTGGAATATTGATCTTAAAATGGTAATTTTTTAAATTTTTTTTTTCTAAATTCTTACAATTTAGGCAGGGCCAATATATTGATGTGTTGCCGATGTGAAATTCCATTTCGGTTGTAGGCGCTAACGCTGAAGAGGTCCATTTCGCGTTTGTCTCGTAAAAGTTTTTGGGGCGACGATTTTTTTTGCGGAGGATTACGATTTCCGTCTTCCTGCTGCCCCATGCCTGCACTTTTCTTGCACTCCATTCTCCTCGGACGTCCCGTCATTGTATTTTCCATTATTTTTTATATTTTTTTTGTTTAATTTTTTCCTACTAAAATTAATTTTAATATTATTTTTCTTTTAAAAATTCCAAACGTTGACATCTTAAAAATATAATTTTTTTTTCTAAACCATATTTCCTTGGTTACTTATAATAAAAAAATTTACTTATAAAGGAAAATAAATACCACTTGTTGCATATCGTTGAAAATTGAACAACTACAGTTGTTTCAAAATTTATTTATTGAGAGAATTTTTGTGTTTTGTTTTGACCCCTCTACCGATTGGCCGAAAAAAAATTAAAGTTTGAGAAATCCCGAAATTTAATTTTCTCAACTGAAGGAAAATTTTTCGTTTGTGAAACAATAGTTTAGGGGTAATTGATTTGGATCTCTGTGTTGTCTTATATTTATTTTTATTGTTTGTGAAAATCAATTTTTTCCACAATTAATATTTGAATATAACTATTTAAAATAACACATTATGCGTTGTAAAGGATTCGGAAAATATTTTCAACCCTTGACAACCCTTCAACCCTTTCAACTATTGAAAACATTATAGAACACATTTTTTATTCAAATATTTTCATCGTTTGTGAATTTTAATAATTTTTTGAATATAAATCGTGATTTTATGAATAACTTTCGAAAAACTAATTTTATGTAAAAACACTAAGAGACCTTTTTTGTAGAGCATTAAATTTCCTTCAAGAATCTATATTGTTTATTTCTTCAAAAAGGTCTCTTTGAAAATTTTTGCCAGGCACGCCGTTTCCGAATAATCAAGCTTCAGACATTGATATAATTTTTAGATTTATCTTCTTTATTTTAGAATTTTGTAACTAACGAACAAATAACTATATAGAAATGATCAATATAGATTTTTGAAGGGAATTTAATGCTCTACAAAAAAGGTCTCTAAACATTTTTACATAAAATCACTCTTTTAAAATTGGTTCAACAACGAAAAAAACAATAATTTAATTTTTCCCTCAACTTTAATTGTGAATAACTTTTGAAAAATTGATTTTATGTAAAAACGTTAAGAGACCTTTTTTTTAGAGCTTTAAATTCCTTTCAAGAATCTTTGTATATAGTTCATTTCTATATATTTATTTGTTCGTTAGTCACAAAATTCCAAAATAAAGAAGATTAATCTGAAAATTATTTCAATGTCTGAAGCTTGATTATTCGGAAACGGCGTGTCGGGTAAAAATTTTCAATGAGACCTTTTTTGTAGGGAATTTAATTTTCTATAAATATATGTGCAGATGATTTTTTTTATTTTTATAGTTTCGACAGCATTCACGCAAAATTGAAAGCATAAATAAAAAATTCGAAATTACAGATGATAGACCTCTTAAAATTAATATTAACGGCTCAACCTTCCCGATAATTTTTTTTGCTCACTTTGAACAATATTTTTGTTAGAATTTTAAAAAAAAATGATTTTTTTGGCTCAGTCTACTATGTATCCTATAATATCTATGTTTAATTAATTTTAATGTTACAAATTTGTCGCGTTACTTAACATATTTGTTCCCTGGAATTAGGGAAACATTTTTTTTTTTAAAAATTGCATTATTTGCTACTTATTCCTAATATATTTTTTCATATTGTGAGAAAAACTTTACGTGTTGGAAGAAAATGGATATCATATTTGAAATAAGCGCCAAAAAATACATTGAGATGACCTATTACAGTAAAAAATATTTTTTTTACCGGCCTGTGTTATTTTTTCATTTCTTTTTTGTTATATTCTCGTCCTTTTCCAAAGGTTTCTGCCCTGGTCTATAAGAGTGCCATTATTCTATATAAACTCAAAATGTATAGGCAATCCACAATACACTTGTGTACACATGTTTGCCTACACTATCGTTATTTTGCTTCCCAATGTTTCGCAAACTTAGGACCTGTGAAAAATATCAAAAACTTTTACAATGATAAGTTATAGAAAAAAAAAGTGCTCTACAAAAAATTTCCTATAAAATTTTCTCATAAAATTGATGGTTGCGTCAAAAAATTGAAAAAATATTAAAATTTCTCTTTAGTTCAACTTTGATCTTGAATAACTTTTGAAGGAATAAATATATCAAAAACTTGTACGAGACCTTTTTTGTAGATCGTTCAATTTTCTACAAGAATATACCTTGGTCATTCCGAAATATTGTCACCAACGTGAGCTATAAAATTTCAAAGTGCAAGAGAATATTGTTCCCATGTTATTTAAATGGAAAATCGAAATTTTCACTTAAATTTTCACTTAAACTTTCACAGGAATTTTGTTTGTCATTCCCAACCATATTTTCGATTTAATTAAGAAAAAAAAATTATCATTTTTTTTTATTCAGTCTAATCTTTGTAGTACCAACATACCCTGAAATTATGAACTAAATACCCTTCTGGGGCTGATTTACTATACTTATTGTCCTATGGTCCTTTAAACCTTAAAATCTTTTCGCCTAATTGTTATAGGGTTTTTCTTTTGATTTAAATCAAATTTCCGGGTTCATAACTAGATGGCATCACCCACCTACTAAATACAAAATTCCAGCCCTCTACTACTATTATCTTTATTCTATTAATTTAATGGAAAATTAAGGAACATTTCCGGAATTGATTTATTTTTCATAATTGTTACATTTCCTTGTATATTTGTAGGAAAATAGAAACAAAAGTTTACTTTTGAAATATTAATTAAAAAAGAAAAACCTCTTTTTTGTCTAATGTTGATGAGAAAAGCGGAAAAATTTTGGTTTGAGGTGAGGAAAAAAGGACTTGCGCTGGATATGTAACGGGAAAACAGCTGAACATCACATTGTGTTGAGCTTTTGTGGGTGTTTGTGTGTGTGGGAGTGAGAGAGACAATATCGACGTCTCTTAATACCAACACAGTGGCACGCAAGTAGGGGATGTTTAGCGATCGAGAGGGTAGTTGGTGTTTGAAGTATATGTGTTAGTGTGTTAGGGGATGGACGGACGTCGAAGGCCCGGGCGTCGCGACGCTCTTGCTGCAGCAGTGTTTCAGTGACGCGCGCGCCATCCGTCCGAGGTCAACGCAACCAATTTCCGCGACGCAAAAACAAATCATTTCCCACTCAAAAAAAAAACAAAAACTAAAATAAAATAAAGAAATAATTTCCCTCACGTTTCACAACTAATTTCAAATCAAACCCCCGAAACAAATGTCCCAAAAACAATTGCCATACGATCGGTTTAAGTTCATGGCCATGTTGATGACACAATAAATAAATAACCGCCGACCATGTGACTAAGGAAATATAAAAAGATACCAAACAAATGAAAGTGAAAAAAGCACCGGTTTAGTATAAATAAATAAAAAAAAAATTGAATACTATCTTTATAAAAAAAATTCACGATTTTATACCGGAACCGGAAGATAAACCATTTTTTTTCTCCAATATTGACAGTAAAATGTGAAGTTTTCAAAAGTTCCCCGTTTTATTTATTTACTTGGTTTTTTTTTTTTTTTTTTTTTTTTTTGGGAAAAGAAATTTTTGGGGATGTTCGCGAGGGGGTGTAGGGGTTGATGTGTGAGAATGTGGAGCGGTGCAAGTGCAAGTGCAAGTGTGCCAGTGCGGGGGTGGTTTTCGATGGAATGACCCGAGCTCCTGCGTCCTTTGTGCGAGATCTTTATCCACCCTCGCCCGGTACCACTGTGGGGGTTGTGGGTCCTTGGATCGGGGAGGAAACGCGCCTTGCCCTTCCACCGCACGTCTACAATTACTATTTGGCCCGCACCCGAAACTATCGACGACAAAGCCTCAAGGTTTAAATGTTTTCCTTACTTTTTCCATACTACCCCCGCCCGCCTCCGCCTTCCCCCTTTAGTATAACTATCAAAATTTGATACATAAGCAAGTGCAACAGGTGGTTTAATTTTTTTTCCATCCATTTTTTTTGGGCTTCATTTGATTGCGGTTGATTAATTTTAAATCGCTAGTCTTTTGTTTTGGAAAGCTCGGAAAGCTCTAATTTTGTGTTTTTGTTTTTTTGGTTGGTGCCAGATGTCGTTACGTGAATGTTTCACCATATGACTCGGCCACAAACTTTCGGTCGACTAATTTTCCTGATGCTTTTTTTTTTTCGTTTTGGTAAAATGCAAATTTCTATCTTTTTCTATACGTTTGTCATTTGTTTTATTTGTGCCTAATGGATTGGATGAGTTCCAACAATAGATTCAAGTGTATTAATAATGTATTTTAGGTCTATTGAAATTGAATACAAAAAAGTATTTTAAACCTCATTTGTTTTTTTCTTTTGTTTTCAGGTAAGTCGAGCTTTTTCTTCTTGTCGCACTAAGGGTGAGTTTTTTTTTTTAAAAAGTTCAAAAAATTTAAATTTCGGAAAGAACGATTTAATAAAAACAAAATAGGATCGGCTAGAAATTCCAACGAAAAATCGTTATTGTTTTGGATTTAAAAGGAAAAACAAAAGAATGTAGGAGTTTGATAAGTTTTTCGTTGTAGTTGGCTTGAGATAACAATTTCAAAACAAGTGAAATATGCTTGCGCTAAGAAAATCTCAGACGGCCATGGATTCACTCGTACCAACCTATATACTACCATTATACTATAGTAGGTGTATTTTGTAGTATATGTTGAAAATCACGGACATCTTAGTGTGCTTGGTTTCGATATTCTCATTTTGACTTTAATCGAAGTTGGCGTTGCATCGCGCTATCGTCAACATGGCCAACTTTTCGTAGATAAAAGATAACAATATGATGATAGCATTTGGAGGGGGGGGGGATGAGGGTTGGTGAGTTTAGATGAAAGACTTTGAAATGAACCTCATACTTTTGGAGTTTGAGTCGGTTTATTCGGAGTAAATGGAAACAGAAACCGGGGATGTTTGGTCGGGGGTGGGGTGCGGAACGGGGGGAGTAAATAAATTTTCAACGTATCCCCATCGGGATTTCGTATCGAATACTTTTCCTCCATTTTTGTCAACAACAACGACATTGGCAGAATTGTTCGAATCATGAGATTAAAATATGTCAAAAACATTTAGTCAATGTCTGGTTAAGGGGGGAGGAGCGGGCAAGGGATAAGATGGAGGAAAATAAAGTTGGAGAAAATTTCAGGAATTTTCTGTGAATCGAAATATTTGAAATGTAATTAAAAGGGTTTAGTTTTATTTTTTTAAATTTTTTTGGTGGAAAACAAATGAAATCATATTGCAACAGTCGATTGTTTTTCATTATCATAAACATTTCAAGTGTTGAATATTTGCAATTTACCCTGATTTTCAAATAGCAATCGATTTATTTGGGTGGGGGTGGGGGTGGGGGGAAATGAGTTGGAGAGAGAAAGAGAATGAGGAAATTATTTAATAAATGCGATTTATTATAATATTTCAGTTGATAAAACAAATGAAAATCGCTTATTGCTTCGATATAAACGGGAGGAAAATGCTTTGATATGACAGGAATGGGTATTTTATTATTGTCAATTGTGCGATAGTCATCAATTGGGGGATGATAAGGGAAGGGTGGGGAGTGGGGTGGGGTGGTAGCAAGGGTTGAATTGAGGAAATGGACAGAATATTTCCCATATTGAAACTGGCGTGGTTGAAATATTCGAATTAAATGTGGCATTGTTTACGATTTTCGTAAACATTTTCGAAATTAATGAACGTAAATTGTTTGCGTATGTGCGACACACATGGGGGCGGGGGTAGGGGGGGGTGGATGTTTGGCTTTTGTTGGTCACAATTATTGAATTTATCTCGATTGGGAACAAAAATTGTTTATTAGTGGAAAGTTTTTTTTTTTATTTATTGGGAAATTTACAAAAAGTTTTTATGAAAGAAAGTCCTTCGGGAAATGGTTGTCAATGTCAAATTTTGACGTTTTAAATGTCAAATGAAAAGTGACAGCAAGATATAAGTTTGTTGAACTGAATCACTATGCAAATTTGTCCAAGTGGGTGATGATTAAGGTGGTTTATAAACAGGTGGTTCCATTACAAAAAAAAAAGAATGACGTCATTCGAAAGATCCAAGGCATTAATTAGAAGTCTGAATATATAAACATATTTAATAGATATACAGAATATACGAAGGAATTTGATATATTGGTACCAATGGTACCAATAGTTAGAAAATTAAATTCCTTTTTTGTAAGGTTTATTTTATAAACCTAGGGTGATTATAGGTTAAAAACTAAGCTTGGAATTAGATTTCGCTAAAATTGGTAGGGTTTTACATTAAATTTTTTGTTTACCGTCGCCATATGACTACTAAAGACTTTAGTGGCTCTAGGGTCAATAAAAATTCGTATAATTCGAGAAATATCGAACAGTTGTTCGAATCAAGGATCGAATCCAACACCTGCCGGATTTGGAGTGGTCACCTTAACCACTCGGCCATCAGTAGGATTTTGATTACCATTGAAAAAAAAATGAATAATGCTTTCCCTTCCCGTCAGAATTTCATTTTTTTTTTCAATTTATCATTATGAAGCTATCTTTGTTGATATCTTTTAATTCTGTAGTTAAGTGTTCTTTTTTTGTTTGAAATTTGAAAAATTCGATAATTGGCCATTTATACAAATTTTAATTCTTTGATACCATAACCATATTTTTTATATATTATTATATTAAATTATACTACATAAATTGAACCGCAATATATTCTATATATTGTATACTAGACTGATTCAAAAAAAAAAAATAAGATTTTTTTTCTTAATTATATCGAAAATATTGTTGGGAATGACAAAAAAAAACTCCTGTGAAAGTTTAAGCCCTTAATATTAATATTAAGAGGTGCCGCATCGCAAATTTCGATTTTCCATTTAAATAACTTGGGAACAATATTCTCTTGCACTTTGGAATTTTATAGCTTACGTTGGTGATAATATTTCGGAATGACCAAGTTATATTCTTGTAGAAAATTGAACGATCTACAAAAAAGGTCTCCGACAAGTTTTTGATATATTTATTCCTTCAAAAGTTATGCGAGGTCAAAGTTGAACTAAAGAGAAATTTTAATATTTTTTCAATTTTTTGACGCAACTATCAATTTTATGAGAAAATTTTATAGGACAATTTTTGTAGAGCACTTTTTTTCCTATAACTTATCTCTATAAAAGTTTTTGATATTTTTCACTGGTCTTAAGTTAATTAATTGAAATAGAAAAAATATTTTTTATGTTACCAAATATAATAATTCATGGAATTTTCAGTTTAATGCAAATAACTTAGGACCTGTGAAAAATATCAAAAACTTTTATATAGATAAGTTATAGAAAAAAAAGTGCTCTACAAAAAATGTCTTATAAAATTTTCTCATAAAATTGATGGTTGCGTCAAAAAATTGAAAAAATATTAATATTTCTCTTTAGTTCAGCTTTGACCTCGAATAACTTTTGAAGGAATAAATATATCAAAAACTTATACGAAACCTTTTTTGTAGATCGTTCAATTTTCAACAAGAATATATCTTGGTCATTCCGAAATATTGTCATCAACGTGAGCTACAAAATTCCAAAGTGCAAGAGAATATTGTTTCCATGTTATTTAAATGGAAAATCGAAATTTGCGATGCGGCACCCTCAATATTAATATTAAGACCTTAAACTTTCACAGCATTTTTTTGTCATTCCCAACAATATTTTCGATATAATTAAGAAAAAAAATATATTTTTTTTTTGAATCAGTCTAGTATACACAGTACAATTGTTCAAAATCAGCGAAAAACTTTTATTTTAATTAATCCTTTGGATTTACTTAAAAACAAAAGAAACCAAATATGCATAAAGCACTTCAATTTTTAATGCCATTATTTAAAATGATTTAAGTTGACCTTGCATGTTAGCATGTTTCTTCAATTGTTATTCTCAGAAAAAAAATAATTTCCAAATTTTCCTTCTGATAAATGTCAAATTTTCAAATCGTAAAATCCCCGTCTAGTAACATTAGTTAGTGACTTTTATTAAGTTGGTGAAAAACAAAAGCGCATCGCTAACAAACAACCTAGCTGTACGCAATTGCGTTAGTAGTGCGTTTTTTTGTTTCATTAATTCGTGATATTTTGGGATTTTCTTTTCGACTTTTCTATATGAAAATCAGTGATTTGTTGGAAAATTTTTGGTGAAAATGTAAAGGAAAATGGGGTGAAATGTTTTTCATTAATATTTTGGTGGTTTCGAATAAAATTAGTGCAATGGATTGCTGGGCAGACGTTGGCCAAGCGGTTACCTGTACAAGGTTAGAATTTTCTTTTTATTCTTTGATTTTGGTTTTTTCGATTAGAAAAATGCAAGTTTTAATAATTAAATACTAAGATGAAAGGAAACACTTGAAATAATTTGATATTATCATACGTAGCCGGACTTATAGTCCGGCCAAAAAAAAAATTATCTAATAAGAAAGTCCAATTTGACGTTGTACTTTGGTAAAATAGCCCAAAATAAAACGAAAATGAAGAATACAATTTTTCGATATCACGTTTAGTTTTCAAAATATCGATGCCTAAAGTTTTAGTTTCGAATAGACTTCTATCATAGTTTGCGCTTAATACTATGCATCTCTAATAAAACCTTGATCGCTTTACCTACGTCACAAAATTCAATTGTTTTTGGAAAAGTTAGTTCAATCGAAAAATTTCTTTCATAAACTTCTACGATCGATTTCCCATCAATTGCTAATCTCAATGGCCAATTCGTATTAGGCCTATTATATTAAAATTTTTCTAAATTTTTAGATTAACGAAAAAATATCATAATTTACAATTAAAAACAATTGGTATTAATTGGTCTGACTTGATTTTTTTTTATCATTAATGTAAACTTTTCTACCAAAAACCTTATCACTTTTTTAAAATCTAACCAGAGAAAAATCCTCTCTAGTTACATTGTCTAGTAACTTTTATTAAGTTGGTGAAAAACAAAAGAACGTCGCTGCCAAACAACTCAGTATGCAATTGCGTTAGTAGTGCGTTTTTTCGTTGCATTTTAAAGTGACATTTACGAATTTTCTTTTTAACTTTTCCATGTGAAAATCAATGAATTGTTGGAAATTTTTTGGTGAAAATGTAAAGGAAAGTGGGGTGAAATGTTTTTCATTCATATTTTGGTGGAAATTAGTGCAATGGATTGTGGGGCAAATGATGGCCAAGCGGTTACCTGTACAAGGTTAGATGTTGTTTTTATACTTTGATTTTTTGTTTTCCGATTAGGAAAATTTAAATTACAATTTTTCAACAATTGGATGAAAGGGAAAACTTAAGAAAGATTGATATTTTCTTAATTTTTTTTTTTTTGGTGTTTTTTCGTTAAATTATTCAGGCAATCAGAATAGTTTGGACAAATTGTACAAGGTGGTGCTGTTGGACATATTCGTGCAAGGATAGATAAAATACACAGGTTGTTCCATTAGAAAAAAAAATGACGTCATACGAAAAATTTTTATATTTGAATCAGTCTGAAGATATATAATAATTTCTTCTGGATGCGTCACGTGCCGCATGAGGCCACCTGTGTATTTTATAAACCTTGATATTCCTGTCCATTCATTATTGGACAAATATTTGGAACCACTTTTAGGTTATATGTCTTGGAAAATGATTAAAAGTTTTGTACAAAAGTGATTTTGATTCGTTATTTTGGAAAATTCTGGAACTTAGAAATTTTTGAAACTTTGGAACTTAGAAACTTGAAAATATAAGTAGTTTTTTTTTTTTGATCCTAATTGGAATTCCATTTCCATCAGGAAGACCTGTGCAATTCCAGTTATGCCCTAATGGGATAATTTCCAAAAAGGTTCAGATTTCATTAAGTTCACTTAAAAAAATAAGTTAACTGTAATTAATAAATCTATTCAACCGTTTTTGAAATTATATCATTATTGTGTGTATAATATATAGAATATATTGCGGTCCAATTTATGTAGGTAGTATAATTTAATATAATAATATATAAAAAAACGTGAATCATCACAAAGCAGTTACGGAGTGAAGATTGATTGGCAATCGAAATACGTAACAAATATTTTTGTTTGAACTTATAGTATGATTTTTATAAATTATTTTACTTCATAAATTGGACCGCAATATATTCTATATATTGTATACACAGTATAACTGTTCAAAGTCAGCGAAAACATCTTATTTTGATTATATCATTATATTATGATTGGTTTAGACTGTTTTTTGTTTTTCGTCAAGCCTACGCAGATAATGTAGGTATGTGTTTTTTTAAAACCAAAAGTAACTTTTATAGAGAGAGATAGTGTCAAAAGTTTGGTGACGAAAAATTTGAAACTTCTGTTATATTAAAATTATATTTAATGACTAAATTGAAAAATATATGACGTCACACTAAGGTTTTAAAAATTTGACCACCTGCAACAAAAACGCATGTATGAGGGGAGATGGGGGTAAAACTGTAAAATGTGTGTGACGTAATCTATAGATGGCGCTTTAATTCTCTTCTGAAGTAATTAAATGAATGTCCCGTTATTTAAAATAAAATTTTCTTTTGTTTTTGTCCTGATAAATATTATATACTTTTGGGAATTGAAAAGAGAAATCATGGGTGGATTGATGCTAGCACGTATATGACAAGGAAATCAAGTAAAAAAAAATTTTTCCTTAGTTTTAATTAGTAGTACAGAATGACGTAATTTATAGATGGCCCCTTATCAGGTACTCCAAAAAAAAAACAACAATTTAACATAATATTTCTTATCAAAGTTTTTCTCGGTCATTATATCATAATTGGTTTAGACTGTTTTTTGTTTTTTGCCAAGCCTACGCAGATAATGTAGGTATGTGTTTTTTTAAAACCAAAAGTAACTTTTATAGAGAGGGTTAGTATGTCAAAAGTTTTGTGATGAAAAATTTGAAACTTCTGTTTGCTAAAATTATTTCCAATTACAAAATTGAAAGTGTATGACGTCACATTAAGGTTTTAAACATTTAACCACCTGTGACAAAAACGCATGGATGGGGGATGGGAGGGGGGGTAGCATTGTAAAATGTATGCGATGTGATCTATAGATGGCGCCTTAATTCTCTTCTGAAGTAATTAAATGAATGTCCCGTTATTTAAAATGAATTTTTCTTTTGTTTTTGATTTAATAAATTTTATATACTTTTGGGAATTGAAAAGAGAAATCATGGGTGTATTGATGTTAGCACGTATATGACAAGGAAATCAACCAAAAAAAATTTTTTTCCTTAGTTTTAATTAGTAGTACAAAATGACGTAATTTATGGATGGCCCCTTATCAGGTACTCCAAAAAAAATATAATATAATGTTTCTTTTAATAAGCTTTCTTGGTTGTTTCTGGTGAAAAATAGGAAAGTATCCAAAGAAAATGTTCATTGCTACGAAATAACGTAAGTTATGGATGGCCCCTTATTAGATACCTACTCAAAAAAAATCAATTCAACAAAACATTTTTTTTTTAGAGTGAATTTTATTTTCTCGGTTGTTTTTCTTGAAAAATAGTTTTATACATTCAAATGATAGGCTTTGTCTGATGTTTTTTTTCCTCAATGAATTGAGGTTAATTGAAGGGAAAATTTCAATGAGGCAAAAGATTTCTTTTTTGTATACAAAATAAATATTTTTTTTTGAAAGTTTCCCTTTCCCTGGGTTGTTCCACCCTTCTTTTCTATGCGCGAAAAAAAATCCCTTTTTCCTTAGAATTTTTAAATTTTCAATGAAAACATGGTGAGGGAGAAATTCTTGTACAAACATCACAAACGCAGGGAACGCGAGGCGCCGTTGGTGATGGTTGGTGAATTTTTCTTCAATAAAATGAAATTCCTTTTGCCATTTTTGTGATTCCTTTTAATAGGGAGGGGGGATGACCATTAAATTTTAAGCTTCTCTTTCGCCCCCCCCCTCATCACGATACTATCATGCAGAATGTAAATGTTTTCTTAGTAATTTTTCGACACTAAAAAAAAATCTTCATTTTATTCTCTTGAAGGCAAAAAGCTCGCATTCTCCAAATCGGTTGAGTTGATTCTTTTTTTTTTTTGGGGTGGGGTTTTTCCTGAACCATAATAAAAAAGGGGGAAGGGGGGAGGAAAATAAGTTCTTTTTCCTTCACAAGTTTTACGACAATTCGTTTTGAAGTTTGATAAACCGCACGTTTGTCAGAAGCATTCCAGAAAAACTCACATACTTTAACCTACCTACTTGAGAAAATCACCAACTTGAAGAACTCTAATGGAATACCATATAGAGCCGCTGCTGGTTTTGCACCCCACCCCCCCACACTGCCCCTCAACCACTGACACCACCCCACATCCATGTGCTGATATCAAACGAACAAAATATAGGGAAAATGCGATAATATTTTCCTTAACGTGACACTTTTTACCAACTGAACGTTCGAGAGAGACAGCAGAAAAAAACAGCAATCAGTAGAAGAAAGATAGGACATTTCCAATGATTCAATTAAGGGTTTAATTGTTTGCTATGAAATCTACTTAATGTGGATACCACCACTATCGTAACCACGGCCCCCACCGCACACCGCCACCCCCACCCCCACCCCCATCATATATTATTATAGGGCTGTAATATAATATGCGATCGTATGCAATTTCTGCGGAATGATAAATAATGGAAATCGCTTTCGGCTGAATCGAAACTTGCTTTTGATCAAAAACCCTTCAACATAAACTTCTTCACTTCCCCCCGTTATTAAACATTCATTTCAATTTAAACTTTGCCAATGTATGATAATTACTAAAACTAATGTCTTCCGAATTTTCCTCTCCGCAATAAACGATGTGCCAGACAAAGAGGTCAAGACCGGCGAAAAAAAAACCGGTGTCAAGCTAATAAACTATCATATTAAAATTGACCACTTATAAATAATCTTAAGACCTAAAGATTATTTATACTTCGTGGATCTTAGTTACAATAGCACTTGTCATAGCCGACATGATCTTTTTCGATTAAAAAACCATCAAATTACCTTCATTTTTTTTATTTTGCAGAAACAAACGAAGCACGTTTGACATTTTCCTATTGATTTTACATAATAAATGTGGAGGTTATGATTGTTTTTTGTTGTTGTCTTTATTGTTTTCCTATACGTTTGCTGTTTTGTTTTTGCCGTTTTTAAATTAGGTCACTTAGGAGAAAGATTTTTTAATAATGTAATACCTTAAATGCAGAGCGCGCTAGTTGTTACACGCGGGAATAAATAAATTTTATTGTTTATATGTCTTACGTGCTTGTTTTATGAACCACAATATAAAAAATGTTTTATTTTTTTTTTGGTTAGTTTTATCAAAATAAAATAAATGAAGAATCGTTGGTATTTTGTTTTGAAATTTTAAAAGTTTATAGGTAATCAATGCGCATTGAATTATTGGTGAGATCTAGATGTATTTTTGTAGAAAATTAAAGGATCTACAAAAAACGTTTCTTGTATTTTCTTGATAAGTTTTCTCTTTTAAATATTATATAAGGTTCATAAAATTTTTTTCCTATTTTTCCGCATAAAATATTATAATAACGACCAAATTTTTTTCGACCTTTTTTGGGGAGCTTAAAATTGTTTTCAAATTTTCAAACCAGATTTCTTACTATAGTTGTTTATATAAGTTTTAGGTTTCCAACGCTAAAATTTTGAAATTTTTTATTAGATCGAATTAATTGATAATTTCATTCTCTACAAAAAAAGTCTTATGAAATTTTGGCTCAAATTTGATAGTTTAGCGTCGTGAAAATTACGAACATTATTGATTTTTAGTTAAAATTAAATTTTCTGCTTAAGTATTCTATCAATGAATGATTTAATCATAAAATTAGAGCAACGATTTTTATAGAAATTTAACGAATCTACAAAAAAGTTACCTATACTTCCCTGGTGAATTTTCTCTTTTAAAAATTATGCCAAGTCCATCAAAAATTTTTCTACTTTTACCCATAAAATGTTAATGTTAAATAAAATAAACGAAGAACCGTTAGTGTTTTGTTTTGTCATTAACTGCCAATTTTACAATTAAAGTAATAGAAAAAAAGGTGTGAATTTTTCAAATTTTATAGCTCATCAATGCGCATTGAATTATTGGTGAGATCTAAATGTATTTTTGTAGGAAATTGATGGATCTACAAAAAAGGTTACTTATATTTTTCTGATAAGTCTCCTTTTTTAAATGTTTAAGAACGTCCTTCAATTTTTTTTCCTATTTTTCCGTATAAAATATTATAATAACGACCAAATTTTTTTCGACCTTTTTTGTGGAGCTTAAAATTGTTTTCAATTTTTACTATAGTTGTTTGTATAATTTTTAAGGTTCCCTAAGCTGAAATTTTGAAATTTTCATTGGAGCAAATTTAAAGAGAATTTCATTCTCTACAAAAAAAGTCTTATAAAATGTTTCCTTAAATTTGATAATTTTTCGTGAATATTAGAATAATCGTTATATATAGTCAAAGTGAAAATTTCACCTCAAATATCTTCTAAATGAATTGATTTATCAAAAAATACGAGATTACCATTTTTGTAGAAATTTTCATTTTCTTCAAAACTATGTTTAAATCTGGCATATCGAACATGTCGTTTAGGTGATAGACCAAGTTAAAGGTTATTGTTAAGATTTTAACAACCAATTGTTTTTTTTTTTGTTTCAAAAAAAAAAATGAATAATAGCGATTTTTCTTACGATGAACTAATTTCATTCCCGCACGTCTATTTAGTAACCGTCGACCGATTTTCAGTTGTTTTTTTGCTTTCAATTCTGATTTTTCCCGTAAAGTTTGGGAGCCACGTGAACTGCATATAAATATTATACAATCTCTAAAAATTATTTCCATCCCTGTCTAACGCTTGCACACGTGTATGTACCAATTACATAAATCCATTTCACTCGCAACCGTCAAAGGCTTTTGTCGGAAAATTGGATTGAAATCAGATCTGAAGAAACACGTAATTAAGAAACAATCGAGTTTTATTTGATTAATTAAAAGCAAAGGCGGCCGTGATTTGCACACAATGCTGCTCCCAGCCACCTTGATCTAATATGTACAATAAATAAGACAGTAGTGGGGTGGCAGGGGGTGGTGGGGTGAGGTGAACATGCGAGGTTAAAGTTGAGCTTTTGTCGAGAACCTAAACAATAAATCATTGCATTTACTGTTAACCGAAAAGGAAAAAAAATTATAAATCATAAACTAAGGATCGCTCGATGCGGATCAACTCTGGCTCTGGACCATATTTGAGTTAATTTTTTTCCCTCTCCATATCCAACCCTTGTGCACCCCCTTCACCCCCCCCCCCCCCCTTTCTTCTTTAGTCTTTGTTTCGGCCATCATTTTACATATATTCAAATTTGAACAAGTAAGGTAAAGCCGTAATTTATTCCCGTTACGTGACTGCGGCAATCCACCCCAACTAAATCGTATCCCAAGTTCTGCCTATTTCTATTTCGCTCTTTGTCCCACTTAGGCCCCGCGTCATTTCCCACACCGGGCGGGCCTCGGTAAGCCTTGTCAATTGACCAAAAGAAATGGAAGATAAACCAAAAGTATTTTGAGTGGAAAACGAAAAGAAAAAGAAACAGTCCAGTTTTGATTACAGTTGGCTTTGATGGATCTCACTTTGAATCGATTCCGGGAACCGGGACGTTTCTGTTAATCTGTCAAAGTCATGGCTGCCTTGATATAACAACAAAACAATTGTTGTTGAATCAAATCAACATTTCGCTTTTATTTATTTCCACAGCTTTCTTAGACGTTTAATTTTCAACATATTTTAATTTAATTTTCTGTATTTTTAAGGGGGGAGGGTGGGGTGGAGAGGGGGAGAAGGGTAGTTTTTCCAAGGATTAATGTCAGGCGTTTAAATCTTTCGTTTTATTTTCACTTTACACTATATCAACCTTTAAAATTAATGACTCGAAACGTAAGACATCATTAATTATAATATCCCCTCTCAACCACCATTTTTCCCCCCACCTCCCATCCCCCACCCTTTCTATCTACACACATTTTAAGTTGATTGAAATGCAAAAAAATCAAATTGATCGAAATTTTTGAAAAACAAAGATCTATTTCGATAATTGTTAAAAGTGATGGTTGGTGGTAGGGGGGGGGAAATGACGTGGGAATTTATGAGGAAAATTTTCCTTTTCATCGAGCGTTATTTATTTTGATTGTTCTTCGTTGAAGTTCCAGTCAATGTTGGCTTCAACTTGTTCCCTCTTTTATTCTCCTCTTCCTCCATCTCCTTCTTCTAACCCCCCCCGGGCAATTTTGCGCCCTTTTATCCATTTCTTTGCTTTTATTATACTCTTCTAGTCAATGTAATCCAATTAAACGAAATGTTCTGCAATAAACTCGATCGCTTGCGGGCGGATAAAAATTGAGTTGCGAAAACGTGCGCCAATCAGCGACATAAATGTTTATCTTTTTTTTTTTTTTTTTTTTTTTTGTTAATGAAACAATGTCACCAAGATGTTCTTTTTTTTCCAAAGAGAAAACTCTTACACGTTAGGTTTATGTAACAAAGTAGGCTTTTTTTTTTTGAGACACTTTCAATTGTTATTTAGCTTGAATTTATCCCTATGAGAATTTATTTTTATCCCTCCCCTTTTCAAAGTCCTGGAACAATGGGAAGAGTGGTATAATCTTTATAATATCTTTTAATAAAGAGGGGTCTTGCTGAGTGTGACAAGATTTGACAAGGGGGGGGCGGTAGGTCTTCGGTAACGTGACATTCATTTCGTATTTAGTAAATATTAAATATATAGAGTTTTTAAATATATAGCAATTTGTGCACTTTTAATTGAAATTTATCATATTCAGCGGGGAGGGGGGAGTCTTAGTTTTGTGACGAAATATTTCTAGGGGGGTTCACACAGAAAGTGTGACACAGCGTGACAATGGGGGGAGGGGGTCAGAAAAAGCTTATTTTAACGTGACGTACTTTATGAACGGCCCCTAATCAGAATGGACATTCAAAATTGTTATCTATTATAATAGGGATTTATGGCTTGTAACTAATAGTAGGCCGAAATGAAGAGTTAGTGACGTCATTTTTTCGTTCCAAGCTAATTTGATCCTTTTATTTATTTCAAAATCCATTTTTTTTTTCTGTAATACCAAATATTCAAATTCTTATTTCTTTTGTTTTGCCATTGCTCTATCGCAACCAAATATTTCTTAAAATTTAGGCAGATGATGTATCTTTGAAACAAAAGAAGAACGATGAAAATCGAACTAGCAGTTCTTGAGTATTGAACGTACATACAGAGAGACAATAGCTTTTATCGTTTTAGATCATAGTAGGCTGGATTTAGGAAAAAGTTTTGAATAATAGTAGGCGATGAGTGGATTTATATCGCAGGTGCTATGGAAGTAAAGTGACAATGGTCCTAAGTGCCAACGATGGATTCAATCGAATGATTAGGGAACCGAACAAAAAGATTCAGGAACTCCTGATATAACTTTTTCGTACTACTAAACCAGTGGTTCTTAAACTTATTTAAGGTACTGACGCATTCACCGAATCCTTTTTAATTAGAAAAATAAAATATGATTTTCTCAAATTCAAAATATAAGTTTATATGTAGTTGCAGAAAATTGACAAAATTGCCGAACCCGCGAGACTAACTCACCGAATTTCTAAGGTTCGATTGGATCCAAATTAAAACCACTAAATTAGAGACAAAATGAATTCTGCATTAGTAATACATATTTACTTGTAATAGTAAAAAATTGATAACCTTTTGGGAAAAATCATGGATTGACCTTTAAGCAAAAAGGGTGGTAAATAATTACGATGCTCATTTGTTTTTTTTTGTTTGTAATAAAGCTTCGAAAGCTTCGAAGCCGTCTTTGATATTTGCATACATTATACTTGACCCTTATCTAGTAGGCAGTGGTTCGTTCGACTTCTTGATTTCCGTGAGGTTTTTACTTCGATTTTCTTCTGTTTTTTTTTCTTTCGATTTTCAATTTTTCTTCGTTTTATGTTGTATATTGATGGAAGAGCTTTTACCGTGGAAACGTGTCTATAGACAAAGATCGTAACATTCAATCAACTAAAAGCAAATGTAAAATGGTGAATCTAACTAAAAGCTCTCGCTACCTATCGCCGCCTATGCCGCCCATATACCAACATTTCCCGACCAGGAAAATCCAATTTTTCACGTCGCTCATATATGATTAATAAAATCGAAAAAGCTCCCCCCTTACACAAAAAATATAATTAAATAGCAAACGCGGAGCTTTTAAAGCTCTACGTAAAATATTTATTAGCGTGATGCAAAAGTTAGAGGAAAAGTATCTTTTTAGATGCACAGCTTTAACTTATATGAAAGCTTTCGTCGTTTGAAATTTCCAAGATTAATTGCTTACATATATATGTATATTAGACTGATTCAAAAAAAAATTCTGTGAAAGTTTAAGCTCTTAATATTAATATTAAGAGGTGCCGCATCGCAAATTTTGATTTTCCATTTAAATAGCATGGGAACAATATTCTCTTGCATTTTGGAATTTTATAGCTCACGTTGGTGACAATATTTCAGAATGATCAAGGTATATTCTTGTAGAAAATTGAACGATCTACAAAAAAGGTCTCCAACCAAGTTTTAATATATTTATTCCTTCAAAAGTTATTCGAGGTCAAAGTTGAACTAAAGATAAATTTTAATATTTTTTCAATTTTTTGACGCAACCATCAATTTTATGAGAAAATTTTATAGGACATTTTTTGTAGAGCAATTTTTTTTCTATAACTTATCTCTATAAAAGTTTTTGATATTTTTCACAGGCCTAAGTTATTTAATTAAAATTAAAAAATTAATTTTTATGTTAAAAATATAATAATTTAGGGAATTTTCAGTATAATGCAAATAACTTAGGACCTGTGAAAAATATCAAAAACATTTATAGAGATAAGTTATAGAAAATAAAGTGCTCTACAAAAAATGTCCTATAAAATTTTCTCATAAAATTGATGGTTGCGTCAGAAAATTGAAAACATATTAAAATTTCTCTTTAGTTCAACTTTGACCTCGAATAACTTTTGAAGGAATAAATATATCAAAAACTTGTCGGAGACCTTTTTTGTAGATCGTTCAATTTTCTACAAGAATATACCTTGGTCATTCCGAAATATTGTCACCAAAGTGAGCTATAAAATTCCAAAGTGCAAGAGAATATTGTTCCCATGTTATTTAAATGGAAAATCGAATAATTTCGATTAATATTCAGTTTTTAAATTTTAACAGGTTTTTTTTTTTGTCATTCCCAACAATATTTTCGATATAATTAAGAAAAAAAATATCATATTATGTAGGTATACCAATAATTAATGTCAGTTCAAAGTGAAAAATTGAGCCGAAAATTTTCACAGTACTTTGAGCTTTCAAAGCTCACGAAGCGATAAACTTTCGGGAAACAATTAATAATCGCAATTTGCCTGCCAGATTTCCTTCAAAACAGGTGATATTGATAGGAATGAATGAGGAGAGATAGAAACCACTAGTTTCACCCCCACCCCCCTCTCACCAAATTAACAACCCCCTTGCCACTCGTCATTCAAAATTAAAATCAGTTAGAAAATTTTCTTCATACTTTATGGAAAGAATTATTCTATGCTCCCCCCTCCCCTTTCCTCTTATATTTTCAGTTCTAATATTTAAAGATTGGTCAATTAAAGGAAGTACTACTTGTAATTGAAACAATTAAAAACAAAAGAACGTCAACGCTTGTGGAATAAGAAAAGAAGACGAAAATTTAATTAGTTGTATCAATTATCGGATGAAAATTCTATGGAAACAATTGATTTTTTAGTGAATATAGGAAAAGAGTACAAAACACGACATGTTTTTCTTTTGTTTTTTTAATTATTTTCTATAATTTTTATTTATTTATTGATTTAAATTGAAAATATTATATTTTTTGTGAATCAAGAAGCTTGATGAAGAAGTTACGATACGTAACGAAACGTAGCTAATTGAATAGTAAAAATATTAAATACTATTACCAATAGTTTTCACAGCGCACGCGATAAAAAAGTGTTTTTTGGTAATTTTTTCAGACCTTGTGTTACACTATTGGAGTTTTAGTATGGATCCTTATTTTTTTTTGAAAATTTAATATAGCCTATGTTCACCGGAAACAGTGTAGCTTCCCAACAGTGAAAGAATTTTTCAAATCGGTCAAGTAATTTCGGACCCTATTCAAGGCAAACAAACAATCAAATCTTTCCTCTTTATAATAATAGATAGAAAAAAAAACGACCTCAAACCACCTGAATTGTCTTCTTATTATTTAAACCATTAGGTTAATTTGGAATAGTTTTTTTTTTTTGTTAATTAAAACTTTAATTTTCTGAGACTTAGATCACATTTAGTCATTAAAAAAAAACGATCGAAACAAAACATTTAAATTGTTGAAAGTTATCTTTTGTTAACAATTGAATTGAAGAAAATGATGTAAATCTCTTGGCATTTGAAGATTGTTTCGAAGGATTTTCTTCATTTGTTTGCATTGCTGGGGTCTCTTGTTATATTTCAATTGTTAAAAAGCTGCATTTAATTTAATATATATATCTATACATAAATAATAAGCTCTTTTGATAGAGCAAAGATACTATAACCTCTTTCAAGACTCTTCTGTTTTTGGTGCATAAAGAATTGTCTTTAGTCATTTGTTCTGCTAATTGTTCAACTGTTTTTCCTTATTATAATCAAATGGGGCTTCCAAAAAAAAAAGAAGAAAAACGTGACCTAACCTCATTTTTGTTTTTCGCGTCGGTGCAATATTGAAATTTTTGAGAATCAGGTTATGTGTATGTATTATTGTATTGCAATTTTTTTTTTTTTTTGCAATGTGCACTATTAAATAGGTCAAAGCGCAAGTACTAGAAAATAATGAAACCGCAACTCATCTGGCAAACGTACAATTCGTGTTTACATCCCCCTTTTTGAGTCGTCGTCGTCATCTGTTTTTCAACCCCCTGAGCCAGCATATCTTTTCAATTCATCCCCCGACGCCATTTTTCACATTTGTGTGTGTGTGTATCATGAAAGCCATGGAAAGAATCGACGAATAGAGACACAAAATTTTTACTAAGAAAAGAAAACATTGAAAGAGAGAAACACATAGAGGGAGAGAGAGAGAGAGAGAAAAATCAGAGCTTTCAAAGCTCGTTCTTTGAAACATTTAATATACGTAAAACTGGTGCATTCTCTTTAGTTTTAAGAGGTTAGTTTCGACGGTTATTATAATTAAAAGAAATGATTTAGCTGGATGGGGAGGGGGTGTATTGAAAGGGGTGGGGGTGGGGGTAGTTTTGTGTACAAAAAATATAATATCAATTTAATTTCTTCAAGTGAATTTACGATGTGAATAAAAGCGTGTGATGAGACGTTAGATTGTAATAAATTTAATCGGAGGCAAGAGGGTTGCAAATCGGGGGCGGGAAAGCGGGGGCAAGCGGGTGGTAAAGGATGAACCCAATTAAAGCTCCCCGACTCAAACTATCGTCATACAGAGAGAGCTTTGGTGTTTCGCCTCGTTTTGCAAACTAACAGCCATAACTAATTTTCATATAAGGACAAGTGAGGGCTAGTGAGTGGTTTGAGGGGGGGAGGGGGAGGAAGAAGGAAAATGTGATGAAGATAGGAGGAAAAGCTCAAGCAAGCAAAGACGAGGGAATTGAATATTCAAAAGACGTGCATTTAGTTCGACCTTCCTCTACGAGGAGAAGACTAGAGTACGAAGAAAAAGTTCCCCCCCCCCTTTTTTTGTTTGTTTGTGTTTTGTTTTTTTTTTCTTGCAAAACAAGGTCAAATTAGAAACTAATCTAAATATTTTATAAAATTTCAACATATTTTATGCATTTGGCACAAAAAGCTTCAAGAAAGTTGCACTGTTGTCAACTGTTTTGGTTTTTGTTTTTGGGGTATTGTTGCGAAATTAAGAAAAGGATATTATGACATAGTTGGCTGTGGAGTCAAAGCACTCTTTATTGTTTCCTTTTTTCTTTCGATTTAAAAGCTTTTTTGATACAATGGAGAGAGTTGCCAACTCGATACAATTACGTTATCGATGATAAACAAAACACAAAAAAACAAAAAAGAAGCGAAATGTGTGAGAGCGGGATGGAGATAATTGCGGAATATAATTAATTCCATTTTAATGAGCAATTTGTAACTGAACTGACTGAAAATTCAATTTAACACCTCGCCCCGTTCTTCATTTGTTTTTCTTTCTTTTTTTTTATTCGATTTTCTTTTGTTTCATAGTTGTTGTCACCACACACAGCCAGCTTTGGTTTCAACTAGAAAATCAAAGATTTTGTTTTAACAAGTGATGGTTTCAATTATTAATGATATGTTTTTTTTTTGTTTTCGGCTTCATTTGTTTTTTGAGATTTATTAAAGAGAGCTTTTTTCTGTGTGGCTGTCGACTAGAATTACGTACAACGTATTTAAAATGAGATTTTTCTCGTTTTGTTCACTCGCTTTCATTTGTTTTTTTTTTTTTTTGTTTTTTGTCGTTGAATCGAAGGTGGTGGAAATGTTTTATATTACCTGAGGGATGTTTTAACGAGAAAGACTTGGTGTTGTCGAGTCAACCAAGTTGTTGGTATGTTAGAGAGGGTAGGTACCTATTTAATCATTTGACATGAGAGCTTTTTTGTTTTTATCCCATCATTTGACAGGCAAAACGGGGAAGACAACTATTAAGGATGTGTTTTTTTTTTTGAAAAAAATAATAATATAGGTTATGTAATACTTTTTAGGTTAGGTTAAATTGTACCTCCGATTGTCATCCATATCATCCTTAATTCAAACAAAAAAAAAATCAAAGTATTTTTTATCATTATAATCTAAAACTTCCACACTATCGCTACTAATGAGTGAATATTTTACAACTTTAAGAGTACATATTTCATAAATTAATGAATTAAATGGAAAAATCATATTGAAAATTTGTCATAATTTTTCAAGACCTTTTCAACGATACCTCACACGCTTATATCTACAGTAATTTTTTTTTTCATCCCCTTATTATAGGGATGGAGTTTTGCTTTTCATTTTTTTTTCTTGTAGCTTCTTCATTGCATTGTATAGCGGTTTAATTCTCCTTTTTGTAACTTTTAATCTTTAAAGTGATTATAATTTTTTTAGTAAAATGAGCGTGACAGACAGACAGACATATCCAATTTTTAAGAGTTTCATTTTTGATATAAAACCCTAATTGTAAAATAAAGCTTAAGAGTTAATAATTTATATTCTATTCAAACCGATTTTAACGAGATTATTGTAATCTTTGTTGATGCTCATTTTTTTTGAACTTTGGATGAAGAGGTGTTAATGGCCATAACAGGTAGACGAATACTTTCACCTCTAGTAGTATGACAAGTATTCGTTTATTATGTTATTATCTTTAAATTCCTGATAACAAGTGCTAAACGTTGGGGTGGCTATGACCGGTTTTTCATTTGTTTGCCCTTGATCAATTCGTACCAATGATCTATATATATCGATAGATCATGCATATGACGTGAAATAATAACAAAACAAATCTAGTGTGCTGTACAAAGTGCAATTTAAGAGAGCTATGTTTTGTTTTTGATGACTAGTAACATAAAAATAATTGCACAGATGGCACTAGCAGTTACTAGTAGCGCTGTGTTTTGTTTATTGTATAGTGTGCTAAGCCTACTTATAGATCAGTGGTTTGTAGGTATCAAATAGTATCCATATATTATCGTGCATTTGTTTTAGACACGAACGTATTTAATGGAAAACACTTGACACCAGTTGATGTTTAATTGTTTACCCAAAAAAAAAAAAAGAAATATTTATTTTGTTCATTTTTTTTGGCTAGAAACCGGCGAAATTAAATTAATCTATCGTGGCAGGGGAATTACATTAATCTTGACAATATATTAAGGCAAATTTATCAAAATTTGCCACACTTTATATAAGTTTGGGGAGTATAAGCCCAAGGTTTGTAAATTACACAGGTTGCCCCATCAGAAAGAAAAATGACGTCATACGAAGAATTTTGAAGAAATTTGAATCAGTCTGAAGATATGTACGAATTTCTTCTGGATACGTCACGTAGCGCCGCATGAGGCCACCTGTGTATTTTGTAAACCTTGGTATAAGCCTACCTTATTGCACTGTGTTTTGTTTAGTGTACAGTGTGCTATGGATACTTAGAGATCAGTGGTTCTCAACTATCAGATAGTATCCATATAGTATTGTGCATTTGTTTTACACCCGAACGTATTTATTGTACAACCCTTGGCCTTGAACAGATTATGTTTATTCATTTATCAAAAGTAGGAAGGAATTATTTATTTTGTTCATTTGTTTTTGTTGTATGAAATGCTTTTGCTTCGAAAATTAAGTTTTATGATTAAAACCTGAGAACTATTTGATTTTCTATTATTATTTTTTTTTTTGTGGCTAAAAACCGGTGAAATTCAGCCATTCGATCGTGACAGGGGAATTACATTAATCTTGATAACATACTATGGCAAAAATGAGTACCATATCAATAATATGACTGGTTTATTTTGAAAGTGGCGTAAGTCCATTCTTCTTCTTGTAACTAGAACAAAGTATGTTAATTATTTAACTGCTAAGTTTTCAGAAATTACTGATTTTAACAAAAACGACAATTATTTCCTCCCCCTCCTTAATATCTTCCATAGTTCCTATGGTTAAAAATTATAATACTATAGGGGCCGTTCATAAAATACGTCACGCTAAAATAAGCTTTTTCTGACCCCTTCCCCCCACAATTGTCACGCTGTGTCACACTTTCTGTGTGACCCCCCTAGAAATATTTTGTCACAAAACTAAGACCCCCCTCCCCCCGCTGAATATGATAAATTTCAATTAAAAGAGTACAAATTTTGAGAATTGAAAATATTTATGTAGTTTTTGTAATAAAATTTAAATAAATCAATAAATATCTTCTATAACGAACAAATGAATAATATTTCTTATATTATTACTATAATAAATAATATTAATTTAAAATTTTTTGACGAACGGCGAACGTCACGTCATCGAAGACGCCCCCCCCCTGTCACATCTTGTCACAATCAGCAAGACCCCTCCCCCCTTGTATACGAATTTTATGAACGTATTTTATGAACGGCCCCCCACAGGGATTGTTCTCGAAATGGACTTAACTCACTTTCAAAATAAACGGTCTTTTTTTTTTTGTTTTTTCTTATTATACCTTAGACCTACTTATGCGCCTCGTGGTATATTATACGACGTAATTCACGAATTTCTATTTTTATGTGTAAAATGTTATAATATTTAATAAGAAAATTTCTGTAAATAATTACAGAAACAACATTCAATGTTAATAATTGCAATATTTCTTTTAAATTATTAATTATTATTAATTGAAACGTCTTCGCAACTTTTTGACATATATTTCTATGGATTTTGAAACAGTGGGCTCAATCCAATTAATGTAAGGATTTCTTCTTACATGTACTTTTGTTTCTGATTGTACCTCCATAACATCTTAAGTGCCTACTCTACTTGGAGCCGTCTTGATCTGATTTGAAAATTTGTCATGGCCTCTTTCTTTCACATAGTGTACCGTAGGCACCTAGATTAAATTGAACAGGAAAACAATTGCAAGTGTGACAATTGAAAGGGACGAAAACAATGATTTTTTTTTGAAATACCATAACCAGATTTTAATTTAAATTTATTGAGGTTAAAGTTTGTTGCGTTTTTTTTTCGGGAATCATTTATTTATTTAAATTTATTGAATTTTACTTTTTTACGTCATGTCATGGAAAAATTGTTGTGTGAAGGGATTTTTTTTTTTTTTTTTTGGTGGTATTATGTGTGTTAGTGTGCTTGGAGGGTATATTAACATGCCCTAGTCAGTCGTCTCCCGACCTGCCTGTCTATTCATCCCCTTCGGTGTGCGAGAGCGTTTTGGGGGGTTGTCGAGATAAGGTGGGTTTCGGGGGGTGGACGTGTGGGGGTGTGGGGTGTCATTGGAGAGCTGTATCTCGCCCCAGTAGGGTAATGGGGCACATTCAGCATCAGCATTAACGCCAATTCCAGCTCTGATTGGTCGTCATTTGGCAAATGCGCGCATGCGTCTCACTCTCTAATTCATCGTGTTTGTGGAGCGTCGTCGCGACGCCGCGCCGTTGGCGTCGTTGTCGTTGGTCGTTGGTCGTCGGTCGTCGTGGTTCTGACAGGAGGCTGTGGCACCGACCGCTTAGAATCATTCGAGATCCAGTTGGCGTATGTTCGCCGTCGTTGTCGTCGCCGTCTAGATTGCGACGTTAGTCCGGTACGTCGTCGTCTCGAACGCAGTGGCACCACCGTGGAACAGCGAGGATTCGTCCACCAGGAGGACCACCAGGAGGCCGCCGCTGATGCCTTCGTCGTCTACCACGCGGACGATCGCGATGCAAACGTTAATTTTACGCCACATTGCCTCGTTCGAATGGTGATCGCCGTGGTCCTCAACGCAACCGCAAATTATGGTTCTCGGTTTCTGGATGATGTGGTCCTCGTGCACTTGTTACAATTTCCTCCACGCAAAAGCAACGAATTCGAAGAACCTCTACGTCCGGCTCAAGTGTTGTTTGTGTTCCTCCGCCACATTTTCCTTGCATCCATCATTTCCGACGTCTTCGTCTTCTGCATTGTCTTCTCGTTGTTGATGTTAGTGTTGTTGTTGTGTGTGTAATTTAACTTGAAGGTTCAGTTTTTTCTTTTGTTTTTTTCTGGTGAGTGCAAGTGAATTTGGATAGCTAGGGTTCGGTGAATTTTTGGTCATCCTGGATCCGTACGCGGCTGGGCCTAGTGGTTGTAGTCGAGGAGGTGGCGGATTGGACGGCGGTGGATGGCATCTTCACTATCACTACGGTGGTGGTGATGGGGGTGGTGGTGAGGCGGGCGGTCAGAGTGTGGGTGCGAGGAGTGTGACACCGCATCATATGGGGGCGCGGGTGTATCACGAAGGGCGCACAACGCCGCATGGTGGTCACCACGGTGGGCACCACGTGGTGCATGGGAGCGGCCGCGTCACTCCGCACACCTTCGAGGCCTACGACCCACTGTATCCCGCGTACGCATCGCATTGCCACATGGCCGCCTCGACGCCGCCCCACCAGCACCAGCACCAGGTGCCGCCGACGATGATGCCCATGTCGAACTCGATGCCCGCTTCCGGGTCCCTTCTCGCGTCCAAGGGCCTCGCCTTCCACAACAGTTGCTCGCAAATGTACCCGCCGCCGTCGACCTCCTGGTGCGAGCGACCCCGCAACGAAACCACCCCCACGACGCCGATTTCGACCCGCCAAATTGCCACCGCCGCCGATAGTCCCTACCACGTGGCCTGTCCCGTGCACAGTCCGTTTCGATATCGCTATGCCACCGCTATCAACGGCGAACCCGAATACTACGATCAGCACCAGGTAAAAATCTGGGTCCCTAATCAGCCATTAGAT
Source organism: Sisyra terminalis (assembly GCA_958496175.1). Lineage (NCBI taxonomy): Eukaryota > Metazoa > Arthropoda > Insecta > Neuroptera > Sisyridae > Sisyra > Sisyra terminalis. The sequence continues at coordinate 60,549,836 of OY292276.1, forward strand.
ACGAATTATTCCCTCAAAGTATATTCAACTACATCGGAATATAGGTGGCTCTGGAAAAAAATTTTTGGTGCGACATTCAAACGTTTTGATTGTTTTCCAAACAATCAATTGTTTGGAAAATTGTCTCAATTGTTTTCCATAGCCTTCTCTTTACATTGATTGACGACAAACGATCAATCATACTTTGGTATCAAAGAAGGCAATTGTCATTGTCATATCAATTAACGAATTAAAAGCAATGAATGACAGATAAATGATTTCATTTGTCAATAAAGAAAAAAAAATGAAAATCTAACTTGTCAAAAAAGGATAGTTTGAATTTTTTTGGAATCTACTGTTTATATAGTGGAAAATTCACTATAGCGTTAGTGTAATGTAAAGGGGGAACAAAAGGTAGACGAAGAAATATTGGTGAGCAAAGCCTTCTTTGATATTTTTCATAAAGTATGATTAGTATTATCCATGGATAACCTGATCGATTATTTTTTTTTTAATTCGATTAATCGCTGAAAAGCTTTAGAAAAGTTTAGAAAAGATAATCTCCACCTCCTTTCTACCTCTTCATATCACTTGTTAATAAAGAGACACCAAAGACGTCTACAAAACAAATGAACGAGTTTTATCGCTATTCATTTTTTTTTTTTTTTGATAATAATTAACCAATCAAAAAGCTACTGGTGGCCAAGGGGTCAAAGTGGCCGCTCCAAAACTAGTAGGTGTTCGGTTAGAATCGATCAAATTTTCCTTCTATCTCAATTTACGGACTTTTATTAATCCTAGAGCCACTAGAGACCTTGGTAGTTATAAAGCGACGGTAAACAATAATAGATGATAAAATTCTGATCTCAGCTTTTATTAAATAAGAAGACTTTATTTTTTTTTTATATTTAAATTAACTACGTTTCGTTACGTATCATAACTTCATCAGGGTACAATCACAAAAAATATAATATTTTCAATTTAAATTCAAAAAATATTTTTTTTTTATATATTTATTTATAAAAAAAACGATCTTAAACCACCTGAATTGTCTTCTTGTTTAATAAAAGCTGAGATCCGAATTTTATCATCTATTATTGTTTACCGTCGCTTTATAACTACCAAGGTCTCTAGTGGCTCTAGGGTTAATAAAACTTCGTAAATCGAGAAATAAGGAAAATTTGTTCGATTCGAGATTCGAACCAACCACCAGTAGGTTTTTAATTGGTTAATTATTAAAAAAAATTAATAGCGATAAAACTCGTTCATTTGTTTTGTAGACGTCTTTTTTTTACACTTGAAAATTTACTATCTCCTTTTATAAGCAAGGATTTTAAACTTTTGAACCTCCAAATTGGGTGATATGGAGAGGTAGAGAGGAGGTGAAAATTATCTTAAACTTTTTTATAACTTTTCCGCGATTAATCGAAAATGACAATTGTATTCATTTGTTTTAGAATTATAAAAAAGCTTTCTTTGATATTTTTCATAAAGTATGAGTAGTATTATCCATGGATAACCTGATCGGTTATTTTCCGCCACTTTATAATTACCAAGGTCTTTGGTGGCTCTAGGGTTAATAAAAGTCCGTAAATCGAGAAATAAGGAAAATCTGATCGATTCGAACCGAACACCTACTTGTTTTGGAGTGGCCACTTTGACCTCTTGGCCACCAGTAGCCTTTTGATTGGTTAATTATTAACAAAAAAAAAATGAATAGCGATAAAACTCGTTCATTTGTTTTGTAGACGTCTTTTTTTTTATACACTTGAAAATTTGGTGTCTCTTTATATTAACAAGTGATATGGAGAGGTAGAGAGGAGGTGGAGATTATCTTAAACTTTTCTAAAGCTTTTCAGCGATTAATCGAAAATGACAATTGTATTCATTTGTTTTTCAATTATAAATAAATAAAAAAAAAACAGATGATGCTAGATTTAATGTAGGTCAGCATGGATTTAGTATTTAACAGTGGAAATAATGGCGCATACAAAAGGTTTCCGAGTTCCCAAACGAAAGTGATAAATTATGAAGAACGTTAATGTTTGTTACTCTTTCACGCGTAATTTAATCGTCTCTGGAACAACTACTTAGCATTTATCAATTACTTATAAAGCTGTTTTGAATTATTTTTTTTTTTGGCCACTCCTTAAGAAAAAATTTCCGGGGCATCTAATTTCGGCGCCTACTGTTTTTAAATATGTTTTTTGTACAAGTAGGCTTTGATATCAGAAAAAATAATATTTTTTAATATTAGAATCTTATTTTTTATCGCTAGAAACGATAACTTTATCTCATATTACAGTTGACAAAAAAAAAAAAAAACAACAAAGAATCGATTGGAATTGACACATAAGTGACATAACAACGTTAAACAAAAGCCAATCGATTATTGTTAAACAAGTTGTCAACAACTAATAACTCCTTTCGTTTTTCCATTGTTTTTTTCCGATTTACTTTTGGGCTACACTCTTTTGTTTCGGCCTACTTGATTTAATTGGCGCGCAATTATAAATTCATAAGCACACCCGTTATACTACAGATAACTATAGTATATGGATATTATGTTGGTCTTATGTATATATTAGACATACCTACTAGATGTAAGGAAAAGACTAGGGCAATTGTTCAGTGGGGAAATGCAATTGTTGAAGGGATGATGGCGGAGGAGGAGGAGGTGGGGGGGGGGGGGGGTTATTACACGATTTGAATTTAATCCATATGTGTGTACATTAATTAAATTTGTATAACATGAATATTATGATTGGATTAAATAATTTATCGGATTCTGCAATAGATATATATGTATATATGTAAATATGTATATAAAAGATGCATGGTGCGGGGTAAAGGGGTGCATTGATAAAATATTGCTAGTAAATTAGTAATATACAAATCGATTGGTAATCAGTGAAAAACGATAGTCATTTGTTTAATGAAAATTTTTTTTTTTTTTGCTTATTGAATTATTTGGAGCTTTAAAAGCTCACAGTCTTTTCAATTTTGAAATTATATAGTAAGATGAGGGTGGTTATAGTAGGGCAGGGGCAGGGGCAGGGGGTGTAAAGATGAAAATATGTTTTTATATGTGGTTGGTTCTTCATAAAGCTCTAACCACTAATGCTCTTTACGGTGGTGTGGATCAAGTGAGTGCAGAGAAGACGATGACAAATGAAAAATGAATAGTCTCTGGTCTGTGCATACGGAGCTTTCAAGCTTTCTTAGCTTTTGAGCTTATATTCCCTGCATATGTTGGTATTGGTGTTTGCATCCAACACGTGAATAATTAAAAATGTAATCAGTTGCAGAAAAGCTCCGCTTTTTTTTCTTCTTCTTTGTCTTACAAAAAAGCTTCACGACGAAAGCTTTGCCTAATTGATATGCAAAAAAATTGATTTTGGTTATGTCTTGTGGAATTTATGAAACAATTGCTAGTGAGAGATGAGGGGAAGTTTAGAAGCTTTAATATTTACAATTCAAATGAATCAAGGTGAGGAGAATACGAGCAGGAGGAGAATGAGAGAGAGAGATTAAAATAACATTTATTAAATGTTTCATTTAATTATCGTTCGTAATTAACGAAATATTCGCATTAATCCCAATTCCATTCCCCCACCACTTTGCGTCCCTAATTACACGTTGTGCAAGTGAGATGTACAACAACAGTAACAATTAGTTCACGTGACAAGGATAGCACGTTGGTTGAAAGCTGCCCGTCTTACAAAAGCTTAAAAGTGTTAGACTGAAGTTATTTAATAAAGCTTTTAATTTTAATAAATTTAAGCTTTCGAATTAGCCGAAAATTTTTGGCATGATGCAAGTGAGATGGACGGGGGGTAGGGAGGGGATAGAGAGCTTTTTGGAGCTTTTAAATTAAAGGCAAAGATAGGGAAAAAATTTTTGGAAAAGGGTGTTCAATTTGGTTAATTACTAAAGGATGTGTCATTGAGGGGTGGGTGAGGCAGGGGGGTGCCAGCTTTTCAATTTGGGAAGATGAAGGAATTTCGTGTAATTAGTCCAAGTGAAAATAATTTAAAAAGCTCCCGAGCCACTTTGGCGAACAGTGTAGGCAAATTGAATTGGCAAATTTAAATGAAATTTAGAGATGCACGTTTTATTTATTTTTTACTGGAATTTTTCTTGTAGACTTTCTTAATTTGGGAGGAAAAGAAATGGCGCGGAGAATAAGGGAGAAAGAGGGGGGAGGGAGTGGGAAAAGAAAATTTTCCGGGTTAGTTAAAGCAGCTTTGTTTGGTGTTTTTCGGTTTTCGGGTTTCATCGTCTAGTAGGCTTTGATGGCGGCCATGTTTTTCAGCACAGCCTACTAGATTTGCCCGAAAGCATTGGTGACTACTTGATCCCCAGGCAACACGTAATTGGAGAAAAAAAAAATGTTCTTTCTTTACTTGTAAACCGTAAAGTTGTTAATGACGTTAAACTTTGGATAAAAATCCCATCGCCTAATAGTTTTTTTCTCTCTCTCTCTTTTTTCTATTTATCTCATTTTCCCACATTATCCGCTACTTATTTTCTTTTTTTTTTTTGTGACCTAGAAATTATAAAAGAGTTAGATTTTAATGAATATGAAAGCAACATAAAACTCGATAGTAGTCAACGACTATGTCCGTGCTGCCCCGTGCGAGAAACCCCCGCGATGAGTGCGAGTGAGATCGAACGATCGAGGAAAAACATTTTCCGCTTTTCCACCATTTTATAACTTTCTAATTAGATTTTTAACCGACAAGCGACAACCAAACTACCTCGAATGGCTTTAATGGCTTTAGCGATATTTTATTTTCCCCCCCACCCCCCTAATATTTAAATACCTCCCCCCCTCCATCCTTCTTTTCAAAGTTATTCCTTAAGAAGCAAGAAAAAAAAACGGAAAAGATATAAACTAAAAGCTTACAGAAAATTGTAAATTAATTTTTTTCTGTTATTCATTTGTTTATTTGCTAATTATTACCTCTTTCAACTGTCGACTGTCGTCTTTTTTTTTTCTTTTTTTTTTGGTTTTTCCATTAAAATTCATTCGTCTTGAACGTATATGAAAAATTTATGAGAAAAATGTTGAATGAACAATTTTTTTTTTCTCTATGGAAATATATGAAGAACAAAAGAACAAAAAACAAAAACAAAACACTGACAGAAATATAATCTGAATATTGCAATGAATAATTTTACAAAACAGAGAGAGAGAGAGAGAGAAAGAAAAAAACTTTTTATTATTCAAGAATAAGATGTACAAGAAATAATAATAATAAATTTCACGAAGGAAAATTAAATGAAAATTTATTGTTGGCATAACTAAATTTGACGTGAAACAAATGAAAAATATTGTTTTGACTTTACACACCAAGACAAATGAATTGTTAAACAAGAGAATAAAACAAACTAAGAAAAAAAAAAGAAGTTTTGCGCTCGTCATTTTTTTTTTTTTTTGTTACTTTTGTTTACTAATGTAATGAAACAAGTGATTAAGTCAAACAACTGAAAATCGGAAAAGATGGCTATGGATATAGTAGAGCTAGGTACAGCATTTGGAAAGGACTTTCGGAATAAATAATAATAAATATCGGATCAAGTTCTAAGTCCTATCGTTTGGGGATGGAAAAAGCTCTGGGGAACACACATACAATGTCTAAAAGCTCGAAAATGAACGACAAAACAACAAAAATGAAGGATTTATTATGTAATAATGCACACTTTTGTTTTATTTGGGGAAATTTGGGTCGGGGGGGAAGTGGGGGAGAGAAGAGGGAATAAATCCGTGTTGCTCTTAGTATGCAAATTTAAATTTGTAAAACGATTACAATCGAAACAAAATTTGTTGAAAAAAATTGACAAATCAACAATTAATGTTTGCTCGATGTTTTTTTGTTTTTTTTGTTTTTATATGTTCATAGCCGGGTACGATATTTCACTGCAGATATTTGAGGCAATATGGCGCCGTGCCATATTTTCTTATAGGATACTATGAGGGATGGAAATGAGGGGTTGTTTGAAAATATAGATATATATAATTCACTTAAATATAAGTGGGATAAACGTTTGTTTCGATGTTGTATGATTTGAAACAGATTTTGTCGATGGTGGGGCTAGGCAGTGGCGTAGTAATAAGGTCACATCTGAATCGAATTGCATACGTTGCATTTTTTTTTGCTATGCATTTTATTTGCATATTAGTGGATGGTCCCATTGGTATATGTACTGCAATGGAGCCAGGGGGAGGGAGTGGGATGGTTGATCGAATTTTTCGATGGCAAATTAAAGACGTTAACGTGCGTTGAATTTTATCGTTTGTTGGTTTATCGCACACGTGCGATATTAATATCGTGGACGTAAAAGAAATTATGACACGTTAAGCTCTCGGAAAGCTGTCCAAAAGTTCCTTCACTTGCGCCTTATTTAATAATCCCCGAAAAACTCATAAATTACACGCTAGGGGGTGTACGAAGATAAAAAAAAATCGTTGGGAGGTTTCCACCCCCCCCATCCCGCGGGCAATAACTGATAAAAAGTAATGGTTTGCAATTAAATTCAAATTTCGCGCCCATCAAAAAGTATATATATATAGAAGGCGTTGAAGAGATTTGTTACGATTTTTTTTCTTGATGTTTCACTTGTTTTATTACTACCCCCGTTCTCTATAAGATCCGTTTAAATGGTTCGTTATTGTTGTTTATTACACAACTATGCTCATTTGTTTGGAAAAAAGTGTTGATTCACCCTTTTGTTTTATTTCTATGCTGTTTTTTTTTCGTAGATATTTTGTTTAAAACCTATAAAATTAGTGAAAGATAAACTGTCCTTTAGAAATTTCCAATGATTTTTCTCAGTCAGGTGTATGAAAGATGTTATATGTCGCTCTTTTTTTAAACGACCATTTCCTTCCTCCTCCCCTTGCAAATCGCAATTTTAATAAGTTGTAATCTGGGTATACAATATATATAGAATATATTGCGGTTCAATTTATGCAGTATAATTTAATATAATAATATATAAAAATCATACCATAATTGTTCAAACAAATTATTCCTGACATATTGCCCAGATACGTATTTAGATTGCCAAGCAATTTTCATCAGTGGTCATCAAGTAGTTTAGATCACTTTTGGATCACATATTTATATATTATTATTAGGGTGATTTTTTCTTTTGACTTTTTTTGGTCCCATCGTGAAATTTTGTTGGAAATATCAAAAAAAAAAAAAAAAAATACCCTGAAAGTTTGAGCCCTTAATATTAATTTTAAGTCGTCGACCAAGATGTGTAACGATTTCCCATTGAAAATACACGGAAACTCTGATTTTTTATTTTTAAATTTCTATATCTCAGCGGCATTTCATGGGATCTCTTTTACCGAAGATGGTTTTTTATCAGAATTAAACGCTCTACAAAAGTGCCCATTGCGACAAAGTCGTAACTCACACCGGTGAGGTAGTACGAGCCACTGAACCTGATTTCTCCATAAAATTCGCGTTCTTTTTTTGCATTTATCCCGTAAATAACAAGAGCTACGGAAAAATTATAAATGAAAAACTTGTAGAGAATTTGATTTCCTACAAAAAAGTTCTTGTAGACCAAATCGCGAAGATCAATATTAAGCGAGATATTAAGCCTTGAATTGATTTTTCTGTGAAATTTTTGCCGATCATTGATTTAAACTTATAAATTGATATAAAAAATATATTGATATAAACTTAATATCTCGTTTAATATTGATCTTAACGATTTGGTCTACAGGACCTTTTTTGTAGGAAATCAAATTCTCTACAAGTATTTCATTTAAAATTTTTCCGTAGCTCTTGTTATTTACGAGATAAATGCAAAAAAAAACCGCGAATTTTATGGAAAAATCAGGTTCAGTGGCCCGTACTACCTCACCGGTGTGAGTTACGACTTTGTCGCAATAGGCACTTTTGTAGAGCGTTTAATTCTGAGAAAAAACCATCGTCGGTAAAAGCGATCCCATGAAATGCCGCTGAGATATAGAAATTTAAAAATAAAAAATCAGAGTTTCCGTGTATTTTCAATGGGAAATCTTAACACGTCTTGGTCGAGGACTTACAATTAATATTAAGGGCTCAAACTTTCAGAGATTTTTTTTTTTTTGGTGTTTCCAACAAAATTTCACGATACCCAAGGTTATACATATTTTCAGACTGATTCAATTTCAAAATTCTTCGTATGACGTCATTTTTTTTTTCTAATGGAGCAACCTGTGTAATTTACAAACCTTGATGTTGACCTATGTTTATGGTATTCCATGGGTCCCTAATTAATCCATTGAAGAAATTTCTATAATTGACGAACCAAATGACTTGGTCACTACCGAAATCGGAAACCCTGATCTTTTATTTTTACGAATCTGGATATCGGATGATCTAACAGTATCCCAACAGTATGAAAATGGAAAATGCTTTCTCAGATCACAGTGATCGGTTACCTAGCTGGGTCACCAATCTGATTTAAGATCTCCATAAATTTCAGCAGTTTTTAATTAGTACCGCCAATTTTTAACGCCAAATAATACTGGTTCCGGATCAACGAATGGTGTCGCCACCTATCGACAAGCATGAACTTATTTGCCCTTATGGGTCAAGATTTATAAAATACACAGGTGACCTCATGCGCTGCGTGACGTATCCAGAAGAAATTCGTACATATCTTCAAACTGATAAAAATTTTTAAATTCTTCGTATGACGTCATTTTTTTTTTTGCTAATGGGGCAACCTGTGTAATTTATAAACCTTGCTTAAGGGTCGGTACCCAACCCAATATTGCTTGGCTTTTGGTGCCCATATCAGTAAGGGCAAGCTGCTGGCACTCCCATTGAATTTACTATAAAATTTTGGACCAAATTTTCCGTTCAAAAGCTCAATTAAGCTTTCTTTTGTTTTTTGTTTTTTGTTTTTTTTTTTTTTGGTTGAAACAATTGACTAAAACAACCACCTGTTTTCCATCACCCAATTGTTTGCATTGTTTCTAAATGGAATCAAATTAAGTGTTGTAGTCCAAGTGTAATTGGTTTAATTTAAAAACAATTGAAACGCACACTTGTACAAAATCCATAAATTTTGGTGAATTAATTGAAAAATCACTACTTTCAAACATGTGACAATCGATCGTTTGCTATTTATTTACCCACAAAAGACATCTGCAACTCGACTAACACATTTGATCACATTCCACACCACCACATTGCGCTATTCATTTGTTCCAATTGTTGAAAATTCCTTCTGCAGAGAATAAAGGAAAACCCGAAATCCGGTTGGTTGATACGCACAAAGCTTTAAGACTATCACATTTCATTTCATATGATTATATTTATGTTGTGCTTATGGTCTTGTTGTCAAACAAATGAATATTTGATTCAAATGTTTCGACTTGCTTTTTTTTTCGCACACCATTTTTTTGTTTTTTGTTTTCTGTGTGTGAAAATAACTTTTGATTTCACATAGGGAAAAGAAAAAGAAAAGAAGAGTACGAAGAAGAAACGCGTTTTGAGATTTGAGACAAGATGTGTACCCCAAAGGGGGGCGTTAGTGTCTTCATTTTTTTTTTATTCTCCTCTTATCCTCCCACGCTTTATCCACTTCATCTTTTACAATTTGTGCGATGTGTAAAGCTAAACGAATGATTTTGTTTTCACAGAGAAAGAGAGCTTTGAGCTGCTCTTAAATATTGATCCATTTTTTTTCTGGTACCTATGTATGTGTATATATGTATGTATATGTATATATATATATATAATATATGTATGTATAGTACGTTAAGGCCATCATATTATTGTTTGAAATTCATAAAACTTTATTTCCCAGCGCGTTCTCTGATATTTATGTACGATGCGAGCAATGTGATGAAACACATGAACGTTTATATAATATTTATTTTTCCATCAGCGTCTTTGATGGTGTTCAAAATTATTATTATTATTATTATAGCAAATGAACAACGGCTTTCTTCCATTTTGTTGAACAATAAAACTCGCGTATACGTTGCAAGTGTGTTTTAATGGGATTTTTACAAAATTCCAACATTAAATTTTATTTCTACCAAAAGAGGGGGGTGGGATGGAGGGTAGTTATTAGAATCTACCAAAATTATATAGTTTAGGACAACAGTGACAACTATAAATTATCTTTCATCATATAAAGAAACCTTAATTATGACACCTGTTTAATTTTTTAACTTTACTTGACACCGACTGAAAATTTTAAACGAGGAAAACTTTGACTTCCAATAGCTTATAAAGTTGATGAAAACTCGAAAAATTTTAAGAAATCTTTTTTGTAGAACATTAAAATCTCTACAAAAATCTTTTTTCTATAACAATTTTTATTGATACGTCATCGACTTATAGAATTTTAAAGATCGTAAGAGGTTTTCGTCTATTATTTCACTACTAAATTAAGGATATTTTTTTTAAATAAATTTGGAAAAATTTAAACTTTTGGACGCATAAAAAATTGAAAAACATACCTCTGAAGAATCAATATCATATTATCAATACAATAAAATGGTAATTCGAACATGAAATTTTATTTTTATAAGAAGAGGGATGGGAATGGGGGGTGGACAATAGTTATTAGAATCTACCGAAACAATATAGTTCAGAGTCACAGTAACGACTATAAATTATCTGTCTTCATGTAAAGAAACTTTAATTGTGACACCTGTTTAATTTTTTAACCGTACTTGACACCGACTGAAAATTTTAAACGGGGAAAACTTTGACCTCCAATAACTTATAAACTTGACGAAAACTCGAAAAATTTTAAGAGATCTTTTTTGTAGAGCATTAGAATCTCTACAAAAATCTTTTTTCTATAACAATTTTTATTGATGCGTCATCGACTTATAGAATTTTAAAGATCGTAAAAGGTTTTCGTCTATTATTTCCCTATTTTGTTTTTAATAAATTTGTACAAAATTACACTTTTGGACGCATAAAAATTTAAAAAAAACATGCCTCTGAAGAATCAATACAATAAAATGGTAAAAATATGTCATTCTTTAGTCGACAAAGACAAAAAGCAAAGAAGATTATAAAAACATAGGTGTGAGTGAAATACAACCATTGTCATAAATTTGAACTACTTAATTGTAGTTTCAATTGTGATTTCACGGGAAGTTGCTAGTTGCATTTATTTGTACAGTTAAGACTAGCCCATGTCTATCGTCGAAAAAGTCGATCTAGAATTGCCTTTAAATTTTATATGACTCGTTTATTTTGTAACTGGTGTAAGTCAATTTCAAGGACGGTCTATATGGCGATTCTTCTTCTTTTTGTAACTATAACAAAGTATGCTAATTATTTAACTGCTAATTTAATTATTAAATATAACGCCAATTTTTCCCTCCTCCTCCTTAATATCTTATGTTCCAATGGTTAAAAATGATACTATAGGGATTGTTCTTGAAATGGACTTAACTCGCTTTCAAAATAAACGACGCATTTAATTGATATGATGCTCATATTTGCCATAATATGTTATCAAGATTAATGTAATTCCCCTGTCACGATCGAATGATTGAATTTCGCCAATTATTACCTCCTCCTTAGTATCTTCCATAGTTCCTATGGTTAAAAATAATAACACTATAGGGATTGTTCTTGAAATGGACTTACGTCACTTTCAAAATAAACGGTGCATATATAATTAAAAGATTGAAATTTAAAGAATCAATATATAAAAATTATTTCACATATTTGTATTCAAAAAAATTTACTGTGTGGGAAAAGTTGATTTTCACAAACGATGAAAATATTTGGGTGAAAAGCGGTGAAAATGATGGCTCGATTTGGGTTATTTTGGAAAATTTTATGAAAATACTTATTAAGGAAAAAAATTGTTTCATAAAATTTATTTTTCCTCCAGATTTCTTATCGAGGAGAGAGATTTGATTAAATTTTTCTTATGGGAAAATATTTTTCTAAATTTTCCTGCATTTTTGTTCTTATATATGTACCTTAAAACTTTATTTTCTTAATATCGTTAATTAATTATTTTTTCCCAATTAATCAATTACTACTAAAATATTTTTTCACAAACGAAATGGATTATTTTCACCAAATCTCTACGATCGATTTACCATCCACTGACAAAAGAAAATTTTAACCATAAAATTTTATTGGTTAATTGGCATAGGGTTTATAATAAGTTAACCTTGTTTTTTTAATATTTTCACCAATATTTCATATAAAAAATAATTTCCCTTTTAATTATCCTTTAATTTGCTGCAAAAAAAGCTAACTTTCATAATTTTTCTTACCATGACAGGGAAAACATTTTCTAGTAACATTATCTAGTAACTTTTATTAGGTTGGCGAAAAACAAAACAGCGCCGCTAATATGCAATTAAATTGCGTTAGTAGTGCGTTTTAAAGTCGTTGCATTTAAAGTGACATTTACGAATTTTCTTTTCAACTTTTCCATGTGAAAATCAATGAATTATTATGAAATTTTTGGTGAAAATGTAAAGGAAAGTGAGATGAAGTGATTTTCGTTTATATTTCAATGATTTCGAATAAAATTAGTGCAATGGATTGTTGGGCAAATGTTGGCCAAGCGGCTACCTGTACAAGGTTAGATTTAATTTTTCCTCATTTTTTTTTGGGTTTTTCCATTGGAAAAATGCAAGTTGCAATTATTCAACAGTTGGATGAAAAGGAAAACATGAAATAGATCAATGTTTCCAGAAAAATTTTCGGTGGTTTTTCATTGAAAAATTTGGCATTTCGGATAGTTTTGAGAAGTTCTAATAGATGGTGTTGTTGGCAATTTCTTTCGTATATTATTTGGAAAATACTTTAATCCGATTATTAGTTTATTTGGGTTTATTTTTCTGGTCATTGCCGACTATACTCCCCTTTAAAGTATAAGTCTTTTTCCTGGATATCAATAATTTTCCACTATGATTGTTCTAATTCTTTTCCCTTGAAGAAAAGTACATCTCAATTGCTAATTTAATAGAAATCTAGAAGAAAATGACCTTAATAGTTTAAACCTCAAGTATCCCGGAAAATATCCATTTTTTTTCCATATTGAAGGATTCTACAATGAAATAAGGGGTCACTTGGGAAATACATCATTACTCCGTAGACCACATGTAAATTATATATCACCAATTATATTTATATAACTTTATTTATTTATTTATTTACATCCCCCAATTGGGTATTTTGTATTGACAATTTTTGGTTGGAATTAATTTTTTTCTTTTTGTTTCAGGTAAGAATTCCAATTATATGCTTTTCGATTAAAGATACTGCCTACTTGATCTATACGAGTGAGTAAAAACAATTTTACATCGGATTTTCTTTGTTTCTGGATTCAAATGTTTAATATTCCTAGGCCTACTCTTTTTAAATTGTTATTAATTGTCGCTTTATAACTACTAAGACCCTTAAGCGACTTTAGGACTAATAAAAAACCGTAAATCGAGAAATATCTAAAAAAAAATTTCGATATGAGCATTGAAATCAAAACCTACCAGTTTAGGAGAGGTTTCTAACCTTTTTCAGCCGCGGACCTCCAAGGAAATCAAGCATAATGCCAATATTATATTTTAGTATTCCTTCATTAAATTAACAAAACAAAAAACAAACTTTTTCAAATGGGACCGCGGGACCCCAGGGGTCCGCGGACCACAGGTTAGGAAACAATGTCTTAAAGGTCCAGACCTTCTTCTGAAATATATATAAATAGGTAGCCAATTGGATCCCTTGGGATATTTCCCAATTCGTTCCTAGGTGGTGCTAGGGAGTCAAAGGAGTTTTTTTAGGGAGTCAAATTAGACATAACAGGTAGTTATCCTTTTTTCCTGACAAAAAATTCTTGCAAATATTTTAAATAATACTTATTAGATGATAGTGTTTTGTTTCTTCCTTAAGTTCTCTAATCATAATCTTTATAAACCTTCTTCCGGACATTCATTTTAGGATTTTGAAATCCTTTGAGCTACGTGACCCAGGGGTCCGCGGACCACAGATTAGGAAACAATGGTCTAGACCACACGGTCACCATTAGGTACCCATTTATTTTTATTGCTGTCATTTTAGATTTTCATACGAAAAAAACGTTACTAACTTAGAAAAAAAATTTTTTTTAGGATACTTTGAAGTAAAAAATTTTTTACGCTTGGCAATTGTTTTTTAAGAATTTTTTTTTTTTTTTAATGAAAGTTACAATATTTTTTAAGGGATGAAACTGTACAAAGTTGAATCTTGTATCGATATAAATTACTCGGAAAAAAGGAACCCCCAATCCATGCGCGGGGTGGGGGACATCCTTTCTATGGTCCTTCTTCGTCTTTCTTATCTTTTACCAAGCAAAAAGTATATTTCATCTTTTTTATTATTAAATTGAAGACACAAAATTGCTTATTTTTTTTTTCATATAATAACATCGAACATACAGCTTTCAATATCAAAGAAATTAGGTTAGGTATTATTAATATAATATGCGTATATCTATAGAAAAAAAAAGCAGACGACAAACAAAAAAGCATCGCTCCAAAAAAAACAAACTTTTAAATTCATTTCATATGTTTCTAAAATTGAAATTAATTCCACGAAAAAAAAAGAAGAAAAACGAAAATTCATAGCCGCCTCTCGCGCTTTTTCATGTCACACAATGGTGATTTGATCAATTTTTTATGTTAATAAAAAAAAAAACAAAAAACTAAAAATTTAAACTTTGAACGAAAAAAAAAACAAACTTTCCAAGCTTTTCACTTCTTCTTCAATATTTCATATTTGATTAACACAATAAAGCTTTTTGTAAAGAATCAGAGTAGGCAGTCGACCAAAAAAAAAAAAAAAAAAAGAAAAGCGTCGAGCTTTTCGATAAGAAAACTTTTTGCATCGATTTCAACAACAACAAAAAAATTGTTTTAATTATATTTTTTGTTTCTTTGAGTATCCCCTATTATTGCACTTTCTTTTGTTTTTATTCTATTCCCCTTATCGATCTTCATTTTTTTTCTAGTTTTATACGATGTTGTTTTATTGTGTTAACCAGCTATTTTATTCATTTTATTAGTCTCTTGATTAACATGTTACGACCTTTTTGGCCGCAATCCCTTTTCCAACCACCAGCGCCACCACCTGTGGCTCTGGCAACCCCACAATAACAAATCACAAGATTCTCTAAACTCAATCAAAGCCACCCGCACATAGCATTTAATTTGTTTGTTCTCGAAATTCGATTCGAAGTCACCGTATTTCGTCACGTCACCCCCCCCCCCCCTCCCCACCCCCGGCGTCCACGAAATTTTCGGTCTAATTGCAGATTGTGCTTCGCGTCAATCGATCCTAATCAAAATTGAGATAAAGGTTCGGAAGGGGTGGTGGGTGGTGGGTGGTTGTGGTGGTGGTTTGAAAGGTACGATAAGATGTTCGTTTGTTTTCCAAGCCACCTACCAAACAACGCAACTAATTAAAATAAACCCTTTATTGTATATGGAGATAGTTAAAAGGTGCCATCTATATCTACTGTTGATCTTTCGACAAAAGACTGATGTATATGTTACTATAAATAAAGGGTATAGTAAAACAAAAGCTAAACACAATTCTACCATAGTCGGTGTTGATGTTGCCAGAGGCCTTATATAAACTTTTATTAAATCATATTGTATCAATCTCATTAAAATGTGTGGTAAAATGCCAACCAGTGGTTCTCAAACATTGGGTCTCGTGACCCTTCCCCACCCCCTCCACAATTGGGTAGCAAACCAAATTATTTACAGTTAAAGGCAAAATTGTTTTTCTAAAAGTATTTTGGAAAACAGTGGGGTACAACATTGCTTCAACTTCCCCCCCTCTAAATTATAAAATTTACATATTATTTTTTTAATTACTCAATTTTTCTGCCTTCTCGTCCTCTTTCGCAATTGGATAGTAAACTAAAAGTTGTTAAAGTAAAAAGCAAAATTGTTTTCCCAAAAGTTTGGATAACAGTGGGGTAAAACATTGGCTAAGCCCCCCCCCCCTTTTAAATTATAAAATTTACATGTAATTTTTTTCAATTACTCAATTTTTCTCTCTTCTTACCCTCTTTCATCCCCCGGTCAAAAACATTTAAATTTCGACTTGTGAATTTTAAAAGTTTCAAGTCCAAATCAGTGGTTTTCAATCGGGATGGTATCACCCCCTTTTTCAATGAGGGTTGCCATTTTTAAGGAGTGCAACAACCCCTACACTGATCGAAGGTAAAATTGATATTTTAAAAAAGAACTGTGGTTTCCTTTTGAAATTTTTATAGTGAAATATTGGGAGGGATAATTAAGGGGGGGGGAATAAAAATATTTTTTGGTCAAAGATTAGGAATTTATTTCCTTCTTACGGATGTGTTTGTTTAATAGAAGAATTTTTTTTGACTAAAAATATAGTTGGCATTTGTTTGTTGAAAACAAAACACGAACGATATGCAAAACAAGTTGTTATACTTAGAGCTTAAAGCTTCGATTTATTTTGTGAATGGATCACAAAATTGTGATGATATATATTAATTTATCATAGTAGGTATATGATGCGGAAAAGTGAAATGCGAAAGTATAGTAGGCGTTGCATTGGGAAAAAAAGCCCACTTCTCACCACATAAATACATTTATTGCTACTACTATGTGTTGTTTTGACTCACTCCCCTCATTTGTTTTCATAAGTGTGCTGTTTTTTTTTTTGCGATGTTGTTTTGTTTCTTCATTGTATGTTTGCGCTTGTAAATTTGATATGGAGGCGTTGCGTTTTTGTTTTTGTATGCGTGCGAAAGTGTATGTTTTTAAAATGTAAGGTTAAGTGAAGTTTAATGTTGGAGAGAAGATTTTTTTTTTTTTTGAAAGGCAGATCGTAAAAAGTTTACTGTTGATTTTATGTTTATTTGTACTTAGGAGTTTCGTTTTTCTTTTGTTTTTTTTTTTTTAATTTAAATTTTTTTCCCCTTTGACTATATATTTCGTACAATCGTAAAGTTTATAGGCCGCGTGTAACGTGGAAATTTTTTGGCAAAGCCAAAGTGGAAATTTTATTGGGATTTTATCGATATCGTAAATGTAATCGTAAATTTAATGATCATCCTGTAGATATGTGAGTACTTTGAAGTATGTAGAGTACAATAAGTCGCAATACGAGCGATAAATACATAAAGTTAATAATAACGGTAATAAATATTATAATAGGCAAAAGTTTTAATTTCTATTGGAATTTTTTTTATAGGTTAAAGCTTAATTTTAGTAAAAGCTCTTATTACTTATAAGTGTATAAGTGTGCTTTGTCTTAAGATATCATTTACAAGGTTGTCTTTTTTTTTGTTTTTGTTTTGTTTATTCAATTACTTGAAAACAAAAAAAAACAAGTAGCGATCAATGATTGTTATTTCAAAGTACATACACATAAAATTCATCATTTTAACTTCCGATTATTATTTTTTCTCTAAATTGAATTCCTTTATTTTTTTATTTCCGTTTTTTTTTTCTCCCCCTACTCTCTTTCTCTCTCTCTTCATCGTTATTTTTTTTTATATAAATTGTTTTTGAAAACTAATCTGAAGAGTTGCGGAAGAAGAAGAAGAGGAAAAAAAAGAAGGAAAACTTTTGAACTTTTTACATGGCCTACTTGATTGCGTCGAGTTACCAAGTGGATGATGAAAAGATAAGGAGGCTGTGTATGTATAAGTGAGGTTATGTTGGTGTGTGTAATTTTGGTCCTTGTACCCTATATAGGGTAAAGCGAATAAACGACCGAAGAAAGGATTAACTGTGTGCTTTGGGCTTTGGCATTTCCCATATAGTGAGCAGATGAAACTTGACATGAAATTATTATTTCAAAATAATCCTTGAATAAATTGATAAGGGTCTGAAAAGGGAACGAGGAGGGGGGATGACAAGTGGGGCAATGAGGCCGATTTTCTTGTCGCATTTTTTTTCTTGGCTCCAAGGATGAAATTAATTATGATTAAATCAAGCAAATTGAATTATAACACTTTAGTTTGGCCTACTATGTTTTAATTCGACCGTCATTTGTAAAATTTCATTGTTTTGCTGTTTACTATTTGAGGATGCAGGAACTATAGTGGTGACTTATAAAAAACAAAAAAAAAGCTGACATGGATGATTGAGCTCGTTTTTCTTTCGTTTTTCCCTGTAGTCCCCCTCCTCCTCCTCCTCCGCCATCACCACCGCCGCCGCCGCCGTTCCCCACCGTTCTTGTCCTCTTTTGCCTCATGTGACTCGATTTTCTTCGATTGCAGGTTTCCTGGATTTTCCCAAGCGTTCAAAATATCCCATAACAGTAATAATAATAATAATGCAGTCATTGTATTTGTGTCACATGGTTCATATAGAGGTGATTCAAAAGTTCTCACCCCTTCCCTATTTTTTTTTGACTTAAGCATTTTCATTTACACATTGAAAACTTTAACTCTTTCAATAGTTTTTGTTAAAAATTTAATTTTTAAACATTTATTTCTGACAAATTTGATTGGATTGTTGAAGTTTAAGGACTTATGAATCGCTCGCATTACACAAATGTGCAGGCTATTAGTATAAAATATTTTATTGCTATGAATAAAAAGTGCTTATTTTTATAACCATTACCGTCAATTTGTTCTAAAATTCAACGCTTGATATCTTCCCTTATAATTTAGTCCAAAGCCTTCTTAGAATGATTTGACAGTTGAAAACATTCACGTGGTTTTGTGTATACATTATATAGAATATATTGAGGTCCAATTGATGTAGTATAACTTAATTTAATATTATAAAAAAATCATCCCATGAACAGAAGTTCAAAAAAAAATATAGTTGCAAAAATTCACGTCGTTCTTTTGTCTTTTTCAAATTCACTTTGAATTCCCTCTATTTTATTTTTTTGTACTAAATTTTCAAAATTTCCCCCACGAATTTGGTTTAGTTCGATTAAATTGAATCACAGTCGGCTATTTTTTATTCTGTACACTATTTATGCAGTACATTTAATACATTGTAGTCTTATTTATGTAATATCAGTTACAAAAGTAAACTATAAACACAAATTTGAGCAAAACTTGGAATAAATTAAGTACTAACGTATTGCCAGATACGTATTTCGATTGCCAAGCAATCTTCCTCAATGGTCTTAATGGCTCTGTAACTGCTATGTGATGAATCACGTGGTTACGGAGTGATTCAATACCACTTGAGAAAGATTGCTTGGCAATCGAAATACATACCTACAAAATGCGTTAGTAATTAATTTCTTTAAACTTTTTTTCAAATTTACTAATAATATATAATTTATAGGTTAACGGTCTTCCTCAATATAAAACAAATGATGACCTAGATTTTATATAAGAATCGCCATTTGTTAGCTTCAAAAAAGTATTCCATGACTTTCTTGATCGATTAATGTAGTTCAACCAAAAAAAAAAAAAAAAAAAAGTTCAAATTTTTTGTTTTTCTTGAAATTGGATTAAGATTGCTTAAATTGCTTAAACTTTGAAAACAAAAGCTTTGTCACTTGTATTATATAAGTCAATTGTTTGAGAAAATTGAAAATCGATCGTTTGTTTTTGTTCTTTTCGAAGAAACAATTGACGGCTTAAAGACTTAGTTACCTACTAACCTTAAATGTAAACGTATCAGTGTATGTGTGTGGGATTTAAGGAATGGAGAAAAGGGAAAAATATATATAAGATTGGGAAAAAAGAGATGGAAGCTTTTTTTTTTTTTAATATATTGACATTGAGAGAAACAAAACAACAACAACGACGGACAAGATTGCGAAACAATTGAAATCGAGAAACAGATGAATGCCATAAATTTTGCTCTCGTAGATTGAACTTGAGACAAACGTTTTCTTTTTTTTTTTTTGATCGTCCTTTGATTAAAACAAAAGCTTGGTTGTAATATAGTCATAAGTTTTTTGATTCTCGTGACGAATCAATTGAGAGAGGTTTAATTATTTTTTTTTTTAATTTAAAAGATTTTTTGGGTTTCCAACCCTTAATTAATAAGGGATGTTGCTTTAATTAGTTTGGGTGAAATTTCTTCAAGGCGTACTTGATTGTGTGCGCTTATTTTTTTATTAATGCCTATTTTGCACAACAGATGGTGCGTTTTTTTGAAATATTTCTTTTATTATTTGTGTCCTTTTCCTCCCTTATTCTGCAAATTATGCGCATTGCGTCAAATCTCATTTTTGTCAAAAATTTACTACAGATATGTATTGGTAATTTTTTCCTAAGAGAGGTAAATTTATGTGGTGGCAGCACTTGTTAATGCTGGAAGTATTTAAGCCCTTTTTACGATTCCGTTGGGGGTTGCAAATTGCAACCCTTAAGGAAGAGATAGGTCAGCATTTCATGCGTACAATAACGAATGACCGCATCCCTTTTTTCGGGGGGGTGCAACGGGGGTTGCATATGTTTCTGACGGAAATTTATGTACGAGTGAGTGGGCGTTGGAAGAAAAAAAAAAGAAAAACAAATAATATGAAGGCGGAAAAATTGTTTTCATTTTTTTTTTGTTTTCAACATCTTCCAAATAAGGGTTATGGCAGGGCTTTTCCTGTCTTTGCCCGCATTTTTTTTTCTCCCCGTATTTAGCATGGGACGGAGAGAAAGAAGTGGAGGGAGGGAAGGAAATAGGGTGAAAAGCAAAAAAAAAATAAAAATAAGGATGAAAACAGGAAAAAAAGGGGGTGTGCGATGTTTGTATGTATATATGGTTGGCGGGTGTTTGCAATGAAAATAGCAAATAATGGGAGTAACAATGCACCGTCTTTTGTTATGATTATTGTTTTTTTTTTTTTTTTAAAAAAAACTTGAATTCTCTTGTTTTGCTGTGTTATTATTGTTATTGTTATAAAGCCATATGTCGTTGGTTGAAAAATTTTCATTTTTTTTTGTTTTTTTTTTTTTTTGGTTATCACAGCTTTTTGAGGTTATGAAATTTTATTGCACCGCTGTCGCATTAATTTCGTATTTTATATTTTGTTTGTATTATAAAATGGAGTTTTTATGTTTTTTTCTCCCTTTCTAATTGTTTCGTAAATGGAGTGAAAGAAAGTTTTTTTTGAGGGTGAAAGGGTAGGAAGTGGAGGGGGGGGGGTAGAAAGTCAAAAGAAAACGCGGAAATGAAGAGAAAAAATTGATTTTTCGACTATCTTCCGTTTTACACTTGAATTGCTCAATTTGGCCAAGTTTTCTTTGTATTTCTTATTTCTTTTTTTTTTCTTATGCGCTTCGCCACGTTCATTTGTTCGGATCAGAGAACAATTGAAGTGTTGATATGGTGAAGTGATGTGTTGAAGTTGAGGGAATTTTTCTTAAAAAATTTAAATAAATTTTCCCTTCGCTTATCCAGTGTGATCCAGTTTTGCTTTATTTATACCCATTCTCCCCTTTTTCTTCCCCCCCCCCCCCCCTCTTCCTCCACTCCTCTTCTATGCCTGCAACTTTGCGTTACAAGTTGCGGTAGATTAAAACGAATGTGGTAATGTTTGAAGCTTCTTATGAGGGTAGTAGTGGAAAACATAAAAGATTTATCTGGAAAACTTTTGCTGCTGAAATGACTGCGACGAAGAAAAGAGTAAAGCGAGAGAGAGAGAGAGGGTGGGTGGGGTGGGGGATTCAATGCAAAGCTGTCTTGATTACGTCGGCTAATGGAGTATGAACGAGACATGACGAGGTGTGTAATGTTGGGGGTGGTATTATTTTCAAAGTTTAACTTCTTCTTCTTTTTTTTGGGGAGGGGGAAGTACTTTGACTTAATAGATTCTAACCTAATTTTTTCCATGTTGCTTCGAGAAAATTTATTTTTCCAATTAAAATGGTAGCCAAAAATATAATAATGGGTTTCCAGACAGAGGAATTACATATATATCTTATTTTTTTTTTTTAATTTTTGGCTTGTGACAAAAAAACAATTGTGGTTTGTTAAGAAAACAGTTCTATGGCCTACTTTAAAATTAAAAGGAGAGGAAAAAAAGCAAACATCAAAAAATGTTACCATGTGTTTCCAGACAGGGGAATTACATATATATCTCCTTTTTTTTTAGTTTTTAGTTTTTGGCTTTTGTTTTTGACTGTAGTGACAAAGAAAAACAATTGCCATTTGTTAAAAATAAATTCTAACCTATTTTTTTCCATGGTGCTTCGATAACATTTATTTTTCCTATTAAAATGGCAGCCAAAAATGTTTCCACGGGTTTTGAGACAGGGGAATTACATATATATCTTCATTTTTTTTAAAAATAATTTCTGTCTTTTGTTTATGACTGTAGTGACAAAGAAAAACAATTGCCATTTGTTAAAAATAAATTGTAACCTAATTTTTTCCATGGTGCTTCGATAACATTTATTTTTCCTATTAAAATGGTGGCCAAAAAATGTATTTATGGGTTTCCAGACAGGGGAATTACATATATATCTTCATTTTTTTTTAAATAGTTTTTGGCTTTTGTTTTTGACTGTAGTGACAAAGAAAAACAATTGCCATTCGTTATAAACTCTAACCTTATTTTTTCCATGTTGCTTCGATAAAATTTATTTTTCTTATTAAATGGCAGCCAAAAATATAATCATGGGTTTCCAAACAGGGGAATTACATAATTACATATATACTTTCATTTTTTTTTATAATTCTGGCTTGTGACAAAAAAAACAATTGCCGTTTGTTAAAAAAAATCCATGGCCTACTTTAAAATTTAAAGCAGAGGAAAAAAAGCAAACATCAAAAAATGTTACCATGTGTTTCCAGACAGGGGAATTACATATATATCTACATTTTTTTTTTAGTTTTTGACTGTAGTGACAAAGAAAAACAGTTGCTATTTGTTAAAAATAAATTCTAACCTAATTTTTTCCGTGGTGATTCGATAAAATTAATTTTCTTATTAAATGGCAGGCAAAAATGTAATCATGGATTTCCAGACAGGGGAATTACACATATATCTTCATTTTTTTTAAAATAATTTCTGTCTTTTGTTTATGACTGTAGTGACAAACAAAAACAGTTGCTATTTGTTAAAAAAATTCTAACCTAATTATTTCCATGTTAATTCGATAAAAATTATTTTTCATATTAAAATGGCGGCCAAAAATGTAATCATGGGTTTCCAGACAGGGGAATTACATATATATCTTAATTTTTTTTTATAATTTTTGGCTTGTGACAAAAAAAACAATTACCATTTGTTAAGAAACAAAAATTTCCATGGCCTACTTAAAAATTAAAAGGAGAGGATAAAAAGCAAACATCACACTGTAACCCCTTTGCATGGCATTTCTTTCGATATAGATCAGATCAAATGCGTTCGTTTTTTTTTTTTTTTTGCATTTTTCCTTTTTTCTTTCATAATCAATTTCAATCAGAAACGTGTCGCATTATTAATTGAACTGCATCATTAATTAACGAATGCATTTGTGTGCGCTTCCAATGAAATAATTAATTTACCCTTCAGTGCTGCCACCTACCTGCCTTCCAGTCTTATTAACGATTCAATCACAAGTCCTGCTCTTTCGTCCCTATTCTAACCCATTTCCCTATTTATCCCCCACCCCCCTTCTTCACCCCCCGCGTGGCACCTCCTGGCCCATATTGTCGTACACCTTGCCAAAGCACCGTTCACAAATCCCTTTTTGATGTGACGGGAAATCCTTTCAATCATTATCATTTCATATATATTCTTTGATATCTGTCTTTTGTTTTTATCTCTTTCTCGCTTTATCAATCAGTCTCTCTTTCTTCAATTTTAATACATTAGTTAATGGACTAATTGACATGAAAATTTCATTTAATGTATCTGTAAAGGATTATTGTTTGTAAAAGTGTAGGGATTGTTTTTTTTTTTGAAAGTTTATAACCAACTAAAGCATTGGTTCCTAACCTGTGGTCCGCGGACCCATTTGAAAGTTTGTTTTTTAATTTAATGAAGGAATACTAAAATATAATATTGTCCGAAAATTGCACTTTTTTTTCAGTCATGGGTCCTTGGCATTGTGCTTGTGATTTCCTTGGGGCTCCGCGGCTGAAAAAGGTTAGGAACCGCTGCTCTACATATAAATACAAACATTTGCGTATTATTGTCAGGATTAAAACGGCCAATACTTTAAATTGTACCATGTGACGTCACAAAGATTTCGATCTTCTCCTGTTTTTTGTAACATTTAGCTGGCTCCCACCCCGCCTAAACAAGTGACATACTTAATGGATGGCCCCTGATTCTTACTTAAAAACAAATGAAGAAAAAAAAAACCACAACATGCTTTGATTTTTTTTTCTATAATTCATCACATATATTCACATCTGGATAACTGATGGGGAAAAATTTGCATGAAAAACGATAACGGTAACATTGCAATGAACCAACCATTCATCACTCTCAACCCGTTCCCCCCCCGGCTTTCACATCCGGCATTCCGGTAGCTGTCCACCGTCATTTGTTTTGAAAGATTGACAACGTTGGACAACAAGCCGATCGTAGTTGGCTGAGTGGGAAAATTTAATGGGGGTGCCCGCATTTGGTCAGGGGGGGGTGGTGGTGGAGGTGTAATTAGTTGTATCATACGGATGATTGATCGCAACTACATCCGATAATAACAATAGCAATAGTATAAATAAATTGGAACAATCCTTCAAAATTTCTTCTTTTTTATCTCACATATCTATCTTTGTTTTCGAAAAACTACCCCTAGTTTTAAGGCTGTTTTTTTTTTGATGCAAAAAATCAAAGACATCTTTTCCCTTTAATAAGTTTTTTATTGAATTATTTGCAAAAATAAAAGCAAAACGTCGAAAATCGAAGAGGGTAATTTTCTCCCCGTTTTTCATCCCCCTTCTATCACCACTCACTTCATGTCGTTTCGCGGAAAAGGGTGGATGAAAAGGCGAAGTGAAGAGGTCCCATTTGATATGATATTATGTTGCGTACATATAAAAATAAACGTCGTTAAGTGGAACGAATGATGAGCCCAGCTACAAAATCATCCCTTAAATATCTCTCTTCATCCCTGTCTTTCCACGTACACCACCGTCGCAAGCTTTTGCCCATTTTTCGTATACGTAAGAAATCACCGGAAAGATGAAAAATTGAGCGACGAAAACGCTTTTATTAAATATTCCCCCTCCCTCACTTCACCCCACCCCACCCCCAATAAAGTTTGAGATGAAAGCTCGGTCGGCTGTGTTTTGTTTATCTTTTTTGAGAAGAATTTATTTTTTTATATGTGTTGGGATCTATACAAGTTTAATTAAGCCGTATGTGTATGTATGTATTGGGCGTAGGGGGTGAGTTGAAGGGATGCGAAAGAAAACGAGTGGTGGGGGGGGGAGATTGGTGAATGTAATGTTTAAGGATTATGGTAAAGCTTGTCAGTGAAATTCCTTTTTCATGTCCTTTTCGAGGTCTCGTTTTATCCTCGAGACACATCAAGTGTAAGCCCAAGGCATTGTATATGTTATGTGTTCCGGGGTGTACAAGCGTAATGCCGAGGTGGGGGAGCGGGCGAGCAGGACAATGACGGGCTTTACATCCATCCTGCTACATACATACACATATGTTAAGGACTGACCTTTACGCTTTCGGCCGCCTGATAATTCATTTTAATTAATTGACGACCTAATTTCAATGTTCAAATGTTTCACCCCCACCACCACCCTCTTTAACAACCCTTAAATTTGGATAAAAATTATAAACAAATCAATTTTTTTCGTAAATTTTGTTTGTAAAACTTCCATCTAAAACCTTCTCCATACAAATATACGTAACTCCAAATACGCCCAATACTTTAGTTCAGCGGTTCCTAACATTTTTCAGCTGCGGACCTCCAAGGAAATCAAGCATAATGCCTAAGTGAAAAAAATTCAATTTTTGGACAATATTATATTTTAGTATTCCTTCACTAAATTAAAAAGCAAAAAAACAAACTTTTTCAAATGGGACCTTGGACCCCGAGGGGTCCGCGGACCATAGGTTAGGAAACAATGATGTAGAGTATAAGGTATATCGTCGATTCACGTGCGAAATGAAGAAATACTAATGATACTTAGTACCACAAAAGTTTTAGGATATCTATAAAAAAAATGAAGATATATATGTAATTCCCCTGTCTGGAAACCCATGATTCTATTTTGGCTGCCATTTTAATAGGAAAAATAAATTTTAACGAAGCAGCATAGAAAAAAAATAGGTTAGCATTTATTTTTGACGAATGGCAATTGTTTTTTTTGTCACAAGTTAAAAATTATAAAAAAAAAGAAAATATATATGTAATTCCCCTGTCTGCAAACCCATGATTCCATTTTGGCTGCCATTTTTGATAGGAAAAATAAATTTTAACGAAGCAACAGGGAAAAAATTAGGTTAGAATTTATTGTTAACATATGACAATTGTTTTTCTTTGTCACTCCAATCAGGCCCCGCTCTAGCAAATTTGCCGCCCTGGGCAAGATGAAAAAATGCATCCGCCCCTTCAGGGTTGCAAAAACACAGAGTTTTAATATCACAAAATTTTTAATTTTTTGGAAAAATATTTTTTTATCTAAAAACTAATTATTTCACATTTTTGTTCATATTGTATATCAAATATGACAAAATGCCGCCCCTGAAATTTTCCGCCCCGGGCGACCGCCCGGGTTGCCCACCCCTAATGCGGGGGCTGCTCCAATCAAAAACAAAAAACAAAAATTATTTTAATAAAAATGAAGACATATATGTAATTCCCCCTGCCTGGAAACACATGGTAACATTTTTTGATGTTTGCTTTCTTTTAGTGTTAAAGTAGGCCATGGAATTTTTTTTTTAACAAACGGCAATTGTTTTTTAACGGAAATTATAGAAAAAATGAAGATATATATGTAATTCCCCCATTTAGGATATCTATAAAGAAAAGAAAGTTAGCCCCTTGCCGCCCCATTCCGTTGTACATCTTGCCAAAGCTCTCATTTTTATGTTCCTTTAATGCAAAAAAAATTCAATACAATTATCAAAAAAAATGACTTAATTTTCCACCTAATTGCCACCTAATTTTTTTGTGAGTCATTTGTTTAAATGACCAAAAAAAAAAAAACAAAAGAAGGAAACCCAATTGAATTTTTTGTTTTTTTTTAGTGTACTTTTCCAAACAAATGAATGCTTAAATGGATGAATTTAGTCACTTGTTGAATTGCATTTGTTTATTTCTTCATTTATTTTAAAGATTATATTATATTAAGGATAAGATGTGGTTTTTGGTGACAGGACGTTGTGGGTTGGGGTTGGGGGTGGGGGTGGAATGCGGATGAAATGAAGGAAATATGAGAAATTGAAAAAAAAAAAACTTCACATATACATATGCACATTTACGTCTTATTTACTTTTCGGATATAAATAAATCCAATTTGTTATCGTCCCCCCCTACCGCGCACCCCCCATATTGATTCCCCACATAACGGAAACATTCTATCAAATGCCCTTCGATTCCATTTCCAAATGAAATATTTTTATTCTTTAATGGAAACGAAGAAAAAAAAATGAATGTAATTTAAAAAAAAATAAAATATGAAATTCTTATCGAAGTTTAATTTATTTAGGTTATGTTTTGAAATTGTTCAACTTTGTATAGGCAGGTATCGATCGATTTTTAAAGGGGTTGTTTTTTTCGGGAAAAAAATAATTCATGGTCTTATTCCGGTAGCCATTTTGTACTCTCAGTTTAAAAAAATCAGAGAAGGAACGATGAAATAAAGTGAAGGGGGTTTTTAGTGACTGAATTTTATAGGTAATGTTGTATTTTAAGCGATGCTTCTCAAACGGTGGCCTGGGTCTCACTAGTAATATTCAAGACCAAAAAGTTTCGATGTTTGACGTCCTATCAAACAAAAATGGCCGCTGAAAAATTAAAGCTTTTTTTTTAAAAACCACCTTCAAACATTTACAATAGTTATAAAAGTGTACGAAAAGCGTAAAGCTCCTCAACTTCAACACCTTAATCATTTAAAGTACGATCATTTAAAGTTTCAAAAAGTTGTAGAACCGCTGATTTAAGTGCCATATAGACTTAGATTAGTACAGTGAGAAGCAATGGCTTTCCATTTTCCTTCAATTTTCCATAGTTCACCTCCCCCCCTCTTTTTTTTTTCCTCATCGAAAAAACTTTCGAATTAAATCTTTTATGATCTTATGTGTATAAGTGAGTGGATATCGTCTGAGGTTTGATCAACCAAGTTAAATCGATTAAAGCTCATAAAGCTCTTCCCCGACCGATAACGTAAAACCATATTTTATGAGGAGTCAAACTTTTTTCTTTTCCCTCCCCATATTGATTTTTTTCCTGTAATTTTTTTTTTAATAAATAAATCACTATACCAAGTTGCTTGGAGATACAGAAACAAAAGAAAATCTACAAAAAAAAAAAGGAAATTAATATTTCATCTTATGTAATATTTACGTAGAAAAATAGGTCAACGTTTCTCTTTTTGATTGAAACTTTTTGGTAATTATTAACATAAATTTGTTAGCATTAGAGGGAGTTTTTATTTATGACGTCATCAACGTTGATTCCTTCAACCCCTCTGGCCGATTTTGACCAGGCATTTGAGGAATTCAAAAAATTCACCCTTAATAATTAGCAATATTTATCATTTGGAACTGAAGATATTTAGATTGTACAGTAAAATTACTTCAACTATAAAATTTTCAAGAGAAAATATGTAATAATTTTTTTTTATTAACTAAACATTTATTAGCATTAGGGAGCCTTATATATTACGTCATCAACGTTGATCCTTTCACCCCCCTCTGGTCAATGTCGACCAGGCATCCCTATTTGAGGAATTCAAAAAATTCACTCTTAATAATTAGCAATATTTATCATTTGGAACTGAAGATATTTTGATTGTACAGTAAAATTATTTCAACTATCTTTTTTCTTTTTTTTTTGGGAAATTTTGGTTATTTTCTCTCTTTCTCTTCGTCACACATTGTTCTGTTTTTTTTTCTCACTCTCGTGCAATTTCTGTTTCCTGTCGGCAAATAAAAACCGCAACCACCAACCCCGACCGACAAAGGGTTGAAACACGTCACACCAACCGACACACCGTGACGAGGGGGGATGAAGAGGGGGAAGGGTGGTTCGTTCGTATTTAATTAATTCACCACAAACATAACGCTAAAATTACGATCGAGTTTTTCATTTTTTCGATTTTATACCTTTTCTGGGGATGACGATGATGGTGATGATGATGATTATAATATTAACAATATGAATGAAGTCTTTCAGCCTAATGACGTCACTACGGTAATGATGCCTTATTTTTAGATCAAAAAAATATTCAACCCTTTTGTATTGGCTTTGCGTAATTAGTTTTAACAAGCCAATTTGTATGGTTTCCTTTTGGTTTTTAAAAAAAAATTCAAACATGTTTTTGTAGGGAATTAAATGCTCAACAAAAAAGATTCTGTGCTAATTTTCCATAAGTTCACTTGTTTAAAAGATATTCAAAGTCAAACTTTTGATATTGAATAACTTTAAAACAAATGAATTTACCGAAAATTGACGAAAGACCTTTTTTGTAGAGCATTTAATTTCCTACAAAAATATTATTGTAAAATTTTTGTACGTCACATAGTTGCCGAGTTTTTAACAAAAAAAAATAAATAAAATACACAGGGGATAGATATATTTTCTTCTTAGATCAAAAAATATTCATCCCTTTTGTATTGGCTTTGCGTAATTACTTTTAACAAGCCAATTTGTATTGTTTTCTTTTGTTTTTTTTTTTAAAAAATTAAACACGTTTTTGTAGGGAATTAAATGCTCAACAAAAAAGATTCTTTGCTAATTTTTCGTTGTTACACTTGTTTAAAGGATATTCAAAGTCAAACTTTTGATATTGAATAACTTTAAAACAAATGAATTTATCGAAAATTGACAAAAGACCTTTTTTGTAGAGCGTTTAATTTCCTACAAAAATATTATTGTAAAATTTTTGTATGTCACATAGTTGCCGAGTTTTTAACAAAAATAAAATAAATAAAATATACAGGGGGTAGATATATTTTCTTCTTAGATCAAAAAAATATTCATCCCTTTTGTATTGGATTTGCGTAATTACTTTTAACAAGCCAATTTGTATTGTTTTCTTTTGTTTTTTTTGAAAAAAAATTGAACATGTTTTTGTAGGGAATTAAATGCTCGACAAAAAAGATTCTGTGCTAATTTTTCGTAAGTTCACGTGCTTAAATGATATTCAAAGTCAAACTTTTGATATTGAATAACTTTAAAACAAATGAATTTACCGAAAATTGACAGAAGACCTTTTTTGTAGAGCGTTTAAATTCCTACAAAAATAGTTGTCGAGTTAGGACAAAAATTTACTATTTTTAATAAAAAAATAAATAAAATACACAGGGGATGGATATATTTTCTTCTCATATCAATTCATTAGTGATTAAAACCACATTAGGTTTTATTTTTTTCTCTCAACTCTATTGCCAACTTCACTCGTATGCGTTCTCTGTCTTTCATTTGGCTATCGCATAAATTTGTCTTTATCGTATATCGATTGAAGGAACATCAATCAACGTGATTTCCAATTTCGGAACGAAATTCACATTAAGGGAAAACACAAAACAGCCATTTTCGTGAAGGGTTTGATGTGCAAGGGCTGTTTCATTAATCCAAATCTTAAGGGTTGTATTTTGGTTGAATTGGAAAGATTTCGCGACTTAAGTCGATTGATTTATATAATGTGATACTTTATCGTTATCTCTCTCTCTCTCTCTCGCTTTGTCTTGTATTGTAAGTGTTATTGATATGTTTATCTTTGTTGGTTTCATCCCCTTATATCAATAAGGGGTTTAATGAGGTAAACACAAATAAAACAAATGATGGGGACGATGGCGGCGTCGATGAAATCTGTTTGTTGGTAATTGGTGCAACTTGTCTAATTGATAATGGCGCCGGGGTGCATTATGGGGGTTGGATGGGGGGGTGAGGGGTGAAACAGTTGGAAATTGTTATAAAGTGACAATCGAGCGCACATGTGCGATATGTGTGCAAAGTGAATGCTGGCTTAAAGATAACTTGGATTCCCTTTCGAAATTCTCATCCCTTATTAATTGTGTCAAGAGATTGTGGTTGCCTACTGGAAAACTGATAGACAGACCGACAGACAGACAGACAGACAGACAACATGTTCCATTCGAATGGTTCTCTTGTTCTTCATCGAAGCAGGCGGCGGGCGGCGGGCGGCGGAATGTAAGGGATGTTGGAGGCAGATAACCGCCGCCCTTGTTTAAGGGAGTGCAGGAATATTATGCTCGATGTGCGAACATCCGGAACTAATGGCCATTCACTAAGTGCTCACAAGTACGTGCAGTAATGTCCTCCAGATGCTGACCAAACCCCACACATCCCCGCATCCCCTAAACCACCCCCTTAATATCTTTCATCCAACTAAAATCCTTGGCGAAATCGACAAGAATCAAGTGAATCAAGATTAACATTTTTCCAAAGGGTGGAGAAAGAAAGCCAACGCCAAACGGGAAGGGCACATGTCCATTAATGGAATTGGAAAAAAAAATGGGGTCCGGGGGTTGAAAATGGGATGTGAAAAAAAAAATTCCCTAGAAATGGGAGTAATAGGAATTTGGTGCATTTAAATTAAATTTGTTCAACTTTTTTTCTTTAATAACTACCAAAACAGTTGAAAAAGAATGAAACAAATGAACATCGAAAATATTTGACATTCGATAATTGCAAAAGAAACAATGATGAAAGTAGAAGAGAAAATCAAAATTCTTATGGCTTATTTCATTGGTTAAGGAACTTCCAGAGCCAACTTTTGTAAAAATGATTATCTTAAACCAGTGCTCCTTAAACTTTTAAGCTTAAGCTTAAAGCCGTACCCCTTCGAAAAAAAAGTGTTTATTTTTGGTCTAGAAAAATGCAAATTTTGCGGAATTTATTATCAAAAATATCATAACTAATATTGTTAGGGGCTTTTCTTGCACCCCGGAAAATTCATCCCCCAAAATACCATAGGTTAAAAAAAACTACCCAATAACAATAAGCCAACAAAATTTTCGGCTTATGAGTATAGGGTAAACTGATTAGTGACTTAAAAATCCCTCTCCCTTCTCCACCCCCTCTAATAATCCAATAGAAATTTACGATAATCTAGAAAACTATTAACTTTTTCCCCCTCCCCTGCCATAAAAAATCGAAAGAAGCTTCAGAGCTTAATTTTTCCGTTGCTGTTAAATCGTTACAAATGCGTGAGCTTTACGAAAAGCTCTAAACTTTTCCATATTTATTAGCTATTCGCTTTTTTTTCAAGTGCAGGAATTTGCGGCATTTAAATTAAATATGTTCAATTTTTTTTATCTTAATAATAATCAAAACAGTTGAAAAAAATGAAACAAATGAATATCGAAAATATTTGACACTCGAAAATTGGAAAAAAACAATGATGAAAGTATAAGAGAAAATTAAAATCCGTATTGCTTATTTCATTGGTTAAGTAACTTCCAGAGCCAACTTTTGTAAAAATGATTATCTTAAACCAGTGCTCCTTGAACTTTTAAGCTTAAAACCGCACCCCTTTGAATCGGATAATAGGTCTTCGCACCCCTTTGAAAAATATGTTTTTTTAGTCTAGAAAAATTCATATTTTGTGAAATTTACGATGAAAAATATTATGACTAATATTGTTAGGGACTTTTTTTGCACCCCGAAAAATACATCCCCCAAAATACTGTAGGTTAAAAAAAATACTACCCTTATAGCAATTAGCCAACAAAATTTTAGGCTTATCGGTATAGGGATAGTATCGGGTATAGGGTGTCGGTATAGGGAACTGATTAGTGACTTAAAAGTCCCTCTCCCTTCTCCACCCCCTCTAATAATTCAATAGAAATTTACGATAATCTACAAAACTATTAACTTCTCCCCTCCCCTGCCATAAAAAATCAAAAAAAGCTTCAGAGCTTAATTTTTCCATTGCTATAAAATCGTTACAAATGCGTGAGCTTTACGAAAAGCTCTAAACTTTTCTCAGTTTATTAGCTATTCGCCTTATATACAAGTGTAGGAATTTGCGGCGTTTAAATTAAATTTGTTCAATTGTTTTTTCTTAAATAACAATCAAAACAGTTGAAAAACAATGAAACAAATGAAGATCGAAAATATTTGACTCGAAAATTGCAAAAAAAAACAAAGATGAAAGGATAAGAGAAACTCGAAACTCTTATGGCTTATTTCATTGGTTAAGTAACTTCCAGAGCCATCTTTGTAAAAATGATTATCTTATCCAGTGTTTCTTAAACTTTTAAGCGCTTAAGCTTAAAGCCACACCCCTTTTAAAAGGATCCTTTTTTTAGTCTAGAAAAATGCATATTTTGTGGAATTTATTACCAAAAATATCATAATTAATATTATTAGGGGCTTTTCTTGCACCGTCGAAAATATATTCCCCAAAATGCCGTAGGTTAAAGAAAATATTGCCCTCTACCAATTATCCAACCAAGTTTTAGGCTTATCGGTATAGATTAAACTGATTAGTGACTTAAAAATTTTCTCCTCTTCTCCACCCCCTCTAATAATCCAATAGAAAGTAACGATAATCTACAAAAATATTAACTTCTCCCCACCCCCTTCTTAAAAAAACAAAAAAAACTTCAGAGCTTAATTTTTCCGTTGCTGTTAAATCGTTACAAATGCGTGAGCTTTACGAAAAGCTCTAAACGTTTCCAAGTTTATTAGCTATTCGCCTTATATACAAGTGGGGTGGGAGGAAGAGGAGGAGGAGGAGGGGATCGTGTCAACGCTCACTGAGATAATTTTGAAGAGTTGCAAATATTTTCGTACCATCTCACTTCAACGCGTATTAAAAAAAGCTCCATCTCACTTCTTTTCTTGAAAATCTGTTTCCTTATCGTAAATGATAAAGACGATGAAAGTATGCTTTCAATTTCGCGTTATCATCGTCGCGTCCTGCCGATCATCTTCCAACCCCCCACCCCCTGTCCCCCGTCCTCACCCCCATTAGTCCTGGTTTCCCGGTTCGAATTGGCATATAGTATAACGTCCTACTTTGGTAAATGTGAAATATTTTCAAGTTTATATTAAGTTTTGCGGTGAAATTTTGATGTGTGTTACCCTCCCCCCTCCTCCTGTGCGGGGGTAGGTTGATGGGGAGGATATGGAGAAAAGTTTTGTTCTTTCAGAGTTATTTGTCTTTGTCGTACTTGTTTTTTTTTGTTTTGGTGGCTTATTTGTTTATTATGGCCAAAGAAAATGGAGTTTTGTTTCTCTGTTCCGGTTTTTGTTTCGTTTCGTTATTGTTTTGGGATTTGAAGTTGTCGTGGTGCATTTTCTTCGAAGTCATTGTTGGTGGTTTTTCGTCTTGGTCACATATTTATTACAATTCGGTGACATATGGTTTTAAATGTATAGGGTTAAAATTACACAGGTTGCCCCATTAGAAAAAAAAAATGACGTCATACGAAGAATTTTGAAATTTGAATCAGTCTAAAGATATGTATGAATTTCTTCTGAATACGTCACGTAGCGCCGCATGAGACCACCTGTGTATTTTATAAACCTTGAAAATTACCAAAAAAATCATTAATCTTACATATGTGTACTAGAACTCTATGGTCGGTACGATAAACCACCTGACCTTTTGATTTGATATCATTTCCATGGCAACCACGTAACACATTAAAAAATCAAATTCTAATTTCAATTGTAAAACGCAAAGTTGGCGTAGGCTGATCCCCACCTGTTTGTAATGGAAAAAGGAAAGAAATTTAAATTTAAAATTCCGGTGATGTCAAAGACGAAAGAAAGCACAGAAAAAAAAATTGCGCCAGATAGATATTTAAATTTATGAAATGATTTTGATTATTTTTTTCTTCTTCGATCTCTGTTTATTCAATGACACTGGATAATCATGTTGTCTCATTTGTTCTCATACATTTTCAAATTAGACTTGATTCAAAGTGAATTTTGTACCTACTTAGGGGTTGGAGTTGTTTGGTGTGAATGATTTAAGGGATGAAATTAAAGTTTGAAGAGGAATTTCTTGAAAAAGGAAAAAAATTGGGGTTTACAGAGATAAATGAGTGGCGCGACGAAGTCGCGGGTATCAATTAGTAATTACGATTTTTTGAAAGCTCTCTAGCTTTCGCGTGTCCTATACATTCACTATCCACCATAGCAACAATAACAATAATGAAATCCTTTATTCCTGTGGGATATTCATTACGTTCCTGTTTCAAAAAAAAAAAAAAAAAAATCAGACAATGAATTGCGACTGACATAAAGAGAAAGACTGGAAAAAAATAAGAATTGCAAATAGAAGAAAAAGAGAGAGAAAATATCAGTTTCTCTCTCTCTCTTTTTATTTAGTTTAAAGTTTTTCTTCTGAAACACAAAAGTTCATTGTTGGCAAATATCCTCGAATGTTTTTTTCCCACCCCAACTGTTTCATCATCTTGCCATTGTCGCGCCTACTATATATAGGCACTAGTCGTACTATTCTCCCAGCCTGCTTTAATGTTTTGCCAAATTAAAATTGAAAAATGATAGAGAAACTTTCCCAATAGATTATGGGATGGGATGGGATGGGATTGGGGGGGGGGGGATTGTCGTTACGGGAATGTAGGCATAGGTGCTTTACGTAAAGAAAATTGCATCGAATTTCTCGACGGAAGCAAATCATTCATATATTTTCCTTATGCACAATGTTAAAGCTTTTTTTTTTAATTTTCTCTTTGTCACTGAATATGGAAATTATTCGCTTTGTATGGCATCAGTTTTGCGGGTGAATATATTTAACGAAAGGGGGGAGGGGGATGTTTGATTTACAAAATTTTTTTTTTTTTCATTAGAGAAGAATAAGAAAAAGTTCTGCTATTTCTGATGATAAGAGTTTATTTTTCTCAAAAATACGTTCAAATGATACGCCACTGTCTATTTTCGAAAAAAAAAAACAAATTTAAACAAAATTTGTTTTCATAAACAAAAGACAGTATGTCAAAAACAGTTGACTTCCTAGCCGCCTATTGTTTCTTACCATTTCCACCATTCTGATTGGGTACCCACTTTTCCTTGTTTTTTTTTTTTTATGCGTCCCACTCGTGTAAGTGTATAGGTACTCCCACGTGACCCACTTGCGAGAATACAAGGGTTAAAGTATAATGCGTTGCGACAAGGACAAATTTTAAGTAGAACGCCCAAATTTGCGGGGGCAGTGGGGGGGAGAGTACACTAAGGCATCAAGGAGAAATGAAAGTGGAGAGTGAAGATGACACACGGGGAATTGGGAACGAAAGCGCACCCCTTTACCAACCCCTCCCCCCAACCCCATCCGGGGAATTAGTGGGAACGGGCAAAGATGTCAAGAATGCCACGGAAATTCTTGCCACCCTGTCAGTCCATCGAGATATCTGTGCTTGGGGGTGGAGTGAGGGGAAGAGGGGGTGAGTTAGAGCTTTCGTCAATTTAATTAATATATTCATCGTCATGAATATAGCTAATTAACAGGTTGGAAACGTAAATATCGTGGCACGTGAGCAAAGAGAGCTTTTCGTTTCGACGACTGGCATTTGTTCGTTCGAAACATTTGAAGTACGAAGAGGAAAGAAAATATTTATGGAAAAATGGAGCAGAAATTTTTCACAAGAAAATCAATGACAGAAAAGAAAAACAAGATTAAAGTTGCGATTGGCATTTGTTTTAAATCACTATGTCCAGATTGGGTTTTGGTTGGGAACGGATTCTTGGAAGTGATTGTCTTTTTTTTCATTTAATAAGTGAAACAAAAGAAAAAACAAACAAATTCTCCGGTGTGATTGGTTGGATGGAATTAATAGAGCTTGTTCCAAATTTAAACAAGAAAGCTCAGAAAGCTTGCGAATGTATGTCCGATTTAAGAATGATTTTAAAAACAAAATTAGGGCGGTAGATCTTCTCTTGTTTACAATAGTTGAACAGGGATGGTGTTTTGTTTTTGTTTTAATCTGAAAACTAATTTTTTTTTCCTAAAATTCCAAGCCAATATGTTGCATATTGGAAAAATGTATGATAAATGAAAGTTCAAAAGCTCTCGAAATATAATTGGTTTGAAATAAAACAAAAGTAAAATGCAATTAATGTGTCAACGCAATTAATCAATTGTTTTCAATTATAACGATTATCAATTGTTTCATACCAACAAAAGTAGGCGGTTGAAAACAAAAGTTTTAGAAATTTCGTCGTATAAAAATATTTATTTGAAGTGTATAGGAAAGCTCAAAAGCTTTTGGTGCACATGGCGGCGCACCGATTTAGGTAGGGGGTGGGGGTTAGTTATTTAGGGATTAGTGCGAAAATGATTTATTTTTTGGGCAAACATCGCACACAGCGATAGCAAGGGGTGCGAGAATTGTGAACGACAAAAAAAAAGAAGAAAATCAAATAAAACAAAAGAACACTATAAAGCTTGACCAAATAGATATTTGATGATAATTAATTGTGGTGGAGGAAAATGAGTGATGAATGATTTTTCTTCATATCTGCGATTCTAATTGTTA
The DNA here is from genome assembly GCA_958496175.1 of Sisyra terminalis. Taxonomy (NCBI): domain Eukaryota; kingdom Metazoa; phylum Arthropoda; class Insecta; order Neuroptera; family Sisyridae; genus Sisyra; species Sisyra terminalis. Next base: position 60,587,359 of record OY292276.1, read on the forward strand.
TGAAATCGGTTCTCTTCTTTTTTTAATTGAAAACAAAATCTCATTGTTTTTTTGTTTTCTTTTGTTTTTTGTTTTCATTGGTGGGAAACAATGAGAAAGAAAAAAAAGAAGAAGATCGTGAAAAACAAAAGTATTGATATTTAATTAAAAAAAAATGAAAAACGTAATCGATCATTATAAGCTTAAACGTTTTTTTTTTTTTTGTAATTGTTTTTCATCTTTGTTTTATAGCTTAAAGCTTTAGGGTTCAAGTTAAAAATTTTTATCACCAATTTTGGAGGCGGCCATCTTGATTTGTTTATCTGTTGTTTTTCGTCTAACAGGTAGTTTAATTTTCCACGTAATTAAATTTTTTTTTTATCATATATCCTTTCTTTATCTATTGGTTCCCTCCAGTGAAAATAGCCGAGCCCTAAAATTCCGCCATTTTCTTGAGTTTTTCCAGATTTTCTTCTAAAACATCCATTTCTTCTTGCACTATAACAATGATCTTTAACAAAAGTAGAAAAAAAAAAGAAAAGAAATTTTTGATTCTCTTCATTCCATCTTCGTCTAATACTCCTTCTATTCCTCCTTTTAGGTCCTTCTAGTCCAAACTTGTCCAACATATTAAGTTCTAATGGAAACTTCTTAAACTTTAAATCATCTTTGTATAATTATTACTATTGGACATTACTTTGGTCCTTTGCAGAAATAAAAATCTTAACCCTAATCCTCAACAAAATCATTTTGGGCACCCCTGTTCTAATCAATGCTCTGTCAATATTCTTTTCGTCGTTTTTTATAAATTTTTTCGCTTTTTTCGTGGATTTTTCCATTTTTCCTTCTACGATTGTTACCGAAAATGAAATTCTTCTCAATGCTTTAGAAATTAAATTTCAAAGCTTTCTAGAACCTTGATGCTGGGTTTCCTACTAGAATCTTCTTTATTGATAGAGATATGTAAAATTCTTTGCACCTTAATCGGAAAACCGTTGATTTATGGCTCAAATTGTCAAAAAATCAAGCTTGCCAACCATCTGGTGAGGGAAAGAGAGAAAAGAATATGTTTGTTAAGTTTAGGGTCCAACCAGACTAGGTTTTTTGGTTGAAACCAACCAGTTTTTCAGTATCGAAAAATATTATTATCAGACTTCTCACTACGAGCGCTGGCGTCGTTTTATCTTATGTTAGTTGGGGAAACAAACCAATATGAAGTTTAAAAATGAAAGCCAGATAAAATAACTAACGATTGCTGTTATCTCGCTCTTTTAAACTTCATATCGGTTCATTTATCCTACCAATATCCAAAGAGATTTTATGACTAGAGTGAACTTGCTCATAAATCTGTCAAAATTATAATCAAGGTCATCGAGCCCCCACTTTTTTTTTCCTTTTTTTTCCTTTTTTTTAAAGCTCAGCGCTCTCTCGTGGTCGTCGTTAGAATTGTTACGACTGTCATATCCAAAGAGATTTTTTAAATTCTAACAAAATTCTAACCCTACTTTTATGTCGACGAGAGGAGAGAATATATGTTTTGTGCAAATAAGCTGTGGAAGGGGTACGAGCACTCGGCAAATTCAGAGGGGAAATGACAGTTTGAATTTAACATTGGTTTATAGCCAACATTCATTCTTGTTAGACAATATCTTTGCCAATATCAATTAAATCGACACGAGCGCCCCTAGTGCGTAATTGTAAAGTTCTTAAATCCTTTAATTGGTTGCCCTTTTGTTTAATAGAAAATCTACTACAGATTACTACTAAGTGGGGTCCTTAGGTGCCTATGGAAAAAAAAAAACAAAAAAGAGTCTGTCATTGTAAAATGATTAAAGAGACTTCATTTGTTTAATGCCAACAAAATAAAACGTTTTTCGTTTGTTTTTTTTTGAATGAAATTTCAATTCCTATATCTTCAAAATAACAAATATTATTATTGAGTATAATAATTAAATTGTGGACAATAAGGACGAAGCTTTTTGTGGAATCTTATTCATTTTATCGCCAACGTTTCGTCAGGCATTGCTGACTTCTTCAGGGCTCTATAATGAAAATACATAACATTTAAAAAAATAGCGACACATAATTGTCAAAATTATAAATAAATAAATTACAATTCATTAGTTTTAGGCGATATAAATCTTAGTTAATTTATGTGAAATCTAACCAAAAAATAATTATTTATTTAATAGTTAAATTAGTATTTTTTCAATAATTTTTTTTTAAACAATTTTTTATTTATCAATACCCAAATTGTATTCTTGGTTTGTTGTTGGGTCTTACCAGTTGGGTCATTTTCCAGCTTATTTTTTATGACATTTGTGGAGTAATTTTTAAATTTTGAGCCCTGAAGAAGTCAGAAGTGACTGACGAAACGTTGCCGATAAAATAAATAATATTCCACAGGAAACTTCGTCCTTATTGCCCACAATTTAATTATTATATGTTAAAAAAGACAAGGACTTAACATGGTTATTCTTGAGTGTTTCAAATATTAATTGATTGTCAGTTGTTAAATTTACCTTTCTTTTGTTTGCTGTTCTTATTTACATTGTTCATTTGTTTTCTTAATAGATTTTCCACGAATATTGTTTGTTTCATAACTGAGCTCTGAACCGTTTTTTTTTCCTCGTAATGATTTCTTTTCTTCATTTTTTTTCTCCGGAGAAAAACCACCCCCTTAGCGAAAATTCTGTAATTGATTACTAGAATTTTTTGTTTGCTTTTTTTTCCCTTTGGAAGGGAAACTCTGGGAAATGGCCATTTTTTATGGTTGTTTAGGATATGAAAACAATTGCTTAGCGTTGTTTTTTTTCTTTTGTTTTTATAGTAAGTGGATGTTTAGTGGTTTCTTATACTTTTATTGTTGAAAAACAAATGAAGGAAAGTGTGTTTTTCACTTAGTTAGTGTTTAGTGTCATAATTTTTTCATAGCCACCTTTAAATTTGGACATCTAAATTATTTTTTTATAGTATCGGTGGACTATTGTTGCAATATAGTAGCAATTACTATATTTTATTGTAAATACTAATTAAAATTGCTTGTTTATGATCTATCGAGACAATAAAACCATAGCAATTTTTGATTAGATCTTTCCATACAAGGTTTATAAAATTCACAGGTGGCCTCATGCGCCACGTGACGCATGCAGAAGAAATTCGAATATATCTTCAGACTAATTCAAATTTCAAAATTCTTCGTATGACGTCATTTTTTTTTCTAATGGGGCAACCTGTGTATTTTATAAACCTTGCTTTCCATGTATGTTTTAGTATAAGTTTCCCTCCCAGTTTTGAAATTTTCTTGCCAACCTTAAAACTAAATAGAAATGCCAACTTTGAAGAAGCATTCGAAGTGTTTTGTTTCGAAAACAATCAAGCATTGATCGCTTCTTTTGTTTTGGTAGACCACTGATAAACAAATGAAACAAGAGGTTAAATGATACAATCGACATAACCTCAAACTAAGTTGGCAAAATATGTTACTATCAAATAGTACATACATATAAGTGGCTCCATTTCGCAAATGGCGAAATGGGATATCATGTACTAATAAAATTTATTGCCGTCCCCGCCAACAATTCGAACTAATAAGTAACAATTAGAGGAAATTTTGAGCTTAACAATAGCAATAATACGACCGCCGCCGCTTTAAATATCGTACATGTGAAACAATCTCTAGCTATTTCAACACCCCCTCCCCCACCACCACCCCTGACCTCCGTACCCCGCCCGCCATTAATATATCACGAAAATATGGTCGTCTCGAGAGGACGGCAAAATTTCCGGATGCAATAAGACCGAGACAGAGGGTCGAGTGGGAAATGGGTTACGAATGACGGGATTGGAGGGGGGGGCTATGGAAAGCTCAAAACATTCCACATTAGTTGGAAAACTTAATCTTATTACAATAAATTAAAGAAGAAGGCAAGCAAAGAATGGAAAACATAAATTTTCTCGGAAAATTGTTTGTCTGTCGCGCTATGACGGTGCACGACTCAAAAGCTCGTTTCCGTGTATATCTGAATTGTACGATTGTGTGTTGTTTTATTTGGATTTGATTAATTTCATTCAACTGAAGTTTGCCGTAAACGGTTTGTGGAAAAGACGGACAAGCGTCATATAAAATTGGAAAAGTTTCCGGGTCGTAACTTACAGCAGTGGGGGAGGGAGGGGGGCGGGGAGGAAGAAAGTTAGAACGACCATCAGAGATTCTCTATTTTTGTTGGAAATGGTAGGTCGACCACCTGTTTTGACTGATTTTTTTCAATGTTAATAAGAGAAAAGCAATCAATCATGGTCTTTTAAAAATTGGTCCAAAAAATTGTGATTTTCTCGAAAATGGCTCTAACGATTTTTTTTAAATTTCATACACTAACGTGTGATGTCAATGCCTACAATTTTTGTATGAAACTTTTTTTTCTAAAAACTCGTCAAAGCCCACTTTACTGATGCACCTATTGATTTAATTTCGGCGATTATCTCGAAAATGGCTCTAACGATTTGATTTAAATTGCACATGCTGACCACTAACGTTAATATCTACAACTTTTATCTGAAACTTTTTCTTCTAAAACTTCATTAAAGAGCACTTTACTGGTTGTTTTTTGAACAAAAAAAAAATGAACATCATCTCTATTACAAACAAGTGAAAACAAAACAAATGAATACATCATTGTGGCACAAATTAAAAAAAATATATTCACTCACTAATTATACAAATTAAACCAGAAAAAAAAGCTCTTTTTCTCTGCCTCTTTTCTATCCTCGTCTCATTCGTACACCAATCTCTCTAAAAGCTGCCATTAAAAAGTTGAACTTTTCATAATGGCGTTGTAATAAAACAAAATCAAAATGAGCTTTTTAACGAACTTTATTATTATTTTATCGTCATTATGATTATTATGAATGCTATGAGGTCACATATTATGTACGAGTAGTATTATATGAGATGGCGTTACATTCTTGATCTTTTCCACATGGCTTCATTTCTCTCTCTATCTCTCCTCTCTCTCGCGCTCATTTCACCTAACCACCATAAAGCTCATATAAAGCACAGTTTGATATACTTAATACAAAATGGTGCTTTACATCTCTGTTCTGCAAGAGTAATGGCATGACATAACGAGAGGGGGTGGGGCAGGATGAGGGGGAGGATGGACATAATCGTTACAATGTTGTCTCTATGTAATTTAATATCGCGACACTAAAATCTTTTACCTTTTGGCCCAAATGAAATGTGTCCAATAAAATAGTTGAATATCACCCACCTACACACCGATTGTCGAATGTTTTTAATTATTATCCATAGACTCATATAAATGAATATTATGTATTTCATGAAGCGTATGAAAATTATTAATTCAAAACATTTGCCTAGTGAAATAAATAGCAGAAACAAATGAAAATCGACTTTGTTTGAAAATTGTTTTTTGTTTTTTTGTTTTTTGATTCATTTGTTTCAATCGTTTTATAGCAATAACTAATTAAATTTTTCCTCGTTTGTTTCAGGTAAGAAATTTCGTTCATTTTTGGTCGGTTGAGAGAGAAAGACTATCGAAACTCGATGTGTTGCTGTTTTGAAAACAAAACTCGTAAGTCTTTTGTTTCATATATTGTTGAAAAGGTGACATAAAATGTTAATTTAATGGAAATGTTGGTGCAGCCACTGTATAGTGACACAACCGAAAAGTTGTACGGTAGAGTTGAGAAAATACAAGGATTGGGATAGGGGGTGGGGGTGGGTGGAGTAGAGGGGAGGAAAGGGTTGAAGACAGTTGTTTGGCTCAAGCTTAATTAAGTGCACATTAGAGACGTCGTAGTAAAACATTTGTTGCAACATTCGGTCATAAAACAGTTGAATAGTGTTGGGAGATTGTCGTTTTTTTTTCTTTCAAATGACTTCTAATTGTAAGTCTGTGGAATTAAAAATTTATTTTTAAATTTGTCATATTACATAGCCTCTTATGTGCGGAACAATGAGTTGTACCTATATATGTAAATGAGGCCAACTTTTATCCAATTTTTATAGGTTATAGAGTTATTAGATAGTGTTTTGTTTTCACGTAAAGATCAAGGTGCTTGATGATAGATGTTTTATGTGAGTTGCTTTTTTTTTTTTGAAAGATAACAAACTTGTGTGAAGGCATTAAAAATGCATTTTGTGACGTCATCACTTGAAATGGTGGGTAATCAAAGAGGTGACAAGGTAATTAAGGGATGTTTTATACATATTTCCCACCCCCTCCCTCTTTCATCTTTTCATATTTTTTTTCCTTCTTTACACACGTACTCACTCACTCATACTCATTAAATTATTAAGTGTGTCGCTTGAAGAGTCATTAATTTTTTTTTTCATTTCCTTAAAAGCGTCGCTTAAGGGTTGTTCTTGCAGAAGAAAGAAAAAAAAAACATTTTTTTTTGCTCCCCCTCTTACATTTTGTTTTGCCTTATTTAACATTAACGTGTTATTTTTTTTTCCATCGCACAACCACCGCCAACTACCTCATTAACACCATTTTTCATTTTTTTTTTGCTTTGCTTTTACGACCTTCATTTTTTTTAATGTCACCTAATTTAAAATAAAAATCTTATAAGTTAGAAACACGTTACGGGAGAAAGAACATGTAGCTAATGTAAAAATTGGAAAAATTAAAAATTTAGGGGATGAAAAATTAAAGGGGTGAGTTGAGGAGGGTGGGGGTGTGTAATATTAATTCGATTTGTACCGCGATAGTTGAGACGATGTCTTTCTTGGAAGCCAAATGAAAATAAAAATGTGCGTCGTTTAGGTGTAGGGATGATGTGCAAAGAGGGGGGTGGGGTGCAAACGATGGAGTTAGAGGGTTGAGGGTGGAAATGTGTGTTCGATGATTTTCGACAGAGAAATTCAATTATGTGATTGCGATCGCGTAAAAATGGTGATTTGTAAATTTAAAAAGAAAAAAAATGAATGTTACCGAAAAAAAAAAAGAATGAGGATGACAAATCGGGGGAGAAAATGATTGGGGGGGGGAAATGTAAATTGAATAAAAATTTTAGGTATACATATAATAGAAGTGGCGCTACAACGTTTTTCCAGTTGTATATTAACCAAAAAAAAAAAAAAAAAAATGAAAAACGAGAATTTCATTGATGACATTTTTTTTCAATGTCTGGTAGGCCATGATAAAACGATAATTATGTAAATAATTTTGGTTCTGTCGATTTTCATTTTTTTTTCTTTTTCTAGTATGCAGTGTTTTGTTTTAATGGATGTTTTTATTTTTTTTATTTTTATTTGTTTTCCTTTCACTTAACAATGAAGCATCGTTGTTCACTTTTTTTATTGATTTATTCATAACATTAGAAGTAAGCGATGACATATTGTTTTTCATTTTTTTTTCTTCTATAAAGTTTTTCGTGTATTGGTTTGTTAGTAAATTCACGTGATTTTGTCTAAAGTCATTTTCATCCCCAACCCCCTCCCTTCACCCCCTTTAAAAAATGGGGTAGTAATAGGTTTGTCTTTTTTGTATTTTTTTTTGGCTACATATTTTCTTTGCAATATGAGTTACTGTACCAAATCAAAATATAAAAGCACAGCATTCTATGATATTTTAAATATATTTTAAATATATACCAGGTGGATCAATATATCCAGGGAATCAAAAAAATGGGTTGTTGGACACTTCAAATAAATTTAAACCATATAGATTTTTGTTTTTTTGCTTTAAATAAAGCTTCTACAAAAGTAACCCCCACATATTAATACTAACCACCCCTAAGTAGCGATTTTAAATTTTCATTACTGTAACACAGAAAAAAATCATATCTCAGTAATTAGTCAACATATACTGCATTCCAATACATATTTTTGTAGGAAATTAAATTCTCTACAAAAAAGTTTCTGAACACTTTTTTCATCATTTCACCCGTTGAAATGATATTGGAGATGAAAAATTATTTTTTGAAGTCTTTAAAACTTTGACTTGGAATATCTCGTGAATGATTGGATTAATTCAAAAATTGTATGACACCTTTTTTGTAGAGAATTTAATTTCCTACAAAAATATGTATTGGAATACAGTATATGTCAGCTAATCACTGAGATATGATTTTTTTTCAGTGTGACAGTAACGAAAATTTAAAATCGCTATATAGGGGTGGTTAGCGTTAATATGTGAGGAATACTTTTGTGGGAGCTTTATTTAAACTGTTAGTTAACTAAATTTTTAGATTTGAACCCAATAAAACATATTTTAATTTACTTACTAGTTTCGTTGTATGTATGTACATGTATAACTCAAAAATGTAAAATCGTAGAAGGCTGTGTTTTTGTATTTAGGTTTGGTATAGCTTCTTGCATGTTCATCTCGCATTTGGTGGAACTTAACTTAAGCCAAAATCTAAGTTTATTCGAATTAAAATTTTTGAAAAATGAGAATTTCAAGTTTTTTATAGTGGATCTAGAAAGCTCTGGTTAACCCCTTTTCAATGATATGCAACAAGTGGTATCTATTTTTACGAGTTTTAGAGTTATAGTCAAATAAAAATTTAATTAATTAATTAATTAGTAAGTAGGCTTTGTATTATTGTGTGAATATTTGAAACGAAGCACCACAAAAATTTGTATTCAACTTCAAGGAAGTCATGTGATTTTAACAAACAGCAATTTTCCCTTGTTTTTGTCATTTTTCTTCAGCGAAACATATTTTACGAGAGACGAAAATGACGAGAAGAACGAAAATGAGAGTTTGAAAATTTAATAATAACGTCAACAACAAGCCTTGTACAGCACTAATAATAATAATAATAACAATAATAATAATAATAACTATGTACGTAATTTTGAAAATTAAAACACGGCTTTACGATGTCGAAAACGATGTGGAAATTTCGCACTTTGAAAATCCACTGAAATGTGAAAATTAAATGTATGAATCAGAGAGGCAGAGAGAGAAAGCGAGAGGGAGAAAGAGAGAGACAGCACGAGGAAAATGTGCGCCGCATAATACATGGAACAAGTATGCGAATTTTGAGTTGGCAGGCTATGGGTGCGGTATGGTGCGGGGTGGCACAAAGGTGAAATGAGATTTGATAAGGTTGTAACTATCATTTGTGAAACAACCATCATTTACATTGCCATCATTAAAGCTCACCCACCCCCTGCACCCCCTTGAAAATTTTCCAACCCCCGCAACCACCACCAGCACCACCACCACCTTGTTGTGTATTATTAAACCGAACATCATGTTCACTGGTTGCAAACAACCCCAGTTTTTCCACCCCACCGATTTCATCAATCTCCCATACATTAGCCCTTATTTGATCACACCAAAAAAAAAAAAAAAATCAACCCTCATAATTTTTTTTCCACCAAAAATTTATTCCATTACTATAACTGACTATCAATTGTTTAAAGTAAAAATAAAAAAAATACTGTCATTACATTTTAAGCCTTTAATGCTACATTAATGTCGTTTTAACAATTCAAAATTTTCCAAATGGGGGGGCGGCGGCGGCTTTTGCCGCTCGAAAGGCTTTTTAAATATTTCATTTATTTAATCCTGCGCGTTCATTTGTCAATATTTCAAATCATGAATTAAAATTTCAAATTTATTTCGACATTTTCCTCTGTCACTAATACCCAAGTATTAGTAATAAAATTAAAAAAAAAGAGGAACGTTTGTTTAAAAAATTTGACAATCGTAACTCCAGTCATTTGTTTTATTTATTGGTTTATTGTTTGTAAAACAAAATTTGGCATTTGTTTTGGTGTAAAGTAAGGATCGTTAGGGTTTTCAATTTTCTTTTTGGTGCTACGGTGTCTTCGATCGAAGCTTAAGATATATCAAGTTGGGGGCTCAAACGTTGCAACAACAATCCCCCCCCCACAAGTTATCAATTTCCTATTTAAAATTGTTTTTTTTTATTTTTTTTATTTATTTTTTTTGAGGAAATGAAATGAGACTTTTCTTCGAATTTTCATATTTTTTCCAAGAAATTCCAGTTTCAAATAATATCATCTAGTTGCCTATGGAAAAATATAAACATTTAGTCTTTTGAATATTCTTCTTTCTACCAATAGTTGGCTAGGAAATCAAAGCCAGCTAAAATTATGTGTCAACTAAATATATCAAATCAAAAAATCTTAGTCGGCTATGATTGTAGAGTATATTGTAATTGATGATAAAATTCAGATCTCAGCTTTTATATTTTTTTAAATAAGGAAAGGGGAATTGGTCATAAAAGATAAAAAAAAAGATATAGTCTAAAATCAATTACAATTTTTTTAAATAAGAAGAAAATTCAGGTTATTTAAGATCTTTTTGTTTTTTATTTAATATTTTTATTGTTCAATTAGCTACGTTTCGTTACTAATCGTAACTTCCTCGGCTTTTTTGATTCACAAAATTAAATATTTTAAATTTAAATTCAATAAAAAAAATTAAATCAATAAAAAACGATTTTTTTACAGAATTTAAATTAAAAATATTTAATTTTGTGAATCAAGAAGCCTGAGGAAGTTACGATTAGTAACGAAACGTAGCCAATTAAACAATAAAAATATTAAATAAAAAATAAAAAACAAAAAACAAAAAGATCTTAAATAACCTGAATTTTCTTCTTATTTAAAAAAATATAATAGCTGAGATCTGAATTTTATCATCTGTCATTTACAATATAATGTACATCCATAGCTAGCTAAGATTAAGATTTGATATATTCAGTTTATAATTAATTTCGGTTGGCTATGATTTCCTAGCCAACTGTTGGTGGAATGAAAAAACAAAAAAAGAAATAGAAAAAACAACCATCTTGATCAAAAAATTAATTGGAATTCCAAAGTACCAAATGGCTGCCTCATGGCTGATTTCTGCAATCACAGATTCAATTGTTTTGTTTCGTTTGTTATCTCTTTTTCGCTTTTGTTTTTCGGTATTATTTAATGTGAAATATTGTGATAACTTGATTATCCTTATACTATGTATTCATATTGCATAATAGAGACAAGGGCTCTCCTTTAATTTTTTTTTTTTTTGTTGTACGTAGTTATCTTACCAGAACACACATTGGGGGTCCCATTTGTGTCATTTTTCATACCTCACCCCCGTTTCAGTCCCTAGTAGGGGATGAAGCAAAAAAAAACCAAAAAAAAACAACCCTTTTACGTCACGGTTTTCAGTTGCACTTCCTTTCGGATGAAAGTAAAAGCGAAAAACAAAATGAAATGCAAAAAAAAAAGGGTGGAACGGGGTTGAAATGAATTTATCTGTCGCATCGTCCCCCTGCCCCCCTCATCATCCCCTTTGAATGCGGTGCCTCATATATTTATGGGATATGATAAAATTTAGGCACTGATATCTCTCATAAATAATCTCATACGCATTTTATTTTTAAGGATTTTTTTTTTATTTTTTCCACAATAAATCCATAATGCATGGCAATGCATTCAATTTTTCAAAATTTTTACAACCATAACATATGAAAATCCCGTCTAGTAACATTGTCTAGTGACTTTTATTAAGTTGGCGAAAAACAAAAGAACGTCGCTGCCAAACAACTCTGTATGCAATTGCGTTAGTAGTGCGTTTTAAAGTCGTTGCATTTAAAGTGACATTTACGAATTTTCTTTTCAACTTTTCCATGTGAAAATCAATGAATTGTTGGGAAATTTTTGGTGAAAATGTAAAGGAAAGTGAGGTGAAGTGATTTTCATTAATATTTCAATGATTTCGAATAAAATTAGTGCAATGGATCTCTGGGCAAATGTTGGCCAAGCGGCTACCTGTATAAGGTTAGATATTGTTTATCCTCTTTTTTTTGGTTTTTCCATCGGAAAATGCAAGTTGCAATTATTCAACAATTAGATGAAAGGGAAAACATAAAATAATTTGATATTATCATACGTATAACTTATAGTCCAGCCAAAAAAAATATCTAGTAAAAGAGCCCAATTTGACGATGTACTTTGGTAAAATAGCCCAAAATAAAACGAAAATGAAGAATAAAATTTTTCGATATCTCGTTTAGTTTTCGAAATATCGATACCTAAAGTTTTAGTTTCTAATAGACTTGTACCATAGTTTGCGCTTAATACTTTGCATCTCTAATAAAACCTTGATCGCTTTACCTATGTCCCAAAATTCAATTGTTTTTGGAAAAGTTAGTTCAATCGAAAAATTTCTTTCATAAACCACTACGATCGATTTCCCATCAATTGCTAATCTCAATGGCCAATCCGTATTAGGTCTATTATATTAAAATTTTTCTAAATTTCTAGATTAAAGAAAAAATTTCATAATTTACAATTAAAAACAATTGGTATTAATTGGTCTGACTTGATTTTTTTTTATCATTATAAATGTAAACTTTTCTACCAAAAACCTTATCACTTTTTTAAAATCTAACCAGAGAAAAATCCCTTCTAGTTACATTGTCTAGTAACTTTTATTAAGTTGGTGAAAAACAAAAGAACGTCGCTGCCAAACAACTCTGTATGCAATTGCGTTAGTAGTGCGTTTTTATGTTTCATTTGAAGAGACATTTTCGGATTTTCTTTTTAAATTTTCCATGTGAAAATCAATGAATTGTTGGAAAATTTTTGGCGAAAATGTAAAGGAAAGTGGGGTGAAATGTTTTTCATTAATATTTTGGTGCAAATTAGTGCGATGGATTGCTGGGCAAATGTTGGCCAAGCGGTTACCTGTATAAGGTTAGACGTTGTTTTTATACTTGGATTTTTTGTTTTCCGATTAGAAAAATGCAAGTTACAATTATTCAACAATTGGTTGAAAGGGAAAGCTTAAATATTTTCTTATAATTTTCTTCCGAAATTATATTCAAGGAAATAAATTATTTGGGTATTCAATGAATACCCAAGTTTAAATTAATGACCGGCAAAAATTTCACAGAAAAATCAATTCAAGGCTTAATATCTCGATTAATATTGATCTTAGCGATTTGGTCTACACGACCTTTTTTGTAGGAAATCAAATTCTCTACAAGTTTTTCGTTTATAATTTTTCCGTAGCTCTTGTTATTTACAAGATAAATGCAAAAAAAAACGCGAATTTTAGTTCACTTGTTTCAATGTAATTTTACGTAAAAGTTTAATTTACCATATTTTTCCTATACCTATATGGTTCATCAAAACCAAGTTTGAAGGGCCATAACACTATAGACTTAATTTGATAAGCTTATTGGGTCCCTTCTTAACCCATTGAATAAATTTCAGTAACTGGTGAACAAAATGCTATCAGATTAGAGCAGTACCGGGATCGAAGATCCCCAGAAAACTTATACTTCTTTTGATTACTCTAACTCCACAACCATGAGTCGTACAAAGAATCTACGAGCAAATTTTTATAGGAAATAAAACGTTCTACAAAAAAGGCCTTAAGTAATTTTCTGATAAGTTTACCTATTTCAAAGTTATTTTAACGTTAAACTTCAATTTACCATATTTTCTTATATGGTTCACCAAGTAGGACTTAGTTATAATATAACACTAAGAAAAATTAATTTTGAAAATTTGTCATCATTTTTCATGACCTTTTCAATGATACCTCGCACGCTTATATCTGAAGCATTTTTTTTTTCATCCCCTTATCAAAGGGATGATGTTTTGCTTTTCGTTTTTTTTTCTTGTAGCGTCTTGATTGTCATCCATATCATCCATATCATCTTTAATTCAAATAAAAAAAAAATCAAAGCATTTTTCTATCATTATAATCAAAAATTTCCACACTTTTGGTACCAATGAGTGAATATTTTACATTTAATCATTGATATGATTATCATTTTTGAGTAAAATAAGCGTGACAGACAGACAGACATGTCCAATTTTGAGAGTTCCATCTCTAATATCAAACCGAAATTATAAAATAAAACTTAATAATTGATAATTTATATTCTATTCAAACCGATTTTAACGAGATTATTGTAATCTTTGTTGATGTTCTTTTTTTTTTTGAACTTTGGATGAAGAGGTGTTAATTGCCATAGCAGGTAGACAAATACTTTCACTTCTGATAGTATGACAAGAATTCGTTTATTATGTTATTATCTTCAAATTCCTGATAACAAGTGCTAAACGTTGGGGTGGCTATGACCGGTTTTTCATTTGTTTGCCCTTGATCAATTCGTACTATTGATCTGTATATATAGATAGATCGTATATATGACGTTAAATAATAACAAAACAAATCTAGAGTGCCGTACAAAGTGCTATTTAAGAGAGTTACGTTTTGTTTTTTTTTACTAGTAACATAAAAATAATTGCACAGATGGCACTAGCAGTTACTAGTAGCGCTGCATTTTGTTTATTGTACAGTGTGCTAAGCCTACTTATAGATCAGTGGCTTATAGGTATCAAATAGTATTCATATATTATCGTGCACTTGTTTTACCCATGAACCCAAGAGCTTATGCTTATTTATTTACCAAAGAAAAAGAAATATTTATTTTTTTCAACTTTTTTTGGCTAGAAACCGGCGAAATTAAATCAATCAATCGTGGCAGGGGAATCACATTAATCTTGATAATATATTAAGGCAAATTTATTCAAATTTGCCATACTTTATATAAATTTGGGAGTATAGGCTAACCTTTTTGGCACTACTTTAATTTTTTCTTTTATTTTTTGGAATAATTGTTTTTCCTTACATATTAATGTGACACACAGGCGAAGCCCTGGGTATAATTTTTTTTTTAATGTCCGTATGTAAAAATATGTCATCCATCCTCATTCTTCAACCCTTTTCATTTCCAAGCTTGTAATTTTGAAGTAAATTTTCGACATCCCTCTCTTCCCCATCCCCCTATCCCTCACCTCATTAAACACCGAAATGCATGGAATTACATAACTCCTCTTAATTAACTCAAATATGTATTTGTTAAAATATTTTCCCTTCACCCCCTTCGTCTTTTGTGAATGTTGAAAATCAAAATTTACTCCATCAACCCTTTCCACCCCCACCCCCATCCCCACTGCCCCTCCCCCTCACCAACGGTTACGACCGCTCAATTTGGCTGGAGGAAAACTTTTCGTAATCGAGCGAAATATTTTCATATTTGTGCGATGCTTGAATATTTGTGGGGGTAATAGACGAGTGGGAGAAAGATAGAGAATTTATTTAATATATTAATAAATGATGAAATATAATGTGTAATATTGTCGATGTCGAAATATCATCATCCCTTTGCCAAAAGGGGTGGTTCTGAGGGGGGGGGGCGCACAGAAATAAGATGAAACTTGATCCGGTTGTGAATTGTAACATATCATTGTCATAGTAACTCAATGTGTTGGAATGAAAAATAGCTGAGGGATTGACGCAGACAAAGACAACAAATACGGCATTCGATGATGACACAGAGTGAGATAGAAATAGTTCATGCTTTTTCACCGATTTTTCTCTCAATATTCAAATATTTTGCGGTCGTATTTCGGATTTAGGTGGCCATGTGACACTGAAGGGAAAAGCCTACTTGATTTACACTTGGTAAATTGGTGTTTCGATAGTCATTTTTTTGCAGTGAAATACAGCAAGTATTACTGCGACTAATAAAAAAGATTTAATATAAGAGGAAAAAACCTTGAAATTTTTCGGCGAACTTAATATTATTGTTTTGTGGGTGGGGATGTTTGAAGAGGGTGGGGGTACTGCGAGAAGACGTTAACATAACCTCTAATATAAACTTTCTAAATTGTTCCAAAGTCTTTTGCAAGAACGTTATTTTATTACATCCACCTACAAGATTTCATCCCTCTTTCATCCCCCGTCCCACCGAAAAACAGTTGGCTCTGTAAAACAATCGTGAAACCAATAAAAACGCTTATTTTCACACCTCCTACGACCAATAGTTTAATCGTAGGCTTTAAAAACAATAAAGCATGCGATTTTTTTGTTTCACCATCGTCACTTTTTTTTTTTTTTTTTTTTTTTTTTTTGATAAAATGCATTATTGGCGTTTATGTTTTGTTCGACATTTTTTTTTTGTTTATTTAGAAAAAATGAATTTAATAACGTCACACTTCGTTGATTTTGTTTTTTTTTTTTTTTTTTGTGTGCTGTTCGTTTTCATTCGTTCACATTTAGAATTTAATTAGACGAGACGGTATAGCGCAAAAAAAAAAGACTGACGCTTTTTTCGTTTCGTTTTTGTTTTTGCAATTAATATATGCGCACAGAGCTTTTTAAGCGTTCAACTTTTTTTTTCGCCACGTTTCTTTTGAAACTAGTGCTTACGATGCGGAAAAAGCATGAGAGAGAGAGAGAAAAAAAAATAATCATTAAAGAGAGACAGTGGTAAAAGTAAAAGGGAAATTAGGTTAGGAAACAAAAGAAGAACTATTGTATAAACAGTTGCTCGTTAGTTTTATTTATGCGATGAAATTAATTAATAAATTAATAATTTGAAACTTTGTGTTAATGAGCTACAGGAAAAAACAAAAGAGATAGAGCGATTATATAAAGGATGAATGATATTGTAACTTGATCTCAATAGGCTTTGGCTTGGTGCTATTTTTTTCGCTCTTAAATTCTCGAAAATTTCAATTTTCAAACTGCAGCTTTACAAGTTTGAAAGCTCCCAATTATCGCTCTCTCTCACTCCCACTCATTCGGTGGCTTATCGATGTGGCATCTCGCTCGGATCGTTTTGACAGGCTTATTGTAAATAGGGAAAGTTCATTAATATGCGAAATTTTAGTAAAATAATCAATTTACTCAGTGGCTCTATAATATGGCGTCTCTTTCTCTCATTGGAGCGGCGGCGCTTAATTATTGCTGTTCTCTTTCTATTTTCGTCGCAGAATGAAAAGCTAATGAGCTTTTCCCAATTTGGGATCTCCAACTAATATATCCGCCTCCCATGATTGTGTGTGTATTTCTCTTTTGTTTGTGGTCTCAAATCCTCCTACGTAAGCTAAATTAGGTGGGAGGTAGAAGGGGATAGTTGTTGTATGAAAGTTTTTGTAGATCAAGTAGCATTAATTGCGCTTTGCTTTTTGGGGGAAAAAAAAATGAAGATCGGTTTTGGTTTATTAGGAAAATAATTAATTATGTGTGATCAAAGAAGCTTTGACTTGATTTTCCGGTTGTTTAACACAACCATTTGTTTATTGATTATAGTCTAAACAAATTGCGATTCGATTTTGTTTTTATTTGGAAGTGAAAGCTCACGTTTTTTGACATTTTTCTATTTATTTTTTTTCTGGATTCTCTTGAGCTTTTCGGAAGGTGAAAAACTTTTAATCACATTCTTAGTTTAACAAATGAAAGCTTTTCGGTAAATAAAAGAGAGAGAGAAAAAAAAAATGAAATGCTAGCACTTTGGTAGTGTGTGCTAGGCTTGTGATTGGTTGCGTCTTGTACATAAAACAGATGAAACACGAGCGACATATTGTGAATTGGGAAAAGGGGTTAAGTGGAGAAAAATGTGAGGAGGGGGTGGAGGGGGGTAGGTGAGGAAATGAAAGGTGTAAGTAAATTTTATTTTATTTCCGATATGTATGTGAGTGGAAAAGAAAAGTTTCCGTCACGCGTGACGCGCGTGCTTCCCTACAACTTTTTTTTTTTTTTGTTCCATCGTCGACTTGATCAAGTTGAAAAGCGGCACTGAACGAAACATGGGTTTGAAGAGGGGGGGATGGGATGGGGGGAAGGGGAACGACGAGAGATGATTCAAGAGGAAAAAAAAATTGACAAATGGAACTGAAAGTGACACATGTATGTTCAATTTTTTTTTTGGCTCATTTGAAAGCTTAAAGCTCGTGAATTCCGGAAAGAAAAATTATCGAGCTTATTAGCCATGGGCTTACACCTGTGACTTTGTTAGCTTACCAAAATTACTAAAAATCATCTTAAAATCAAGGGAGGCGATGAAAATGAATAAGTACTCCTACGTAGAAGGAACCAAGGGGGCGGAAAGTCAAAAGTTTTGTGAACTTTAAAAAAATATTTTTCTGAAATTTTGACTAGGGATCATCCATTAATTATGTTACATGATGAGGAGGAAGTCGACGAAATGTGACAAGAGCTAAGAGGGAGGGGGGTCATTAGCTGTGTGCTGTCACATTTTACAATTTAAAAAAAAATATTGTCGGTTTAATCCAAATATTAATAATTGACAGAGAACAAAGATTGTAGATAATTGTCATCTCAAATTTGAAGTAACTGATTGTTGTCATTGGTTTCAACTGCCATTTCGTTTTCATTCAATTGCTAATTTTTAACCTTGGTGTTGGGATATGAATATTTCACGGGAAGTTACTAGTTTAGAGGAAATAATCTTTGAATTAATTTTTTTATTCATTTCTAGAAAAAAATAGCATCCAAGCACACTTGAGTAACTCAATAATTAGGTTTTTCTTAATTTAGCCAGGGGAATTACATTATTGAGCTTTTAAAAATTTCCTTAAATGCATTTCAATTGTTTTATAAATAAATTAACAGGTGGCAATAGGCACCTATTGTTACTAGTTTGAATTATTTTTTATTATTAAATTGGAAAAGGGGTGCGGGGGTTACACCAAGGGGGAGGAAGTTTCGAAAATGTGACCAACCGGGGTTAGGAATGGAAGGGCAGGGGGGCTAAAAATCTTAAAAATTTTGTGACTTAAAAATTTATGGATGGCCCCTGATAATGCGTGTCATACAATCGAAACCGCGGGAATTATAAAATATTTATTTCAGTAAAAATATTATTAAAACCTCCCTCTTATGGAAGTAATTAAAATTAAATGCAATAAGAAGATAATTCTGGTTGTTTAAAATCAGTTTTTTTATTTAATATTTTTTTATATTCATATTTCACGGGAAGTTACTAGTTTAGAGGAAATAATCTTAGAATTAAAACGATTTTTTTTTCATTTTCTCAATTCACAAAAAAAAATAAACATCAAAGCACTCTTGCGTAACTCAAAAATCATTTTTCTTAATTTAGCCAGGGGAATTACATTATTGAGCTTTTAAAAATTTCTTTAAATACATTTCAATTGTTTTATAAATAAATTACCAATCTGAAATTCGCACACCTAATTTACGTTTCACGGAATGTTACTAGTTTTTTAAATTATTTCTTATCATAAAATTGGAAAAGGGTTGCGGGGGTTACATCAAGGGGGAGGAAGTTTTGAAAATGTGATCACCTGTGCCAGAAATGGAAGGGGAGGGGTCTACAAATCTTAAAAATTTTGTGACTTAAATATTTATGGATGGCCCCTGATAATGCGTGTCATACAATCGAAACCGCGGGAATTATAAAATATTTATTTAAGTAAAAATACTATTAAAACCACCCTCTGAATTAAGTAATTAAAATTAAATGGAATAAGAAGGCAAGGGTTGTTTAAAATCAGTTTTTTTATTTAATATTTTTAATATTCAATTAGCCACGTTTCGTTACGTATCGTAACTTCATCGGGGGGGTCACAGAAAGTGTGACACAGCGTGACAATGGGGGGGGTAGAAAAAGCTTATTTTAGCGTGACTTATTTTATGAACGGCCCCTTTAAATTCAGTAAATAAATAAAAATTAAATGACATTCCAAAGTACAACATGGCTGACTAATTTCTGCTATTATGGGTTCAATTGTTTTGTTATCTTTTTCGCTTTTGTTTATTGTGTAATAAAATGTTATGATAACTTGATTATATTCACAGGGGGAGGGGTTAAATCGAAAAATGTATGTGATGTGATGTAATTAATGGGATGGCCCCTAAGATTGATAACGATTGTCAATTGTTTTAGTCAGCAATCAGTAGCGTTCTTTTGTTTCAATCATCTATTTCCTGAAAAATTGTTTTAAAGCTTTTGTATGGTAGCGTTAACGTTAAAGGTTAGAACGTAATTTTCGACCAACCCACACATTAGCGTTAATCTTTCATCTCGGGTTACGACGAAACTTTACGCGTAAAAGATAAGCACTTTTCCTTGAACCTAACCTACAAATAAATTGCAACAATTAAACACACACATCGCAACGAGTGCAACAAAGAAAGCAACACTGTGATCATAAAATTAGAACGCAAAGTTGCACATAACCTATTTTTTTTTTGGATATAACGAGGTTATCACTATTCAAATATGGTCGTAAATTTCGACCCAAATGGGGTCGTTAGAGGTGAATATTTTATGTGGGGTGACGAAAAAAAAATATAACATTGTTGCACCATTGTACCTGCTATATATATGCAATGCAGTTGGTTATAATTTAAAGATTGTTTAAAATTTCGAATAATAGTAATAATAATAATGGCGGCGGCATTGACAAATCTCATGGCCAACTTGGCACAATGACAATATCAAATAGGTGGTAAGATTACAGTGCACGTATCTGGGACATATGTATACGTGCAAAGCCTACTATTGAAATTGTTGTAAAGTTAAAATCATAGCTTGGTCGATCCTTGTTTCTCTTGGCCCCACTCCATTCGGTTGTCTTTATCTAAAGCTTCTTTCAATGCCTTTAAAGTAATCAGCCTCATATTTCCCATGAGCTTTAGATGTAGGTAACTCATACCCGTAATTTTTTTTTTTTGGGTTAACCTATTTTCCACGTTTGTAATTCTAATTAAAAATATTTCAAACGCTAAAGCTCTGCTAACCTACATGTATGTCCCATAAACCAAAGTGCTGAACCAATTTTGATGTAAAAAAAAACTATGAATTATTGAATTTTTCATATATTTTTCGATTTAAATCGAACACCCTCTAGCATTTCTGCCAACTTAATATATTTTCCAAGTAAACTTCATTATATTTTTGTCTCTTTTCCTGCGCTATTTTTCAGCAAACAAATGCCTCCTAAATAAATATAAATCAATTCATTAAGGTGAAATAAATGAAAGTAGCAAAGAAAAATGAAAGCAACGAAAGAAATTTCGCTTTGATCTTAGTTCGCTTTGTAAACAGGGCAGCCAACTTACTTGAGATTTAATATGAAATATTATTTATTGATATAGACGTAAAGATGTTTAGGAGCTGGAGAAGATTTTGACAAAAGACTGTGCGAAAGACACGGACAAACACAAAGCATGCTAGATGTGTGCGAGTGAGATGGACGAAATTCAATCGAAATTTTATTTAATCAAACCGAGACAGACAACAAACGAGGGCTTTAAAACGATGACAAAGACGAATGAAATATTTCAAGAATTTCTACTATATATAATTTAATTTGATATTATTTTGTAAGACGAACGATAGTAATAGGTACACAACTATTTATTACCCCCATGTAGTTGAAATTTTTTCAAATCGATTCGATTTTGTTTCGAAAAAAAAAAGCAACGAAATTCATGGAATCGTTCTAATAAAAATTATTTCAAGGCCTTAAATTTTTTTTTTTGATGAATTCGTCAGAAAATTGTTTCATTTCATTATTCGTATTCCTCGACTGTCTTTTGTTACAATCCTTGAGGCGGCGTTGTATAGTAAGTATAGCGAATTCGTGGTTGATGGCAAACACTAATTATACTTGTGAGTAATCATCCCCATCCCCAAATCGTGCAAAACAAGCAACCCTTACACAAGGTGCCTAATACATTAGGGGGTGGGGGTGGCAGCAATAAGAGAAAATTTGGATCTTCCAATTCTCCTCGTCATTCAATTGTTTGCTGTGTATGTAAACCGCAAATATAATGCGCGCGAATCGAAAACGAAATTTGAATTTCATTTGGATGCCGGCAAGCGAAATTAATTCATTTGTTATTTGCTTAGTGATTTAATTATTATTGTCTTAGCCGCGCTTTCGTTTGTTTTTCTTGGTAATTTGACGACGACGAGTGCAAATCTTATTGTTTGACGTATTAAAAAATTAATTTGTTTAGGACGAAGAAGAAGGATAAAACAATTGAATTTGAAATAAAACGTTCTTTTGTTTTAAGCTTTTTGATTGATACGGAACTTAAAGCTCCAAAAATCAGTAGGTAGGAATGTTATAAGTGGATCAAAAATTTCTTGATTTCAAAAAAAAAATATTGATTCATTTTTGTTTTGATTTTAATTGATCGTTTTTTGTTTCAGGTAAGAATTATGAAGATTCATTCATTCGTTGTATCTTAAGAGTTGGGTTGGATAAAAAAAATGAAGAATTGGGAACAGAGGAACAAATAATGTGAGTGTTTTGTTTTGTTTTTTTTTGTTTAACAATGCAATTGTTTTTCAATTTTTTTTTTCATTGTCAAATTGTAAAATTGTAAAACTAAAGCTCTTTTGGTACTTTTCGGTACAATAGTGTGTAAGATGTTCGACCTTTTTAATATCGCCCCCTTTTAATTTGAAAAAAAAATGTACATGAAAAATTATATTTGAATGTAAGAAGTTTTAAAGGTGAGGGGGGATATGACTCCTTTGAGAAACATTTTTTTTTATTAGTTATTTACTATGGCTTTTTTAACAACTAAAGTCTTTACCGACTCTAGCGCTTATAAAAATCAGTAAATTGAGAAATTCCTATCGGTTTTGGAAGGGTCATCTTGACCACTCGGCCACCAGTAGGCTTGGAAAAAAAAATTTTTTTTCAAAAATTTTTGCTTATATCCAATCATGTTTCAGGTAGCTAAAAAAGCAAACCTAATTAAGCAAACAGTCATTTTTTTTCAACAAACATCGTATTATGTCTTGTGTGCGATGTTTGCATGTTTTAAATGCTTTTTATTTTAGGTTATGTGTGCCATAATCAAAATTTTTTTCCAACAAATTGTTAAGGACATGAATGAATTTTCTTGTAGTATCGAGGAAAAACAATAGGCAAACAAACAAATGAGGTGTATCCTTAAAAAAAAGTTGAATAACGAAAAAAAAGTTGATAGTTGTTTTATGATTTTCCGTACAACTGTTTCCGTTTTAAGTTAACGTTAAAATTTTCAATAGATTACAAGGAATTATGTGGGGATAGAGAAGGGGGTGTTTGCCTCTCACCCCCACCCTTTTCGAGAGCTATAAGTGGATCATTTATTTTTCATTATAGAAACCTAATTACTTTCATCGTGGAACACTTGAACCCCTTAAAAACTTGACAACTCTAATTATCCATGGCTAGCTTTAAGTATAACTGATAAATAGATATATCTTCAATTGTTTTTACTTTTATTTAAAAAAAAATAATTTTCTTAATATTTTTACTTAAAATCCAATAAGTTCTAATTTTCATAAAACTTTCATCGGTAAAAAACAAAAGACTAAAGTCTAGTTGAAAAATTAGTTTAATGAAATTCATTTGTTTTTTTTTTTCTCTTGTTTTTTTGCCAATTTTCATTTTCTTCGTTTCTGTGTCTTAGATTGGGATTTTTCAATTTCGTAAATTAAAAATTTGTCGATGATTAATGACTTCTATTCGTCTTACGGCGGCGCTTGTGGCGCTGCCATTTTGAAAATTTTCCACCGTTTCCACCATTCATTCATTTTTTTTTCTTTTTTATTTTCTCTGTTCACTTGGCAATTTATAAAACGTAATCCGTTATGAAAACGTTTCGCTTTTGTCTGTTGGTTATCGTATCTGTATATTGTTTTGTTTCATATTGTTGAAACAAATGAACTGCCAATAGTTGAAACAAATGGTCGATTTATGCTAATTGGGTTGAAGAAGAATTTTAAAGTATTTTATTTGAGACGTGGGGACTTAGGGGGTTGAATGGGTGAGGTTTTCTTTATCTAGGTGGTTCTGTGCGGGGGTGAAATATTAGAGGGAGGAAAATTGGCGACGTTTCGGTTGGCAAACGCGAAAAGCTTTTGTCACACGTTTGACACTCTACAATTTATTGTCAATTTGGCGCGAAAATGACACATTTGAATTTTCAAAATGGTCGTCTTGCCGCCGCCGCCACCCCCCACCCAAGTGAAGAGCTTTTTCAATATTTTTGTTAACAATAGAGAAAAAAAAAACAAAAAACGGTTGGATTTATGCCAAATATATTAACAGAAAATTTATTGTATTGAAACGTAAAAAAAAAAAACAGCAACGTTTTACTTTGAGCAAAAATTTTTTAAAAGAAGTAGATTGTCAATTTTTTAAATTGAAAAGTTGGTCGAAATAGCACTGGAAATGGGGGAGGTGATGGGAAAGTTTTCAATTTCAATAAAAAACATTTTTCCGGAAATGTTTGTGAAAAAAAAAACGTGAAACAAAAGATTTTTTTTTTTTTTTTTGAAAAATTTATGTGACATTCTTGATCAAGTTTGCCACGTTTTTGATAAAATATGCGTCACTGGTCACACGCGGATGGCGTATGATGAAATTTTCCTGCATACGAATAGAAAATCGAACGAGTGTGCCATGGAAATTTAAAATATAACCACACCGGTTTTTTCGCCTTCTTCTTTTTCTTCGTCTTTCAATTGTTATTATATTGAAAATGTGAAAAACTTTTCTCATTTTCCGTCCAGTTATAGTTCAAGTTTTAACCGTTAACTCGTTAAGAGGCGTTTGGTTGAAATCTTAAAGTGGGGGTGGGGTGGGGGGTTGGGAAAAAAAAAGCTCTCAAAGTAGGCCAAGAATTTAATTTAACCTAATATGTGGCCTATTTTACAATGTAAAACATCTGCATGCGAATCATTTGTAGAGAGTATCTAGTAGGCAATGAATTCGATAACTTGTCAAAATCAATAACCCACCGCGTTCTATACCATCCACGTGCAGCATCATCCCTTAAAAAATTTTTCCATTTTAAACATTCATTTATTTTACGTTGAGCTTAATAAACAAATGTGTCAATTAAATGTGCATTCTTTTGTTTAATTACTAATTTACTGTAATTCGCTCGATTTTCATTTGTTTTTTGGTCTCATTTGTCTGTGTAAACTGTAAACGGTTCAGTTCGGATGAAAACAAAAATGGAAACGGAAAAATTCGATCTTCTTTTGTTTGTTTGTTTGCCAGTTGAATAATGGAGGGAAGGAAATGGCATAACAAAAAAAAAAAAAAAAAAAAAAAAAACACGCTCGATCGAAATGTTGTTGAGGTGGACACAAATTTATGAGGCGATTTCGTAAGTCTTTTGGTTTTGTCAAGAATTAATGGTGGACGAAATCTGAAAACAAAAGAATGAAAATATAGTAAAAGATAAGAAGATTTAAGTGAAATGTGACTTTTTTTGTTAAGGGTAGAGGGAAAAGGGGGTTGATTTTATGCATAAATTTTAGAGATATCGGTTTTTATTTAGTAGGATTCAATTGTTTGTTGACGGCCACCTTATACACTAGTAAGATCCATGGCCGCCTTGAACTCCAGTTTGGCGAATATTCAAATTTTTAGGTTATCATTTGGTCTTGTTAGTTTATAACCTATTTCTTAACGGGTTTGAGGTTATAAATAGTTCATTGTGCAAGTGCAACTTCTTCAGCTTTTCTAGAACAGTGGTTTGGGGGGGGTGGGAAGGGGTTGTAATAAAAACAAATTGTCGTATGCAGTTTAAAAGCGGTGTGTATTATGTATGTCGTCTTTAACGTCGGGTAGTTGTCGTTGGGGATTTTTTTTTTTCGTTTAAATTATTATTCCACTTAGCGCGGAGTAGTCAAATCGGGGGGAGGGGTAAAAGTACCGGGGAAATGGGGGATAACTGCAACTACCAACAAAGTTACATATAGTTGGCTATGAGGCAACGCGACTACTATATAGTGGTGCATAAAAATTTTTATTGGGACGCCACTTTTATGGTTACGAATTGTGTTATTAAGTTGGCAAGATTGATGGAGGTAAAAAAAAAACGAATGCGAATGCTTATAGTGTAACTAGCGTGCGAATAGGAAATTTTCGTTGTACTATATTATGTATAAATAATATGGCGATGCAGTTGCCAGTTTTAGTTCTCAGTTGGCGTTGAACTGCAAATAAATTGTTTTCATAGCCGCCTAGGACGTTTAGACCAAAACACGGCCATTTTAAAACTTTAAGTGTATTATCCGTTTAAATTTTATTTCCAAATAAAAAACAAATGAATGCATGCATTTCCTGTGTGGAATTTCAATTTGAAAGCTCAAAGAACTCATCAAGCTTTTTTATAGCCGGAAATTGGGGGGTGGGGGGGGGGTGAAGTTAGAAGTAGGAAAGATAAAGACCGAAAACTGAGGTAATAATAATATTTCAAATACTTTCCGTTAAGTCAAAGCAAAAGAAGAGCAAGATGATCAGTCAAGCTTTAGAGGATCGGAAAACAAAAGACAGAAGCGAATAAAACAAATGAATGTTTATGGGGGTAGAACAGAGAGGAACAGAAAGGCGAAATTGAAGGCAAGGAATCGAGTGCACATTGCAATCACGCCACCGGGAATAGTTTTCATGTCGACAATATGTCAATATGGCTGACACATTTTTAGTATGAATTTGTCTAAAACAAAAAAAAGAAAAAAAAAAGAACGTCTAAAAGCTCTCCATGACAGAATTATTTGCTGAACTTTATACCATATATATATATTACATATCGGGTATACATTTGCATGCTACATACGCCACATACAGAGCTTTTAGAGCTTTCGTTTCAACTAACCAGCCAACCAAAGGTGGCTGCGAGTAAAAGCGTCAAAGCTTTTCACATATCTATAAGCTATACTTGCCATTTCCATACACCATCAATAACCCCCCTCCCTTTGTACCTATCACCCCATCTCTATCCCAATTACCACCTGTATTGCGTTATTGTTCACACAAATCACTACCCTTTCCCCTTTACCCCCACCCCCTCGAGAGGTGATGTTTGTAGTGTGGAGAAGCTTTTTCTCGTTAAGCTTTCCGCGACTTGATCTTCTCACCATGTGCCATAAGAGAGAGTTATATGACGGAAAAATATTTCATTTCGAAAGCTCTCTATGAAAGCTCTCCTCTTCCCTCCATGGCGCGTTACGAAAGAAAGTAACAAAAACGCAGCGCAACGTTGCTGTTTTCGGGTGACAACAATAAATAAATGAATGTCGGTGGAGTTTATAAGATGTTAAGCACATTATAATGACAAATAACAAATGGCGAAAACCCAAAAGAAAAAAGGATAAAGGATTTGGGGTGGGGAGTGAGGAGGGGATGTGGAGAAAAAGTTGTAGAGTTTTTTAACCGAATTTTAATGTTTATGTAATTATGGGGCCATTTTGAAGAGATAGAGTTCCGAGCATCAGCTTTGTAATTAGCTCTCATTTGTTTGTGTCAAGCTCATTATTTGAGTCATTTGTTTTTCTGGATGTGTTTTTTTTTTTTTACTAAACAAAATCAACTTTTGTTTGTTTATTGGTTCGTTTAAGGTTTTGTTTTGAAAGGTGGAGTTGTTTGACAAACTTAATTAGAATGGAAGAGCCGGGGGGACGGGGAGGGGAAGCTTAATTTTTTTTGAAGAATTCATTTGTTTTATTTTTGTTTTTTTTTCGTAAATTACATTAAATTTAAAAAAAAAAAAACAAAAGTTGCGACAAACCTATAATTCGTAGTCTTCTTTTGTTTCTGTTAGTGAAAATTTTAATTTTTTTACAAGACTCCCCCCTCCCCACCGTTACTGTCCTGTACTGTCGTCAAAATTATATTAAAATATATAAGATTATGTAAGATAGTGGAAATTTTAACGTGGTTAGTTCAAGTTGACACAAATAGATGGCGTTGTTGTTTTTTTGTTTTGTTTGTTTGTTATTACTGTTGCAACAATGCATTTTTAAAAGTTTCCGTTGAAAATTTGACATTGCAAGAACATAGGAGAAAGAGTTACGCAGCCAAACAAGTGACATGAGATATCACTTTTGAAATGCAATTTATATTTCATATTCTCGTCAGCTGCAACATAATATGATGCATGTTGCAACATTCATCAAATGTACTTCTTAGGAACAGAAAGAGAGAAAGAGATGCACCACGGATGCATATTTAATCTTTACAAAAATTGCATTTTTCATTCGGGAATTGCATACGTACATAGGTATAATATAAGAAAGATAGTCATATGTTTTGTTGGTTTATTAAACAAAGATAGCACCACCAACAATCAAAAAAAAAAAAAAAGTGGGAAATGTTTGAAAGGTTAATCAATCGGTTGGAAATAGACGAAGCCAGATGACAAAGACAGATGAAACATTTTTCATATCAATGAAAACACTTGAAGGATGATTCAATCATATCTAACTTGATCACTTCAACGTAACACTTTTTTGATTAATGATTCAAATGTGAGATGGCGTTTTTTTTTCTCAAGGAAATTCAATATATAAGAAGTAGGCAGAGTAAAAAAAATTAGGAAATGACAGCAGTGTGTGTGTATGTCCGAGAAAAATTTATTTAAAATTATTCGAGACAAGGATAGAAAATAGCCGGCAGGCTATAGGGGGGAAAAAAAGGCAAAGTTTTGTCGGTTCGGCTGGTGGTTGGGTGGCCAAAGGGCACAAATTTCAATTATAAGTTTTTCGACTCGGAACTAAGTAAACCGTTCGTTTATGAATTGAAAAGAAAATATGCCTCCCCCCCTTTCCCCGCTCCCCACCCCACCGATTGGGCTTCCAAAAGTTGGTTCGAGAAGTTTAATATAAATAGTTAACTTTGAAGGAAAAAATATTCGAGACCTCATTTCTTTTCATTTGATCATGGGGAGCATTGATTTTCGATTTAATCTAGAAGGCTAGTGGTTTAGTTAATAATTTAATAGTAGGCCTAGGCCGGAAAGTAAACAATTTTTTTATTTCTTTATTTTTTTTCAAATTTTTTGTATCGTTTGTCCTATGACAATTTCATATGTTCAATACTCGTAGGTTAGTTGGGTCCAACGACAAGAGGCATCTTACTGCAGCAAAAAGCTGCAGAGCAGTATTTTTTGTTTTTCAATACATTCTATATCGTGTTTACTATTTAATTGAGGAGAGGAATTTCCTGAATCCATATTGATTTCATATATAACCTCTTCTATTGAGCTTCGACACTATTTTCGTTAGAGGGCCTTTCTCAACTATTTTACTCATTATTAGGAGTAAACCTATTGGTCAATATAAAAAAAAAAACATTATCCTTGGATTTAACTTTGGAATAAGTATAAATTGCGCAATCTTTCATTGAGTGGAAAAAAATTTAAGTCCTAGAATAGCGTCGTATAAAGTTCTCATATATACTTTAACTTTCCTTGTCAATTTCGTCAAAATTCGTCCAGTAACCAAATTATATCCTGGAGCTTTATTACCAGAAAATTTTCAGATGAATTTCTTGACCTCCAATTATGATTCCATAGACTTCATCGATAGTATCCTCTTCATGAATTTCATTTGGATTAAACTTTTCGTTACTCTCGACTTCGTCTGCATGGAATAAAAAAATATACTTTTTGTATCTAGTCTCCTCTGTTTCAATGGCCAACTACCGTCACTTTTTTTTATATAAAAATTCAATGCCTACTAAGAGATGATATAATCATCTGCTTTAGAAAACATATTGGGGATAATTACACCAAAAGGGTTGGAAAGTAGATTAACTTATTCGTCGAAGATTTTTATGTTTCGAGAGAAATGTGGAAAACAATTGAAAAAAATTTAGAGTTTACCCCGAAAATTTTTGATTCTAGTACAATGGTGGCGCCATATTGATATGGTTTTTACGAATATAAGTCTATGGGATTATGGTTTTTAACTTGGATAAAAGTAATAACCAATGGCTAGGCAAGGTTTATAAAATATACAGGAGAAAATTCCAGAAGAAATTCGTATATATCTTCAGACTGATTGAAATTTCAAAATTCTTCGTATGACGTCATTTTTTTTTTCTAAAGGGGCAACCTGTGTAATTTACAAACCTTGATGACTAGGTAGGTCATTAATATTTGGTTAGGCGCTGCTTAGTGAAACACTTGTTCGAGGAATGGAATGAGTATCTAATGAAGGGATAGATCAATATTGGTGAACCTATGAGATAGAGAGAGATAGAAAGAGATTTCCATAGCAATTGTATCGCCCCCTCTCTATTTCATATGGTGAGGCTTTAATGGGTACCATGCATATTAGTGACCCACTAGCTACTACTAAAAAAAGATGAACAAAATCCTGGTATAAATAAAAAGAGATGACATGATCTACTGGTACTCCGGGTACTCCAGGTCAAGGTAGTCCCCCTCTCCCCGCGAGTTCTTAATTTACGATTTTTATTAACGCTAGAGTCCTTAACAATCAGGTAGCCTCTGCTATTGTAATATATATTTTTATGCCATACGAACGAAGTCGCCGGTAGTAATTTATATTTTTGTGAAAATCTATCATATGGTTTTGAATTACTTTGATAAATCTATCCATTGGATACATTTCAGTGCATATGTAATTCCCCTGACCAACTCAATACCGTATTGTATTCCTATCCTCTACCGAAAGTGGTTAAATCGACTTTTTTTTTTTTTTTAATTTTCCCCAACAAAACTCATTTCCATAAAACTTTTGCGAAACACTCAAAAAAATTTTGCATATTTTTCTCATTTCACCGAATAAAAAACAAATATATTCAATTTGCATTTTTTGAAATAAAAATAAAAAAAAAAAACTTTCATTCCTCCACATAAGTGGGACAATACGTTTCGGTGTTTGTCACTCTAATTGAGTCATTATGTGTTCTTTCTCTCTCTCTCTTTTATATACAATCGCATCGCCTACTTGTCTCTTATTTATAAAATTGTTCAATAGGTGGCCATATACATATTATGTTGAAATAAATAAAAAAAAAGAAAGAAGATAAGTGTGTGATTCTCGCATTGGCGTTTCGTTTCTGTTTCTATTTACATACGAAATGTAATTTATTTTCTCCGTCATCTCTGATGATGAAAGCTTGTGATTTTTTTTTCGTTTCTCCAAAAAAAAAAAAAAAAAACAAAATCCTAACAAGCCTCCTTCATTTTTTTTCTTCTTTTTGCTTTCTATGTCCCCAACTTAAAGAGCTTTGACTACCACACCTACTATGTATGTTTCATAACCCTCATCCCCCCCCAACCCCTGCCTCATGAGTTCATCTTTTTCACAGCCATCTTTTCATTTTGGAATACAAGCCACAATTCATGTTCATAAAATTTATATTTTACATGCTCGCTCATGTTCTCACGAGCACACGTTTTTCCAACCCCCCACCCCCACCACCTCCATCATCCCCTCCCCCTTAATCCTCCCGCACCTCTATCTGGTCCTTTTCATTTTCTGACAGTGTTTTTTTTGTTTCGTATCGATATTTTACACGATGAAAATATAAATGATTTTCACATCAATTTTTATCAACAAAACGATAAAGTATCAAAGATGGCTTTGTTTTTTTTTTTTACAAATATGTCTTATGTCTAGCAATAATAGGGCAAGTAAATTGACACTGTGGGGAGGGATACGAGAATAATTTAATTTTATTTTAGTCTACGATAAATTATATTAGCTATGCCCCCTCTCCCTTTTAGTAAAACAAAAGAATATCATTTTTATAAGTCAAAAAATAAGATAACCTACGTTGTATATGAGTGGCCCCTTATTTAAGTTAGAGGGAATTTTTAAATTACAGAAGACAAATTTCGTCATTTTAGGGTATTTTAGGGCATTCCCTTCTTTTTTTAGTAAAACAAAAGAAAGTAGGTAACACAAGAAACATTATTTCATCATGTCTTTTCCACTGCATCCTAGATTCTAATTCCTTAAAGCAGCGGTTCCTAATATTTTTCAGCCGCGGAGGCCCAAGGAAATTAAGCATAAGTCCAAGGATCCCTGAGTGGAAAAAAGGTGCAATTTTCGGACAATATTATATTTTAGTATTCCTTCATTAAATTAACAAAACATAAAACAAACTTTTTCAAGTGGGACCGCGGACCCCCAGGGGTCCGCGGACCGCAGGTTAGGAAATAATGCCTTAAAGGTTCAGACCTGCTTCTGAAATATATGTAAATAGATAGCCAATTGGATCCCTAGGAATGTTTTCCAATTCGTTCCTAGGTGGTGCTAGGGAGCCAAAGGAGTTATTGAGTCAAATTAGACATAACAGGTAGTTATCCTTTTTTCTTGAAAAAAAATCTTGCAGCTATTTTAAATAGTACTTATTAGATGATACTGTTTTGTTTTTTCGTTAACCTTCTTCCGGACATTCGTTTTAGAATTTTGAAATCCTTTGAGCTACATGTTTTTAAAGGTCTTATCAATTGTGTAATAAAAAAATCGTAGTAGGTAGGGGGAAAATTTTCAATACAAATCTTTACAGACAATTCTATGCTTTATTGAAATGATTTCTTTCAATTTTTTTGTCAAAGCCACCTCCTAATCAAGTAATGTTGGAGATCAAAATATTTTTTTCATCTACTTAAAACTTTGACCTGCTAGATCATTTGAATGGTTGATTTTTTCAAAAAAAGATAAGATACCTTTTTTGTAGAGAATTCAATTGTCTTTGAAGATATGTATTCATTTTTTTTCTCTGTCAAATAGCCAATGAGATATCAACTTTTTTCTCAGGTAACTATAGGCAAAATTGAAAACAGTAATAATAAGAATGTTACTATTGTCAGGACTTATGTTGGCAGAAGCCATAATTTTTGGGGAAAAAACAAATGTTGATTTTATCCAAATCCCCCTCCCCCTGCGTCGTAAACCCTTGCCAAAAGAAAATACGAGGAAAATCCTACCAGAACATCATAAATCACAAATAATTTCCATCAATCAAATGTACTTGTGTGCTTGCGTTTCAGCTGTCAAAGCTTTCCTAACCTCCCTCCGTCCCCCGCCCGCGCGCGCTTTTCCCCTTGGACAGGTCATTTTCATGTTTCACTTTACGTCCGACGTTTTCGATCAACGAACCCAGGCAAAGGATATGACTTGGAATCGAATTAAAATTGAAAATCCATCAAAATCTATCAATCGAAAAAATGTGCGAAACAAATCCAGATACATATGAAATTTTCATTTCAAATCAAATGGTAGGCGGCGTTGAAAGAAACAGTTGAACAACGCCATTTTGGCGTCATCGGCCACTTGATTGATCGCTTTTAAATTAACTGATACCGAAAAGGAAAAGAATGTTTTGAAATTTCAACTTGAAATTTTGTGAGGGGGAGGGGGTGAGTTTATGTTTTTTTTTTTTTTTTTTTTTTTAAAAATTTGATATCGATGATTTTTCTTAAATTCCATAAAAAATAAAAAATAAAAATCTTCCCTTACTTTTCATCCCCCTACCCCTTGTCATTCGATGCTCATATATTTACCGGTATAAATATCGGATTATAATAATAGGTGTATACTCGTATATCATGTCAACATATGGTGATAAAGGAAATAAATCGAGAAAATAATGACATAAATAAATTCCTTTTTTCCTCTTCGTTGCTCCAACCCCCCCCCCCTCCCTCCGTACCCCCGCTTTCGAATACATCCGTACATATTTATTTGTCCCACTTATTTTTAATAAATAAACCCTGAGCTCATATAAAAAACAAAATTTTCCCCAAATCCCCATTCGTGTTCCACTCATAAATCGTATAATAAACTTATAAACATTTCCTCTCCTTTTTCAACTCTAGTAAAAGAAACAAGAGCGAAACACTTTATTTAACTTGTCACTATGCAAATCCCATATCAATATGGGAAAAGTATCTAAGGGTGCTACTTTTCCATGGCTGCCTATTACTCTTGAGTGTCACACATTTGATCACAGCCACCTTTTCATTAAATTTAATAGTGAAAATAAAAGAGGGAAACCAAGAAAAAAAAAGAAACTCATTTTTGTAACAATATGTAACAAATGAACATCTTACCAAAAAAAAAAAAAAAAATCTCTTTTATTTCATTTTGAAATTCCCATGGCTTGCTTTGGTAAAAGTGATTCAAATATTTAAAAGACAGTTGAAGTCTTGAGTGACTATGCGACACAAAACAAATGAATGCAAATGAAATTTATTGCCCAGGCATCAGATGTTTTTCTGTCGGATTATTTTAAAAATTGAAACAATTCCGTCCAGAGTACACCTCCTACATAACACTTAAAGGGTTACAAACACAAATTAATTATGAAACAGCGAGAGAACTGAAAAAAAAAACAAAAGAGAAACGAAACAAATAAAGCTCGACGAGCTTTTTTATGCAAAAAGTTTACTTGAAATGGATTTAACCTTTGCAATAAATCCGCGCGCTTTAACTATAAGAAGGATTTAAAAAAGTTGTCTTCTTTTTTTTAGTATAGTTATTATATAGATATAATATGGCGGCATATGATACCTATGTATAGCATAAAAAGTTAGCGTCAAGACGAAGGATAAACGACAGATAAATAATAAAAAAAAAGACAAACGAAAAGACATTTAATTCGAAAATTCTGAATTGCGCAATCAAATTTAATAGCGCTCAATGTACAAAAAAAAAAAAAGAAGAAAAAAAAAACAGTTGAATTACAGAGACGTCGACGGTAAAAAGATATACCTAGACGACTTTATGCGTTTGTTAATCGCTTGGGAGGTACAATTTCAAGGAGAGATAAAAAAAAAGAAAGTTGAATCTCAGATTATCAATAACATTTCATTTGTTTCAATTGTTTTGAATAAAAACAATTGAATTGGTTCAATTTGTAACTAAGATGATAACATTCAGATCTCAGCTTTTATTAAAAACGAAGACATTTCAGGTTGTTTAAAATCGGTTTTTAAAAAATTTATATTATTTTTTGTGATTCAAGAAGCCTGATGAAGTTATGATACGTTACGAAACGTAGCTAATTTAAATATTAAATAAAAAAATCGATTTTAAACAATCTGAATTGTCTTCTTATTTGTAATTAAATTTTACTAAACCACTAGGCCATAGCCACCTATAGTTTACAGATTTCCAATAAAGTATCTATTGAATTTTCTCAAAGCCAACTTTATTTATGTGTTTTTTTTTTCGCTTATCATAACATTAAAGTGACATTGACTTGCTGGAGGGGGGGCGGGGGTGTTGTGGTGGTGGGGGGTAGAGGTTTTAATAAAGAATACGATATTCTATCGTCTTCACCATCAATCTGCACCTAAAGTCAAATTCCATTTTTATGCGATTTTCCCGTCGTTAAATTGATGTAATGTCGTTTTCGCCAATGTGGCGTCAATAAATTTTTTATCGTTTTATTATCAACTTGCTTTTTTTTTTTTATTAAAAGTTAATAATATATGTACTAAAAAGAACATCCACTTTATGGCCCCATATATGTATGTACTCCCCCCCCATATCTGTATCTAGTGAACGACTATAAGCAATACTATAATCTGATAACAAAAAAAAAAAAAAAATGAAGGAATGCTACTATAATCGATAAGAATCTCATATAATTTGTCAATCGAAACAATGAAAAAAATTGAATTTATTGTTATTGATTGTCAATTGTTTTTTTATAACTTCCGAAAAACAGTCGATAGACATTTGCGTATAAATTCCCTTAATTTTTTCTGAATGAAACTATATATATATTAGACTGATTCAAAAAAAATGAAATTTTTTTTTTCTTAATTATATCGAAAATATTGTTGGGAATGACAAAAAAAATCCTGTGAAAATTTAAGCTCTTAATATTAATATTAAGAGGTGCCGCATCGCAAATTTCGATTTTCCATTTAAATAACATGGGAACAATATTCTCTTGCACTTTGGAATTTTATAGCTCACGTTGGTGACAATATTTCGGAATGACCAAGGTATATTCTTGTAGAAAATTGAACGATCTACAAAAAAGGTCTCCTATAAGTTTTTGATATATTTATTCCGTCAAAAGTTATTCGCGGTCAAAGTTGAACTAAAGAGAAATTTTTATATTTTTTTTAATTTTTTGACGCAACCATCAATTTTATGAGAAAATTTTATAGGACATTTTTTGTACAGTACTTTTTTTCCTATAACTTATCTCTATAAAAGTTTTTGATATTTTTCACAAGTTCTAAGTTATTTAATTGAAATAGAAAAAATAATTTTTATGTTAAAAATATAATAATTCAAGGAATTTTCAGTTTAATGCAAATAACTTAGTACCTGTGAAAAATATCAAAAACTTTTATGGAGATAAGTTCTAGAAAAAAGAGTGCTCTACAAAAAATGTCCTATAAAATTTTCTCATAAAATTGATGGTTGCGTCAAAAAATTGAAAAAATATTAAAATTTCTCTGTAGTTAAACTTTGACCTCAAATAACTTTTGAAGGAATAAATATATCAAAACCTTGCCGGAGACCTTTTTTGTAGATCGTTCAATTTTCTACAAGAATATATCTTGGCTATTCCGAAATATTGCCACCAACGCGAGCTATAAAATTTCAAAGTGCAAGAAAATATTGTTCCCATGTTATTTAACAGGATAATCGAAATTTGCGATGCGACACCTCTTAATATTAATATTAAGAGCTTAAACTTTCACACGATTATTTTTGTCATTTCCAACAATATTTTCGATATAATAAAGAAAAAAAAATTATCATTTTTTTTGAATCAGTCCAATATATATATTTGCAAGAATTTAAAAAGAACATTTTATTAAATTTAATTTCTTAAAAAAAAAAGATCTAAATTTTCCTTGTAATGGAACATTTAAAATTTTTGGCAAAATCAAAGCAGAAAAAAAAACCGTCTAGTAACATTGGCTAGTTACTTTTATTAGGTTGGCGAAAAACAAAACAGCGCCGCTAATATGCAATTAAATTGCGTTAGTAGTGCGTTTTAAAGTCGTTGCATTTAAAGTGACATTTACGAATTTTCTTTTCAACTTTTCTATGTGAAAATCAATGAATTGTTGGGAAATTTTTGGTGAAAATGTAATGGAAAGTGAGATGAAATGTTTTTCGTTAATATTTCAATGATTTCGAATAAAATTAGTGCAATAGATTGCTGGGCAAATGTTGGCCAAGCGGTTACCTGTACAAGGTTAGAAATTTTTTTTTATTCTTTGATTTTTGTTTTTTTCGATTAGAAAAATGCAAATTGCAATTATCCAACACTACAATGAAAGGAAATACTTGAAATAATTTGATATTATCCTACGTACAACTTATAGTCCGAGCAAAAAAAATTATCTAGTAAGAGAGTCCAATTTGACGATGTACTTTGGTAAAATAGCCGAAAATAAAACGAAAATGAAGAATACAATTTTTCGATATCACGTTTAGTTTTCGAAATATCGATACCGAAAGTTTTAGTTTCGAATACACTTCTACCATAGTTTACGCTTAATACTATGCATCTCTAATAAAATCTTGATCGCTTTACCTATGTCCCA
Source organism: Sisyra terminalis (assembly GCA_958496175.1). Lineage (NCBI taxonomy): Eukaryota > Metazoa > Arthropoda > Insecta > Neuroptera > Sisyridae > Sisyra > Sisyra terminalis. The sequence continues at coordinate 60,624,498 of OY292276.1, forward strand.
AAATTCAATTGTTTTTGGAAAAGTTAGTTCAATCGAAAAATTTCTTTCACAAACTTCTACGATAGATTTCCCATCAATTGCTAATCTCAATGGCCAATCCGTATTAGGCCTATTATTTTAAAATTTTTCAAAATTTTTAGATTAACGAAAAAAATATCATATTTTACAACTAAAATCAATTGGTATTAATTGGTTTGACTTTGGTTTTTTTTTTATCAACATTAATGTAAAATTTTCTACCAAAAACCTTATCACTTTTTTAAAATCTAACCAGAGAAAAATCCCTTCTAGTTACATTGTCTAGTAACTTTTATTAAGTTGGTGAAAAACAAAAGAACGTCGCTGCCAAACAACTCTGTATGCAATTGCATTAGTAGTGCGTTTTTTCGTTTCATTTGAAGTGACATTTACGAATTTTCTTTTTAACTTTTCCATGTGAAAATCAATGAATTGTTGGGAAATTTTTGGTGAAAATGTAAAGGAAAGTGGGGTGAAATGTTTTTCGTTAATATTTTGGTGAAAATTAGTGCAATGGATTGTGGGGCAAATGTTGGGCAAGCGGTTACCTGTACAAGGTTAGATGTTGTTTTTATACTTTTTTGTTTTCCGATTAGAAAAATGCAAGTTGCAATTATTCAACAGTTAGTTGAAAGGAAAAGCTTAAATATTTTTTTATAATTTTCCTCCGAAATTATATTCAAGGAAATAAACTATTTGGGTATTCTTATTTGAAAATATGACAAGATTATGGTTCTTCCTACTCCACGATGTGAGGAATACATAATTGAAGAGTTCAAAAAATTTAGTAATTAATAATCGAAAGATCAATGGACGGGGATGTTTTGTCGGGGGATCAAGATGCCTGATATTTAAACACTCACATTTGTCATTATTTCTTTTAAATTTTATGACCTGGAATAACTCATTTGAAACTAAAATTTTTAAATTAGAATGGAGTTATACCCTTTTCCCTCTTTTACATAAGATTAATGAGGATAAACTCTTGTACTTCTTTTGCTTAATATAACTCGGCAACTATGAGATGTACCGAAATTCAACGAGCATTTTTTTATAGGAAATTAAAGGATCTACAAAAAAGGTTTTTATAATTTTTTGATTAGTTCACTTGTTTCAATGTAATTTTACGTCAAAGTTTAATTTACCTTGTTTTTCCCATATGGTTCACCAAAACTAAGTTTGAAGGGCCTTAACACTATAATCTTATCTTTATAAGCTTATTAGCTACTTTAACTACTTAAAACTACTATAACTCTAGCTACTCTTACCATTGAACAAATTTCAGTAACTGGTGAACAAAATGCTATCAGATTAGAGCAGTACCGGGATCGGAGATCCCCAGAAAACTTATACTTCTTTTGATTACTCTAACTCCACAACCATGAGTCGTACAAAGAATCTACGAGCAAATTTTTGTAGGAAATTAAACGTTCTACAAAAAAGGCCATAAGTAATTTTTTGATAAGTTCACTTGTTTCATAGTTATTTTACGTTGAAGTTCAATTTACCATATTTTTCGTATACGGTCATCAAGGAGCAGTTAGTTAAAATATAGCGCTAAGAAAAAATCATTATGAAAATTTGTCATCATTTTTGAAGATCTTTTCAACGATATCTCACACCCTTATATCTGAAGCAATTTTTTTTTCATCCCCTTATCAAAGGGATGATGTTTTGCTTTTCGTTTTTTTTTACTTGTAGCGTCTTGATTGTCATCCATATCATCCTTAATTCAAACAAAAAAAAAATCAAAGCATTTTCCAATCATTATAATCTAAAATTTCCACACTTTTGGTACCAATGAGTAATATTTTACAACTTTAAGAGTATATATTTTATAAATTAATGAATTAAATGGAACAATCATATTGAAAATTAGTCATCATTTTTCAAGACCTTTTCAACGATACCTCACACCCTTATTCTGATGCAATTTTTTTTTCATCCCCTTATTATAGGGATGATGTTTTGCTTCTCATTTTTTTTTCTTGTAACATCTTTATTGCATTGTATAGCGGTTGAATTCATCTTTCTGTAACATTAAATCTTCAAAATGATTATCATTTTTGAGTAAAATAAGCGTGACAGACAGACAGACATGTCCAATTTTTGATATATAACCCTAATTATAAAATAAAACTTAATAGTTGATAATTTATATTCTATTCAAACCGACTTGATCGAGATTATTGTAATCTTTGTTGATGTTCTTTTTTTTTTGAACTTTGGATGAAGAGGTGTTAATTGCCATAGCAGGTAGACAAATACTTTCACTTCTGATAGTATGACAAGAATTCGTTTATTATGTTATTATCTTCAAATTCCTGATAACAAGTGCTAAACGTTGGGGTGGCTATGACCGGTTTTTCATTTGTTTGCCCTTGATCAATTCGTACTAATGATCTGTATATATAGATAGATCGTATATATGACGTGAAATAATAATAAGACAAATCTAGTGTGCCGTACAAAGTGCTATTTAAGAGAGTTATGTTTTGTTATAAAATAATTGCACAGATGGCACTAGCAGTTACTAGTAGCGCTGCGTTTTGTTTATTGTACAGTATGCTAAGCCTACTTATAGATCAGTGGTGAATAGATATCAAATAGTATCCATATATTATCGTGCACTTGTTTTATACTCGAACTTTTGTATTGTATAATACTGGACAGTTTATTTATTTACCTAAATAGAAAGGAAATATTTAATTTCTTCAATTGTTTTTTTTGTGGAATTCTTTTGCTTTGACTTTCAAGTTTAGTGATCAAAACTTGAGAATTAATTGATTTTTTTTTTGCTAAAAACCAAACACAATTAAACCAAGCTATTGTGACAGGGGAATTACTTTAATTTAGGTTATATTTTATGACAAATTTGCCACACTATATAAATTTGCGAGCTTAAGCCAACTCTACTTAACTATACAATAATTTTTCTTAATATTTGAAGAACAATTTTAGTTCCTTATATTGACGCTGGTATATTAATGTGGCCTACAGGCTAAGTCGCGGGTATAAACTTTTGTTTGTCTAAGTTTGAAGTAAATTAAGACTTCCCCCCAATTTTATTAAATTTTGAAATCTATGGATCTAAAATCAGACAGTATCCATAGTATCGTGCATTTGTCTTACACCTACTCTTATAGTAATTAATGCTCTGTTAAATACTACTATAGTATCTAGTAGGCGATTTCCAGTTAAAAAAAATGACAATCAACAATTGTTTTGTTGAAGAAAATTAGAGATGCAGTCAAAATAAGATGTTTTCGGTGACTTTGAACAGTTATACTGTGTATACAATATATAGAATATATTGTGGTCCAATTTATGTGGTATAAATTAGTATAATAATAATATATAAAAATCATACCATAAACATAAATTTGAACACAAGTTCAAACAGAAATATTCGTGACGTATTGCCCAGATACGTATTTCGATTGCCAAGCAATCTTCTTCAGTGGTCATCAAGTAGTTTGGATCACTCCGTAACTGCTAGCAATCGAAATACGTATCTGACCAATACGTCACGAATATTTCTGTTTGAACTTGTGTTCAAATTTATGTTCATGGTATAATTTTTATATATTATTATTATATTAAATTATACTACATAAATTGGACCGCAATATATTCTATATATTGTACACACACGGAGATACAGTGTTGAATGTTATTGATTAGGAAAAAAGCGTTAATTTAATTAGGCCGAAGCCGCGAAGAAGAGAGGTTCAATCTTAATTATTATTTGCAGCACAATTATCTTTCGTTATAATTTTTTCCCCCTCCTCTTTCTTTCCGTTACTTTTTTCGCTAATTTTTCTCCATTTTCTCGAGCATTTGTGAAATTTAATTAAAAAATATTTATCATATTTGCCACCCCTCCACCCCACCCTCTATAAGGTTGGTACCTACTTGTGTGTGTGTAGGTAGGAAGATAGGTAAGGTAGTTACCTGTACCACACGATATAATGGTGTGTAATGAGGAGATCTACATACCTTGGAAAATTTTCCTCCTCGTTTCACACACCACAACCGTCTTTTTTTTTTTCTTTTATATTTTCATGTCGTATTGGTTATCTTTTTTCTTTTTCTTTTTTTTTTTGGGGTAAAGCGGGGGGGAAGGATGTTATGTGTGGTTATAACGAAAGCTCTTATAACGTCTTTCGACCATATTTTTTCGCATGACTTGATCATTTTCTCTGTTCCGTTATTCTTTTTTTTTTTTTTTGTTATTTTTATGAACTCACTTTTTTCGTTCGTCTTTTTTCGTCCAATTATAACGCAATAATAATAAAAATAATAATTGTTGTGTTGTAATAATGATTTCCCTCGATGGGGTAGGAAATTTAATTTTTTTATTTTTATTTTTATATAGTTTGATGAGGTTTAGCTTCAATTAATGCTGTGCTTTACTTTTTTATCTTCTTTATTAATTCGTTTTTTCTTTTGTTTCAGGTAAGCGAATTCATTTGTTTTTGCGAGAAAAACCGAGAGAGAAAGAATGAAATAGGAATACGTTAATTGGGGGTGAGTCAATGAAATTACATATGTGTGCAGTCTTTATATTGATTTTCTGTACAAAAAAAAAAAAAAGAATCGGAAAAGTGCAACAATTATTTTCAATTACTAACCGTTAGTGGAATTAACCTAATTTTTTTTTCTGTACAATATGCCAAATGTCAACGCCAAATGTGATCTTTGACACAGATAACTTATAATTTACTATAAACAAATAAGAGTCATTCCTCAATTACGTAAGATAAAGTATTTTTTTTGGGAGTGGGGGTAAGAAAATCGTGTTTCCATCTTGTAAAACAAATGAATAACTCATATTTACACTTTCAATTGTTTCTACCTAAAGATGTCAGATGTTCTTTTTTTTTCCATTCATAATAAATAAAGCCACTTTATGCAATAGAATTAGGTTATAAATCACTTTTTCTCCGTCTCTTTTTTTTTTTTTTTTGATAAAATATTGTTGGCAACTTTTCATATGAAGTGGTTATTGAAACGTGTGAAAATCATAGAGAAAAAAAAATTGAACATGTTTTTTTTCTCCTCCCCACTGATAAATCGATCATCCCCTCTCCGTCTGTAGTCTGGTGGGTGATAAGGATGATAAGAACTCGCGTAAATATCAAGTGCACCGTGAGAGGGTGTCAGACAAGAAAAATGAGATAATCAAAGGTGGCTTTGAACTTTATTATACAATACACACAAACATCAGCCTACCTCGATACATATGACAATGTCTAGGTCGCTTTTTTTCTTCGATCTTCTTTTTTCTTTTCTTTCTTTCTCTCTCCCTCTTATACTTTTGAAGATGATAACGATTTGGGTTGAAAATGAGAAACGTGAAAAAATTTTCGGGGATGTGAGGGGGTGGGTGTGAAAAGATTTCATTCAGATGATTCGATTGAACAGGGATGATAATATGAAAATGAGGGGGAGTAACGGGGACATTGAACAGGCGAGAGTATGATCATTGGATAAGGATAGGTTGAAGTGGGATGACACTATCGACACGAAAAAAAAAATCCAAGTGCCTATTTTCTTTTGTGCTTGTGGGAAAAGCAATTTGCTGTCGGTTATCGAGCAAATAAGCGAATGACTCTGGTGACCTTAAAACCTCTGCATGTTCATGGCCTTATTTCTAAAGGGGGATGAAGGGGGGACGGTATGTGCAAATTTTACATATTGGACTTTAGTATAATTTTAATTTCTTAGTTAAATATGATATTTCCTAATTTTTTGTTTGTATGACGGAAAAACGGCTCAACCGATATGATCAGGAAATTTGTGATCACCTATATTTTGATTAAAAAAATTTTTTTTTTTACATAGTCGTGTGAGGTATCATTGGATAGATCTTTAAAAATTAATAAACTATTTTCATTATAATTTTTTCATTTAAGCCAATAGTTTACGAGAAATTTCCCGTTAAAGTATTTTTTTTTTTGAAATTTTTGCAATTGTTTTTCATGGCAAGCTATAAAGTTGCAGGTATTAGCGATTATAGATAGTAGGCTCATTTTCTTAGTCTCTATTCCAAAACCACTGCGAGTAGCACTTTCTTTTGTTTAAAACAAAAAAAAAACAAAAGAACAAAAACAAAAAAAAAAGTCTAGCATGACAATGAGATGTATCATTCATTTAAAATGCACATAATGTTGCACCATTTTGATGACGTGAAAATGCATCATTGTCATCATTCTTCACATGAATGTTTCACCCCCCCCTCCCCCACACCCCCTTTTCCACAACCCTTATAACACAACACATACTCAACACAATATCAGCATACCTATAATTTCACTCTGTTATTTGCTCATTTTGTCGATTACCATCCATTTTGTGCAAAACACTTAATTAATTGACACGGCACGTAGATGGCGCCACTGACTTCTCATATAAATCCTTCACCATCTTCACCTCCTCGGCCACCTCGGCGCTTACAATCCCACATAAATATGGTTTTGAGATTTGGTGCAAACGGGAACATTATCTCTCTCTATCTCTTTCCAATTCCACCCGTCTCCTACCGCCCCCCCCCACATATTATCATCACGATGATGGCATTTGTTCAAACACTAAACACATTTGAGAAATGAGCGATGTGTCGAGAGTAGATTATTCACATAAATATTATGCTTTTGTAATAATCATCTATTATGTGCGAGATAATAGGAGAAAGAAGATGGTGATGGGGGTGGGATGAGGGGGTGGGGGGTGAAACTACAAAGGGATGATTTTAAGGGAAATTTAGTGAGAGGCAAGTGTAAGTTTAGCACTAGACAAGGATCTCTTAAATCCTTTACCAATTCATCCATTCCATCCCTCGTAGCACCCCCGTTGGGGCATGGGGGTGGGATGGGGAGTAATTATGATGATAGTGATTGTGTTTTCATTCGGGAAATTCTGAATCGTTCAACGTGGACTAATTAAATTATAAATTTCCAACGTGGATTTGTAATTCAAATCATAGTTGACGAAATTAGGGGTGAGGGGGAGGAGAAGGAAGAAATTGGGTCCGAAGAGAAAACTGATTGTGCAGAAAATCAAAGAAAAAAATTTCGGCCATAACAGAATAGTGTGACATATTGAGGGATAATTTTAGATAGATTTGGAATTAATTAATGTTTTCATTGTTTCCATGGCTGACTGGATCACATTTTGATTGGATTTTCTTTTGTTTTATTGATATTACTTAATTGAATGATAAATGTTTGCGGAAAAGATACTTTTCTTTTCCTTGTCTATGATGAAATGAAAGTTTTATTTTTGGGGTGGGGGAAATATTTAACCTTACTATCCGCCATGTGTAAAGATGGCGCGATAAGTCGATAACATCTTCTCTTTTTTTTTGTTCATTTCAAAAGTGCAATTGCAACTGCTAATTGCCAGCGATCGTTGCACTAATTGAATGTACTTTTTCCAAAGAAAAACTCTTTACTCGATGGCGGATGGGAAATTTTTAGTGCGAAGAAACGAAAAAAACTGTTGACCTAGATTTTCATCTGTTTTTTTTTTTTTTGTTTGTTAATTTTAAAATGTGATGTTATCTAGTGAGCTTAGACCGGAGATTGGGGGAGTGGCGAAGTTTAAATATTTGGAAATTTTCGATAGATGCGAGAAACGAGTAACGAGTAACGAAAATCCGTGTTTGCGTTAGTTTTCGAGTAAACAAACATCCGATGTGTGTTTGATTAGGCAAAAGGGTGCCAAAGGGGTTGACTGGGACAGCGGGGGAGGAACAAGGGGTTGTTGAAAGGACGCAAGAAGATCGATTTGTGGTGATAAACTTTGAAAACGTAAGTGTAGAAGGAACCAATGCTTAATATGTGGTCACTTTTGTACGGCATTATAATGAAAGTTCTCACCCGCGACTTCGTCCTTGTAGTTAAATTAGTACGAAAAATCGAGCATCTATTTATTTTAAGATGTCTCTAGCAAAAATTTACTGTTTTTGAAAATTTTTTCTGTTTAATTTTGAGTTTTTCTCATAAACGGCTCTACCGATTTTGATGAAATTTGGTATGTAGGTACGTCTGGGTGTTCCACTTGTACTAGAATGAAAACATTTATGGAAAAAATCTAGAGGAAGGTATAGCCTAGGTGTAAGTGAGGGATGAAAAAAAATTAGTCTACATAGTTGTGTGAGGTATCGTTGGATAGGTCTTGAAAAATTATTGATAAAAGTTCATAACAGTTTTTTTGATTTAACCAATATTTTGTGAGATATTCACTGTTTAAGGTATAAAATTTGTAATTTAATGAAAATTGTTATATAGATAGATAGATATGGTAATTTGTGCTCATATTTTATATTAATTCACGGGTATTGGTTTGTTTTAAAAGAATGGTAAATAACAATTAAATCTCCTCCCCCCCTCGTTTTCTTAAGACTTTGATGTCCTATATCAATGACTGCTTATTACTGTCCATCAATGTTGTCAACAATAGCCAACTCTTTCATCTTCTTAATTAAAAAAAATTTACTACAGAAAACGCTTTAAAAGTATTCACTCCACGTGAGAATATCACATAAATTTAAATTTTCAAAAGAAAAAAAAGTTATGAAAAGTTAGACATATTGATTTTAGCTATATTAGCATTTACTTTCTCTCTTTCTCCTACTTGAATTCTCATATTATGCCAGGTCTTTTCTCTCTTTCGATTTTCTTTTGTTTTTATTTCAATTTCGATTGTTGGAATTTGAAAATTTATGGCGCGAACGTTTTGTACCATCCAGATTAGGTAGGTGGCTATGGTGTGCTATGGTGGGGGGGTGCTTTCCAACTGGGTCTCTAAATGAAATAAATTATCCTTACCTGTTCTGCGCTTTCTACCTGTTTAAAACTTAATATATTAAAATTTCTCTTTCCCACTCGCACCCCCCCCACCTACCCCACTTACCCCACCAACACCACCACCCACGCTAATCTCGTCACGGAAATTCGGAGAATTTCCACTCTTAAATTGTTAGGGAAGTAATTGCCACGATTTCGTTGTGCCAAGGTGGAAACGGTGAAAACGTGGTCGAAATAAATTGCAAGACAAATACTTTTACTATGCAACTGAATGCAAATATGTTTATAGTGTGCAATTTTATTGCACTTTAATGTTTTAAAGTTCAACAAAAAAAAAACAAAAAAATGAGCAATGTAAACAAGTGCAAGCGAATAGGGAGGGGACCCATTGCAGTAAGTGTAAGAGGTTATGTATGCGAAAGGATGTTGAGACGTGAGGGGTAGGGGGCATTGTACAAATGACGAGTTTATTTAATTAAAATTTGAATTAAATGTCGGAGGCGTTTCTTAAACGTGACACTCTTGATATTATAACATTAGATACCATTAGACTGAATTAAAGCTCAGCTACGATAAGCACCCGCGCGCCATTGTTTATTTTGAATAATGAGCTTCGTGCTTTTTTTTCCCTCCACCCCAAATGCGACGTGTGCACTATACTCTCAACTCGATTAGTTTTTTGGCATTACTCCAAAAAAAAGCAAAAAAATAGAGCATCGCATAGTTGTGCACCTTCTTTTTTTTTCTTGTTTATTTTTTGGCTTCCACAGCTTACTATAATTCCAAATGAATTACGATCGTAATCGATTGTTTTAATCTCAATGCTTAGAGCTTAATGTGGGGATATATAACTTTGGATAATATCAATGAAATAAATATATGTTTTTATACAAAAAAAAAAAGGAAAAACGAAAAAACCGAAAATCTAGTTTTGAATTGTCTCGATGAGCTTTTCGTTTAAGCTCAAGCACCGTTTTTATTGGTCTGGAAAGTTTGTTTTTTAAATGATTTTCAATTCGGGTGGCTAGATGGCAAACCGGCCGAAGGGGTGGGGGAGGGTAATAAAAAAAGTTATGTTCAGTTACCGATAAAGGATCTGATGAAGAAGAAGGAGGGAAAAAAAAACAGAGCATCGCAAGTTATCGAACAAGTTTACTTGATTTGATTCAATTTTTATGCGTCGTTTTATGCTAAATTTAAAGAAAGAAAAAAAAAGTTGAATGTTTGATTGTTGGCGCGCTTTTATTGGTGCAGAACAAAAGAAAATCGTTTTTTTTTTTTCTAAATGCAAACTTATATTATCATAACAAAAGTGGAATACTTAACGTATTAATAAGAACCCAGAGTAGTGTTTTTTTTTTTTGAAATGTTAAACCCTCCCCCTTAATTTAGGCCATTGCTTCCTAACCTGTGGTTCGCGGACCTCTGGGGGTCCGCGAGCCTATGTTTGGGGGTCCGCAGTCCCATTTGAAAAAGTTTGTTTTTTAATTTAATGAACTCTCAGGGGTCCTTGGCATTACGCTTGATTTCCTTGGGAGTTCGCGGCTGAAAAAGGTTAGGAACCGCTGATTTAGGCAATTGTTTAGCTATCAATTGTCAACAATTTAAAGTTGGCAACCATACTTCTTTTTATATTATCATTGTTCGAAATTTCAATACAAAGTTAATCTGGTGCCCATATTTCATACACTAATGCAATAGAATTTATTCAATGCTATTTCCTCGACCCATTTCCATATGAGGATATATAATACATACACTATTACACATACATATATATATATATATTGCTCGAATCGAAATCTATTATGCCATTTAGGCGAAATTTACGTTTGTACAAGGCAAATAAAATATTTTCAATTTAAAATGTGTCGAAACTATTTCAAAATTTATTGCCCAATTATCCTTCTTTGCACACGTGGGTGATGAAGGGGAGGGGAAATTTGGATAGGTAGGTTGTCACTGTTTCTAATTGGCAAAGTTTTCACTTCACATGTATGTAAATAGTGCGTGTGAGTGGGAGAGAGAAAGATAGAATAGTTTATTAGAGGTACACATTAAGGGGGTGGGGGGTAGAAAGTGGAAGAAAGAGGGTAGAATGGGAATAAAGCTAATAATTTCAGCATTTAATTTCCGCTTTTGATTGATTTCCGGCCTTCCGTTAAAACTTTCATATGAGCGAAACAAACGCACATCGAGACCCTGATAGTCTATTTTTTTTCCCCGATGTAAATCCTCTAAAATTTAATGTTGTTAAATTTCACAATATTTGGAATGAATTGGTGAGAATTTAAGACATTTTAGATCAGTGGTTGCTAACATTTTTTCTTAGGAAGCATTCCACTTCAGATCTTCTAATTGTTATAGTCAGATTTTCAAGTGATCTCCTTTGGTTATTTAATGACTCATATGCAAATCGTAGATCCCTTGTTGGGAACCACTGCATTGTAACGTACTGCATTGAAATAAGATCTGTCATTTATTAATTTTTGAGTCTTTTTATTTAAAGGATAAGAATTTCACCAGAACCCAGCGAATTTAATTGATTCGGCTAGTTAAAGATTTAAAGATCTATGGAGGGGGGTGGACTAAAAAATAATTACACTAGATTTCCACTGTACTAGAAGCTAGATTTATCATAAAAAAACACTAGTTAGAAGGGAGGGGGGGCAGACTTGTTCGAGGAAAAAAATTGTTAACCATTTTGAAAAGTATAAGAAAATCGGAAATAACAGTAAATAAAATTGTTTTCTTATTAAAAATATCATTTAGTTACTTTATGAGATCCACATTTATGTCTTTAATCAAAAAAAAAAAAAAAAAAAAAATGGCTGAACCAGGAATCGAACTCACTACCTTGGTACTGAGTGAAGAACTATTTTTTTTTTCGAAGTTATCTTTAGTAGGCTATGACAATAATTATTCAAAAATTTGGCGTTGCGAATTTTCAAACTAATTAATAATTTTTTTTCTTCGAACAAGTCTACCTTCCCCCCTCACCCTCTACCTAGAGTTTTTTTAAGACAAATCTAGTTGCTTGCAAAGTGGAATAATTTTTCAATATCCCCTCCCCCCTTCCATAGATTTTTAAATCTTTAACTAACCAAATCAATTAGATTTTTCAGGATCTGGTGAAACTTATTTTCAATGATCAAAATCATATTATCATAGCCTACTAGAGATAACTTCTAAAAAAATTAGTTCTAGACTCGATACTGAGGTTAGGAGTTCGATTCCTGGTTCAGCCATTTTTTTTTTTTTTTTTTTTTTTTGATTAAAAATATAAATATGGGTCCCTTGAATATAACTTAATAAACTAAGGAAAAATTTTTTTACCCCAATTTGAATGTATTTTTGATAATTTATAGATCTTAGTTTTTTTTTTTTAATGTAGTAAACAGGAAAAAAAAAGAAGGTTCAGTGATAACGATAGACAAAGACAAAAAACACCATCTTACGAAAATTAATAAATCAAATTTATAATCATTGTTCTTTTCATATTTGCTCCATTTTTATCATTGGTAGTTTGCAACCACTTTCCCCCCTTCAACCCCCCCCCCCCTCATATTTTAGCCTTTCAGGCATATGTGTGCGATTTTTTTTTTACTCTCTTCCGTTCCATAAAAAATGAATAATGAACTTAAATTTTTAAGTCCAAGAAAAAAACGTAGGAAAACGTTGAAAAAAAAGACGGTGGGGGGGGAGTAAGAAAATATAAATTTTATGCATTTATCATAAGATTAGTTCCTCATGAAGAGAAATCGTTAGTAGGAAGTATGCTATGGAAAAATATGATGAAACGAAAACTGTTTTTGAATGATTGTCTTTTGTTTTCCACATATTTTCCTATTAAAGTTTAATTTTCAAGTTAGGTTAAGTTTTATTAAAAATGGCTTCATCTCAATTTCTCTGAGAAGTCTAACCAATTGTTTAATGTGTGCGGTCTATGTAATTACCTAAGTCATTAAAAAAAAAAAATAGTAGCCTATGGGAATATGTAGTAAAACAAAAGAATGCTTTGTAAATGAAAAAAAAACAATTGATAGTTCTTGTTGATATATTCGTTTATAATTGTATTTTTTTTCTATACCACCCCCTGAACTTTTTTCCACCCCCTGAAATTTTGTTCGTCTATATATTTTTCTCGTTTACAATGTACAATGAAATTATCCTTTGGGATTTTCAATATTTTGTTGCTAATATAAATGGAAAAAGTGCGGCTTTCTCTCTCTATCTCATCCTATTTATTGACCAAACAGCGCCATCTCTGTTCCTTTTTTTTTTAGTTTGGTCGTCCATATGGGATATGATAAAAGGTTATTAATGCCGTATTATTAGTTTTATTGGCGCATTGCGAAAATCAAATAGAGCCTTATTTTACAAAATTCTGCAAACTAACCTCATTGTGTGTGTCCTTGTTGCACACATGATAGTGTTGCATTGATTAAACAGAGAGGGTAGTATGTGATTGAAAAGTGCTTAGTTCGTGGGATATGGGAAATGAAGGGGGGATGATGGAGGAGGGAGAGGAGGTGGTTGTAATCAAAATTAGTGTGCGACAAATGAATTTTTTTTAATTTCTATAATTTTCTAATTTAATTTTTCCATCCATAAATTGAATTGATTTCGATCGAGATTGCTTTGGTTTTTTTCTATGGTATTGATACGGGAATGAAGTTTTTTTTTTTTTAATAATCCAAAGGTGGCTTGGCGTGGAAAGTTGGTGAAGTGGGAAAATGAAAAGAGGTTAGATTTCAGGGGGGTGTGGTATGTGTCACCTGTTATTTTAATCGTTGTCGAACAAAAGGATGTGCGAAGGAAGAGCAAACATAACCTCACTAACATATAATATAATATATCTCTACCAACACTGACACAAATGCATATAGAATAGAGATAATATATGTATGTATAATAATGCTATGATATGGGAAAACGACCAAGGTGTTTATTCGAATGCTTGCCTCTTTGTCGGATCAATGGCGGTGTCATATGTGGCGTTGCAGTCATTCAAATTAATTTTCCCAGATTTATGAGTTTAGTTATCAACATAACCTAGTTTTCTGGAAAGGTTCATGTCGTATGGTGGTTGGGTGGGAGTGGGAGTGGTTGACAGGGTGAGATGGGACAGGATACAAAAACGGGTGAGGGATTGAGGAAGAGAGAGGGAGAGGGAAAGTAAGGGATAAGGGAGGCTTAGCGATGCTTGATGAATTGAATATGAGGATCTTATAAAAAATGTTTTTCAATTATTGATGGGAAAAAAATACCTACTATGATTTTATAAACAAAAAAAAATCGAATCGAAAGTTACTATGTTAGTTACTAACATAATCAATTCTTAAAAATATTGTCAAAAGATCGTTTTTTTAATTTTTATTTAATATTGTAACTATTCAATTAGCTACGTTTCGTTACGTATTGTAACTTCATCAGGCTATAATATTTTCAATTTAAATTCAATAAAATTTTATTGAATTTAATATTTTGATTTTATTGAATTTAAATTGAAAATATTATATTTTTTGTGAATCAAGAAGCCTGATGAAGTTACGATACGTAACGAAACGTAGCCAATTGAATAGTAAAAATATTAATTAAAAAAAAAACGATCTTATACAACCTGAATTGTCTTTGACAATATTTTTAAGCAAGAAAGGGGGTGGGGTGGGGTGAGATGGGACAGGATACAAAAACGGTTGAGGGATCGAGGAAGAGAGAGAAAGAGAGAAAATAAGATATAAGGGAGGCTTAGAGATGCTTGATGATTTGGATATGAGGATCTTATAAAAAAATGTTTTTCAATTATTGATGGAAAAAACATGCCTACTATGATTTTGTAAACAAAAAACGATCGAATCAAAGGTCACTATGTTAGTTACTAACATAATAAATTCTTAAAAATATTAGATGATAAAATTCAGATCTCAGATTTTATATTTTTTAAATAAGAAGACAATTCAGGTTATTTAAGATCTTTTTGTTTTTTATTTAATATTTTTACTATTTAATTAGCTACGTTTCGTTACGTATCGTAACTTCATCAAAATATAATATTTTCAATTTAAATTCAATAAAATAAAAATATTAAATTCAATAAAACTTTATTGAATTTAAATTGAAAATATTATATTTTGATGAAGTTACGATACGTAACGAAACGTAGCTAATTAAATAGTAAAAATATTAAATGAAAAAAAATCGATCTTAAATAACCTGAATTGCCTTCTTATTTAAAAAATATAAAAACTGAGATCTGAATTTGATCATCTAATATTTTTAAGAATTTATTATGTTAGTAACTAACATAGTGACCTTTGATTCGATTTTCTTTTGTTTATAAGATCATAGTAGGCATTTTTTTCCATCAATAATTGAAATACATTTTTTATAAGATCCTTATATCCAATTCCTCTAGCATCTCTAAGCCTCTCTTATCCCTTATTTTCCCTCTTTCTCTCTCTTCCTCAATCCCTCACTCGTTTTTGTATCCTGTTCCATCTCACCCCACCTCACCCCCACCCAACCACCAAACGACATGAACCTTTGTATAATAATTGTCTTCTTATTTAATAAAAGCTGAGATCTGAATTGTCAAAGACAATTATTTTCATGGAATAAAACTTTAATATGAGAGGGGGGGAAAATGTAGATATACTGATTTCCATAGTTTTCATTTTTCCATCTTTGTCGTCATTTTTTTGTTAGTTATTGGATCAGTTTATTGGACACTTAGTGTATGTTTTCAATTGGAAGGTTGTGGATTCGATTCCCGGTCTTGGGTTTTTTTTTTTTTTTTTTTTTTTTTTTTTTTGATGTATAATTGTGTTTCAAGAAACAAAAATTGAATAGGTAGCAAGTATTTGAGGAATTATATTATGTTTAGCGGTTAAATAAGTAAATTATAAACTTCTACAAATCCACAGAACTGTGCACTCTGTGAACAATAGTGAGCTTTGGATTAGCTTTAAACCAGTGGAACTATTCGGAATTGTAAATTTAATTAATTAATGTTTCGGGAAGTTTGATGCGAACTTGTTTTTCGAGTATAATTGGTTCGTTCGGTTCCCCAAGTAAAAAGCGTTAATGTCACCGGTTTTATAATAATATGTAGTGATACCGGATGGACTGACAGACGGACAGACTGACAATTCAAATTTTCAACTTAGTTTTGAATGAATGAATGAGAGCTTTCATGTTTGCACATAAAGTTTCCTTTTCGCATAGTTCTATAGAGAGAGTATTAAAGCTCATTTGGTGGTACTGGTTTCAAACAGTCGAAGCTTTGTAAAGCTCTTATTACCAACACCACGTACTCCACATGGTAGCTACTTTGTAGCAAAAGCACTGGCGGCCTTTCGATTTATTTACAGTTCGGGTTTCATCCCTATTAAAACATTCAATAGACATTTGAATATCATTTGTTTTTTGACGATATTTTCTATTGTTTCCTAGGATTTTGCCCACCTAACAAATACTTGTTGATTTTACAAAAAATCAAGATACCTATGGAATTATAAATAAGACAAATGCAAGTAACAAAAATTGTTTTTTTGAAGTGGGGAAAAAGAAAATGACAAATAAGAGAGAAATAATGGAGAATCTAGTGAAATTTTTGGAGGAACTAGGCAAAAGTAATTATTCCAGGTGTCTGAACGACAAAATTATTTAACCCCATTTCCACCCCCACACACCACACGCCACATCCACGTCTGTCTTACATATTCAACTTAATTTCAACTCGGCACATTTTAATTTGCATACAAATTCTCGGCAATTTTTTTCCCTCTTGTCTTTCTCGTCTTCCCATTGCAACCCCCGAAACCCTCTCCCCAACCCTTACCCCCCCATTCTCGAAGCATTTCCAACTCTGAATATTTAAATATAAATTTTCAACATTTCTAATTTGTAAGATGAAAATTAATGATGACAAACAAAAAAATGTATGTCTGCGAATAATTAATGGAAATTAATTGATTTAAATTTGCCGCATTTTTTAAATCAGAGAAAAAAAAATAGTTTTTCATAGTAAAATGTTAAATAATTCGATTGCAAGGCATAGACGGAATTTTCCTTGAGGTTCTTTCATTCAAATGACACACGGGTATCAGAGATGGCGTTGATTTTAGTCAAAGTGAAATTTCCTAGCGGAATTTTCCGCAACTAAATCACAACAGTTTTGTTTGGCGCACGTTTCTAATAGATGGCGTTGCATGGAACTCTCCAAAAGTAATGCTTTTCAATTTTACTAACGATTTTCACTTGTTAAAACAAAAATCATGCAATGATTGGAAATTTAATTAATCAAAAAAAAAAAATAATCGAGCATCGAAACAATAAAATGATACAAACATTTATTGGTGGCAATAAATTTAAAAATCAGTAGGCTTAGGAAAAACAATTGATGGTAGCGTTTGAAATTGTTGTCAGCAACGTTTGTCTTTTATTTTCTTAGCATGCTATAGAGTAGTTAACAAAGCTTTATCTTTTTCCATGGATAACTTCGATTTATTTTTTCAATAATTGCGTAAGTTGCAATTTTTATAATTCAACTAAGTTGCAATTAGGTTTCCCGTAATATTCAAATTAGGGGGGGGAGACCACTTTTTAGTGCCACGTAATTTCTTAAGTTCTAAACAGATTTCAAAGGTTCTTTAAATAAATAAGACAAGGGAGCTTTAAGATTCTGTATTGTGTTGTTCTTTTGTTTGTTTTTTTTTTCAAAATAGAGGGGTGGAGGGAGCTATTATTTTTTTTTTTCTTATGTAAGATTTAAAGTCAAATTTTAAGGGATGAAACTTGAAAAATGTTACAATCTCATAATGATAGTAATTACCGGATGAAATCGAAGCAATCTATGGAAAGCTTTGAAAGCTTTTATACTTTAATTCCCGATATCTGCTGCGATTAAATCTCGTAAGAAAACTATCAATATGTCATGTCATTTTTTGTTTTGTTTTGATTGTTGCTTGCTGAACCGATTGTCTTTTGTTTTTATTTATACAAGCGACAATCAATCTTTTGTCTTGTTCTTTTTTTTTTTTTTGATTCATTCACACCATCAATCTCAATTAGGGAAATTTTCTTGATGGAATTTGAAAAAAAAAGAATAACAGAAAAAGAGAGCATCAATCATGTTTCTTTTGTTTCAACAATCAAAGCCAGAATCGTTTGGTTTTTTTTTTTTTTTTTTTTTTGGTTAGTTATTTATTTTATTGAACTATTAATGTTTCATTTCCAATATTGAAGCAATTAGTCGATCGATTCGTTTCGAAAATATGTTGGAGAATATCATAAATAAAATTGTTAAGGGTTATTATTTTGGGGGTGGTGGTGGGGTGGGGGTGTGTGTTAAGGGATTGTGTGACAAACGATAAAAGCTAGTGGAATTTTGAAAAGAGGTTCATATAACCGAAATGGGGATAATTAGTTTTTATTATATCCTCCCTCTGTATTATGCCTCTTAAATGGTGACAAGAGTGGCGAATAAATGGTGCGGGGGCGAGAAAGAGAGGGAAAGAGAGAGGTGGGCGATTTATATGTCCAATATTATATCTTTGCAATAAAATTTTTATTTAGAGTTTTACGAAAATCAAGAAGGCGTGAAATCGTGAATTTTATTAGAACTTTTTTTCTGTCTCTCTTTGATTTTTTCCATATTTTTTTTTTTTTTTTGGTAACATTAAGTTTCTGTTGAAAGTTGGAAAGATAAAAGATGGCTCTCTCATAAATTAAAAGCTTTTAATTATTTGTAATAGATGGCGACGTTTAGTGTTGCGCCGAAAGTCATTTATTTCCGTTTTTGTTTTGTTTTAATGGTTTTGCCAACAACTGAGCCTACTTTTCATTTACGTTAGTGTTCCAAAAAAAAAAAGAAAAAGTTGCACTTGGAAAACAATTGCGGAATGTTGTGTGGCACTAAAGTTTTTGTCATAGCCATTCATTTGTTAGTCTTGTTGAAACAATTGAAATAACACTAACAATTAGATACTAGGCTATGAATAGTAGGCCTTGTAAAATATTGCTTGATTCTATATTGCCAAATCTTTTATAACTATGGAAAGCGTTGTTCTAGTAGTTCAGTGCTGCTCAAACTGGGGTCCCTAGTGGGACCTAGAGCTTTTGCCAGGAAACCGCGAAATATTTCTGTAACAATAACTAATGGTACCTAAAGTACTGCTAAAATTTTTGGGGAAGGAGCCTTGTATTTTTATTTCCGATTTAGAGTGCTGTGGCATGAAATAGTTTAAGTACCACTGTTCGAATTGATCTTTTTCGAAAAAGTGTAAATTTCAATTTCAAATTAAAAAATTTCTCCACCTTCTTCCTTCCATAAAGAATACGTAGCAGCAGTTGTCAAACTTTTTGATCTCATGGATCACTAAATTCATAATTTAAAACCCCGCGAATCACTAATAGGATTTCTCAAGTGTTAGATATAATATAATAAGTGTATTCCTTGTTTTTTTTGCGGATTAGCGAAATTTTCTTGCGGACCATCATTTTGGCGACCGCTGTTTGTCCTCTTTGACCATTTCTGCCATATAGAGTAGGCTTTGGATTATATGTTTACATTTTATTAAATGAGGATTCGCCTTAATATTCGCGTTTTTTTATATATTATTATATTAAATTGTACTACCTACATAAATTGGACCACAATATATTCTATATATTGTACAAATAGTATAACTATTCAGTTAGCGAAAAAAATTTATTTGATTAAGGCCAAAAGTTTTAGGTTCACTTTTTGCTTTGAATATTTCTTTTTTTTTTTTTGTTACAGTACTATATTCTTATTGATGTTCAAATTTTTGTAGCTTTTATAAAAAAAAGAAAAGAAAATCTACAATGAGAAAAGATGCAAATGGGAAAATTCAATTCTTAGCTTTGTTAGCTTTTTTTTCCGTTTTTCGATTAAAAATATCAGACAAATGTCAATGTAGAATCGGTCGCAGATAAAACGAAAAAAAAAATGAACGTCGAAGAAAAAAGTTACACTTTTTCAGAAAAAAAAAGAAGAACCTTTAAAGCTTTTGCTAGATTTATCTTCAATTCCGATTTCAATCTTTAATTAAGTTTTTTTTTCTATTCTTTCAAATGTCAAAACAACCAAAAATTCCTGATATATCAAACAAAAGACATTATTTTTTTTTAATTCTTGCAAAAAAAATAAAAATGAATGTATTACGACTGTTTTTTTTTCTATTTCAATCAATGAAATCATTAATTGTCTAAAATCAATTGAATCAATGTTTTGCTTTTGTGCTTTCGTTGCTCTTTTGTTTAACAATGAAAAAAAAATAAATAATATCCATGGCTATCTAGATCAAGTGTTACACTTAATGTTTTTAAGACTATTTGAAATTTACTATTAAGAGAGATTTTTACTATTAAGAGAGAATTTACTATTAGAGTTTTGTTTTAGAGGATCTTAGATATCCTTCTTTTTTTTTTTAAACTCAACTTATTCGAAAAAAAAAATCGTGATTTTACTTGAAAGACTGAAAAAATAATTGACAACTAAAAACAATGTTAAATTTAAAAAAAAAAGAAGAAAAAACAATGTATTGCACTTAGATCACCAGTAAAGTCCATTTTGATGAAGTTTTAGAAAAAAAAGTTTCAAACAAAAATTGTCGGTTTTAGTGTGACCAGTTAATGTATGAAATTTAAACAAAATCCTTAGAGCCGTTTTTGAGATAATTGATTTTTTTAAAAAAAAAAAAAGAAGGTAATTTGATTGTCACGATTTTCATTTGTTTAAGAAAACATAATTTTAATGACGTTAAAAGTTTTAACGAAAATGTGACTTTTATCCATTAAATTCAACTTATTGTCGTTTGTTTTCAAGAAAAATAAGTTAAAAAAATTTCTTTTATTTAATCCAGCGGTTCCTAACCTTTTTCAGCCGCGGACCCCCAGAAAATCAAGCATAATGCCCCAAGGATCCCTGAGTGAAAAAAAAGGTGCAATTTTTGGACAATATTATATTTTAGTGTTCCTTCATTAAATTAAAAAACAAAATTTTTCAAATGGGACCGCGGACCCTCAAACATAGACCAGCGGACCCCCAGGGGTCCGCGGACCACTGGCTGGGAAACGATGATTTAATCAATTATTCAGTAGATATTGATTTGATAGGCAATTGTTTTTCCTTCTTCGTATATACTAAACAATTTAGTGGGATATGAGTTTATTAGACATTCTTTTGGTTTAAAAGCACCAAACAGTGTTTTGTTTGTTTTTTGTTTAGCAATTGTTGTTAAAAATGAAACAATTGACGTACAACTTGTGATGTGTGACGAAAATGTGACTTTCAACCATTAAATTCAACTTATTTTCATTTGTTTTCAAGAAAAATAAGTATTTTTTTTTAATTTAATCACTTATTCAGTAGATATTGATTTGATAGGCAATTGTTTTTACTATCTTATTTTGTTTATTAAGAAATTGCATTTAAAATTAAAATAAATTAATCAAATATTTGAACTTAACTTTTGAGTCTTGAAACTTAAAATAATGTTTTGATAGGCATTTGTTTTTCCTTCTTCGTATATTTCTAAAATCATAGATATTAAAATATTCAGTAGGACTTGAGTTTATTAGACATTCTTTTGGTTTAAAAGCTCCAAACAATGTTTTGTTTTTTGTTTGTTTTTTTTTTGGCAATTGTTAAAAATGAAACAATTGACGTACAACTTGTGATGTGTGACGAAAATGTGATTTTCAACCATTAAATTCAAGTCTTTTTCATTTGTTTTAAGAAAAATAAATAAAAAAAAATTTTTTATTTACTCACTTATTCAGTAGAAATTGATTTGATAGGCAATTGTTTTTACTATCTCATTTTGTTTATTAATAAATTGCATTTGAAATTAAAATAAATTATTCAAATATTTGAACCCAACCTTTGGGTTTTAAAGCTCTAAACAACGTTTTGATAGGCATTTGTTTTTCCTTCTTCGTTTGTTTCTAAAATCGTAAATACTAAACAATTTAGTGTGACTTGAGTTTATTAGACATTCTTTTGGTTTAAAAGCTCCAAACAAGGTTTTGTTTTTTATTTGTTTTTTTTTTTTTTTGGCAATTGTTGTTAAAAATGAAACAATTGACGTACGAATTGTGATGTGTTCGGGTCCGTGGACACTAAATCATTTAGGGAAATTGATGTGATTAGACAAAACGGAAGAGGAAACGGGGGAAAAGTGGGAAAAATGTCGGCCATGCGTGTGGTGTCTATCTGTCATGCAACCGTGCAGTGGAAATGTGAGCTTTTGCCAAAAGCTCCCGTTGAACTTTCTTTCCCGTATACACCACCTGCCAGTCGGAATCGGAATGTGGTCGCGCGCGTTTCACATCCCCATTCATCACGGAATACTACATTAAACTATAAATATACAGTACCTACTATTAAAGCACAAAAAAAAAAATGGGTGGAAAATTTTGAAAAAAAAAAAAATTTGGATTTTTTGCCGACTTTCTTGTTTTTTTTTCTTTTGTTTTTTTACAAAAATAAAGGTTATAAATTTCCATGAAGACACAGCCAACGGGGTGTGTGGAAATTATTCAAAAATTTTCACCTAAAACAACTGAGAATCACGTGACCTGGAAACAATATATATAAAATGAAAATTTAAATGCTGCGAAAACAAAATTTTACTTGAACACGCGGCGTTTTTCTTTTGTTTTACAAACGTTTGATATTTTCTCATATTAACCAAAAAAAAAAACAATTGCAAAAACAAAAGAGTTCCTTCTCTGTGCAGGAGGGGAGGAAAAATTAATTGGGAAACTCTCTCTCTAATGGTGATAGATAACAAATAAAAGATGTGCAATTTTTTTCCTAGCGACATTCTCTTGTTCGGTAAATATGTTTGTGCTATCGGAGTTGTGCAGCATCCACTTCCAGTCCTTCCCCAAGGATAAAGTATCGAAAAGAAAAAGGATAATAATAATAATAATAATAATAATAACCTCGTTATTGCTTACAACGTCGCCATAATGTTGTGCTATGTAAGTCATTCTTTTTTTTCTGCTATCTATAAATATATATATATATATATATATATAATACTTATATATTTGCCCTTTTATACTCTCATAATAATACATGTATAGTCCGTGTTTTGTTGTTCATTTTTTTTTTTTTAATATCAAACTTTAATAGTTGGCGTTGGAAAATTGAACCGCATTCCTATCGCATTCCCATCAATAGCCATCTTCGTCATTCTATCTTTGTTGTAACAAAAAAAAAGGACATCCACCTATATTTTTATCTTTTTCCGAAGCTTTATTATTAAATTTTTTTAAGGACAACAATGCCTCTTTCATTGCTTTACTTTTGTCGTATTTAATATCATTTTTTTCCTCCGAAAAAAAAAAAAAATCGCTAACGTTTTTAGCGGCGTCATTGTCGAAATTTTATTTTAAATTAAAATGTATTTTAATATTTTATTGCCAACGAGGTTGGGATTCGGAGGTGGGGAGTGGCGTCGTGAGGGGGGGGAGGGTGGTGGTGCAATAAAATAATTTATATTATTCGAATGAATGGGAAACAGTTGACGGTGACAGAGTTTTACGAGAGAACAAAAGGTGGTGCACGGACAATGGAGGTGTGACTGAAGGGATGAAAATTTCGGGGTACCAATTTGGTGCTGACAGAGTATACCAATTAAAACAAAAGTGAAAAGTTTAATTTATTGCCTATTATTATCAAACATAAAAAAATAAATTAATTAAATACTTCAGTTTTCCAAATTAAATTTGATCACATATTTGGAACGAAGTTGCGTGTATTTGATCAATTGGCCTTAGCACTTTTTTTTTTTTTATTCTAACTTCATTAATTATTTCCTCCATAAAACTGCCTATATCTACTGAAGATGTTTGTGATGTTTGTATTAAATGTTAGAGTAGGCTTAGGAAACCAATGGTTACTAGATTTTTTCCACTGTTAACATATGTCCTAAAATGCAACGATTGTCAAACTAATAGTTCTAGAAAAATACTCATTTTATTATATTTGACTATTAAAAATCCTTTTTAGTGGTCCGTGAGGTTAAAAAGTTTGACGACTGCTGTTAAAATGAATCCCTTCCGAACTACAACCACTGGAAGTTGTACCAAATTAAAATTCCATCAATTTGTGATCATAACTTTGAATCAATTTTTTTTTCTACCAAAAAAAGGATGTAAATCTTAATTAAACAAATAAATCGAAGGGGGAGGGGGGAGAGAGAAATCTGTACAATTTTCCAACCAAAAATTTTTAGTTCTCATTGAAAAAATCAGAGTTTAATTTATACAATCTAGAAGGCCATGAAAAGATTTTAAATTTTGTTTTATCAACAATCGATTGTTTGCAAGAATATCAAACAAAAAAAAATGAAGTCGCATGTATTTGATCAATTGATCTTAACACTTTTGTTCTTTTTTTTTTATTCTAACTTCTTTAATTATTACCTCTATAAAACTGCCTGTATCTATTGAAGCTGTTTGTGATGTTTATATTAAATGTTAAAGTAGGCTTAGGAAACCAATGATTACTAGATTTTTTTCCACTGTTAACATAAGTATGTCCTAAAATGCACCGTTCGCCTAATGGTCCGGGAGAAAATACTCATTTTAATATATTTGACTATCAGAAAACCCTTTTAGTGGTCCGTGAGGTTAAAAAGTTTGACGACTGCTGCTAAAATCCATTTCTTCCGAACTACAACCACTGGAGAAAGTTGCACCAAAGTTAAATTCCATCAATTTGTGATCATAACTTTGAATTAATTTTTTTTTATTTTTTGCTGCCAAACAATGACTACATTTTAATTAAATAAATAAATCGGCTGGAGGAGGGGAGGGGGGAAGAAAAATTTGTACAATTTTCCAACCAAAAATTGTTAGTTTTCATTGAGAAAATCAGAGTTTAATTAATACAATCTAGTAGGCCATGAAAAGATTTTAAATTTTGTTTCATCAACAATCGATTGTTTTCAAGAAAACCATGGCCAACTTGAGACAAGTAGAAGAAGTAGTAGAACGTTAATGGAGTGCGATATCCATATTATTTTTTTTTTAAATTTTTGAACTACCCTGAGTTTTACACCCTCTTCCATCCCCTAATATCATAATACTAGTAATTCATCGATTAAAAGTACAATTGTTTACGTAAAACTTAGCTGCCAATTCTTAATACTTATAGTGTTTTAGCTGTTTGTGATGTTTGTATTAGAATAGCCTTAGTAAAATTTTATAATCAAATTATTTTTTGGCACTATACTTGTATCATAAGTATCTATATAACGACTAAACTTTTATGATCGATGTTTTAAATTTGGATATAAAGATTTATCTGTGAGATAAAATTTTATCCGTTGGATAAGTCTAACGGATAATTTTTAATCTCTTACACAGCTATCTTAAGGATATAATCGGCTTTTAGTGTAATTTTTAAGATAAAAATCATTTTTTCCCCCGTAAATACAAATTCTAATTTTCCCTTCCCCCTCCCCAATTACTTTAATCACCAGAAATTCACCGAAGAAATTTCCCAATTCGCTTTAAATTTTCCTTTTCCGTTTTGGTTTTCACGCACGACCGATTCGAATTTCCCGCCGCCGCCGCGTCATGGAGTGAAATATCAAATCAAATTCAATTATTGCAACAATGAAAAAGAGAGAGAGAGAAAAAAAAAGAAAATCGAATATAACTTGACATTGTCTCGGATTTTATTTTCTAAAGAACAAGTGCAACAAAGATTGAGGAAAATTGATCAAGTGAACGTAAAAGGGTATTGAAATGGAATTTTAATAGGGGGACGAAAAATGGAACCAAACAAAAAATCTTAGCAGTCCCCTCCACCCCCCACCGATCTTAGTATTCGTATAAGATTGATTGGCTATTATCTCAAGAATTTTCCCTCATTTGTTTTTTTTTCTCTTATAAATATAATACATTTTAATTCACTTCCTTTTGTTTGTTTATATGAAATCTACGTAGATAAAATGTACCTACGCCATTTCCTTCGGTTTCCTGGTTCTCATTTCCGCTTCATAACGTCAAAAAGTTGTGGAAACAAGAAAGCAACGTTTTATTTATTATTTCTCTTTGACATTAAATGTGCATTGTATATATATAAGAAAATATATAAGAATTTATGGTATATATATATATATATATAAATATGGCTGTGCCTTCTTTTGTTTTAAAACGGTAGTCACTTGTTTTTCGCATTGTTGCAAACAAGTTGAAAATCGAGAAAATATTCAAGTTTCAAAGATCTATTCGGACTTTATATTTACTTGATTACAAAAAAAGTAGATATTAGCTAGTTCTGTTGTTTCAAACGATAGTCGCTTGTTTTTTAACAAAAAAGTTGAAAGTCGGAAAAATTCAAAGATATAAATTTGCATATCTGTATTTTCATCTGTATATAACATTTGACTGTCCAGATTTTCCTTTTTTATGAAATTTGTGCTTTTGCTTTAAGCTTCAACTCGAAAATGGCTCTAACGATTTTGATGAAATTTTGTGTTTGGGTACAGCTCATGGTTGTGCAGGTGCTACGAAAAAAAAATTTTTGAAAAAAAAAAATGGGGTATAGCATGGTATACATATACATTAAAATAGCGGTTTTTGTCGTCGAATTATTTTTTTTTTCCACTAATTTTATCTTAAGGACTACTGCAGTTTATCAAAAAAAAAAAAAAAAAAAAAATGCTCCCGAAAAAATATTAACTTTATGTATAGAACATATACCGACAAAAACTTTAAATAATTATTAATTAAATTTTGTATTTTAGTTGTAGATATCTAGTTAGTCGTGAAAAATGTTTATATTTTAGTCGTCTTTAGTGTTTTTTTTTATGTTGGTACAATTGTTTACAAGAAATCCATGGCCAACTACCAAGACAGTATTATAGCAATATTAAGCTAACAAAAATCAGTGGGCTATGATTATGGATTATTATCCTTACGGTTTCCTATTTGTTTAAATAATAATATTTTTAATGCTTAGAAAAAAGCAAAAATCGCCTCCTCCTCCCCCTTGGTTAAGTACGATTGGTCTAGTTAGTAATATTTTTTCCAAGTACCAGTACTTTTGAAAACAAATATTTACAAGGGAAAAATAATGTTTTAGTATCAGGAATTCACGTTTAGTGTATAATATGTAAATTGACTTTGGAATCACTCTTTTTCACTCCCCCTCTCTCTGTAAATACAGGATAAAAAAATCAAGTTATCCGTGATGTTTTTTTTTTTATTTAATCATAGCCAACTATAACGAAGGCAAAATTGGCATTTTTCCTCCCCTGGATTATTTCATATTGGTTTATTGTTCTAATTTAAAAAAAAATATTTATAATCAAAGCCGCCTAATCCATCATCTGGCCGTTGAAGTTGCCATTTCAAAAGTAATATAAGGGGTACCCTATAAAAGGGTACCTTTTCCATCCATGAGTTCAAAAATTTGGTTATTGTCCTTCCAAATGCCATCTTATACTTACTACTTGGTACGTTTTACACCGAAGAGGAACGAAAAAACGATAACAACTTTATTGGGGACCACTGATTTAAATCATTAGCTACTAAGATTTAAATGATTTTTTTTAAACTATCACGGGCATCTACTAGTATAGTAAGAATAGAAAAATTAAAAAAAAAAAATGAAAAATTTCTCTTCTTTTCAATTTTATTCCTTTATTGTATCATCAAACAATTGACTGCTATACGAATGTAATAGTGTTACAAAACAAAAACGAAGCGCCACATATTGAGCGATGTGGTACCGAATCAGCGACAAATTTGCATTACTAGATTGTTTTTTTTTTTTAATATTATTTGTTCTCTATAGTTTTTTGTTTTAATTAACAATTGTACACTGTCTTTTGTTGTTTTATTTGTCCAATAAAATCCGGGCGACCAAATATAAAAAAAAAAGAAAAACGCAATCGTGAATCGGATAAAATATATTAGAGTAGTAGGTGGGCTGTGGAAAAAATTGTCTTTTTTCTGGTTCCTGCGGGAATTCACTTCCTTTGTTTTGTTTTATTTCAGAATGAAAATGTCACCAAAAAAAAAACAGTTGAAAATTAAAATGAATATTTGATTGTTTTTTTTTTTTCTGTAGTGTTAAATTTTTGTTTTGGATTAAAGTTGGCTATGTATTAATGGAGGTACTAAGATCTAGTGCACTGATTTTCAATCTTTAACGAGAAATAGTTTCCCCCCCCCTTAATATTCAAGTTATTTAAATGAAATCGTAAATGTTTTTTATTTTTGTTAATTTAACCTCAAAATTTCATAAGGTCTTAATATCTAATATACTCTTTAGATGGAAGCATTCCATTAGGATTCTAGGAAAGCTCAAGGCTTTAATTAGGGCAGTTTCTCATAAGCTTTTCGGTTTTGATTTGATCGTTGCCAACTAATTCGAAACTTTCTACATCTCTCTCTCACTCTCTCTGTCTTACATTCGAATATGCATATCTCTCTCTCTGTCACTCTTGGTTGCTATCTGCGGTATGCAAATGGGAGGGGGGGGGCAATGCAATAGTCATACTAATTGGCTCGAATGTTTTCGATTCGCTGGTGTGAGGAGACTATGCGATAATTAAATTAGCACGCCAGGCAAAATATTATGGCAAATTATGATTTTATGCAAATTGACGAAGTCGAAAGTATGCCGAAACGTATGCTAAAACGGAGAAATTCCTCCCCCACCCCCTATGTGTGAAAATCGTATGATTTGGAATGGAATGTTCTCAGTAGGCTTTGGAAAAGCCACTTACGTGGCCAACTTGGATGATATGAAAAAAATGAAGGTTGACATAAGAAATAATTGACATACGACAATATAGTAGCAAACATCAAAGTTTATAGTTGAATTTTATTGCTCATCTCATTAAATTTTCTAAAAAAGAAAATAGAAAAAGAAAAACTGGTATTTTTTAAGGGATGATATGTTTTTTACTCAACCACTAGTGACTTTTTTACCGCATTACAACTATCACGTGTCCATAGAACGAAATATACACCAACATAATTTTTTTTTCTTCCTCCCATTTTCCTATTCCTGTTTTTCCAGTGAAATATGTCTGGAAAAACTTCAACTTTCTGCCACCCCCACCCCGCCCACCTCACCCCCTTTACTCTCAACCCCACTTTTCGCATTCAAGTCTCATTCTAGCCTAACTCAATCCCATCCTTTTTACGATTTCGACTTTTTTTTTTTTTTTCATAGCCAACCTTTAGATATAGTACTTTCCTTCTGCTCTACATGTAGTATACATAAAATTTTTGCTAATTCCCTATGCCTCCTCTCTATATATATATACCTACATTCCCTACCCCTCAGTCACACCGCGCCTGCTTAGATCCCATCTCGCCCGATCTTAGTACTCTATACCTACGTTCCATTCGAGGGATAAAATAAATAAATAATGCAAAACTTTTTCCAAATTTAATTTTCCTAATTGCCTCATCCTAGAAGAAGAATAATTTATATAAATTTAAGGGTTGTTGGCAGAGGGTGAGTTTTGGACGGCGACTATAATTAGTTTTTTTTTTTTTTTCAATTGTTTTTTACATTGCTTTTTTGTTTTAATTGTTAACTAGGATCATTAAAAACAAATGAAAGTCACTTTAGTGAATGTTTTTTGTTTTGTTAAATAGTGATTTTACTTTTAGAGATGAAACTTAACCATTTTCAATGTATTTATTTAATTTTTATTTTTTTATCACCCTTATGTCCTCTCAAAGGGAGGGGATGGGGTAGAAAAGCGTTTTTTTTTTTTTTTTTGGAAAATGAGCCAATTTTTGTTAATTGTACTAATACAGTTAAAACTATGTAAACTTAATTTATTGTTGGTACATCCCGGATGGGGGGGGAGGGCAGGGGGCAAAAAATCATGGCTACGCTCTTTGTACTTTACGTCTCTCTTTTACTTATCTCTCTCTAATTTTTACGTAACTTCTGTGAAAATTTTTCCATTTTTTTTTTATTTTCTCTGGTTTTAAAAGTACCAAGATCTTTGGCGACTCTAGGGTTAGTAAAAATTCGTAAATCAAGAAATATCGAATAAATGCTCGATACAAGATTCCAACTCAACATCATCTTAACCACTCAGCCACTAGTAGGCTTTTCATTTGTTTTTATTTGTAAGCAATTGTTTTAACTTTCTCCGATCGTCTTCTTTTTTTTTTGTCAACCATTCTTTTGAAATTTTCATCTCTCACATTAAACTATTTCGAATTGTTTGAGAAAGGGAGGGCCAGGGAGGATAACAAAAAGTTTTCGACTAAAAAACAATTGAATATCGATATTGGTTTCAAAACAATTGAACAACGATGAAAACAAAAATCGAAAGACAAGTGAATGTTGTGTATCAATGTGCAACTAATTGCAATCAAAATAATGCGCAACACTCTGTTCCATTTAATTGCATTCAATCGCTTTTAATTACAATTTCCTCCCCCTATCCCACCCCCATTTACCTACCCCACTTTCAAAATGACCGATTGATATTGATTATTGGCCGCTTAAATTTCTATCAAAAAAAAAAAAAAGGAAAAAAATAGTTACCCCATAAATGTCATTGACTTGTCACTTGTCAATATTGTCAATTGTTTTTATCGCGAGTGTTTTTTTTTAATTGTTGCCACTGTGATTTAATTAGTGATGGGATCGGAAGTGATAAAATTGATTGATTAGTGATTACGGAAAATTAATTGATTATAGTCAAAGCCTTTTTGATATAATCGGTTGGTAACTTTATCGTAGGGGTGGGGGTTATAGGGGGTGGAATTTACCTGTTACTAGAGATAATTATTATTAGGGATGAAATAATGAGATTACCAGTGTAATAGTTTGGTGAGATATTCGATATGATACCAATTTCTCAGATTGATTAGTGTTCGTCCATCTCTCTTTCTCCCTCTCTCCATCCTTTTCTCACTCATTTCCAATTAGGTAATTCAATTTTGCGGCTTAATCAAGATATCGCTGACTTGCGACAACACCGCCTACTTAATAATATAGAAGAAAACAAAACGGAATTGAAATAATAAATAAGACAAATGAACGGCGAGATTACAACATCAATATGTGGTATTAGTAGTGACATCAATAATATTTTTTTGTTTTTTTTTTTTTTTTTTTTGCTACAAAACGATTTTTATATCCCACACGATTGTAATTCGATCGTGGGGATGAAAATCTCTCAAGGATATTATTTTAGTCGACGAGGACATTTAACGTGTTGTGGTTATAGGGGATTAGAGGGATGAATGGGGACAAAAAAATCGGTATAGCCTGCATTCCATAGCCAACTTGTAATTTTGCGGTAGACATAATGGGGATGTTATAGCCACGTTAATGGTCACATTTAGCGATAAATATGAGAGGGCGTTCGACGAAAAGTCGCAATTTTTTCCTCTCAACCCTCACCTCACCCGACCCCACCCCACCCCACCACCCCGTTTGTTTTGTCTTTCTCACCGAAATTCGGAGGGTTTTCTTTTCGTCTCACTTTTGGGGTTTAGTGTCCAGAACTCCAGAAGAAATGGTCTGTGCAAACAAAAGAGAGACGTGATAACAATTGAGATTTGGTTGTTTTGAAACAAAAAACGATCGGTCGATCGTTTTTTTTTTTTGTTTTGTTCTGGAGATAGATAAGAAAGCTCGGGGAAAATGTCACCTTATGGTTTGCAAGATGGAAAATTTTGTTTATGGTTATGTTTGTTGTGGATTTTTTCATTGGTCGAGAAGACTTGATTTTGTTTTTTCAATAATGTCTTAGAAACAATGAAATTAAAATAAAAGCTTAGTAAGCTTTTGAATACTTTATTGTCGGTTGATTTTTTCACCCTCCAAAAAAAAAAAATGAATGTCGTCCAAGATATGGACGTCGAGTTTATTTTTGCTTCGTTTTTGTTTTGTTTTTCCCACTGGTTTTTGTTGTCTTATTGCTGAAGATCTAATTTAAATTCGAACAAATTTTTAGTGAATTTTATAAAATTTCTTTAGACTTTAAATCAGTGGTTCTCAACCTTCGTAGAGATATTAACCTCCACCATTTCTATATGCGCATTCACCAAACCGGTTTCCAATTGGAAAAATATTTTTTTTTTCAAATTTAAAATTCGCCAAACCCGCAAGACTGACTCACTGAACCTTTGGAGTTCGATTGATTCCAGTTTAACGTTCAATGCTTCAGATGATACTTAACTTTTGTTTAATACATCTCAATTGTTTTGAAATAAAAACAAAAAAAACAAGGAAAACAATTGAACATCGAACGAAGTTAATTTCTTTCACAAAAAGTAAACGCTAATTGGTGGACTGCTCAACGTCTTAGAATCTTGGATTAGACATTTTGTAGTTCTATTGTCGTCTTATAACTGCCAAACTTTCAAGCGACTCTAGGGTCAATAAAATATCGTAAATTGCCAGTTTTGAAGCGGCCATCTTGACAACTGAGCCATTAGTAGGCTTCGATTAAGTATATGACATATGTACTTATAAGTCACAGTCTCATTGTCAATGATTTAATTTTTTTTTTTTTTTGGTACAAAAACAAATGAAAAATATCAATGATAGACTTGGACTTAATAGTTAATATCCAAAGTTGTAAGACTTTTTAGGTTATTTGTTTTGTTTACAAGATACCCAATGGGAAAATCTAATGAAACTAATGAAGTGTTCATTTGTTTCAGTTTTGTTTAGAACCTTGATGTTTAATTGTTTTAAGTGATAGCTTTTGAAATCAAAGTTATTCTTTAATTTACCATAAAATTTGTTAATTTAATCCTTCGGGGGATTGACAAAGGGTGGGGAGGGGTTGCAGTTTGGGGCAAAAAGAACTTATGAGGAATTGATTTTCTTTTGTCTTTTAATTAGATTTTTTAATCATCAGCATTATTTTAGAATAGAAATAGTGATGGTATGTGTGCCACGCAGGTGAAGTCGAGGGTTTGCAAAAGTTTCTTTCGGCATCTACATATATATTTTCTAATTGTTTCGAAATAAGATTTTCTCGAGGGGAAAATATGGGACGAGGCCTACTTGGATTGAAATTGACCTAAATAATTCGAGTTGTTTTGTTTTTTTCCTGCATCAACTGTTTTTCATTTGCTTCTTTATTATATGCACTCGAAAAAAAAAAAAGAAAAAAAAATCTCCTTCATTGAAACTTTTCTCATAATCAAGTGGTTAACAAATGCCGTTAAAACAGAAAACGATGTTGTTGGCAAAAAACAAAATCATCACGAAGGCTTTGAAAAGATAACGACGACACGCAAACGGGGTGAGAACAAATACAGCTGAGAGGGATAAAAATGAAAAAGATTTTTTTTTGTTTTTTTTTTCTCTCCCCTCCCCCCACTTCAAGCACTTACCACTTATATACTATTATGAGGGACGAAAGAAGTGGGACATGAAAGAGAGAGAGATAAAAACAGAAGAAAGTCAAAAAGAATTGACGCGGCAATGACGAAAAATTTGCAATGGTACACAAGAAATTTGAAACGGTATGGAGGAGCGAGGAGGGGGGGGGGTGACGACGAGGGTAGTAATATGAGATTCTTTTGTTTTAAAGAGGACATTCTCTTTGATATGACGCAAAGCTGAAAATTTGAATGGGTTGAAAAAACAAAAAACAAAACTGAGATTTTTATGAGAGGAATGGATGAAGATGGGGTGGGGGGGAGATGAAAGATGTAAATGAAAATTAAATGAGACTCAATTAATACTTGAAAATTTTGTAGCCAAAAAAAAATATTATCTATATGGTAGAAAACGATAAAGGGTGAGGGATGGGGGTGGGGGAGGGGGTAGAACAAAAAATTTATAATGGAACTTAATTTTTGATAGAGTCCTAGAATTAATTGAATTAAATTGAAGACTATTGATTTATAAAGATTTAAAGACGAAATTTTTATAGTCATTTGTTTGTACTTTGTTTAAAAAAATATGAACATCGAAAAATAAAACAATGCCTTATATATAGGTATAAAGGTATTATTATAGTAGGCGCTGACATTGCCAAGAAGTTTTCCAAAGCTGTCTTGACTTATTCACATTCAGACTGTTGACTCGGTGCGTATTATCCTTGATAAATTAATTTAATTAATTTTATATGGCAGCCATAACGAAATATTGTGCCAAAGTTTTCCCGAAACTTTTTCACGAAAGAAATTAAATTCATCCTGAAATTGAAATGTTACCTCTCCCATCCACTCTTCCCCCTTCCTACTTCCGCCCATCCCATCATATCATATTTTCAGTAAAACATGATTTTTTTGATGTACCCTACAGTAAAACCCCTGTTGTAACGAGCATTCGTTATAGGCGAACAAGTAGTTCAAAATGGCCGACATTAGTTTCAATTGAGGAATCAAAATACTTTTTGACCCAACAGATGAATGCTTATATTTTTTTTTTGGTTTTCGAAAATTGGCCTACTATTGGCCTAATGGCCTGCTATTCTTTTAAAAGAAAACAAATGAAGGATATGTACTAGTAAGTCAGCTCAGGGTCCCTGTTTATATATCATTTAATAAAAAAGTGTCAAATCTAGATATCTGTGAAATCTATAAGGTAAAGATAATGATTTTTGGAGTTCACGGCCTACTAATAGCACATATTTCATAAAACAATAGACAAACGTATGCAACCAAAGACTGAGAACAAAGATTGTATCCAAACACATTATCAAATTTCAAACTTAATTGTTGTCATTTGTTACAACTGTCATTTCAATTTCATTCAAATGTGTGTTAGAGTTGGCTATGAATATTTCACGGGTAGTTATAAGGATTTGTTTTTATTGTTGGATATTTTTAATTTACCTTTTTTTTTTACTTTTCAGGCTCTATTGCAAGCGCATGACGTTGTGGCGCACGAGGTGTACGGGGAGGACGCGATGCGTGTGACGCCGCCGCCACTGCTGCCCTATTTGAATGGCGGCGATGATTTGGACGCCGCCAATGGCGAAATTGAAATGGAAAATGTCACCCGCGTGCGGCTTGTGCAATTCCAAAAAAACACCGACGAGCCAATGGTAAGCAATTGGCTTTTTTTTTTGAATTGGTATTTATCGTCGCTTTAATGGTCTCTAGCGACTCTAGGGTTCATAAAAATCTGTCTTCGGGAAATATCGAAAATTTGCTCGAATCGAGGCTCAAATCTAATACCTGCCAGTTTTAGAGTGGCCACCTTGATCACTCAGCCATCAGTAGGCAAAAGTAATGTTTTATTGATGTAAAAAATGATAAAAATTGAGTCATAAAATTCATTTGACTATGGAAAAAAGTTGAACTTCAAAAGTTCAGCTTAATTTTGGGCAATTAGAATTTGGTATTCATATTCCATTGCTTTCGTATAAAAAAAAATCCACAAGTATTCTTATGTG
Organism: Sisyra terminalis; assembly: GCA_958496175.1. NCBI lineage: Eukaryota > Metazoa > Arthropoda > Insecta > Neuroptera > Sisyridae > Sisyra > Sisyra terminalis. The sequence continues at coordinate 60,659,737 of OY292276.1, forward strand.
GTTTCCCATGTGAATTCCTGTATAGTTTTTTACTAGATTTCCTATGGTGGTTCCCATGTGAATTTCTATGTGGATTCTTAAGTGAATTCCTATATGAATTCTTATGTGGATTCTTATAAAATATTCCATATTCTTATGGATTCCTATATTTTGTAAAAGACATTTTTTAGGTACAAAACGACAATGTCTTTTGCAACAGTAAATCGTTTAATTAACATTGGAGGATAAATTTAATTTTAAATTCCATAACAATATATTATAAAAAATGATGAAAATTGGGTCATAAAATTCAATTGACTATGGAAAAAAGTTGCACTCCAAAAGTTCAGCTCACTTTTGGACAATTAGAATTTAGTATTCATATTCCATTGCTTTCGTATAAAAAAAAAAATCAAAAAAATCCACAAGTATTCTTATGTGGTTTCCCATGTGAATTCCTGTATAGTTTCTTACTAGATTTCCTATGGTGGTTCCCATGTGAATTTCTATTTGGTTTCCCATATGGATTTCCGTGTGGATTCTTAAGTGAATTCCCATATGAATTTTTATGTGGATTTTTATAAAATATTCCATATTCTTATGGATTCCTATATTTTGTAAAAGAAAATATATCTTTGAGGTACAAAACGACAACACCTTTTGCAACGTTAAATCGTTTAATTAACACTGGAGGACAAATTTAATTTTCAATCCCGTAACAATATATTATGACAACAATTAACTCACAAAATAGCTAGAATTGATTTTTGGGAAGCTATTTATAATGCTGTCGAATAAATTTTTATGGAAAAATACTGTAAAAATCTAGGTGGAATATTATTCGATATTCTCATGTGGATTCCCACATGAGAATTCAAATTATTCTCATGTGAATTTAAAATTTCTAAGGAAACCACATGAGAATATCGAATAATATTCCACATGGATTTTTACAGTTTTTTTCCACAAAAATGTATATGGCAGCATTGTAAATTGCTTCCCAGAAATTATTTCTAGTAATTTTCTAAGTAATATATTGCCTTATATTTTGTTACGGTCTTACAGTGTAAATTTTTGCACTTCAAAACATTTTTAAAACAATGAGAAGTATATAAAAAATACAATTTCCATCGTCAATGTTTCCTTTGACAAAGTCCAACTATATGCAAGTTTATGGCATCGATCGAAAAAATTATTTCCTTTATGACAAATTTATATCCTATGTGAATCCACATAAATCCATGCTTTCCTATGTGATTTCCTACATAAATCCACCTAAGTCTATCCTTTCTCATGTGGTTTCCACCGTAAATCCATATGGATTTATGTGGATTTTTTTTGACAGGGTTGCTTTACGATTGTGTCATACTCACTTGCGCGAGCTAATAATTTAATAATTTAAAAAAAAAAATATCATCTTAATATTTTCTTTGCCTTATAATATCAATTACTTAATTTAATATTTTCACGTACTCGTTACGTTTCAAGCAGTCGTAAACTCGCAAAAGTTCGTCACAAGTGGATGAAAGCTCTCTCTGAATTGAAAATGGAAAAATCAACGAAACAAAAAAACATCGACTTGATGAAAGCGAGATAATTTCAACATGGAATGAATTAAATGCGGGGGAATAGATTGTAATATACATATAGTTTGGTTTCAATGTTCTCGCTGGGGAAGGGGTGGGGGTGGAGGTAGGTGGGGAGGGGGCATAAGGATGGGGTGCCAAGGGGGGGATGTGAAGACGACGTTGTTAAAATTTATAAGAGGTTTTACATTGTGACGTTAATTGCTCAACATCTGCATCAGTTTCGTGGAAAGAGTTACGAACACGAGAAGTTAGGTTATGATGAGGTAGTGGTGGGGGTGGACGGGGAGGGGGATGGAGGGAAATAAAAAGGACGATGGTGGAATGAAAGGAGTGTATAGTTGGTGGTAGTTTGAAAAGATTTGCATCAAAACGATGATGAAAATTAAGCAAAAAAATTCTACAGACTAAGTAGAAAAAAAAATGAAGAGCGAAAGAATTGAAAGTAATTATAAGTATTAAGATTTTGTTTGAGAATTTCAAAGGGGGGAGGGGGGATAGAAGCAAAAAAATTGGGAAAATCGCCAATGTAAAATATTAATTCTACACAAATTGAGTTCATTTGTTTGATTGTCGAAAACAAAAAGCGGTCGAAATAAAGAGTAATTGTTGAAAATTTTCATTTTTTTTTTTTTTTTTTTTTTTTTTGGTAATAGTCTTTGTTTCTTTTTGCAGGGCATTACGTTGAAAATGAACGAGGACGGGAAGTGTATCGTGGCACGTATCATGCACGGCGGGATGATTCACCGACAAGCCACCCTCCACGTGGGGGATGAAATTCGCGAAATCAACGGCATTCCCGTCATCAATCAGTCCGTGAATGCGCTACAAAAAATTCTCGTAAGTTAAAAAACGACTCCAAACGTTGGCGTTGACACTTGGGGATCTCTAGGGGGGGGGGGGGGGTAGAAGATTAGGGAGTGGGGGGTGAACAGGAAGTTGAACCTTTTCTATTCAATTGTTAACGTTGTATTTAATAATTAATAATGTTCTTGGGCACTTGGACTCCAAAAATAAGATGTTAAATTTTCAAATCATCTCAACGTTTCGTTGGTATTTATTTCCAACTTCTTCAGGCCAACTAAAACATAAGAACAATGCATGTTGTTCAAAGTTTTAAATTACACACACATAAATTAATTTTCGCTGAACTAATTATTGTATTTAATTTCAGAGAGAAGCTCGCGGTTCTGTCACTTTCAAAATTGTGCCATCATATCGTAGTGCGCCGCCACCATGCGAGGTATGGTACTAAACTTCATTTGTTTCGACATATTTCTCTTTTGTTTTTTTGTCGAAATCAACTCATTATGTATCATCATTTGTTTAAGTTTTTTTTTTTTTTTTGGGGTTAAATAACATTTTTTTGTCAAAATTCGATCAAAGAGAGCTTTGATGAAAAGGCATTGAAACATTCGCTTGTTTTCTCTGTTTAGACTGTTCAGATTTTTGTGACTTGCGTGCATTTTTGTTTCATGTTTAGTTTTAAGATAGTTCATTGTTTTTCGTTTTGTTTTGTTTTTTTGTTTGATGTTCTTTTGTTTTAACAAAATCACACCAGATTTTTTTTTTTCGTTTTTCTTTTGTGTTTTACATAGTATTTTTTTTTTCAAAGTTTAATTTTCCTAATGGGGAACTTGGTGACTTGGACTTGAAATCTTAATAAAGTTATATATCTCAGTCAATTCGTTGTGTCAGTTACTTAAGGATGGTTAAGAAGTTACTTAAGAAAATTTAGGAAAATATTCCTTATTCAATGCTCAAGCATCAGTGAAAAATTTACTATAATGCGATTCACTAAATGGTTCAAATGATTAATATAGTGGTCGTATAGGCAACCCGAGTTACCTATAATGTAAGCGTATTGCCTATCCATTATCAAATGCAAAGCACTCGTCCTACTTGGAGGTAATTTGATTATCAAAAGGGTTAAGGTAATTAAATACATATAAATGTATGTCAGAATGCTACTAGAAAACTAAAAATTTAGGGGAATGTTCCTTATTTAATGTTTAAGCATCTGTGAAAATTTTAAAGCGATTCACTTAGTCGTTAAAAAAATATTGCAATTTAAAAATACTATAATTTTACATGTAATCTTATGGAGATTCGGTGCTCGAAAAGACTAAATTTATTTTTATAAGCAAAAAAATGCTACGAGGCATCCAAAACTTTCAAAATATATAGCTCAAACTTTAGGGAACTAAATTTGCATAATTTTATTTAAATTCACTACATGGTTTTTAAGAAATAAATAAAAGACAAACCGAAAATGTGGTTTTTATTTGATAAATTTATAAGTGTATACGAAAGTGTGGTACCACTGTTGTCAGGCTTGCGATGTTAAGTTGTCTTAAGTATAATAACGTATCTTTATTGTAACTTTTGCTCTGATTATAGAAAAAATAATGAAAAAAGTTCATCACGTAAAGTTTTGTTCCAAATTACAATTGAAAAGTAGTTTTTTTAGCCAAAATTGGGGACCCAAATTGTACCAATTTTTCCGTATTGAAAATGGTAATACCAGACTTCTCACTACTGGCGCTGGTGTCGTTTTATCTTTCGTTGGTAAGATAAACAAACCGATACGAAATTTATAGGAAAAGTGAAATATCATCAATTATTTTTGTTATCTCGCTTTTACATATCGCTAAACTTCGTATCGGTTCATTTCTTCTACCAACGGAAAATAAAACGACACCAGCGCTAGTAGTGAGAGGCCCGGTACTACCATTTTCGATACAGAAAAAATGGTTCACTTCGGGCCCTTGGCTTATAAATATTAGACTGGGCCAAAAAATTAGACTATTTTTTTTTTTTTTGGAAAAGTATATCGAAAATATTGTTCAATTTGTCAAAAAAAAAATACCGGGAAGGTTTGAGCCCTTAATATTATTATTAAGAGATCTATTATCTTTAATTTCATTTTTTATTTGTGCTTTGATTTTTGCGTCAATGCTGTCAAACTATCAAGGTAAAAAAATTATCTGCCCATATATTTATAGAAAATTAAATTCCCTACAAAAAAGGTCTCTTTGAAAATTTTTGTCAGACACGCCTTTTCCAAATAATCAAGCTTCAGACATTGATATAGGTTTTAGATTTTTCTTGTTTATTTTGGAATTTTGTAACTAACGAACAAATAAATAAATAAAAATGAATAATATAGATTCTTGAAGAGAATTTAATGCTCTACAAAAAAGGTGTTTTTACATAAAATCGTTTTTTCAAAAGTTATTCACAATTAAACTTTTTAAAGTTTTTTTCATTCAGTTGGACAAATTAATATTTTACATGATCGAAAATTATCATTTTATTAATCTTATCGTTTGAAATATTTAAATTTCATAATATATCCTAACCTATTCTCGATTTACAGCTATTTTTTACACGAAAACCTAGATTTACTGTGTTAAAATAATTAAATTTTTCCTTCAACTTTAATTGTGAATAACTTTTGAAAAAGTTATTATATGTAAAAACGTTAAGAGTCCTTTTTTGTAGAGCATTAAATTCCCTTCAAGAATCTATATTGATCATTTCTATATAGTTATTTGTTCGTTTGTTACAAAATTCCAAAAACAAAGAAGATAATTCTAAAAATTATACCAATGTCTGAAGCTTGATTATTCGGAAACGGCGTGTCTAGCAAAAATTTTCCAAGAGACCTTTTTTGTAGGGAATTTAATTTTCTATAAATATATGTGTAGATCATTTTTTTTACTTTGATAGTTTCGACAGAATTGACGCAAAAGTAAAGCCACAAATAAAAAATCAAAATTAAAGATGCTTGACCTCTTAATATTAATATTAAGGGCCCAAACCTATTCTATATTTATTTTTTTGTCACCTTGAACACTATTTTCGATATATTTTTCAAAAAAAAAAAATGGTCGATTTTTTGGGCCTACTCTAATAAATATTACCCATTATTGATAACAATGTATAATATAATATCTATGTTTGATCAATTTTAATGTGACAAATTTGTCGTGTTACTTAACATATTTGTTCCATGGAATTAAGGAAAAAAAATTTTTCTCTTCGATCACTAAATCCTTAATTCTATGATCAAAGTCGCCGTATAATGTGGGGGGAAACAAATGGAATGAAATATTATCCCCATCCCCTTTTGGACTCACGTCAGTGACCTTAATTATTCTTTGTTTATTTTTTTTTTGCATCACTGTTTGAATCATTCGTTTGTTTTTTTTTCTCATCACAATCACTTGTTTGTGTTCATGCATGTGATTTTTTTCCAAAAAAAAAAAAAAGTGTAAAAATTTGTAGATCCTCGATTCCCTTGTAATATTTATGTGATTTCTGTTTGATCTAGTTGTTCAGGATTAGACCACTACCAGTATTAGTAAGTACTATAAAAAAAAAAAAAAAAAAATGACAATCGACAAAACAAAAATTGTTAGATGAAGCATTTTCAATTGTTTATTATTTTATATGTAGATGGATTATAAATCTGGTGTGATTTTTTTTTTTAATTTCGCTTCTTTCATTCTCGCTCTGTGTTGCCTTATTTGCATGCCGTTAGCATTTTGTTTTAAGCATGTCTGCGTCTGAGTGAGTGAGCTTTGGCAGGAGCTTTTCGTTTCATTTTTGTTTTTTGTTTTTTTTTGTAAGAGGATTTCGACTTAATTTAATTCCAAAGAGCTTTTTTGGAGAACTGACACACATGTTAAAGACACACACACACATACATACAATCTCGCATGAATTATGAGCTTAAGCTTTGACTTTCTATCTCTGTCCCGCTAGTTGACGTTTAATTTGGACTTTTACAAAAAGCTCACTTACTTCTTGTCTCTTATTAGAGTCCCTCTCTCTCTTATTAGTCTGACATATTTTAATCCTTATGTGTCACTGCTACAAACAAAAGACGGTAGTAGTATAATAATCCAGGTGGATGATTTTAGGAATGAAAATTTCTGGATATATTTATGTACGACGTTTCTTTTTTTTTTTTTTTTTTTTTTAATTTTTATCTTGCGCACAAATTGGTTTATTTAAAGTAGATACAGTGGCAAATATATGGCTTTTTCGTTATTCATTTTTTATTAAAAACAAAATTTGTTTATCTTTCTTTCTTTTTTTGTTGGCTTACCAAATCACTATGTCTATCTCTCTCTCTCTCTGCTACTAATAACATAAATTTGTAGAGGAAAAGCTTTGAGCTTTAAAAAAACTAATATATTTTCTTTATGGCTCTCTTCAAACGTTGCGATGCTGTTTTTTTTTTGTTTAATAGAGGGATTAATTTTTTAATTTTCATAATTATTGTTTTTTTTTTTTTCGTTTTAGATTTTCGTTCGAGCGTTGTTCGACTATGATCCTCTGGAGGATGAATTGATTCCATGTGCTCAAGCGGGAATCGCATTTAAAACTGGTGATATTTTACAAGTGAGTTCATTTGTCTTGTCTTGTTTTGTTTTTTCGTAGTTCTTTTGTTTTTATGTTCTTATGTTTTTTTTTCTTTTGTTTATATAGATAATTAGCAAAGACGATCATCATTGGTGGCAAGCTAGAAAGGACAATGCCGCAGGTTCGGCCGGACTTATCCCCTCGCCCGAATTACAGGAATGGCGGATCGCTTGTATGGCAATGGAGAAGGCCAAACATGAACAAGGTAAGCACACTTTATGGCGCTCTTTGTCTTATGTATACATTCATACCTGATTTTCTTTATTTCTTTCTTTTTTTTTTGAAATCCTAACATTTCATTTCTATTTTTATATGAAAAAAAAGAAGATCTAAATAAAATAAATGAATCTAAATCTTTCTAGATGTCGCATTTGCATTTGAATGATTTATATGAGTGATTCAAAAGTCAGTGAACATATTTTCCACAGCATTCTATTTTGATAAGCACCCCACCTCGAAATACTATAGTCATTTGAAAAATACAAAAATTTGAAACAAAAGTTTGAAACAAAAAAAGTTTCGAAAAATTTTAAATTCTCTTACACTAATATTTCGTTTCAAGCAAAATATAAAAAAAAAATAGTTTTAGGGGGGCGGAACATGTAGGTCTAAAAATGATCTTCAAATGTTTGGTTTTCATCAAGATCTAGTGGACCGTGAAACAATGAGTCGTTTTTAATTTAAAGAGCATTATATAAATGTATTTAAACACACGTGTAAGTGAAAACCAAATATAATTAATCTCAAATTTTAGTCCACTAATTGTTGTCATTTGTTTTAACTAGCATTTCGATTTCATTCAATTTCAGACAATTTTTGTTAGTTACGTTATCAGTGCTGGCTATAAATATTTCACGGGTTGCTACTAGTATCTCATAATTTGCAGGGAAATCATGGCCAACTAAGGATGAATTTTATCAAAAATAGCCCCAAACAATAAATCTTAGTAGGCGGTGATTGCCTAATATGATCTCAACTATTTTTCATTTTTGTTTATCTGAACTCCTCCATCGTCCCCCTCAAGTGTACAATACAATAACATTAGAAATTGTTGGCAATATAAATATTTAATTTCTGACGAACGCCACTGAATCAAGTTACCTGTGAAACATGGCGACAAAAAATTTTTTTTGCGTATTTTTTAAAGGAATTAAATTAATAATAAATAAGGGTCGGATTTAATAAAATTAAAGAGATTTAATTAGTAGTACGGACCTGGTTTTTTTTTTATTAAGAAGAATAAACTTTACTACTAAATGAGTAAGGGGTGAGCAAGGTTTATAAAATACACAGGTGGCCTCATGGTGGCTACGTGACGTATCCAGAAGAAATTCGTACATCGAAATATCTTCTGACTGATTCAAATTTCAAAATTCTTCGTATGACGTCATTTTTTTTCTAATGAAGCAACCTGTGTAATTTATAAACCTTGAGGGGTGAGGAGGAAGAGGGGGGGGGGTACTGATGAAAGTTCAGCCTTCCCTGTAAATCCATTTCTAACTCAAATATTGTACACTTCATTATCCTCTACATAAATGGTTACTTGTAATTACTTTAGGGAATTCAGGGGAATTACAGGGGGAGGGGGAAGAGTTCTTTCGAGGTAAATAGGGTCACTGACTTTTGAATCATTCTATATTCTTTAAAAAAAATAAGAAAAAAAAAAACAGAAACGATAGTCTTTTGTTTTGATTGTTGAGACTTGCGACAAATGACAAATCAAACAAAAGAACTGTTGTTTGTTGACCACTTAAAAAACAAAAGTGATTTTTTGTGTTTTTCTACTTTCATTTGTTTTTTTTTTATTTGATTGGATGAATTTTATTCGTTAGTTTAAATTTTTTGATGTCAAAATATGCGAAATGATGCACGTTGTCATTCAATTGTTTTTTTTTGTGTTTTCTATTATTAATAACAAAAGTTCAAAAAAAATTCTGTTGATATCTGTGTAGCAATTGTACGGCAAATTTAATAGTAAGATAAAAAAAATATTTGTGACAAAACCCCCTCCCCCTTAAAATACTATTTTTATTGTAAAAAAATTGAACTTTTGTTGATGAAAAAAAAAGAGACGATCAAATCTGTCTAAATAAAGCAGACAGAATGAGAAAAGCTGTTTTTTTTTGGATGATGTTTTTTTTTTTTTTTTTTTTGGTTACCTATCAATGTACATAAGAAACAATTGATGTTTTGCATTTTTGTTTTGATAAATGTTGCATTTAAATGTTTTTTTTTTTGTTTTCTTCCAATGGAAAAATTAATGGGGGTGTTTTTTTTTTTTGTTTTTTATATGAAGATAGAAATTGAAATGATTTTTTTTTTGTTTTTCTTCAATTGTTTTTTTGTATAAATATGTCTTATAAATGGTTCTTTATGGTGGATGTTAAGTTTTATCAAAGAAAAAATAAAAAAATAAATAAATAAATGCATCCCTTTTTCATCCCTTATCGAATATGTTTTGATATTGAATGAGAAATTCGTGTCCTTAAGGTGAAACGGAGGGTTGTTCATCCCACACGGATGGTTGTGACGGCTCAACAGGTATACCTCTACTATAGAAACAAAAGCCTGACGAAAAAATAAAATAATAAAAATTATAAAAAAAAAATGAAACATTTGCATGATAATTTCATTTTTTTCTCTTTTTATTGTTTAGCATTTTGTTTTTGAGATTGTTTACCAAAAAAAAAGAATGCACGAAAATGCCTGCAAAAACAAATGAAGTCGCCTGCCGATGTATGACTATATAGTAAATGAATGGTTGTTTCTATTTTAATACGAAGATATTTGAGAAAATATTTTCAATATATTAATTTATTTTTTTTGCAAATTCCCTCATCAACCCCTAATGTAATATCGAAGCTTTTTTCCTAGAATTTTCATTTGTCGAATGAATGATGATTGTTCTATTTGAAAATTTCCGCTGTTTTTTTTTTTTGATTTTCATTTTTCTTATTTATTTCTTTCCAGTTAATTGCTCAATCTTCACACGAAAGAAGAAACAATACAAAGACAAATATTTGGCTAAACACAGTGCAGTTTTCGACCAATTAGAATTAGTTACGTACGAGGAAGTCGTTAAATTACCAAGTAAGAAACAATTGACATAAAAAAAAAAAAACAAATGAAAAAATATTATTTAATTATTTTATTTTAGTGACAGACCCGGCATTTCAACGAAAAACTTTAGTGCTATTAGGGGCGCATGGGGTTGGACGACGCCATATTAAAAATACGTTAATCGCAAAGCATCCCGATAAATATGCCTATCCAATTCCACGTAAGTCTTTTGCATAATATTTTTTTTTTTTTTGTAAATTTTCATTTAAGTAATATAATTTACGAAAGTAAATTAGACATATGACTTAGATACGTATTTCGATTGGCCAGCAAGCTTCATCAGTGGTAGATATATTTATTTGTTCGTTAGTTACAAAATTCCAAAATAAAGAAAATAAATCTAAAAATTATATCAATGTCTGAAGCTTGATTATTCGGAAACGACGTGTCTGGCAAAAATTTTCAAAGAGACCTTTTTTGTAGGGAATTTAATTTTCTATAAATATATGTGCAGATGATTTTTTTTCCTTGATAGTTTCGACAGCATTGACGCAAAAATGAAAGCACGAATAAAAAATCGAAATTACAGATGATAGACCTCTTAATATTAATTTTAAGGGCTCAATCCTTCCCGATATTTATTTTTTTATCACCTTGAACAATATTTTCCATATACTTTTCAAAAAAAAAAAAAGAAGTCAGTTTTCAGCTATTTATTACACGAAAACGTAGATTAACTTTAATATTATTAATTTAATATTTCATTCAACTTTAACAGTGAATAACTTTTGAAAAAGTGATATTATGTAAAAACGTTAAGAGATCTTTTTTGTAGACCATTAAATTCCCTTCAAGAATCTATATAGTTCATTTCTATATATTTATTTGTTCGTTAGCTACAAAATTCCAAAATAAAGAAGATAAATCTAAAAATTATATCAATGTCTGAAGCTTGATTATTCGGAAACGACGTGTCTGGCAGAAATTTTCAAAGAGACCTTTTTTGTAGGGAATTTAATTTTCTATAAATATATGTGCAGATGAATTTTGTTACCTTGATAGTTTGACAGCATTGACGGAAAAATGAAAGCACAAATAAAAAATCGAAATTAAAGATGATAGACCTCTTAATATTAATATTAAGGGCTCAAATCTTACCGATATTTTTTTCTTGTCACCTTGAACAATATTTTTGATATACTTTAAAAAAAAAATAGTCGATTTTTTGGGCCCATAGTATATACAGTAATTTAAGATAAGTATTTAAGTTCCCTTTATTATTTAAGTGGCCCCGATCACTTGTATTGGATTAAATGGGATAAGAAGACAATTCTGGTTGTTTAAGATCGGTTTTTTTATTTAATATTTTTAAAATTCAATTAGCTACGTTTCGTTAGGTATCGTAACTTCATCAGGCTTCTTGATTCACAAAAAAATAAATATTTTCAATTTAAATTCAATAAATAAAAATAAATGAAAATATTTAATTTTTTGTGAATCAAGAAGCCTGATGAAGTTACGATACCTAACGAAACGTTGCTAATTGAATTTTAAAAATATTAAACAAAAAAAAACGATCTTAAACAACCTGAATTGTCTTCTTATCCCATTTAATCCAATGGAACTGATCGGGGCCACTTAAATAATAATACTTAAACAATAAAGGGAACTTAAATACTTATCTTCAGTTACTTTGTATACTATGTATTAGACTGGGCCCAAAAAATTCGACTATGTTTTTTTTTTTTTTTTGAAAAGTGTATTAAAAATATTGTACAATTGAGATAAAAAAATTGATCAAAAATATTGAGATCTGAATTTTATCTTCTATTAAATGGGAGTTTAATTGGAAAAAGTAAACTAATCCGGTCGATTTGGTGGGTTACGCCTATAGATAGGCATTTGGTGATACCGCAGAGTTTAAAGTATGATCTAACTTTTAACGCAAGTAGGCCTTGATATATTAAGGTTCCTGCCCCATGCAGATATACTCCTTGCCTATATACATTATACAAGTTATGGCTTTGCCACCATTGTAATTTTTTTTTCTCTTATACTTTTGTAGATACTACAAGAGCGCCCAAAATTGAAGAGGAAAACGGCCGAAATTATTTCTTCGTAACGCGCGACGAAATGATGGCCGACATTGCCGCCAACGAATATTTAGAATACGGTGAGATTTTCAATTGTTTGTTGATCATCTTTTTTTTTAACTTAATTTTTTTTTTTTTTTTTTTTGTTGATCTTAGGAAACCATGAAGATGACTTATATGGAACAAAATTGGAAACAATTCGACGAATTCACGCCGAACGTAAAATGGCGATTTTGGACGTTGAGCCGCAAGCGTTGAAAGTTTTGCGTACGGCCGAGTTTGCGCCGTACGTTGTTTTCATATCGGCGCCATCGTTACAAAATCAACAAGACGTAAGTCATTTGTTTGTTTTCGATAGGCAACTGTTTTTTTTATGTTTTTGTTTTTAGTACGATGGTAGTTTGGAGCGGTTGGCCAAGGAATCGGAAATGCTACGGCAAGCGTACGGCCATTTGTTTGACATAACGATCGTGAACAATGATATGGAGGAGGCGATTGCAGCGCTCGAAGCGGCGATCGAAAGAGTTCACACGACACCGCAATGGATTCCGGTCTCGTGGGTCTACTGACAGCGACAGTATCTGAGCGATTCGTCGCAATCTTTGCTCGAACAATTGTAAACGCACGAATCGCTAACTAGCTAGTCCCCCCCCTCATCCACAACCCCTAAATTCCTCAACCCTTAATTAAAAAAAAAAAATGAATTAAATGATGTTAAAAATTTCGTTGACAAATCCCGTCGTACTTACACACACGCCCCCCCGCCCCCCTGTATCAATGAAATGATTTCACAACAAGTGTTCAATTTAAAAACAAAACAAAACAAAAAAACAAAAAACGGCCGCACCTGTTACATTCCAATTGTTTTTGACAAAGACAAAAGCATGCGGTCCGTTTATTTTACGCACAAGAATGATAAGGACTTGGAACAAAAGAACATCGAGACATATGATAGTTTTTTGTTTTTATAAGTACTTTTGTTTTTTTTTTTAAATTAATAATTTTTGGATTCCAATCAATGAAAACTTATAATATTCCACTCACTTTAACATAAATCATAGACAATGTAAGAAAGACGAAGATAAAATCAATTATTTAGCTGTACCCTTATAGAAATTTTTGGCTGAGATGTACTCAAAATCTTTGCTCTTTTCTCTCTCTATATCTTTCTCTTTCTATCCTTCATGTAATCAATTTTTCTCTCACTCTTTCTCAGCATTTTACAACCAATTATGAAACCATATTAGTAGAACAAAAACAAAACAAAAAAAAAACATAATGGATGAAAAGAAGTAAAAAAATTTTAATCTCTATACAATAAGATATCAATTATATAAAAGCTTTTGAGAGATTGCCCGCCATCTGGCGGAAGATCTCAGCATTTTTTTTTCTATGTAAATGTTACTACTATTGTGTTTTACTATTAGTCTTTATGAGCTTATCATGCAAAAACTTAGTACACAGATTTATAAAACCAAAAAAAAAAAAAAAATGTAATTTTAATGGGAAAATTTTTGATGGAAATTTAATATGGGAAAGCAATTGTCTTAATAAATGAATTTTTGTGGATCATTTCGGTCTTTTTTGTCGATCGCAATACAAAAACGGTGCTGATTTTTTTTTTTTGTTGACTTAATCTTTGAACAAATTCTATTGTTAAGGCTTTGCCGTATTAATTTCCATAATATTTCTTAACTTTGTTTTTCTTCTGGGAGAAATTAAAATGATAAACATAATGTGTTTTAAAAAAGTCTGATTATAATTAAATTTAAAAAAAAAAAAGAAACCTAATTAAAAGTATTAAAAGCAAAAAGAGAAAAAAAAATAGTACACTAAAATGTTGAGAATGAACAAAAAAAAAAAAAATAAATAATAATAATTAGGCTATTAGGTAATTTTCTTGTGCATTTCAGTTTAAATGATTTCAATGTTAATGTGACGTAAATTTAATCCAAAACATATACAATGAAATTTCAATTTGGAATAAATGCTTTTAATTTTTGTTTTCAAGTCTAAAGATATAAATCGAGATTAATACTTCAGTCAAAACTTGTACAAAATGAGATCAATGATTTATGGGGAAATAATAATAATAATTGAATAATTGGGGAAGAAATAAGAAAAACTTTTCTCCGGATTTTTTACAAGTTTCCACTGTACCGTTAATTTTATTTTAATGTTTAAAGAAAATAAATAAATTAAATAGTCATGTACCTCATTATAATTAAAAAGAAAAATTTAAATGAAGAGAGTAAAACATCAATAATATTATTAAAAGTTAAATATATATTTTTTTTTAACAAAAAAAAAAAAAAAAATTATACTTTTTTAAAAATAAGAAAAAAAAAGTTATAACAATTTCACACCGTTGGAACATTATAAAATTGTTATAAATTTTCTAAGAATATACGAGAAAAAAGTGTACAGTGATAATTATAAAAAAAAAATAATTAATTAATTAAAACACGAAAAATAACAACAATTGAGGCATTTAATAAGCAAATGATGAAAAAAAATTTAAACTAAAACTAGCTATTTTAATTGTTATTAACACGAAAAATGTTTATTAATTATATTATTTAAAACAATAACTAAATAAACAAAAAAAAAAAATATATTCTACAAATAAAAAAAGAAAAAAATTAATGATTAAATCAATAAAAACATATATAATAAACTTTAAAAAAAAAAATGTCTTCGATTAAACTTCCATAAAGAAGAGTAAATTAAAATAAAAAAACAAATACGTGCGGGTTTTTGGGTTTCGATTATAAAACAAATATATTTAAATGAAAAAAAATTAACAAATAAATAAATAAAACGCGTATTTAAATATTTAACTATACATATATATTAAAAAAAAAAAACAACAGCAAGGGTATTATTCCTATGAATTATTCAGTAAATAATTTAAATAAAATTGATAAATTTAAATTAAAAAAATGAGAAGAAAAAAATGTGTAACACGCAATTAGTAAATTTTATTATTGATTAATTTGTAGAAAATTATTATTATTATTATTGAAAAATTCAAAATGAAACAAAAAAAAAAAAAAGAAAATGATAAATGTAGAACAGTTTCACAAATTAAAAGAATGAAAAGCATAATTAATATTTCATTATTTCCTTTAATTTAATTAAAATGAATTTTAGAATTTTATTTATCGCCTAAATTAACAAGTGGCGGATCCTTTATTTATAAAGTGACCGATGAATTCACAAATTATTTATTCTTTGACAGTTTCATAATGATCTTCTGCCAATTTGATGGTCGATTTCAACCCTTAAACGTGGTTTGTTTGGGGAAAAATTTGCACAGCATGTACAGTAGGACTTATACTTTCGATTGGCACCCTAAAAAAGAAATTTTCAAATTTGACCATTTTCGAGAAAAATCAACGATGGTTAACCCACGGTTTTTTTTGGCGAAAAATCTTTTTGTCTCGAAATCGAAAAAGATTGTTATATCATCGTTCTATACATCGTTACGAATCCGAAACTGCCTTTGGTTCGAAAATCATCCCTTATATAACGATGCTACATGCAATTGTTGAAGAAGCCACATTCGTCTCTCCCTCTTAGTGGGAAGTGTTCATCCCTCAAACTGCCTGTTCATCCCTTAAACGTGGTTTGTTTGGGGAAAAATTTGCACAGCATGTACAGTAGGACTTATACTTTCGATTGGCACCCTAAAAAAGAAATTTTCAAATTTGACCATTTTCGAGAAAAATCAACGATGGTTAACCCACGGTTTTTTTTGGCGAAAAATCTTTTTGTCTCGAAATCGAAAAAGATTGTTATATCATCGTTCTATACATCGTTACGAACCCGAAACTGCCTTTGGTTCGAAAATCATCCCTTATATAACGATGCTACATGCAATTGTTGAAGAAGCCACATTCGTCTCTCCCTCTTAGTGGGAAGTGTTCATCCCTCAAACTGCCTGTTCATCCCTTAAACGTGGTTTGTTTGGGGAAAAATTTGCACAGCATGTACAGTAGGACTTATACTTTCGATTGGCACCCTAAAAAAGAAATTTTCAAATTTGACCATTTTCGAGAAAAATCAACGATGGTTAACCCACGGTTTTTTTTGGCGAAAAATCTTTTTGTCTCGAAATCGAAAAAGATTGTTATATCATCGTTCTATACATCGTTACGAACCCGAAACTGCCTTTGGTTCGAAAATCATCCCTTATATAACGATGCTACATGCAATTGTTGAAGAAGCCACATTCGTCTCTCCCTCTTAGTGGGAAGTGTTCATCCCTCAAACTGCCTGTTCATCCCTTAAACGTGGTTTGTTTGGGGAAAAATTTGCACAGCATGTACAGTAGGACTTATACTTTCGATTGGCACCCTAAAAAAGAAATTTTCAAATTTGACCATTTTCGAGAAAAATCAACGATGGTTAACCCACGGTTTTTTTTGGCGAAAAATCTTTTTGTCTCGAAATCGAAAAAGATTGTTATATCATCGTTCTATACATCGTTACGAACCCGAAACTGCCTTTGGTTCGAAAATCATCCCTTATATAACGATGCTACATGCAATTGTTGAAGAAGCCACATTCGTCTCTCCCTCTTAGTGGGAAGTGTTCATCCCTCAAACTGCCTGTTCATCCCTTAAACGTGGTTTGTTTGGGGAAAAATTTGCACAGCATGTACAGTAGGACTTATACTTTCGATTGGCACCCTAAAAAAGAAATTTTCAAATTTGACCATTTTCGAGAAAAATCAACGATGGTTAACCCACGGTTTTTTTTGGCGAAAAATCTTTTTGTCTCGAAATCGAAAAAGATTGTTATATCATCGTTCTATACATCGTTACGAACCCGAAACTGCCTTTGGTTCGAAAATCATCCCTTATATAACGATGCTACATGCAATTGTTGAAGAAGCCACATTCGTCTCTCCCTCTTAGTGGGAAGTGTTCATCCCTCAAACTGCCTGTTCATCCCTTAAACGTGGTTTGTTTGGGGAAAAATTTGCACAGCATGTACAGTAGGACTTATACTTTCGATTGGCACCCTAAAAAAGAAATTTTCAAATTTGACCATTTTCGAGAAAAATCAACGATGGTTAACCCACGGTTTTTTTTGGCGAAAAATCTTTTTGTCTCGAAATCGAAAAAGATTGTTATATCATCGTTCTATACATCGTTACGAACCCGAAACTGCCTTTGGTTCGAAAATCATCCCTTATATAACGATGCTACATGCAATTGTTGAAGAAGCCACATTCGTCTCTCCCTCTTAGTGGGAAGTGTTCATCCCTCAAACTGCCTGTTCATCCCTTAAACGTGGTTTGTTTGGGGAAAAATTTGCACAGCATGTACAGTAGGACTTATACTTTCGATTGGCACCCTAAAAAAGAAATTTTCAAATTTGACCATTTTCGAGAAAAATCAACGATGGTTAACCCACGGTTTTTTTTGGCGAAAAATCTTTTTGTCTCGAAATCGAAAAAGATTGTTATATCATCGTTCTATACATCGTTACGAACCCGAAACTGCCTTTGGTTCGAAAATCATCCCTTATATAACGATGCTACATGCAATTGTTGAAGAAGCCACATTCGTCTCTCCCTCTTAGTGGGAAGTGTTCATCCCTCAAACTGCCTGTTCATCCCTTAAACGTGGTTTGTTTGGGGAAAAATTTGCACAGCATGTACAGTAGGACTTATACTTTCGATTGGCACCCTAAAAAAGAAATTTTCAAATTTGACCATTTTCGAGAAAAATCAACGATGGTTAACCCACGGTTTTTTTTGGCGAAAAATCTTTTTGTCTCGAAATCGAAAAAGATTGTTATATCATCGTTCTATACATCGTTACGAACCCGAAACTGCCTTTGGTTCGAAAATCATCCCTTATATAACGATGCTACATGCAATTGTTGAAGAAGCCACATTCGTCTCTCCCTCTTAGTGGGAAGTGTTCATCCCTCAAACTGCCTGTTCATCCCTTAAACGTGGTTTGTTTGGGGAAAAATTTGCACAGCATGTACAGTAGGACTTATACTTTCGATTGGCACCCTAAAAAAGAAATTTTCAAATTTGACCATTTTCGAGAAAAATCAACGATGGTTAACCCACGGTTTTTTTTGGCGAAAAATCTTTTTGTCTCGAAATCGAAAAAGATTGTTATATCATCGTTCTATACATCGTTACGAACCCGAAACTGCCTTTGGTTCGAAAATCATCCCTTATATAACGATGCTACATGCAATTGTTGAAGAAGCCACATTCGTCTCTCCCTCTTAGTGGGAAGTGTTCATCCCTCAAACTGCCTGTTCATCCCTTAAACGTGGTTTGTTTGGGGAAAAATTTGCACAGCATGTACAGTAGGACTTATACTTTCGATTGGCACCCTAAAAAAGAAATTTTCAAATTTGACCATTTTCGAGAAAAATCAACGATGGTTAACCCTCGGTTTTTTTTGGCGAAAAATCTTTTTGTCTCGAAATCGAAAAAGATTGTTATATCATCGTTCTATACATCGTTACGAACCCGAAACTGCCTTTGGTTCGAAAATCATCCCTTATATAACGATGCTACATGCAATTGTTGAAGAAGCCACATTCGTCTCTCCCTCTTAGTGGGAAGTGTTCATCCCTCAAACTGCCTGTTCATCCCTTAAACGTGGTTTGTTTGGGGAAAAATTTGCACAGCATGTACAGTAGGACTTATACTTTCGATTGGCACCCTAAAAAAGAAATTTTCAAATTTGACCATTTTCGAGAAAAATCAACGATGGTTAACCCACGGTTTTTTTTGGCGAAAAATCTTTTTGTCTCGAAATCGAAAAAGATTGTTATATCATCGTTCTATACATCGTTACGAACCCGAAACTGCCTTTGGTTCGAAAATCATCCCTTATATAACGATGCTACATGCAATTGTTGAAGAAGCCACATTCGTCTCTCCCTCTTAGTGGGAAGTGTTCATCCCTCAAACTGCCTGTTCATCCCTTAAACGTGGTTTGTTTGGGGAAAAATTTGCACAGCATGTACAGTAGGACTTATACTTTCGATTGGCACCCTAAAAAAGAAATTTTCAAATTTGACCATTTTCGAGAAAAATCAACGATGGTTAACCCACGGTTTTTTTTGGCGAAAAATCTTTTTGTCTCGAAATCGAAAAAGATTGTTATATCATCGTTCTATACATCGTTACGAACCCGAAACTGCCTTTGGTTCGAAAATCATCCCTTATATAACGATGCTACATGCAATTGTTGAAGAAGCCACATTCGTCTCTCCCTCTTAGTGGGAAGTGTTCATCCCTCAAACTGCCTGTTCATCCCTTAAACGTGGTTTGTTTGGGGAAAAATTTGCACAGCATGTACAGTAGGACTTATACTTTCGATTGGCACCCTAAAAAAGAAATTTTCAAATTTGACCATTTTCGAGAAAAATCAACGATGGTTAACCCACGGTTTTTTTTGGCGAAAAATCTTTTTGTCTCGAAATCGAAAAAGATTGTTATATCATCGTTCTATACATCGTTACGAACCCGAAACTGCCTTTGGTTCGAAAATCATCCCTTATATAACGATGCTACATGCAATTGTTGAAGAAGCCACATTCGTCTCTCCCTCTTAGTGGGAAGTGTTCATCCCTCAAACTGCCTGTTCATCCCTTAAACGTGGTTTGTTTGGGGAAAAATTTGCACAGCATGTACAGTAGGACTTATACTTTCGATTGGCACCCTAAAAAAGAAATTTTCAAATTTGACCATTTTCGAGAAAAATCAACGATGGTTAACCCACGGTTTTTTTTGGCGAAAAATCTTTTTGTCTCGAAATCGAAAAAGATTGTTATATCATCGTTCTATACATCGTTACGAACCCGAAACTGCCTTTGGTTCGAAAATCATCCCTTATATAACGATGCTACATGCAATTGTTGAAGAAGCCACATTCGTCTCTCCCTCTTAGTGGGAAGTGTTCATCCCTCAAACTGCCTGTTCATCCCTTAAACGTGGTTTGTTTGGGGAAAAATTTGCACAGCATGTACAGTAGGACTTATACTTTCGATTGGCACCCTAAAAAAGAAATTTTCAAATTTGACCATTTTCGAGAAAAATCAACGATGGTTAACCCACGGTTTTTTTTGGCGAAAAATCTTTTTGTCTCGAAATCGAAAAAGATTGTTATATCATCGTTCTATACATCGTTACGAACCCGAAACTGCCTTTGGTTCGAAAATCATCCCTTATATAACGATGCTACATGCAATTGTTGAAGAAGCCACATTCGTCTCTCCCTCTTAGTGGGAAGTGTTCATCCCTCAAACTGCCTGTTCATCCCTTAAACGTGGTTTGTTTGGGGAAAAATTTGCACAGCATGTACAGTAGGACTTATACTTTCGATTGGCACCCTAAAAAAGAAATTTTCAAATTTGACCATTTTCGAGAAAAATCAACGATGGTTAACCCACGGTTTTTTTTGGCGAAAAATCTTTTTGTCTCGAAATCGAAAAAGATTGTTATATCATCGTTCTATACATCGTTACGAACCCGAAACTGCCTTTGGTTCGAAAATCATCCCTTATATAACGATGCTACATGCAATTGTTGAAGAAGCCACATTCGTCTCTCCCTCTTAGTGGGAAGTGTTCATCCCTCAAACTGCCTGTTCATCCCTTAAACGTGGTTTGTTTGGGGAAAAATTTGCACAGCATGTACAGTAGGACTTATACTTTCGATTGGCACCCTAAAAAAGAAATTTTCAAATTTGACCATTTTCGAGAAAAATCAACGATGGTTAACCCACGGTTTTTTTTGGCGAAAAATCTTTTTGTCTCGAAATCGAAAAAGATTGTTATATCATCGTTCTATACATCGTTACGAACCCGAAACTGCCTTTGGTTCGAAAATCATCCCTTATATAACGATGCTACATGCAATTGTTGAAGAAGCCACATTCGTCTCTCCCTCTTAGTGGGAAGTGTTCATCCCTCAAACTGCCTGTTCATCCCTTAAACGTGGTTTGTTTGGGGAAAAATTTGCACAGCATGTACAGTAGGACTTATACTTTCGATTGGCACCCTAAAAAAGAAATTTTCAAATTTGACCATTTTCGAGAAAAATCAAC
This sequence comes from Sisyra terminalis, assembly GCA_958496175.1. Classification (NCBI taxonomy): domain Eukaryota; kingdom Metazoa; phylum Arthropoda; class Insecta; order Neuroptera; family Sisyridae; genus Sisyra; species Sisyra terminalis. The sequence continues at coordinate 60,680,983 of OY292276.1, forward strand.
GATGGTTAACCCACGGTTTTTTTTGGCGAAAAATCTTTTTGTCTCGAAATCGAAAAAGATTGTTATATCATCGTTCTATACATCGTTACGAATCCGAAACTGCCTTTGGTTCGAAAATCATCCCTTATATAACGATGCTACATGCAATTGTTGAAGAAGCCACATTCGTCTCTCCCTCTTAGTGGGAAGTGTTCATCCCTCAAACTGCCTGTTCATCCCTTAAACGTGGTTTGTTTGGGGAAAAATTTGCACAGCATGTACAGTAGGACTTATACTTTCGATTGGCACCCTAAAAAAGAAATTTTCAAGTTTGACCATTTTCGAGAAAAATCAACGATGGTTAACCCACGGTTTTTTTTGGCGAAAAATCTTTTTGTCTCGAAATCGAAAAAGATTGTTATATCATCGTTCTATACATCGTTACGAACCCGAAACTGCCTTTGGTTCGAAAATCATCCCTTATATAACGATGCTACATGCAATTGTTGAAGAAGCCACATTCGTCTCTCCCTCTTAGTGGGAAGTGTTCATCCCTCAAACTGCCTGTTCATCCCTTAAACGTGGTTTGTTTGGGGAAAAATTTGCACAGCATGTACAGTAGGACTTATACTTTCGATTGGCACCCTAAAAAAGAAATTTTCAAATTTGACCATTTTCGAGAAAAATCAACGATGGTTAACCCACGGTTTTTTTTGGCGAAAAATCTTTTTGTCTCGAAATCGAAAAAGATTGTTATATCATCGTTCTATACATCGTTACGAACCCGAAACTGCCTTTGGTTCGAAAATCATCCCTTATATAACGATGCTACATGCAATTGTTGAAGAAGCCACATTCGTCTCTCCCTCTTAGTGGGAAGTGTTCATCCCTCAAACTGCCTGTTCATCCCTTAAACGTGGTTTGTTTGGGGAAAAATTTGCACAGCATGTACAGTAGGACTTATACTTTCGATTGGCACCCTAAAAAAGAAATTTTCAAATTTGACCATTTTCGAGAAAAATCAACGATGGTTAACCCACGGTTTTTTTTGGCGAAAAATCTTTTTGTCTCGAAATCGAAAAAGATTGTTATATCATCGTTCTATACATCGTTACGAACCCGAAACTGCCTTTGGTTCGAAAATCATCCCTTATATAACGATGCTACATGCAATTGTTGAAGAAGCCACATTCGTCTCTCCCTCTTAGTGGGAAGTGTTCATCCCTCAAACTGCCTGTTCATCCCTTAAACGTGGTTTGTTTGGGGAAAAATTTGCACAGCATGTACAGTAGGACTTATACTTTCGATTGGCACCCTAAAAAAGAAATTTTCAAATTTGACCATTTTCGAGAAAAATCAACGATGGTTAACCCACGGTTTTTTTTGGCGAAAAATCTTTTTGTCTCGAAATCGAAAAAGATTGTTATATCATCGTTCTATACATCGTTACGAACCCGAAACTGCCTTTGGTTCGAAAATCATCCCTTATATAACGATGCTACATGCAATTGTTGAAGAAGCCACATTCGTCTCTCCCTCTTAGTGGGAAGTGTTCATCCCTCAAACTGCCTGTTCATCCCTTAAACGTGGTTTGTTTGGGGAAAAATTTGCACAGCATGTACAGTAGGACTTATACTTTCGATTGGCACCCTAAAAAAGAAATTTTCAAATTTGACCATTTTCGAGAAAAATCAACGATGGTTAACCCACGGTTTTTTTTGGCGAAAAATCTTTTTGTCTCGAAATCGAAAAAGATTGTTATATCATCGTTCTATACATCGTTACGAACCCGAAACTGCCTTTGGTTCGAAAATCATCCCTTATATAACGATGCTACATGCAATTGTTGAAGAAGCCACATTCGTCTCTCCCTCTTAGTGGGAAGTGTTCATCCCTCAAACTGCCTGTTCATCCCTTAAACGTGGTTTGTTTGGGGAAAAATTTGCACAGCATGTACAGTAGGACTTATACTTTCGATTGGCACCCTAAAAAAGAAATTTTCAAATTTGACCATTTTCGAGAAAAATCAACGATGGTTAACCCACGGTTTTTTTTGGCGAAAAATCTTTTTGTCTCGAAATCGAAAAAGATTGTTATATCATCGTTCTATACATCGTTACGAACCCGAAACTGCCTTTGGTTCGAAAATCATCCCTTATATAACGATGCTACATGCAATTGTTGAAGAAGCCACATTCGTCTCTCCCTCTTAGTGGGAAGTGTTCATCCCTCAAACTGCCTGTTCATCCCTTAAACGTGGTTTGTTTGGGGAAAAATTTGCACAGCATGTACAGTAGGACTTATACTTTCGATTGGCACCCTAAAAAAGAAATTTTCAAATTTGACCATTTTCGAGAAAAATCAACGATGGTTAACCCACGGTTTTTTTTGGCGAAAAATCTTTTTGTCTCGAAATCGAAAAAGATTGTTATATCATCGTTCTATACATCGTTACGAACCCGAAACTGCCTTTGGTTCGAAAATCATCCCTTATATAACGATGCTACATGCAATTGTTGAAGAAGCCACATTCGTCTCTCCCTCTTAGTGGGAAGTGTTCATCCCTCAAACTGCCTGTTCATCCCTTAAACGTGGTTTGTTTGGGGAAAAATTTGCACAGCATGTACAGTAGGACTTATACTTTCGATTGGCACCCTAAAAAAGAAATTTTCAAATTTGACCATTTTCGAGAAAAATCAACGATGGTTAACCCACGGTTTTTTTTGGCGAAAAATCTTTTTGTCTCGAAATCGAAAAAGATTGTTATATCATCGTTCTATACATCGTTACGAACCCGAAACTGCCTTTGGTTCGAAAATCATCCCTTATATAACGATGCTACATGCAATTGTTGAAGAAGCCACATTCGTCTCTCCCTCTTAGTGGGAAGTGTTCATCCCTCAAACTGCCTGTTCATCCCTTAAACGTGGTTTGTTTGGGGAAAAATTTGCACAGCATGTACAGTAGGACTTATACTTTCGATTGGCACCCTAAAAAAGAAATTTTCAAATTTGACCATTTTCGAGAAAAATCAACGATGGTTAACCCACGGTTTTTTTTGGCGAAAAATCTTTTTGTCTCGAAATCGAAAAAGATTGTTATATCATCGTTCTATACATCGTTACGAACCCGAAACTGCCTTTGGTTCGAAAATCATCCCTTATATAACGATGCTACATGCAATTGTTGAAGAAGCCACATTCGTCTCTCCCTCTTAGTGGGAAGTGTTCATCCCTCAAACTGCCTGTTCATCCCTTAAACGTGGTTTGTTTGGGGAAAAATTTGCACAGCATGTACAGTAGGACTTATACTTTCGATTGGCACCCTAAAAAAGAAATTTTCAAATTTGACCATTTTCGAGAAAAATCAACGATGGTTAACCCACGGTTTTTTTTGGCGAAAAATCTTTTTGTCTCGAAATCGAAAAAGATTGTTATATCATCGTTCTATACATCGTTACGAACCCGAAACTGCCTTTGGTTCGAAAATCATCCCTTATATAACGATGCTACATGCAATTGTTGAAGAAGCCACATTCGTCTCTCCCTCTTAGTGGGAAGTGTTCATCCCTCAAACTGCCTGTTCATCCCTTAAACGTGGTTTGTTTGGGGAAAAATTTGCACAGCATGTACAGTAGGACTTATACTTTCGATTGGCACCCTAAAAAAGAAATTTTCAAATTTGACCATTTTCGAGAAAAATCAACGATGGTTAACCCACGGTTTTTTTTGGCGAAAAATCTTTTTGTCTCGAAATCGAAAAAGATTGTTATATCATCGTTCTATACATCGTTACGAACCCGAAACTGCCTTTGGTTCGAAAATCATCCCTTATATAACGATGCTACATGCAATTGTTGAAGAAGCCACATTCGTCTCTCCCTCTTAGTGGGAAGTGTTCATCCCTCAAACTGCCTGTTCATCCCTTAAACGTGGTTTGTTTGGGGAAAAATTTGCACAGCATGTACAGTAGGACTTATACTTTCGATTGGCACCCTAAAAAAGAAATTTTCAAATTTGACCATTTTCGAGAAAAATCAACGATGGTTAACCCACGGTTTTTTTTGGCGAAAAATCTTTTTGTCTCGAAATCGAAAAAGATTGTTATATCATCGTTCTATACATCGTTACGAACCCGAAACTGCCTTTGGTTCGAAAATCATCCCTTATATAACGATGCTACATGCAATTGTTGAAGAAGCCACATTCGTCTCTCCCTCTTAGTGGGAAGTGTTCATCCCTCAAACTGCCTGTTCATCCCTTAAACGTGGTTTGTTTGGGGAAAAATTTGCACAGCATGTACAGTAGGACTTATACTTTCGATTGGCACCCTAAAAAAGAAATTTTCAAATTTGACCATTTTCGAGAAAAATCAACGATGGTTAACCCACGGTTTTTTTTGGCGAAAAATCTTTTTGTCTCGAAATCGAAAAAGATTGTTATATCATCGTTCTATACATCGTTACGAACCCGAAACTGCCTTTGGTTCGAAAATCATCCCTTATATAACGATGCTACATGCAATTGTTGAAGAAGCCACATTCGTCTCTCCCTCTTAGTGGGAAGTGTTCATCCCTCAAACTGCCTGTTCATCCCTTAAACGTGGTTTGTTTGGGGAAAAATTTGCACAGCATGTACAGTAGGACTTATACTTTCGATTGGCACCCTAAAAAAGAAATTTTCAAATTTGACCATTTTCGAGAAAAATCAACGATGGTTAACCCACGGTTTTTTTTGGCGAAAAATCTTTTTGTCTCGAAATCGAAAAAGATTGTTATATCATCGTTCTATACATCGTTACGAACCCGAAACTGCCTTTGGTTCGAAAATCATCCCTTATATAACGATGCTACATGCAATTGTTGAAGAAGCCACATTCGTCTCTCCCTCTTAGTGGGAAGTGTTCATCCCTCAAACTGCCTGTTCATCCCTTAAACGTGGTTTGTTTGGGGAAAAATTTGCACAGCATGTACAGTAGGACTTATACTTTCGATTGGCACCCTAAAAAAGAAATTTTCAAATTTGACCATTTTCGAGAAAAATCAACGATGGTTAACCCACGGTTTTTTTTGGCGAAAAATCTTTTTGTCTCGAAATCGAAAAAGATTGTTATATCATCGTTCTATACATCGTTACGAACCCGAAACTGCCTTTGGTTCGAAAATCATCCCTTATATAACGATGCTACATGCAATTGTTGAAGAAGCCACATTCGTCTCTCCCTCTTAGTGGGAAGTGTTCATCCCTCAAACTGCCTGTTCATCCCTTAAACGTGGTTTGTTTGGGGAAAAATTTGCACAGCATGTACAGTAGGACTTATACTTTCGATTGGCACCCTAAAAAAGAAATTTTCAAATTTGACCATTTTCGAGAAAAATCAACGATGGTTAACCCACGGTTTTTTTTGGCGAAAAATCTTTTTGTCTCGAAATCGAAAAAGATTGTTATATCATCGTTCTATACATCGTTACGAACCCGAAACTGCCTTTGGTTCGAAAATCATCCCTTATATAACGATGCTACATGCAATTGTTGAAGAAGCCACATTCGTCTCTCCCTCTTAGTGGGAAGTGTTCATCCCTCAAACTGCCTGTTCATCCCTTAAACGTGGTTTGTTTGGGGAAAAATTTGCACAGCATGTACAGTAGGACTTATACTTTCGATTGGCACCCTAAAAAAGAAATTTTCAAATTTGACCATTTTCGAGAAAAATCAACGATGGTTAACCCACGGTTTTTTTTGGCGAAAAATCTTTTTGTCTCGAAATCGAAAAAGATTGTTATATCATCGTTCTATACATCGTTACGAACCCGAAACTGCCTTTGGTTCGAAAATCATCCCTTATATAACGATGCTACATGCAATTGTTGAAGAAGCCACATTCGTCTCTCCCTCTTAGTGGGAAGTGTTCATCCCTCAAACTGCCTGTTCATCCCTTAAACGTGGTTTGTTTGGGGAAAAATTTGCACAGCATGTACAGTAGGACTTATACTTTCGATTGGCACCCTAAAAAAGAAATTTTCAAATTTGACCATTTTCGAGAAAAATCAACGATGGTTAACCCACGGTTTTTTTTGGCGAAAAATCTTTTTGTCTCGAAATCGAAAAAGATTGTTATATCATCGTTCTATACATCGTTACGAACCCGAAACTGCCTTTGGTTCGAAAATCATCCCTTATATAACGATGCTACATGCAATTGTTGAAGAAGCCACATTCGTCTCTCCCTCTTAGTGGGAAGTGTTCATCCCTCAAACTGCCTGTTCATCCCTTAAACGTGGTTTGTTTGGGGAAAAATTTGCACAGCATGTACAGTAGGACTTATACTTTCGATTGGCACCCTAAAAAAGAAATTTTCAAATTTGACCATTTTCGAGAAAAATCAACGATGGTTAACCCACGGTTTTTTTTGGCGAAAAATCTTTTTGTCTCGAAATCGAAAAAGATTGTTATATCATCGTTCTATACATCGTTACGAACCCGAAACTGCCTTTGGTTCGAAAATCATCCCTTATATAACGATGCTACATGCAATTGTTGAAGAAGCCACATTCGTCTCTCCCTCTTAGTGGGAAGTGTTCATCCCTCAAACTGCCTGTTCATCCCTTAAACGTGGTTTGTTTGGGGAAAAATTTGCACAGCATGTACAGTAGGACTTATACTTTCGATTGGCACCCTAAAAAAGAAATTTTCAAATTTGACCATTTTCGAGAAAAATCAACGATGGTTAACCCACGGTTTTTTTTGGCGAAAAATCTTTTTGTCTCGAAATCGAAAAAGATTGTTATATCATCGTTCTATACATCGTTACGAACCCGAAACTGCCTTTGGTTCGAAAATCATCCCTTATATAACGATGCTACATGCAATTGTTGAAGAAGCCACATTCGTCTCTCCCTCTTAGTGGGAAGTGTTCATCCCTCAAACTGCCTGTTCATCCCTTAAACGTGGTTTGTTTGGGGAAAAATTTGCACAGCATGTACAGTAGGACTTATACTTTCGATTGGCACCCTAAAAAAGAAATTTTCAAATTTGACCATTTTCGAGAAAAATCAACGATGGTTAACCCACGGTTTTTTTTGGCGAAAAATCTTTTTGTCTCGAAATCGAAAAAGATTGTTATATCATCGTTCTATACATCGTTACGAACCCGAAACTGCCTTTGGTTCGAAAATCATCCCTTATATAACGATGCTACATGCAATTGTTGAAGAAGCCACATTCGTCTCTCCCTCTTAGTGGGAAGTGTTCATCCCTCAAACTGCCTGTTCATCCCTTAAACGTGGTTTGTTTGGGGAAAAATTTGCACAGCATGTACAGTAGGACTTATACTTTCGATTGGCACCCTAAAAAAGAAATTTTCAAATTTGACCATTTTCGAGAAAAATCAACGATGGTTAACCCACGGTTTTTTTTTGGCGAAAAATCTTTTTGTCTCGAAATCGAAAAAGATTGTTATATCATCGTTCTATACATCGTTACGAACCCGAAACTGCCTTTGGTTCGAAAATCATCCCTTATATAACGATGCTACATGCAATTGTTGAAGAAGCCACATTCGTCTCTCCCTCTTAGTGGGAAGTGTTCATCCCTCAAACTGCCTGTTCATCCCTTAAACGTGGTTTGGCACAGCATGTACAGTAGGACTTATACTTTCGATTGGCACCCTAAAAAAGAAATTTTCAAATTTGACCATTTTCGAGAAAAATCAACGATGGTTAACCCACGGTTTTTTTTGGCGAAAAATCTTTTTGTCTCGAAATCGAAAAAGATTGTTATATCATCGTTCTATACATCGTTACGAACCCGAAACTGCCTTTGGTTCGAAAATCATCCCTTATATAACGATGCTACATGCAATTGTTGAAGAAGCCACATTCGTCTCTCCCTCTTAGTGGGAAGAGTTCATCCCTCAAACTGCCTGTTCATCCCTTAAACGTGGTTTGTTTGGGGAAAAATTTGCACAGCATGTACAGTAGGACTTATACTTTCGATTGGCACCCTAAAAAAGAAATTTTCAAATTTGACCATTTTCGAGAAAAATCAACGATGGTTAACCCACGGTTTTTTTTGGCTAAAAATCTTTTTGTCTCGAAATCGAAAAAGATTGTTATATCATCGTTCTATACATCGTTACGAACCCGAAACTGCCTTTGGTTCGAAAATCATCCCTTATATAACGATGCTACATGCAATTGTTGAAGAAGCCACATTCGTCTCTCCCTCTTAGTGGGAAGAGTTCATCCCTCAAACTGCCTGTTCATCCCTTAAACGTGGTTTGTTTGGGGAAAAATTTGCACAGCATGTACAGTAGGACTTATACTTTCGATTGGCACCCTAAAAAAGAAATTTTCAAATTTGACCATTTTCGAGAAAAATCAACGATGGTTAACCCACGGTTTTTTTTGGCGAAAAATCTTTTTGTCTCGAAATCGAAAAAGATTGTTATATCATCGTTCTATACATCGTTACGAACCCGAAACTGCCTTTGGTTCGAAAATCATCCCTTATATAACGATGCTACATGCAATTGTTGAAGAAGCCACATTCGTCTCTCCCTCTTAGTGGGAAGAGTTCATCCCTCAAACTGCCTGTTCATCCCTTAAACGTGGTTTGTTTGGGGAAAAATTTGCACAGCATGTACAGTAGGACTTATACTTTCGATTGGCACCCTAAAAAAGAAATTTTCAAATTTGACCATTTTCGAGAAAAATCAACGATGGTTAACCCACGGTTTTTTTTGGCGAAAAATCTTTTTGTCTCGAAATCGAAAAAGATTGTTATATCATCGTTCTATACATCGTTACGAACCCGAAACTGCCTTTGGTTCGAAAATCATCCCTTATATAACGATGCTACATGCAATTGTTGAAGAAGCCACATTCGTCTCTCCCTCTTAGTGGGAAGTGTTCATCCCTCAAACTGCCTGTTCATCCCTTAAACGTGGTTTGTTTGGGGAAAAATTTGCACAGCATGTACAGTAGGACTTATACTTTCGATTGGCACCCTAAAAAAGAAATTTTCAAATTTGACCATTTTCGAGAAAAATCAACGATGGTTAACCCACGGTTTTTTTTGGCGAAAAATCTTTTTGTCTCGAAATCGAAAAAGATTGTTATATGATCGTTCTATACATCGTTACGAACCCGAAACTGCCTTTGGTTCGAAAATCATCCCTTATATAACGATGCTACAAGCAATTGTTGAAGAAGCCACATTCGTCTCTCCCTCTTAGTGGGAAGTGTTCATCCCTCAAACTGCCTGTTCATCCCTTAAACGTGGTTTGTTTGGGGAAAAATTTGCACAGCATGTACAGTAGGACTTATACTTTCGATTGGCACCCTAAAAAAGAAATTTTCAAATTTGACCATTTTCGAGAAAAATCAACGATGGTTAACCCACGGTTTTTTTTGGCGAAAAATCTTTTTGTCTCGAAATCGAAAAAGATTGTTATATCATCGTTCTATACATCGTTACGAACCCGAAACTGCCTTTGGTTCGAAAATCATCCCTTATATAACGATGCTACATGCAATTGTTGAAGAAGCCACATTCGTCTCTCCCTCTTAGTGGGAAGAGTTCATCCCTCAAACTGCCTGTTCATCCCTTAAACGTGGTTTGTTTGGGGAAAAATTTGCACAGCATGTACAGTAGGACTTATACTTTCGATTGGCACCCTAAAAAAGAAATTTTCAAATTTGACCATTTTCGAGAAAAATCAACGATGGTTAACCCACGGTTTTTTTTGGCGAAAAATCTTTTTGTCTCGAAATCGAAAAAGATTGTTATATCATCGTTCTATACATCGTTACGAACCCGAAACTGCCTTTGGTTCGAAAATCATCCCTTATATAACGATACTACATGCAATTGTTGAAGAAGCCACATTCGTCTCTCCCTCTTAGTGGGAAGAGTTCATCCCTCAAACTGCCTGTTCATCCCTTAAACGTGGTTTGTTTGGGGAAAAATTTGCACAGCATGTACAGTAGGACTTATACTTTCGATTGGCACCCTAAAAAAGAAATTTTCAAATTTTGTCCATTTTCGAGAAAAATCAACGATGGTTAACCCACGGTTTTTTTTGGCGAAAAATCTTTTTGTCTCGAAATCGAAAAAGATTGTTATATCATCGTTCTATACATCGTTACGAACCCGAAACTGCCTTTGGTTCGAAAATCATCCCTTATATAACGATGCTACATGCAATTGTTGAAGAAGCCACATTCGTCTCTCCCTCTTAGTGGGAAGAGTTCATCCCTCAAACTGCCTGTTCATCCCTTAAACGTGGTTTGTTTGGGGAAAAATTTGCACAGCATGTACAGTAGGACTTATACTTTCGATTGGCACCGTAAAAAAGAAATTTTCAAATTTGACCATTTTCGAGAAAAATCAACGATGGTTAACCCACGGTTTTTTTTGGCGAAAAATCTTTTTGTCTCGAAATCGAAAAAGATTGTTATATCATCGTTCTATACATCGTTACGAACCCGAAACTGCCTTTGGTTCGAAAATCATCCCTTATATAACGATGCTACATGCAATTGTTGAAGAAGCCACATTCGTCTCTCCCTCTTAGTGGGAAGAGTTCATCCCTCAAACTGCCTGTTCATCCCTTAAACGTGGTTTGTTTGGGGAAAAATTTGCACAGCATGTACAGTAGGACTTATACTTTCGATTGGCACCCTAAAAAAGAAATTTTCAAATTTGACCATTTTCGAGAAAAATCAACGATGGTTAACCCACGGTTTTTTTTGGCGAAAAATCTTTTTGTCTCGAAATCGAAAAAGATTGTTATATCATCGTTCTATACATCGTTACGAACCCGAAACTGCCTTTGGTTCGAAAATCATCCCTTATATAACGATGCTACAAGCAATTGTTGAAGAAGCCACATTCGTCTCTCCCTCTTAGTGGGAAGTGTTCATCCCTCAAACTGCCTGTTCATCCCTTAAACGTGGTTTGTTTGGGGAAAAATTTGCACAGCATGTACAGTAGGACTTATACTTTCGATTGGCACCGTAAAAAAGAAATTTTCAAATTTGACCATTTTCGAGAAAAATCAACGATGGTTAACCCACGGTTTTTTTTGGCGAAAAATCTTTTTGTCTCGAAATCGAAAAAGATTGTTATATCATCGTTCTATACATCGTTACGAACCCGAAAATGCCTTTGGTTCGAAAATCATCCCTTATATAACGATGCTACATGCAATTGTTGAAGAAGCCACATTCGTCTCTCCCTCTTAGTGGGAAGAGTTCATCCCTCAAACTGCCTGTTCATCCCTTAAACGTGGTTTGTTTGGGGAAAAATTTGCACAGCATGTACAGTAGGACTTATACTTTCGATTGGCACCCTAAAAAAGAAATTTTCAAATTTGACCATTTTCGAGAAAAATCAACGATGGTTAACCCACGGTTTTTTTTGGCGAAAAATCTTTTTGTCTCGAAATCGAAAAAGATTGTTATATCATCGTTCTATACATCGTTACGAACCCGAAACTGCCTTTGGTTCGAAAATCATCCCTTATATAACGATGCTACATGCAATTGTTGAAGAAGCCACATTCGTCTCTCCCTCTTAGTGGGAAGAGTTCATCCCTCAAACTGCCTGTTCATCCCTTAAACGTGGTTTGTTTGGGGAAAAATTTGCACAGCATGTACAGTAGGACTTATACTTTCGATTGGCACCCTAAAAAAGAAATTTTCAAATTTGACCATTTTCGAGAAAAATCAACGATGGTTAACCCACGGTTTTTTTTGGCGAAAAATCTTTTTGTCTCGAAATCGAAAAAGATTGTTATATCATCGTTCTATACATCGTTACGAACCCGAAACTGCCTTTGGTTCGAAAATCATCCCTTATATAACGATGCTACAAGCAATTGTTGAAGAAGCCACATTCGTCTCTCCCTCTTAGTGGGAAGTGTTCATCCCTCAAACTGCCTGTTCATCCCTTAAACGTGGTTTGTTTGGGGAAAAATTTGCACAGCATGTACAGTAGGACTTATACTTTCGATTGGCACCGTAAAAAAGAAATTTTCAAATTTGACCATTTTCGAGAAAAATCAACGATTGTTAACCCACGGTTTTTTTTGGCGAAAAATCTTTTTGTCTCGAAATCGAAAAAGATTGTTATATCATCGTTCTATACATCGTTACGAACCCGAAACTGCCTTTGGTTCGAAAATCATCCCTTATATAACGATGCTACATGCAATTGTTGAAGAAGCCACATTCGTCTCTCCCTCTTAGTGGGAAGAGTTCATCCCTCAAACTGCCTGTTCATCCCTTAAACGTGGTTTGTTTGGGGAAAAATTTGCACAGCATGTACAGTAGGACTTATACTTTCGATTGGCACCCTAAAAAAGAAATTTTCAAATTTGACCATTTTCGAGAAAAATCAACGATGGTTAACCCACGGTTTTTTTTGGCGAAAAATCTTTTTGTCTCGAAATCGAAAAAGATTGTTATATCATCGTTCTATACATCGTTACGAACCCGAAACTGCCTTTGGTTCGAAAATCATCCCTTATATAACGATGCTACAAGCAATTGTTGAAGAAGCCACATTCGTCTCTCCCTCTTAGTGGGAAGTGTTCATCCCTCAAACTGCCTGTTCATCCCTTAAACGTGGTTTGTTTGGGGAAAAATTTGCACAGCATGTACAGTAGGACTTATACTTTCGATTGGCACCGTAAAAAAGAAATTTTCAAATTTGACCATTTTCGAGAAAAATCAACGATGGTTAACCCACGGTTTTTTTTGGCGAAAAATCTTTTTGTCTCGAAATCGAAAAAGATTTTATATCATCGTTCTATACATCGTTACGAACCCGAAAATGCCTTTGGTTCGAAAATCATCCCTTATATAACGATGCTACATGCAATTGTTGAAGAAGCCACATTCGTCTCTCCCTCTTAGTGGGAAGAGTTCATCCCTCAAACTGCCTGTTCATCCCTTAAACGTGGTTTGTTTGGGGAAAAATTTGCACAGCATGTACAGTAGGACTTATACTTTCGATTGGCACCCTAAAAAAGAAATTTTCAAATTTGACCATTTTCGAGAAAAATCAACGATGGTTAACCCACGGTTTTTTTTGGCGAAAAATCTTTTTGTCTCGAAATCGAAAAAGATTGTTATATCATCGTTCTATACATCGTTACGAACCCGAAACTGCCTTTGGTTCGAAAATCATCCCTTATATAACGATGCTACAAGCAATTGTTGAAGAAGCCACATTCGTCTCTCCCTCTTAGTGGGAAGTGTTCATCCCTCAAACTGCCTGTTCATCCCTTAAACGTGGTTTGTTTGGGGAAAAATTTGCACAGCATGTACAGTAGGACTTATACTTTCGATTGGCACCCTAAAAAAGAAATTTTCAAATTTGACCATTTTCGAGAAAAATCAACGATGGTTAACCCACGGTTTTTTTTGGCGAAAAATCTTTTTGTCTCGAAATCGAAAAAGATTGTTATATCATCGTTCTATACATCGTTACGAACCCGAAACTGCCTTTGGTTCGAAAATCATCCCTTATATAACGATGCTACATGCAATTGTTGAAGAAGCCACATTCGTCTCTCCCTCTTAGTGGGAAGAGTTCATCCCTCAAACTGCCTGTTCATCCCTTAAACGTGGTTTGTTTGGGGAAAAATTTGCACAGCATGTACAGTAGGACTTATACTTTCGATTGGCACCCTAAAAAAGAAATTTTCAAATTTGACCATTTTCGAGAAAAATCAACGATGGTTAACCCACGGTTTTTTTTGGCGAAAAATCTTTTTGTCTCGAAATCGAAAAAGATTGTTATATCATCGTTCTATACATCGTTACGAACCCGAAACTGCCTTTGGTTCGAAAATCATCCCTTATATAACGATGCTACATGCAATTGTTGAAGAAGCCACATTCGTCTCTCCCTCTTAGTGGGAAGAGTTCATCCCTCAAACTGCCTGTTCATCCCTTAAACGTGGTTTGTTTGGGGAAAAATTTGCACAGCATGTACAGTAGGACTTATACTTTCGATTGGCACCCTAAAAAAGAAATTTTCAAATTTGACCATTTTCGAGAAAAATCAACGATGGTTAACCCACGGTTTTTTTTGGCGAAAAATCTTTTTGTCTCGAAATCGAAAAAGATTGTTATATCATCGTTCTATACATCGTTACGAACCCGAAACTGCCTTTGGTTCGAAAATCATCCCTTATATAACGATGCTACAAGCAATTGTTGAAGAAGCCACATTCGTCTCTCCCTCTTAGTGGGAAGTGTTCATCCCTCAAACTGCCTGTTCATCCCTTAAACGTGGTTTGTTTGGGGAAAAATTTGCACAGCATGTACAGTAGGACTTATACTTTCGATTGGCACCGTAAAAAAGAAATTTTCAAATTTGACCATTTTCGAGAAAAATCAACGATGGTTAACCCACGGTTTTTTTTGGCGAAAAATCTTTTTGTCTCGAAATCGAAAAAGATTGTTATATCATCGTTCTATACATCGTTACGAACCCGAAACTGCCTTTGGTTCGAAAATCATCCCTTATATAACGATGCTACATGCAATTGTTGAAGAAGCCACATTCGTCTCTCCCTCTTAGTGGGAAGAGTTCATCCCTCAAACTGCCTGTTCATCCCTTAAACGTGGTTTGTTTGGGGAAAAATTTGCACAGCATGTACAGTAGGACTTATACTTTCGATTGGCACCCTAAAAAAGAAATTTTCAAATTTGACCATTTTCGAGAAAAATCAACGATGGTTAACCCACGGTTTTTTTTGGCGAAAAATCTTTTTGTCTCGAAATCGAAAAAGATTGTTATATCATCGTTCTATACATCGTTACGAACCCGAAACTGCCTTTGGTTCGAAAATCATCCCTTATATAACGATGCTACATGCAATTGTTGAAGAAGCCACATTCGTCTCTCCCTCTTAGTGGGAAGAGTTCATCCCTCAAACTGCCTGTTCATCCCTTAAACGTGGTTTGTTTGGGGAAAAATTTGCACAGCATGTACAGTAGGACTTATACTTTCGATTGGCACCCTAAAAAAGAAATTTTCAAATTTGACCATTTTCGAGAAAAATCAACGATGGTTAACCCACGGTTTTTTTTGGCGAAAAATCTTTTTGTCTCGAAATCGAAAAAGATTGTTATATCATCGTTCTATACATCGTTACGAACCCGAAACTGCCTTTGGTTCGAAAATCATCCCTTATATAACGATGCTACATGCAATTGTTGAAGAAGCCACATTCGTCTCTCCCTCTTAGTGGGAAGAGTTCATCCCTCAAACTGCCTGTTCATCCCTTAAACGTGGTTTGTTTGGGGAAAAATTTGCACAGCATGTACAGTAGGACTTATACTTTCGATTGGCACCCTAAAAAAGAAATTTTCAAATTTGACCATTTTCGAGAAAAATCAACGATGGTTAACCCACGGTTTTTTTTGGCGAAAAATCTTTTTGTCTCGAAATCGAAAAAGATTGTTATATCATCGTTCTATACATCGTTACGAACCCGAAACTGCCTTTGGTTCGAAAATCATCCCTTATATAACGATGCTACAAGCAATTGTTGAAGAAGCCACATTCGTCTCTCCCTCTTAGTGGGAAGTGTTCATCCCTCAAACTGCCTGTTCATCCCTTAAACGTGGTTTGTTTGGGGAAAAATTTGCACAGCATGTACAGTAGGACTTATACTTTCGATTGGCACCGTAAAAAAGAAATTTTCAAATTTGACCATTTTCGAGAAAAATCAACGATGGTTAACCCACGGTTTTTTTTGGCGAAAAATCTTTTTGTCTCGAAATCGAAAAAGATTGTTATATCATCGTTCTATACATCGTTACGAACCCGAAACTGCCTTTGGTTCGAAAATCATCCCTTATATAACGATGCTACATGCAATTGTTGAAGAAGCCACATTCGTCTCTCCCTCTTAGTGGGAAGAGTTCATCCCTCAAACTGCCTGTTCATCCCTTAAACGTGGTTTGTTTGGGGAAAAATTTGCACAGCATGTACAGTAGGACTTATACTTTCGATTGGCACCCTAAAAAAGAAATTTTCAAATTTGACCATTTTCGAGAAAAATCAACGATGGTTAACCCACGGTTTTTTTTGGCGAAAAATCTTTTTGTCTCGAAATCGAAAAAGATTGTTATATCATCGTTCTATACATCGTTACGAACCCGAAACTGCCTTTGGTTCGAAAATCATCCCTTATATAACGATGCTACAAGCAATTGTTGAAGAAGCCACATTCGTCTCTCCCTCTTAGTGGGAAGTGTTCATCCCTCAAACTGCCTGTTCATCCCTTAAACGTGGTTTGTTTGGGGAAAAATTTGCACAGCATGTACAGTAGGACTTATACTTTCGATTGGCACCCTAAAAAAGAAATTTTCAAATTTGACCATTTTCGAGAAAAATCAACGATGGTTAACCCACGGTTTTTTTTGGCGAAAAATCTTTTTGTCTCGAAATCGAAAAAGATTGTTATATCATCGTTCTATACATCGTTACGAACCCGAAACTGCCTTTGGTTCGAAAATCATCCCTTATATAACGATGCTACATGCAATTGTTGAAGAAGCCACATTCGTCTCTCCCTCTTAGTGGGAAGAGTTCATCCCTCAAACTGCCTGTTCATCCCTTAAACGTGGTTTGTTTGGGGAAAAATTTGCACAGCATGTACAGTAGGACTTATACTTTCGATTGGCACCGTAAAAAAGAAATTTTCAAATTTGACCATTTTCGAGAAAAATCAACGATGGTTAACCCACGGTTTTTTTTGGCGAAAAATCTTTTTGTCTCGAAATCGAAAAAGATTGTTATATCATCGTTCTATACATCGTTACGAACCCGAAAATGCCTTTGGTTCGAAAATCATCCCTTATATAACGATGCTACATGCAATTGTTGAAGAAGCCACATTCGTCTCTCCCTCTTAGTGGGAAGAGTTCATCCCTCAAACTGCCTGTTCATCCCTTAAACGTGGTTTGTTTGGGGAAAAATTTGCACAGCATGTACAGTAGGACTTATACTTTCGATTGGCACCCTAAAAAAGAAATTTTCAAATTTGACCATTTTCGAGAAAAATCAACGATGGTTAACCCACGGTTTTTTTTGGCGAAAAATCTTTTTGTCTCGAAATCGAAAAAGATTGTTATATCATCGTTCTATACATCGTTACGAACCCGAAACTGCCTTTGGTTCGAAAATCATCCCTTATATAACGATGCTACATGCAATTGTTGAAGAAGCCACATTCGTCTCTCCCTCTTAGTGGGAAGAGTTCATCCCTCAAACTGCCTGTTCATCCCTTAAACGTGGTTTGTTTGGGGAAAAATTTGCACAGCATGTACAGTAGGACTTATACTTTCGATTGGCACCCTAAAAAAGAAATTTTCAAATTTGAACATTTTCGAGAAAAATCAACGATGGTTAACCCACGGTTTTTTTTGGCGAAAAATCTTTTTGTCTCGAAATCGAAAAAGATTGTTATATCATCGTTCTATACATCGTTACGAACCCGAAACTGCCTTTGGTTCGAAAATCATCCCTTATATAACGATGCTACAAGCAATTGTTGAAGAAGCCACATTCGTCTCTCCCTCTTAGTGGGAAGTGTTCATCCCTCAAACTGCCTGTTCATCCCTTAAACGTGGTTTGTTTGGGGAAAAATTTGCACAGCATGTACAGTAGGACTTATACTTTCGATTGGCACCGTAAAAAAGAAATTTTCAAATTTGACCATTTTCGAGAAAAATCAACGATGGTTAACCCACGGTTTTTTTTGGCGAAAAATCTTTTTGTCTCGAAATCGAAAAAGATTGTTATATCATCGTTCTATACATCGTTACGAACCCGAAACTGCCTTTGGTTCGAAAATCATCCCTTATATAACGATGCTACATGCAATTGTTGAAGAAGCCACATTCGTCTCTCCCTCTTAGTGGGAAGAGTTCATCCCTCAAACTGCCTGTTCATCCCTTAAACGTGGTTTGTTTGGGGAAAAATTTGCACAGCATGTACAGTAGGACTTATACTTTCGATTGGCACCCTAAAAAAGAAATTTTCAAATTTGACCATTTTCGAGAAAAATCAACGATGGTTAACCCACGGTTTTTTTTGGCGAAAAATCTTTTTGTCTCGAAATCGAAAAAGATTGTTATATCATCGTTCTATACATCGTTACGAACCCGAAACTGCCTTTGGTTCGAAAATCATCCCTTATATAACGATGCTACAAGCAATTGTTGAAGAAGCCACATTCGTCTCTCCCTCTTAGTGGGAAGTGTTCATCCCTCAAACTGCCTGTTCATCCCTTAAACGTGGTTTGTTTGGGGAAAAATTTGCACAGCATGTACAGTAGGACTTATACTTTCGATTGGCACCGTAAAAAAGAAATTTTCAAATTTGACCATTTTCGAGAAAAATCAACGATGGTTAACCCACGGTTTTTTTTGGCGAAAAATCTTTTTGTCTCGAAATCGAAAAAGATTGTTATATCATCGTTCTATACATCGTTACGAACCCGAAAATGCCTTTGGTTCGAAAATCATCCCTTATATAACGATGCTACATGCAATTGTTGAAGAAGCCACATTCGTCTCTCCCTCTTAGTGGGAAGAGTTCATCCCTCAAACTGCCTGTTCATCCCTTAAACGTGGTTTGTTTGGGGAAAAATTTGCACAGCATGTACAGTAGGACTTATACTTTCGATTGGCACCCTAAAAAAGAAATTTTCAAATTTGACCATTTTCGAGAAAAATCAACGATGGTTAACCCACGGTTTTTTTTGGCGAAAAATCTTTTTGTCTCGAAATCGAAAAAGATTGTTATATCATCGTTCTATACATCGTTACGAACCCGAAACTGCCTTTGGTTCGAAAATCATCCCTTATATAACGATGCTACATGCAATTGTTGAAGAAGCCACATTCGTCTCTCCCTCTTAGTGGGAAGAGTTCATCCCTCAAACTGCCTGTTCATCCCTTAAACGTGGTTTGTTTGGGGAAAAATTTGCACAGCATGTACAGTAGGACTTATACTTTCGATTGGCACCCTAAAAAAGAAATTTTCAAATTTGACCATTTTCGAGAAAAATCAACGATGGTTAACCCACGGTTTTTTTTGGCGAAAAATCTTTTTGTCTCGAAATCGAAAAAGATTGTTATATCATCGTTCTATACATCGTTACGAACCCGAAACTGCCTTTGGTTCGAAAATCATCCCTTATATAACGATGCTACATGCAATTGTTGAAGAAGCCACATTCGTCTCTCCCTCTTAGTGGGAAGAGTTCATCCCTCAAACTGCCTGTTCATCCCTTAAACGTGGTTTGTTTGGGGAAAAATTTGCACAGCATGTACAGTAGGACTTATACTTTCGATTGGCACCCTAAAAAAGAAATTTTCAAATTTGACCATTTTCGAGAAAAATCAACGATGGTTAACCCACGGTTTTTTTTGGCGAAAAATCTTTTTGTCTCGAAATCGAAAAAGATTGTTATATCATCGTTCTATACATCGTTACGAACCCGAAACTGCCTTTGGTTCGAAAATCATCCCTTATATAACGATGCTACATGCAATTGTTGAAGAAGCCACATTCGTCTCTCCCTCTTAGTGGGAAGAGTTCATCCCTCAAACTGCCTGTTCATCCCTTAAACGTGGTTTGTTTGGGGAAAAATTTGCACAGCATGTACAGTAGGACTTATACTTTCGATTGGCACCCTAAAAAAGAAATTTTCAAATTTGACCATTTTCGAGAAAAATCAACGATGGTTAACCCACGGTTTTTTTTGGCGAAAAATCTTTTTGTCTCGAAATCGAAAAAGATTGTTATATCATCGTTCTATACATCGTTACGAACCCGAAACTGCCTTTGGTTCGAAAATCATCCCTTATATAACGATGCTACATGCAATTGTTGAAGAAGCCACATTCGTCTCTCCCTCTTAGTGGGAAGAGTTCATCCCTCAAACTGCCTGTTCATCCCTTAAACGTGGTTTGTTTGGGGAAAAATTTGCACAGCATGTACAGTAGGACTTATACTTTCGATTGGCACCCTAAAAAAGAAATTTTCAAATTTGACCATTTTCGAGAAAAATCAACGATGGTTAACCCACGGTTTTTTTTGGCGAAAAATCTTTTTGTCTCGAAATCGAAAAAGATTGTTATATCATCGTTCTATACATCGTTACGAACCCGAAACTGCCTTTGGTTCGAAAATCATCCCTTATATAACGATGCTACATGCAATTGTTGAAGAAGCCACATTCGTCTCTCCCTCTTAGTGGGAAGTGTTCATCCCTCAAACTGCCTGTTCATCCCTTAAACGTGGTTTGTTTGGGGAAAAAATTGCACAGCATGTACAGTAGGACTTATACTTTCGATTGGCACCGTAAAAAAGAAATTTTCAAATTTGACCATTTTCGAGAAAAATCAACGATGGTTAACCCACGGTTTTTTTTGGCGAAAAATCTTTTTGTCTCGAAATCGAAAAAGATTGTTATATCATCGTTCTATACATCGTTACGAACCCGAAACTGCCTTTGGTTCGAAAATCATCCCTTATATAACGATGCTACATGCAATTGTTGAAGAAGCCACATTCGTCTCTCCCTCTTAGTGGGAAGAGTTCATCCCTCAAACTGCCTGTTCATCCCTTAAACGTGGTTTGTTTGGGGAAAAATTTGCACAGCATGTACAGTAGGACTTATACTTTCGATTGGCACCCTAAAAAAGAAATTTTCAAATTTGACCATTTTCGAGAAAAATCAACGATGGTTAACCCACGGTTTTTTTTGGCGAAAAATCTTTTTGTCTCGAAATCGAAAAAGATTGTTATATCATCGTTCTATACATCGTTACGAACCCGAAACTGCCTTTGGTTCGAAAATCATCCCTTATATAACGATGCTACAAGCAATTGTTGAAGAAGCCACATTCGTCTCTCCCTCTTAGTGGGAAGTGTTCATCCCTCAAACTGCCTGTTCATCCCTTAAACGTGGTTTGTTTGGGGAAAAATTTGCACAGCATGTACAGTAGGACTTATACTTTCGATTGGCACCCTAAAAAAGAAATTTTCAAATTTGACCATTTTCGAGAAAAATCAACGATGGTTAACCCACGGTTTTTTTTGGCGAAAAATCTTTTTGTCTCGAAATCGAAAAAGATTGTTATATCATCGTTCTATACATCGTTACGAACCCGAAACTGCCTTTGGTTCGAAAATCATCCCTTATATAACGATGCTACATGCAATTGTTGAAGAAGCCACATTCGTCTCTCCCTCTTAGTGGGAAGAGTTCATCCCTCAAACTGCCTGTTCATCCCTTAAACGTGGTTTGTTTGGGGAAAAATTTGCACAGCATGTACAGTAGGACTTATACTTTCGATTGGCACCCTAAAAAAGAAATTTTCAAATTTGACCATTTTCGAGAAAAATCAACGATGGTTAACCCACGGTTTTTTTTGGCGAAAAATCTTTTTGTCTCGAAATCGAAAAAGATTGTTATATCATCGTTCTATACATCGTTACGAACCCGAAACTGCCTTTGGTTCGAAAATCATCCCTTATATAACGATGCTACATGCAATTGTTGAAGAAGCCACATTCGTCTCTCCCTCTTAGTGGGAAGTGTTCATCCCTCAAACTGCCTGTTCATCCCTTAAACGTGGTTTGTTTGGGGAAAAATTTGCACAGCATGTACAGTAGGACTTATACTTTCGATTGGCACCCTAAAAAAGAAATTTTCAAATTTGACCATTTTCGAGAAAAATCAACGATGGTTAACCCACGGTTTTTTTTGGCGAAAAATCTTTTTGTCTCGAAATCGAAAAAGATTGTTATATCATCGTTCTATACATCGTTACGAACCCGAAACTGCCTTTGGTTCGAAAATCATCCCTTATATAACGATGCTACATGCAATTGTTGAAGAAGCCACATTCGTCTCTCCCTCTTAGTGGGAAGAGTTCATCCCTCAAACTGCCTGTTCATCCCTTAAACGTGGTTTGTTTGGGGAAAAATTTGCACAGCATGTACAGTAGGACTTATACTTTCGATTGGCACCCTAAAAAAGAAATTTTCAAATTTGACCATTTTCGAGAAAAATCAACGATGGTTAACCCACGGTTTTTTTTGGCGAAAAATCTTTTTGTCTCGAAATCGAAAAAGATTGTTATATCATCGTTCTATACATCGTTACGAACCCGAAACTGCCTTTGGTTCGAAAATCATCCCTTATATAACGATGCTACAAGCAATTGTTGAAGAAGCCACATTCGTCTCTCCCTCTTAGTGGGAAGAGTTCATCCCTCAAACTGCCTGTTCATCCCTTAAACGTGGTTTGTTTGGGGAAAAATTTGCACAGCATGTACAGTAGGACTTATACTTTCGATTGGCACCCTAAAAAAGAAATTTTCAAATTTGACCATTTTCGAGAAAAATCAACGATGGTTAACCCACGGTTTTTTTTGGCGAAAAATCTTTTTGTCTCGAAATCGAAAAAGATTGTTATATCATCGTTCTATACATCGTTACGAACCCGAAACTGCCTTTGGTTCGAAAATCATCCCTTATATAACGATGCTACATGCAATTGTTGAAGAAGCCACATTCGTCTCTCCCTCTTAGTGGGAAGAGTTCATCCCTCAAACTGCCTGTTCATCCCTTAAACGTGGTTTGTTTGGGGAAAAATTTGCACAGCATGTACAGTAGGACTTATACTTTCGATTGGCACCCTAAAAAAGAAATTTTCAAATTTGACCATTTTCGAGAAAAATCAACGATGGTTAACCCACGGTTTTTTTTGGCGAAAAATCTTTTTGTCTCGAAATCGAAAAAGATTGTTATATCATCGTTCTATACATCGTTACGAACCCGAAACTGCCTTTGGTTCGAAAATCATCCCTTATATAACGATGCTACATGCAATTGTTGAAGAAGCCACATTCGTCTCTCCCTCTTAGTGGGAAGAGTTCATCCCTCAAACTGCCTGTTCATCCCTTAAACGTGGTTTGTTTGGGGAAAAATTTGCACAGCATGTACAGTAGGACTTATACTTTCGATTGGCACCGTAAAAAAGAAATTTTCAAATTTGACCATTTTCGAGAAAAATCAACGATGGTTAACCCACGGTTTTTTTTGGCGAAAAATCTTTTTGTCTCGAAATCGAAAAAGATTGTTATATCATCGTTCTATACATCGTTACGAACCCGAAACTGCCTTTGGTTCGAAAATCATCCCTTATATAACGATGCTACATGCAATTGTTGAAGAAGCCACATTCGTCTCTCCCTCTTAGTGGGAAGAGTTCATCCCTCAAACTGCCTGTTCATCCCTTAAACGTGGTTTGTTTGGGGAAAAATTTGCACAGCATGTACAGTAGGACTTATACTTTCGATTGGCACCCTAAAAAAGAAATTTTAAAATTTTGTCCATTTTCGAGAAAAATCAACGATGGTTAACCCACGGTTTTTTTTGGCGAAAAATCTTTTTGTCTCGAAATCGAAAAAGATTGTTATATCATCGTTCTATACATCGTTACGAACCCGAAACTGCCTTTGGTTCGAAAATCATCCCTTATATAACGATGCTACATGCAATTGTTGAAGAAGCCACATTCGTCTCTCCCTCTTAGTGGGAAGTGTTCATCCCTCAAACTGCCTGTTCATCCCTTAAACGTGGTTTGTTTGGGGAAAAATTTGCACAGCATGTACAGTAGGACTTATACTTTCGATTGGCACCCTAAAAAAGAAATTTTCAAATTTGACCATTTTCGAGAAAAATCAACGATGGTTAACCCACGGTTTTTTTTGGCGAAAAATCTTTTTGTCTCGAAATCGAAAAAGATTGTTATATCATCGTTCTATACATCGTTACGAACCCGAAACTGCCTTTGGTTCGAAAATCATCCCTTATATAACGATGCTACATGCAATTGTTGAAGAAGCCACATTCGTCTCTCCCTCTTAGTGGGAAGTGTTCATCCCTCAAACTGCCTGTTCATCCCTTAAACGTGGTTTGTTTGGGGAAAAATTTGCACAGCATGTACAGTAGGACTTATACTTTCGATTGGCACCCTAAAAAAGAAATTTTAAAATTTTGTCCATTTTCGAGAAAAATCAACGATGGTTAACCCACGGTTTTTTTTGGCGAAAAATCTTTTTGTCTCGAAATCGAAAAAGATTGTTATATCATCGTTCTATACATCGTTACGAACCCGAAACTGCCTTTGGTTCGAAAATCATCCCTTATATAACGATGCTACATGCAATTGTTGAAGAAGCCACATTCGTCTCTCCCTCTTAGTGGGAAGTGTTCATCCCTCAAACTGCCTGTTCATCCCTTAAACGTGGTTTGTTTGGGGAAAAATTTGCACAGCATGTACAGTAGGACTTATACTTTCGATTGGCACCCTAAAAAAGAAATTTTCAAATTTGACCATTTTCGAGAAAAATCAACGATGGTTAACCCACGGTTTTTTTTGGCGAAAAATCTTTTTGTCTCGAAATCGAAAAAGATTGTTATATCATCGTTCTATACATCGTTACGAACCCGAAACTGCCTTTGGTTCGAAAATCATCCCTTATATAACGATGCTACATGCAATTGTTGAAGAAGCCACATTCGTCTCTCCCTCTTAGTGGGAAGTGTTCATCCCTCAAACTGCCTGTTCATCCCTTAAACGTGGTTTGTTTGGGGAAAAATTTGCACAGCATGTACAGTAGGACTTATACTTTCGATTGGCACCCTAAAAAAGAAATTTTCAAATTTGACCATTTTCGAGAAAAATCAACGATGGTAAACCCACGGTTTTTTTTGGCGAAAAATCTTTTTGTCTCGAAATCGAAAAAGATTGTTATATCATCGTTCTATACATCGTTACGAACCCGAAACTGCCTTTGGTTCGAAAATCATCCCTTATATAACGATGCTACATGCAATTGTTGAAGAAGCCACATTCGTCTCTCCCTCTTAGTGGGAAGTGTTCATCCCTCAAACTGCCTGTTCATCCCTTAAACGTGGTTTGTTTGGGGAAAAATTTGCACAGCATGTACAGTAGGACTTATACTTTCGATTGGCACCCTAAAAAAGAAATTTTCAAATTTGACCATTTTCGAGAAAAATCAACGATGGTTAACCCACGGTTTTTTTTGGCGAAAAATCTTTTTGTCTCGAAATCGAAAAAGATTGTTATATCATCGTTCTATACATCGTTACGAACCCGAAACTGCCTTTGGTTCGAAAATCATCCCTTATATAACGATGCTACATGCAATTGTTGAAGAAGCCACATTCGTCTCTCCCTCTTAGTGGGAAGAGTTCATCCCTCAAACTGCCTGTTCATCCCTTAAACGTGGTTTGTTTGGGGAAAAATTTGCACAGCATGTACAGTAGGACTTATACTTTCGATTGGCACCCTAAAAAAGAAATTTTCAAATTTGACCATTTTCGAGAAAAATCAACGATGGTTAACCCACGGTTTTTTTTGGCGAAAAATCTTTTTGTCTCGAAATCGAAAAAGATTGTTATATCATCGTTCTATACATCGTTACGAACCCGAAACTGCCTTTGGTTCGAAAATCATCCCTTATATAACGATGCTACATGCAATTGTTGAAGAAGCCACATTCGTCTCTCCCTCTTAGTGGGAAGAGTTCATCCCTCAAACTGCCTGTTCATCCCTTAAACGTGGTTTGTTTGGGGAAAAATTTGCACAGCATGTACAGTAGGACTTATACTTTCGATTGGCACCCTAAAAAAGAAATTTTCAAATTTGACCATTTTCGAGAAAAATCAACGATGGTTAACCCACGGTTTTTTTTGGCGAAAAATCTTTTTGTCTCGAAATCGAAAAAGATTGTTATATCATCGTTCTATACATCGTTACGAACCCGAAACTGCCTTTGGTTCGAAAATCATCCCTTATATAACGATGCTACATGCAATTGTTGAAGAAGCCACATTCGTCTCTCCCTCTTAGTGGGAAGAGTTCATCCCTCAAACTGCCTGTTCATCCCTTAAACGTGGTTTGTTTGGGGAAAAATTTGCACAGCATGTACAGTAGGACTTATACTTTCGATTGGCACCCTAAAAAAGAAATTTTCAAATTTGACCATTTTCGAGAAAAATCAACGATGGTTAACCCACGGTTTTTTTTGGCGAAAAATCTTTTTGTCTCGAAATCGAAAAAGATTGTTATATCATCGTTCTATACATCGTTACGAACCCGAAACTGCCTTTGGTTCGAAAATCATCCCTTATATAACGATGCTACATGCAATTGTTGAAGAAGCCACATTCGTCTCTCCCTCTTAGTGGGAAGAGTTCATCCCTCAAACTGCCTGTTCATCCCTTAAACGTGGTTTGTTTGGGGAAAAATTTGCACAGCATGTACAGTAGGACTTATACTTTCGATTGGCACCCTAAAAAAGAAATTTTCAAATTTGACCATTTTCGAGAAAAATCAACGATGGTTAACCCACGGTTTTTTTTGGCGAAAAATCTTTTTGTCTCGAAATCGAAAAAGATTGTTATATCATCGTTCTATACATCGTTACGAACCCGAAACTGCCTTTGGTTCGAAAATCATCCCTTATATAACGATGCTACATGCAATTGTTGAAGAAGCCACATTCGTCTCTCCCTCTTAGTGGGAAGAGTTCATCCCTCAAACTGCCTGTTCATCCCTTAAACGTGGTTTGTTTGGGGAAAAATTTGCACAGCATGTACAGTAGGACTTATACTTTCGATTGGCACCCTAAAAAAGAAATTTTCAAATTTGACCATTTTCGAGAAAAATCAACGATGGTTAACCCACGGTTTTTTTTGGCGAAAAATCTTTTTGTCTCGAAATCGAAAAAGATTGTTATATCATCGTTCTATACATCGTTACGAACCCGAAACTGCCTTTGGTTCGAAAATCATCCCTTATATAACGATGCTACATGCAATTGTTGAAGAAGCCACATTCGTCTCTCCCTCTTAGTGGGAAGAGTTCATCCCTCAAACTGCCTGTTCATCCCTTAAACGTGGTTTGTTTGGGGAAAAATTTGCACAGCATGTACAGTAGGACTTATACTTTCGATTGGCACCCTAAAAAAGAAATTTTCAAATTTGACCATTTTCGAGAAAAATCAACGATGGTTAACCCACGGTTTTTTTTGGCGAAAAATCTTTTTGTCTCGAAATCGAAAAAGATTGTTATATCATCGTTCTATACATCGTTACGAACCCGAAACTGCCTTTGGTTCGAAAATCATCCCTTATATAACGATGCTACAAGCAATTGTTGAAGAAGCCACATTCGTCTCTCCCTCTTAGTGGGAAGTGTTCATCCCTCAAACTGCCTGTTCATCCCTTAAACGTGGTTTGTTTGGGGAAAAATTTGCACAGCATGTACAGTAGGACTTATACTTTCGATTGGCACCCTAAAAAAGAAATTTTCAAATTTGACCATTTTCGAGAAAAATCAACGATGGTTAACCCACGGTTTTTTTTGGCGAAAAATCTTTTTGTCTCGAAATCGAAAAAGATTGTTATATCATCGTTCTATACATCGTTACGAACCCGAAACTGCCTTTGGTTCGAAAATCATCCCTTATATAACGATGCTACATGCAATTGTTGAAGAAGCCACATTCGTCTCTCCCTCTTAGTGGGAAGAGTTCATCCCTCAAACTGCCTGTTCATCCCTTAAACGTGGTTTGTTTGGGGAAAAATTTGCACAGCATGTACAGTAGGACTTATACTTTCGATTGGCACCCTAAAAAAGAAATTTTCAAATTTGACCATTTTCGAGAAAAATCAACGATGGTTAACCCACGGTTTTTTTTGGCGAAAAATCTTTTTGTCTCGAAATCGAAAAAGATTGTTATATCATCGTTCTATACATCGTTACGAACCCGAAACTGCCTTTGGTTCGAAAATCATCCCTTATATAACGATGCTACATGCAATTGTTGAAGAAGCCACATTCGTCTCTCCCTCTTAGTGGGAAGTGTTCATCCCTCAAACTGCCTGTTCATCCCTTAAACGTGGTTTGTTTGGGGAAAAATTTGCACAGCATGTACAGTAGGACTTATACTTTCGATTGGCACCCTAAAAAAGAAATTTTCAAATTTGACCATTTTCGAGAAAAATCAACGATGGTTAACCCACGGTTTTTTTTGGCGAAAAATCTTTTTGTCTCGAAATCGAAAAAGATTGTTATATCATCGTTCTATACATCGTTACGAACCCGAAACTGCCTTTGGTTCGAAAATCATCCCTTATATAACGATGCTACATGCAATTGTTGAAGAAGCCACATTCGTCTCTCCCTCTTAGTGGGAAGAGTTCATCCCTCAAACTGCCTGTTCATCCCTTAAACGTGGTTTGTTTGGGGAAAAATTTGCACAGCATGTACAGTAGGACTTATACTTTCGATTGGCACCCTAAAAAAGAAATTTTCAAATTTGACCATTTTCGAGAAAAATCAACGATGGTTAACCCACGGTTTTTTTTGGCGAAAAATCTTTTTGTCTCGAAATCGAAAAAGATTGTTATATCATCGTTCTATACATCGTTACGAACCCGAAACTGCCTTTGGTTCGAAAATCATCCCTTATATAACGATGCTACATGCAATTGTTGAAGAAGCCACATTCGTCTCTCCCTCTTAGTGGGAAGAGTTCATCCCTCAAACTGCCTGTTCATCCCTTAAACGTGGTTTGTTTGGGGAAAAATTTGCACAGCATGTACAGTAGGACTTATACTTTCGATTGGCACCCTAAAAAAGAAATTTTCAAATTTGACCATTTTCGAGAAAAATCAACGATGGTTAACCCACGGTTTTTTTTGGCGAAAAATCTTTTTGTCTCGAAATCGAAAAAGATTGTTATATCATCGTTCTATACATCGTTACGAACCCGAAACTGCCTTTGGTTCGAAAATCATCCCTTATATAACGATGCTACATGCAATTGTTGAAGAAGCCACATTCGTCTCTCCCTCTTAGTGGGAAGAGTTCATCCCTCAAACTGCCTGTTCATCCCTTAAACGTGGTTTGTTTGGGGAAAAATTTGCACAGCATGTACAGTAGGACTTATACTTTCGATTGGCACCCTAAAAAAGAAATTTTCAAATTTGACCATTTTCGAGAAAAATCAACGATGGTTAACCCACGGTTTTTTTTGGCGAAAAATCTTTTTGTCTCGAAATCGAAAAAGATTGTTATATCATCGTTCTATACATCGTTACGAACCCGAAACTGCCTTTGGTTCGAAAATCATCCCTTATATAACGATGCTACAAGCAATTGTTGAAGAAGCCACATTCGTCTCTCCCTCTTAGTGGGAAGTGTTCATCCCTCAAACTGCCTGTTCATCCCTTAAACGTGGTTTGTTTGGGGAAAAATTTGCACAGCATGTACAGTAGGACTTATACTTTCGATTGGCACCCTAAAAAAGAAATTTTCAAATTTGACCATTTTCGAGAAAAATCAACGATGGTTAACCCACGGTTTTTTTTGGCGAAAAATCTTTTTGTCTCGAAATCGAAAAAGATTGTTATATCATCGTTCTATACATCGTTACGAACCCGAAACTGCCTTTGGTTCGAAAATCATCCCTTATATAACGATGCTACATGCAATTGTTGAAGAAGCCACATTCGTCTCTCCCTCTTAGTGGGAAGAGTTCATCCCTCAAACTGCCTGTTCATCCCTTAAACGTGGTTTGTTTGGGGAAAAATTTGCACAGCATGTACAGTAGGACTTATACTTTCGATTGGCACCCTAAAAAAGAAATTTTCAAATTTGACCATTTTCGAGAAAAATCAACGATGGTTAACCCACGGTTTTTTTTGGCGAAAAATCTTTTTGTCTCGAAATCGAAAAAGATTGTTATATCATCGTTCTATACATCGTTACGAACCCGAAACTGCCTTTGGTTCGAAAATCATCCCTTATATAACGATGCTACATGCAATTGTTGAAGAAGCCACATTCGTCTCTCCCTCTTAGTGGGAAGTGTTCATCCCTCAAACTGCCTGTTCATCCCTTAAACGTGGTTTGTTTGGGGAAAAATTTGCACAGCATGTACAGTAGGACTTATACTTTCGATTGGCACCCTAAAAAAGAAATTTTCAAATTTGACCATTTTCGAGAAAAATCAACGATGGTTAACCCACGGTTTTTTTTGGCGAAAAATCTTTTTGTCTCGAAATCGAAAAAGATTGTTATATCATCGTTCTATACATCGTTACGAACCCGAAACTGCCTTTGGTTCGAAAATCATCCCTTATATAACGATGCTACATGCAATTGTTGAAGAAGCCACATTCGTCTCTCCCTCTTAGTGGGAAGAGTTCATCCCTCAAACTGCCTGTTCATCCCTTAAACGTGGTTTGTTTGGGGAAAAATTTGCACAGCATGTACAGTAGGACTTATACTTTCGATTGGCACCCTAAAAAAGAAATTTTCAAATTTGACCATTTTCGAGAAAAATCAACGATGGTTAACCCACGGTTTTTTTTGGCGAAAAATCTTTTTGTCTCGAAATCGAAAAAGATTGTTATATCATCGTTCTATACATCGTTACGAACCCGAAACTGCCTTTGGTTCGAAAATCATCCCTTATATAACGATGCTACAAGCAATTGTTGAAGAAGCCACATTCGTCTCTCCCTCTTAGTGGGAAGAGTTCATCCCTCAAACTGCCTGTTCATCCCTTAAACGTGGTTTGTTTGGGGAAAAATTTGCACAGCATGTACAGTAGGACTTATACTTTCGATTGGCACCCTAAAAAAGAAATTTTCAAATTTGACCATTTTCGAGAAAAATCAACGATGGTTAACCCACGGTTTTTTTTGGCGAAAAATCTTTTTGTCTCGAAATCGAAAAAGATTGTTATATCATCGTTCTATACATCGTTACGAACCCGAAACTGCCTTTGGTTCGAAAATCATCCCTTATATAACGATGCTACATGCAATTGTTGAAGAAGCCACATTCGTCTCTCCCTCTTAGTGGGAAGAGTTCATCCCTCAAACTGCCTGTTCATCCCTTAAACGTGGTTTGTTTGGGGAAAAATTTGCACAGCATGTACAGTAGGACTTATACTTTCGATTGGCACCCTAAAAAAGAAATTTTCAAATTTGACCATTTTCGAGAAAAATCAACGATGGTTAACCCACGGTTTTTTTTGGCGAAAAATCTTTTTGTCTCGAAATCGAAAAAGATTGTTATATCATCGTTCTATACATCGTTACGAACCCGAAACTGCCTTTGGTTCGAAAATCATCCCTTATATAACGATGCTACATGCAATTGTTGAAGAAGCCACATTCGTCTCTCCCTCTTAGTGGGAAGTGTTCATCCCTCAAACTGCCTGTTCATCCCTTAAACGTGGTTTGTTTGGGGAAAAATTTGCACAGCATGTACAGTAGGACTTATACTTTCGATTGGCACCCTAAAAAAGAAATTTTCAAATTTGACCATTTTCGAGAAAAATCAACGATGGTTAACCCACGGTTTTTTTTGGCGAAAAATCTTTTTGTCTCGAAATCGAAAAAGATTGTTATATCATCGTTCTATACATCGTTACGAACCCGAAACTGCCTTTGGTTCGAAAATCATCCCTTATATAACGATGCTACATGCAATTGTTGAAGAAGCCACATTCGTCTCTCCCTCTTAGTGGGAAGAGTTCATCCCTCAAACTGCCTGTTCATCCCTTAAACGTGGTTTGTTTGGGGAAAAATTTGCACAGCATGTACAGTAGGACTTATACTTTCGATTGGCACCCTAAAAAAGAAATTTTCAAATTTGACCATTTTCGAGAAAAATCAACGATGGTTAACCCACGGTTTTTTTTGGCGAAAAATCTTTTTGTCTCGAAATCGAAAAAGATTGTTATATCATCGTTCTATACATCGTTACGAACCCGAAACTGCCTTTGGTTCGAAAATCATCCCTTATATAACGATGCTACAAGCAATTGTTGAAGAAGCCACATTCGTCTCTCCCTCTTAGTGGGAAGAGTTCATCCCTCAAACTGCCTGTTCATCCCTTAAACGTGGTTTGTTTGGGGAAAAATTTGCACAGCATGTACAGTAGGACTTATACTTTCGATTGGCACCCTAAAAAAGAAATTTTCAAATTTGACCATTTTCGAGAAAAATCAACGATGGTTAACCCACGGTTTTTTTTGGCGAAAAATCTTTTTGTCTCGAAATCGAAAAAGATTGTTATATCATCGTTCTATACATCGTTACGAACCCGAAACTGCCTTTGGTTCGAAAATCATCCCTTATATAACGATGCTACATGCAATTGTTGAAGAAGCCACATTCGTCTCTCCCTCTTAGTGGGAAGAGTTCATCCCTCAAACTGCCTGTTCATCCCTTAAACGTGGTTTGTTTGGGGAAAAATTTGCACAGCATGTACAGTAGGACTTATACTTTCGATTGGCACCCTAAAAAAGAAATTTTCAAATTTGACCATTTTCGAGAAAAATCAACGATGGTTAACCCACGGTTTTTTTTGGCGAAAAATCTTTTTGTCTCGAAATCGAAAAAGATTGTTATATCATCGTTCTATACATCGTTACGAACCCGAAACTGCCTTTGGTTCGAAAATCATCCCTTATATAACGATGCTACATGCAATTGTTGAAGAAGCCACATTCGTCTCTCCCTCTTAGTGGGAAGTGTTCATCCCTCAAACTGCCTGTTCATCCCTTAAACGTGGTTTGTTTGGGGAAAAATTTGCACAGCATGTACAGTAGGACTTATACTTTCGATTGGCACCCTAAAAAAGAAATTTTCAAATTTGACCATTTTCGAGAAAAATCAACGATGGTTAACCCACGGTTTTTTTTGGCGAAAAATCTTTTTGTCTCGAAATCGAAAAAGATTGTTATATCATCGTTCTATACATCGTTACGAACCCGAAACTGCCTTTGGTTCGAAAATCATCCCTTATATAACGATGCTACATGCAATTGTTGAAGAAGCCACATTCGTCTCTCCCTCTTAGTGGGAAGTGTTCATCCCTCAAACTGCCTGTTCATCCCTTAAACGTGGTTTGTTTGGGGAAAAATTTGCACAGCATGTACAGTAGGACTTATACTTTCGATTGGCACCCTAAAAAAGAAATTTTCAAATTTGACCATTTTCGAGAAAAATCAACGATGGTTAACCCACGGTTTTTTTTGGCGAAAAATCTTTTTGTCTCGAAATCGAAAAAGATTGTTATATCATCGTTCTATACATCGTTACGAACCCGAAACTGCCTTTGGTTCGAAAATCATCCCTTATATAACGATGCTACATGCAATTGTTGAAGAAGCCACATTCGTCTCTCCCTCTTAGTGGGAAGTGTTCATCCCTCAAACTGCCTGTTCATCCCTTAAACGTGGTTTGTTTGGGGAAAAATTTGCACAGCATGTACAGTAGGACTTATACTTTCGATTGGCACCCTAAAAAAGAAATTTTCAAATTTGACCATTTTCGAGAAAAATCAACGATGGTAAACCCACGGTTTTTTTTGGCGAAAAATCTTTTTGTCTCGAAATCGAAAAAGATTGTTATATCATCGTTCTATACATCGTTACGAACCCGAAACTGCCTTTGGTTCGAAAATCATCCCTTATATAACGATGCTACATGCAATTGTTGAAGAAGCCACATTCGTCTCTCCCTCTTAGTGGGAAGTGTTCATCCCTCAAACTGCCTGTTCATCCCTTAAACGTGGTTTGTTTGGGGAAAAATTTGCACAGCATGTACAGTAGGACTTATACTTTCGATTGGCACCCTAAAAAAGAAATTTTCAAATTTGACCATTTTCGAGAAAAATCAACGATGGTTAACCCACGGTTTTTTTTGGCGAAAAATCTTTTTGTCTCGAAATCGAAAAAGATTGTTATATCATCGTTCTATACATCGTTACGAACCCGAAACTGCCTTTGGTTCGAAAATCATCCCTTATATAACGATGCTACATGCAATTGTTGAAGAAGCCACATTCGTCTCTCCCTCTTAGTGGGAAGTGTTCATCCCTCAAACTGCCTGTTCATCCCTTAAACGTGGTTTGTTTGGGGAAAAATTTGCACAGCATGTACAGTAGGACTTATACTTTCGATTGGCACCCTAAAAAAGAAATTTTCAAATTTGACCATTTTCGAGAAAAATCAACGATGGTTAACCCACGGTTTTTTTTGGCGAAAAATCTTTTTGTCTCGAAATCGAAAAAGATTGTTATATCATCGTTCTATACATCGTTACGAACCCGAAACTGCCTTTGGTTCGAAAATCATCCCTTATATAACGATGCTACATGCAATTGTTGAAGAAGCCACATTCGTCTCTCCCTCTTAGTGGGAAGTGTTCATCCCTCAAACTGCCTGTTCATCCCTTAAACGTGGTTTGTTTGGGGAAAAATTTGCACAGCATGTACAGTAGGACTTATACTTTCGATTGGCACCCTAAAAAAGAAATTTTCAAATTTGACCATTTTCGAGAAAAATCAACGATGGTTAACCCACGGTTTTTTTTGGCGAAAAATCTTTTTGTCTCGAAATCGAAAAAGATTGTTATATCATCGTTCTATACATCGTTACGAACCCGAAACTGCCTTTGGTTCGAAAATCATCCCTTATATAACGATGCTACATGCAATTGTTGAAGAAGCCACATTCGTCTCTCCCTCTTAGTGGGAAGTGTTCATCCCTCAAACTGCCTGTTCATCCCTTAAACGTGGTTTGTTTGGGGAAAAATTTGCACAGCATGTACAGTAGGACTTATACTTTCGATTGGCACCCTAAAAAAGAAATTTTCAAATTTGACCATTTTCGAGAAAAATCAACGATGGTTAACCCACGGTTTTTTTTGGCGAAAAATCTTTTTGTCTCGAAATCGAAAAAGATTGTTATATCATCGTTCTATACATCGTTACGAACCCGAAACTGCCTTTGGTTCGAAAATCATCCCTTATATAACGATGCTACATGCAATTGTTGAAGAAGCCACATTCGTCTCTCCCTCTTAGTGGGAAGTGTTCATCCCTCAAACTGCCTGTTCATCCCTTAAACGTGGTTTGTTTGGGGAAAAATTTGCACAGCATGTACAGTAGGACTTATACTTTCGATTGGCACCCTAAAAAAGAAATTTTCAAATTTGACCATTTTCGAGAAAAATCAACGATGGTTAACCCACGGTTTTTTTTGGCGAAAAATCTTTTTGTCTCGAAATCGAAAAAGATTGTTATATCATCGTTCTATACATCGTTACGAACCCGAAACTGCCTTTGGTTCGAAAATCATCCCTTATATAACGATGCTACATGCAATTGTTGAAGAAGCCACATTCGTCTCTCCCTCTTAGTGGGAAGTGTTCATCCCTCAAACTGCCTGTTCATCCCTTAAACGTGGTTTGTTTGGGGAAAAATTTGCACAGCATGTACAGTAGGACTTATACTTTCGATTGGCACCCTAAAAAAGAAATTTTCAAATTTGACCATTTTCGAGAAAAATCAACGATGGTTAACCCACGGTTTTTTTTGGCGAAAAATCTTTTTGTCTCGAAATCGAAAAAGATTGTTATATCATCGTTCTATACATCGTTACGAACCCGAAACTGCCTTTGGTTCGAAAATCATCCCTTATATAACGATGCTACATGCAATTGTTGAAGAAGCCACATTCGTCTCTCCCTCTTAGTGGGAAGTGTTCATCCCTCAAACTGCCTGTTCATCCCTTAAACGTGGTTTGTTTGGGGAAAAATTTGCACAGCATGTACAGTAGGACTTATACTTTCGATTGGCACCCTAAAAAAGAAATTTTCAAATTTGACCATTTTCGAGAAAAATCAACGATGGTAAACCCACGGTTTTTTTTGGCGAAAAATCTTTTTGTCTCGAAATCGAAAAAGATTGTTATATCATCGTTCTATACATCGTTACGAACCCGAAACTGCCTTTGGTTCGAAAATCATCCCTTATATAACGATGCTACATGCAATTGTTGAAGAAGCCACATTCGTCTCTCCCTCTTAGTGGGAAGTGTTCATCCCTCAAACTGCCTGTTCATCCCTTAAACGTGGTTTGTTTGGGGAAAAATTTGCACAGCATGTACAGTAGGACTTATACTTTCGATTGGCACCCTAAAAAAGAAATTTTCAAATTTGACCATTTTCGAGAAAAATCAACGATGGTTAACCCACGGTTTTTTTTGGCGAAAAATCTTTTTGTCTCGAAATCGAAAAAGATTGTTATATCATCGTTCTATACATCGTTACGAACCCGAAACTGCCTTTGGTTCGAAAATCATCCCTTATATAACGATGCTACATGCAATTGTTGAAGAAGCCACATTCGTCTCTCCCTCTTAGTGGGAAGTGTTCATCCCTCAAACTGCCTGTTCATCCCTTAAACGTGGTTTGTTTGGGGAAAAATTTGCACAGCATGTACAGTAGGACTTATACTTTCGATTGGCACCCTAAAAAAGAAATTTTCAAATTTGACCATTTTCGAGAAAAATCAACGATGGTTAACCCACGGTTTTTTTTGGCGAAAAATCTTTTTGTCTCGAAATCGAAAAAGATTGTTATATCATCGTTCTATACATCGTTACGAACCCGAAACTGCCTTTGGTTCGAAAATCATCCCTTATATAACGATGCTACATGCAATTGTTGAAGAAGCCACATTCGTCTCTCCCTCTTAGTGGGAAGTGTTCATCCCTCAAACTGCCTGTTCATCCCTTAAACGTGGTTTGTTTGGGGAAAAATTTGCACAGCATGTACAGTAGGACTTATACTTTCGATTGGCACCCTAAAAAAGAAATTTTCAAATTTGACCATTTTCGAGAAAAATCAACGATGGTAAACCCACGGTTTTTTTTGGCGAAAAATCTTTTTGTCTCGAAATCGAAAAAGATTGTTATATCATCGTTCTATACATCGTTACGAACCCGAAACTGCCTTTGGTTCGAAAATCATCCCTTATATAACGATGCTACATGCAATTGTTGAAGAAGCCACATTCGTCTCTCCCTCTTAGTGGGAAGTGTTCATCCCTCAAACTGCCTGTTCATCCCTTAAACGTGGTTTGTTTGGGGAAAAATTTGCACAGCATGTACAGTAGGACTTATACTTTCGATTGGCACCCTAAAAAAGAAATTTTCAAATTTGACCATTTTCGAGAAAAATCAACGATGGTTAACCCACGGTTTTTTTTGGCGAAAAATCTTTTTGTCTCGAAATCGAAAAAGATTGTTATATCATCGTTCTATACATCGTTACGAACCCGAAACTGCCTTTGGTTCGAAAATCATCCCTTATATAACGATGCTACATGCAATTGTTGAAGAAGCCACATTCGTCTCTCCCTCTTAGTGGGAAGTGTTCATCCCTCAAACTGCCTGTTCATCCCTTAAACGTGGTTTGTTTGGGGAAAAATTTGCACAGCATGTACAGTAGGACTTATACTTTCGATTGGCACCCTAAAAAAGAAATTTTCAAATTTGACCATTTTCGAGAAAAATCAACGATGGTTAACCCACGGTTTTTTTTGGCGAAAAATCTTTTTGTCTCGAAATCGAAAAAGATTGTTATATCATCGTTCTATACATCGTTACGAACCCGAAACTGCCTTTGGTTCGAAAATCATCCCTTATATAACGATGCTACATGCAATTGTTGAAGAAGCCACATTCGTCTCTCCCTCTTAGTGGGAAGAGTTCATCCCTCAAACTGCCTGTTCATCCCTTAAACGTGGTTTGTTTGGGGAAAAATTTGCACAGCATGTACAGTAGGACTTATACTTTCGATTGGCACCCTAAAAAAGAAATTTTCAAATTTGACCATTTTCGAGAAAAATCAACGATGGTTAACCCACGGTTTTTTTTGGCGAAAAATCTTTTTGTCTCGAAATCGAAAAAGATTGTTATATCATCGTTCTATACATCGTTACGAACCCGAAACTGCCTTTGGTTCGAAAATCATCCCTTATATAACGATGCTACATGCAATTGTTGAAGAAGCCACATTCGTCTCTCCCTCTTAGTGGGAAGAGTTCATCCCTCAAACTGCCTGTTCATCCCTTAAACGTGGTTTGTTTGGGGAAAAATTTGCACAGCATGTACAGTAGGACTTATACTTTCGATTGGCACCCTAAAAAAGAAATTTTCAAATTTGACCATTTTCGAGAAAAATCAACGATGGTTAACCCACGGTTTTTTTTGGCGAAAAATCTTTTTGTCTCGAAATCGAAAAAGATTGTTATATCATCGTTCTATACATCGTTACGAACCCGAAACTGCCTTTGGTTCGAAAATCATCCCTTATATAACGATGCTACATGCAATTGTTGAAGAAGCCACATTCGTCTCTCCCTCTTAGTGGGAAGTGTTCATCCCTCAAACTGCCTGTTCATCCCTTAAACGTGGTTTGTTTGGGGAAAAATTTGCACAGCATGTACAGTAGGACTTATACTTTCGATTGGCACCCTAAAAAAGAAATTTTCAAATTTGACCATTTTCGAGAAAAATCAACGATGGTTAACCCACGGTTTTTTTTGGCGAAAAATCTTTTTGTCTCGAAATCGAAAAAGATTGTTATATCATCGTTCTATACATCGTTACGAACCCGAAACTGCCTTTGGTTCGAAAATCATCCCTTATATAACGATGCTACATGCAATTGTTGAAGAAGCCACATTCGTCTCTCCCTCTTAGTGGGAAGAGTTCATCCCTCAAACTGCCTGTTCATCCCTTAAACGTGGTTTGTTTGGGGAAAAATTTGCACAGCATGTACAGTAGGACTTATACTTTCGATTGGCACCCTAAAAAAGAAATTTTCAAATTTGACCATTTTCGAGAAAAATCAACGATGGTTAACCCACGGTTTTTTTTGGCGAAAAATCTTTTTGTCTCGAAATCGAAAAAGATTGTTATATCATCGTTCTATACATCGTTACGAACCCGAAACTGCCTTTGGTTCGAAAATCATCCCTTATATAACGATGCTACATGCAATTGTTGAAGAAGCCACATTCGTCTCTCCCTCTTAGTGGGAAGTGTTCATCCCTCAAACTGCCTGTTCATCCCTTAAACGTGGTTTGTTTGGGGAAAAATTTGCACAGCATGTACAGTAGGACTTATACTTTCGATTGGCACCCTAAAAAAGAAATTTTAAAATTTTGTCCATTTTCGAGAAAAATCAACGATGGTTAACCCACGGTTTTTTTTGGCGAAAAATCTTTTTGTCTCGAAATCGAAAAAGATTGTTATATCATCGTTCTATACATCGTTACGAACCCGAAACTGCCTTTGGTTCGAAAAT
Organism: Sisyra terminalis; assembly: GCA_958496175.1. Taxonomy (NCBI): domain Eukaryota; kingdom Metazoa; phylum Arthropoda; class Insecta; order Neuroptera; family Sisyridae; genus Sisyra; species Sisyra terminalis. Next base: position 60,720,285 of record OY292276.1, read on the forward strand.
CATCCCTTATATAACGATGCTACATGCAATTGTTGAAGAAGCCACATTCGTCTCTCCCTCTTAGTGGGAAGTGTTCATCCCTCAAACTGCCTGTTCATCCCTTAAACGTGGTTTGTTTGGGGAAAAATTTGCACAGCATGTACAGTAGGACTTATACTTTCGATTGGCACCCTAAAAAAGAAATTTTCAAATTTGACCATTTTCGAGAAAAATCAACGATGGTTAACCCACGGTTTTTTTTGGCGAAAAATCTTTTTGTCTCGAAATCGAAAAAGATTGTTATATCATCGTTCTATACATCGTTACGAACCCGAAACTGCCTTTGGTTCGAAAATCATCCCTTATATAACGATGCTACATGCAATTGTTGAAGAAGCCACATTCGTCTCTCCCTCTTAGTGGGAAGTGTTCATCCCTCAAACTGCCTGTTCATCCCTTAAACGTGGTTTGTTTGGGGAAAAATTTGCACAGCATGTACAGTAGGACTTATACTTTCGATTGGCACCCTAAAAAAGAAATTTTCAAATTTGACCATTTTCGAGAAAACTCAACGATGGTTAACCCACGGTTTTTTTTGGCGAAAAATCTTTTTGTCTCGAAATCGAAAAAGATTGTTATATCATCGTTCTATACATCGTTACGAACCCGAAACTGCCTTTGGTTCGAAAATCATCCCTTATATAACGATGCTACATGCAATTGTTGAAGAAGCCACATTCGTCTCTCCCTCTTAGTGGGAAGTGTTCATCCCTCAAACTGCCTGTTCATCCCTTAAACGTGGTTTGTTTGGGGAAAAATTTGCACAGCATGTACAGTAGGACTTATACTTTCGATTGGCACCCTAAAAAAGAAATTTTCAAATTTGACCATTTTCGAGAAAAATCAACGATGGTTAACCCACGGTTTTTTTTGGCGAAAAATCTTTTTGTCTCGAAATCGAAAAAGATTGTTATATCATCGTTCTATACATCGTTACGAACCCGAAACTGCCTTTGGTTCGAAAATCATCCCTTATATAACGATGCTACATGCAATTGTTGAAGAAGCCACATTCGTCTCTCCCTCTTAGTGGGAAGTGTTCATCCCTCAAACTGCCTGTTCATCCCTTAAACGTGGTTTGTTTGGGGAAAAATTTGCACAGCATGTACAGTAGGACTTATACTTTCGATTGGCACCCTAAAAAAGAAATTTTCAAATTTGACCATTTTCGAGAAAAATCAACGATGGTTAACCCACGGTTTTTTTTGGCGAAAAATCTTTTTGTCTCGAAATCGAAAAAGATTGTTATATCATCGTTCTATACATCGTTACGAACCCGAAACTGCCTTTGGTTCGAAAATCATCCCTTATATAACGATGCTACATGCAATTGTTGAAGAAGCCACATTCGTCTCTCCCTCTTAGTGGGAAGTGTTCATCCCTCAAACTGCCTGTTCATCCCTTAAACGTGGTTTGTTTGGGGAAAAATTTGCACAGCATGTACAGTAGGACTTATACTTTCGATTGGCACCCTAAAAAAGAAATTTTCAAATTTGACCATTTTCGAGAAAAATCAACGATGGTTAACCCACGGTTTTTTTTGGCGAAAAATCTTTTTGTCTCGAAATCGAAAAAGATTGTTATATCATCGTTCTATACATCGTTACGAACCCGAAACTGCCTTTGGTTCGAAAATCATCCCTTATATAACGATGCTACATGCAATTGTTGAAGAAGCCACATTCGTCTCTCCCTCTTAGTGGGAAGTGTTCATCCCTCAAACTGCCTGTTCATCCCTTAAACGTGGTTTGTTTGGGGAAAAATTTGCACAGCATGTACAGTAGGACTTATACTTTCGATTGGCACCCTAAAAAAGAAATTTTCAAATTTGACCATTTTCGAGAAAAATCAACGATGGTTAACCCACGGTTTTTTTTGGCGAAAAATCTTTTTGTCTCGAAATCGAAAAAGATTGTTATATCATCGTTCTATACATCGTTACGAACCCGAAACTGCCTTTGGTTCGAAAATCATCCCTTATATAACGATGCTACATGCAATTGTTGAAGAAGCCACATTCGTCTCTCCCTCTTAGTGGGAAGTGTTCATCCCTCAAACTGCCTGTTCATCCCTTAAACGTGGTTTGTTTGGGGAAAAATTTGCACAGCATGTACAGTAGGACTTATACTTTCGATTGGCACCCTAAAAAAGAAATTTTCAAATTTGACCATTTTCGAGAAAAATCAACGATGGTTAACCCACGGTTTTTTTTGGCGAAAAATCTTTTTGTCTCGAAATCGAAAAAGATTGTTATATCATCGTTCTATACATCGTTACGAACCCGAAACTGCCTTTGGTTCGAAAATCATCCCTTATATAACGATGCTACATGCAATTGTTGAAGAAGCCACATTCGTCTCTCCCTCTTAGTGGGAAGTGTTCATCCCTCAAACTGCCTGTTCATCCCTTAAACGTGGTTTGTTTGGGGAAAAATTTGCACAGCATGTACAGTAGGACTTATACTTTCGATTGGCACCCTAAAAAAGAAATTTTCAAATTTGACCATTTTCGAGAAAAATCAACGATGGTTAACCCACGGTTTTTTTTGGCGAAAAATCTTTTTGTCTCGAAATCGAAAAAGATTGTTATATCATCGTTCTATACATCGTTACGAACCCGAAACTGCCTTTGGTTCGAAAATCATCCCTTATATAACGATGCTACATGCAATTGTTGAAGAAGCCACATTCGTCTCTCCCTCTTAGTGGGAAGTGTTCATCCCTCAAACTGCCTGTTCATCCCTTAAACGTGGTTTGTTTGGGGAAAAATTTGCACAGCATGTACAGTAGGACTTATACTTTCGATTGGCACCCTAAAAAAGAAATTTTCAAATTTGACCATTTTCGAGAAAAATCAACGATGGTTAACCCACGGTTTTTTTTGGCGAAAAATCTTTTTGTCTCGAAATCGAAAAAGATTGTTATATCATCGTTCTATACATCGTTACGAACCCGAAACTGCCTTTGGTTCGAAAATCATCCCTTATATAACGATGCTACATGCAATTGTTGAAGAAGCCACATTCGTCTCTCCCTCTTAGTGGGAAGTGTTCATCCCTCAAACTGCCTGTTCATCCCTTAAACGTGGTTTGTTTGGGGAAAAATTTGCACAGCATGTACAGTAGGACTTATACTTTCGATTGGCACCCTAAAAAAGAAATTTTCAAATTTGACCATTTTCGAGAAAAATCAACGATGGTTAACCCACGTTTTTTTTGGCGAAAAATCTTTTTGTCTCGAAATCGAAAAAGATTGTTATATCATCGTTCTATACATCGTTACGAACCCGAAACTGCCTTTGGTTCGAAATCATCCCTTATATAACGATGCTACATGCAATTGTTGAAGAAGCCACATTCGTCTCTCCCTCTTAGTGGGAAGTGTTCATCCCTCAAACTGCATGTTCATCCCTTAAACGTGGTTTGTTTGGGGAAAAATTTGCACAGCATGTACAGTAGAACTTATACTTTCGATTGGCACCCTAAAAAGAAATTTTCAAATTTGACCATTTTCGAGAAAAATCAACGATGGTTAACCCACGGTTTTTTTTGGCGAAAAATCTTTTTGTCTCGAAATCGAAAAAGATTGTTATATCATCGTTCTATACATCGTTACGAACCCGAAACTGCCTTTGGTTCGAAAATCATCCCTTATATAACGATGCTACATGCAATTGTTGAAGAAGCCACATTCGTCTCTCCCTCTTAGTGGGAAGTGTTCATCCCTCAAAACTGCCTGTTCATCCCTTAAACGTGGTTTGTTTGGGGAAAAATTTGCACAGCATGTACAGTAGGACTTATACTTTCGATTGGCACCCTAAAAAAGAAATTTTCAAATTTGACCATTTTCGAGAAAAATCAACGATGGTTAACCCACGGTTTTTTTTGGCGAAAAATCTTTTTGTCTCGAAATCGAAAAAGATTGTTATATCATCGTTCTATACATCGTTACGAACCCGAAACTGCCTTTGGTTCGAAAATCATCCCTTATATAACGATGCTACATGCAATTGTTGAAGAAGCCACATTCGTCTCTCCCTCTTAGTGGAAGTGTTCATCCCTCAAACTGCCTGTTCATCCCTTAAACGTGGTTTGTTTGGGAAAAATTTGCACAGCATGTACAGTAGGACTTATACTTTCGATTGGCACCCTAAAAAAGAAATTTTCAAATTTGACCATTTTCGAGAAAATCAACGATGGTTAACCCACGGTTTTTTTTGGCGAAAAATCTTTTTGTCTCGAAATCGAAAAAGATTGTTATATCATCGTTCTATACATCGTTACGAACCCGAAACTGCCTTTGGTTCGAAAATCATCCCTTATATAACGATGCTACATGCAATTGTTGAAGAAGCCACATTCGTCTCTCCCTCTTAGTGGGAAGTGTTCATCCCTCAAAACTGCCTGTTCATCCCTTAAACGTGGTTTGTTTGGGGAAAAATTTGCACAGCATGTACAGTAGGACTTATACTTTCGATTGGCACCCTAAAAAAGAAATTTTCAAATTTGACCATTTTCGAGAAAAATCAACGATGGTTAACCCACGGTTTTTTTTGGCGAAAAATCTTTTTGTCTCGAAATCGAAAAAGATTGTTATATCATCGTTCTATACATCGTTACGAACCCGAAACTGCCTTTGGTTCGAAAATCATCCCTTATATAACGATGCTACATGCAATTGTTGAAGAAGCCACATTCGTCTCTCCCTCTTAGTGGGAAGTGTTCATCCCTCAAACTGCCTGTTCATCCCTTAAACGTGGTTTGTTTGGGGAAAAATTTGCACAGCATGTACAGTAGGACTTATACTTTCGATTGGCACCCTAAAAAAGAAATTTTCAAATTTGACCATTTTCGAGAAAAATCAACGATGGTTAACCCACGGTTTTTTTTGGCGAAAAATCTTTTTGTCTCGAAATCGAAAAAGATTGTTATATCATCGTTCTATACATCGTTACGAACCCGAAACTGCCTTTGGTTCGAAAATCATCCCTTATATAACGATGCTACATGCAATTGTTGAAGAAGCCACATTCGTCTCTCCCTCTTAGTGGGAAGTGTTCATCCCTCAAACTGCCTGTTCATCCCTTAAACGTGGTTTGTTTGGGGAAAAATTTGCACAGCATGTACAGTAGGACTTATACTTTCGATTGGCACCCTAAAAAAGAAATTTTCAAATTTGACCATTTTCGAGAAAAATCAACGATGGTTAACCCACGGTTTTTTTTGGCGAAAAATCTTTTTGTCTCGAAATCGAAAAAGATTGTTATATCATCGTTCTATACATCGTTACGAACCGAAACTGCCTTTGGTTCGAAAATCATCCCTTATATAACGATGCTACATGCAATTGTTGAAGAAGCCACATTCGTCTCTCCCTCTTAGTGGGAAGTGTTCATCCCTCAAACTGCCTGTTCATCCCTTAAACGTGGTTTGTTTGGGGAAAAATTTGCACAGCATGTACAGTAGGACTTATACTTTCGATTGGCACCCTAAAAAAGAAATTTTCAAATTTGACCATTTTCGAGAAAAATCAACGATGGTTAACCCACGGTTTTTTTTGGCGAAAAATCTTTTTGTCTCGAAATCGAAAAAGATTGTTATATCATCGTTCTATACATCGTTACGAACCCGAAACTGCCTTTGGTTCGAAAATCATCCCTTATATAACGATGCTACATGCAATTGTTGAAGAAGCCACATTCGTCTCTCCCTCTTAGTGGGAAGTGTTCATCCCTCAAACTGCCTGTTCATCCCTTAAACGTGGTTTGTTTGGGGAAAAATTTGCACAGCATGTACAGTAGAACTTATACTTTCGATTGGCACCCTAAAAAAGAAATTTTCAAATTTGACCATTTTCGAGAAAAATCAACGATGGTTAACCCACGGTTTTTTTTGGCGAAAAATCTTTTTGTCTCGAAATCGAAAAAGATTGTTATATCATCGTTCTATACATCGTTACGAACCCGAAACTGCCTTTGGTTCGAAAATCATCCCTTATATAACGATGCTACATGCAATTGTTGAAGAAGCCACATTCGTCTCTCCCTCTTAGTGGGAAGTGTTCATCCCTCAAACTGCCTGTTCATCCCTTAAACGTGGTTTGTTTGGGGAAAAATTTGCACAGCATGTACAGTAGGACTTATACTTTCGATTGGCACCCTAAAAAAGAAATTTTCAAATTTGACCATTTTCGAGAAAAATCAACGATGGTTAACCCACGGTTTTTTTTGGCGAAAAATCTTTTTGTCTCGAAATCGAAAAAGATTGTTATATCATCGTTCTATACATCGTTACGAACCCGAAACTGCCTTTGGTTCGAAAATCATCCCTTATATAACGATGCTACATGCAATTGTTGAAGAAGCCACATTCGTCTCTCCCTCTTAGTGGGAAGTGTTCATCCCTCAAACTGCCTGTTCATCCCTTAAACGTGGTTTGTTTGGGGAAAAATTTGCACAGCATGTACAGTAGGACTTATACTTTCGATTGGCACCCTAAAAAAGAAATTTTCAAATTTGACCATTTTCGAGAAAAATCAACGATGGTTAACCCACGGTTTTTTTTGGCGAAAAATCTTTTTGTCTCGAAATCGAAAAAGATTGTTATATCATCGTTCTATACATCGTTACGAACCCGAAACTGCCTTTGGTTCGAAAATCATCCCTTATATAACGATGCTACATGCAATTGTTGAAGAAGCCACATTCGTCTCTCCCTCTTAGTGGGAAGTGTTCATCCTCAAACTGCCTGTTCATCCCTTAAACGTGGTTTGTTTGGGGAAAAATTTGCACAGCATGTACAGTAGGACTTATACTTTCGATTGGCACCCTAAAAAAGAAATTTTCAAATTTGACCATTTTCGAGAAAAATCAACGATGTTAACCCACGGTTTTTTTGGCGAAAAATCTTTTTGTCTCGAAATCGAAAAGATTGTTATATCATCGTTCTATACATCGTTACGAACCCGAAACTGCCTTTGGTTCGAAAATCATCCCTTATATAACGATGCTACATGCAATTGTTGAAGAAGCCACATTCGTCTCTCCCTCTTAGTGGGAAGTGTTCATCCCTCAAACTGCCTGTTCATCCCTTAAACGTGGTTTGTTTGGGGAAAAATTTGCACAGCATGTACAGTAGGACTTATACTTTCGATTGGCACCCTAAAAAAGAAATTTTCAAATTTGACCATTTTCGAGAAAAATCAACGATGGTTAACCCACGGTTTTTTTTGGCGAAAAATCTTTTTGTCTCGAAATCGAAAAAGATTGTTATATCATCGTTCTATACATCGTTACGAACCCGAAACTGCCTTTGGTTCGAAAATCATCCCTTATATAACGATGCTACATGCAATTGTTGAAGAAGCCACATTCGTCTCTCCCTCTTAGTGGGAAGTGTTCATCCCTCAAACTGCCTGTTCATCCCTTAAACGTGGTTTGTTTGGGGAAAAATTTGCACAGCATGTACAGTAGGACTTATACTTTCGATTGGCACCCTAAAAAAGAAATTTTCAAATTTGACCATTTTCGAGAAAAATCAACGATGGTTAACCCACGGTTTTTTTTGGCGAAAAATCTTTTTGTCTCGAAATCGAAAAAGATTGTTATATCATCGTTCTATACATCGTTACGAACCCGAAACTGCCTTTGGTTCGAAAATCATCCCTTATATAACGATGCTACATGCAATTGTTGAAGAAGCCACATTCGTCTCTCCCTCTTAGTGGGAAGTGTTCATCCCTCAAACTGCCTGTTCATCCCTTAAACGTGGTTTGTTTGGGGAAAAATTTGCACAGCATGTACAGTAGAACTTATACTTTCGATTGGCACCCTAAAAAAGAAATTTTCAAATTTGACCATTTTCGAGAAAAATCAACGATGGTTAACCCACGGTTTTTTTTGGCGAAAAATCTTTTTGTCTCGAAATCGAAAAAGATTGTTATATCATCGTTCTATACATCGTTACGAACCCGAAACTGCCTTTGGTTCGAAAATCATCCCTTATATAACGATGCTACATGCAATTGTTGAAGAAGCCACATTCGTCTCTCCCTCTTAGTGGGAAGTGTTCATCCCTCAAACTGCCTGTTCATCCCTTAAACGTGGTTTGTTTGGGGAAAAATTTGCACAGCATGTACAGTAGGACTTATACTTTCGATTGGCACCCTAAAAAAGAAATTTTCAAATTTGACCATTTTCGAGAAAAATCAACGATGGTTAACCCACGGTTTTTTTTGGCGAAAAATCTTTTTGTCTCGAAATCGAAAAAGATTGTTATATCATCGTTCTATACATCGTTACGAACCCGAAACTGCCTTTGGTTCGAAAATCATCCCTTATATAACGATGCTACATGCAATTGTTGAAGAAGCCACATTCGTCTCTCCCTCTTAGTGGGAAGTGTTCATCCCTCAAACTGCCTGTTCATCCCTTAAACGTGGTTTGTTTGGGGAAAAATTTGCACAGCATGTACAGTAGAACTTATACTTTCGATTGGCACCCTAAAAAAGAAATTTTCAAATTTGACCATTTTCGAGAAAAATCAACGATGGTTAACCCACGGTTTTTTTTGGCGAAAAATCTTTTTGTCTCGAAATCGAAAAAGATTGTTATATCATCGTTCTATACATCGTTACGAACCCGAAACTGCCTTTGGTTCGAAAATCATCCCTTATATAACGATGCTACATGCAATTGTTGAAGAAGCCACATTCGTCTCTCCCTCTTAGTGGGAAGTGTTCATCCCTCAAACTGCCTGTTCATCCCTTAAACGTGGTTTGTTTGGGGAAAAATTTGCACAGCATGTACAGTAGGACTTATACTTTCGATTGGCACCCTAAAAAAGAAATTTTCAAATTTGACCATTTTCGAGAAAAATCAACGATGGTTAACCCACGGTTTTTTTTGGCGAAAAATCTTTTTGTCTCGAAATCGAAAAAGATTGTTATATCATCGTTCTATACATCGTTACGAACCCGAAACTGCCTTTGGTTCGAAAATCATCCCTTATATAACGATGCTACATGCAATTGTTGAAGAAGCCACATTCGTCTCTCCCTCTTAGTGGGAAGTGTTCATCCCTCAAACTGCCTGTTCATCCCTTAAACGTGGTTTGTTTGGGGAAAAATTTGCACAGCATGTACAGTAGGACTTATACTTTCGATTGGCACCCTAAAAAAGAAATTTTCAAATTTGACCATTTTCGAGAAAAATCAACGATGGTTAACCCACGGTTTTTTTTGGCGAAAAATCTTTTTGTCTCGAAATCGAAAAAGATTGTTATATCATCGTTCTATACATCGTTATGAACCCGAAACTGCCTTTGGTTCGAAAATCATCCCTTATATAACGATGCTACATGCAATTGTTGAAGAAGCCACATTCGTCTCTCCCTCTTAGTGGGAAGTGTTCATCCCTCAAACTGCCTGTTCATCCCTTAAACGTGGTTTGTTTGGGGAAAAATTTGCACAGCATGTACAGTAGGACTTATACTTTCGATTGGCACCCTAAAAAAGAAATTTTCAAATTTGACCATTTTCGAGAAAAATCAACGATGGTTAACCCACGGTTTTTTTTGGCGAAAAATCTTTTTGTCTCGAAATCGAAAAAGATTGTTATATCATCGTTCTATACATCGTTACGAACCCGAAACTGCCTTTGGTTCGAAAATCATCCCTTATATAACGATGCTACATGCAATTGTTGAAGAAGCCACATTCGTCTCTCCCTCTTAGTGGGAAGTGTTCATCCCTCAAACTGCCTGTTCATCCCTTAAACGTGGTTTGTTTGGGGAAAAATTTGCACAGCATGTACAGTAGGACTTATACTTTCGATTGGCACCCTAAAAAAGAAATTTTCAAATTTGACCATTTTCGAGAAAAATCAACGATGGTTAACCCACGGTTTTTTTTGGCGAAAAATCTTTTTGTCTCGAAATCGAAAAAGATTGTTATATCATCGTTCTATACATCGTTACGAACCCGAAACTGCCTTTGGTTCGAAAATCATCCCTTATATAACGATGCTACATGCAATTGTTGAAGAAGCCACATTCGTCTCTCCCTCTTAGTGGGAAGTGTTCATCCCTCAAACTGCCTGTTCATCCCTTAAACGTGGTTTGTTTGGGGAAAAATTTGCACAGCATGTACAGTAGAACTTATACTTTCGATTGGCACCCTAAAAAAGAAATTTTCAAATTTGACCATTTTCGAGAAAAATCAACGATGGTTAACCCACGGTTTTTTTTGGCGAAAAATCTTTTTGTCTCGAAATCGAAAAAGATTGTTATATCATCGTTCTATACATCGTTACGAACCCGAAACTGCCTTTGGTTCGAAAATCATCCCTTATATAACGATGCTACATGCAATTGTTGAAGAAGCCACATTCGTCTCTCCCTCTTAGTGGGAAGTGTTCATCCCTCAAACTGCCTGTTCATCCCTTAAACGTGGTTTGTTTGGGGAAAAATTTGCACAGCATGTACAGTAGGACTTATACTTTCGATTGGCACCCTAAAAAAGAAATTTTCAAATTTGACCATTTTCGAGAAAAATCAACGATGGTTAACCCACGGTTTTTTTTGGCGAAAAATCTTTTTGTCTCGAAATCGAAAAAGATTGTTATATCATCGTTCTATACATCGTTACGAACCCGAAACTGCCTTTGGTTCGAAAATCATCCCTTATATAACGATGCTACATGCAATTGTTGAAGAAGCCACATTCGTCTCTCCCTCTTAGTGGGAAGTGTTCATCCCTCAAACTGCCTGTTCATCCCTTAAACGTGGTTTGTTTGGGGAAAAATTTGCACAGCATGTACAGTAGAACTTATACTTTCGATTGGCACCCTAAAAAAGAAATTTTCAAATTTGACCATTTTCGAGAAAAATCAACGATGGTTAACCCACGGTTTTTTTTGGCGAAAAATCTTTTTGTCTCGAAATCGAAAAAGATTGTTATATCATCGTTCTATACATCGTTACGAACCCGAAACTGCCTTTGGTTCGAAAATCATCCCTTATATAACGATGCTACATGCAATTGTTGAAGAAGCCACATTCGTCTCTCCCTCTTAGTGGGAAGTGTTCATCCCTCAAACTGCCTGTTCATCCCTTAAACGTGGTTTGTTTGGGGAAAAATTTGCACAGCATGTACAGTAGGACTTATACTTTCGATTGGCACCCTAAAAAAGAAATTTTCAAATTTGACCATTTTCGAGAAAAATCAACGATGGTTAACCCACGGTTTTTTTTGGCGAAAAATCTTTTTGTCTCGAAATCGAAAAAGATTGTTATATCATCGTTCTATACATCGTTACGAACCCGAAACTGCCTTTGGTTCGAAAATCATCCCTTATATAACGATGCTACATGCAATTGTTGAAGAAGCCACATTCGTCTCTCCCTCTTAGTGGGAAGTGTTCATCCCTCAAACTGCCTGTTCATCCCTTAAACGTGGTTTGTTTGGGGAAAAATTTGCACAGCATGTACAGTAGGACTTATACTTTCGATTGGCACCCTAAAAAAGAAATTTTCAAATTTGACCATTTTCGAGAAAAATCAACGATGGTTAACCCACGGTTTTTTTTGGCGAAAAATCTTTTTGTCTCGAAATCGAAAAAGATTGTTATATCATCGTTCTATACATCGTTATGAACCCGAAACTGCCTTTGGTTCGAAAATCATCCCTTATATAACGATGCTACATGCAATTGTTGAAGAAGCCACATTCGTCTCTCCCTCTTAGTGGGAAGTGTTCATCCCTCAAACTGCCTGTTCATCCCTTAAACGTGGTTTGTTTGGGGAAAAATTTGCACAGCATGTACAGTAGGACTTATACTTTCGATTGGCACCCTAAAAAAGAAATTTTCAAATTTGACCATTTTCGAGAAAAATCAACGATGGTTAACCCACGGTTTTTTTTGGCGAAAAATCTTTTTGTCTCGAAATCGAAAAAGATTGTTATATCATCGTTCTATACATCGTTACGAACCCGAAACTGCCTTTGGTTCGAAAATCATCCCTTATATAACGATGCTACATGCAATTGTTGAAGAAGCCACATTCGTCTCTCCCTCTTAGTGGGAAGTGTTCATCCCTCAAACTGCCTGTTCATCCCTTAAACGTGGTTTGTTTGGGGAAAAATTTGCACAGCATGTACAGTAGGACTTATACTTTCGATTGGCACCCTAAAAAAGAAATTTTCAAATTTGACCATTTTCGAGAAAAATCAACGATGGTTAACCCACGGTTTTTTTTGGCGAAAAATCTTTTTGTCTCGAAATCGAAAAAGATTGTTATATCATCGTTCTATACATCGTTACGAACCCGAAACTGCCTTTGGTTCGAAAATCATCCCTTATATAACGATGCTACATGCAATTGTTGAAGAAGCCACATTCGTCTCTCCCTCTTAGTGGGAAGTGTTCATCCCTCAAACTGCCTGTTCATCCCTTAAACGTGGTTTGTTTGGGGAAAAATTTGCACAGCATGTACAGTAGGACTTATACTTTCGATTGGCACCCTAAAAAAGAAATTTTCAAATTTGACCATTTTCGAGAAAAATCAACGATGGTTAACCCACGGTTTTTTTTGGCGAAAAATCTTTTTGTCTCGAAATCGAAAAAGATTGTTATATCATCGTTCTATACATCGTTACGAACCCGAAACTGCCTTTGGTTCGAAAATCATCCCTTATATAACGATGCTACATGCAATTGTTGAAGAAGCCACATTCGTCTCTCCCTCTTAGTGGGAAGTGTTCATCCCTCAAACTGCCTGTTCATCCCTTAAACGTGGTTTGTTTGGGGAAAAATTTGCACAGCATGTACAGTAGGACTTATACTTTCGATTGGCACCCTAAAAAAGAAATTTTCAAATTTGACCATTTTCGAGAAAAATCAACGATGGTTAACCCACGGTTTTTTTTGGCGAAAAATCTTTTTGTCTCGAAATCGAAAAAGATTGTTATATCATCGTTCTATACATCGTTACGAACCCGAAACTGCCTTTGGTTCGAAAATCATCCCTTATATAACGATGCTACATGCAATTGTTGAAGAAGCCACATTCGTCTCTCCCTCTTAGTGGGAAGTGTTCATCCCTCAAACTGCCTGTTCATCCCTTAAACGTGGTTTGTTTGGGGAAAAATTTGCACAGCATGTACAGTAGGACTTATACTTTCGATTGGCACCCTAAAAAAGAAATTTTCAAATTTGACCATTTTCGAGAAAAATCAACGATGGTTAACCCACGGTTTTTTTTGGCGAAAAATCTTTTTGTCTCGAAATCGAAAAAGATTGTTATATCATCGTTCTATACATCGTTACGAACCCGAAACTGCCTTTGGTTCGAAAATCATCCCTTATATAACGATGCTACATGCAATTGTTGAAGAAGCCACATTCGTCTCTCCCTCTTAGTGGGTAGTGTTCATCCCTCAAACTGCCTGTTCATCCCTTAAACGTGGTTTGTTTGGGGAAAAATTTGCACAGCATGTACAGTAGGACTTATACTTTCGATTGGCACCCTAAAAAAGAAATTTTCAAATTTGACCATTTTCGAGAAAAATCAACGATGGTTAACCCACGGTTTTTTTTGGCGAAAAATCTTTTTGTCTCGAAATCGAAAAAGATTGTTATATCATCGTTCTATACATCGTTACGAACCCGAAACTGCCTTTGGTTCGAAAATCATCCCTTATATAACGATGCTACATGCAATTGTTGAAGAAGCCACATTCGTCTCTCCCTCTTAGTGGGAAGTGTTCATCCCTCAAACTGCCTGTTCATCCCTTAAACGTGGTTTATTTGGGGAAAAATTTGCACAGCATGTACAGTAGTTCTTATACTTTCGATTGGCACCCTAAAAAAGAAATTTTCAAATTTGACCATTTTCGAGAAAAATCAACGATGGTTAACCCACGGTTTTTTTTGGCGAAAAATCTTTTTGTCTCGAAATCGAAAAAGATTGTTATATCATCGTTCTATACATCGTTACGAACCCGAAACTGCCTTTGGTTCGAAAATCATCCCTTATATAACGATGCTACATGCAATTGTTGAAGAAGCCACATTCGTCTCTCCCTCTTAGTGGGAAGTGTTCATCCCTCAAACTGCCTGTTCATCCCTTAAACGTGGTTTGTTTGGGGAAAAATTTGCACAGCATGTACAGTAGGACTTATACTTTCGATTGGCACCCTAAAAAAGAAATTTTCAAATTTGACCATTTTCGAGAAAAATCAACGATGGTTAACCCACGGTTTTTTTTGGCGAAAAATCTTTTTGTCTCGAAATCGAAAAAGATTGTTATATCATCGTTCTATACATCGTTACGAACCCGAAACTGCCTTTGGTTCGAAAATCATCCCTTATATAACGATGCTACATGCAATTGTTGAAGAAGCCACATTCGTCTCTCCCTCTTAGTGGGAAGTGTTCATCCCTCAAACTGCCTGTTCATCCCTTAAACGTGGTTTGTTTGGGGAAAAATTTGCACAGCATGTACAGTAGGACTTATACTTTCGATTGGCACCCTAAAAAAGAAATTTTCAAATTTGACCATTTTCGAGAAAAATCAACGATGGTTAACCCACGGTTTTTTTTGGCGAAAAATCTTTTTGTCTCGAAATCGAAAAAGATTGTTATATCATCGTTCTATACATCGTTACGAACCCGAAACTGCCTTTGGTTCGAAAATCATCCCTTATATAACGATGCTACATGCAATTGTTGAAGAAGCCACATTCGTCTCTCCCTCTTAGTGGGAAGTGTTCATCCCTCAAACTGCCTGTTCATCCCTTAAACGTGGTTTGTTTGGGGAAAAATTTGCACAGCATGTACAGTAGAACTTATACTTTCGATTGGCACCCTAAAAAAGAAATTTTCAAATTTGACCATTTTCGAGAAAAATCAACGATGGTTAACCCACGGTTTTTTTTGGCGAAAAATCTTTTTGTCTCGAAATCGAAAAAGATTGTTATATCATCGTTCTATACATCGTTACGAACCCGAAACTGCCTTTGGTTCGAAAATCATCCCTTATATAACGATGCTACATGCAATTGTTGAAGAAGCCACATTCGTCTCTCCCTCTTAGTGGGAAGTGTTCATCCCTCAAACTGCCTGTTCATCCCTTAAACGTGGTTTGTTTGGGGAAAAATTTGCACAGCATGTACAGTAGGACTTATACTTTCGATTGGCACCCTAAAAAAGAAATTTTCAAATTTGACCATTTTCGAGAAAAATCAACGATGGTTAACCCACGGTTTTTTTTGGCGAAAAATCTTTTTGTCTCGAAATCGAAAAAGATTGTTATATCATCGTTCTATACATCGTTACGAACCCGAAACTGCCTTTGGTTCGAAAATCATCCCTTATATAACGATGCTACATGCAATTGTTGAAGAAGCCACATTCGTCTCTCCCTCTTAGTGGGAAGTGTTCATCCCTCAAACTGCCTGTTCATCCCTTAAACGTGGTTTGTTTGGGGAAAAATTTGCACAGCATGTACAGTAGGACTTATACTTTCGATTGGCACCCTAAAAAAGAAATTTTCAAATTTGACCATTTTCGAGAAAAATCAACGATGGTTAACCCACGGTTTTTTTTGGCGAAAAATCTTTTTGTCTCGAAATCGAAAAAGATTGTTATATCATCGTTCTATACATCGTTACGAACCCGAAACTGCCTTTGGTTCGAAAATCATCCCTTATATAACGATGCTACATGCAATTGTTGAAGAAGCCACATTCGTCTCTCCCTCTTAGTGGGAAGTGTTCATCCCTCAAACTGCCTGTTCATCCCTTAAACGTGGTTTGTTTGGGGAAAAATTTGCACAGCATGTACAGTAGGACTTATACTTTCGATTGGCACCCTAAAAAAGAAATTTTCAAATTTGACCATTTTCGAGAAAAATCAACGATGGTTAACCCACGGTTTTTTTTGGCGAAAAATCTTTTTGTCTCGAAATCGAAAAGGATTGTTATATCATCGTTCTATACATCGTTACGAACCCGAAACTGCCTTTGGTTCGAAAATCATCCCTTATATAACGATGCTACATGCAATTGTTGAAGAAGCCACATTCGTCTCTCCCTCTTAGTGGGAAGTGTTCATCCCTCAAACTGCCTGTTCATCCCTTAAACGTGGTTTGTTTGGGGAAAAATTTGCACAGCATGTACAGTAGGACTTATACTTTCGATTGGCACCCTAAAAAAGAAATTTTCAAATTTGACCATTTTCGAGAAAAATCAACGATGGTTAACCCACGGTTTTTTTTGGCGAAAAATCTTTTTGTCTCGAAATCGAAAAAGATTGTTATATCATCGTTCTATACATCGTTACGAACCCGAAACTGCCTTTGGTTCGAAAATCATCCCTTATATAACGATGCTACATGCAATTGTTGAAGAAGCCACATTCGTCTCTCCCTCTTAGTGGGAAGTGTTCATCCCTCAAACTGCCTGTTCATCCCTTAAACGTGGTTTGTTTGGGGAAAAATTTGCACAGCATGTACAGTAGGACTTATACTTTCGATTGGCACCCTAAAAAAGAAATTTTCAAATTTGACCATTTTCGAGAAAAATCAACGATGGTTAACCCACGGTTTTTTTTGGCGAAAAATCTTTTTGTCTCGAAATCGAAAAAGATTGTTATATCATCGTTCTATACATCGTTACGAACCCGAAACTGCCTTTGGTTCGAAAATCATCCCTTATATAACGATGCTACATGCAATTGTTGAAGAAGCCACATTCGTCTCTCCCTCTTAGTGGGAAGTGTTCATCCCTCAAACTGCCTGTTCATCCCTTAAACGTGGTTTGTTTGGGGAAAAATTTGCACAGCATGTACAGTAGAACTTATACTTTCGATTGGCACCCTAAAAAAGAAATTTTCAAATTTGACCATTTTCGAGAAAAATCAACGATGGTTAACCCACGGTTTTTTTTGGCGAAAAATCTTTTTGTCTCGAAATCGAAAAAGATTGTTATATCATCGTTCTATACATCGTTACGAACCCGAAACTGCCTTTGGTTCGAAAATCATCCCTTATATAACGATGCTACATGCAATTGTTGAAGAAGCCACATTCGTCTCTCCCTCTTAGTGGGAAGTGTTCATCCCTCAAACTGCCTGTTCATCCCTTAAACGTGGTTTGTTTGGGGAAAAATTTGCACAGCATGTACAGTAGGACTTATACTTTCGATTGGCACCCTAAAAAAGAAATTTTCAAATTTGACCATTTTCGAGAAAAATCAACGATGGTTAACCCACGGTTTTTTTTGGCGAAAAATCTTTTTGTCTCGAAATCGAAAAAGATTGTTATATCATCGTTCTATACATCGTTACGAACCCGAAACTGCCTTTGGTTCGAAAATCATCCCTTATATAACGATGCTACATGCAATTGTTGAAGAAGCCACATTCGTCTCTCCCTCTTAGTGGGAAGTGTTCATCCCTCAAACTGCCTGTTCATCCCTTAAACGTGGTTTGTTTGGGGAAAAATTTGCACAGCATGTACAGTAGAACTTATACTTTCGATTGGCACCCTAAAAAAGAAATTTTCAAATTTGACCATTTTCGAGAAAAATCAACGATGGTTAACCCACGGTTTTTTTTGGCGAAAAATCTTTTTGTCTCGAAATCGAAAAAGATTGTTATATCATCGTTCTATACATCGTTACGAACCCGAAACTGCCTTTGGTTCGAAAATCATCCCTTATATAACGATGCTACATGCAATTGTTGAAGAAGCCACATTCGTCTCTCCCTCTTAGTGGGAAGTGTTCATCCCTCAAACTGCCTGTTCATCCCTTAAACGTGGTTTGTTTGGGGAAAAATTTGCACAGCATGTACAGTAGGACTTATACTTTCGATTGGCACCCTAAAAAAGAAATTTTCAAATTTGACCATTTTCGAGAAAAATCAACGATGGTTAACCCACGGTTTTTTTTGGCGAAAAATCTTTTTGTCTCGAAATCGAAAAAGATTGTTATATCATCGTTCTATACATCGTTACGAACCCGAAACTGCCTTTGGTTCGAAAATCATCCCTTATATAACGATGCTACATGCAATTGTTGAAGAAGCCACATTCGTCTCTCCCTCTTAGTGGGAAGTGTTCATCCCTCAAACTGCCTGTTCATCCCTTAAACGTGGTTTGTTTGGGGAAAAATTTGCACAGCATGTACAGTAGAACTTATACTTTCGATTGGCACCCTAAAAAAGAAATTTTCAAATTTGACCATTTTCGAGAAAAATCAACGATGGTTAACCCACGGTTTTTTTTGGCGAAAAATCTTTTTGTCTCGAAATCGAAAAAGATTGTTATATCATCGTTCTATACATCGTTACGAACCCGAAACTGCCTTTGGTTCGAAAATCATCCCTTATATAACGATGCTACATGCAATTGTTGAAGAAGCCACATTCGTCTCTCCCTCTTAGTGGGAAGTGTTCATCCCTCAAACTGCCTGTTCATCCCTTAAACGTGGTTTGTTTGGGGAAAAATTTGCACAGCATGTACAGTAGGACTTATACTTTCGATTGGCACCCTAAAAAAGAAATTTTCAAATTTGACCATTTTCGAGAAAAATCAACGATGGTTAACCCACGGTTTTTTTTGGCGAAAAATCTTTTTGTCTCGAAATCGAAAAAGATTGTTATATCATCGTTCTATACATCGTTACGAACCCGAAACTGCCTTTGGTTCGAAAATCATCCCTTATATAACGATGCTACATGCAATTGTTGAAGAAGCCACATTCGTCTCTCCCTCTTAGTGGGAAGTGTTCATCCCTCAAACTGCCTGTTCATCCCTTAAACGTGGTTTGTTTGGGGAAAAATTTGCACAGCATGTACAGTAGGACTTATACTTTCGATTGGCACCCTAAAAAAGAAATTTTCAAATTTGACCATTTTCGAGAAAAATCAACGATGGTTAACCAACGGTTTTTTTTGGCGAAAAATCTTTTTGTCTCGAAATCGAAAAAGATTGTTATATCATCGTTCTATACATCGTTACGAACCCGAAACTGCCTTTGGTTCGAAAATCATCCCTTATATAACGATGCTACATGCAATTGTTGAAGAAGCCACATTCGTCTCTCCCTCTTAGTGGGAAGTGTTCATCCCTCAAACTGCCTGTTCATCCCTTAAACGTGGTTTGTTTGGGGAAAAATTTGCACAGCATGTACAGTAGGACTTATACTTTCGATTGGCACCCTAAAAAAGAAATTTTCAAATTTGACCATTTTCGAGAAAAATCAACGATGGTTAACCCACGGTTTTTTTTGGCGAAAAATCTTTTTGTCTCGAAATCGAAAAAGATTGTTATATCATCGTTCTATACATCGTTACGAACCCGAAACTGCCTTTGGTTCGAAAATCATCCCTTATATAACGATGCTACATGCAATTGTTGAAGAAGCCACATTCGTCTCTCCCTCTTAGTGGGAAGTGTTCATCCCTCAAACTGCCTGTTCATCCCTTAAACGTGGTTTGTTTGGGGAAAAATTTGCACAGCATGTACAGTAGGACTTATACTTTCGATTGGCACCCTAAAAAAGAAATTTTCAAATTTGACCATTTTCGAGAAAAATCAACGATGGTTAACCCACGGTTTTTTTTGGCGAAAAATCTTTTTGTCTCGAAATCGAAAAAGATTGTTATATCATCGTTCTATACATCGTTACGAACCCGAAACTGCCTTTGGTTCGAAAATCATCCCTTATATAACGATGCTACATGCAATTGTTGAAGAAGCCACATTCGTCTCTCCCTCTTAGTGGGAAGTGTTCATCCCTCAAACTGCCTGTTCATCCCTTAAACGTGGTTTGTTTGGGGAAAAATTTGCCCAGCATGTACAGTAGGACTTATACTTTCGATTGGCACCCTAAAAAAGAAATTTTCAAATTTGACCATTTTCGAGAAAAATCAACGATGGTTAACCCACGGTTTTTTTTGGCGAAAAATCTTTTTGTCTCGAAATCGAAAAAGATTGTTATATCATCGTTCTATACATCGTTACGAACCCGAAACTGCCTTTGGTTCGAAAATCATCCCTTATATAACGATGCTACATGCAATTGTTGAAGAAGCCACATTCGTCTCTCCCTCTTAGTGGGAAGTGTTCATCCCTCAAACTGCCTGTTCATCCCTTAAACGTGGTTTGTTTGGGGAAAAATTTGCACAGCATGTACAGTAGGACTTATACTTTCGATGGGCACCCTAAAAAAGAAATTTTCAAATTTGACCATTTTCGAGAAAAATCAACGATGGTTAACCCACGGTTTTTTTTGGCGAAAAATCTTTTTGTCTCGAAATCGAAAAAGATTGTTATATCATCGTTCTATACATCGTTACGAACCCGAAACTGCCTTTGGTTCGAAAATCATCCCTTATATAACGATGCTACATGCAATTGTTGAAGAAGCCACATTCGTCTCTCCCTCTTAGTGGGAAGTGTTCATCCCTCAAACTGCCTGTTCATCCCTTAAACGTGGTTTGTTTGGGGAAAAATTTGCACAGCATGTACAGTAGGACTTATACTTTCGATTGGCACCCTAAAAAAGAAATTTTCAAATTTGACCATTTTCGAGAAAAATCAACGATGGTTAACCAACGGTTTTTTTTGGCGAAAAATCTTTTTGTCTCGAAATCGAAAAAGATTGTTATATCATCGTTCTATACATCGTTACGAACCCGAAACTGCCTTTGGTTCGAAAATCATCCCTTATATAACGATGCTACATGCAATTGTTGAAGAAGCCACATTCGTCTCTCCCTCTTAGTGGGAAGTGTTCATCCCTCAAACTGCCTGTTCATCCCTTAAACGTGGTTTGTTTGGGGAAAAATTTGCACAGCATGTACAGTAGGACTTATACTTTCGATTGGCACCCTAAAAAAGAAATTTTCAAATTTGACCATTTTCGAGAAAAATCAACGATGGTTAACCCACGGTTTTTTTTGGCGAAAAATCTTTTTGTCTCGAAATCGAAAAAGATTGTTATATCATCGTTCTATACATCGTTACGAACCCGAAACTGCCTTTGGTTCGAAAATCATCCCTTATATAACGATGCTACATGCAATTGTTGAAGAAGCCACATTCGTCTCTCCCTCTTAGTGGGAAGTGTTCATCCCTCAAACTGCCTGTTCATCCCTTAAACGTGGTTTGTTTGGGGAAAAATTTGCACAGCATGTACAGTAGGACTTATACTTTCGATTGGCACCCTAAAAAAGAAATTTTCAAATTTGACCATTTTCGAGAAAAATCAACGATGGTTAACCCACGGTTTTTTTTGGCGAAAAATCTTTTTGTCTCGAAATCGAAAAAGATTGTTATATCATCGTTCTATACATCGTTACGAACCCGAAACTGCCTTTGGTTCGAAAATCATCCCTTATATAACGATGCTACATGCAATTGTTGAAGAAGCCACATTCGTCTCTCCCTCTTAGTGGGAAGTGTTCATCCCTCAAACTGCCTGTTCATCCCTTAAACGTGGTTTGTTTGGGGAAAAATTTGCACAGCATGTACAGTAGGACTTATACTTTCGATGGGCACCCTAAAAAAGAAATTTTCAAATTTGACCATTTTCGAGAAAAATCAACGATGGTTAACCCACGGTTTTTTTTGGCGAAAAATCTTTTTGTCTCGAAATCGAAAAAGATTGTTATATCATCGTTCTATACATCGTTACGAACCCGAAACTGCCTTTGGTTCGAAAATCATCCCTTATATAACGATGCTACATGCAATTGTTGAAGAAGCCACATTCGTCTCTCCCTCTTAGTGGGAAGTGTTCATCCCTCAAACTGCCTGTTCATCCCTTAAACGTGGTTTGTTTGGGGAAAAATTTGCACAGCATGTACCGTAGTACTTATACTTTCGATTGGCACCCTAAAAAAGAAATTTTCAAATTTGACCATTTTCGAGAAAAATCAACGATGGTTAACCCACGGTTTTTTTTGGCGAAAAATCTTTTTGTCTCGAAATCGAAAAAGATTGTTATATTATCGTTCTATACATCGTTACGAACCCGAAACTGCCTTTGGTTCGAAAATCATCCCTTATATAACGATGCTACATGCAATTGTTGAAGAAGCCACATTCGTCTCTCCCTCTTAGTGGGAAGTGTTCATCCCTCAAACTGCCTGTTCATCCCTTAAACGTGGTTTGTTTGGAGAAAAATTTGCACAGCATGTACAGTAGGACTTATACTTTCGATTGGCACCGTAAAAAAGAAATTTTCAAATTTGACCATTTTCGAGAAAAATCAACGATGGTTAACCCACGGTTTTTTTTGGCGAAAAATCTTTTTGTCTCGAAATCGAAAAAGATTGTTATATCATCGTTCTATACATCGTTACGAACCCGAAACTGCCTTTGGTTCGAAAATCATCCCTTATATAACGATGCTACATGCAATTGTTGAAGAAGCCACATTCGTCTCTCCCTCTTAGTGGGAAGTGTTCATCCCTCAAACTGCCTGTTCATCCCTTAAACGTGGTTTGTTTGGAGAAAAATTTGCACAGCATGTACAGTAGGACTTATACTTTCGATTGGCACCGTAAAAAAGAAATTTTCAAATTTGACCATTTTCGAGAAAAATCAACGATGGTTAACCCACGGTTTTTTTTGGCGAAAAATCTTTTTGTCTCGAAATCGAAAAAGATTGTTATATCATCGTTCTATACATCGTTACGAACCCGAAACTGCCTTTGGTTCGAAAATCATCCCTTATATAACGATGCTACATGCAATTGTTGAAGAAGCCACATTCGTCTCTCCCTCTTAGTGGGAAGTGTTCATCCCTCAAACTGCCTGTTCATCCCTTAAACGTGGTTTGTTTGGAGAAAAATTTGCACAGCATGTACAGTAGGACTTATACTTTCGATTGGCACCGTAAAAAAGAAATTTTCAAATTTGACCATTTTCGAGAAAAATCAACGATGGTTAACCCACGGTTTTTTTTGGCGAAAAATCTTTTTGTCTCGAAATCGAAAAAGATTGTTATATCATCGTTCTATACATCGTTACGAACCCGAAACTGCCTTTGGTTCGAAAATCATCCCTTATATAACGATGCTACATGCAATTGTTGAAGAAGCCACATTCGTCTCTCCCTCTTAGTGGGAAGTGTTCATCCCTCAAACTGCCTGTTCATCCCTTAAACGTGGTTTGTTTGGGGAAAAATTTGCACAGCATGTACAGTAGGACTTATACTTTCGATTGGCACCCTAAAAAAGAAATTTTCAAATTTGACCATTTTCGAGAAAAATCAACGATGGTTAACCCACGGTTTTTTTTGGCGAAAAATCTTTTTGTCTCGAAATCGAAAAAGATTGTTATATCATCGTTCTATACATCGTTACGAACCCGAAACTGCCTTTGGTTCGAAAATCATCCCTTATATAACGATGCTACATGCAATTGTTGAAGAAGCCACATTCGTCTCTCCCTCTTAGTGGGAAGTGTTCATCCCTCAAACTGCCTGTTCATCCCTTAAACGTGGTTTGTTTGGAGAAAAATTTGCACAGCATGTACAGTAGGACTTATACTTTCGATTGGCACCGTAAAAAAGAAATTTTCAAATTTGACCATTTTCGAGAAAAATCAACGATGGTTAACCCACGGTTTTTTTTGGCGAAAAATCTTTTTGTCTCGAAATCGAAAAAGATTGTTATATCATCGTTCTATACATCGTTACGAACCCGAAACTGCCTTTGGTTCGAAAATCATCCCTTATATAACGATGCTACATGCAATTGTTGAAGAAGCCACATTCGTCTCTCCCTCTTAGTGGGAAGTGTTCATCCCTCAAACTGCCTGTTCATCCCTTAAACGTGGTTTGTTTGGGGAAAAATTTGCACAGCATGTACAGTAGTACTTATACTTTCGATTGGCACCCTAAAAAAGAAACTTTCAAATTTGACCATTTTCGAGAAAAATCAACGATGGTTAACCCACGGTTTTTTTTGGCGAAAAATCTTTTTGTCTCGAAATCGAAAAAGATTGTTATATCATCGTTCTATACATCGTTACGAACCCGAAACTGCCTTTGGTTCGAAAATCATCCCTTATATAACGATGCTACATGCAATTGTTGAAGAAGCCACATTCGTCTCTCCCTCTTAGTGGGAAGTGTTCATCCCTCAAACTGCCTGTTCATCCCTTAAACGTGGTTTGTTTGGGGAAAAATTTGCACAGCATGTACAGTAGGACTTATACTTTCGATTGGCACCCTAAAAAAGAAATTTTCAAATTTGACCATTTTCGAGAAAAATCAACGATGGTTAACCCACGGTTTTTTTTGGCGAAAAATCTTTTTGTCTCGAAATCGAAAAAGATTGTTATATCATCGTTCTATACATCGTTACGAACCCGAAACTGCCTTTGGTTCGAAAATCATCCCTTATATAACGATGCTACATGCAATTGTTGAAGAAGCCACATTCGTCTCTCCCTCTTAGTGGGAAGTGTTCATCCCTCAAACTGCCTGTTCATCCCTTAAACGTGGTTTGTTTGGGGAAAAATTTGCACAGCATGTACAGTAGGACTTATACTTTCGATTGGCACCCTAAAAAAGAAATTTTCAAATTTGACCATTTTCGAGAAAAATCAACGATGGTTAACCCACGGTTTTTTTTGGCGAAAAATCTTTTTGTCTCGAAATCGAAAAAGATTGTTATATCATCGTTCTATACATCGTTACGAACCCGAAACTGCCTTTGGTTCGAAAATCATCCCTTATATAACGATGCTACATGCAATTGTTGAAGAAGCCACATTCGTCTCTCCCTCTTAGTGGGAAGTGTTCATCCCTCAAACTGCCTGTTCATCCCTTAAACGTGGTTTGTTTGGGGAAAAATTTGCACAGCATGTACAGTAGGACTTATACTTTCGATTGGCACCCTAAAAAAGAAATTTTCAAATTTGACCATTTTCGAGAAAAATCAACGATGGTTAACCCACGGTTTTTTTTGGCGAAAAATCTTTTTGTCTCGAAATCGAAAAAGATTGTTATATCATCGTTCTATACATCGTTACGAACCCGAAACTGCCTTTGGTTCGAAAATCATCCCTTATATAACGATGCTACATGCAATTGTTGAAGAAGCCACATTCGTCTCTCCCTCTTAGTGGGAAGTGTTCATCCCTCAAACTGCCTGTTCATCCCTTAAACGTGGTTTGTTTGGGGAAAAATTTGCACAGCATGTACAGTAGGACTTATACTTTCGATTGGCACCCTAAAAAAGAAATCTTCAAATTTGACCATTTTCGAGAAAAATCAACGATGGTTAACCCACGGTTTTTTTTGGCGAAAAATCTTTTTGTCTCGAAATCGAAAAAGATTGTTATATCATCGTTCTATACATCGTTACGAACCCGAAACTGCCTTTGGTTCGAAAATCATCCCTTATATAACGATGCTACATGCAATTGTTGAAGAAGCCACATTCGTCTCTCCCTCTTAGTGGGAAGTGTTCATCCCTCAAACTGCCTGTTCATCCCTTAAACGTGGTTTGTTTGGGGAAAAATTTGCACAGCATGTACAGTAGGACTTATACTTTCGATTGGCACCCTAAAAAAGAAATTTTCAAATTTGACCATTTTCGAGAAAAATCAACGATGGTTAACCAACGGTTTTTTTTGGCGAAAAATCTTTTTGTCTCGAAATCGAAAAAGATTGTTATATCATCGTTCTATACATCGTTACGAACCCGAAACTGCCTTTGGTTCGAAAATCATCCCTTATATAACGATGCTACATGCAATTGTTGAAGAAGCCACATTCGTCTCTCCCTCTTAGTGGGAAGTGTTCATCCCTCAAACTGCCTGTTCATCCCTTAAACGTGGTTTGTTTGGGGAAAAATTTGCACAGCATGTACAGTAGGACTTATACTTTCGATTGGCACCCTAAAAAAGAAATTTTCAAATTTGACCATTTTCGAGAAAAATCAACGATGGTTAACCCACGGTTTTTTTTGGCGAAAAATCTTTTTGTCTCGAAATCGAAAAAGATTGTTATATCATCGTTCTATACATCGTTACGAACCCGAAACTGCCTTTGGTTCGAAAATCATCCCTTATATAACGATGCTACATGCAATTGTTGAAGAAGCCACATTCGTCTCTCCCTCTTAGTGGGAAGTGTTCATCCCTCAAACTGCCTGTTCATCCCTTAAACGTGGTTTGTTTGGGGAAAAATTTGCACAGCATGTACAGTAGTACTTATACTTTCGATTGGCACCCTAAAAAAGAAACTTTCAAATTTGACCATTTTCGAGAAAAATCAACGATGGTTAACCCACGGTTTTTTTTGGCGAAAAATCTTTTTGTCTCGAAATCGAAAAAGATTGTTATATCATCGTTCTATACATCGTTACGAACCCGAAACTGCCTTTGGTTCGAAAATCATCCCTTATATAACGATGCTACATGCAATTGTTGAAGAAGCCACATTCGTCTCTCCCTCTTAGTGGGAAGTGTTCATCCCTCAAACTGCCTGTTCATCCCTTAAACGTGGTTTGTTTGGGGAAAAATTTGCACAGCATGTACAGTAGGACTTATACTTTCGATTGGCACCCTAAAAAAGAAATTTTCAAATTTGACCATTTTCGAGAAAAATCAACGATGGTTAACCCACGGTTTTTTTTGGCGAAAAATCTTTTTGTCTCGAAATCGAAAAAGATTGTTATATCATCGTTCTATACATCGTTACGAACCCGAAACTGCCTTTGGTTCGAAAATCATCCCTTATATAACGATGCTACATGCAATTGTTGAAGAAGCCACATTCGTCTCTCCCTCTTAGTGGGAAGTGTTCATCCCTCAAACTGCCTGTTCATCCCTTAAACGTGGTTTGTTTGGGGAAAAATTTGCACAGCATGTACAGTAGGACTTATACTTTCGATTGGCACCCTAAAAAAGAAATTTTCAAATTTGACCATTTTCGAGAAAAATCAACGATGGTTAACCCACGGTTTTTTTTGGCGAAAAATCTTTTTGTCTCGAAATCGAAAAAGATTGTTATATCATCGTTCTATACATCGTTACGAACCCGAAACTGCCTTTGGTTCGAAAATCATCCCTTATATAACGATGCTACATGCAATTGTTGAAGAAGCCACATTCGTCTCTCCCTCTTAGTGGGAAGTGTTCATCCCTCAAACTGCCTGTTCATCCCTTAAACGTGGTTTGTTTGGGGAAAAATTTGCACAGCATGTACAGTAGGACTTATACTTTCGATTGGCACCCTAAAAAAGAAATTTTCAAATTTGACCATTTTCGAGAAAAATCAACGATGGTTAACCCACGGTTTTTTTTGGCGAAAAATCTTTTTGTCTCGAAATCGAAAAAGATTGTTATATCATCGTTCTATACATCGTTACGAACCCGAAACTGCCTTTGGTTCGAAAATCATCCCTTATATAACGATGCTACATGCAATTGTTGAAGAAGCCACATTCGTCTCTCCCTCTTAGTGGGAAGTGTTCATCCCTCAAACTGCCTGTTCATCCCTTAAACGTGGTTTGTTTGGGGAAAAATTTGCACAGCATGTACAGTAGGACTTATACTTTCGATTGGCACCCTAAAAAAGAAATCTTCAAATTTGACCATTTTCGAGAAAAATCAACGATGGTTAACCCACGGTTTTTTTTGGCGAAAAATCTTTTTGTCTCGAAATCGAAAAAGATTGTTATATCATCGTTCTATACATCGTTACGAACCCGAAACTGCCTTTGGTTCGAAAATCATCCCTTATATAACGATGCTACATGCAATTGTTGAAGAAGCCACATTCGTCTCTCCCTCTTAGTGGGAAGTGTTCATCCCTCAAACTGCCTGTTCATCCCTTAAACGTGGTTTGTTTGGGGAAAAATTTGCACAGCATGTACAGTAGGACTTATACTTTCGATTGGCACCCTAAAAAAGAAATTTTCAAATTTGACCATTTTCGAGAAAAATCAACGATGGTTAACCAACGGTTTTTTTTGGCGAAAAATCTTTTTGTCTCGAAATCGAAAAAGATTGTTATATCATCGTTCTATACATCGTTACGAACCCGAAACTGCCTTTGGTTCGAAAATCATCCCTTATATAACGATGCTACATGCAATTGTTGAAGAAGCCACATTCGTCTCTCCCTCTTAGTGGGAAGTGTTCATCCCTCAAACTGCCTGTTCATCCCTTAAACGTGGTTTGTTTGGGGAAAAATTTGCACAGCATGTACAGTAGGACTTATACTTTCGATTGGCACCCTAAAAAAGAAATTTTCAAATTTGACCATTTTCGAGAAAAATCAACGATGGTTAACCCACGGTTTTTTTTGGCGAAAAATCTTTTTGTCTCGAAATCGAAAAAGATTGTTATATCATCGTTCTATACATCGTTACGAACCCGAAACTGCCTTTGGTTCGAAAATCATCCCTTATATAACGATGCTACATGCAATTGTTGAAGAAGCCACATTCGTCTCTCCCTCTTAGTGGGAAGTGTTCATCCCTCAAACTGCCTGTTCATCCCTTAAACGTGGTTTGTTTGGGGAAAAATTTGCACAGCATGTACAGTAGGACTTATACTTTCGATTGGCACCCTAAAAAAGAAATTTTCAAATTTGACCATTTTCGAGAAAAATCAACGATGGTTAACCCACGGTTTTTTTTGGCGAAAAATCTTTTTGTCTCGAAATCGAAAAAGATTGTTATATCATCGTTCTATACATCGTTACGAACCCGAAACTGCCTTTGGTTCGAAAATCATCCCTTATATAACGATGCTACATGCAATTGTTGAAGAAGCCACATTCGTCTCTCCCTCTTAGTGGGAAGTGTTCATCCCTCAAACTGCCTGTTCATCCCTTAAACGTGGTTTGTTTGGGGAAAAATTTGCACAGCATGTACAGTAGGACTTATACTTTCGATTGGCACCCTAAAAAAGAAATTTTCAAATTTGACCATTTTCGAGAAAAATCAACGATGGTTAACCCACGGTTTTTTTTGGCGAAAAATCTTTTTGTCTCGAAATCGAAAAAGATTGTTATATCATCGTTCTTTACATCGTTACGAACCCGAAACTGCCTTTGGTTCGAAAATCATTCCTTATATAACGATGCTACATGCAATTGTTGAAGAAGCCACATTCGTCTCTCCCTCTTAGTGGGAAGTGTTCATCCCTCAAACTGCCTGTTCATCCCTTAAACGTGGTTTGTTTGGGGAAAAATTTGCACAGCATGTACAGTAGGACTTATACTTTCGATTGGCACCCTAAAAAAGAAATTTTCAAATTTGACCATTTTCGAGAAAAATCAACGATGGTTAACCCACGGTTTTTTTTGGCGAAAAATCTTTTTGTCTCGAAATCGAAAAAGATTGTTATATCATCGTTCTATACATCGTTACGAACCCGAAACTGCCTTTGGTTCGAAAATCATCCCTTATATAACGATGCTACATGCAATTGTTGAAGAAGCCACATTCGTCTCTCCCTCTTAGTGGGAAGTGTTCATCCCTCAAACTGCCTGTTCATCCCTTAAACGTGGTTTGTTTGGGGAAAAATTTGCACAGCATGTACAGTAGGACTTATACTTTCGATTGGCACCCTAAAAAAGAAATTTTCAAATTTGACCATTTTCGAGAAAAATCAACGATGGTTAACCCACGGTTTTTTTTGGCGAAAAATCTTTTTGTCTCGAAATCGAAAAAGATTGTTATATCATCGTTCTATACATCGTTACGAACCCGAAACTGCCTTTGGTTCGAAAATCATCCCTTATATAACGATGCTACATGCAATTGTTGAAGAAGCCACATTCGTCTCTCCCTCTTAGTGGGAAGTGTTCATCCCTCAAACTGCCTGTTCATCCCTTAAACGTGGTTTGTTTGGGGAAAAATTTGCACAGCATGTACAGTAGGACTTATACTTTCGATTGGCACCCTAAAAAAGAAATTTTCAAATTTGACCATTTTCGAGAAAAATCAACGATGGTTAACCCACGGTTTTTTTTGGCGAAAAATCTTTTTGTCTCGAAATCGAAAAAGATTGTTATATCATCGTTCTATACATCGTTACGAACCCGAAACTGCCTTTGGTTCGAAAATCATCCCTTATATAACGATGCTACATGCAATTGTTGAAGAAGCCACATTCGTCTCTCCCTCTTAGTGGGAAGTGTTCATCCCTCAAACTGCCTGTTCATCCCTTAAACGTGGTTTGTTTGGGGAAAAATTTGCACAGCATGTACAGTAGGACTTATACTTTCGATTGGCACCCTAAAAAAGAAATTTTCAAATTTGACCATTTTCGAGAAAAATCAACGATGGTTAACCCACGGTTTTTTTTGGCGAAAAATCTTTTTGTCTCGAAATCGAAAAAGATTGTTATATCATCGTTCTATACATCGTTACGAACCCGAAACTGCCTTTGGTTCGAAAATCATCCCTTATATAACGATGCTACATGCAATTGTTGAAGAAGCCACATTCGTCTCTCCCTCTTAGTGGGAAGTGTTCATCCCTCAAACTGCCTGTTCATCCCTTAAACGTGGTTTGTTTGGGGAAAAATTTGCACAGCATGTACAGTAGGACTTATACTTTCGATTGGCACCCTAAAAAAGAAATTTTCAAATTTGACCATTTTCGAGAAAAATCAACGATGGTTAACCCACGGTTTTTTTTGGCGAAAAATCTTTTTGTCTCGAAATCGAAAAAGATTGTTATATCATCGTTCTATACATCGTTACGAACCCGAAACTGCCTTTGGTTCGAAAATCATCCCTTATATAACGATGCTACATGCAATTGTTGAAGAAGCCACATTCGTCTCTCCCTCTTAGTGGGAAGTGTTCATCCCTCAAACTGCCTGTTCATCCCTTAAACGTGGTTTGTTTGGGGAAAAATTTGCACAGCATGTACAGTAGGACTTATACTTTCGATTGGCACCCTAAAAAAGAAATTTTCAAATTTGACCATTTTCGAGAAAAATCAACGATGGTTAACCCACGGTTTTTTTTGGCGAAAAATCTTTTTGTCTCGAAATCGAAAAAGATTGTTATATCATCGTTCTATACATCGTTACGAACCCGAAACTGCCTTTGGTTCGAAAATCATCCCTTATATAACGATGCTACATGCAATTGTTGAAGAAGCCACATTCGTCTCTCCCTCTTAGTGGGAAGTGTTCATCCCTCAAACTGCCTGTTCATCCCTTAAACGTGGTTTGTTTGGGGAAAAATTTGCACAGCATGTACAGTAGGACTTATACTTTCGATTGGCACCCTAAAAAAGAAATTTTCAAATTTGACCATTTTCGAGAAAAATCAACGATGGTTAACCAACGGTTTTTTTTGGCGAAAAATCTTTTTGTCTCGAAATCGAAAAAGATTGTTATATCATCGTTCTATACATCGTTACGAACCCGAAACTGCCTTTGGTTCGAAAATCATCCCTTATATAACGATGCTACATGCAATTGTTGAAGAAGCCACATTCGTCTCTCCCTCTTAGTGGGAAGTGTTCATCCCTCAAACTGCCTGTTCATCCCTTAAACGTGGTTTGTTTGGGGAAAAATTTGCACAGCATGTACAGTAGGACTTATACTTTCGATTGGCACCCTAAAAAAGAAATTTTCAAATTTGACCATTTTCGAGAAAAATCAACGATGGTTAACCCACGGTTTTTTTTGGCGAAAAATCTTTTTGTCTCGAAATCGAAAAAGATTGTTATATCATCGTTCTATACATCGTTACGAACCCGAAACTGCCTTTGGTTCGAAAATCATCCCTTATATAACGATGCTACATGCAATTGTTGAAGAAGCCACATTCGTCTCTCCCTCTTAGTGGGAAGTGTTCATCCCTCAAACTGCCTGTTCATCCCTTAAACGTGGTTTGTTTGGGGAAAAATTTGCACAGCATGTACAGTAGGACTTATACTTTCGATTGGCACCCTAAAAAAGAAATTTTCAAATTTGACCATTTTCGAGAAAAATCAACGATGGTTAACCCACGGTTTTTTTTGGCGAAAAATCTTTTTGTCTCGAAATCGAAAAAGATTGTTATATCATCGTTCTATACATCGTTACGAACCCGAAACTGCCTTTGGTTCGAAAATCATCCCTTATATAACGATGCTACATGCAATTGTTGAAGAAGCCACATTCGTCTCTCCCTCTTAGTGGGAAGTGTTCATCCCTCAAACTGCCTGTTCATCCCTTAAACGTGGTTTGTTTGGGGAAAAATTTGCACAGCATGTACAGTAGGACTTATACTTTCGATTGGCACCCTAAAAAAGAAATTTTCAAATTTGACCATTTTCGAGAAAAATCAACGATGGTTAACCCACGGTTTTTTTTGGCGAAAAATCTTTTTGTCTCGAAATCGAAAAAGATTGTTATATCATCGTTCTATACATCGTTACGAACCCGAAACTGCCTTTGGTTCGAAAATCATCCCTTATATAACGATGCTACATGCAATTGTTGAAGAAGCCACATTCGTCTCTCCCTCTTAGTGGGAAGTGTTCATCCCTCAAACTGCCTGTTCATCCCTTAAACGTGGTTTGTTTGGGGAAAAATTTGCACAGCATGTACAGTAGGACTTATACTTTCGATTGGCACCCTAAAAAAGAAATTTTCAAATTTGACCATTTTCGAGAAAAATCAACGATGGTTAACCCACGGTTTTTTTTGGCGAAAAATCTTTTTGTCTCGAAATCGAAAAAGATTGTTATATCATCGTTCTATACATCGTTACGAACCCGAAACTGCCTTTGGTTCGAAAATCATCCCTTATATAACGATGCTACATGCAATTGTTGAAGAAGCCACATTCGTCTCTCCCTCTTAGTGGGAAGTGTTCATCCCTCAAACTGCCTGTTCATCCCTTAAACGTGGTTTGTTTGGGGAAAAATTTGCACAGCATGTACAGTAGGACTTATACTTTCGATTGGCACCCTAAAAAAGAAATTTTCAAATTTGACCATTTTCGAGAAAAATCAACGATGGTTAACCCACGGTTTTTTTTGGCGAAAAATCTTTTTGTCTCGAAATCGAAAAAGATTGTTATATCATCGTTCTATACATCGTTACGAACCCGAAACTGCCTTTGGTTCGAAAATCATCCCTTATATAACGATGCTACATGCAATTGTTGAAGAAGCCACATTCGTCTCTCCCTCTTAGTGGGAAGTGTTCATCCCTCAAACTGCCTGTTCATCCCTTAAACGTGGTTTGTTTGGGGAAAAATTTGCACAGCATGTACAGTAGGACTTATACTTTCGATTGGCACCCTAAAAAAGAAATTTTCAAATTTGACCATTTTCGAGAAAAATCAACGATGGTTAACCCACGGTTTTTTTTGGCGAAAAATCTTTTTGTCTCGAAATCGAAAAAGATTGTTATATCATCGTTCTATACATCGTTACGAACCCGAAACTGCCTTTGGTTCGAAAATCATCCCTTATATAACGATGCTACATGCAATTGTTGAAGAAGCCACATTCGTCTCTCCCTCTTAGTGGGAAGTGTTCATCCCTCAAACTGCCTGTTCATCCCTTAAACGTGGTTTGTTTGGGGAAAAATTTGCACAGCATGTACAGTAGGACTTATACTTTCGATTGGCACCCTAAAAAAGAAATTTTCAAATTTGACCATTTTCGAGAAAAATCAACGATGGTTAACCCACGGTTTTTTTTGGCGAAAAATCTTTTTGTCTCGAAATCGAAAAAGATTGTTATATCATCGTTCTATACATCGTTACGAACCCGAAACTGCCTTTGGTTCGAAAATCATCCCTTATATAACGATGCTACATGCAATTGTTGAAGAAGCCACATTCGTCTCTCCCTCTTAGTGGGAAGTGTTCATCCCTCAAACTGCCTGTTCATCCCTTAAACGTGGTTTGTTTGGGGAAAAATTTGCACAGCATGTACAGTAGGACTTATACTTTCGATTGGCACCCTAAAAAAGAAATTTTCAAATTTGACCATTTTCGAGAAAAATCAACGATGGTTAACCCACGGTTTTTTTTGGCGAAAAATCTTTTTGTCTCGAAATCGAAAAAGATTGTTATATCATCGTTCTATACATCGTTACGAACCCGAAACTGCCTTTGGTTCGAAAATCATCCCTTATATAACGATGCTACATGCAATTGTTGAAGAAGCCACATTCGTCTCTCCCTCTTAGTGGGAAGTGTTCATCCCTCAAACTGCCTGTTCATCCCTTAAACGTGGTTTGTTTGGGGAAAAATTTGCACAGCATGTACAGTAGGACTTATACTTTCGATTGGCACCCTAAAAAAGAAATTTTCAAATTTGACCATTTTCGAGAAAAATCAACGATGGTTAACCCACGGTTTTTTTTGGCGAAAAATCTTTTTGTCTCGAAATCGAAAAAGATTGTTATATCATCGTTCTATACATCGTTACGAACCCGAAACTGCCTTTGGTTCGAAAATCATCCCTTATATAACGATGCTACATGCAATTGTTGAAGAAGCCACATTCGTCTCTCCCTCTTAGTGGGAAGTGTTCATCCCTCAAACTGCCTGTTCATCCCTTAAACGTGGTTTGTTTGGGGAAAAATTTGCACAGCATGTACAGTAGGACTTATACTTTCGATTGGCACCCTAAAAAAGAAATTTTCAAATTTGACCATTTTCGAGAAAAATCAACGATGGTTAACCCACGGTTTTTTTTGGCGAAAAATCTTTTTGTCTCGAAATCGAAAAAGATTGTTATATCATCGTTCTATACATCGTTACGAACCCGAAACTGCCTTTGGTTCGAAAATCATCCCTTATATAACGATGCTACATGCAATTGTTGAAGAAGCCACATTCGTCTCTCCCTCTTAGTGGGAAGTGTTCATCCCTCAAACTGCCTGTTCATCCCTTAAACGTGGTTTGTTTGGGGAAAAATTTGCACAGCATGTACAGTAGGACTTATACTTTCGATTGGCACCCTAAAAAAGAAATTTTCAAATTTGACCATTTTCGAGAAAAATCAACGATGGTTAACCCACGGTTTTTTTTGGCGAAAAATCTTTTTGTCTCGAAATCGAAAAAGATTGTTATATCATCGTTCTATACATCGTTACGAACCCGAAACTGCCTTTGGTTCGAAAATCATCCCTTATATAACGATGCTACATGCAATTGTTGAAGAAGCCACATTCGTCTCTCCCTCTTAGTGGGAAGTGTTCATCCCTCAAACTGCCTGTTCATCCCTTAAACGTGGTTTGTTTGGGGAAAAATTTGCACAGCATGTACAGTAGGACTTATACTTTCGATTGGCACCCTAAAAAAGAAATTTTCAAATTTGACCATTTTCGAGAAAAATCAACGATGGTTAACCCACGGTTTTTTTTGGCGAAAAATCTTTTTGTCTCGAAATCGAAAAAGATTGTTATATCATCGTTCTATACATCGTTACGAACCCGAAACTGCCTTTGGTTCGAAAATCATCCCTTATATAACGATGCTACATGCAATTGTTGAAGAAGCCACATTCGTCTCTCCCTCTTAGTGGGAAGTGTTCATCCCTCAAACTGCCTGTTCATCCCTTAAACGTGGTTTGTTTGGGGAAAAATTTGCACAGCATGTACAGTAGGACTTATACTTTCGATTGGCACCCTAAAAAAGAAATTTTCAAATTTGACCATTTTCGAGAAAAATCAACGATGGTTAACCCACGGTTTTTTTTGGCGAAAAATCTTTTTGTCTCGAAATCGAAAAAGATTGTTATATCATCGTTCTATACATCGTTACGAACCCGAAACTGCCTTTGGTTCGAAAATCATCCCTTATATAACGATGCTACATGCAATTGTTGAAGAAGCCACATTCGTCTCTCCCTCTTAGTGGGAAGTGTTCATCCCTCAAACTGCCTGTTCATCCCTTAAACGTGGTTTGTTTGGGGAAAAATTTGCACAGCATGTACAGTAGGACTTATACTTTCGATTGGCACCCTAAAAAAGAAATTTTCAAATTTGACCATTTTCGAGAAAAATCAACGATGGTTAACCCACGGTTTTTTTTGGCGAAAAATCTTTTTGTCTCGAAATCGAAAAAGATTGTTATATCATCGTTCTATACATCGTTACGAACCCGAAACTGCCTTTGGTTCGAAAATCATCCCTTATATAACGATGCTACATGCAATTGTTGAAGAAGCCACATTCGTCTCTCCCTCTTAGTGGGAAGTGTTCATCCCTCAAACTGCCTGTTCATCCCTTAAACGTGGTTTGTTTGGGGAAAAATTTGCACAGCATGTACAGTAGGACTTATACTTTCGATTGGCACCCTAAAAAAGAAATTTTCAAATTTGACCATTTTCGAGAAAAATCAACGATGGTTAACCCACGGTTTTTTTTGGCGAAAAATCTTTTTGTCTCGAAATCGAAAAAGATTGTTATATCATCGTTCTATACATCGTTACGAACCCGAAACTGCCTTTGGTTCGAAAATCATCCCTTATATAACGATGCTACATGCAATTGTTGAAGAAGCCACATTCGTCTCTCCCTCTTAGTGGGAAGTGTTCATCCCTCAAACTGCCTGTTCATCCCTTAAACGTGGTTTGTTTGGGGAAAAATTTGCACAGCATGTACAGTAGGACTTATACTTTCGATTGGCACCCTAAAAAAGAAATTTTCAAATTTGACCATTTTCGAGAAAAATCAACGATGGTTAACCCACGGTTTTTTTTGGCGAAAAATCTTTTTGTCTCGAAATCGAAAAAGATTGTTATATCATCGTTCTATACATCGTTACGAACCCGAAACTGCCTTTGGTTCGAAAATCATCCCTTATATAACGATGCTACATGCAATTGTTGAAGAAGCCACATTCGTCTCTCCCTCTTAGTGGGAAGTGTTCATCCCTCAAACTGCCTGTTCATCCCTTAAACGTGGTTTGTTTGGGGAAAAATTTGCACAGCATGTACAGTAGGACTTATACTTTCGATTGGCACCCTAAAAAAGAAATTTTCAAATTTGACCATTTTCGAGAAAAATCAACGATGGTTAACCCACGGTTTTTTTTGGCGAAAAATCTTTTTGTCTCGAAATCGAAAAAGATTGTTATATCATCGTTCTATACATCGTTACGAACCCGAAACTGCCTTTGGTTCGAAAATCATCCCTTATATAACGATGCTACATGCAATTGTTGAAGAAGCCACATTCGTCTCTCCCTCTTAGTGGGAAGTGTTCATCCCTCAAACTGCCTGTTCATCCCTTAAACGTGGTTTGTTTGGGGAAAAATTTGCACAGCATGTACAGTAGGACTTATACTTTCGATTGGCACCCTAAAAAAGAAATTTTCAAATTTGACCATTTTCGAGAAAAATCAACGATGGTTAACCCACGGTTTTTTTTGGCGAAAAATCTTTTTGTCTCGAAATCGAAAAAGATTGTTATATCATCGTTCTATACATCGTTACGAACCCGAAACTGCCTTTGGTTCGAAAATCATCCCTTATATAACGATGCTACATGCAATTGTTGAAGAAGCCACATTCGTCTCTCCCTCTTAGTGGGAAGTGTTCATCCCTCAAACTGCCTGTTCATCCCTTAAACGTGGTTTGTTTGGGGAAAAATTTGCACAGCATGTACAGTAGGACTTATACTTTCGATTGGCACCCTAAAAAAGAAATTTTCAAATTTGACCATTTTCGAGAAAAATCAACGATGGTTAACCCACGGTTTTTTTTGGCGAAAAATCTTTTTGTCTCGAAATCGAAAAAGATTGTTATATCATCGTTCTATACATCGTTACGAACCCGAAACTGCCTTTGGTTCGAAAATCATCCCTTATATAACGATGCTACATGCAATTGTTGAAGAAGCCACATTCGTCTCTCCCTCTTAGTGGGAAGTGTTCATCCCTCAAACTGCCTGTTCATCCCTTAAACGTGGTTTGTTTGGGGAAAAATTTGCACAGCATGTACAGTAGGACTTATACTTTCGATTGGCACCCTAAAAAAGAAAT
This sequence comes from Sisyra terminalis, assembly GCA_958496175.1. Lineage (NCBI taxonomy): Eukaryota > Metazoa > Arthropoda > Insecta > Neuroptera > Sisyridae > Sisyra > Sisyra terminalis. Next base: position 60,758,315 of record OY292276.1, read on the forward strand.
TTTCAAATTTGACCATTTTCGAGAAAAATCAACGATGGTTAACCCACGGTTTTTTTTGGCGAAAAATCTTTTTGTCTCGAAATCGAAAAAGATTGTTATATCATCGTTCTATACATCGTTACGAACCCGAAACTGCCTTTGGTTCGAAAATCATCCCTTATATAACGATGCTACATGCAATTGTTGAAGAAGCCACATTCGTCTCTCCCTCTTAGTGGGAAGTGTTCATCCCTCAAACTGCCTGTTCATCCCTTAAACGTGGTTTGTTTGGGGAAAAATTTGCACAGCATGTACAGTAGGACTTATACTTTCGATTGGCACCCTAAAAAAGAAATTTTCAAATTTGACCATTTTCGAGAAAAATCAACGATGGTTAACCCACGGTTTTTTTTGGCGAAAAATCTTTTTGTCTCGAAATCGAAAAAGATTGTTATATCATCGTTCTATACATCGTTACGAACCCGAAACTGCCTTTGGTTCGAAAATCATCCCTTATATAACGATGCTACATGCAATTGTTGAAGAAGCCACATTCGTCTCTCCCTCTTAGTGGGAAGTGTTCATCCCTCAAACTGCCTGTTCATCCCTTAAACGTGGTTTGTTTGGGGAAAAATTTGCACAGCATGTACAGTAGGACTTATACTTTCGATTGGCACCCTAAAAAAGAAATTTTCAAATTTGACCATTTTCGAGAAAAATCAACGATGGTTAACCCACGGTTTTTTTTGGCGAAAAATCTTTTTGTCTCGAAATCGAAAAAGATTGTTATATCATCGTTCTATACATCGTTACGAACCCGAAACTGCCTTTGGTTCGAAAATCATCCCTTATATAACGATGCTACATGCAATTGTTGAAGAAGCCACATTCGTCTCTCCCTCTTAGTGGGAAGTGTTCATCCCTCAAACTGCCTGTTCATCCCTTAAACGTGGTTTGTTTGGGGAAAAATTTGCACAGCATGTACAGTAGGACTTATACTTTCGATTGGCACCCTAAAAAAGAAATTTTCAAATTTGACCATTTTCGAGAAAAATCAACGATGGTTAACCCACGGTTTTTTTTGGCGAAAAATCTTTTTGTCTCGAAATCGAAAAAGATTGTTATATCATCGTTCTATACATCGTTACGAACCCGAAACTGCCTTTGGTTCGAAAATCATCCCTTATATAACGATGCTACATGCAATTGTTGAAGAAGCCACATTCGTCTCTCCCTCTTAGTGGGAAGTGTTCATCCCTCAAACTGCCTGTTCATCCCTTAAACGTGGTTTGTTTGGGGAAAAATTTGCACAGCATGTACAGTAGGACTTATACTTTCGATTGGCACCCTAAAAAAGAAATTTTCAAATTTGACCATTTTCGAGAAAAATCAACGATGGTTAACCCACGGTTTTTTTTGGCGAAAAATCTTTTTGTCTCGAAATCGAAAAAGATTGTTATATCAAATATTTATTTACTAACTCATATCGATTGAAATCGATCAAGAATCAATAAAAGTTACCAAATTAATCCTTTTCGACACTTGTGCATCACTTCTAATCGTATTTTTAATCAATTTAATTTACATTTGATAGCTGTCAGAATTGTTTATGGTTTGCTTTTTATACAATCCGGTGAGCATAAAAAATTAAAATCGTCGTTTCGCCCATCTTGCTCATGTTACTTTTCACGCTCTTAAAATTTGCTCCATTTGGCCAAAAGAGAAATAATATTAGGACCGCGGCAATTTGGTCAAAATGACGTCACGTAATTTTGATGAGGCGATTTCATCGTCATCTGACGGAAAAACGCTGAACTATTACGAAGACCCACCCACATTCCTGACAAGTAGGCGGGTCTTATGAAAAATGCCGTGACGTCATTTTGATTAAATTGTCGCGGTCCTAATATGATATCATATTTAGCCAAATGGAGTACATTTTTAGAGCGTGAAAATTAACTTTTTATTAAATGATTAAATCAATTAACAATTTGTTTTTTTGTGCTCCCTGGGTTGCATATAAAGCATACCATAAACAATTTTTACAGCTATCAAATGTAAATTAAATTGTTTGAAAATACGATTAGAAATGATGCACAAGTGTCGAAATAGGTTTATTTGGTAACTTAGATTGATGATTGATCAATTTTATTCGATATGAGTTATTAAATAGATATTTTTTTGACCCAAAATGACGCATATTACAGGTCTCTGAAGATGCTTATTTTCCGAAAATTAGTCGTTTTTAATCGCAATTATGTATATAGATTTAGTTGGAGAAACATTTAAATCATCGATTTATCATTTTCAAATGTCGATTGCTATCGTTGATCGCTCGAATTGATCATCCTAAATTTCGGACACGAGGGTTCATGCTTTTAAGTGATAGTATAATCCAATGTAAGCTAAAAGGAAAAAAAATCATTTATTATGGTATTATTATTTACTATGAATCAGAACAATTTTTTGATGAAATCCAAGTTAAATATTCCATAAACCTATGCCCCAAAGTTAGTTACAATCTTTTTGAATAGGAAACAACAATTTTTTACCTGAAAAAACACTTGGACTAACCATCGTTTATTTTTCAGAAAATCGTCTAAAAAAAAAATATTTATTGCGCTAATTTCTCGAAAAGTAGTCGTTTAATCACATTTACCTAACCAGATTTGGCTTTAATACAATAGATATTAACTGAATTCATATTAAAATTGATTGTACTGAAATGGAATTTTAGGAATTGGTCGTGGTTTTTAAATCTTCTCGACATTGTCTCTTACAGGACTTAATTTTCAGCATTTAATAGAATAATTCAAACCCAACTGCTTGAATTTATCATCGTTAACGTACGATCGATAATCAACGTAAAATTCGCCGTTAAAATTTGAAAATTTCAATTCTTACCTTAATTTTTTCAAAATTATAAACATGAAATACAGCTATAACTGTCTAAAGGAATATTTGTCCCTAAAAAACTCAGCAACAAGGATTATTGTTATTCCAGGATACTAGAAACAATAAAAAACAGAAATAAATAGTAAAATATTTAAAAAAAAAATTGGCAATTTCAAGGTTCCAACCTGGAGATTGGTGCTTTAGATTCCCTCACCATATCTACACGGCTACAACTACACGTGTTTAAATAAATAAAAACTTATATATAGATATTTTTCAGATTTCAAAATTCAATTTTCTTTCACGATCGAAATAATAGGAATTTTCCAAAAAAAATTGAAATCATAGTTGCTCCACAGTACATACGGAAAATGTGTCGATACACATAATAACATTTTGATGTTTTTCCGCATTTTTTTCGATATTTAAAATTCTAAGAAACGGTAATGCATTGTTGTCCTATGGACAAATATGTACTGCTCTTCTTTAAAGTAAATCAAAACCAACTATCGACTTTAAGAATTACATTCCGAAAAAGGTAAACAAAGTAATTTTTCTCATAAATTCCAATCAGATATTCAACCCCTTTGTTGTTGTTGTACTAGATTTGTACAATAACATAGGAAAGATATGAGAAATATCGTGAACAAACATTAAGCTTGGTAGGCAACCTGCTTACATCACTGTAAAATCAAAATAAATGGTTGCGTATATGCAGCATTTAATAAAATTACTTGGAGAAATTTAGGGCTGTTTTATGGTTTAATTTGTTATTTGTAAGGGTAATTTTAAGTTTCTCATAAAAGTGTAAATCCAGCCCTACATTTAGTGCCAATTTTTCTGAAAACAAATCACGTTTAAAGGGATAAAATTGACCATCAAAGTGGGAGAAGATCATCGTCAAACGATGAGTTAAACATCGTTGATTTTTCTCGAAAATCCTCAAACAAAAAAAAAAAATTTTTAAGGGTGCCAATCTAAAGTATAAGTCCATCTGTACATGCTGTGCAAATTTTTCCGAAAACAAACTACGTTTAAGGGATGAACAGGCAGTTTAAGGGATGAACGTTTCCCACTAAGAGGCTTCTTCAACAATTGCATGTACCATCGTTAAATAAGGGATGATTTTCGAACCAAAGGCAGTTTCGGGTTCGTAACGATGTATAGAACGATGATATAACAATCTTTTTCGATTTCGAGACAAAAAGATTTTTCGCCAAAAAAAACCGTGGGTTAACCATCGTTGATTTTTCTCGAAAATGGTCAAATTTGAAAATTTCTTTTTTAGGGTGCCAATCGAAAGTATAAGTCCATCTGGACATGCTGTGCAAATTTTTCCCAAAACAAACCACGTTTAAGGGATGAAATCGACTATCAAATTTGGGGAAGAAATCGTCAACCCCATCCAGACTTCAAAGGCTTAAAACATTGTTACATAAGGGATGAATTTTGAACAATAAACTGTTTCGGATTCGTATTAATGTACCAAACGATAATATAACAATCTTTATCGAATTCGGGACACAAACTTTTTTCGCCAAAAAAAACCGTGGATTAACCATCGTTGATTTTTCACGAAAATCGTCAAATTAAAAAAAAAAGTTTTAGGATGCCAATCGAAAGTATATGTCCAGCTGTACATGCTGTGCAAATTTTTCCGAAAACAAACGACGTTTAAGGGGTGAAATTTACCGTCAAAGTATCAGAATTCACCCCCTAACTTCAAGTGCTTGTAGAATCTCTATAATAAGGGATGATTCGCGTACCACGCAACAATCCATCAAAACAATTCAACCAATCTAAAGCTTTTATTTTTTCAAATACATTAAATAATTTGTTTATTTATGAGATATTCTTGATCTTATTCTAACATATATTCAAAAAATAGGAGAACTGGTTAGATTTTGTTAATTGAACAAAAGTTCTTTGTAGGTGTTTTATAAATTGAGTTTTGTCATTAGCATTTAAATAACAATTAAAATTATTCTTTAACCAAAAAGAAAAAAAACGTTTTTTTAACATTACATTTTAGATATTTAATGGTTTAACATTTACGTTTTTTATCTCACATTTATATTTTGCTTTTTTTATTAATTACAGAATTTTAGTTTAGCTTTGTTTAAAATTTTCTGTATTTTGGCAATTATACATAAATAAATTTTGTTAAAATTTAAAATAAGGGATCGGGTGGGATGGCGTTAAATATCTACTTGAATATTTTTGTCTTCATATAATAATTAAAAGTACATGGGCACTGGAAACAAGTACTTGATCGCCCCTTGCTTTCCTCATTCGACTAGCATTAATTTCATTATTATTAATAACAAATTACATTTACATAAAAATTCTAACGTAGGAATTTAAAACGTCTCCTCAAAAAATCTAAAATCATTTTACAAAACAAATAAAATCAGTTATAAAAAAATAACACTAATTTTGCTCACAAAAGTAGTTTCATTGCAAACTTATATATATATAAATATATATATTCAAAATGATAAAAAAAAATTGTTAATTTATTCTACATTTTAAATAGTGTAGTAGCTTTTAAATAGAGTACGAGAGCATGTATAATCTTCTTTTTTTTTTTTTGACTTTTAAATCAACAAATGATTTGATTTTAATTTTTGCAAAGATCGAGAAAACTTTCACGAATCTTAATCATTTTCTAGTAACATGAAATTGAAATTTTTTTTTTTTTAGTCAATTCAACTTTTGATGGTTGCAACATTTTCATTTTTGTACTCGTTAACGGACGGCGAATGAGGTGGTTCTTCGGTGGTGGTTCGCTGGTGCTCACCATTTTCCCCATTTTCATTTTCATTTTCTTCGGTGCGTTTTTTCTCCAGGTATCGTTTTCGTGCCGCCAATATTAGCTGTTCTTTTCGGCGATGCAAAATTCGTTCACGTTCCAATGACGACTTCGAAAAACGACCACCCAAATTTACTGTTTCTTCACTAAAATTATAAAAAAAAATGATCAGCAAATCTACAGTCCAAATAAATTAATTGAAAACCATTTTAAAGTTTGGACAATAAGTCAAATATCCTTAAAAATTGTATATAGGCAACCAGCTTGATTAGAAGCATATATGGTTGCCTATCCACTAGCATACTTATCCATCAATATTACCCTTGAATAAAATGGTGAAAATCTTTTTTTTTAGAATATTTCAAACCATAAACTACCCATAACAGTGTCATTTACATCTTTACACACCTCTCAATCATTTCCGGAAAATTTTCCCAGTCCATTTGAGTGGCGGGAAGTGCGTTTGACGTCGCCGCCGGCGTTAAAACTTCCGGCTCCCGAAATAGAGTGGGCGGCACAATTAATCGCCCATCGAGCACATTCTCAATGGTCAACTCAATGGACCGGGTCGCTCGTAGGTCCTCAACAATAATGGACATTGGCAAATGAGGAAATAATTGTTGTACTTGTCGAGACATCGCATCCAATTGCGACGTTTGTGCCGGCGGCGGCTGATCCGAACGCAGCTGTGTATGGGTCACTTCCACGGAAAAACTTGGCAACCAAGACACATAGCGGGAACCTAAAAACAACAATCATTCAATTTTCCAACAATAAAACAACCAAAAATCACAATTTATTTATGAAAAATATCATATTGTATTGGTTCTCAAAGTGGGGCGTACGCCCCATATATCAGCAATAAGTAAGAATGGATTTTTTCTACATAATTATACATAATTTTGAGACAATTATACGTAAACGAAGTCGTAGGTATCGACTATTATTAAACAATAGTGATAAACCAAAGAAAAAACAATAAAATTTTAATCCAAATAAGATTTTTTCCACTGACTTTGAACAGTTATACTGTGTATACAATATATAAAATATATTGCAGTCAAATTTATGTAGTATAATTTAACACAATAATATACAAAATTAATACAATAATATACAAATTTAATATAATAATATACAAATTTAATATAATAATATATAAACTTAATATAATAATATATAAAAAAATCATACCTCCAACATAAATTTGAACAGACGTTCAAACAAAAATATTCGTGACGCATTACCCAGATACGTATTTCGATTGCCAAGCAATCTTCATCAGTGGTCATCAAGTAGCTTGGATCACTCCGTAACTTCTATGTGATGTTTCACATAGTTATGTGATTCACATGTTACATTCACATGTTACTGATGAAGATTGCTTGGCAATCGAAATACTTTAACGAATATTTTTGTTTGAACTTCTGTTCAAATTTATGTTGGAGGTATGATTTTTTTATATATTATTATATTAAGTTTATATATTATTATATTAAATTTGTATATTATTATATTAAATTTGTATATTATTGTATTGATTTTGTATATTATTGTGTTAAATTATACTACATAAATTGGACTGCAATATATTTTATATATTGTATACACAATAAAGTTTTCATAAAAGTAACCAAAAAAAAAAAAAATCTCAACATTTACTAAAAAAAAAAACAATAAATAGTTCAATCAATGATAATGTAACCAATATATGACTCGTTTATTTTGAAAGTGGCGTAAGTCCATGGTGATTCTTTTTCTTGTAACTAGAACAAAGTTTGTTTAATTATTCAACTGCTAAGTTTTCAGAAATTACTGATTTTAACATAAACGCCAATTATTCCTATGGTTCCTATGGATAAAAATGGTAACACTAGAAATTGTTCTTGAAATGGACTTAACTCACTTTCAAAATAAACGACACATATATTAACATTTCCTGGGGAAAGTTGGTCATTCTAAACACAAAGTATAGATAAAAGGAGTTCTAACGTAATGGTAAAAAAAATGACCAGTAGATCGCGCTATTCTTCAAAAAGTACATGTTTCAAATCATTACGCGGGAAGTGTTTCTGTTATTAACAAAAATAAACTTTAATTTTTTAAACAATGTGGCGCCACTACAAGAGTATCCGAGGTACTAACTTAAGTCACCTTCATTCCTTTACTAAAAGTATGGTTTCAATTTAAATTATTGCAGCAAACACACTAGTGGCGGCGCCACTTTCTGACACATTTCCCATGATGCATTGGAATGGAATACTTTCTCAAAAATCTTTGTTTTCAGAATATTTGCGCTGCTAGTGACGGAAAAGAGAACTACGATCTGGGTCTATAAATATTATTAAAAAGCCTATACCGTTCGGATTCTTTTGAACGAATGAGAATTCGTGATTCTAAAGAAAAAATTCTTTATATTATATTACATTTAATATGTCCCGGATCTTTGGCTTATCGTTTATCTAATCATTTAAAAATGATTACCTAATTAAAATTAAGAAGTTCAAAAAAAACTTTTTTTAAAAATCTTAAATTTTTTTATAATGATATGACTCATTTATTTTTAAAGTGGCGTAAGTCCATTTCAAGGACTAGAAGTAACTAGAACAAAATATGTGAATTATTTAACTGCTAAGTTTTCAGAAATTATTGATTTTAACAAAAACGCCAATTATTCCCTCCCCCTCCTTAATATCTTCCATAGTTCCTATGGTAAAAAATGATAACATAATTGTTCTTGCAATGGACTTAACTCACTTTCAAAACAAACGGTTCATATACTACCTACAATAGAACATTGTATTATATTGAAGTATCAAATTTCATAAAAATCGGTTCATCCGTTCTTTAGTTAAAAAAGAATTTTAAAACAATAAATTTGAAATAAAAACAGCTTTCCATAGATTGCTTCGATATTTTCCGGTAATTATAAGATTGTAACATTTATCAAGTTTCATCCCTTAAAATTTGACTTTAAGTCTTCCATAAGAAAAAAAAAATATTAACTCCCTCCATCCCCCTAATTTTAAAAAAACAAAAGAACAACACAATTCAGAATCCTAGAGCTCCTTTTGTCTCATTTATCTAAGTAACCTTTGAAATCCTTTTAGAACTTACGAAATTACGTGGCACTAAAAAGTGATACCCCTCCCTCCCCCCGCCGCCCTAATTTGAATTTTACGGAAACCCAAATTGAAACTTTTTTGAACAGGTTTTTTTTTTGGTAAATTGATACAGTTGAATTATTAAAATTGCAACTTTAGCAACTATTGAAAAAATAAATCAAAGTTATCCATGGAAAAGGGTAAAGCTTTGTTAACTACACTCTAGAGCTTTTTAAGAAAATAAAAGACAAACGTTACCGAAAACAATTTAAATCGCTACTATCAATTGTTTTTCCTAAGCCTGCTGATTTTGAAACTCATCGCTACCAATAAATGTTTGCAGCATTTTATTGATTCGATGCTCGATTTTTTTTTTATAAAAACTAAATTGTATCAACACTATAATTTAATATATCAATAATATATAAAAATGTATTTAGTAAAAAGGTGATGTTTTTTTTAACATTACAAACATTACACACTTGACTACTTCAATTTTATTTATGTGTATGTATGTGTGTCTTTTGTATATAGATTAGAAAGTAATAAAGCTTAATTTAATGATGTTTTGATTATTAAATTTGAAATTTCAATTATTAATCAGACAAATTTGGTCCTTTCGTTTCATCCTTTTCCCCTATAGACCCCAATTGTGAGTTAAAACCATCCCGAGTTCCACTCAAATACATATAGAAAATTTCAGCAAAATCGGTTCAATCGTTTAGGAGGAGTTCAGTGACAAACATACGTATATAAATATATATATATAGTACATGATGAATCAAGTGGGCCTCGCCAATTATAGACAAACCACTGTCCACCCCAAAATAATTACCATCGAAATGAAAAAAATGATTAGGGGCACGCCGGGTGGTCGTAGGAGCCACTCCAGCCGGCTCATTATTATCCATATGCGTCGAATTAGTGCCCGGAGGAGCCATACTCAACGTTAAACGGCAAGTCGGACACGACGTATCTTGCTCCAACCACGACTGAAGACACGAACTACAAAAAAAAAAACATTAAATCAAAATTTCATCAAAACAATAGAACAAAAAAAAACAAAAGAAGCTCTTCATACTTATGAAACAAATGAGTACACGGCAATTTCCTAGCCGTCTCCATTTTCTCCCAACAAATCGCACAATTGTCCGAATTGGTGGCCAGTTCTTCAGGTGAAGCCATTGGATAGCTAAAAGAAAACAAAAATGGTAATTTTTTCGAATTATTGAAAAATTAACATGTTTTCCTAATATATTTCCTCATTTTGTGAAAAAAACCTTACGTGATGGAAGGAAATCGATTTCATATTTGAAATAAGCGCAAAAAAATATATTGAAATGATCTATTAAAGTCAAAAAAAAAATTAAAAAGTATTTTTTTGCAGACCCGTGTAATTTATGAACGACTCCTTAAGTAATTTAGTCGTAAAAAATACAGTCGAAAAAAAATTATAACTTATTGTGATTTATATTACGGTTCAATTATAAATTCAGTCTTCTTCAGGTACTTGAAACATTAATGATTACCATCAATTATAAATATATCCGATGATAAATTCATGGTTCGAAGACCAATTGTTCGAAAACCGGTAACAACAAATAACAATAAAATTTGACCAATACAAAGTTAGCACCCCATGGAAGAATTTGCGAACTGGTAATAATGTTAATTGTTAGGTCTCCTATGGTTTTTTAATAAATAATTGTTGAAATTTTGCATAAAAAATTTCGATTTTCCATTTAAATAACATGGAAACAATATTCTCTAGCACTTTGGAATTTTATAGCTCACGTTGGTGACAATATTTTGGAATGACCAAGGTATATTCTTGTAGAAAATTGAACGATCTACAAAAAAGGTTTCGGACAAGTTTTTGATATATTTATTCCTTCAAAAGTTATTCGAAGTCAAAGTTGAACTAAAGAGAAATTTTAATATTTTTTCAATTTTTTGCCGCAACCATCACTTTTATGAGAAAATTTTATAGGACATTTTTTATAGAGAACTTTTTTCCCTATAACTTATCTCTATAAAAGTTTTTGATATTTTTCACAGGTCCTAAGTTATTTAAATTAAAAAAAAAATATGTTAAAAATATAATAATTTAGGGAATTTTCAGTTTAATGCAAATAACTTAAGACCTGTGAAAAATATAAAAAACTTTTATAGAGATATGTTATAGGAAAAAAAATGCTCTACAAAAAATGTCCTATAAAATTTTCTCATAAAATTGATGGTTGCGTCAAAAAATTGAAAAAATATTAAAATTTCTCTTTAGTTCAACTTTGACCTCTAATAACTTTTGAAGGAATAAATATATCAAAAACTTGCACGAAACCTTTTTTGTAAATCGTTCAATTTTCTACAAGAATATACTTTGGTCATTTCGAAATATTGTCACCAACGTGAGCTATAAAATTCCAAAATGCACGAGAATATTGTTCCCAATGTTATTTAAATGAAAAATCGAAATTTTTTTACGCAAAATTTCAACAATTATTTATTACAAAAACCATAGGAGACCAAACGAAAAAAATATCGGACCTTAACTGACCTAAAATCATTGCTAACTTTACATGGGTTAAAATTTGAATACAAGCATTAGTTACGTTGTGATGTTTGTAACATCGCACACTAAAGACGACCATTTTAAACTCAAAAGTGAGTAGACAAATTTTCAAAAATTATCTCAACGTTTCGTTGGTATTTATTTCCAACGTCTTCAGGAGAACTAAAACTAATTTATCTGTTTCCGAACGAAAATTAAATTATTTGTGTAATTTGTGTTATAATGTTTTAGTTCTCTTAAAGAAGTTGGAAATAAATACCAACGAAACGTTGAGATAATTTGAAAACTTAACGTCCTATTATTTGAGTCCAAGTTCCCAAGAACATTAGTAATGTTGTGTATACAATATATAAAATATATTGCAGTCCAATTTATTAACATTAACTTGAACAGAAGTTCAAACAAAAATATTCGTGACGTATTGCCCAGATACGTATTTCGATTGCCAAGCAATCTTCATCAGTGGTCATCAAGTAGTTTGGATCACTCCGTAACTGCTTTGAGATGATTCTACTTGCTGACCACTGAGGAAGATTGCTTGGCAATCTACGTATCTGGGCAATACGTCACGAATATTTTGTTTGAACTTCTGTTCAAGTTTATGTTAATAAATTGGACTGCAATATATTTTATATATTGTATACACAGTATAACTGTTCAAAGTCAGCGAAAAAATCTTATTTTGATTAGTAATGTTATTTTATGTCCTCATCATATCAAAACTACCATAGATCCATAATTATGTTAATATATATTTATATGTTTTGACTCTTATTTATTTTCTACTCTTTTATGATAAGTCTATAGAGAATCGACTACTGAGGCTAAGAGTAGATTTTTTTTACAAACATCGCACACTAACGGCGACCATTTTAAACTCAAAAGTTTAGTACAATCGACTCCTGAGACTAAGAGTATTTTTTTTAATAAAAAACGTGAAAAATTCCCATTTTCCTCCCCCAAAAAACCGGCAGAAATCATACTTTTGCTCCATGTGATTCAAGACCCACAAGTAGTTGCGATGCTTCTTGATTCGCCGCTTAATTTCATGGAATAGAAATCGAATTTGCATGCAAATGACCAGCGAGGCCATCGACAGGAAAATGTTGCTCCACAGCAGCATGTGCAGATGATGGACCAAGTCAACGACCAGCGCGGCCAATTCGAAAATCAATTCGGTGTAGTAGGCAACGGGGCCGCGCTTTTCCCACACACGGCTATCCGACGGGGCAGCGCCGCCGTTTGACTGCCGCATGTCGTACAAGTGCAACGTATATCGCAGAATCACATACAACGTTCGAATTCCCAGCAAAACGCACTGCAACAATACAAACATTACTATCACCACCACCGGTTTTCGATCACCCCGAATTGAGGCCAGAGATTGAAGAAAGGTGCACATTTTTTTTTTTTTTTCCACGGTGCAAACTTTCACATATAAATGGCCAAGCAGTCCAGCCATTATCAATGTCAAGTTGATGGATAAACCAGTTTTAAAAGGAAAAAGTTTTGCAATTTTACCTCGGCCGCCATGAAAGCGAACGTGTTGAGTCCATCGAAAAATCCGACCGCAACGCACACCAAAAACATGAAGCCAGAAATCGAAAGTATCAGTAACAACAACGCCAACAGGCGCACATGACTCCATCCGGGCGTCGTAGGCGAAAAAGATAACTAAAAAAAAATAGACCAAATTAATCCAAAAATCCATAAAAAAAAATATCAAAAACTTACATATTCAAATCGATCCTTGCACAATTGGGCCAGCAAATTCAAGAATCCAAGAATTGAAAACCACGAACACCACAACACCACCTCGTCCATGTACTGTACGTTGAGCACTCCAAATACGAAAATAAATTTGTAAAAGACAAAGTTCCAAAACTTGTCCTTCATGTGCTGTTGCTCCGACACGCGGAGCTCACCAAACACCAAATGTTGGATGCCTTTGCCGATCAAAATCAGCCAACAGTATGCCATATTGACCAAAGTCTGAAATCAACAAGAAAAAAAAACCACTATCAATAAATTGTCCTGTGACATCCAAAAAAAAAAAATGGGAACCCATCGAATAAAAAATTTCATACAAGTACAAACATCACACACCCATATCGCACTCCTCGCTTAATACTTGATTAGCCTATTATTATATACGACCAGTTTAATAATCTTGATCTTCTGCATTGCCATCCCAAAGTGGGTACTATGGAACCCTAGAGTTCCATAGAAACATTTTGGGGGTTCCACATGAAAATATCCCATTTATCAACTATTAATATCAGATATCACACTCCTCCTATATAATCTAGTTTATATTAGCTTTAGGCACGGCAAGAGTTCCATAATTCATAAAGACTTTCGTAAGGGTTCCTCAAAAAAAAAAAAAGTTTTGAAATTCCTGATCTTTTCCATCAATTAATACATGTATTTAATCAATGAAATCTAAACGGGTTTCCCGAAAATTCCGTGGCAAATATTCATTCCAAATGATATCCCAAATACGTCCTATGATATCCAAAAAAAAAAAAATGGGAACCCATCGAATAAAAAACTTCATACAAGTACAAACATCACACACCCATATCGCACTCCTCGCTTAATACTTGATTAACCTATTATTATATACGACCAGTTTAATAATCTTGATCTACTGCAATTCCATCCCAAAGTGGGTACTATGGAACCCTAGAGTTCCATAGAAACATTTTGGGGGTTCCACATGAAAATATCCCATTTATCAACTATTAATATCAGATATCACACTCCTCCTATATAATCTAGTTTATATTAGCTTTAGGTACGGCAAGAGTTCCATAATTCATAAAGACTTTCGTAAGGGTTCTTCAAAAAAAAAAAAAGTTTTGAAATTCCTGATCTTTTCCATCAATTAATACATGTATTTAATCAATGAAATCTAAACGGATTTCCCGAAAATTCCGTGGCAAATATTCATTCCAAATGATATCCCAAATACGTCCTATGATATCCAAATTTCAAGGATTTACAAATGGAACAATTTTAGCTCCCAAATAACAATCGTTTTCTTTTGTTAGCGATTCATAATTGTTTTATGGTCGATCTTCATTTATTTTTTTTCGATGATACGCCATAACTTATTGTGAAGCATCTATAAACCACGTGGTTCTGTATGGTCCTATTGGAACCCTTTTATAATTCTATTCTTCTATAACTTTCTATCCATCTTTAGAGCAAAATCTCGAAAAATCCGTGAACAAAAATAAATTCATTTTTACAATTTGTAATTATCGATATTTCGTAAACTAAACGATACCAAATAAAAATGTCCTTTCTTTCCATTTTACTAGAACCGTAGCCTTGCCAAATATTTTGTTGTCGGGATATTTTATCAGGATTTTTTGTCTTAAGGATAATTTGTCCGAGGATATTTTGTCGAGGGATCAAATATCATGGAGTCTAAAAAATTACGTACTCCTGTAATTTTCCATTTAAACCAAGCTAATCTGAAACTTTTGACCAATCTTTAAATTTCTACAGGTAAATTGATTGGATTTGTTGCATGATTTGCATTGCATACGTATGCGAGAATGGTAAGAGAAAGAAAGGAGGAAGAAGAAAAAAAAAGAAGAGAAAACTCTCTCGGAAGATTGAAATGTTTTTTGTGTATCGAAACGACCGAAGGGTCAATGGAAAGTGTATAAATATGGAAAGATATTCCGTAAGACAAAATCTCACTTTCGTCGGTGCTTACTTTACATTTATATATATATATATATATATATATATATAAATATATATACTAAATGTTAAATATTAAGTATGATGTATTTTAAACATTGATGCGGAAGTTGTCGGTGGCTGCTTCCACACTTCACTTTCCCTTTGGAATTTTCTCTTTGTCTGATGTCTGCGTTTTTATAAACTTTACATTTTTACTTTTTAAATATTTCTCTCTCTATATTCACTGATACATAAGTTGAGTCTCATTAATTACAGAGTAATGCACTGAAATTTAGAAAACTAACGTTCTTTTCTTTCTTTCTAAAGTTTTCTTTTTTTTTTTGTAAAGGAAAATTTTTAATAGCAAGATGAACCAACATCCAAATAGGATCACTTTAAAAAATAAGCAAATTTTGAGGTTTTTCTGGATTTTTTTTTGAATTTTATGATCTTTAGATTAACTTTTGGTAAAAGGGGATTCTATAAAAAAATCTTAGATATAAAGAAGTTTTTCGCTTGATTCTCGTTTCGGTAACGGTACTAAGTTATACCCTTGTTATTATAGGGTCATTTTTTTTTTACTTTTTTTGGTCCCATCGTGAATTTTTGTTGGAAATACCAAATAAAAAAAAAATCCCTGAAAGTTTGAGCCCTTAATGTGTCTACAATATATAAAATATATTGCAGTCCAATTTATTAACATAAACTTGAACAGAAGTTCAAACAAAATATTCGTGACGTATTGCCCAGATACGTATTTCGATTGCCAGGCAATCTTTCTCAGTGGTCATCAAGTAGTTTAGATCACTCCGTAACAGCTTTGTAATGATTCACAATTATCACAAAGTTGAATCATCACAAAGCAGTTACGAAGTGATCCAAACTACTTGATGACCACTGATGAAGATTGCTTGGCAATCGAAATACGAATCTGAGCAATACGTCACGAATATTTTTGTTTTAACTTCTGTTCAAGTTTATGTTAATAAATTGGACTGCAATATATTTTATATAATGTATACACAGTATTACTGTTCAAAGTCAGCGAAAAAATCTTATTTTGATTGAGCCCTTAATATTAATTTTACGTCCTCGACCAAGACGTGTAAAGATTTCCCATTGAAAATACACGGAAACTCTGATTTTTTATTTTTAAATTTCTATATCTCAGCGGCATTTCATGGGATCGCTTTTACCGAAGATGGTTTTTTCTCAGAATTAAACGCTCTACAAAAGTGCCCATGGCGACAAAGTCGTAACTCACACCGGTGAGGTAGTACGGGCCACTGAACCTGATTTTTCCATAAAATTCACGTTTTTTTTTTTTATCTAGTAAATAACAAGAGCTACGGAAAAATTATAAATGAAAAACTTGTAGAGAATTTGATTTCCCACAAAAAAGGTCTTGTAGACCAAATCGCGAAGATCAATAGTAAACGAGATATTAAGCCGTGAATTGATTTTTCTAAAAAAAGATTTTAATAAGTTTAAATCAATGATCGGCTAAAATTTCACAGAAAAATCAATTCAAGGCTTAATATCTCGTTTAATATTGATCTTCGCGATTTGGTCTACAGGACCTTTTTTGTAGGAAATCAAATTCTCTACAAGTTTTTCATTTATAACTTTTCCGTAGCTCTTGTTATATACGAGATAAATGCAAAAAAAAACGCGAATTTTATAGAAAAATCAGGTTCAGTGGCCCGTACTACCTCACCGGTGTGAATTACGACTTTGTCGCAATGGGCACTTTTGTAGAGCGTTTAATTCTGAGAAAAAACCATCTTCGGTAACAGCGATCCCATGAAATGCCACTGAGATATAGAAATTTAAAAATAAAAAAACAGAGTTTCCGTATATTTTCAATGGGAAATCTTTACACGTCTTGGTCGAGGACTTAAAATTAATATTAAGGGCTCAAACTTTCAGATATTTTTTTTTTTTTTTGGTATTTCCAACAAAATTTCACGATGGGACCAAAAAAAAGTCAAAAAAAGTAAAAAAAAAATCATCCTACTTGTTATATTTAAAGAAGTAGTAAAGTATTGGTTACTATTCGTATATCATTTTATTGTAAGGTCAAGTAGAGATATTTTTTTTTTTAAATTGTTTGGAAATTCTAGTGATAATCACAGATCACAATATTGTTGGTTTATTCCATGAATTTCATTGATGAAAAAAAAAATCGTCTGATTTCATTGAATCGATTTGGACATTTAATCTAATTTGTGGATATCGCAGACGATCATTAATCAAACATAGACCGTTCAAAATGTTTGTGATTTTTGTAAGCAAAAACTAGAAAAAAAGAAAAACAGTTGAGACATAGTTCAAGTTTATGATATATATGGCACAATAAATTTCGAAACTTTTTTCAACTTTATGTAAATTTATTCATTTCTTTGAATATTATATGAACTTAATTGTTGGGTCCAATCGATAATTGGGTCAATTTTTGTGTGTAAATAAAAACAATAGTATTAAGTCTGAGGAAATGATCATTTTCCAAAAAGTTGGAAAAAAAATTTTTCCTACTGAATCTATTCAATTATCTTTATATAACAATGTACAGTTCTTATCAATTCAAAAAGTTTTTTTGAAAATTACTAATTTTTTCATTCTTTAATTTCTGGTAACTTCCCGTGAACTAATCACTGTTTAACACTGACACAACTAACAAATGATAAAAATTGGCAATTGAATGAAATCAAATTAACAGTGTAAACGATAACAACAATCAATTGAAATTTCATTTGAGACAGTTAATTGGGTTCCCCCACTCACAAAAATTACATATTTATGCTTACTATCAAGGGCGGATTCAGGATTTTTTCTGGGGGGGGGAGTGGCACAATATCATCTTCCATTTACAAATGCGTGAAAGAGATGCAACCAAAAAAAAATTGCAATTCCACTCAGAAACAGACAAAAGTTTCAATAATATTCTTTCTTTGATTTTATTCATACATTTTAACTCGATTGTTAATTTCGATTGTTGATTAACTCTACATTTTCTCATACAAACTTAATCACCCCCTGTTACTCTTTTAGGGTAGGAATTTTCAAAAAAAAAATTCTTATCAAATGTCTACTTCTTATAAGGAATACATCGAATATTAAAATTTCATCAGTCAGAGGGGATATTTAATGCATGATTTTAAAAACGTATTTACTTTAAGTTTTATTACTATTATTATTACTACTACTATAACTTTTTTTCGTTAATATTTACTTATCTGGCAACTCTAAGGTCTATTGACAACAATTTTGTAAAAAAAAAATAAAAAAAAGTTAACTATAAAATTCGAACCCACGTCTTTATAATAAGGACCATCAGAATGTTACGTCAGCCATTACGCTATTAACATCAACTATGTGTTTTATATATATAAAGGTTTATATTTCAAAGAGGCAATTTTTTAAACTTTAAATTGAATTAATTGTGCTTTCTGTCAGTTCAACTAAAAATATTTTTACAGATTATTTTCTTAATTTTAATTACCTTTCCAATGATATATAACTCCCCTATCTAAAGTAAAAAGTTCTATTTTCATCCCTAGGGAATAGCTCCCCTTATTATTTTTTTGGAATGATAAGTAGCCTATAGTCTGTGGAAAATTGTGTTGTATCTTAATACCAAATTTCATTAAATTCGGTTGTTCCGTTCTTTAGTTAAATCGGGACACACAGACAGACAGACAGACAAAAATTTTAAAAATGTTAAATTTGAAATAAAGGCTTCTTGAAACAAATCTTTACCCTAAAATTGGGTTAAAAATCGAAATGTACAGACAGACGTAAGAATTTTATATATTAGTATAGATTATACTACATAAATTGGACCGCAATATATTCTATATATTGTATACACATTAAGTAGTTGATTTTTTTTTATAAGCAAATATTTGAAATTTCATTACGTAAGGCTTTTTAAGGCTTATCACTTGTTTGAATCAAGATAGGAGGTTATCCAACGTGATTAATCAAAAGCTGTGACATTTCGATGAAGGAAACTTTAAATATTTATAGTAAATTGTAGACATTTACTATTGTTGGTACGTGACAAGTGTACGTATTGGATTGGATTGGTCAATGAGTGAAATAATTGGCCAACATTGGCATTGAAATTGTTTGAAGAACAAAAAAAAAACAAATATACATATATCTGCACAGTAATAATAGAAATATCGACTTTATCATTCCCAATTATTGTCTTTTCACAATGCTAATCTTTTTCACAACAATAAGCTGGAGAAAATGATTAAATTTTCAGTCAACTTAGTTGTGACAGACTATTGACATGTTCGGCGAATAATTAGTCGATAAATCATCATAATTATCAGCTCAAACTAATTGGCTGGTGATGTGCGATGCAATTATTGCAATTGATGCATTTCAAAAATCACATATCACTTTATTGTTTACTTTTTTGACTTTAAAAAACAAATAAATATTCAATTGATCACAAAATTCATTAAAATATCATCAACTGGTGTCACAACAACAAATCAATTGGGTATCGATAAATGTTCTAATTTAAATTAAGGTCATGCATTATGAATCAAAAGTTTACTGCGTTGTCTCATTCTCTATTTATAAATATTGAAAAAAAAAACATTTTTTGGCTTTAAACGTTTCATTTATTGTTTGATTAACATATAAATTTATATGTTAGCTATACTAATATATAAAATTCTTGCGTCTGTCTGTACATTTCGATTTTGAACCCAATTTTAGGGTAA
Source organism: Sisyra terminalis (assembly GCA_958496175.1). NCBI lineage: Eukaryota > Metazoa > Arthropoda > Insecta > Neuroptera > Sisyridae > Sisyra > Sisyra terminalis. Next base: position 60,778,118 of record OY292276.1, read on the forward strand.
ATATTTTTTTCTTATTCCAAATTTAACATTTTTAAAATTTTTGTCTGTCTGTCTGTCTGTGTGTCCCGATTTAACTAAAGAACGGAACAACCGAATTTAATGAAATTTGGAATTAGGATACTACACAATTTCCCACAGACTATAGGCTATAGTATCAGTTTAGCTTGGTTTAAATGGAAAATTAAAGGAAACTTATACGAGGAGTACGTAATTTTTTAGACTCCATGATATTTGATCCCCCGACAAAATATCCTCGGACAAATTATCCTTAAGACAAAAAAAAAATCGTGATAAAATATCCCGATAACAAAATATTTGGCAAGGCTACGGTTTTAGAAAAATGAAAAGAAAGGACATTTCTCTTTGGTATCGTTTAGTTTACGAAATATCGATAATTACAAATTGTAAAAATGAATTTATTTGTAAACGGATTTCTCGAGATTTTGGTCTAAAGATGGACAGGAAGTTATAGAAGGGTAGATTATAAAAGGGTTCCAATAGGACCATACAGAACCACGTGGTTTATAGATGCTTCACAATAAGTTATGGCGTAGTATCATCGAAAAAAATAAATGAAGATCGACCATAAAACAATTATGAATCGCTAACGAAAGAAAAAGATTGTTATTTGAGATCTAAAATTGTTCCATTTGTAAATCCTTAAAATTGACGATGAAATCTATACTAATATATAAAATTCTTACGTCTGTCTGTACATTTCGATTTTGAACCCAATTTTAAAGTAAATATTTGTTTCAAGAGGCCCAAATTCCAAATTTAACATTTTTAAAATTTTTGTCTGTCTGTCTGTCTGTGTGTCCCGATTTAACTACAGAACGGAACAACCGAATTTAATAAAATTTGGTATTAAGATACAACACAATTTCCCACATACTATAGGCTACTTATCATTCCAAAAAAATAATAAGGGAAGGTATTCCTAAGGGTTGAAAACAGAAATTTTTACACTAGACAGGTGAGTTATATATCATTGGAAAGGTAATTTAAAGTTAGAAAATAATCTGTAAAAATATTTTTAGTTGAACTGATAAAAAACACAGTAAATTCAATTTAAAGTTTATGCAATTGAACGTACTCTTTTTAGATATTTATAAATATTTTTTGAAAATTAATTGATTATTACGTACAAATATTTTATTATGAGTAACAGTTTATTAAATGTGTCTTTTTAAAGTTGACAAAAGAGTGTTTTCAGGTATGATTATGTTTTTCGTAAAAGAAATAAGAAAAATAAAAATTTTCATATACCACTACAAATAGCAAATTTAAAAAAAAAATATATTCTACACCTGCGTTACGCAGACGAAGTCGCGGGAATCAGCTAGTTTTTTACAAATTTATATATGGTTGATACATACATTTTACTTTGGGAAGAAAAGGCGAAAAGATATGATTAGAAAAAAATCTTTTTTTATCAATATAGTAATTTTCTTTGAAACTAGTCTAAGTCAGGCCTGTCCAACACAAGGTTTCTAAAATACACAGGTGGCCTCATGCGCTACGTGACGTATCCAGAAGAAATTCGTACATATCTTCAGACTAATTCAAATTTCAAAATTCTTCGTATGACGTCAATTTTTTTTTCTAATGGGGCAACCTGTGTAATTTATAAACCTTGTGTCCAACATACTGCTTAAAGTTGACGCCATCTATGTAAAATTATTGTTATTGCTTTACTATTGGACATTTCTTTTGGCCTATTGTGGAAATAGAAATCTTGAATCTGGCTCTCCAAAAAAAACATGTTGGACACCCCTAGACCAATAAAAAAATTTTTATGGATATAAAACAAAAGTCCTTCTACAACAATAAACTTGAAAATTCCAAGTCATTAATATTGCAAGATGCTTTATTAAATTGTCAGATTATATGTCTTTGTTGAAAATCAATACCCAATAGGCCACTTTGGGTTTAAATATTTAATTTTAAATTATTTCGTTGTAAAAATTGATTTTTCCACCTTATATAGGCGGACATGACGACGCCACTGACAACTTAATACTCTTCCCAACTTAAATATTTAAAACCCCTTTATTATTTCATTCCACTACTTTCCAATGTGAAAATTTTCAAAAAAACGCAAATGCATTTTAAATTGAACAATAGCCTTGACTTAAAATATAATTAGAAAAAATAATAGAATAGAGAAAATTGCATGTTGCAAGAGCTGTTGCACTATTGTTCTCCGAAATTGAAAAAAAAAAAACAAACAAACAATAATCATTTCAATTGGAAAAAGATAAACGATTGTTGCACTTGCAACACTGAAATTTGCGTATGATTCATCACATTTAACATTAGAAAATGTTTTAGTATGCATTTCAAAAAAAAAAAAATCAATTGGCTTCTGTAATTCCCCTGGATAATCATAAATTTAAAAAACCGATTCCATTGAGGTATATGTATATTTTATTTTCAACAACAACAAAAATATTAATGACGTGAGAAAGATTAAAAATTTGCTTATTGCAAAAAAAAAATGCAAATATTGTTGTTTGTAAAAAAAAAATATTTAAGTGCATTATTTTGTAAATATATATGGTAGACTTGGTAAACGATGTAAATGTGCGTCATAATATCAATTAGGGGTGTTATGACTTTGATATAGTATTTAAAATATATATAAATAATAAATAAAAAAATATATTTGCGACTTAATCTAAGTTGTTAAATTTAAGATATCTGCATTTTTTAATTTCGCCTCATAAACCTGATCAGATTGCCATGAAAACAAAACTTGTTATAACAAAAACTGTTCTACTACTAGCCTAGCCACCTTATTAAAATTATCATAGTAACCTCTGAAATATTTCTATTATCTTAGTAACCTATGAAACAACAGAAGTTTGTTATTACTACTAAAATAAAAATTGTTTTTGCAACGATTGCTTATCTCAATTCTGCAATAGGAATTGTTTCGTATTATTTCACGTATCAATTTTTATGAAGTTGGTGTGTTATCGAATTTCGGACCACAGCAATTAAACATTTAGGTTTCACGTCAAAAAAAAAAAAAAAAAAAGTACATTAAAACATGAGATAAGAATGCAACACATTTCCAACGTTTTTATTTTGCAAGACATGTGAGTTTGCAAAATATTTTCATCGACCAGAGTACATTATAAAACAAATGTCAGACATTACAAAAAAAAAAAAAATTTCATCAAAAATCAGACCATTATTAGTTAATTATTTGTGCTTTTGACCATAGAAATAAAAAAAAAAAAATCAACACTAAAATGAAAATCGAATCAAACTGATGGAAAGTATGTAAACTTAAAAGTATTAAAAAAACTTAAAGTTTACTTTTAAACTTACAGTTTAAAAGTATGTATATAAACTTAAAAAAACAATAGAAGATTAATTTAATAAGAGACAAGGCTATCAGAGTAAAGTAACTTAAATACTTTCAAGTATCTTAGTTCCTTCTTTTGTTTAGCAAAAAGTAACTAGTATCTTAGATCTTTTTCCTCTATATAAGTCATTGATTTTTTTTCTATTAAATTCTTAGAAAAAAAAACACAAACAATTTTTTTCCTTTCCCAGTAATTAGCATCATGAAAGATACAATTTAGTTTAATTACGTGTATATAATATTCCAACAATCATTGTTGGCATAAAAATTAATTACCCACAATTAAAACAATTCAAATTAAATACGAGGACAAAGTAAACTTTTTTTTCTCTCCGATAAAGATATTTTCAACTGTTTTCTGTTTTGTTTTATATAAAAAATAAATCATGGGACTGTAGCATTATTTAAATTGGAAGTCTATGTTCTATGTAAAAAAAAATCAGGAAGGCTTTGACCACCAGAAACATGGCCAACTTAGGATAGGATACGAAATCTCAAAGGCCTTAAGGGTAATAAAAGAGCTGACACTTTTACCCACTAAAAATTCGGAATATTGGTCACATGAAGGATCTCATCTAAAAATGGGGTCAATGAAAATCACTGCTCAATTTGGAAAAACACAATAAAAGAATGATGGGAAAACCACCCATGAAATTGACTACCAAAATACCAAAATCTACCAAGATAAGATACCTAATAAACATTCATTGTGGACTGAAAAAAAATCTGCATATATAAGGGCATGGCAAAGGGGTAATAGATCTCGAAAACGCCCTAGATCATTGTTTCCGAACCTGTGGTCCGCGGACCCCTGGGGGTCCGCGGTCCCATTTGAAAAAAGTTTTTTTTTTTGTTTTTTTAATTTATTGAAGGAATACTAAAATATAATATTGTCCGAAATTGGCATTATGCTTGATTTCCTTGGGGATCCGCGGCTGAAAAAGGTTAGGAACCGCTGCCCTAGACAACCCCGTCATCAGTCTCCCTCTAGCGCAGTGGTTCTTAACTTGATTGGAGGTACTAACCCCTAACAGTTCATAAAAGCATTCATTGAATCCTTAATTGGAAAAATAAAATAAAAAACATAGGTAAATATTTATACATAGGTGGTAGATCGGGAGTGCCTTGATCTCGCTCGAACCCGCAAGACTGACTCACCAAACTCCTGGAGTTCGATCAAACCCAGGTTAAAAACCACTGATCTAGCGGCTATATCCTATAAATTTCAACTAGCACTTGTGAATGCAAATATTTATGACTATAGTTAGCATTTTTTTGCTGTAATTTGTAATAACCGCAACTACAGCTGCTATAGCAGCAAGAATTTTTTTTTCCATAAGTAAATACACCCACTAGCCTAAGTATCAATCATCACTTTTAAAAAAATATGCAATCAAATCAATAGACAAACGTATAATGTACGTAGGTGAACGACAAAGACGGTAAACAAACAAAAAAACAAGTGAAACCCAAATACATTAATCATTGTCTCAAATTTAAAGTAACTGATTGTTGTCATTTGTTTCAACTGTCATTTTAATTTCATTCGAATTTCAATTTTTAGCATTTGCCAGTTGTGTCAGTGTTGGGTTGCCAATATTTCACGGATAACTACTAGTCAATATAATAATAGGCAAACGTATGGCGTGCATTACAGGTAGAGATCAAAGATTGTAAACACTTTCATGTTAGTCAAATACACTCAATGTCTTAAATTGGAAATATCTGACTGTCGTTTTTTAACTACTAAGGCTTTTAGCGACTCTAGGATTTATAAGAATCCGTAAACTAAGAACTACTAAAAAATTTCCCATTTGGAGATTTGAATCCAGAATCTATCGGTTTTAAAGCAATAATCTTGACCACTGGACGATTTAATTAACGTTATCAATTTTTATCATTTGTCAGGGTTGCCAGGGAATGTGGGGCAGGATTTCATAAATATGTGGGTACTTCCATATGGTTTGAAGATTCATTGATTTTAAGATCGTAAACGGGCTCTAGAGTGTATGACATTTCGTAAACCGATGCTTTAATTGAATTTAAATTTTTAACTGATTTTTTTATAACACAGTTGATCAATTTAGTTGGACGTTGCCTATCCCTGGCGAGGTTTTTTAAATTGTTGTTGTTCCAATTTGATTCGTCCCGATTTAATTCTTTCCAAAAACCCCGGATGAGATTGTTTATACCTTATTGGGATTCCTGGATCCCTATTTCACTTATTTGAGATCAAATAGACAAACGTCAGTAACTAGTGTACTAGGTGACATGGGTGACCATTTTGGCTCCACGTTTTGTTATCCCCAGGTTCCAAAAGTGATTTATTCGTAAGACAAACTAAACTTGTTCCTGGGAATGCGACGCAAGCACTTATTATTACTAGTAGCTTCCCGTGAAATCATAAGTGCTTGCGTCGCATCTCCAGGAACATGTTTAGTTTGTCTTACGAATAAATCACTTTTGGAACCTGGGGATAACAACACGTGGAGCCAAAATGGTCACCTAGTACACTCACTACTGACGTTTTTCTAGCTACTTGATCTCAAATAAGTGAAATTGGAATCGAGGAATCCCAATAAGGTCTAAACAATCTTATCCGGGGTTTTTAGAAAAAATTAAATCGGGACGAATCAAATTGGAAACAGTTTAAAAAAACCTCGCCAGGGATAGGCAACTTCCAACTAAATTGATCAACTGTATCATAAAAAAAAAAAACAGTCAAAAATTTAAATTCAATTAAAGCATCGGTTTACGCAATTTCATACACTCTAGAGCCCGTTTACGATCTTAAAATCAATGAATCTTCAAACCATATGGAAATACCACCATATTAATGAAATCCTGCCCCACATTCCATTGATTACATATTCCTAAAAATATCCCGGGTTACTAGGTATCATTCAATGGACCAACCGAGTAAATATATCGAGGCAATAAATTTCCCAACAATTTTCATCTAAACAGTGGAGGACTCGTGCCAATTTTCCAGTACCATCCCCATCCCCGTGGCCATCATAGCCATCTAGACCACGTCTGTCTCGATTTCCACAGTGTGTCTTAAAATTTTTCACTTTTGTCGAGGCCACTTTTTGCCCGTGTCGTCTATTTTGCCGGCCTACCGCACTTGCGAAACGATTGCGCAATGACGCAACGGCCGCAAAGACACCGCCAAGGAGTACGCCAAAGACGCGACAAAGACGGCAATAGACAGTGGCGGCGGCGGCGGCGGCGACAACGACGCGGGGCAGACGAATTATTTTATTGATTTTCCGGATTGTTCCATAAACGGCATACAAACGACAACATATAGAGTGCGGCCACATCATCCCTCACAAACTCTCATCCCCTTTCTTCCTTCCTTCCCCTTTCATCCCTGGCCTCGCACTGTGCCAGAGTTTTAATCACAATTATTATCGCTATATTTCCCAACAATTAAATGTGCCACGTAACAATTACTTATAAAAAAAAAAAAACATACCAATATCCAAAATTCCAAATGATAGGATATATCACTGCGAAGTAATACACGAATGAATTTTCGAAATTCCAACATTAATTGTAAAATAATCGCCATTTTTTTTTAAATTTTCCTTTATAATACCAGTCAGCTTCATGAAAAATTCAATACTGAAAAAATTTTCCAAGATTTTTCTAGGTTTTTCTTCGCAATAAATATCAACCCACGTTCGAGACATTGATAAGCGTCCACGCAAATTTCGCCAACGCAATTGCATCAATTTACAAATCAATTGCATCAATAATGCAACAACGATTTTTCTTGTCCCCCCCCTTTACTAACAATTTGCATTTTTCCGAAATAAACAAAACGGAAGAAAAAAATCGTCTGCATATTTCCCATACGATAATGTGTGATACAATTAAATTTAATTATGACAATTTATTTTCGGTTTATGCCCTCATCCCCTAGAATGGTCTCCAATTTCCAAAGTGAATTTTAAATGGTTGAATTTTTCACATCACGGGAAAATGTTTACGCTTGACAAGAAAGATTGTATTGTTGTCTGCTATGTGATACCCCTAATCTGTATACAATTGCATATAAATATTGAGTGCATTGTTTAATTAAATGATTTGTTTTACAAACTAAAAAAAAAATCGGAATTTATAAAAAAAAACGTTTTTGTTTGTAAATGAATTTAACATCCAACAAAAGGTTAATGGAACCCACAAAATGAATCACATAATCAAAGAAATGTGCAATTTCAATTTGCACAATTTCAACCAATGTTTTCCGCACTCGATTTAAAAATTGCAACTGGAAAAATTTCAGAGGGAACTATGTATACAATATATAGAATATATTGCGGTCCAATTTATGAAGTATAATAATATATAAAAATCATACCATAAACAAAAGTTCAAACAAAAAATTTTCGTGACGTATTACCCAGATACGTATTTCGATTGCCAAGCAATCTTTCTCAGTGGTCATCAAGTAGTTTGAATCACTCCGTAACTGTTTTGTGATGATTCACAAAATAATCAAACTTATGTTTATGGTATGATTTTTATATATTACTAGCTGATCCCCGCGACTTCGTCTGCGTAACGTAGGTGTAGATTATATTTTCGTTTTAAATTTGCTTTTTGTAGTGGCATATGAAAATTATTATTTTTCTTATTTCTTTTACGAAAAACATAATCATACCTGAAAAACACTATTTTGTCAACTTTAAAAAGACACATTCAATAAACTGTTACTTAGAATAAAATAGTTGTATATAATGATCAATTAATTATCAAAAAATATTTATAAATATCTAAAAAGAGTACATTCAATTGCGTAAACTTTAAATTGAATTAACTGTGCTTTCTGTCAGTTCAACTAAAAATATTTTTACAGATTATTTTCTAACTTTAAATTACCTTTCCAATGATATATAACTCGCCTGTCTAAAGTAAATATTTTTTTTTCATCCCTTGGGAATACCTTTCCTTATTATTTTTAAGGAATGATAAGTAGCCTAACGTATGAAGGAAATTGTGTTGTACCTTAATACCAAATTTCATTAAATTCAGTTGATCCGTTCTTTAGTTAAATCGGGACACACAGACAGACAGACAAAAATTTTAAAAATGTTAAATTTGAAATAAGGCTCTCGTACTTAAATACGTACTTTGATTGCCAGGCAATCTTCCTCAGTGGTCATCAAGTAGTTTGAATCATTACTACATCATTACTACATAAATTGTACCACAATTTATTCTATTTATTGCATACACGGAGTGATCCAAACTACTTGATGACCACTGAGGAAGATTGCTTGGCAATCGAAATACGTATCTGGGCAATACGTCACGAATATTTTTGTTTGAACTTTTAATAATTTTATATTTAATAAATATAAAAAGGGTGGAAGAACACCCAAACAAGTTGGTCTTGGAAACACTAAATGAACCCCCACCCTCCTCCACCCTCCCCACAAAAAAACTAAAAAGAGGGCACATTAATGCTCTGTTGTAATCTTATGAATTTAACAATTTTTTGTCAGAGGGTCAGAGGGATGGAAATATTTTGTAAATTTTTGAAAGTCAGGCTAATATAGGCAATTCCTACCAGATAAAATAAAAAGTTTAAAAAAATCAGCCCTATATGTACAACTAAATAGTACTAACCAAAAAAAGTACAACCACGCAGGAAATTAAATGTGCCACCAGACAAGAAAAACGTACTACAAATAATTGATATTTAAATATCGAAGACTTACATAAATATTTAATTCAAAGTCAATGTCCAACAATTGCCAAACCATTTATTCTGAATTTTACATCTTGCTTGCACCTCCCCCTTCCTCGTAATTCTACTTTAATAATATAATCCTCTTACTTTCATCGAGTAGACGCAAATTCTAAAAGTCTTAACTATAGTTCAATGTCCCAATGAAAACGGCATTTGTTTTAAAGAGTTATTAATCATACAGTTATAGTAGCTCATGACTATATCTTTGAAAAAAAAATGACGATCGTTGTCTTTACAAACAAAAACCAATCGAATCATTCAATAGAAAATTGTATGAAACAAAAAAAAAGATATTAATAAAAACATTTGGTCGAAATATATATCTTTCTAAAAATAGATTCTTGATAATGATAGTAATTAATGATTAAATGGCCTTAACAGTTGCTACATAGTTATATTGTTGGATTTTTAAACTTAACTCGAGACCTTCATCATCATCATCATCATCATCATCATCATCATCACATAAATATAATTCCTATCAAGGTGAAATCAAAATAAGAGTTCCAAAGAATTCACGACTCCATCACGTCCATTCTAGCTGTTTCTTTTTTTGTTTTTTGTTAAAAAAAAAGAATGTCACGCTATAACCTCTACAGATAATAAATTTTCAATAAAATGACAATTTTAAAAATCAAAAATCCTTGCCATATAACAAACAATGATTGCTAAACTTTCAAAAATGTCATAAATTTTAATTTCCTATTAGTTACTTATGTATATGATACAGGTAATAAAGGTCTTTCAAACTATGGGTCTAAAAAACTATAAACATTTGAACCAAACTACATCTTTTAGCCTTCTTATGAATTCCTCAACGATTAAATTAAATTTAAAATGTAATTTCCCCTCAATTTTCCTAATGCTCGTACCACTTCCACAACGATATTTATACAAAATATATTCTCTTTTTTCAAAGTCAGGATAAGATGCACTTTAAACATTGGAAGATTATTCATAAATTTAATAATTTTTTCTAACAAAAAGGATAGTGTTATCTTTTTCAAAGAAAAAAGAGTTCGATTTATGAACGACCCTTTATACCTGACTTCAATTGATCACATCTGCTTGTGATATTTCTACATAATAATAAGCAAACTAAATATCTATATAATAATTGTCTCAAGTTTGAACTGATAGTTGTCATTTGTTTCAATTGTCATCTGAATTTCATTCATTTGCCAATTTTTCCATTTGGCAATTGTGTCAGTGTTGAATATATACATTTCACGGGTAGTTACTACTAAATCTAATAATAGGCAAATCTATGTACTTATGTCGACAAAAACAAAAAACAAATATTGTAAACACATACATGCGAATGAAATACACTGATTGTTATTACGGTTTCAACTGTTTTTTTTCGATTACATTCAATTGCCAATCTTTACTATTTGTCAATTTTGTTAGTGTTGAACTATGAATACTTTCCGGAAAGTTATTAGTAGTATATAATAATCATAGCCTCTTTGGGGCCGTTCATAAAATACGTTCGTATACAAGGGGGGCAGGGGTTTTGCTGAGTGTCACAGGGGGGGGGTCTTATTTTTGTGACGACATATTTCTAAGAGGGTCACAGAAAGTGTGACACAGCGTGACAATGGGGGGAGGAGGCCAGAAAAAGCTTATTTTAGCGTGACATATTTTATGAACGGCCCCTTTACAATAAGGCTGTTTATAAAATGGGCTACCTATCTCTCTCTCCAATGATCATCTTAAGTGGTCGAGGTTAAGCCATTTCAATTTATTGACAAATTGTAGTTTTAATTAGATTTTGTTGAAATTTTGTTGGAAATACCAAAAAAAAAAAAAAATGTCTGAAAGTTTGAGCCCTTAATATTAATTTTAAGTCTTCGACCAAGACGTGTAAAGATTTCCCATTGAAAATACACGGAAACTCTGATTTTTTATTTTTAAATTTCTATATCTCAGCGGCATTTCATGGGATCGCTTTCACCGAAGATGGTTTTTTCTCAGAATTAGACGCTCTACAAAAGTGCCCTTTGCGACAAAGTCGTAACTCACACCGGTGAGGTAGTACGCGCCACTGAACCTGATTTTTCCATAAAATTCAAGGTTTAATATCTCGTTTAATATTGATCTTAGCGATTTGGTCTACATGAACTTTTTTGTAGGAAATCAAATTCTCTACAAGTATTTCATTTATAATTTTTCCGTAGCTCTTGTTATTTACGAGATAAATGCAAAAAAAAACGCGAATTTTATGGAAAAATCAGGTTCAGTGTCCCGTACTACCTCACCGGTGTGAGTTACGACTTTGTCGCAATGGGCACTTTTGTAGAGCGTTTAATTCTGAGAAAAAACCATGGTCGGTAAAAGCGATCCCATAAAATGCCGCTGAGATATAGAAATTTAAAAATAAAAAATCAGAGTTTCCGGTGATTTTCAATGGGAAATCTTTACACGTCTTGGTCGAGGACTTAAAATTAATATTAAGGGCTCAAACTTTCAGAGAATTTTTTTTTTTTGGTATTTCCAACAAAATTTCACGATGGAACCAAAAAAAGTCAAAAAAAAAATCACCCTAGAGTATATAAAAGTTGAATTTTGTGGTAAAAAAGGTTAACTAGCAAAGCCTCATAACAGTATATAATATACAAAAGTCATATGAGTCGGGGATGACTCTTGATTTCGGTCGAACCCGCGAGACTGACTCACCAAACCTGTAGCGTTCGATTCAACCCCGATTAAGAATCACTGCTCTATACTATAGATTTTAATCAAAGAACATGATCCCAAAAATACTAATAATAAGGCGTCAGACTGTTATGGACTTTTAAAAAAGCATTGGCTACATAGAACATAAATCTAAAAAAATATCCTGACTCAATTGTTTTTCTACAAGATTAATGACTAAAATAACTATTTTAAAAAAAATCAAATTTTTCAACTAAAAGACCAAAAAAATGGCCACTTTGTATAAATTATTCAAGTCTATTGCATTATGTTTGGATAGCCGGTTCCAATGACAAAGATGATATACTGTCATATTTTTATTATTATTATAGCTAAAGTGAAAAAGCAAATATTGTAGGTATTGAAAACGTCTTGCACTATCTTTGACCAATTGCCAGACATTGCAATCTTATCATATGGAATCATTTTACATAGAGAACTTGAGACTTCCATTATTGCGATTTTTGTTGAAGAATAAACATTGTCTCATAGATTATTATATCCACTTGCAATGTCTAATTTTTTTTTATTTGCACAATATTTACATTGCGTTTCCGCAGAATTAATTACAATTGTTATTCGCGTAAAAAAAATTATTTGCCCATAAGTGTCAAACGGAATATTTTCATTTTATGCAAATATAATACCAATTGCCAATTGTATATAACGGTTAGATGTGGTGTTAAGGTCTTACACACAATCTTATGTAAGCATTACCTATACATTGCCAGTTGCATTTTATTTGCACTACTCTACTATATTACATATATATATATATATATATATATATATATATATATATATATATATATATATATATATATATATATATATATATATATATATATATATTTACGCAGCCTTGAATTTGCACATTATATTTAAACAATTTACAGATATCGTACACTTGACTGTGATAAATTTTTATTTATAAATTCTCTGTATTTTTTCCCTGTTCTTTACGTTCTTTAATTTTCTGGCAATTATCGAAAAATAAAATAAAAAAAAAAATAAGAAGGCCACAACGATAAGCAACGATTCTATTTATATTTACTTAATTAATGTCTCCCACAGTCATTATAATGCGTGGATATTTTTTTTTTTTTGCTTTTGTAAAGTGCTAATTCAGTTAAGGTCGCAATTGTTGCCAAAATTATCTGTGAATGTTTTTTTTTTCCCCAAAAAGATTTAATTTGTTGACAAAAGTCTGGTGTTAAGCAATATATTTACATAGTGTTAAACTAAAGAAAATTGATAGTCAAGGAATTTTTGCGTAAAATATAATCAAATATGTTTCGGTTCTTTGTCGATATCGAATTATATCATAGGAGGAAAAACAAAGGATTCAATGCAAATTATTTGTGCAGTAAAATACTATTAATTAAAAGAAGAAAGTTGACTATAATTCTTATCCAAACATATTAGGCATTAATTGGAAGCTCATATCATGCACATTTGACCAAGAGTAATAATCATAAATTTTAATTACAAGGCAATGACACAAATTAAATAATAAAAAAGTTGTAAAGATATGAAAAACTTCCACAACTTAAGAAATAAAATAAATCATAAGTTTCTATACTATCTAGTATGGTTGTTATATCTATGCTTGTCTTTATTCAATAGCTACTATTGAAAACTGACCAGTAGGCAAAGCTTAAAAAAAAACATGGCTACGTATTGTGAACCATCAAAGAATTACCAATAAGTTTACAGTAACTTTGTATTACTGTTTCAGCCCTTAAAAAATATTAGTTGATTAGACTGATTCAAAAAAAATTATGATTTTTTTTCTTATTTATATCGAAAATATTGTTGGGAATGACAAAAAAATTGCTGTGAAAATTTAAGCTCTTAATATTAACATTAAGAGGTGCCGCATCGCAAATTTCGATTTTCCATTTAAATAACATGGAAACAATATTCTCTTGCACTTTGGAATTTTATAGCTCACGTCAAAGACAATATTTCGGAATAATCAACATATATTCTTGTAGAAAATTGAACGATCTACAAAAAAGGTCTTGTACAAGTTTTTGATATATTTATTCGTTCAAAAGTTATTCGAGATCAAAGTTGAACTAAAGAGAAATTTTAATATTTTTTCAATTTTTTGACGCAACCATCAATTTTATGAGAAAATTTTATGGGACATTTTTTGTAGAGCACTTTTTTTCCTATAACTAATCTCTATAAAAGTTTTTAATATTTTTCACAGGTCCTAAGTTATTTAATTAAAATAAAAAAAAAATATGTTAAAAACATAATAATTCAGGAAATTTTCAGTTTAGTGCAAATAACTTAGGACCTGTGAAAAATATCAAAAACTTTTAAAGAGATAAGTTTTAGGAAAAAAAGTGCTCTACAAAAAATGCCATATAAAATTTTCTCATAAAATTGATGGTTGCGTCAAAAAATTGAAAATATATTAAAATTTCTCTTTAGTTCAACTTTGACTTCGAGTAACTTTTGAAGGAATAAATATATCAAAAACTTGTACGAAACCTTTTTAGTAGATCGTTCAATTTTCTACAAGAATATACCTTGGTCATCCCGAAATATTGTCACCAACGTGAGCTATAAAATTCCAAAGTGCAAGAGAATATTGTTCCCATGTTGATTAAATGGAAAATCGAAATTTGCGATGTGGCACCGCTTTTATAGGACATTTTTTGTAGAGCACTTTTTTCCTATAACTTGTCTCCATAAAAGTTTTTGATATTTTTCACAGATCCTAAGTTATTTGCTTTAAACTGAAAATTCTCTGAATTATTTTTTTTTTAACATAAAAATTAATTTTTATTTTAATTAAATAACTTAGAACTTGTGAAAAATATCAAATACTTTTATAGAGATAATTTATAGAAAAAAAAGTGCTCTACAAAAAATGTCCTATAAAATTTTCTCATAAAATTGATGGTTGCGTCAAAAAATTGAAAAAATATTAAAATTTCTCTTTAGTTCAACTTTGACCTCGAATAACTTTTGAAGAAATAAATATATCAAAAACTTGTACGAGACCTTTTTTGTAGATCGTTCAATTTTCTACAAGAATATACCTTGGTCATTCCGAAATATTGTCACCAACGTGAGCTATAAAATTCCAAAGTGCAAGTGAATATTGTTCCCATGTTATTTAAATGGAAAATCGAAATTTGCGATGGGGCACCTCTTAATATTAATAGCTTAAACTTTTTTTGTCATTCCCAACAATATTTTCGATATAATTAAGAAAAAAAAATCATTTTTTTTTTTTGACACAGTCTATTAGTTGATGGTGTTTGATATTAGTTTAAAACATTTTTAAAACAATTTACAATCAAATGTAAAATCAAAATTCATCACAAATGATTTTAAATCGTATTTTTTGTAAGTCAGAATTTAAACTCCGTATATCAATTTTTTCAAAACATTTTCGAGAATCCCAAATTAAAATTAAATATGTGAACACAATAAAGACACATTAATTATTACATCTATTAATATTAACAAAGAAATCCTTCCAATTTGACCTCAAATTATAACTAATTCCAATTATGTAAATCTCTTGTATTCATAAATATCAACTAATAATATGCACGAAAAATGAGGCGGAATAAAATTTGTTATGTTTTCTCACACTCATACAGAAGGTACCCTACACAATTTTTCTATTCCCTGCTTTTTTTTTTATTTACCATTTTCCACGAGGTAACGTCTAGTTTTCAAATAGGTTAGTATATTGAAATAATGTTTACATATTGTGTTACAAAGTCTACTGATCTATGATGACGATTTTCATGGAAACGCTGATGAAATTTTAGATTTAAGATTTTCACGACTTAACTCAAAATTGTGACTTTCAGATCCAAAACCTTATGTTATAAACATATTATGGTCTGAAGATGCGACCCGGAAAGATTCTAAAACGTTAGTGATATCTTCCATAGAATCAACACGTAGTTTTACATCCGAAGGCCACAATTTTTCACTAATTGCATTATAATTATTCGAAATGTTTAAAACTAATTACTAATTGCTTAATATGAAGCTTAAATCCCGTAAATTCATACGAAATGTTCCAATGCACCGAAATTTCCGAAAGTTTCCATGCAAATATTTAAAAAAAAAATATGGGAATTACTATTTGAAGTAAAACAAAATATTATATAAGCTTACAAAAACGTAATAGCACCTGGTGCATCATCTTCATGGCCAATTAACTAAAATACATTTTCTTGGAGTTAAAACATTTCATTTTATATTCTCAGGCATTGTCAATAGTTTGGAACTCTTCACTTTTCAAGCACTTATTGAATTAATTCGTTAAACGAAAAAAAAAACATCTAAAAAATTATAAAAAAATCAATCGGTATAGTATTAACATTAGACATATTGATTAGGGTGATTTTTTTTTTGACTTTTTTTTTGGTCCCATTGTGAAATTTTGTTGGAAATACCAAAAAAAAATTCTCTGAAAGTTTGAACCCTTAAAATTAATTTTAAGTCCTCGACCAAGACGTGTAAAGATTTCCCATTGAAAATACAAGGAAACTCTGATTTTTTATTTTTAAATTTCTATATCTCAGCGGAATTTCATGGGATCGCTTTTAACCGAAGATGGTTTTTTCTCAGAATTAAACGCTCTACAAAAGTGCCCATTGCAACAAAGTCGTAACTCACACCGGTGACGTAGTACGGTCCACTGAACCTGATTTTTCCATAAAATTCGCGTTTTTTTTTTTGCATTTATCTCGTAAATAACAAGAGCTACGGAAAAATTATAAATGAAAAACTTGTAGAGAATTTGATTTCCTACGAAAAAGGTCCTGTAGACCAAATCGCTAAGATCAATATTAAACGAGATATTAAGTTTATATCAATATATTTTTTTTATATCAATTTATAAGTTTAAATCAATTATCGGCCAAAATTTCACAGAAAAATCAATTCAAGGCTTAATATCTCGTTTAATATTGATTTTCGCGATTTGGTCTACAGGAACTTTTTTGTAAGAAATCAAATTCTCTACAAGTTTTTCATTTATAATTTTTCCGTAGCTCTTGTTATTTACGAGATAAATGCAAAAAAAAAACGCGAATTTTATGGAAAAATCAGGTTCAGTGGCCCGTACTACCTCACCGGTGTGAGTTACGACTTTGTCGCAATGGGCACTTTTGTAGAGCGTTTAATTCTGAGAAAAAAACCATCGTCGGTAAAAGCGATCCCATGAAATGCCGCTGAAATATATAAATTTAAAAATAAAAAATCAGTTTTCGTGTATTTTCAATGGGAAATCTTTACCCGTCTTGGTCGAGGACTTAAAATTAATTTTAAGGGCTCAAACTTTCAGGGATTTTTTTTTTTTTTGGTATTTCCAACAAAATTTCACGATGGGACCAAAAAAAGGGAAATTAAAAATCACCCTAATATTGATATTACCTGTTTTTCATTTTTCCAAATCACAATAATTGGTTTTAAACTTCATTGTATAAAAATCAAAAGTACAAAACTATATTTTCCATTAAAAATTAAAAAATATTTAAATAATTTAACTTTAAATATTTCCTTTCAATTATCAACGTTTAAAACATTAACCTCATTTTATGTGAAAACAAGCATGGTCAGATTTAAGGAATACTTCCGAAAATATAGGAACATTATCGCATTTGAATTTGAACGATTTTTTATTCGAATTAAATAAAAGCTAGTACAGTTAAAACAAGGTTTATAAAATACACAGGTGGCCTCATGAAGAAATTCGTACATATCTTCAGACTGATTGAAATTTCAAAATTCTTCGTATGACGTCATTTTTTTTTCTAATGGGACAACCTGTGTAATTTACAAACCTTGCAATTAAAACCGTTAATTACGAATGTTTCCTATTGTATTAAGATGAAAAAAATCAATCAACATTGCCTCTTAATACAATTTTCTCATTAGCAATAATTTCCTTCATTACATAAACTTACAATAATTGCATTGAGTGAATATAACTTTTGATACGATGCATATTAAATAAGAGTTCAAAGATTTTGAACTCAATACAATAATTTACTTGGACTATGTCATTACTTTACCATCCATATCCTTGATAGGTGAATGACGACAACAACAGGTAAATATTATCGACAATAATAATTAAAAAAAATCTT
Source organism: Sisyra terminalis (assembly GCA_958496175.1). NCBI lineage: Eukaryota > Metazoa > Arthropoda > Insecta > Neuroptera > Sisyridae > Sisyra > Sisyra terminalis. The sequence goes on from OY292276.1 coordinate 60,796,092, forward strand.
TACTATAAAAATAATAAAAAAAAAAAAAAAAACGTGCTACTACCTTCACGAGCCAAGTGCCTCGGACAATGATTTTTTTTTTTAGGGAAGAAGTCAAGGTTTCGGCCGATAAAAATAAACATTGGCATAATTGAGTTATTATTATTGTCATAAACGAGACTTTAGTTTCACACATAATATGTCCAGCTCTAGTTTAATAACATTATCATTAATCTGAGACAAGCCTTATTATTTTTATTTTCATAGTTGAAGAAAATTCCAGCTGATTAATAAAAAACCAGAATTAAGTCATCATGATAATTTATATTTACGCAATGTGGGCCGAGGCTATCATACAAATATTACAAGTTTTACTTTTCATTTCAGCTATTCAGCATGTAAAAAGGATTTATAATTTACATTGGAAATCTTCAATATGGTTTCTTAGAGAGGAAAAATAAGGGGATTTACATTAAAAATATTTCTCCAGGTTCTCAAATATGAGTAAAGATTTTCCTTTGAACTGATAATTCTTTAGGGGCGTTGTAAAAAAATTAATTAAACTAAACTTTCAATAAAATGTGACGTCATAGTACTAAAACCACTAAAATACTCTAATGAGGCGATCGGGTCGATTTTAGCACTGGCATATGTTTTTCGATGGTCGGTAGGAACAATGAACCGAACTCGATCATCCCAAACAATCCCAAACCAGATACAAAGTTTAAAAATTATGGTTTTTACTAGAACATCGTGGAACTAAATATTTTCTAATTTTACAGTCTAAACAATATACATATTAATTTACTACTAGTAATTTCCCGTGAAATATTAACCGCCCAATGCTGATACAACTGGCAAATGATAAAAATTGATTGGCAATTGATTGAATGAAGTTAAAACGTATGTTGAAACCAATAATGATTGCATTTCACTCACACGTATGTGTTTACAAGATTTGTTCTCTGTTTTTGTCGACATATATGAATACATATTACATACGTTAACCTATTATTATTATAAGAATTTAAATGCATCTAAAAGAAAGATATTTTTTTCAAATTATTCAATGCAATATTTAAAATAATTTAATATTACATTAAAAATCAATTTCAATACATACATATAAATGGGTAAATAAAATATTTTATTACTGTTATAGTAATATAACTTTTAAGGTGTAGCTATTTAGGATTGTTTATACATATCTATTAGGGTGATTTTTTTTTTTTGACTTTTTTTGGTCCCATCATGAAAAAAAAATCACTGAAAGTTTGAGCCCTTAATATTAATTTTAAGTCCTCGACCAAGACGTGTAAAGATTTCCCATTGAAAATACACGGAAACTCTGATTTTTTATTTTTAAATTTCTATATCTCAGTGGAATTTCATGGGATCGCTTTTACCGAAGATGATTATGACTCAGAATTAAACGCTCTACAAAAGTGCCCATTGCGACAAAGTCGTAACTCACACCGGTGAGGTAGTACGGGCCACTGAACCTGATTTTTCCATAAAATTCGCGTTTTTTTTTTTGCATTTATCTCGTAAATAACAAGAGTTACGGAAAAATTATAAATGAAAAACTTGTAGAGAATTTGATTTCCTACAAAAAAGGTCCTATAGACCAAATCGCGAAGATCAATATTAAACGAGATATTAAGCCTTGAATTGATTTTTCTGTGAAATTTTGGCCGATAATTGATTTAAACTTATAAATTGATATAAAAAAAATATAATGATATAAACTTAATATCTCGTTTAATATTGATCTTAGCGATTTGGTCTACAGAAACTTTTTTGTAGGAAATCAAATTCTCTACAAGTTTTTCATTTATAATTTTTCCGTAGCTCGATATACTTTTCAAAAAAACAGTCAATTTTTTTTTGGTCGAGTCTAGTACATACAATATCTATGTATTATTAAACCAATTTAACCAACTGACAAATGACAATTGAATGAAATAAAAATGACAGTTGAAACTAATGACATGATAAATTATTAAATTTTTAATTCATTCATATGAATGTGTCTAAAACTTTATATTCTTTATAATATTTCCTTCGACTTTAATTGTGAATAACTTTTGAAAAAGTGGTTTTATATAAAAACGTTAGAAACCTTTTTTGTAGAGCATTGAATTCCCTTCAAGAATCTATATCATTTCCATATACAGATTTGTTCGTTAGTTACAAAATTCCAAAACTAAAGAAGATAAATCCAAAAATGATATCAATGTCTGAACCTTGATTATTCGGAAACGACGTGCCTAGCAAAAATTTTCAAAGAGACCTTTTTTGTAGGGAATTTAATTTTCTATTCAGATATGGTGCAGATAATTTTTTTACCTTGATAATTTGACAGCATTAACGCAAAAATGAAAGCCCAAATAAAAAATTGAAATTACAGATGATAGACCTTTTAATTTTAATATAAAGGGCTCAAACCTTGCCGATATTTTTTTTTTGTGACCTTGAACAAATTTGATAAGACTTTTCAAAAAAAAAAAGTTTTTTTTTTGTCCAATCTAACCAATAACCAATTTAACCAACTGACAGTTGAAACTAATGACATGATATATTATTAAATTTGTCCTTGTCTTTACCACAACACATTAGTTTGCTTATTATGTATTTTGATATTAAAATCAAATTGATTTTATAATGGTACCATATTTTTGTAATCACAAACCTTTGATAACTGGTGTGCCAGAGGCACTACCGGAAAATTTCCTCAACTATATACTGATTCTTATAATTTTATCATATCGTACTATATTATAACATAATGATCCCTCCCCCTTAAAGACTACAAAATTTTCATAAAGAATATTCTCCTGAAATCTTTGGAGATCTACAGACGTAATCAAAACAACAAATGGAATAAAATTTTGGTCAAAAATACCTAAAAAAATTGATTCGAAAAGTGCTTTGAATGTAAATGTGATGGATTAACGGATTGTTTAGGTTTATAATCCGAGAATTATAGTCACGGTCCATATGGATAGCCTCGATTTTGATTCAGCCTTGATTAGATTTATGGCACTTACGATTCATACAAGTTCATAACGATTCGATTTTTTATGAGTAATTATATTTTAAAAAACCAGTTTTGCTCGTCGTGTATCTATCCTGTGCAGACCGAAATGCCCCGTTCGGTATAGGGACCTTCACCTCAATCATTGGGAACCAAAATCGAGGGAAAATTTTGAATTTTTTTTTTTGCTGCTGCACTCACCCAAACACAGGTGGGCTCCTGGATCATGTAGGTCACGGTCTCGGCCATTTGGTGCAGCAATGTTCGCGTGTCGTTTCGCGATGAGTCGGTGCCGTTTTCGTGGTGGTGCATGTAGGGTAGCGGCTTTTGCTGCGGCTGCTGACGATGGTGCGAATGCAGCGTGTCCGTGTCCAGCGGGCTGGCCGTCGTCTGGAAAACACCACCGCCAAACGTCCCCGTCGCCGTGGAATTCGTCTTCCAGTTGGGATCGCTGGTGACTTGCACCGCGTAATACACCGAAATCGACAGGAAAACCACGCTGCTGATGGTGTACACCCGCAGACTGGGCAACGGGATACGATCGAGTGATATCACAGGCATTTTGTCGCGTAATTCCTCTACTCATTCACCACATAACTGTCGCATGTTATCATAGTTTCAGTAAAAAGTTTGTTTTCACCACTGTACCATTTTTTTTTAATTAAATCACTTTTTAAAATATTTGCCAAGTTCACCCCCTGTTCAATTATTGTCTCTGGTCCGATTACTGCGTAAACCTTTTCGTATCAACTTCAATTGTTGACATGTTCGGCGCCATATATGAACTCTCGACGATGAGCCCCAGGTCCAATCGCACACCCTCGTCGTAACGACACAATCTGTGCACAATTTAAGAGAAACAAAAAAATATTTAAAATTCGCACTAAACTATTACAATTGTACGCATTGGATTGACCGGGGAAAATGTACAAATTATATATTAGACGGGGAAAAAAATAGACGCATGACAATCACTGAAGGATATTATAAAAAAAAAAAAAAAATATTCTACCAATATGGTTCGGTTGGGTAGCAAAGTTAATAGTTACGAGAAAATTTAAGTGTGTTAGTTATTTGTCGCGATGAATGGTTGTTGAATGACTAAAATTCCTGTCAGGAAATCTTCTATTTTTGTTGGATGACACCCACTTCACCAGCAGTATTTCAACTGTTTAACGTCACTAGGTTCACAAGCCAATATCGAGCAGCCATTTTGACAGATATGTGCCGCCTGGCGACATCTCACCAAATCAATGCAAACTAAAAAATCCACACCTGCATTACCGATTCTTTCAATCATTCAAAAATGCAATCAATAATAATTAATAAAATCAATTAAACAATTTAAATCACCTACAAAATGCAATTAAATGTCTACGGCTCGGTATTTTCACATTTAGATGGTGACATTTATCTTCCCCTAGCTGATCCCCGCAACTTCGTCGGCGTAACGTAGGTGTAGATTATGTTTTCTTTTTAGATTTGCTATTTGTAGTGGTACATGAAAATTATTATTTTTCGTATTTCTTTTACGAAAAACATAATCATACCTGAAAACACTGCTTTGTCGACTTTAAAAAGACACACTTAATAAACTGTTGCAATAAATAAAATTGTTCTATGTAATCATCAATTAATTTTCAAAAAATATTTATAAATATCTAAGAAGAGTATGTTCAATTGCGTATAGCGTCGGTAGACAAACCTACCGTGAACCAAATAATCCATAAATCAATCAGTATCTATACATAAATAAAAAATATCGTCAAGTCCAATAAAGTCGGTCCTAAACTACTGTTACTTTTTTCGTTAATATTTCCTTATTGAGCAACCCTAAGGATTTATTTTCAACAATTTTCTAAAAAATAAAAATAAAAAAAAAAGGTTGCTTTAGGATTCGAAGCCACGTCTCTTTATTGTGAGCATTACAATATCAGATACGTAACTGAATGTTCTATTACCGTATAATTCTATTAAGTGTTTATTAAGTATAAAAACATTTACATTTCAAAAAGGCACGTCCCACGGGAACGGGGTAAAAAGTATCCTATGTCCTTCCCCTAGTTCTTAGCTACCTCCCTACTAATTTTCAGTCAAATCGGTTCAGCCGTTCTTGAGTTAAAAATAGTGTAACTAACACGACTTTCTTTTATATATATATATATTAGGATGATTTTTTTTTTACTTTATTTTTTTTTGGTCCCATCGTGAAATTTTGTTGGAAATACCAAAAAAAAAAATCCCTGAAAGTTTGAGCCCTTAATATTAATTTTAAGTCCTCGACCAAGACGTATAAAGATTTCCCATTGAAAATACACGGAAACTCTGATTTTTTATTTTTAAATTTCTATATCTCAGCGGCTTTTCATGGGATCGCTTTTACCGAAGATGGTTTTTTCTCAGAATTAAACGATCTACAAAAGTGCCCATTGCGACAAAGTCGTAACTCACACCGGTGAGGTAGTACGGGCCACTGAACCTGATTTTTCCATAAAATTCGCGTTTTTTTTTTTGCATTTATCTCGTATATAACAAGAGCTACGGAAAAATTATAAATGAAAAACTTGTAGAGAATTTAACTTCCTACAAAAAAGGTCCTGTAGACCAAATCGCGAAGATCAATATTAAACGAGATATTATGAAAATAAAAATGTGTTATTTAATAAAAGTTGTATAAAATTATACATTTTTTAGTTGTTTTTTCTTAATAGAAATTTCAATATCCATAAGTTTCATTTTCTTACGAAAGATTTCTTCTGCCCTCTTCTCTTCTTGATTAATATTATGAATTTGATTCATTAAAAGTTCGGTTCTAAGGTCTAAAATTGTATCTAATTTTTATAATTCAACAAATGGACTTCTTCATTAATGAAATTTGGCACTCGGGTTCGTTTTTTCTTAATTTCGTTAGACATTCTAAATTTATATGTTATTAATTTGCAGAACGACTATTTTTATATTTCAAATTCAGTATATGGGACAACTACAAAACTTCAATTTTTTACACAAGAATAGTGTCTCTTTCTAACGTCTTTGATATCGCAATCAACTTGTCTTTGTTTATCAATATATTGTTTCCTACACTGGCTATCCATAAACTATGTCATTACTATTCTATTCTTTTTTAATAAGATGTCACGCAAATAACTAACCAGAGGTTTGTTTTGGTTGAAAATACAGTTTTGATTAATCTTACAGATAAAATTTTATCTAATAGATAATTAATAAAGACTACGAAGCCAATATCGAGCAGCCATTTTGACAGATATGTGCCGCCTGGCGACATCTCACCAAATCAATGCAAACTAAAAAATCCACACCTGCATTACCGATTTTTTCAATCATTCAAAAATTCAATCAATATAATTAATAAAATCAATCAAACAATTTGAATTACCTTTAAAATGCAATTAAATGTCTAAAGCAACAAATATCAATTCTATAATCGCTGGCGATGATATTTAACAACAACCATCCATGTTGGTAACACTGATAAATATTTGCAACATTTTCAACCTTTTGTGTCTTCATTTTTATTTATTTCCCTTTAAACCTCAATTTCTTAAAGAAATATGTAAATAATCAATAATTTTTCCACAGAATATTCATTTTTTTTTTGTAATATGGAGGAAAAAAATGTGGCCGTTATAGTTTTGGGCGATATTGGCCGAAGTCCACGTATGCAATACCATTCGAAATCCTTCGCCGAAAATGGATTCGTCGTCGATATAATTGGATATGGCGATTCGAAACCTTTGCCAGCCCTAACGGAAAATAAAAACGTAACGATAAGAAACTTATGGCCGACACCCACCATCGCCCTACCGAAATTAATTGAATACATTTTCAAAACACTATGGCAAGCATTGGCGCTGCTGGTGATGCTAACGTTCAAAAAACGCCGTTCCCACTATGTAATCGTCCAAAATCCTCCGGCAATCCCCAGCTTATTTGTCGCATGGCTCTACTGCCGAACATTTCGTACTAGATTCATAATCGACTGGCACAATTATGCCAATACAATAATGGCTTTGAGTTTGGGTGGCGAACATAGGCTGGTGAAAATTGCGACGAGAATCGAATATTTCTTCGGTCGTTTGGCCGACACTAATTTTTGTGTTACGCGAAGCATGCAGGAAGACCTGAAGAACAAATATGGAATCAAGTACGGCTCAATTAAATAAATCTACTTTAAACTTCCAACACCTAATTCTTAATTAATTTACAGAGCTCATGTTTTATACGACAGACCACCCGATATTTTCAAACCAATAACAATCAAGGAAAAACACAAATTCTTCACAAAACTAAGTAAACACTACCAAGAATTTGCCGATGTAAACAATTCGGAAAATTCCAACGCATTCACCAGGACTAATCCGGACAATTCAATCGAATTGCGCCACGACAGACCTGCCTTATTAGTTTCTAGTACAAGTTGGACGGAAGACGAAGATTTCAATATAATCTTGGAAGCACTCGAGGGTAATTAAATGAATTTAAAACAATTAAGCATTAAAATAACACAAAAAACATTTTAGACTATGAAATCATGTCGAAAGAAAGTGGACGACTACCGAAATTGATTTGCGTAATAACCGGAAAAGGACCGCAAAAAGAATATTATTGCAATTCGATTAAATCAAAAAAATGGGAACGAGTGGCTTTTTTGACGCCATGGTTGGAAATTGAAGATTATCCGTTAATGTTGGCCGCCGCCGATTTAGGCGTGTGCTTGCATACAAGTTCGAGTGGTCTGGATTTGCCGATGAAAGTGGTCGATATGTTCGGATGTGGTTTACCTGTATGTGCACATGATTTTAATTGGTAGGTATTAATTTACAAGGTCTATCCATTGAAAATCGTCCAAGCCATGCTCAACTTGTAATGTACCTGGAAAAAAACTAGTTATTATTATTTTTTAAATAGCTTTTCGTAATTAAAGAATCAGGAAAATTTTTATTAGTATTGGGCGATTTTTTTAAATGAATTGACGAAAAGTTAAAATTTCTTTAGTCCAATCGATGGGAAATCGTTCGTAGATGTTTGTGAAAAAAAAAACCATTTCGTTTAGTAGTTATTAATTATTTAGGGGTGCGATTTAAATATACGTCGAAAAAGGTGTTTTAACGCCAAATTATAAGAGGGGACAGGTCTTTTATAATATGTACAGAAAATTATTATATTGGACATCTATGTATGAAAAAAAATAGGGTGTTTAGCATATCTATATCTATACTAATATATAAAATTCTTACGTCTGTCTGTACATTTCGATTTTGAACCTAATTTTAGGGTAAATATTTGTTTCAAGAGGCCCTTATTCCAAATTCAACATTTTTAAAAAATTTGTCTGTCTGTCTGTGTGTCCTGATTTAACTAAAGAACGGAACAACCGAATTTAATGAAATTTGGTATTATGATACAACACAACTTCCTACATACTATAGGCTACTTATCATTCCAAAAAATAATAAGGGAATCCCTAGGGATGAAAATAGAAAACTTTACTTTAGACAGGCGAGTTATATATCATTGTCAAGGTAATAAAAAGTTATAAAATAATCCGTAAAAATATTTTTAGTTGAACTGATAACAAAAAGCATAGTAAATTCAATTTAAATTTTAAAAAATTGCCTCTTTGAAATATAGTGTGTGTGAAATAAGTGTTTTTAAATATGATTATGTTTTTCATAAAAGAAATAAGAAAAATAAAAATTTTCACATACCACCACTACAAATAGCAAGTCTAAAAAGGAAATATAATCTACAACTACGTTATGCAGACGAAGTCGCGGGGATCAGCTAGTAAGAACATAATAATTGAAGCATTGGGTACAATAAGGGCGTATGATGTATAATAGAGTTTCGAGAAAATGATAATGAATGTTTTAATGTCTTATATTATTTTAATACTTATAATTTGACTTACATTAACTGTATTATTTATTTGGACAATGATTTAGTAAAAGGATTAAGGTATTATAACTATTTTAAAGCAATCAAAAATATCGTAAAATTATTATTATTTTTACTTGTATTATCATTAGATAGGGCGCTAATTTTACTATTGATTTTTAAGGAAAATAACTAAGAATTTGAATACTTATATAATTACTTTTAAGTTAAACATGTGTATAACAATCACCGTTCAAATATTCAACTTTCTTAATCACTTTTCTTTTTGGTTTTCGTGTTTTTAATTCATCAAAATATTCACTAGATTGAAGGGAAACTTCCGAATCAGCTGCAACCGGCCTCCTGGACGGTCCAGCCTAATCTTTCAGGCCTACTTGGAAGGTCAGGATCTGTTTCAACCACTCAGCATTTTCTTCAGATTTCATGAAAGGTGTCTAGGATAAAACGTCCCTAATCTTTACGTCTTTTACTTCAGGTTTTTCTACCTGGTGCAAATTTAAATCCTGTTTGCTTACTGGCAAAACGTTCTTCTTAAATGTAAAATTAAGATCCGGGGGATGCATAAAATCTTGAGGTCGTTATCACTCCTTCAGGACTAAAGTCTAGTTTAACATATTGCTGTATAGCAAACCGAGCTTTGTTTTTCCCAGTGGCTGTGGGTGTCTTAGACAAAAAGACCTTTAAACCTTTATTCCAATCTTCAAGGTAGCTAGCCATCAATGCATTGAACGGGGTAGGATTGCTTCTTGCTGATGACTTCACTTTCAAGTATTGTTCAGCTGACTCAATAGTTTCCAAAGATTTCAGCAATATGTCATACCTTCCGAAATTTTTGTCACATTGGTTATGAAAGTGGCCTCTTACTGGAAATATATGTTCAATTGACATGTTTAAGCTTTTGGCCAGCCTTGTGGAGAACATTACCATTGTTGTATTTTTATTTTGGCCTCCACAAGCATCAGAAAAAAAATACTATCTTCTTAATATTAGGTAAATTTTGCAACCTTTCTTTAACAAAATGATGTATGAAAGAACAGACAGTGTTGGGTCCCTTTTTGGAATCAATTTCTAAAAAACAATAAAAGGAACTTGATCCATCATTGTGACAGTGAATGTTGAAGTTGAAAAGCCATAGTAATCTTTTATAAAATTGTGAAGTTATGTTACCTTTTCGTATGGGCATAATCAAACTCCAATACAAATGTTTCTGTGTCAGGATTATTCTGAACTGACTTTTTAATTAAATTCGAATTTAAACGCACTTTTGTTATCTATGCAACAAGGGCGTAGCGCCACCTTCGAAATTAATGATCCTCAGGTCATCTGGAACAAGTTTTTGGGATACAAAACTAGATGGCTTTATGCATGTTTTGATGGAATAACATCAAAACGGACTTTGGGTACCGAACGCCCGTCATCCCCAATGCTTCAATTGACCCTATACATGTAAAAATCTCCCGAACCCTTTTTAAACTTGTTGAGAAATTTAAATTCCTTATGTATACAATCGAAAATTCTGGTGAATCAGAATACCAAAACTTGCTTACATAGCCTAAAGTATTATTTTTCTTTTTAGTTTACACGAACTCGTGAAAAACGATCTCAACGGTTATACATTCCAAAGCGTCAATCAACTATCTCAACAAATTCAAGACTGGTTTATAGACTTTCCAAACAACATCACACAAAACGAGACCATATCGAAAATGCGAACGCATTTACAATCATTCAGTCAACTGCGATGGCAGGAAAATTGGAACACAATCGTATTGCCGGTGCTGTTTGAAATAATCGATAGATAGTTAATAAACTAAACTTTATTTGTACATTAAAAAAGAGAAAATAAAAATAAAAAAATACTCCTTAAATTAATAAACGTTCAATTTCGTGTTGGGTCGTCGCAATTTGTGGTTTCAATTGCGAGCCTTCGCTGGCCGTCACGGAACAGGCGACCACCGGTCGCGAGACTCCACAGGCACGTCCCAACGCCTGCTTGGACCGCACAAAAACGTACGGCACATTCTTATCCTCACACAACAGTGGCAGATGCAATAAAATTTCCAGGGGCTCCGCATCGGCGGCCATAACAATAAACTCGGCCAATCCACGATTTAATGTTTTCGTCGCCTCATTGGCCCCCTTGCGTAATTGTTTATAATTAACGGCTTGTTGCACCAAATTAAGAATCTTGGCCGTTAGAGTGGCATCAGCCAACGGATAGGCTTTTGGATTTATTTCTTCAGCCTACAAAAAACATGGTTTAGAGATTTACAGGTTACATGTGCTATTCAAACAATCATTTGCCAATATCAATACTTACCATTATATTTGATTGTTTTGGTTGATTTTAACACAGCAGAATTCAAAAAAATGAAAATCCTCTCTGCAAAATGCTTCACTGAGGTAAATTTTCACGGAAAAATTTAGTTTTTTCGCAAACACCGAATAGAGCACGTTTTTCGTCGACGCTTTGAAAAATGTGCGTTTTTGCGCATGTTTTTTATTGTTTTATACGATTTATATTTTTTGTACACCAGATGGCATGAGAAATAGGAATTGGCAAAACTGTACGATAATCCCCCAGATCCCCAATTCAGAATTGGGGAAGTAAAGCCTGTAAAGCTCGTAAAGCTTAATTTGAAACCCCTTAATAAACGTCAACGATCCAATTATACTCCGTATTGTTACGTAAACAAGGGTAATTGTTGATTTTTTTCCAAATGTAAATAATTACTTGATTTATCTTTACAGGAATTATCTAAATGCAAAATACATTCATCATCTTCTACGTCGGCTATCAATTTTTACCATCAAAAAGCTGAGGATATTATTACACACAAAAATGATAAAAATATTTCAATTCCCGATCATTTAACGTTTGAGATAATGACGTATACGAAGAACATACGGAACAATTATACTTATCTTTTAGTTACAAATTTCCTTCCATATATTTCATATAATTATCACTTTTTACGCTTATCATAAAAAAATGGCTAGTGCAAAGAAGAAAGAACGTACGACTATGCATTTTGAACGGGATTGCAATCGTCCATGCAAATCAAAACAACATGGGGATGAAATCATTGCAGTACTCACCAAAAGAGCTTTAACATCTGAAGAGATTTGCGCTTATCTCAATTGGTTGTGCTCCAATTGTGGATCGGCGATAGATTCTTGGGGTCGCAATGCATTGCATATGGCTGCAAGTCGCGGTTTGCTCAATGTCGTCGAGTGGTTGTTAAAATGTCGTCATGCTTTGCCCAATGTTCGCGACAAAGAATCCGGATACACAGCTCTGCACCGAAGTATATTCTATGGTCAAATTCATGTTGCCGTTTATTTAATAAAATTTGGTAAAAAAACAATAGTTTTACATAAAATTTTTGTATAACTTTTTATTCAACTTTCAGGAGTTGATATGAATGTTTTCGACAATGAAGCCCTAACAGCCTGTGATCTTGCAGCTATGAATCGCCAAAGTTATCTACATATCTCCCCGCAATTAGACTCAGAAGTTTACGTATGGGGCACCAACAATAACTATACGTTAGGATTGCAAGAAAAAAAGTTACATCCGGTGCTATTAAGCAAACAAAGTATGAGTTTTCCGGTGAAACAAGTTTGCCTGCAGAAATTCCATTGTTTAATGCTGACGAAAAACGGCCACGTGTATAGTTGTGGCCATGGCGAGGGCGGTCGTCTGGGTTTGGGGAAACAAAAGGCCGCCGTTGAACTCACCAAAGTTGATTTATCCAATGCTGTATGCCAACAAGTCGCCATCGGAGTTGACCATTCACTGTTTCTTTTGGAATCGGGAACGGTAAAGTTTCCATTGAATTTTCGATTGCGTTGGAAGTACCACTCCCTTGATTGCAATACGAATTTCCAATTATTACAATTAAAAAGCCTTTTTTAAAAGTCTTCGAGTGATAATCAGAACTGAAGAGGCTCGAAGAGATTACATTCAAATATAAATTGCTTGATGACGAAAATTTATGAGCCAGAATCACATATTAGCTCCGGAGTGGGATTCTAAATTAAAATAGTTAAACCCTGGTGATAAAAGGTCATGCAGAAGCAAAATTAATATTTTCTAATAACCGAAATCGTATACTTTATTGTTTCATTTAAAATTATATCAACTTTTTTCAGGTAATGTCTTGCGGTTCAAACACCTTTCATGTATTAGGCTTGTTACCTCCACCGGAAATGGTAACAAGTCCCAGACAAATTCAGGCATTAAAAGAGGACATTATTGGAATTGCAGCTGGACGATATCATTCGGTCGCATGGAGTAAAACCAAAATTTACACCTGGGGCCTACACGCCGGACAATTGGGTCACAACTTTTACCTGGAAACGAAAACTATAGTGAAACCAAAAGAAGTGCCATTTTATTCCGACATCGATTGCGTGGCTGTGAGTACTGGTGCCACGGTTGTCGCCGTACCTGGTTCCATCTACGTTCTACACAAATACAAATCCCAAAAAATCGCTTCTCGACTTATGAAAGTGAAAAAAATTGCCGTCATCGGAGGATTTTTAAATGATAATCTTGACGAATCAATTAAATCAGAATTAAGTGTCTTAAAAATAGCCGTTTTGTCTGTCGACGGTGCAATATATACGTGGCAAGAAAAGACAATGCGTTTGACTAGGTGCTTGTTTTCAATAAATCGACCATTGACCATCGAAGACATTGCACTGAATAAACGTAAAATGCTTTTAGTCACAAACAATGGTGAGGCCTTTCAAGGCGAGCACGAAGGAAAAAAATTGTCGGAGACAAAACGAAAATGTCCACTAGGAAAACTGTTACAGAATCAATCGGCCGAATTGATTACGGTGACTCGACTTGCCAACGTATATCGTGCCGTCGCAATCTACAGCGATTTAACGGGCCACAACTATGCGGTGCTTCAAAACGATCCGACAGCTTATTTTAAAAAGTCGGATCACATTGTATTAGAGGAATCCAGCATTCGGATGAATCTGCTAAATTTACTAAAAAATTCCGATGAATTGGATACAATTCATGATGTGCTCTTCCAATGTGGCACTCGTAAATTTGCCGCCCATAAATTTATCATTGCCAGCGCCAGCGAAAAACTGTACGAAATAATCAAAAATTCACCCAACACTGTGATAGAAATTAACTATATTGATGAGGCAATTTTCGAGGAAATTCTCCAGTACATTTATGGCGGAGTTGTAAACATTTGCCATTTGTTAAATGATGAAATTGATCGACCTAGAGCAGGCAAATCACGTTCGGCTCCATTATATAATGCCGCGAAACAATTGGGCGTTTTACGATTGTGTAAATGTCTTGAACATGATGTGAAATCCACGGATAACGCAATTGTGACGTTTGATCGAAAATCATTGCCTCAATTGTATGATGTTCAAATTAAATGTCTCAATGGCCATGAAATTCCGGCACATAAATGTATATTGGCTGCCCGTTTGGATTATTTCAATAATTTATTTGCATTGCGTTGGAATAAAACGAATAGCAAAACTTCGGTATCGCTATCGACCACTGCCACAATTGCAGAAGTGATTTTAGAATTTCTATACACCGATATCATTGGTGACCAAAACACGTTCGACATGGACAATTGGGTCAACATTTTAAAAGTGGCCGACGAACTATTTATTAATCGCTTAAAAAATATCTGCGAAATACAAATTTTCAAACAAATCACTTTACGCAATGCGGCCCAATTCTATGAATTCGCTTTGATGTACAACTGCAAAACATTGGAAATACTTACAAAGGAAATGATTTGTATAAATTTGGCACCGATTCTTGAAAATCGAACTCTGGAAGCTCTGGACGATGAACATTTGGAAAAACTCTCCAACTTTTATGTGTCCTGGAACACTAAATTACATTCCCGAATTATAACACCCTATTCCAGTGCACCAGAGGATGAAATTGTTCAATCAATCAATGAAAGTTTTCCGATCGATATGAACCGAGTCGAGACTCTTTTCGTGGACAAATCAAGTTCGAAAAAAAAATCACGACTACGTAAAAATAGCACCAACGAACAAATCCCATCAAAAACTCCTACTAAAACGGAACACGGTAAATTTTACAAAGTAAACTCAGATTGTTTCGCGGACACCTGGAAAATGGTGCCATGCCGATCAAAAAGCTGTAAATTACCCAAAAAAAACTCCACATCTATCATTACCATCAATTTGGGTAGTTCCAGTGTAGATAAAGTTTTACTAGGTCAAGAAATTCGTCACACGTATCTTATGGAATGTCGACCAGGCTTAGCATCGTCACCGTCACCGCCACCGCCGCCCAGTTATTGTTGTCATTCTGAATCAGAATTCCCCGACGTTTTATCGTCAAATAGTCCAAAACAAAAATCTCATTTGCAAGCCAGTTCAACGCCAAAGAATGTGACCAACGGTAAAATGATTCGACTTTCTCAAAAACAACGAAAGAAATTATCCTTGGAAGAATCAGAAAAACCAACGGTAAATGAGGCGTCTACGTCGAAAAAAGCGTGGAACATTCCCGAAATGCCTTCATCACCGATCAATCCCATCTCGCCGAATAATTCCCAAGAAAAGGTGACTCTTTCCGATATCATCACCGAAGAGCATCGACGCAAAGAAAATGTACATCGATTACAAACAAAATCGCTTAATTTAACAATTGTAAGTATAAATCGTAAAAGTATTAATCGTTTTATTAACTTTTTTTCTTCTTTTTTAGATTGAAGACGAAGCCATTGAGGATCTGAAACGTTTTTACAACACCGAACAAATGTTCGATGAATATTTGATTGTAAAAAGAGCTTCAGACATTGAATTGCCGACACCGATTTGGGTTTGTAATTCACAAAGAAAATTTTAAAGTTTTACAAATTTATATTTTTATATCGAAGGGGATTTCGATGTTAGATTTTATATAAAAGAAATATTATAGATTGTGTTAAAAAGTTTTTTTCTTTTTATTTAATAAATATTGTGAAATACAAGTTTGCCTTTTTTGTTCTGGAACCCAAAAGTTTTCGATATAGAATATTCGTCATCGCGAAAAGTTCCAAGCTTTCTTCATTATCTCCGACATCGATATTTATTTTAAATCTTAATTTTAAGTTGAAGCAATGCCCCTCCTTTAACTAAAGCCCCAAGTCCCGATTATTGTTTTTTTGGACCTTCAATAGCTGATCTTCTTCTTCCCCAACAATTTGGGTGGCACATTAACAAATAATCACTTCTCAACGATGGCGAATAATCCAACACACTTTTCAATGATTAAAAAACAACAATATTATGAGCGTTCATTTTTCACGGATGGATTAACGTCCGAAAAGTACGGATGGGCCATTGATTCTTCGGCCGACATTCGCAACGTTGGATTGCAGACCAGAAGACGTTGCAAAAGGTCGCGGCCTTTGCTCGGAAGTTTGGGTACGACCTGAGACCAACTCATGCTTGGATGGTAGATGGGAAACGGTTTATAATCGGGCAACTGTGTGATTCCGGGCCACGTGTCTTCGGTCGGCGTGCCGAGAAGTTTAAAAATACGTTTCAGCTGATCGTCCACGTCCGAGCCGGGGAAAAGTGGTCGACCCGCGTTGGCCAGCTCGGCGAAAATACACCCGGCCGACCACATATCAATCGATGTCGTGTAGAGCTTGGCGCCGAAAAGAACATCCGGAGGCCGATACCACAGCGTGACCACTTCGGCCGAATAACACTTGACGGGAATGCCGAACGCACGTGCCAAACCAAAATCGGCGAGTTTCAACTCGCCGTTTTTGTTGATCAACAAATTTTGGGGTTTCAGGTCGCGATGGAGTACGTTGTTGCTGTGACAGAACGCCAGACCACGCAACAATTGATACATAAACGATTTGGCAATGTCCAGGTCGATTTCACCGTTTAAACTGTCGAAATACTTTTTCAAATCCTGGTCACAGTGTTCGAACACTAGAGTCAACTTTTTGTCACAGTGCAGCACGTCGTAGAGGCGGACAATGTTCTTGTGTTTCAGTTCTTTGAGAAGGCAAATTTCGCGGAGCGCCGACGATGGAACACCCTCGTCGTCGTCGTCGAGCCGCACGCGTTTCAACGCGACGATTTCGTGGGTTTCACGGTTTTTCGCCTTGAACACGGTGCCGTACGTGCCCTCGCCGATTTTCTCCAATTTCTCGTACTTTTGCATGATTCGCTTGAATTTTTTGCCACTAAGTATCAAAATTGTGTTGATATCGTCATTTTCATATATAAATATACTTTCGAAACTATCCACAACACAAACGAAACAAATCAATCGATAATCCTCTTCAGCGTTTTATGAAAACGTAAGTCGAAACTAGACGACATTTACCAAAATATTTTTTGGCAACAATCTACTTTCGCATCATTTTATTCAACAATCCCGGACATTTTAGCCAAATTATCATAAAAATTTTGAAATAAAATCCCAATGTTTGACACCGTGACAGTTGCACATTATTTTTAGGTTATATAACTGATTAAAATTTTATCATAAATAATCTTTGAAATATAAAATAAATCACATTTAATTCCTCCTTACCATCAATCATACTCTCCTGCGACCTTAATTTATCATTTTTTTTTTAAATTTCAACCAAAGTTTTGTCGTTTGACAACAGCGGTTTCATGACCAAATATCCTGGGAATATCATTTGTAGATTTTTTCAATTAATTTGGTTTTCCAAAGCTTCACAAAGCAGCCTCAGGGCTTATTATGCCTCCTGGGTCCCTACTTCTCCTAATTAAAACCAAGCAACTGGGCGAACCTTAGCACTTGTCGCACTAGGTGCTTTCCGATAATGTCGGTTCCAGAGCTTGTAATCTTTAGGTCTATATTCAGAGCACCACATTCCCATAGAACCGGAGAAGCGGTTTCATCCTTTACCTCACAAAACCGGAATTTTGGGATATCATATGGAGATTTTTTTAAATTGATTTGGTTTTCCAGTTTGAGCCACACACAGCAGCCTCAGGGCTTATTATGCCTCCTGGGTCCCTACTTCCCCTAATTAAAACCAAGCAACTGGGCGAACCTTAGCACTTGTCGCACTAGGTGCTTTCCGATAATGTCGGTTCCAAAGCTTGTAATCTCTAGGTCTTTATTCAGACCACCACATTCCCATATAACCGGAGAAGCGGTTTCATCTTTTACCTCACAAAACCGGCATTTTGGGTCATCCTCATGTAATTCCATTGAGTGCAGGTGCTTCCTTATTCCACAGGAACCGGTTATTAGACCTGTCTTCTTGTAAGACCAAGTTAGGAGTTGATATTTGTGGTTTTCCCATCATCCTTTTACTACGTTTTGGTCCAGTAATATTCTTCCATGTTATTCAAGACTTCAACTGTTGAAATGAAATAACATAGTACAAGCTTGAAGGCCAAAATAAAAGAATGGCAGCTTTAAGTATGCCGTTTAAGGAATTTTAACCGGTTTGAGGTATTTATTATTTGTTGTCAATTATAAATACATTAACACTTTTTTCCGATTCTATAAATGAGACCTTTGGCCCTGCCTTTATCTCATTATCGCCAGTTATTATCGCAGGTAAAATTCTTTTCAATTTCCCACCTCTTTGGAATTTATCCGGTTTTGCTCACAATATTGATAATTGTGGAACAAAGGTCGATAAACGAACGTAATTTTCTGCCTACCTGCATTCTTTCGTACAATTCAAGAACAGGTTTATCGATTTCGATAATATTTTCTGTTCTCAGGTATTTCTTAGTGTTTCGTCCAAAAAAATACGTATATATATTTAAATATTTAACCAATATTATTCTGATTTCAAATTCAATATTTATTTACAACCATAGGCTGCCAGAACGTCTGTCGGGTTCAGCTATTATAGAATACGAAAGATTTCCCTTGGTTTTCGAGTTTTTAAAGATTTTCGCGTAATAAAATATCCAAATAATTTTAACTTCCGCGGAAAAACGGATGAAGACTTTTCAATTCCCAAAAAAAACGGGTAAATTGCGGGGAAACATACTATGATAAAGAACCAAAACTTCTGGTTCCATTGTATTTAAATATTTAGAGAAAATAGACCAGGATGTCCTTAATTCAGGGGGTCGGAATAATAGGAAAGCTGGCACCGACAAATTTTTGCCAGGCTTAGTAAATTAAATGGAAATTTGGTTAAGGATCAATACAATAAATATTTGTTCATATCATTTCAGGATAATTGAAAAATTGAATAAAAAATCAATAAAAATATATTTAAAATTTAAAAAAAAAAAGATCATAGTACTAACCGTTTTGATATACTTTTCGCATTTTCTTTACTATTCGCAATTCTTGAGCCAAATTGCAGGGCTCGTTTTTTAAAAGTCGCCACCGATTGTAATCCAAGAGTATGCGCTAATAAACGTAAAAGTAACTTATCGCCAACGCCTTCGACTAGCTTATCGGCAGGATAACATCGCTCGGCTACATCTAATCGACGAACAAATGCAATAAATTCTTCGTCCAGATAGGGCGTTCTTAACTGCCGACCATGGTCGGCCGTGACGCGGTCGTCCCGACCCAAATTTCTATAAGGAAGTTGCACCCAATCGTTGTCCAACATTTGTTGCAACCCCTGCCAACGTTCACGTCGAAATACAGCTCGATGTCGCGTATATCCACCAAACAGTTCATCCGCACCCATTCCAACCAACAAAATTCGGCAATTCGATTCACAATCACCGATTTTTCCCCGGGCCGCAAACCAAAGTGCACATCCCAAACTTTCATCCAAAATACTTGTCAACGGATTGATTAAATATTTAATTGTCCTATCACATTCATGATTCAATTCTTCTCTAGTGACATCAATCGCAAAAAATTTCCACTTCCGATTTTTGTACAACGTTTGCAATATTTCAAAACTAGCAAGTCCTGTTACGCGATCCGGTGTATTATATCTATCAATTTTTTCATTTTCAAACGCTACATTAAACAAATGTATTTCAACATCAGGCGGTAAGCTTTGGTGTGCTAAGGCTGCTAAAATTGTACAGTCAAGTCCACCAGAAAATAAAATTCCAACATTTTGATTCCACGGAAATGGTTGTGTAAGAACTCTTTTACGAACCGAATTCGTTAATAATTTTTGTAGAGTGTTAACATTTTTCATCCAAGACTCTTCTAGCAAGAGACGTTGGAAAATTTCTATTTCGGTTTTGTTGGAGAAATCGATCGATTCTATGAGGCTTTGAGATTTAGTTTTAGAGAATAGTGAATGATTTTCTTGGTGAATTTCATTTGTGATTTCAAGATTGATTTTTAGCTTTGTTTGAAAGTCTTTGATCAGTTCTTTGGTAGATTCATTGACGGAAGTCGAAGTCCAGGTATGCAGTTGTATTAAATTGAACGACTTTTTGGAAAGGTCAATTGAAAAAATTCCTAAAATAAAAACTATAGGTTATACATCAACAAATATAAGGCTAGAAGAATACTTGGATCGCTGATTTTCACAAAAGATTATGATCTATAAGTTCAGTTAAAATATTCAAATTTAATTCAAATCAGTGGAACTATTTTCAAAAGAAAATTTGCAGATCCAAATACACTATCGATCAGTACTTATCGTTTTAAGGTCTTTAAGAAAAAAAAAATACCAATTGCTGGAAGTTCTATGCAAGGAAATTGTGCTTGATTTTCTAGAACACTCGATAAAACCAAATGTCCATTTTGGAGTCCAATTAGGAAACTTCTACGTCCAAAACGATCACGTCCAAAATATAATATTTTGTCTTTCAAATAAACAAAAGAAAACGGACCATGGACTTGATTCATTGTTGCAAAAACATCCTCTGATTCATCCAACGCATGCAACAATGGAATAACATCCCCATTCTTTTCCCGATCCTCATCCGTTACAATACTGCCACCTAAATTAATTACCCATAGATTTCATTTGGACAATTTTTTTTTATCAAACATAAATACCGAAAATATCTCCGTTAAACAACAAACAAGAGTCTCCAAGTTTTGCCGGCTGTGGAATAGCATGGGGTCCTTGTAACCAAAGAACAAATCCGGCAAAAAATAACTCATAATTATCAACGCTGAATGTATTGTGATCGTTAAAGTCAGGTCCTCGATTTGCAAGAATTTTCTTATTGTCTTCATACTAAAATTTAGAAAAAAAAAATTAACTTTTAATAAGGGTTAACCGGGTTAACGTTGAAAATGTGTACCAATTTTTGTGAACAATAACAATCATTGCACCTTTGGTGCTCACAATTGTTGATTATTGAACAGAAAATTCCGCACATTTTTTAATTGTTAAATCAAAAGTTTGATGGAAAATTTGATTAAAATATTTTGAATTTGACATATCTTAAACGTTTTACAGCGCATGAAAATACATAGAAAATGAAATGTGACCAAAGCGCCATCCGTACACAATCGCTGCAACTAAATCAATTTTATTAATTAGGTGCGTATCTTTACTAAATAATCTAAATCTTTGCTTTAAAAATGGATTTCGTCCAAAAAAAACTCCAAAATTTAAATTTTATACATATTTTCAGCGATTATTTCATCAAATTCATTATTAAACTTCACTTTCCCTTTTATTAATTTACTGTATTTCTTTGAAACACTTAGCGGCTCTTAAAAAAAATGATTTAGGATTTTTTCGTTTTGGAAATGGTTGAAATTGATGAAAGGGTAAAGTGATGATAATTTTAAAATAATAAAAAATAAAATATATTTATATATTT
Organism: Sisyra terminalis; assembly: GCA_958496175.1. Lineage (NCBI taxonomy): Eukaryota > Metazoa > Arthropoda > Insecta > Neuroptera > Sisyridae > Sisyra > Sisyra terminalis. Next base: position 60,817,777 of record OY292276.1, read on the forward strand.
ACAATAAATAATAACAGTTGACTCATTCTTCTCTTACGCTTCAGTCACATCTAATTACATTGAGGTCGATCTTTACTATCCAACTTATTGTTGGCGACAAAATTTTCACAACTTGGAACTCCAAAATTGATAAACGTTTCATCAAAACCCAACGTTCCGTCCAATCGAATCGTTTGCACACTGACTCGATATTTGCACGCAAATTTCAAATCATACAAATCAAATCGATTCGCCTAAAAAAAAAAATTTTTTTTTTTTTCAAAAATATTAATTAATTTGTAAATTTTACTTCAGTGGTTGCAGCCCGAAGTAGATGCATTGCACTAGATTGCCTGTCGGGAGTGGAGCACGAATTAATCCACCAAGTAACCGTGAATTTTTTCCCAAGTCCATTTTTCCTCTGATTCGTCAATGGTTTCCACGAAATTTTCGCAAACAATCGCTTTTTGTGCCAAAAAATCCGATGCAACATTAAATCTTCAATTCGATCATTGCTCGACTTCAAACTCGGACTTGTAATCTCCACACCTGAAGAAAATCAATTCAATTAACTTTTCCACACAATTTTTCAGCCATATTATGTTTCCATACTATAATTAGTCGTATTCAATATAATCCCGGCCTTCTCCCCTTTCAGACGCGTCCGCCCGTGTTGCGTTAAGGCTTGAACTTGAAGAAAATATTGAAATCCCGGCTGTAAGTCCTGAAGGATAAATGTCTGTTGCTCCTATAAAATAGATAATAAATAACATCATTTTCCAAAAAAAAAAAATTATCAAGTTTCATGTTACATTTGACAAATAATACATCCATTAAGAACAATAATAGTGAACAAAGGATTCTTTCAGCAAGAAAAAAAAATGAGGGGGCGAATCCTTTATCTTTATCCATTCGACAAAAAAACACAGGTGAAACTTTTACGGATATTAATAGATTTCATTCATCAAAAACCATATATAAACATCTCAAAATCAAGGACTCTCCTCATTAAGCTCATCTATCCTGAACCAAAAGCTACGTGAAAATGCGGTTGTTTTTACGAATGAACGTAAGTTCAAATCCATTTATAGTCGGCAAATTTTTTATCCAAAAATTTATTTTCGCAGTGTATTTTGGGGTTGTTTTTTTGTCATTGGTTGGACTTAAGTCAACAACAACCCCAATCGTTAAGTTCGAGGAAAAATTGGCGCGATCAAATCGATCTATTTGCCAACCCCAACAATAAGGATATCAATGAAATTACATTCAACGACGAGGACAATTCGATCCTGGAAAAGGAAAGTCAATTGCGATTGCTTTTGTCGGGACAACTTGGCAAAGAATTGAACGAATTGGAAATGAAAAGAGGCCAGATTCAACGTCGAGGAGATTCTTTGGTAAGTTAATTATTATTAATTACACACCCCTTCCTGCGATCTTTTCACCCTCATGGATATTACATTACAAGATTGAAAGGGGTGGGAAAAAAAATCGAAATCAATCGTTCATATAACTATTACAATACTACTTTAGACGAACTTGCCCTGAAGAATTACTTTAACTTATAGAATTCGCATTGATTATACAGGGTGTTCCGCGGTAAATGTTTCAGATTTCGGTTTCTTCCGACAGCGGCAAATTGTACAAAACCTCCCCGATTCGATCGTTGGCGTGCGGCTGTGAACCGACCTACGAGTTGAGGGACCTGGGGCAAATTTACTATCCCCGATACGTGCCATCGGCCGTCTGCTCGATGGAGACGTGCTGGAGCTCGCCGTACCGTTGTCGGCCCAAATTCTACAAGATGCACTTCTTGAAGCGGCGCGACGTCGCGAGCCTGACCACCCGCACCAACATGGACGAAATCGATAACTTGCATAGTCCATTGCCGCCGGAAACGTTGCGCAAAGACTGGACATTCGAGCCCCTTTTGGTCGCCGTCGGTTGTGAATGTTCGCCATAAATTCGACAAGATTTCTGATCTATAACTAACTTGTATTGGCAACAAAATTGAATAAAAAGTTTTTGACTAAATGAAACTTTGACATTTCTTTCTACTTTACCATATTTGAATTAATGTTTCGGATAAGTATCAATAAAGGAGAACCAAAAGGTGTTAGAAATCATTCGAATTAAAAATTTGGATACCAGAGGAATTACATTTACATATTTTATCAAAGACATAAGTGTCACGGGATTAATGATTGGTACTTGAAAGAATTAAAAAAATTATCGTGAAAATTCCTACATAAAAGTTTAATCAATCAGGCTTCTTCAGGCAGTAGTGGATTCAGGATTTTAGTTTGGGAAGGGTTTGATCCGGCTCAGGGTAGATATTATCAAAAAAATATTCATACAATTTAAAAACTTAATCACCGGAGGACTTGGAGGCTTAACCCTGCTAGATCCACTACTGCCTCCAAGAAATGCCAGCTAATCCTTCAACAAAGGAAAATTAAAAAGAAAAAACAACATATCGCCACCAAATAAGTAACTTTTCTGCTTCGAGACCAAAAACTTTACCAGGGGAATTACATTCCTGTATGTATTATAAATTCCAGAGTTAAACTCCGCTTCTATACTTCTTTTTCGCTGCCGTTTAAGACTATTTTTCTTCAAAAAATTCTTGATTCTTGATCTCCGTACCTTTGGAACGATTTGATGATTGACCAAAACCGAGTCCAATATAGATCCAGATCCTTGCAATCGTCGACTCCAGAATACTTTAAACTTTTCAATCGGCAAATCGGACGTTTGAGGTGCGCTCCACCTCAATTCGGTCCACAATGTTCCATTCGGATTGGTCCACAACGGGCCAACGGTCAAATTTTCCGGAATTCCTGGAGGACGTGGTCCTGTAGATAACTTGGATTTAAATTAAAAGAAAAAAAAAGACAAGTGGATTTTTTCGAACCGTGTTGAGTCGTAAAGTGCTTTGATGGAACCGAATAGCCGCGGGTGCCGTTGACGTTGACGGCCGCCACCCGGAACTGGTACCAGCGACCTGGTTTGATCAAATTGTTGCGCAAATGCAACGCCGTTTTGGCAATGGGCCGATGATGCCGCTGTGCGTTGGAGGAAGAACGTGATGACGTCACAGGAGTCCATGGACCTAGCCGGTTCTCCGAGAAGTGTTGTCCAGCGTGATGCCGCTCTTCGACCACATACAGCACAGGAGCGTTTTCAACGTGCTGCACCTCCATACCTCTCCATCGTATAATTATACCACGTGACCGTCTTCTTTCCATTATCGCGATATTCGTTGGAACTGACGGGAGATCTAGAAATATTAATAAAATTGAATTAAGAATACTTCAATTTGTTAATTAACATAAAAAAATCTTCCTTCCTCAATGATTTAAAAGTCACATTTAACCACATGGCTTTTAAACTGAAGTCAGCTAGTAGCTTAACAAATTTCATTGCTAACTTCACAGTATATAAGTTCAATCGTAAGAAAGAGATGGAAGCATTGAAGAATACGTGTGTTGGACAAAGAGAAATTGATACATAGAAATTTTTTAGGTTACTTCCAGGTATAAGTTTTACCATTGAAAAACTGGCTCAAATTCCTGGGCATTTGACAGGTGATACCGCATGAGTGGCGACAACACTTCATCACATTGGCACACTGCGAATCGGCACGACATACGTCCAAGCAGGGGGTCTCGAAAACGGACATGGTCCCGTGGGCTGGACATTCGCCCAGCTTTGAACTCGGCGCCGCTAAACAGGCCTTAATGCACTGAAAAGAAACGCAAAAAAAAATAATACATAAATAAATCAAACACTCTCTAATTCAATAAATGACGCACGAAAAAATAATTATTCGCTGAGATATTAATTAGCGAGACAAACAAATATTGAAATAGCGTTGTCGAAGATTTGCTCCAATGACGTCAATTTCGTCGAAACCGACACGAAAAAAAAAATAATTAAATTTTCTTCAATAGCCTCACGGTGGGCATTTCGATAGGTCGTACAGTGGCAGCTCAGAATTGAAGAAAATAACTTTACGATTTCAAATTGGAAATCTTTGCTGAATTCTTTTCTCACAAGCGGAAAGGATTTCAAGTACAAAAAAAATGTCTTAAATAATCGATGGATGAGATGTTGGTTGAATTTTTCATCGGCAATTGTTAAAAGGCCGCGGAAGAATGGCCACAAACGGCAATTTGTATGCGATGCGACGTTCGTTGGACACAAATAAAATGCAATCGAAATGCGATTTTTTTTTGTGCGACGTTTTTAAAAATGCATTACATAATGCATTTACAATAATCGCGACGTGAGGCAAATTCTTATTGGCACATTCAAGCGAATTACATATACACATTGTACTTGAAACCTTTGTTGAAATTAATATTCTAATAACAAGCTGATGGAAGCATTTAAACAACTATTATAAGCGAGGAAAACATTAACAAATATAAATAATTAGACGATCAATAAACATCTAATATTCACAGGGAAACAATTCTCAAATTAAAGCCAATAAACAATCCAGGGGAATTACTTTTGCAAAAGATTTTCCCATTTAATTTCTTGCTACAACAAAAAAGTAAAATGAGAATACTACTTACAACTATTATTTGTTTAATTTCTTTTAAAATATTTGTTAAATTTAAGGGTTGTCTACTTATTTCGGAACACTTTTCAATAGATTTTATAACATTTGACATCGATAGTTTTGGGGTGAAATAATTAATGTTCACAAAGAAACCATACTTAAATTAATATCTCTAAAAATTGTACGACTTTTTGTCAAGTTAATTTGATATTTTTTTTCGACTCAGTTATTTTTATAGTAATAAAACCAAATTGGGTCTGGATAATAGATTTGCGTTCTATGAAAGTTTCATTTTGTTTGATTTTTTTTTATTTGAAAATTATAGATAAATGAAATTGATAAATTTGCCTACTTAATATAATAAACTATCAAATTTAAGCATAAGTATTAACTTTTTATCGGCAAATGTTTAAATATTTCATGAATTTAATAATTTTATTGACAGGGGAATTACATTTAAAAAAATTACTAAACAAGACTCATTTAAATCGCAGTTTTTATAAAACTATTATCCCCAAAGTTAATTGCAAGTATTTTTACTTATTATTAATAAATTAAATTAAATAAATCATTAGCATTTAATCTTTTTAACTACCTACCCTAAAAAGCTTTCAAACCCGGAGAATTTTGGCATTTCGATTAATAATTTCATCTTTAAAATAAAAAAAAATGGATGCAAGATACATTTAAAAGCATTTCTAAGTTTCATACTTTGAAATTATGTAGAAAAAAATAATTTTTATTAACATTTTCATCTTGGGGGGCTTATTTTTGTGGCAGGGGAATTACATTTGACATTTAAAGTTTCAGGACCAAAATAATTAATATAGGCAAAGTTATCCCGAAAAGCAAGTCCTTGAGACTTTTTCAAATATTTACTTAATTAATTAAATGATTTCTAAAGAAATTTCAGCAGAATTTCATGTAATAATAATCCAGATACATTTAACACTTCCATCTGACAGAGGAATTACATTTCTCTTAAGATTGCCGCATTGAATTTCTTTTTTTAACACACCAACTGCTGAAAATGGGATTGCTAATGGATTGTTTTCAAGTTGCGGGAGTCTATTGGGAAATTTAGGTACACGTGATGGTTAATTTGCCACATTTTTGTGGCAGGGGAATTACATTTGACATTTAAAGTTTCAGGACCAAAATAATTAATATAGGCAAAGTTATCCCGAAAAACCAGTCCTTGAGACTTCTTCAAATATTTACTTAACTAATTAAATGATTTCTAAAGAAATTGCAGCAGAATTTCATGTAATAATCACTTGGTTACGTTTTACACTTCCATATGACAGAGGAATTACATTTCTCTTAAGATTACCGCATTGAATTTCTTTTTTTAAAACACCAATTGATGAAAATGGGATTGCTGAGTGATTTTTTTCAAGTTGCGGTAATCTATTGGGAAATTTAGGTACACGAGATGGTTAATTTACGTGCCAGGGGAATTACATTTAGAAAAATCACAACATTATACTGAAATCATAGTTTCTAGAAAATCCTTTTTTCCAAAGATTATTGCAAGTTTTTTTTTCTTATTACTATTACAATTTTGCTCATTTACGTTTAATCTTTTTAACTACCTATCCAAAGAAGCTTTTAAATCAGGGAAATTGTGACATTTCCGTTTATAATTTCATTTTTCAAATAAAAATTCAATAAAAATAAATAAAAGAAACCTTAGTTGCATACCTAAGTTGTATACTTTACTATTATATAATTTTTTTTTTAATAATTATGCATTTTTATCTTGAGAGTAATTTTTTTTTGACAGGGAAATTACATTTGACATTTAAAGTTTTCGGGACGAAATAATTAATATAGGCATAATAATTATTCCAAAATGCCAGTTCTTGAGACTCCTTCAAATATTTGCTTAGTTATTTAAATGATTTCCGCTGAAATTTCATTAGAATTTCATCTAAACAGCAATATTTAGCATCGGGTTACGTTCTATACTTGCATATGCCAGAGGAATTACATATCTCTTGAGATTGCCGCTTTGAATTCCTTGTTTTGAAACTTCAAATGATAAAAATGAGATTGCAAAGTGCTTTTTCTAAAGATGAGATAATCTATCGGGAAATTTAGGTACGTAATGATTAATTTACGTGCCAGGGGAATTACATTTGACACCCAATCTATTGTTCAGGAAAAATGAAAAATAGTAAGTCAAACTTTTTTGACTTGTCCAAAAGGGGTTTTGAAAACATTCCAGGCATTGCAGCCGATCGATGAGAACTGTTTTTTTTTCGTGGGAACCAATCGAAATTGTTTTCTAAATCACTTTTTAAACTTCCAACGCAGAAAATTAAGGCTCGGAGGTCGGAAATTGAACACTGAAAGAGATGCCCAAAGTGGCAGTGAAACACACACGATAAATAGACATACCTACATGAGATCAAAACGAACAAAAAAAAACAGCCGAGGCGACGGCAAATGCTCGAAAATTTATCAAGAAATATTGAAAAATTATGTAAATTGTTGGATACAAAAATCGTTAGCGATAAAGCCCTCGTTCGCTTCGTTATCGCAGCCTCTCCGTTCATCTTGTCGACTTCTTGCCGCCCGTCCTTTGTTACGCTTAGACGTTTATTTTTTTTTTTTTTCATTTGCGTTTTAAATGTTTTAAAGATATATGAATAATAATGATATTTAATAATATCTAAAATGATCGTACAATTACGAGAGATAATGATTTCTCATCAACCGACTTTTATGGGAACGATCTCCACCCGTCCGTAAATGACGACCGTTGCGGGATCTTCTGGTCATCACACAACCAACAGTGGCAAAGGAACTTAGTTCTTAAAAAAAAAAAAAACGTTAGTTTAATTGGACGAAATAATGAAAAAAATATATTAAATTAAATATTTCAATAAACATATTGACCGAATCCAAATTTATCACCGAAATATCATTTAACAATAACGAGTTGATATGGTGCAACATCAACTTAAAACTAACCAGGGGAATTACATTCTTCGTCCATAAAATAAGAAAATTTTAATATTTCTTGCTCTTCATTATTTGCATTTCCAAATTAAAACCATTTAAACAAAGGTATTTATCGACGGGTCCTCAATGAAACTCAATGACTTCTAAAAAAGGAAAAAAAGTTATTTTAGAAAATAAAAGATTATTAGGGTGGAAAATCAAAATAATTTATCTCCATTTATTTGAGCTTTTTGCCGCTAAATTATTTGAAGTTCAAAATTAAAATCGCACATAAACTCCTTGTAAACTAATTGCTACATTTGATTTAATCAATATCGAAGGAATTACTATATTTCGACCGATTTAAAAGCTAAACTTGACAAAATAATTCCCCTGGCTTTAAAATTTTAAAAAAAGTACAATATGTGTTTTACTAAGTAACCAAAGTTGCATTTTATATTTATTATTCAAAAGAATTTGATTCGATAGATAAAAATTGGATGTAATTTTAATTGAAAAACATTTTAACTAATGTTGATTTAGCTTAATGTAATTCCTCTGGCAACTATAAAAGTATATGTTGAAAAATTTAAAACACAAAAAATTGAAGATTTATTTGCAAAAAACCCTTTAATGTAATTCCCCTGGTAAACGTCAGGCAACTTCCACAGGGGAAATTTTTAAGGCTTTCATTAACAGATCTACAAATAGTAAAAAGAAATAGATTGGTAAAAAGTTTTTTCACCCACAAATGTGATTCATTTCATTTTTTTTAACCAAAGTTGCATTTTATATTTATTATTCAAAAGAATTTGATTCGATAGATAAAAATTGGTTGTAATTTTAATTGAAAAACATTTTAACTAATGTTGGCTTAATGTAATTCCTCTGGCAACTATCAAAGTATATGTTCAAAGATTTAAAATACAAAAAATTGAAGATTTATTTGCAAAAGACCCTCTAATGTAATTCCCCTGGTAAATATCAGATAACTTCCACAGAGGAAATTTTTAAGGCTATCATTAATAGATCTACAAATAGTAAAAAAAAATAGATTGGTAACAAGTTTTCTCACCAACAAATGTGATTCATTTCATTTTTTTTAACCAAAGTTGCATTTTAAATTTATTATTCAAAAGAATTTGATTCGAGAGATAAAAATTGGTTGTAATTTTAATTGAAAAACATTTTAACAAATGTTGGCTTAATGTAATTCCTCTGGCAACTATCAGAGTATATGTTCAAAGATTTAAGACACAAAAAATTGAAGATTTATTCGCAAAAGACCCTCTAATGTAATTCCCCTGGTAAACATCAGGCAACTTCCACAGAGGAAATTTGTACGGATATCATTAATAAATTTACAAATAGTAAAAAAAAATAGATTGGTAAAAAGTTTTCTCACCCACAAATGTGATTCATTTCAATTTTTTTGTAATTTTAATTGAAAAACATTTTAACTAATGTTGATTTGCCTTAATGTAATTCCTCTGGCAACTATCAAAGTATATGTTGAAAGATTTAAAACACAAAAAAATGAAGATTTGTTTGCAATTTATTTCTCTGTTCAATAGCTCAATAAAAGTGTCTCATCCTCTAATGTAATTCCCCTGGTAAACTTCAGGCAACTTCCACAGGGGAAATTTTTAAGGCTATCATTAATAAATTTACAAATAGTAAAAAAATAGATTGGTAACAAGTTTTCTCACCCACAAATGTATAAAAAAATAGACAATTCAATTTTTTTAACCAAAGTTGAATTTTATATTATTCAAAAGAATTTAATTCGATAGATAAAAATTGATTGTAATGTTAATTGAAAAACATTTTAACTAATATTGGCTTAATGTAATTCCTCTGGCAACTATCAAAGTATATGTTCAAAGATTTAAAACACAAAAAATTGAAGATTTATTTGCAAAAGACCCTCTAATGTAATTCCCCTGGAAAACGTCAGGCAACTGCCACAGAGGAAATTTGTAAGGCTATCATTAATAGATCTACAAATAGTAAAAAAAATAGATTGGTAAAAAGTTTTCTCACCCACAAATATGATTCATTTCAATTTTTTTTCTTTCCTTCTAGTTTTGCAATAATAATTAGCTGCTTAATTTAATTAAAATATAACGAAACCTTTTCGTTTTGGTCGATCCAAATCTCAGAGTAATCAATCGTTGATGCAAAAAAACCAGTCGGCGAAATTGGCGAAAATTTTTTGCGTGAAATCCGCCAAAAAAAAAAAACAAATGGGAGCAATGCTTTGGGGATAGTAGTGGCGATACGATAACACTTAAGCGCAGGTATAGAGCCACTTACAGGTGGTTGCAACGTAAACTTAAACGATAATTACAAGGTTAACCGGTAATTAGCCGAGTTAATTGAGTACGAAACGCGCTCGCTTAATTATCCGTTACTTAATAATTATGTCTTCCTTATTTCATTATTCAATCTTCCATGATTCTTTTTTTTTCTTTTTTCGTTTTTGCAGCCAAAGATTTGTTGGTTTCTTTAATTTTGCGGAAACTATATCTTGGCCCAACGTATCTGGACTCTCATGCGATATCATCTTAATTATTCTTATTTACATTTGACTGAAAACAAGTTATAAATTAATTAGGATCTCAAATTGGTGAATTAATTTTCCCACATAAATTATCTCTGCCAAATAGAGGCCAGAGGGGGGAAAGATTTTTTGTGTTTTTGTGTTTTTTGGGAAATTTTTTTGGGACTTACTTGATTGTTGGGTCGCGTAGTCCAACACTTCGCCGTACACTGCGCGATCAATATCGAATCGAATTTGTCGATTTGCAGGTGGCGTTTGGAGTTTTTTGTTGCCGCACAAAAATCACAACAATTGAACAAGAAAATTAACGAGTGATAGAGGCAAATGAGGCACAGAGCGTTGTTGAACGAGAACTCCATTGTTTTTGGGGGTTGGTTGGTTGGTTGGTTGGTTACGAGGTTTGTTGTGGTCGCGAGGTCTTCATTGGATTTGCTGGTCGATTTGTGGCCTAATTGGATCGATGCGGTTGTGAATGGTTGCACACACACATACACACACACACACACACACACACACACACCAACAAGTGACAGTGAGCGAAGAAAGGAAAGAGGAGGAGGAGGTTTGGATCGATCGATCTGGCCGGAACACAGATCCACAGTTGACTATCGGCTCATGGAAAACGTCTCCTTCAGCGGCCGCGACCACCAGGTCCGCATGCAGCTTCTTCTTCTTCCTCTTCTTCATCATCATCAACATCAACATCGTCATCTCACCGATTTTTTGTGCTTCGCGCTTCTTTTTTCCTCGACAAAACCAGCGACACCTAAAATGTAAATCCATTGTAGTCTGATAAAAAACTAGAAGCTAATTTATACCTGGTTACGTGGAAGTCCGATAATAAGATCATCTTTTATTAGGATTTTCTGCTGTGCTTATCAATTTTTCAAAAAAATGTCATTCCCCTGGAATCAAAAGAAAAAAATCGAGAATTAGACTTTATTATGAAAGAAATATGTATATGAGTCACAATTACTTCTATCAAGATTCTTAAATGAAGAATTCCCCATTCGAGATGACCTTTTATTAGGATTTTCTGCTGTGCTTATCAATTTTCCAAAAAAAATGTCATTCCCCTGGAACCAACAGAAAAAAATCGAGAATTAGACTTTATTATGAAGGAAATATATATATGAGTCACAATTACTTCTATCAAGCTTTTTAAATGAAGAATTCCCACTCGAGATGACTTTTTATTAGGATTTTCTGCTTTGCTTATCAATTTTCCAAAAAAAATGTCATTCCCCTGGAATCAAAAGAAAAAAATCGAGAATTAAACTTTATTATGAAGGAAATATGTATATGAGTGACCATTTCTTCTATCAAGCTTTTTAAATGAAGAATTCACCACTCGAGATGACCTTTTATTAGGATTTTCTGCTTTGCTTATCCATTTTCCAAAAAAATATCATTCCCCTGGAATCAAAAGAAAAAAATCGAGAATTAAACTTGACTATGAAAGAAATATGTACATGAGTCACAATTACTTCTATCAAGCTTTTTAAATGAAAAATTCCCCATTCGAGATGACCTTTAATTAGGATTTTCTGCTCTGCTTATCAATTTTCCAAAAAAATTTCATTCCCCTGGAGTCAAAAGAAAAAATTCGAAAATTAGACTTTATTATGAAGGAAATATGTATATGAGTTACAATTACTTCTAACAAGCTATTTAAATGAAGAATTCCCAATTCATAAAATTCAAATGATTGATTATTGATAATAATTCGAGTTCTTTGGAAATACAAAAATCAATTGTAGGTTATTTAAAAAAACGCAAAAAATTACAGTTTTCTACTTAAATTGTACCTTCAGCGTATTAATTAATTAATAATAAGGATAAATCAATGCAAAATCGTTGTTCAAAATCCCATTTTCGATTAAAATTCGATCCAGAAAAATAAATTTTTAATTTATTTTCTGAACTACATATAAAAATTGACATTTTTGTTACGAGTGAATATTGCTACAAAACCAGACTGGTATAAAGTAACTAACTTCAAAGGGATATAACCTAGTATTTTTTTTTTGGGACTTGATTAAGCAATCAATTGTATGTAAATTAAAAAAAACCGGAAAAAAATTACAATTTTTTAACTCAGTACCTGGTTACGTAGAAGTCAGTAGAAGTTGGATAAGGAGATGACCTTTTATTTGGATTTTCTACTCAATTTTCCAAAGAAATTTCATTCCCCTGGAATCAAAAGAAAAAAATTCGAGAATTAGACTTTATTATGAAGGAAATATGTATATGAGTCATTGTTACTTCTAACTTCAAGCTTTTTAAATGAAGAATTCCCAATTTATAAAATTCAAATGATTGATTATTGATAATTATCCGAGTTCTTTGGAAATACGAAAATCAATTGTAGGTTATTTAAAAAAAAAACACAAAAAATTAAAGTTTTCTAAGTAGTACCTTAGGCTTATTATTTAATTAATAATAAGGATAAGTCAATGCAAAATCGTTGTTTTCGATTAAAATTCGAACCAGAAACATAAATTTTTAATTTTTATTCAGAACTTCATATAAAAAGTAACATTTCGGTTCCAAGTGAATACTGCTACAAAACCCGACTCTGGTTGGGTAACTAACTTCACAGGGATATAACCTTGTTTTTTTTTTGGGGTTTGATTAAATAATTAAAAACTTAGCTTTTTAAATGAAATAAATGCAAAAAATGTATTAGAATAAAACAAAGGGACATTTTTTTCGTACTATTTTCATAAAAATATGACTTTAAAGACGTAAAATACCAATTTTAACATCTGTCATAGGGATATTTATCAAAAAATTTTCATGTTGGTCCTACTTGACTGAAAAATTTGAATTTTTCCGGTCCAAAAAATTCAAATTACAAATGTAAAAAGACATTAACCTTTTTTTCCGGCGAAAACATTTTGACAATGGCTGCAAATTGCATGGACGTGCATTACACACGTCCTGACCTGACCTTGTACACCAATACATCGACACTGACACATATGTGCCCCCCATGCATCTCCAGTGCACCCCCTCCGGGTCCCCCACCGGACACATTTCCAAACTATTTTGCCAATATGAAATAAATGCCTCCGTTTAAAATCTCATAATCTCGCCTAACTAATAAATATTTAATGCACGTGCAATCAAAAACCAAACGAAAAAAAAAAAACTTGCCAATTGAATTGCATCATTAATTCCATACAACATCCAATCCATGCACTTGCATTTGATCTTCGAGAAAAAAAAAACGCATGCCTCATATGTTCAGAGAGTCCGAAATTGACCGTGGTGACGTCACCACGGATAAGGATATTTGATCGACGGGCACGGCGGGGACAACGGGAGTCGCCGGCCAAAACGGTAAGGCTATCGATTACAAATGAGCCCCTCTCGTATTTTTTATCAATTTTTACAACAAAAAAAATGTTTACCACTGTTTCCCCCCGCGGTATTCTTTGTTCCTCTTGGCAACAAGTGGAAGACAACTGCGTTTTTGGTGGCCTCGAGGACAATTTTTTGGTCAAAAAAATTGCGAATCTATTTAAAGGTATCAATTGTCCACATAAGAATTGTTTTTGTTTTTCATTTGTTTCAACATTTATATGCACATGTCTATGCATAGAAGGTAGAAAGGTATTTAATAAAAAGCAAAAAAAAAAAAAAGATAAACTTGCTGCAATAAATTATTGAACCAAATATGTTGGTTGAAATATTCTTCTTCGTCTTCCACTCCTTTGCTTTTACCATCATTCCGATGTCTTTAGCTTACCGTGTGTGGCTTTTCTCGTGAATATCCATTCAAATTATTATTGGTGTCATAAATTTTTACGATCGTTATAATAATAATAATATTACAAATGGGCGTAACGAATAAAATCCACACACATAGGTACACTATATACACCTGCAATGATCGTCAAAACGATTGAGATAGCCATGAGAAACATACCTACTTGATTCAAATGCTTGCCAAATTGTTTGTGGCAAGTGGAAAACAACATGGTGAGGGAAAAGTTTTCGATTTTTCGCATTAAAACATAGATTTCCAACTTTTGGGAAACTCTGCTTTCAAGGCAAAGAACTCCTCTTTGATTTCTATAGGAGATGAGGAAATTTGTAGACTTAGCTTCTGCTAGAATTACACAAGTTAGTAAGGCCAAAAGAAAAAAAAAACAGGTACATGATTCTCACCCCTATTGAATAATTAATCCCTTATGATTTTATATTTCCATGAGGATCAAAGTTAAAGTCGTAGATGGAAAATGGGGGAAGTTAAAACGAATCCTGCCAGCACCCCTTAAAAAAATTTTTAGTATCTACAGGGTGGAATATTTGCCTTATTGGGAACCACTTAAACTTCAATTTCTTTACCACAGTTATTCCCCATGAGAAACATACCTACTTGATTCAAATGCTTGCCGAATTGTTTGTGGCAAGTGGAAAACAACATGGTGAGGGAAAAGTTTTCGATTTTTCGCATTACAACGTAGATTTCCAACTTTTGGGAAACTCTGCTTTCAAGGCAAAGAACTCCTCTTTGATTTCTATAGGAGATGAGGAAATTTGTAGACTTAAGCTTCTGCTAGGATTACACTTGTTAGTAGGGCCAAAAGAAAAAAAAAACAGGTACATGATTCTCACCCCTATTGAATAATTGATCCCTTATGATTATATATTTCCATGAGGACCAAAGTTAAAGAAGTAGATGGAAAATGGGGGAAGTTAAAACGAATCCTGATATCACCCCTTAAAAAAAAAATTAGAATCTACAGGGTGGAATATTTGTCTTATTGGGAACCACTAAAACTTAAATTTCTTTCCCACAGTTATTCCTTTATCCTTCCCCATGCATTTTTTTTTCTTCTTTTACATCCTAAAATTCTTTCCATTCCTCTTAGAAACCATATGATAAAATCTTCCCTGATAAAATTCCTTCAAATGATAAGAAGAGTAATAAATAAAAACTTTCAATATCAGAGGCAAAAAATGTATAAGTGGTACCTACCATTAAAATGAGGTTAACAAATTCTTAATGACGTAGGTAATCGGAGGCGATTTTCGCAAATATATTAATTAATTGGTCGATGGCACCCTGAGGGTGCCGTTGTACGTGCTTACTTAATCAACGATAATTAATACGCGTGGCTTATATAATAGATATATATTTATATTACATATATATCTAGATATAGATATGATAATCAGGAAGGTATATCTACGTTAAAGCCCGTTACACATAAATTTAAATAATAAATATATTATTTCATACGACCTACTAAGAAAATAGGATCATTAAACGTTCATCAGCCTCACAATAATATTTGCACACATTAATATTACCTACTGCACTATGAAAATCAAGTAGGCACCTTACTGGTTTTTGTTTCCTAACAATTGCACCACACCTAAATCAAATCGATCAATTTTGTTTTAATCGCAAAAACAAGAAACTATCGGTTTTCTTTTTGCCTTGTAACCAATGGCCTTTGCCGACATTTTAATTGTTTTTTTTTTTTTTTGTTCTGGAATATTATGTAAAGTCGTAAAATTGATAACGATTAATTGGGTCAAACATTAAAATTGTAATCTCCAACCATTTTCTATTATCAAAATAAAAATTGTCTTGCAATTGTTTTAGATAAAGCAAAGCAAAAAAAAAAGACGAACGATTTTGGGTAAAGTAAAAGGGATTTGATTTTTTTTTTTTTGGGTAATTTATTGAAATTTTTTGAATATATTCTTTCGATAATTAGTAGAAGGTACGTGACAAATCGATGGTAGGCACGATCGAGAATTATTAACGTATATAAAAAGACTTTTACTAAAAAAAGATCAAGTTATCCGGGAAAACAACGAAAAAAACAAGTGAAAGTTTGGTAATCTATAGAATATGATTCCAATATTCTTTTCAGTGGTTCCCAAAAGGGGTGAAAAATCGCTTAGGAGTAAGCGCTGAAATTTACTGAGGGGTAAGAGGGTGGCATTGCTTAAACGAAAGAATTAAGGGATGGATTTTTTTTTTCTTTATCGATGGGAAATCATTTATAGAAGTTTGTTACGAAAACGTTTTGTTTGTGAAAAAAAATAGTTTAGGGGAAATTAATTAAATATTTAGTCACTGATGTATATTAAACTGATTCAAAAAAAAATTATAATTTTTTTTTCATAATTATATTGAAAATATTGTTGGGACTGACAAAAAAAAATCCTGTGAAAGTTTAAGCTCTTAATATTAATATTAAGATGTGCCGCATCGTAAATTAAACCTCACGTTGGTGACGACAATATTTCGGAATGACCAAGGTATATTCTTGTAGAAAATTGAACGATCTACAAAAAAGGTCTCGCACAAGTTTTTGATATATTTATTCCTTCAAAAGTTATTCGAGGTCAAAGTTGAACTAAAGAGAAATTTTAATATTTTTTCAATTTTTTGACGCCCCCATCAATTTTATGAGTAAATTTTATAGGACATTTTTTGTAGAGCACTTTTTTTACTATAACTTATCTCTATAAAAGTTTTTCATATTTTTCACAGGTCCTAAGTTATTTGCATTAAACTGAAAATTCTCTGAATTATTACATTTTTAACATAAAAATTATTTTTTTTTATATTAATTAAATAACTTACGACCTGTGAAAAATATCAAAAACTTTTATAGAGATAAGTTATAGGAAAAAAAGTGCTCTACAAAAAATGTCCCATAAAATTTTCTCATAAAATTAATGGTTGCGTCAAAAAATGGAAAAAATATTTAAATTTCTCTGTAGTTCAACTTTGACCTCGAATAACTTTTGAAGGAATAAATATATCAAAAACTTGTACGAGACCTTTTTTGTAGATCGTTCAATTTTCTACAAAAATATACCTTGGTCATTCCGAAATATTGTCACCAACGTGAGTTACAAAATTCCAAAGTGCAAGAGAATATTGTTCCCATGTTATTCAAATGGAAAATCGAAATTTGCGGTGCCCGCACCTCTTAATATTAATATTAAGAGCTTAAACTTTCACAGGACTTTCTTTTGTAATTCCCAACAATATTTTCGATATAATTAAGGAAAAAAAAATCATCATTTTAAATTAAAAACCCTATTTTCTCAACATTTTACCAAATCAATGACTAAATAATTTCCACTAAACTATTTTTTTCACAAACGAAATTGACAAAAGAAAATTTCGGAAAATTCAAACTTTAAAAGTTTTGTTGACTAATCGGTTCAGCGATAAACGTTCGTTTCAAGGATGTCTTGATCAATTAAAGATTAAAAGGCTTTAAAAAAAAAAAAAACGGTAATTATTTCTCTTCAATAAAATCACAACCTTCGCAAAAATACCAACAATTTTATCACTTTTCGTCCCTATTTTCCCCCAGTGCTATTATCAATTTTCACGACAATTTTCCACCTATAAATACAACTAGGACAATCATTTGTTTTTTTTAAAAAACAAAAAAGAAATACCAATTCAGCAATGAAGCTCTATTCGATTGTTTTGACTGTTACACTTTTGTTTGTTTTAGTGCAAACTGCTCCGACGGATAATGTAAGCACAATTTTAGCAAAAAAGATTTTTTTTTTGGTTATTTTATTTTATTATATTTTTTTTCTGTTTCAGAAAGTGCAAGGCAGATGCATCAATTTCTTTATGCAACTACTGCAAGACCTTTTCGGTTTTGGTAACGATGAGAACAACGATGACGATGGTCTCGGCTTTCCAGTTTTGAATAATAATTTAAACAGAAGTTTTATTAGAAAATAAATAATCCACGTTTTTTTTTCTCTATCAATTTTGTACTAATTTCTTGATCAATAAATCAATAAATGTTGAGGATTTTTTAAGAAGTGGTTGTTGTTGTTGTTGGTGGTACAGTTGTAGGGGTGTTGTTTGGATTTTCAGTTGAAGAACTGCTGGCTTTTGGCTTCGATGGAGGAGGTGATGAAGTGGCCGCTGATGTACTACTGCTGGACATGGGCGAAGAAGAAGAAGAAGTAGTGGTCGTAGATGATGACGATGATGATTGGGGAGAAGACGTGGTGCTCGAAGAAGTGCTTGAAGATGGCACTGAAGATGGTTGGGGTGGAGAACTTGCAGGAATTGACGTCGATGTTGACGAAATCTTTCCATTGTTGCAATCCTCATCATCATCATCATCATCTTCGTATTCATACTCATAGTCTTCCCCGTACAACCAATCGTAAAACATTTTCAAATAATCTTCCGCTGGATTTTCCTACCAAATTTAAAACCAAACCAAAACAACCAAATCAAATGCATACAATGCCTAAATAAAGTATTCTTACTTTTTCATCGCAGATGGCTGTTTGTGATAAAACAAAACACAGTCCAACAATCAAAACAATTGAACAACGACCCATTTTTCACTACGATTCATTTGTTTTTTGTTGTTTTTTTTTGCATTTACTTGTATTTATATGTGTAAGTGATGCAATGGAAAGAAAAACCAATATCGAAATGCCAGGTATCCATATAATTAATTGGAAAAATTCAAGTAAACGTTTGAATTTTCTTGGAAAAAAAAAAGAAGACTTTTCCGTTTTTTCTCTACGCTAAACCAATTTTCCATCGTTAACAACGTCCTTGTGGAAGTTGTGTAAACATATTGGTGTGTGATGTTTGTAGAAAATATAATATCCTAAAAAGCGTAGCAAATTTTCTTAATATTTTCCAAGGTTTTTCATTTTTTTTTTGTACTATTATTTTCCTTGGAATTTAACATGTGGATTTGTCGGAATTTCATTGTACAGGTGATTGGTCATGTTATGGGTGGAAAATCGAGAAAATTGGAATTCCTGAATACAAATTACAGCTTTTTGGTTTCATAAGACATTTTGGCAGCGAAAAATCAGTATTGAAGTGTGGTCGGTGCATTAAGATGGCATAGCCATGGGCGGCTCATAAAAAATGGGGCGGCATATGACAATGAAAATTCCATAAAAGATTTTGAGATTTGAGATACTAATGCAAAGCGTGGAGGAATCCGGAAAGAATATGTCCCTGGGCGGCATATTGAGATTGATAATTCCCTAACAATTTTTACTTTAAGAAAAACACGAAAAGATTAAAAGTATTTGAATTTTTAGGGGCATTTATAGGACAAATGTATCCTCAGGGAAACGGAAAATGAATGCATGAGAGGGGGATGGGGGGAGGCAATTTGTGGTTGCACCTGATACAAGTGGTTCAAATAGAGGTCTCACAAATGTTTGTAACGAAAAATCTTTAAAATCAGGAACATTGTAGATTTAAGAAAAACGCCAAGAAAATAATTAAACAAAAATTACAAATATTTGAAGGATACAGGAGGGGACATGGTTTTGGGCGGTATATTGAGAGTGATAATTTACTACCGTCGAAAATCGATTGTCCAAATACGATGATATAATTTTCAGCTATTCTATAGGGATTTTTTTAATTTTCCACAATAGATCCTTATGGCAAACTTTGAGAACAATCTTTTTTTCATTTTCTTGGGTATTTCTGCCCTAAGTTTGCTGAGTTTTTTCGTAGAGTTTACTCATAATCCATAACAACCTGAATAGTTGAGTTCTGGTGATGGTTTTCCGGGTTTCTGTATCCTGGTGATTTGCACCACTTTCCACTGTTCTTCTACATGCGTTGTTCTATCAATGGTATTAAATTTCGCTGCTATGAAGACCAGCATTTCCTAAAACATGAATAAAAGAGAGATAGAAAGCGATAAAGTTGATATTTCCAAAAGTATTACAGATATTTATATTCTTTTCCTCTATGGTCCCAAGATAGGAAATTTCCACTTTTCTTTCGGAAAATTTGGAGTTTCCCTGCTGTATTTTCTGGCTCTTCTACCGTTGCTACAAACGTGGATGGTGGTAAAACGTCATCCGTCCCTAAAACGTCAGTTGTGTACATCAATTATAATAAAGAGCCTAATATATTACCTAGAGGAACTCCTGCTTTGATTGGCGCCGACAAAATCGACTGTCCAAATATGATGATTAAATTTCCAGCTATTCCATTATGTTTTTTTTAATTTTCCACAATAGATCCTGATGGCAAACTTTAGGAACAATATTTTTCATTTTCTTGACTATTTCTACCCTAAATTAGCAGCGTTCTTTCGTAGAGTTTACTCATAATCTATAACAACCTGAAGAGTTGAGCTCTGGTGATGGTTTTCCGGGTTTCTGTATCCTGGTGATTTGCGCCGCTTTAAATCGTCATCTGTAACTAAAATGTCAATTGTATACAGCAATTATAATAAAGAGCCTAATATATTACCTAGAGGAACTCCTGCTTTGATTGGCGCCTACAAAATCGACTATCCAAATACGATGATAAAGTTTCCTGGTATTCCATAAGGACTTTTTTTTTTAATTTTTCGCAGTAGATCCTAATGGCAAACTTTGGGACAGTCTTTTTAATTTTCTTGGATTGATTTTCTTTAATTTCTGCCCTAAGTTAGCAGAATTCTTTCGTACAGTTTACTTAATATCGATAACAACCTGAAGAGTTGAGCTCTGGTGATGGTTTTCCGGGTTTCGGTATCCTGGTGATTTACACCGCTTTAAAACGTCATCCTTCACTAAAATGCCAGTTGTGTACAGCAATTGTAATAATGAGCTTAATTTACACCACTGCTAGAGGAACTTCTGCTTTTACTACCGTCGAAAATCGATTGTCCAAATACGATGATATAATTTTCAGCTATTCTATAGGGATTTTTTTAATTTTCCACAATAGATCCTTATGGCAAACTTTGGGAACAATCTTTTTTGATTTTCTTGGGTATTTCTGCCCTAAGTTTGCTGAGTTTTTTCGTAGAGTTTATTCACAATCGATAACAACCTGAAGAGTTGAGTTCTGGTGATAATTTTCCGGGTTTCTGTGTCCTGGTGATTTGAACCAATTTCCACTCTTCTGCTACATGCGTTGTTCTATCAATGGCATTAAATTTCACTGCTATGAAGACCAGAATTTCCTAAAACATGAATAAAAGAAAGATAGAAGGCAATAAATTTGATATTTCCGATAGTATTACCGATATTTATGCTCTTTTCCTCTATGGACCCCAGAACTGAAAATTTTCACTTTTCTTTTGGTAGTTTTGGAGTTTCCCGGGTGTATTTTCTGGGTCTTCTACCGTTGCTACAATTGCTGGATGGTGGTAAAACGTAATCCGTCACTAAAACGTCAGTTGTGTACAGCAATTATAATAAAGAGCTTAATATATTACCTAGAGGAACTCCTGATTTGATTGGCGCCGACAAAATCGACTGTCCAAATACGATGATAAAGTTTTCAGGTATTCCATAGGGATTTTTTTAATTTTCCACAAAAGAACCTGATGGAAAATTTTCAGAGCAATATTTTTCATTTTCTTGGGTATTTCTGCCCTAAGTTTCCTGATTTCTTTCGTAGAGTTCATTCATAATCGATAACAACCTGAAGAGTTGAGGTCTGGTGATGATTTTCTAGGTTTCAATATCCTGGGGATTTACGTTGTATACAGCAATTATAATAATGAGCCTAATTTACACCACCTAGAGGAATTTCTGCTTTGACTACCGTCGAAAAATCGATTGTCCAAATACGATGATTAAATTTTCAGCTATTCGATAGGGATTTTTTTTAATTTTCCATAACAGATCCTAATGGCAAACTTTGGGGCAATATTTTTAATTTTCTTGGATATTTCTGCCCTAAGTTAGCAGCGTTCTTTCGTAGAGTTTACTCATAATCCATAAGAACCTGAAGAGTTGAGCTCTGGTGATGATTTTCTGGGTTTCAGTATCCTGGGGATTTACGTCGCTTTAAAACGTCATCCGTCACTAAAATGTCAGTTATGTACAGCAATTATAATAAATAGCCTAATATATTACCTAGAGGAACTCCTGCTTTGATTGGCGCCGACAAAATCGACTGTCCAAATACGATGATTAAATTTTCAGCTATTCCATAGGGATTTTTTTAATTTTCCACAATAGATCCTTATGGCAAACTTTGGGAACAATCTTTTTCACTTTCTTGAGTATTTCTGCCCTAAGTTCTTTCGTACAGTTGACTCTCAATATCGATAACAACCTGAAGAGTTGAGTTCTGGTGATGGTTTTCCGGGATTCTTTATTTTGGTGATTTGATGTTGCAATGTTCTATCAATGACATGAAATTTCGCTGCTATGAAGACCAGCATTTCCTTAAACATGAATAAAAGAAAGATAGAAAGCGATAAAGTTGATATTTCCAATAGTATTACAGATATTTATGTTCTTTTCCTCTATGGTCTTCAGACTGAAAATTTCCACTTTTCTTTCGGTAGTTTTGGAGTTTCCCTGGTGTATTTTCTGGATCTTCTACCGTTGCTACAATCGCTGGATGATGGTAAAACGTCAGTTGTGTACAGCAATTATAATAAAGAGCCTAATACACTACCTAGAGGAACTTCTGCTTTGATTGGCGTCGAAAAATCAACCGTCCAAATACGATGATTATATTTCCAGCTATTCCATAGGGATTTTTTTTATTTTTCACAGTAGATCCTGGTGAGAAACTTTAGGAGTATTATTTTTTCATTTTCTTGGATATTTCTGCCCTAAGTTTGCTGAGTTCTTTCGTAGAGTTTATTCACAATCGATAACAACCTGAAGAGTTGAGTTGTGGTGATAATTTTCCGGGTTTCTGTATCCTGGTGATTTGAACCACTTTCCACTCTTCTGCATCATGCGTTGTTCTATCAATGGCATTAAATTTCACTGCTATGAAGACCAGAATTTCCTAAAACATGAATAAAAGAAAGATAGAAAGCGATAAATTTGATATTTCCAATAGATTACCGATATTTATGCTCTTTTCCTCTATGGTCTCCAAACTGGAAATTTCCACTTTCCTCGAGTCCTCGGGTATCTTCCGGTAGTTTTGGAGTTTTCCTGGTGTATTTTCTGTAGAAATAAAGAGCCTAATGTACTACCTAGAGGAACTCCTGCTTTGATTGGACCCAACAAAATCGACTGTCCAAATACGATGATTAAATTTCCAGGTATTCCATAGGATTTTTTTTTTAATTTTTCATAGTAGATCCTAATGGCAAACTTTAGGAGAATATTTTTCACTTTCTTAGGTATTTCTGGCCGAAGTTCTTTCATACAATTGACTCAATATCGATACCAACCTGAAGAGTTGAGCTCTGGTGATGATTTTCCGGAATTCTATATCCTGGTGATTCGATGTTGCGATATTCTATCAATGACATTAAATTTCGCTGATATGAAGACCAGCATTTCCTAAAACAAGAATAAATGAAAGATATTGAGAAAGATAATGGAAATTTTTATCAGATAGGTCCACTGATGTATACTATTCCCTTTACAAAAAGCTCTTTTAACAATTGTTCTGTTATTTAGTCATATCTTGGAGCTTTATAAGTCGTTTTTTGAATCATAGTACAACCAATAAGTGTGAAGTTTTTCCTCATATAAATCACCAAGTGGGAGTTAGCAAATTTATAGTTTACAGTGACTTCAAATGGTTTAAATGTTAATCAAATCTTTTCAGATGAAAGTAAGCTTTTCATAAAAGCCTAAGCTTTGGAAGAATCAACCGTTAAAAGTGCATCCACCAGCCGTGGGACTTAGTCCCACCAAATAATATGTGTTTTCCACGAAGTATTCGCCATAAACGCGGCCGCCGAAGACATTTGTGTACATATTTTGAAAACAAAATTTTTAATGAAGTCATTTCCGTTTGATTTATCGGCCGCAATGGGACCCACGTGTTATGATATGGGTGGCGACGGGGATGGCTACCACCAACCATATATATTATCAACCAATATGGCCAATGTCCTGCTCGGTCAATAACCACACCAAGTGCACAAGATCAACACATATTTGTGCAAAAGATGCTGCAAATATATTTTATATATCTCTCTTTATCTCTATATATATATATATTTTTCGTAAAACTGCATAACACATAATTTAAAACTTGTTTTAGTTAACAATAACGACATCGCAGTCGCTACACTTGTTTTTTTCTTATATATAGATGATCGCTTTTATTGCATATTATATTTATATGGCGTTTTATTAAATTCTTCACGATTTTTATCGGCCAATGGAAAAATAAATAAATCGTGTTACGATAATTTCTTTTTATACGAAGAAAGGACTGGAGTGCCAAGTTAACTGCGTAATAGAGAGATACGATATATGTCCAATTTTTTTTTTTTTTTTTTGTAACAATTTATGACTGTTGGATATGGTCGTAAAAATCAAACGGTCATTGTCGATATGATAAACATAATATTAACTATATGTGGACATTGCGGAGGCCTCTGTGTGCATTCGAATTGCATATTTTTTTAATTGCAGGTCACCCATAAACATAACAATAATATCTAATTGTTTCGACGAAAACAAATCTACAAACGATAACCTTAACAGTGATGCCCATAAAATTTTCATCTACAAGTCAAATTCATCATTGGTTTGATATATTGGACATAAATTCTATAAGTTAATCATACACAAAAAAGAAAAAAATATGCAATTATGTCTTGAGGAAAATTTAACAATATGAAACTAGAGGAATCTATGCATCAATGTAGAACACTTAAGCTGAAATTACTTAAGTATTAATGACAGAAGATAATCCTACATAATGCACTAAATACATCATTTTCAAAATGCAATAAATATTATTTTAAACTAACTTAAGTCAATTAAGTTTCGGTGTTATATTCCAAATGATTTTTCTCTAAAATATTCACCTAAATGGTACTCCCAATGAATTATAGTACGAAGAACTTTGTGCTGAATTCGATTTTTTTTTTTTGTCAAAATATTTAGAGTCTTATGCAAATCTTGGTAGTCGAAATACGTCGTACTTGTCTAAAACAATCTAGTATGCTTACGATTAAGGAGAAATCTTCGTTCGGAAAGTATTCGTATATTGAAGTAGGTCTCTTACATTATCTTCTTAAAAATTCAATATTAAAGATATCCGAAAGTATTCGGAATTTTCGAGATGTTTTACCATAAAGATGACAATTCTTTGTGCTATTTTTGAATCCCAACACCAAATTGTTCAGAAGAATAAACTGATTGCACCCTGCAAAAAACATGCAAGTGTGGGCCAAGATTTACTTAATGTCCTGGCAATATTATCTCTATTGAAACTGAAATAGTACGAAAAATCGATTACGATTATATAATTGAAATTTCCGCGATCCAAGACCAGAAAGAAGAAGTATAAATCATAATGAAATTGTTGGAAAAAAGTTGAAAAATGTTTTCGTTTGATAACCACTTTGCTATGGAACAACAAGGGCGGCATATCTAATGAGGCCTAGGGCGGCATCGCACCTAAATCCACCACTGCATAAATCATGTTATATTGTTCGATAAATTGTATAAATTTGGGATTGCAGGTGTTGCTGGTGATTTGATTCGTAATTACCTGGCTAATACTGGCTAATTAAAACAAGCTAATTAAACTTAGGGGTGTAAAAAGCACTATAAACTAAGGTAGTATTGCTTGGAAGATATTTACAAGAATATAACAATGGTACTGGCCAAAATGCAAAAGATATTAATTAGATTTTTGAGTCCTAAAGATGATAATACATGAAAACTGGGTATTAAAAATAAATTTATTGCAGAGCCACTATATTATAACTATTGCTATTGTAAAGATGAATATAACAATTATAACTCCAGTTAAGTTTTTCTAAATTTTTATACAACAGTTGTCTAAATTTTCCTGCATTTTTGTGCATTATATGTCGCTAAAAACCCTACTTGCTTACCATTTTACTATCCCAATGTCTAAATATTTAATTTTTTGTAATTCATTAATAACTAATAAACAATTTGGTCACAATCGAAACGATTTATTTTCAACAAATCTCTACAAACGATTTTCATTCGATTGAAAAATTCAAACTTTAAAATTTGTTGGCTAATCAGTATAGAATTATAGAGTCTATTTAACTTGTATATAAAAAATATTTACATAGGCAATTTGATTTTGATATATGCTTTGGTGTACGAATGGTTGCATATACACTATGGGCATTTCAAACGTTCAGAAGTAGACTAATTTTAATATGGTTTTAAAATCAAATAATAGTAGATATAGGTGGGGAAGTGAAATTTATAAGTAGTGTCCCCCAGAAAGTAGACAGAAGCCAATTTTATTTATCGATAGTTAAGGTCCCTAACATGATTTCAACTCAAAAATCCGTCACCAAATCCTCTATATTGTTTTTTACAAAAAACAAATCTTTTTTCCCTTATAACTTTTGAACCGTGCCAGATACAAGAAAAATAGTTATTGTTAAAATAAAAGGAGAGAAAATTTCCTACAAAAAATATTCTTAAATAATTTCCTCTAAGTGTCATAGTTTACGAGAAAATAACGGTTGAAAACATAGGAAAATTTATATTTTCTCAAAAATCATGATACGTTATTATTGATATTCCGGAAAATAATTGGTATTTTAAGAAAAATCAGGATCCAAATGTTTTATTTATTTGTGATCTATATTTTGTTATCTGGGAACGTTCCAAAAGTTACTAGATTTTTAGTGATTTTTCGTTTCAAATATTGAAGAATTTAACTCTTAATTATGAAGATATCAAAAGCTTTGTCATATGCTAACTTACTATCCAAAATCTAATTACCCGAATGAAATTTACTTTCTTAGACATTGCATTTTCCATTATAAAGCATTTTGAGATTTAATAGATATCTACTAATTTTCAGTTGGTACCATTAAAAATGAATTTTCTCGGTATAAAAATCACCAATGCTAAATGTAATAGTTCCTTTTTTTTCAGTGAAAATATTTTAAACACCTAAAGATGAAAATGGTTGCATAGGCAATTTGATTTTGATATGCTTTGGTGTACGAATGATTGCCTATGCACTATGGGCATTTCAAACGTTCAGAAGTAGACTGATTTTAATGTGATTTTTAAATCCAATAATAGTAGATATAGGTGGAGAAGTGAAATTTATAAGTAAAGTCTCCAGAAAGTAGGCAGAAGCCAAAATTATTTATCGATAGTTTAGGTCCCAAACATGACTTCAACCCAAAAATCCGTCACCAAATCCTCTATATTGGTTTTTCCAAAAAATCAATTTTTTTTCCCTTATAGCTTTTGAACCGTGCTAGATACAAAGAAAATGGTTATTATCAAAATAAAAGGAGAGAAAATTTTCTACTAAAAAGGTTCTCGAATAATTATCTCTAAGTGCCATACTTTACGAGAAAATAACGGTTGAAAACAGGAAAATTTATATTTTCAAAAATCATGATACGTTATTATTGATGTTCCAGAAAATTATTGGTATTTTAAGAAAAATCAAGCTCCAAATGATTTATTTCTTGTGATCTATATTTAGTTATCTAGGCACGTTCCAAAAGTTACTAGATTTTTAGTGATTTTTCGTTTCAAATATTGAAGAACTTAACTTTTAATTATGAAGATATCAAAAACTTTAGATATAAAAATCATTTTTCCCTTATAACTTTTGAATCGTGCTAGATTAAAGAAAAATAGTTATTATCAAAATAAAAGGTGAGGAAATTTCCTAGAAAAAAGATTCTTTAATAATTTCCTCTATGTGCCATAGTTTACGAGAAAATAACGATTGAAAACATAGGAAAATTTACATTTTCAAAAATCTCTTAGATGCCTATATTTTCCCCCGAATTTTTGATCGGGATGGGGAGATTTTATTACGTTTTTCTATAATTTTCTTCTTGTTTTATTAGTACACAACAGTTTTCTAAATTTTCCTGCATTTTTGTGTATTATACGTCGTGAAAACCCCTATTTTATTAACATTTTACTTAATCAATGGCAAGTTAAATAATTAACTAATTACTTCTAAACTATAATGGTCGAATACGGGTAACCGATGAAGAAGATTTTGTATTTGGAACAGTAGATGATTGTGTTGTCGTCATAGCTACGGACGTAGTATCCTCTTGCTCTTTTGTATGAGCTGAAGATGATGTAGTGGAAGAAGATTATGCAGAAGTAGAAATAGTATTCCTTTGCGAAAATCTTGTAGTTGTAGAAATAGGTGGGTGGGATGTCGCCGAAGATGTAGCAGAAGTTTCCGGGGAACCCCTCGCATCTCCATCTGTGGTCGAAGGCTGTCGGGACGTAGAAACCGTTGTAGAAGATTCCCCTGTTGTAAAAGTAGATGACTGATGTGTCGATTTATTTTCCTCCACATTTGTACTAGTAGAAGACGATCTGGTGGAAGAAGGGCGTGAAGTAGACCCAGGAGTAGTCGTTGAAGAAATTTCTACAATCGTGGATGGTTTTATGGTCGTTGATGCTCCCGTGGAAGCATCAGTTGCAAAAGGTGTCACCGTGGAAACCGTAACCGTTGGCGATGATTTTTCAGTCGTTGTAGTAATAAAAACCGCCGTTGATTTAAGGGTAGTTGGCGTCTCGGTCGATTCATCCTCATCCCCAAAAATCCAATCAAAAATTATATCAAAACACTTGGCATCTTTATCCTAAAATTACGACCCCCAAAAAAAAGGCATAAATCCAAAAATAATTCAATAAATAATTTAACTTACCACATTCTCATCAATAATCGGAACACACTGCACCAAAACACACACTAAACCAATAATCAAAACAAACGAATAACGGTTCATTGTTGAAAATTTAAATTTTCTAACAATTTTTTTTGGTTTGAAAAAATTGGGGAAAACATCAAATTTATACTCATTTCAATTGTGAAAATTTTGATTTAAAAATTGGAGTATTTATTTTAATTTATTTTCAAGGAAACTTAAACGATTTTTTTAAAATAAATCGATAAGTTTTATTGTTTTAATTATTGGCAGCCACTAATTATTTATAATTTCTTTAATTTGAATATTAATTGTTGGCAATTTCTAATAATTAAATTCACAGGCATTAAAATTCTTTGCTAATCAGTAAATTGAATTTTTTTGTATGATTTGGGATTTGAATATAGAAAATGTTATAATTTCCACTTAATGTAATTTATAGATTTCTATATGTTTTAATAGTTTTACGTTGGGGTTGGGGATGAAATTTTTTTTAAGTTTCAATGGTATAAGGATCAAGGGGTGCATCGGGTGCACCAATGCAACAAGGTATGAAGGTTTGTAAATTACACAAGTTGCCCCATTAGAAAAAAAAATGACGTCATACGAAGAATTTTAAAATTTGAATTAGTCTGAAGATATGTACGAATTTCTTCTGGATACGTCACGTAGCCACCATGAGGTCAGCCAAGGTTTATAAAATACACAGATGGCCTCATGGTGGCTACGTGACGTATCCAGAAGAAATTCGTAAATATCTTCAGACTGATTCAATTTCAAAATTCTTCGTCTGACGTCATTTTTTTTTCTAATGGGATAACCTGTGTAACTTATAAATTTTGGAGGCCACCTGTGTATTTTATAAACCTTGACAAGGTACAAAGTTTATAAAATTCACAGGTGGCCTCATGGTGGCTACGTGACGTATCCAGAAGAAATTCGTAAATATCTTCAGACTGATTCAAATTTCAAAATTCTTCGTATGACGTCATTTTTTTTTCTAATGGAGCAACCTGTGTAATTTACAACCCTTGGACAAGGTATACCTGCCTAATGTAATTTCAACGCCATCTATCACCAATTTTCACAATCACACTAACGCCTACTTGTGCCCATCAAACTTTCAACAAAGTGCACAAAATGAATGCATTTTCCAGCGCTTTTTCCATGGCAAAACCAAACTATGTCCTGGTAAATTTGGTCAAAACATTTCCTCAAAAGTATCAGCTAACGCTCTAGCATCGTTTCACAGCTTCATGCCGTAGTTAATCATGCAAAAACTTGCATTGAAATCAATGCATTTCATTTGACTATTTGCCGACAAAAAATCAATGAAACTTGCATAAAAACCACAGAAAATCGTTTCAGGGCTTAGTAATAATCGTTTTGGATGAATTCCTAAACGTTAATTCGATATTTTCGATACTGTTGGAAACTTTTCAAGCGTCCAAAGGCCCAACTCCATGGCCAAACTTTAATCGAAAAATATGAAAAATTGTCACTTACTTGAATCAAAAAAATGTTTGATACAGCTAACTGAACATTTAAATAACACTTTTCAATAGTTTTTCCCCAAAAAAAGCAATTTTTTGCGCTAATAATCCACGAAAGTATTCACCAAACAATTGGCACACACACGCATAAAGTTTGACAATTGAATTTTGACCGAATAAATGCGCAAACGACCAAAAATTTCATAACGACTAGTAGCGACTACTTAAAGTCGCGCGTATTTTTGAATAATTATAATTTTCTATTATTTTTTTTTTCTTTTTTGTGGGATCAGGAAAATTAGGAACATATTTAAATTTATATGAATACAAATCAAGGAAGCTTTGATCGTTTTGACCAACTTTGACTGTACGGTGGAGCCACCACTCGTAAAAATTAACAATTAAATAATTTAAATTTCAGAGGCAACAAATTATTTATTTACTTTTCGATATTTCTGTGTAAATCATTAAATAATTTATCCTGTAATTAACTTTTTCTATTAATTGTTACAAAATAGAAAATAGTGCCAAGCATTTAGAGAGTATCGATCGAATTCTGGGAAAATCAAGTTGATTAGAACCCAAAATTTTCGCAATACTTTCTTGATTTGGTCCTCTTATTAATTTTTCCAGGTTCTTATCCAAATAGTCAGACGTATCGGGACACCAAGGAGCATTGAGTTCCGGAGGACAATTCCACTCATCATCGATTTCTGTGGTAACTTCATATGTTTGAGGTTCGCTTTCCAGTTGTGCATTTAGATCATTTAAAATTGTCGATCGCTTCACCAATTTCCCAAGATTTTCAAAATTTTCCCCGGCTTGAAGTCCATTGTTTAGGTGCTCTATTGGAAATGTTTTGCCAACAATAACCGGAATACCCAAAGGCATATCGTCCGGAATTTCTTCAGGACTATCTTCATGGCTTTCTCCTGAACAATTATCTGGATCATAATCGTCTGGACATAAACGGATCCGAGAGTCAGGGTTGAATTTTTCCTGTGGATCATTTAACAATGCCAATTTTATTATTGGCCTCTTAGAGTTGATTTCCAGAGTATCAATTTTTCCATTAATCCTTTCTTCCTAAAAAAAAAAATAAAGTAAAATTTCTTGAAATTAAATTGTACGAATCAGTGGTTCCCAAAAAATTATAAGACATCAAATTTCCCAATTTGGTTTGGTAAGATTTGGCCTTAAAAATCTCACAATATAAATCATGTTTCATTGGAAAACAGGGAAATTAAAATTTCATCCTTCCCCTTAAACGATTTACGTTATTTATCAATGGCCCTTTATAAAGGCAAAGATTGGAATAACATTTGAGGAACCACTTTTGGAGCCACTGGTCAAAAGCAAAAAACGTTTTAAAGAGATTAGGTCTTAATAATCTCACAATACAAATCATTTTTCATTGGAAAACAGGGAAATTGAAATTTCATCCCTCCCCCTAAACGACTTACGTTATTTATCAATGACCCTTTATAAAGAAATAGATTGGGAAAACATTTGGGGAACCACTTTTGGAGCCACTGGTTAAAAGCAAAAAAAAAAACGTTTTAAAGTCCACTTACCTTATAGTTAAGGGATTTTCCGTGAGCCAAAACAATTACGAAGCAACCAACGAAAAAAATTGAACATTTATTCATTGTTGCAAGTAAATAATATTTTCGAAAAAATCAATTTTTAAAACTTTTCATCAAAACCATTGGTTATCGCTGGTATTTATATACTTAAAAAAAGATTAAATGCACTTAGGCTTAAACCACGTGTAGGCTGTAATTAAATGTTTTAATTTTTTTTTGGCACGTGGCATAATTTACTGGTGAGTAATCGTAAAAGAAATTATTTTTGATGGAAATTAAGTATGTAAATGATTTGCGGAATTGTCTAGAATGGATTTAATTGCTAATTAAATATTTTTTTTAAATCAATTGTTGCTTCTAAAGATATATATAGTTTCCTCTTTCCTCCCTTCCGGTCCTTTTAACTTCAAACTCCATTGTTATGGAAGCAACAATCAAAAATCTTTACAAAAGACATTAAGGGGTGGAATTTTCGATGAAATTCCTTCATCCAAATGTAAATATTTGGAGATTAATTGCTTATTAAATTTATATTTATTTAAATCAATTGTTGCTTCTAAAGATAAATATACTTTCCTCTTTCCTCCCCCCGGTCCTTTTAACTTTAAACCGCATTGTTATGGAAGCAACAATCAAAGATCTTTGTAAAAGACAATAAGGGATGGAATTTGGAGATAAATATTCGGAGATTTTTACAAGTATACAACAATTAACAATGAAAAAACATAAATAATACAAAAAAAAAAATTTTGATGCCTCTTTTCCGTAGTTTATTAATAATTTATATTCAAATTTTTTGCCCTGAAGAAGTCGAGTAACCAATGGAACGTGTACACCAAAAAAAAAAAAATAATACAAAAGATATCAGGGCCTGTTCAAGGGGTGGCCAAGAGACGAATATCCTAATTGCAACAATGGGAGATCTGTCAAACATTTACTTCTCCCAATGATGAAAGAGGAATTTAGGAACCAAGTCTCCTAAAACAATTAAAGAGGGCCTCAATACTGATGTAGAAATTCGTCCAACAATTGAGTACCACAAAAAAAAACTAACATGTATGATTTTAACAACAATATGCCTATTTTACTGATGTATAATATTATATTTTATGGTCATTAATGACCTATGCTATTAAAGAATGACTATAGATAAAAATATGTAAGATATACTATTAGTACACATATGTGTAACCCGAATTGCCTATACAGTATCAATAATTCAATAAACGTCATTGAAAGAGAAATATTGCTGAAATCTTCGGAATTTGGTTTAAAATTCATTTTAAAACATAGAAAATAATGAATATTAATTGTTTTGTATGAGATTTATATATTTTTGGTAAATATTGACGTTTAGCTTCTAGAAAATATACATTTTCTTTTCCTCCCTTTCCTATAATGGAAAACAACCGAAAACAAAGGGATTAATAGAAAATTTAAATTGCATTGCTATGAAGGCAACAATAAGAGACTTTCGCAGAAAACGATTAAGGGATGAAATTGTCGATGAAATTCTTTTATCACAATACAAATATTACTACAGAAGTTAATATTTTCATGGTTCTTTTCCATAGTATACAAATGTTTAAAATGTATTTAAAAAACATGCAAAAGAATAATTATTAATAAATTCGGCTCAAGTGTACTTTAGCACACCCACAATCTGGCAATGTTGCATTTTCGACTATTTTTTCAATTTAATTCGCGATTAAAATGGTCCATAATGAAAATTTAGCCACAACAGAGAGAATTATACCATATTAGAATTGAATTAACAATAATATCGCGAATTTAAATTAAAAACAAAGTCGAAAATGTAACGTTACCAGATTGTGGGTGTGCTAAAGTACACTTGAGCCATAAATTCCATTTATAAAGTATGAAATATGTATATTTTTTGTAAATCCTGACGTCTAAAATAAAGATATACTATTGGACTGCATATACGTAACTCTAATTGCCTATACAACATCATTAGTCCATTAAATTACTTTAAATGAAAAGTTTTGCTGATTTCTTCGGAAGTTTTTGTTTAAAACACATTTAAAAACCATATTAAAGAACAGCTACTGATTATTAAGTATGACATTTATATATTTGTTACAAATATTGACGTCTAGTTCAATAATTTGCAACCCAAAGGAAACCCGAAAGTTTAGAAGCCTGGCGTCCAAAACGACTACGCTTTTGACAGATCTTTATGAAATTTCCTTGCAAAGTTTTGCCACCATAAATTAGAACTTTGTCCCCTGAAATTTACATAAAATTTTTGCTTCAATGTAGCCAATGGATTGATATATTTTTCGCCGGTTTTTTCATCTGATAAAATGTTAAGAAAAGTGTAATATTTTGGGGAAATCTCTCCGTTTTTGCTAAAATTAACGACTACCGAAGATTCCGAGGCATTCGTAACTTATGTTTATCAAGATCAACTAAAATCCCTGAAATTTTAATGGTTTAAAGCTGATTTTCCCGATTTTGTCCTACGCTTCGGAGACTTGAACTATCCCTGTTAAAAAAAGGCATTTTAATGATATCAAAATGCCTTTTTTTAACAGGAATTCCTGCCGATGATGCTCAGCAACGAATTAGTGCTTTTAAGTTATGGGCTTGGAGAGAATTCCGCGGATTCCATGAAAAAATTTTCCTATCGGAAATGAAATCTTAAGCCACTTCAAAGACTCTAATCTCTGATGTAAAAACTTTTATTAAATCATTAAACTTTTCGGACAAACCACGGGCTACGAAATCAATGACAAATTAATTTACAAAGGAACATATCAATCACAAAAATATCATTTAATAGAATGTATAATATCTATGATCGGATTAAAGATTTACGGATTTAAATGGAGCAAAGCTTTAAC
Organism: Sisyra terminalis; assembly: GCA_958496175.1. Classification (NCBI taxonomy): domain Eukaryota; kingdom Metazoa; phylum Arthropoda; class Insecta; order Neuroptera; family Sisyridae; genus Sisyra; species Sisyra terminalis. Next base: position 60,852,374 of record OY292276.1, read on the forward strand.
GAAAATTATTCGCATGGCTTTCGAGATTTCCAAATAAAAATAAACAACATTACAAATATTTATTTTAATTTAATGATACAATGAATATATAAATATAATTATTCCCCACAATTAGTGGATACGTACGAAGATACTAACTTTGGCCCATTTTTGAAATACTTTTCATTCCATTGACTAGATTATATTGATTTGACACCATTTGAACTTAATATTCCGCTTGGTTGTAAGTATCAAATTGTATTTGCTCGTAATTAGTGTAGTAATTCTAAAAATCAAAAGAAAACGGTTAATTTCAAATATAAATACTACACAAGTTAATATTTTCATGGTTCTATTCAATAGTATGATAATTTTTAAAACAGATTGTTTAAAATATATCTAAAAAACATGCAAAAGAATAATTAATTATTAATAAATTCCATTTGTAAAGTATGAAACACATGGACTTAAAATTAATATTAAGGGCTCAAAGTTTCAGAGAATTTTTTTTTTTGGTATTTCCAACAAAATTTCACGATGGGACAAAAAAAAGTAAAAAAAAATCATCCTAATATATATATATATATATATATATATCATATTGATAATGTCCTTTAAAACAAATGTATAATTAGTCTACTCTATGGCCATATTATCCAGGCTCCATTTAACCTGTATTTGAAAAAATGAATAGGCAACTTGATTTTGGTATGATACATACATGTACGATGGATTGCATACACGTCAACCTATATTACTTCTGATAATAAATTTTTTTGGTTTTACTAATTATTTTAGGTGTTTAAACAAATTTTTTACTAAAAAAAAGGCAATTTTGTATTTTATTGATTGATAAATAAGGTCCCAAGCATGATTTCCATCAAAAGATCCGTCACCCAGAGGCGTAGCCTCCATTTCAAAAAGTAACTTTTCGTCAACAAAATTATTTTTTCATTATAACTTTAGAACCGTGCTAGATATCAATAAAATTGTTATTATCAAAATAAAAGCTGACAAAATTTCGCACAAAATTTGTTCTTAACAAATTTCTTTAATATGCCACCGTTATGGAGATATTGACGATTGAAAACATACGAAAATTTACATTTTTAAAAAACGTAATACCATTATTTGTTTTGGCAATTTTATAGATTATTTTTTATAAATTCAAAGGAATAGTGTTTAAAACCATTGAAAAATAATTCTATTTGTAAAGAAAAGCATGGATTTTTGGATTTATAGTAAAAAAAAAAACTATGAAATTCATGTATGAAAAGATGAGCTTAAAAAATTTTTTAGTATTTATTTTTTTCTTAATTCAAAAGAAAATATATCATTATATTTTCTAAGTTAATAATCTTTAGTTTGAATTGGAGCTGTTTTAAGAAAATTTTTTAATAAAAAAATAATTCGAAAATTCATTCAAAAACTTAAAAATTTTCCAATATTTTCATTGAACCAACAATAGTAAGAACCTACAGATTTTAACGACTGTTTTTTAAAGATTTTCGATATAAAGAATCAAACTTATCTTTTATTTTGATTTTCAGTTCTCCCCCCCCCTGTTTCCTTATTCGATGATGCCACAATTTGTAAACTTTTCCCTCCTCTCGTGAACATCTAAAACTTCAAAGATTTTCTCCCATTGTTTTTTAAAGTGGATGTCCAATTTTCCCGATCTTTTCCTTAATCCAATGGGTCACATTTTCTGAACCCCTTCACCCCCCCCCCAATTCAAAGCTCTACTTTTGATTTCAGCGAAAAAAAAATACACAACAATATCACTAGTACTAGTGATTGATATTTGCAGCCATATAGATACACAATGCTATTTTGTAGTAGGCCATGATTTTTGTGACAAAATTGTTGATTTTTTCATGGCCCACTTAAATACCTAGTTTTTTGATAAAATATAAAATTTCGAGATTAAATCTATTATCAAATAAACGTAAGGGATGAATGAGAGAAGTGTCGAGTTATGAAATTCATAAACAAAAATGAAATTTGTCTTAAAATAATCAAAATTAAATCCTTAATATCTTTCAAATGGTGAGGCTTACGGAAAAAATATATGGATACCTTTTTTGTAGAGCATTAAATTTCCTAAAAAATTCTTTTTTAACGACTTTTTTTTTAAAGATTTTCGATATAAAGAATCAAACTTATCTTTTGTTTTGATTTTCAGTTCTCCCGTCCCCCCCCCACTGTTCCCTTATTCGGTGATGCCACAATTTGTAAACTTTTCCCTCCTCTCGTGGACATCTAAAACTTCAAAGATTTTCTCCCATTGTTTTTTAAAGTGGATGTCCAATTTTCCCGATCTTTTCCTTAACCCAATTGGTCACATTTTCTGAACTCCTTCACCCCCCCCCCCAATTCAAAGTTCTACTTTTGATTTCAGCGAAAAAAAAATACACAACAATATCACTAGTACTAGTGGTTGATATTTGCAGCCATATAGAGATACACAATGCTATTTTGTAGTAGGCCATGATTTTTGTGACAAAATTGTTGATTTTTTCATGGCCCACTTAAATACCTAGTTTTTTGATAAAATATAAAATTTCGAGGTTAAATCTATTATCAAATAAACGTAAGGGATGAATGAGAGAAGTGTCGAGTTATAAAATTCATAAACAAAAATGAAATTTGTCTTAAAATAATCAAAATTAAAACCTTAATATCTTCCAAATGGTGAGGCTTACGGAAAAAATATAAGATACCTTTTTTGTAGAGCATTAAATTTCCTACAAAATTCTTTCAGAACATTTTTTTGTACAATCGATAAATGATGAGGTATGAATTTTTTTCTATTGGACTGAGAAAAAAATATTTTTTTGACCCACACTAGAATGCATACCGTTTCGTTGGGATCATCCACTGAATTTGATTGGTGTAAAAGACTGTCCAACATCGCAATATATTCGATGGCTTTCTGCAGGGTTTTCACTTTGCTGATCCGTTTTCCTCTGGAAAAAATACCAAAAATTTACTACTCATTGAAAATTTGACGTACATAAAAGCTCACCTGGTGTTTTCAATGGGTACGACTTTCCGTAAATTGGCAAAAGCATTGTTGACAGCCTCCACACGACGTCGTTCCCGTGCATTTCTTTTGGCCACAATATGCGGAGCTTTTTCCACGCGAAATCGACTCTTCGGAACCGCCACCCGAAGACTTTTTTTCGACTCCTTCGCTTGATGACTTCCGTAGTGGAAACATGTGTCACTTTTCCGGGACCACGTGGACGAAATGGACGATGAACTCTCCTCCATCCAGCGCAGTTCATCGGAGGAAACGGAATTTCGATAATTATCCGATGGATTTTCGTCCAGAAAAAACGCCACCCGATCATCCATTGCGTCCAATTTCATCGTGAGGGAAATCAACACTAAAACATCGACAATAAGTTTTGGACTTTTTAATTTATGTTGAAATTTTAAACACCACCATTTCATTCGCCTCCTGTTTTGTTGGCATCTTTGTCTTCCAATTCCCGATCCAGAAGGATTTATAAAACGATTGGATACCTAACTAATTATTAACCCAAAAAAAAAAAATAGTTCCTCATCCTGGTTTTTGCCCTGTTGGGACTCGAAAAACGAAAAAGAACCATCCGATTCACCGTGGAATAAAAAGAAACAAAAATCAATTGAATATATAATTAATGATTCAACGTTGATGATTTGTGGCACGCGTTTTTTTAGCACCCGCATTCACCTGGTCTATAAATAATATGGGTTTTAAAGTCGAGTCATCATCATCATCATCCACGAAAATCATCTGTCCATGGTAATTGACGAGATTAAATCCCACCGGGGCAGGATCAGGGGGCGGGGGTGTTCAAATTGCAAATCTAAACCGATAAAGGGATACAAAAATCGTTGGGGGGATGAAAAGAGGTAATGAAGCGGAACAGATGGTGGTAACTCATTTGCCCTGAAATCAAAGGATTAGATGACCTTTTCAACACCTGGTCAGTGTTTAATTGGTACATTACAAATTAATAAAGTTTTTTTTTGGGAGGGGGAATTAAGAGGGTGGTTATCCCTGGATTCATGGATTTAAATTGGAAAGTCAGTAGAAAAAAAATTTTTCTTTGGGTTTTGCTTAAACTTGGTATTTTAACAATTTTTACCTACTAAAGGGTTGGATGACAATGGTCGGTTTATCTCTATCCCAAGAATAAGAAGATGGTTAATATTTGACCCGAAAAATTTCAAGGCTTACTCAAAAAAAATAGATTTTTTATTAGATAATTCCTGCCCCGTTAGTGTTGCCAAGCTTGCCACTTTGAATTTCGGGATGGAATTCAAATAAATGTTGATTTTTATTTTGGTTTATTGATACAATATTGTTCGCACCTTTTATCCAAATAAAATGCATCGAAATAAAAAAAAAATGCATTTCAATATAATTAAAAAAAATAATGCATTTGGGACAGGGATAGACTTACAAATCGGCCTTTGTATCCCATTTACCCCTTGGTAAAAGAACCCCAGTGGTTGGTATTTGGTCTCAGTAGTAGCATTAGGGGGGAAAGGATCGATTTTAATAAGAAAGTTATAAGAAAAAAAAATCTTTGGGTTTTGTTAAAATAAAAGTTGGAATTGCAACAATGATTTTTACCTACTCAAGGGTTAGGTAACAATAATCGTTTTGTTTCTATCCCAAGGATAAGAAGGTTTACCTAACAAATTCAAAGGCCTACTAAAAAAGAATAATTTTCTTATTATATAAATCCTGCCCCGTTAGTAATGCCCAGCTTGCCACTTTGATTTTCGGAATTGAACTTAAAAAATGTTCACTTTTTTTAATGGATTTGGGACAGAGATTGACTAACAAAACGGTTTTTTGCATAATGTAAAAAAAATCACTAAATTCAAATTTATACATGGCTTCCGAAAAACTACCCCTTGGTAAAAAAGAGGGTGGCTTAATTGCCAATACTTTATCCAAGAATTTCAAAGCCTACTTAAAAATAATAATTTCGATATTAGGTAATTCCTGCTCCGTTAGTATTGCCATGCTTGCCACTATAACTATCGCAATGGAATTTAAAACATTTTCATTTTTTTTTTTTGATTTATTGATGTACTGTCCGTATCTTTTATCCACATAAAAAAAATTAAAAAAAACCATCTCAAAACAATTAAAAATTAATACATTTGGGACAGGGATAGACTTACGTAATGGTCTTTGTATCCCATTTACCCCTTGGTAAAAGAACCCCAGTGGTCGGTATTTGGTTTCATGTGGGGCATTACGGGGATAATGGTCGATTTAAATCAGAAAGTCTTTAGAAAAAAAAATGTTATCTTTTAATTTTACTAAAAGTTAGTATTCTAACAATTTTTACCTACTAAAGGGTTAGATAACAATAATCGTTTTGTTTCTATCCTAAACATAAGAAGGCGGGGTGGTTTTCAATGCTTTATTTAATAATTTCAAGCCCTACTTAAAAGAAATAATTTTCTCATTAAGTAAATCCTGCCCCGTTAGTATTGCCCAGCTTGCCACTTTGATTCTCGATATGGGGCCGTTCATAAAATACGTCACGCTAAAATAAGCTTTTTCTGACCTCCTCCTCTCCATTGTCACACTTTCTGTGACCCCCCTAGAAAAATTTCGTCACAAAACTAAGCCCCCCCCCCGCCTGAAGATGATAAATTTCAATTAGAAGTGCACAAATTTTGAGAATTGAAAATATTTATATTGAGAAAAATTGAAAAAGAAAACTAGTCGAAAGAAATATTAGTTTAAAATTTTTCGACCTCCCCCTTGTATGCGAACGTATTTTATGAACGGTCCCTATGGAATTTAATAAATGTTCACGTTTTTTTGTTTTTTTTTTCACGTTTGTGCACATAAAAAAAATAAATAAAATGCATCTCAATTCAATTAAAAAAATTAATGCATTTGGGACAGGGATAGACATACAAAACGGTCTTTGTATCCCATTTGGCTTCACCAGGGGCATTATGGCTCGATTTAAATAAAACAGCCATAAGACAAAAATTTTTTTTTTTGGTTTGGGATTTTCCTAAAAGTTAAGGAGGTATTTTAACAATTTTTTTTCGACAAAAGAGTTGGATGGCAATGATTCCAAATGGCTGCCAATATTTCACGGCCTACTTAAAAATAATAATTTCGTTATTCAGTAAATCCTGCCCCGTTAGTGATGCCCAGCTTGCCACTTTCGGATTGCAATGAAATAAATATTCACTTGATTTTTTTTTTTTTTGGTTTATTGATACAATACTGTCCGCACCTTTTATCCACATAAAAAATAAAAGACAGTGAATTAAAAAAAAATGCATCTCAATAAAATTAAAAATTAATGGATTAGGGACAGAGATTGACTAGCAAAACGGTTTTTTTGCATACTGTTAAAAAAAAAACACTAAACTCAAGTTAATACATGGCTTCTGAAAAACTACCCCTTTGTTACCCCTTGGTAAAAACGCCATTGGTTTATATCTGGCTTCAAGGATTTAAATAAGAAATTGATTATAAAAAAAAACAATTCTACAGAAAAAGAGGGTGGCTTGATTGCCAATACTTTACCCAAGAATTTCAAGGCCTACTTAAAAATAATAACTTCGATATTAGGTAATTCCTGCCCCGTTAGTATTGCCAAGCTTGCCACTATAACTTTCGCAATGGAATTAAAAACATTTTCATTTTTTTTTTTTTTGGTTTATTGATGTACTGTCCGTATCTTTTATGCACATAAAAACCATCTCAATACAATTAAAAATTAATGCATTTGGGACAGGGATAAACTTACGTAATGATCTTTGTATCCCATTTACCCCTTGGTAAAAGAACCCCAGTGGTTGGTATTTGGTTTTAGTTGGGGGCATTACGGGGATAATGGTCGATTTAAATAAGAAAGTCTTTCGAAAAAAAAAAATGTTTTCTTTAGGTTTTGCTAAAAGTTAGTATTCTAACAATTTTTACCTATTAAAGGCCTGGAAGACAATTGTCGGGTTTTTCTCTATCCCAACAAAACGGGCGGTCAATACCTTACCTAATAATTTCAAGGCCTACTTAAAAAAAAAATTAGTAGATAATTCCTGCCCCGTTAAGTATTGCCAAGCTTGCCACTTTGATTTTCGGGTTGCAATGAAATAAATATTCACTTAATTTTTTTTTTTGTTTTATTGATACAATACTGTCCGCACCTTTTATCCACATAAAAAATAAAATACATTGAATTAAAAAAAAAATGCATCTCAATACAATTAAAAAAAAAATATTAATATGCACTTGGGACAGGGATAGACTTCTTACAAAACGGTCTTTGTATAATGTAAAAATTAAAAAAAAAAAAAATACACCAAAACGCAAGTTTAAACACATTTTGCCTCCCGAAAAACACATTTCGGATATATGCTAAACTTTTACAACAAACATACAATGATAAAAACAACATGGAGAGTTGCATGCAAAAGATTGTCATTTTTCACATCAAAAAAAAAAAACATAAAATAATAAACATGGAGGTTTAATTTTTATGTACAAGCACATATTTCATATAAATTCTTCATCTATATTAAATATAAAATTTGAAAATATTTATTGCTTTATTGAATATATTTTTCTTTTTCATTTTTGTGACCCAAAAAAAAGGAAATTGTTATACACGAGATGGCGTTGTAATCGCAATAGTAGGTAGTATACAAGATCCGATATTCCATTCCCCATTTATATTTTTATATGTATAAAAACACACAAATTGTTTAAAAATTAAAATATAAAATGTATGATTTACAATTATTTTCTTCTCCTTTCCGTATTTTCTTTGTTTTTTTTTTTTACAATGAACAGGTACAATAGGCACTATCGCAAGACATACAAACAAGGGAAAGAGAAAAAAAAAAGAAGACATTCTCGATATGCAAAACATGCAAGTTACGGCATAGGTAATGGCCGATTTTTTTTAAAAAACAAAAAAAGGGAAATTTATTAACAAATTAGGTAAATTAGGGGTAATAGTTGACTCTTGCGAACTGATTTAATAAAAAAATATAAGAATTTTTTTTTTTTTTTTTTTGTTGAAACGGTTTCATTTGAACTATTACCTCTAAATAAATAGATTTATTATATTTTTTGTTAATTTTTTTTCTTTTGTATTCAGTCTAGTCGACTTGGTGGGTGGGTGGGGTGGTTTGGAGAGCGGGGCGCGGTTACGAGGGGCCGTTGTTGGCTGTTAATTTTTGCACTAGTTTCTGGCCCCACCAGGCCTCCAAGTCGAACGGTTGGAAGTCTTTGAGCAGCGGATTTTGTTCTCGATCGTCGAAATATACGACGGTGCCATTTTGTACGCCGTTACGATTAACGTGGCGCAGCTCCCGGGCAACTTTGTCCCACGACTCGTTTACATATTTGATTAAATCGCCGTGCTGCGACGCCAAATTCGGCTGATTGTTGAGTACCGCTGGTGGCATCACCTGGGGCAACGGCACCTGGTGCTGTTGCTGCTGCTGGTGCTGCTGTTGCGGCTGCTGCTGCTGGGCCGGATGCATGGCGACATTCATCCGCATCATCGAGTTGGGCGGCCGTTTATGATTGGAGCCATTAATCGGCGGATACGGTCCATGTGAACCACTAAAAAACACAAAAGGATAATGCTGAGGGAAATTCATGATGCCCAAAAAAAACACAGAGAAAATAGCACGACCGGGAACGACTTTTTTTTTGTTTCCCAAAACTTTTTTCTATAATAAAAGTCAACCCACAAACCAACGTCGAAACGTGCCGTAACCCAAATTTTCGCACACAAAGGATAAAAGGGAACGGGGATTACCTCATATCGATTATATGTGACAGCTGTCAAATGCAAGTGGAACTTTGTGCAGTGAAATTGCACTGAAAATCAAACCAATTCGCACCAGACCAACACACAAACATTCCTCGCCGGACGTTTTCCGTGCACTTTTGGGCCAATCGCACGTGCGTGAATCAATCGAATGATTTCCCCGCACGCATAATTGCCGTAGGAAAAACTTTTCACACCCGCGGACGGCGAATAAAGCGGCAAGAAAATGTGGCGATTTCCACACAACCAAAATGACAACTCAACGCCACTTTCGAACGCTTGTGTTTATCACATTGGATCGCACCTCGGTTCACACACTTCACTCGCACCGTCTTCGTCATACACACGCATTACTCGCAATCTTTCTTTCTTCCTTCGAAACTTTCACGATTGTTTTGATCCCAACGTGAAAAAATATTTTAAATTTTTCAAATATCTAACCATTATTTATCCAGCCAACAAAAAAAAGTGATAAAAACTAAATTATCAGTAATTAATAACAATCGTATCATTTAATCAATATTTATACTTTCATTTTAAAATAAAATTTCATCTTAAAGCCATTTTTTTCTTTGACCAAATTTACTGAAAAAAAAAGACTTGGAAAGCTTTAAAAAGCTTTAGTTTCAATGGGAAAGCTTTCCCGTAAATTAAGCATTAATTTTAATACATAATAGACAAATAAAGAAATGAATGGCAGGAACGCAAATCTTTTTCTTTATGTATTTTATAAATAAATTGCAATGTTTGCATTTCGTCTGCGGATCAAGGGTGTTGGCGATGCCGCCATCGTTGGGAGCCCCTGGTTTAAATCACGTATATGCAACCAGCGTTACATTCGTGAAAATAGTACGGGAAAGAGGCATAAGTTTAAGTTCAATCATTACAAATATCAGTTTAATAAAATTAAGGCTTTTCAAAGTTATTTTTTTATATAATTAATTTCTTGATATAATTAAGTAAAACAAAAGGACTTCAAAAGCTTTTAAAAGTCTTAATTTCAATAGGAAATTATATATAATTATTCAATATGTAAGATATTATGTAGGTAATATAAATAACAATCGTATCATTTATCAATATTTATACTTTCATTAACACTTTTTAAAATAAAATTTCAACTTAAAGCTGTTGTTTTTTTTGGAGATAATTCTAAAGACTTTGAAAGCTTTAAAAAGCTGTAGTTTCAATGAGAAAGCTTTCCCGTAAATGTACAAGTTAATTGAGTATTAATTTTAATACACAATAGAAAAATAATTACGTTAAACATTAAAGAAATAAATGGCAGTACTGGAAATTTTTTCATTTTGTGTATTTTGTAAATAAATTGCAATGTCGTCTGCCGATCAAGGGTGTTGGCGGTACCCAAGGTTTATAAAATACACAGGTTGCCTCATGCGCTACGTGACGTTTCCAGAAGAAATTCGTATATATCTTCAGACTGATCAATTATAAATTCTTCGTATGACGTCATTTTTTATTCTAATGGAGCAGCCTGTGTAATATACAAACCTTGGGGCGATACCGCCATTGTAAGGAGTCCCTAGTTAATTTGCGTATAGGCAACCCATGTTACATTCATGTAAATAACCAGGGAAAAAGGCATACATTTAAGTTCAATCAATAAAATGATTACAACTATCAATTTAAATTCCCTCGCGCTAAGATTAAAGCTTTTAAAAAGTTAATTTTTGGGACGATTTGATTTTGTAGATTGATAGGGACAGATATTATTCATTCCTTAGAAAAAATATTACAAAAAAATGGACTTCGAAAGCTTTTAAAAGTCTTAGGTTCAAAAATAAGTTTGCCATTCAATGTATAACAAGTTAATTGAATATTAAATTTAATACACAATAGATAAATTAGTATCCTGTAAACTATAAAGAAATAAATGGCAGCAGTGTAATTTACAAACCTTGGGCGATACCGCCATCTATAGGAGCTCCTGGTTTAAATCACGTATATGCAACCAGCGTTACATTTATGTAAATAGTACGGGAAAAAGGCATAAGTTTAAGTTCAATCATTACAATTATCAATTTAATAAAATTAAGGCTTTTGAACGTTATTTTTTATATTAAATTAATTTCTTGATAAAATTTATTAAAACAAAAGGACTTCGAAAGCTTTTAAAAGTCTTACTTTCAATAGGGAAAGCTTTCTATTCAATGTACAAGTTAATTGAATATTAATTTTAAAACACAATAGAAAAAAAGTTTTATTTTAACTATAAAGAAATAAATGGCAGCACTGGAAATCCTTTTATTTGTGCACTTTTTTAAATAAGTTGCAATGCTTGCAGCATTGCAATTTTCAGATGAAAAACGTGTCCACAATCTTATTTTGGAAAAGTTTGTAAAAATACAATTTACGGAAAAAAACCAATGAAACAATTAAATTATCAGTAATTAATAACAATCGTATCATTTATCAATATTTATACTTTCATTAAAACTTTTTAAAATAAAATTTCAACTTAAAGCTGTTGTTTTTTTTGGAGATAATTCGAAAGACTTTGAAAGCTTTAAAAAGCTTTAGTTTCAATGGGAAAGCTTTCCCGTAAATATATAAGTTAATTGAGTATCAATTTTAATACACAAAAGACAAATAATTACGTTAAACATTAAAGAAATGATTGGCAGCACCGGAAATCAATTTTGTTTATGTATTTTGTAAATAAATTGCAATGTTTGCAATATCGTCTGCGGATCAAGGGTGTTGGCGATACCCAAGGTTTATAAATTACACAGGTTGTCCCATTAGAAAAAAAAATGACGTCATACGAAGAATTTTGAAATTTGAATCAGTCTGAAGAAACGTACAAATTTCTTCGTGATACGTCACGTAGCGCATGAGGCCACCTGTATATTTTATAAACCTTGACAAGGTACAAGGTGTATAAAATTCATAGGTGGCCTCTTGATGGATACGTGACGTATCCAGAAGAAATTTTTACATATCTTCAGACTGATCAACTTTAAAATTCTTCGTATGACGTCATTTTTTTTTCAGTGTAATTTACAAACCTTGGACAAGGTATACCTTCCTAATGTAATTTCAACGCCATCTATCACCAATTTTCGTAAGCACACTAACGCCTACTTGTGCCCATCAAACTTTCAACAAAGTGCACAAAATGAATGCATTTTCCAGCGCTTTTTCCATGGCAAAACCAAACTATGTCCTGGTAAATTTGGTCAAAACATTTCCTCAAAAGTATCAGCTAACGCTCTAGCATCGTTTCACAGCTGCATGACGTAATTAATCATGCAAAAACTTGCATTGAAGTCAATGCATTTCATTTGACTATTTACCGACAAAAAATCAATGAAACTTGCATAAAAACCAAAGAAAATCGTTTCAGGGCTTAGCAATAATCGTTTTGGATGAATTCCTAAAGGTTAATTCGATATTTTCGATACTGTTGGAAACTTTTCAAGCGTCCAAAATGTCCAACGCCATGGCAAAACTTTAATCGAAAAATATGAAAAATTTTCACTTACTTGAATCAAAAAAATGTTTGATACAGCTAGCTGAACACTTAAATAACACTTTTCAATAGTTTTTCCCCAAAAAAAGCAAATTTTTGCGCTAATAATCCACGAAAGTATTCACCAAACAATTGGCACACACACGCATAAAGTTTGACAATTGAATTTTGACCGAAAAAATGCGCAAACGACCAAAAATTACATAACGACTAGCAGCGACGTAAAAGTCGCGCGTATTTTTGAATAATTTGAATTTTCTATTTTTTTTTCTTCTTGGTTATCAGGAAAATTAGGAACATATTTAAATTTAAATAAATACAAATCAAGGAAGCATTGATCGTTTTGACCAACTTTGACTGTACAGTGGAGCCACCACTCGCAAAAATTAACAATTAAATAATTTATATTTCAGAGGCAACAAATTATTTATTTACTTTTCGATATTTCTATGTAAATCATTAAATAATTTATCCTGTGATTAACTTTTTCTATTAATTGTTACAAAATAGAAAATAGTGCCAAGCATTTAGAGAGTATCGATCGAATTCTGGGAAAATCAAGTTGATTAGAACCCAAAATTTTCACCCTACTTTCTTGATTTGGTCCTCTTATTAATTTTTCCGGGTTCTTATCCAAAGCCAAATAGTATATTTCTGATTGATTAATATTTTATATTAATATTTCTGAAAATTATTGGTATTTTAAGAAAAATCAGGATCCAAATGATTTATTTATTTGTGATCTATATTTTTTTATCTAGGAACGTTCCAAAAGTTACTAGATTTTTAGTGATTTTTCGTTTCAAATATTGAAGAACTTAAATTTTAATTTATGAAGATATCAAAGACTTTAGATATAAAAATCTTTTTTCCCTTATAACTTTCGAACCGTGCTAGATACAAAGAAAATGGTTATTATCAGAATAAAAGGTAAGAAAATTTCCTACAAAAAAGATTCTATTATTATTTTCTCTAAGTGCCACAGTTTACGAGAAAATAACGGTTGAAAACATAGGAAAATTTATTTTTTCAAAAATCGTGTTACGTTATTGCTGATATTTCGGTAAATTATTGACATTTTAGGACCAAATCAGGAACCAAATGATTTATTTATTTCTGAGCTATCTTTTCTTTTATATGAAAGTTCCAAAAGTTATAAGATTTTTAGTAATTTTTCGTTTCAGATATTAAAGAATTTAACTCTTAATTATGAAGATATCAAAAGCTTTGTCAATTACTAACTGACTACCCAAAAACTAATTACCCAAATGAAATTTACTGTCTTAGGCATTGAATTTTCAATTATAAAGCATTTTGAGATTTAATAGATCCATAGTAATTTTCAGTTGGTACCATTTAAAATAAATTTTCTCGCTAAAAAATCACCAATGATAAATGTAATAATTCCGTTTTTTTTTTTTCAGTGAAAATATTTTAAAAACCAAAAGATTTATAGTGACCTCAAGTGCCAGGGATTAAAAATTAACATTTTAATATGTTTTGAGTAAGTACAAACTTTTTAAATTATTTCAAACATTGAATTGTTTGTCTTTGTAATTGTATTTTTTTGGGGCATAAGTGCAGGTGCTAGAATATTACCAGAAGTAAAATAAATAACTAATAATCAATTCAAAATCGTTAACGTTTGGTTTTCATTTCGATTGTTGCTAATTTAAATTTCCATTGTATAGAATTTAAAATCAAATTATCACTGTTGAAAATGCAATTGAGCCATTATATTTTCAGTTAGTAAATATCGGGGAATTGAAAGAATTGAAAAAAAATTTAATAGTTTCAGTACACTTTGATTTTGTAAACAATGAAAAAAAAATTCAATAGTAACTTTCAAAATAATGGACAATTTGTTGGAGGAACGTTGCCGTGTCACGTGGCGGGCGTGGTGCGATTCCGTTCGTAAAACCTACGCCGAAAAAGATGCATTCCTCGAAAGTTTACAAGAAAAATTCAACATCCTCGAAAATGATTTTCGCTACAATTTAAATCTGCTGAAAATCCGCGAAAGTGAATTAGTGCGGTAAGTTAATTGGACCAATTTTACGGTTTTTCCTTATAAAATCTCAATTTAATTGGTGAATTAATCTGGTAAATTATTTTTTTTACTATTTTTCCACGTTAATTCAATGATTTGCACCGTAAATTAAACATATTTTAACCGAAAATTCAATTGTAGGAAATTTTGAAAGGTGACGTATAGAATGCGACATCTAGTGGGTAGAAGCTAAACTATATTGGTTCACAGCACTAACGATAGGAAAATATGTCAAAAGGTTCTAAAATTAGATAAATTATTTTAAATTTAATAATTTTTTTTCTTTAATGGATTACTTGCAATCGAATTAAAATGTCTTTAATCTCTTTAAAGGGATAAATTTGGGGTAGAGGATGATTTAATTAGGGATTTAAACTTTCAACGAAAGTCTAAAGACCAAATTTTATTCGTTTCCCATTCTATAATGATGAGCCCCCGTTTTCTATTAGTTGACTTCATCCCCTTGGGATTTGTGTTACTTTATCAGGGGGTTGATTCGATCAAGACAGTCGATTAAGGGTTGAAAAGTACCAATGCTATTCAATCGGATGTCTATTAGAATTGATGTTGTAGACTTTTGGGGTAGAAACTTAAAATGATTAGAAAAAGGGGAAAAGATGATTTTTTTAAAATGATTTTCAGAGTTTTAAGAAGTTCAAAATTAGTTAAATTAAAAGGGCAACTGAAAGATGAAATTAGGTCAAAGAGCATTGACTTTTGAGAGAAAATATTGGTTTTTGTCGAAACCTTATCGAAGATAATTTATATTTCCCAAAAGCAATTTTCCCGGGGAAACTTTCAAAAGAACATCACTTGAGTCAACTTGAGTGAATAGGCCAAGATTCACATATTGAATTCTTTGTTCAAGGAGCCGCAGTGAAGCCCTCCAAGTTCATGACCTGTGCCAAGAAAAAAGTCAACAAGTTGAAGTTCTCGAGGCTCAAGTACAACATCTTGAAACAACGATGAATCAACTCCAAGCCTCCAACGCGAAAAACAAAAACAATCGGCAAAAGCTCGTGCTTTTATTACGCAATCTCCAATCCGAAATTGGCACGTTGCACAACACATTGGCGTCCCAAAAGAAACTTCTGCAGGACAAAGATGAACATCTTGCAAAGGTATCACACGCTTTGGACGTGGCCAATAAAGAAAATTTGATTTTAGATGACAAGTTGATTAAATTCGAGCGCCAAGTTCAAATGATTGGCGAGAAATTCATCAACGCCGATTCAACGATGGCGCACAATTTGTGTCAAATGGAATCAAAGTTATTGGACGTTGAAAACGAGAATCGTCGATTGAAAACCGATTTGGAACATGTGGAACAAGTTAAAGGTCAAGCCGATGAAAAAATTACAAGTTTACAGGACCTGGTGGATAATTTAGAACGTGAAAATGAGGCGAAGAAACATTTAGACGTCGTAAAAGGCGATTTAGAAGCTCGTGTCGTGGAACTAGCCAACGAAAACGTGGAAATCAAGGAAAAGTTGCAGAATGTACGTGCAGAATTGGCGATCGTGAACGAAAATCGAAATGAACTCATTAATGTGGTGGCCGGATTGAAACTTGAACACCAACAATCTATGCAGTTAGACACCAAATATGAACAAATTGTCCAGCAAAATGAGATCTTAAAGGATGTTATTCGGAGTTTACGTCGCGAAAATGACCAAAATGCGGTCCACGAGGATATTGTCGAGGATTTAGAGGAAAAAGTTGCCGTTTTAAAAGATGCATTCGAGCAAATAGTTTGCGAAAAATGTAGTCCAAGTTCTGAATAGTATTGTACTTTAAATTAATATTTTTAAAGGTCAGAATTTTCACTCATTGATAGATAAAACATATCCTTGGGATAACATCTTAATAGATCACAATTAATCTGTCAAATAATTCCCACACATATCACTATTCTTAAGTGAAAGTACGTTTATTTTCTGTATTATCCGAATAAAATTTTAACTAGAAGATTTTAACTAAATATTGGGAAAACCAAAAAACTTTAATAATCCATTGAAGTAATTTCAGCAGAGATTAATCTCAAAGCAGTGGTTTGAAGTTATTTAAGAATTATGCTCTCAAATCAAATAATTATTCCCGAAAACTTTTCTGTATTCTCCGGACAGAATTTTAACTAGAAGATAAATGTCGATATTTAGTTGTGAAAATACCGGCCCCAAGTATTATTAACTCCTAAAATCAATTGTAAAAGTAAATATCATTAAAATATCTTTCTGTAACTAATTCACCAAATAACTAAGTCCTTAAGGTTTTAATATTAATTGGGAAACCCAAAAAAACTTTAATAACCCATTGAAGTAATTTGTCTAAGTTCTGAATAGAATTATTCTTTAAATTAATATTTTTAAGGGTCAGAATTTTCATTCATGGATAAATAAAATATATCCTTAGGATAACATCTTAATAGATAAAAATTCCCACACATATCACTATTCTGAAGTGAAAATACATTTATTTTCTGTATTCTCTGGAAAAAAATTTAACTAGAAGATAAATGTTGCTATCTAGATGTGAAAATACCGGCCCTAAGTTAGGGTGATTTTTTTTTTTGACTTTTTTTGGTCCCGTCGTGAAATTTTGTTGGAAATACCAAAAAAAAAAAATTCTCTGAAAGTTTGAGCCTTTAATATTAATTTTAAGTCCTCGACCAAGACGTGTCAAGATTTCCCATTGAAAATACACGGAAACTTTGATTTTTGCTTTTTAAATTTCTATATCTCAGCGGCATTTCATGGGATCGCTTTTACCGAAGATGGTTTTTTCTCAGAATTAAACGCTCTACAAAAGTGCCCATTGCGACAAAGTTGTAACTCTATCCGGTGAGGTAGTACGGGCCACTGAACCTGATTTTTCCATAAAATTCGCGTTTTTTTTGCATTTATCTCGTCAATAACAAGAGCTACGGAAAAATTATAAATAAAAAACTTGTAGAGAATTTGATTTCCTACAAAAAAGGTCCTGCAGACCAAATCGCGAAGATCAATATTAAACGAGATATTAAGCCTTGAATTGATTTTTCTGTGAAATTTTTGCCGATCATTGATTTAAACTTATAAATTGATATAAAAAAAATATATTGATATAAACTTAATATCTCGTTTAATATTGATCTTAGCGATTTGGTCTAGAGGACCTTTATTGTAGGAAATCAAATTCTCTACAAGTTTTTCGTTTATAATTTTTCCGTAGCTCTTATTATTTACGAGATAAATGCAAAAAAAACGCGAATTATATGGAAAAATCAGGTTCAGTGGCCCGTACTACCTGACCGGTGTGAGTTACGACTTTGTCGCAATGGGCACTTTTGTAGAGCGTTTAATTCTGAGAAAAAATCATCTTCGGTAAAAGCGATCCCATGAAATATCGCTGAGATATAGAAATTTAAAAATAAAAAATCAGAGTTTCCGTGTATTTTCAATGGGAAATCTTTACACGACTTGGTCGAGGACTTAAAATTAATATTAACGGCTCAAACTTTCAGGGATTTTTTTTTTTTGGTATTTCCAACAAAATTTCACGATGGGACCAAAAAAAAAATCACCCTACTAAGTATTATTAACTCCTAAAATCAATCGGTCATGTAAATTCTGTCTACAAATTTAGTAAATATCGTTAAAATATCTTTCTGTAACTAATTCACCTAATGCTTAAGTGTTTAAGGCTTTTAGTATTAATTGGGAAACCCAAAAAAAACTTTAATAATCCATTGAAGTAATTTCAGCAGAGATTAATCTCAAAGCAGTGGTTTGAAGTTATTTAAGAATCAGGCTCTCAAATCAAATAATTATTCCCGAAAACCATTTGCGGTGAAATTTAAATTAAATCATTAACTATGTATGTATGCACGTATGAATGTATTGTATGTGTATATGAATGGGAAAATAATTCCTCAAATACACCGCAAAAGTCAACTTGTGCACCCGAGAATGTGCCAACATTTTCTGCACCCCCATGCCCCCGTTTACACAACAACACCAACCCCAATGTCACGATATACCGCCAAATTTATATGGAAATTGTACAGACGACATTCATTCTCTGTTTAGAGGTGGTTTTCTGGTGGTTAAAACGTGGTCGAGGGGATGGGGGGTACGACAAGGGTTGCTTTTTGGGGCAACAGAAATTTACATGTACTTGCCAGTGACACATATACAGAGAGAGACGAACTTTGTCCTTTAATGTTTACAAGGAAATGCCACACGAAAATTCGTCAAATTCCTTGCGTCTTTCGTTTCATTTAAAAGAAATGCACAATTTGTAAAAGTGGAAAAGTTCACGTTATAAATTGCCAGTCGTAAAATTATGACGGTTATTATGTGGCGCGGGGGGTGGCGATAAATCGAATCGAAACTTTTTCCCAATCCATTTTTGGTCTTGACATGAAAAATACTTGTAAATAGTTCCACTTTTAGTGGCCATTTTCTGTGGGGGAAAGCATAAAAATTGCATCAAATGCCATTTGCATGGCACTTTATTGACAATGAGTGGCAGATGTTTGGAAATTGTTGCTGGAAAAACGGGAATAAGGACTCTCTTTGTTGTCGATAGTTGACGATAAACAGTTGTGGTTTTCATTACAAGTTTAAATTGACAATTTGATTGATAAAAAAAGGACCAATTAAAGTGATTTTTTTGTTATTTAGATACAACAGAATAAATGGGATAGGATTTAGGGGTGGATTTCAAAAGTTTATTCGCTTCATATGGTTTATTTATTCAAAAATCTTGTCTTTGACAAGAAAAAATCAAATTAAATGGAAGAGGAATGTCTCGAGTATTGACATCGTAACGGTTTTTGATTTGATTGTCGTTTTTCAAGAGACTCTTTACATAGGAACGAAGAAAAAAAGCTCTAAAAGCTCCTTTTGTTGTCACAAACACAATGTATTTTTGTGAAACAGTATCGAAAGAAATATAAAATGTTGACAATGAGATAAAATTTATCACAATGCCGATACAAAATGCTTCACTAATTTTTATGAATTTAAAGAATTTCTTGTTGTTATTTAAAAGTATGATTCCATAAAAAAATGGTTTAAGCTTCGATATGAATTTTGATATTGCTGATTAAGAATTTTTCATTTTAAAGGCCTCGAAAGTTTAATATTACTTATTATTAAAATATTCTCAATAGTTAAATGAAATGGTAGTTTAATAATAAAATGAATGTAGATATAAAATTCGATTTATTGGTTTAAAGATTCCTAATTAAATTAAATTAATTAGGAATCCTAATTAATAGGTCTTTACGTACTATTTCTGAATAAAAGTTTTACTTCTCAGCAATAAAACATGCCTTAATTTAAATAAATCCAAGTAAAAGTTTGCCTTTGCCATTTATTCAAAGTTTTCCAACATATAATTTGAATTTCAGTTCTAGAATTCAATCGAACTAGTTCAATCTTATACAAGAACCGTAAATTTATAAGGAATTTGAAATTTCCAAAATCAGTCGTACTTTTGACAAAAGCGCATGATCAATCAGTTCCAAAAAAAAAACCGGAACTAGTTTTGAACTTTTGAAAAAACGATTCGTGGAAGCAATATAACCGCAATTATTAAATGAGGGATCATTTTAAAGGAAATTGTTTTTTTTTTCTGGGTGATAATTATTAAAAATTTAATAAATAATATTGAAATTAATCGACATTACTAATATATTGACTTAAAACATTCAACCATATTGTGACTTAAATCCATTGCGGTAATATTCCTATCGTTTTTCCGGGATATTCCTTAAGTGCGGCCATGCTTGTTTTTTCAGAAACAAGGTTAGTTTTTCATAACGTCTATTTGATATTGGAAGTAAATTTATTTTTTATGCAAAAACTACTTGAAAAAAGCGGTTAGGAAATTGTTTTTTTCTGGCTGATAATTATTATAAATTTAATAAATAATATTGAAATTAATCGACATTACTAATATATTGACTTAAAACATTCAACCATATTGAGACTTAAATCCATTGCGGCAATATTCCCATCGTTTTTCTGGGATATTCCTTAAGCGCGGCCATGCTTGTTTTTTCAAAAACGAGGTTAGTTTTTCATAACGTCTATTTGATATTGGGAATAAATTTATTTTTTTATGCAAAAACTACTTGAAAAAACCATTTAGGAAATTGTTTCTTTCTGGGTGATAATTATTATAAATTTAATAAATAATATTGAAATTAATCGACATTACTAATATATTGACTTAAAACATTCAACCATATTGAGACTTAAATCCATTGCGGTAATATTCCCATCGTTTTACTGGGATATTCCTTAAGCGCGGCCATGCTTGTTTTTTCAAAAACGAGGTTAGTTTTTCGTAACGTCATAAAGTTATTGGGAATAAATTTATTTTTAATGGAAAAACTATTTGGGAAAAGCAGTTTTGTACTTTGAATTTAATAAAATGAAGCTTAACACCCATTAGGTTGATTTGGAGAAGAATAAAATAGGTAATATTTATATGTTGAATGTTGGCATTATATAAATTGATTTCTATGATTTTTTTTAGGTGTTTTCTCCATTTTATGGCCTAAATATAATCCAAATCGGTATGGAAATACTTGAAAAGTTTTAAATACTTTAACCCAAGCAACTGACTTCAGTAAAAAGTTCCAATTCCATGGAAATTGTATTACTGGTTATGGTCATGAAGATGATCACCAGGTCCCACTTGGGGTTTGTAAAGCTAAAACAATGATTAATTTATTTAACAATCTAGTAATTAATACGTTTTTTAGATAAATGGAACACTATATTGTGGAAATATTGAATTTTCGAACGAATTTTAAAATCATTTAACTGAAGACCGCTAATCATTGAACCATTTACCTTAAAATGTATGAAAAGTTTGGCACTAATTTGTAAGCTTCTCTTTCTAGCGTGTCTTCTAGACGATATATGAAATAACTGGTAACAAATATACATTAGCAATTTCAATTTTACCGAAATAAGTCCAGAATTGTCTAGACAATGATAAACTTATGTGTTGGTAAGGCAAACTGATAAAATAAGCTTTATATCGACGTTCTAAATAGCAAAAGGTCTAACTACAATTTTGTAAATATTTCAGGAGTAATATTTATATGTCAAATGTCAAATTTATTTATATATGATTTTTTTTAGGTGTTTTCTCCCATTTTATGACTTAATGATAATCCAAATTAGTATGGAAATACTTGAAAAGTTTTAAATAGTTTAATCCAAGCAACTGACTTAAGTAAAAAGTTTCAATTCTATGGAAATTGTATTACTGGTGATTTGCCATGAAGATGATCACCAGGTCTCATCATCAAGTGTTTGTAAAGCCAAAACAAAGATTAATTAATTTAACAACCTGGTAATTATTACGTTTTTTAGATTAATGAAACATCACAATGTGGAAATGTTGAATTTTTGAAAGAATTTTGAAATTATTTAACTAACGACCGATGCCAATCGTTGAGCCATTGAACCATTTACCTAAGGATGCATGAAAAATTTTCATTGATGGAAAACGGCACTAATTTGAATGCTTCTCTTTCTAACATCTCTTATTTTTGATATATGAAATTCAATTATTCTGGTTTGCAACTGGTTTACCAAAATAAGTCCAAAATGATCCAGACAATGACTAACTTATGTGTCCAGGCAAACTGGTAAAATGAGCTTACTATATCAAAGTTATAATTAGCAAATGGTTAACTAGATTTTTGTAAATTGTTCAGGAGAGCCAAAAAATAATGAAGAAATTGAATTTTGTTGCAAATATGACGATTTCTGGCTACATAGATTAAAAATATGTGCATATTATTTATCTACGTACTAAAATTGTATTGGGTAAGAAGCTTTTTTGGATGTATACAATTTGCATTCTGAAAAAATTGGTATCAATTAAATCAATTGGAATATTTTATATAAGTTATTAACTTAATATTTTTAATTGATAAAACCTATTAGTTAGCTAGATTAATGAATATCAGTTACATTAAGTATGATAAAATTGTATTAGATATTAATTCTTTGATATTCCAACCACATGTAGTCTAAATAAGATTATAAATCTTTAGTGTAATATTTGGTAGAGTAAGATTGTAAAATTAGCTTTGAAATCGTATAATAGTTACAATTTTAAAATAAATAATCTAATTATAATTTCAATAATACTTAAAAATAAGAAATTAACTTTTTTCACTGGGTAATGTTTTCTTCAATTCTTGCAAATTTTAGTATTTTCGAACAATAGAGTTTAGGTTGTTATAAAATAGTAAAACTTAATATATTTTATTTTTTCCTTAAGAAAGTAAAGTATAAGAATGTCCCATAAGTCCTTTTATTTTGAATACATATTGTTTACTGTTTCGATATGATTTATTTGCTATATTATCTTTTTCCATTTTTTAAGGAAGTCTTACTATGCCGTCTTTCCAAAAATTTTGAATTTTGAACCAATGTTATTCGTGGAGATGTGATTTTCAACATAATATCCCGGAACCACATATTGCATTAGCGGAGAAAAGCTCACAAAGATTGATTGGAATATTTTTCTGCATACTGCCCAAATCTTGTTTTATCTAATTATTATTAATATCTATCTTTATAAAATTCGTAAATCGATAAGTTCTTTAAATCCATTAGCAAAATAATATCGTACCTCCAAGACTATTTGTTGTCCAAAATATAAAAATTTTGGAAAGAAAGCATAATGTGGTTTTTTGAGAGATAAAAGAAAGTAATATAGCCCAAGAGTTCTTATATTAGAAAATAAATA
This sequence comes from Sisyra terminalis, assembly GCA_958496175.1. NCBI lineage: Eukaryota > Metazoa > Arthropoda > Insecta > Neuroptera > Sisyridae > Sisyra > Sisyra terminalis. Next base: position 60,875,487 of record OY292276.1, read on the forward strand.
ATAATACTTAAATAGTACATATTGTGTATTCATTAGATATTACAAAAAAAAAAAGAACTTATGGGACACCTATGTAGTAAATATCATCTTTAGGTGTATATCTTAGTCTTTTAAGGCTAATGCCATATATCAACTTGTATATAAAACAATCTTCAAAAAGAAAATTGTTTTTTTTCTCGTAATAATGGATAAATTATCTTGGCTCCTTTAACCCATTTAACTTGTATATGTAAAAATGATTACATAGGCAACTAGATTTTGATATGATACGTGCATGTACGATTGGTTGCATATACATCAACTTATATTACATCTGATTATAAATTTTTTCAGTTTTACTAATTATTTTAGGTGTTTAAACAAATTTTTTACTAGGAAAAGGCAATTATGTGTTTTATTGATTGATAGATAAGGTCCCAAGCATGATTTCCATCCAAAGATCTGTCATCCAGGGGCGTTGCCTTCATTTCAAGAATTAACTTTTCGTCAACAAAATTAATTTTTCATTATAAATTTTGAACCGTGCTAGATATCAATAAAATTGTCAAAATCAAAATTAAAGCTGACAAAATTTCGCACAAAATTGGTTCTTAACGAATTTCTTCTGTATGCCTTAGTTACGGAGAAAATTACGATTGAAAACATACGAAAATTTACGTTTTCAAAAAACGTAATACATTATATGTTTTGGCAATTTTGTGGATTATTTTTTTTATTAATTCAAAGGAAAAGTGTTGAAAACCATTGAAAAATAGTTCTATTTCAAGGAAAATCCTTGATTTTTGGATTTTTAGTCCAAAAACTATGAAATTGCTATATGAAAAGTTGAAGTCAATAAAATTTTTACTATTGATTTATTCTTAATTTAAATGAAAATATATCATTTTATTTTCAAATTTGATGGCCTTTAGTTTGAATTAAAGCTGTCTTGGGAAAACCTTTATATGATCCGTTTATTTTGAAAGTGAGTTAAGTCCATTTCAAGAATAATCCATATAGTGTTATCATTTTTAACCATAGAAACATAAGATACCAAGGAGGAAAAGGGAATAATTGACGTTTTTGTTAAAATCAGTAATTTCTGAAAACTTAGCAGTTAAATAATTAACATACTTTGTTCTAGTTACAAGAAGAAGAATCACCATATAGACCCCGTCCTTGAAATGGACTTACGCCACTTTCAAAATAAACGAGTCACATTATTTTTATTGAACCAATAATAGGAAAAACCTGTTGATTTTAACGACTTTTTTTAAAGATTTTCGATGTAATTAATTCCAATTTCAAAAATGCAGAAAATTTAAACTTTTTTTTCTAACACATCTGTAGCTTATGCATTAATAATGCATTTAATGTAATAACAATTGGATTGCCTGCTTTGTATATTAAAAAATATTTCTTACCTAATAGTGCTTGTAACATACGAGATTAGTGGATTTAGGTAACTTCCCTTATTGTAAAGATTTGAACACCAAAGTTTAAATAATAGAAATTGACAAAAAAATAATTTAAAGTTGATTGAAAATTGAGTCCAATTATTGAAGGTTTCGAGAAACCATTTTATAAATTTGATGGTTACTCTTTGGTCACCAATATTAATTCCAATTTTTTTTCAGAGTTTTTGGGATAAAAATGATTTTATGATGATTCCAGAGTTACCTACATGATCTATACTAATATATAAAATTCTTACGTCTGTCTGTACATTTCGGTTTTGAACCCAATTTTAGGGTAAATATTTGTTTCAAGAAGCTCTCATTCGAAATTTCACATTTTTAAAATTTTTGTCTGCCTGTCTGTCTGTGTGTCCCGATTTAACTAAAGAACGGAACGACCGATTTTAATGAAATTTGGTATTGAGATACAACACAATTTCCCACAGACTATAGGCTACTTATTATTCCAAAAAAAAAATTAAGGGAAGGTATTTCCTAGGGATGAAAATTTTTTTTTTATTTTAGATAGGTGAGTTATATATCATTGGAAAGGTAATTCAAAGTTAGAAAATAATCTGTAAAAATATTTTTAGTTGAACTGACAGAAAGCACAGTAAAATAAGAAAAAGAAAAATTTTCATGTGCCACTACAAAAAGCAAATCTAAAAAGAAAATATAATTTACATTTACGTTACGCAGCCGAAGTCGCGGGGATCAGTTAGTACTAAATAATCTTCATGCTGTCATCAATGAGGTTACAGAAAACCATTGGTGGAAAAATGCGAGAAAATATGGTAAAATAAAAGAAAAACAGCTATATGTATTGATATTTATTCATTTGTTGTAGGTGAAAAAAAATTTTTTCCTATTGGAAAGTTCAGAGCCCATAGAATACGATGGGAATCGATGATAACGATTTTCATTTTTTTTTTTTGTTGCAAATCCTTGTTTGTTATTTCCACACTTTTCGCTATTCATCTGTTTGAAAACGTGTGTTTTATGTGATTATTTATCGTGTTTCTTTTGTTTTTTTTTTTTGCAGCAGCTACTAGATGAATGTTGATTTTCCATTTGATTTGGTGTTGAATATGTGTGTGAATATTAAATAAATATTTGCTGCTGCACTTTGGAATTTGTCGAGATTTAATAATAATACGTGGCTGATGATTCTTCGATGCATTTCGAACGTCGAATGGAGTCGAGTCGCGCCCTTTTCTGCACTCAATCTCCCGATATATATATATATATATATATATATATAGTGGTCCTGTGTCCTATCCCGTGACGTCTCGTACTATCTATCGAGCAGTGGGGGAGGATGGATGGATAGCATATTGCTACCAGCACCGTAAACACCCTGACCTAGATAAGGCCGATGGATGGAGGAGGAGAGAGCTTTGAAAGCTTCTAGTTAGCGATTTGACCGAGGGGGGGCTTCCAAATGCTGTGGAGTTGTCTGTTGGCAGATCTAGCAAGCCCATATCTTCCCTCTCGCCTTCCCCGCATTCATCCATTGATCCCCGTTTATTCCCGTGCTATTCCTGTTTATGTGTTCCCGTTTGTCGTTCGCACGTTCGGCTCTATCCACATACAATCAGTGCTATATTATGCTTCACATACACAAACATACATACACACCCGCACAATGATGATGATTTATATGGGGAAATATAAAAGGAAAGCGGGAAATCATAATGCACGTAATACATAATAAAATGAAAATTATGATCGCATGACACCCAGACTCACGTTTCACGCTTTTCCCCACTGTTCTCGTCGTCTTGTCGCAATATTTAACATAAATTATATTTTAGGTACTACTACTACTCGCATGCTATAGCTTTGTACTCTATGCAAATTATTTCAGTACGAACGAAAATTAATTTGTTCGTCTAGGAGTGCTTTGAAATCACAATAAGAGGTACAAACAAAAAAGAAAAAAAAAAGAATGTCTACCTTCAAGTAGACCAATAACATCTAATTGAATCAAAGCTTGCTTTGGAAAACAAACAAAGAATAACACTTCCATGGCATACTAGAAAAAAATAAGCATTTTCATTGTATACGCGCAAAAGCAACCGAAAATCTTCATATTTACACCCCCACCCCCATTTAGCATCCACGTTATAGTCAATCGGAAAAACTTGAAATCAATTTCCTCAATTCCGGTAATCTCGTTTAGACTTTATCGTAATCTGTTTAACATTCCCGTTTTTGAACTTAATCTCGATTACCTACTACGATTTGTTTTTTTTTTTTTTTTTTCATTCCACAGTGGTTATATAGTGCCATTTGGCATTTTGATCGAAAAGCAATTATAAAATCAATTTACCAACTTTGGAGACTTTCCCAATTCGCGTCGAATTGGCGTTCCATTCTGACCACATAAATCAACAAAAAAATTGTTTGGGAGATCGAGTTGGCTTTGGAAAAATAAATTGGTATTGGAATGTGAAAACAATTGATTGAGCATTAGTGGTTCTTTTGTCACTTGTTGATGAAATTTCAATTGTTTTGGGAGAGAAATTGGCGCGAGAATGTTGCATGTGTTGTTTTTATTAGCCTATAAGGCATGGGGAAGTGTTAAAATGAAATTACATCTTAAATAAAGGCAAATAAATCAAAGAACTTTTTAAGGGGAATTAATTTTAAAGGGAGGAAAAGAAAAATGACTAAATGAAGGGGAAAGTCCCCGCTTTTGCGGAGCAAAGGAACTTTGATACCAAATTTTTACATTCCTTTCCCATTTGGTCGTTTGTTTGTCAAGCGTTCATGGTTGAGAACCTCTGATTTATTAAATTGAGATTAATCCCATAATGATAATGTCCATTAAAACAAATGAACAATTAGTCTATTGTATGGCCATATGGCCAGGCTCCATTTAACCTGTATTTGAAAAAATGAATAGGCAACTTGATTTTGATATGATACATACATGTATGACTGGTTGCATACACATCAACCTATATTACATCTGATTATAATTTTTTTTGGTTTTACTAATTATTTTAGGTGTTTAAACATGTTTTTTATTAGAAAAAGGCAAATTATGTATTTTATTAGTCGATAGATAAGGTCCGAAATATGATTTTTATGAAAAATCCGTCATCCAGAGGCGTAGCCTCCATTTCAAAAATTCAATTTTCGTCAACAATTTTTTTTTTTTATTATAACTTTAGAACCGTGCTAGATATCAATAAAACTGTTATTGTCAAAATTAAAGCTGACAAAATTTCGCACAAAATTTGTTCTTAACAAATTTCTTCTATATGCCACAGTTACGGAGAAAATTACGATTGAAAACATACGAAAATTTACGTTTTAAAACTGTAATACATTATTTGTTTTGGGAATTTTGTTGATTAATTTTTCCTTGAATTCAAAGGAAAAGTGTTGAAAACCATTGAAAAAATAGTTCTATTTTAAAAAAAAACCAAAATCTTTGGATTTGTAGTCCAAAAAGTATGAAATTTTTGTATGAAAAGTTAAGCTCAATAAAAATTTTTTTAGTGTCGATTTTTTCCTAATTTAAAAGAAAATATATCATTTTATTTTCTAAGTCAATAATCTTTAGTTTGAAATGGAGCTGTTTTAAGAAAATCTTGATTTTTTAAGCAAAAAATAATTTGGAAATTCGTTTGAAAATCGTAGAATTTCCCAATATTTCAATTGACCAAATAACTGTAAAAACCTACAGATTTTAACGATTTTTTTTTAAAGATTTTCGATTTAAAAAATCAAACCTATCTTTTGTTTTGATTTTCGATTCCCCCCCCTCTGTTCCCTTATTCGATGATGCCACAATTTGTAAACTTTTCCCTCCTCTCGTGGACATATAAAATTTCAAAGATTTTCTCTCATTTTTTTTTTAAAGTGGACATCCAATTTTCCAGATCATTTCCTTAACCCCATAGGGCACATTTTTTGAACCCCTTTCACCCCCCCCCCATTCAAAGCTCTACTTTTGATTTCAACGAAAAAAAAAATACAAAACAATGTCACTAGTACCAGTGATTGATATTTGCAGACATAATAGATTCACAATGTTGAAGTTGGCCATGCTTTTTTGTGACAAAATTGTTGATTTTTGCATGGCCAACTTGATCGTTAGCACACTTAAATACAAAGTTTTTTGATGAAACTATAAAATTTTGAAAAAAAAAAAAACAGATTGAATCAATCACATAAAATTTCAAAGATTTTCTCCCATTTTTTTTTTACGGGATCGTCCAATTTTCCAGATCAAATCCTTAACCCAATAGATCAAATTTTTTGAACCCCTTCACCCCCCCCGCGCCTCAATCAAAGCTCTACTTTTGATTTCAACGAAAAAAAAAAAGTAAAACAATGTCACTAGTACCACTGATTGATATTTGCAGACATATCAGATACACAATGCTGTGTTGAAGTTGGCTATGAATTTTTGTGACAAAATTGTTGATTTTTGCATGGCCAACTTGATCGTTAGCACTTGAATACAAAGTTTTTTGATGAAACTATAAAATTTTGAAAAAAAAAAACAGATTGAATCTATGACATAAACGTTGAGAAAATGACGTGGTCGTTAAAGGGCAAATGTTGTCATTGATTAATGACATTAAACGGATAAATGTTCATTAAGAGATAAAATGGAAGTCGTTATGGTAAATTTCATGTTCCGTTTTATTATGATATGACAATTATTATTATTATTAGTATGCAAATATGAGAACGGCTGTGGATCTGCATGGGGCAGGATATGCCCTGTACTTGGCGCCCCATTAAGCCGGGACATAGTTTGTGCCTCATGTTGTAGTATTTTAATAAACAATCATTGTTATTAGTGTGCTAGAACACTTTGGCTTCGATTTGTGAAAGGTATATCGTGGTAGACACGTGAGGGGTGAGAAAAGCGCACCCCAAATGTGTTTGTGGGGGCGAATTAAATGTCTTTGAAACTTTGACAAATCGACGACGAGGATGGGGTAATTGAATTCATTTACGTTTAATGTAAAATATTCATATTAATTTCGTTTGGAAATTTAATGAGGCTTGAAACGAAAGGATTTTCCTCAAAGTGATTTTTCTCAAGGCTTTTCTGCCATTGTTACACAACTATTAACCAGGAAAAAAGCTCTTTAAACACTTTACAAAAGCAAATAAATCATTAAAACCATTTTAATTACAATGAAAGTAAACAGTTTTTCTTGTTTTCGATTAAAAGAAATGCAAATTTTCTGAAGAAAAGTTTTCAAATAGTTTTCCATTGTCTCCTTTGAGACATTGCCAGCGCTTTTGCCAGTTTCATTGAATTTTTCCAATTGCTCTATGGAAATCAATTTTACAGAAGTTACCAAAGCGTCGGAGCTTTCCGGAGCTTTGAAAATTTAATGGGAAAACGTTTAAAAGTTGGAAAGAATTCTTTTGGACTGAACGATTTTTAAACTATAAATTTCTGGTTGAAATTTGTTAAAAAATGTATAAATTTGTGAATAAAATATCCAAGAAAAGCTGTACTATTGATTGAAATAATTATTTCAATTGTTAAAAGCTCATTTACACGTATTTTTATTGTAATATTGATGTTGATTACATGAAAGTTTAAGTCGATTACTTGAGATGATTAAATCACAGATGGCACTATTATTCTGTGTTAAATCGGCGAAAAAATATGATTAAATTAATGAAAAAAGGTTTATATCAAAAAAAATCTAAGAAAGCTTTTAATTTTAATCAGTAAATACGTGAAATATGCTTTTAATTTAATTTAAATACGCAAATTTAAGTAAAAGTTTACAACTGACGTTTATCATATCTCCAAACCTTTTTAACTGTCATTTAACCAACCAAGAATTTAAAATTTAGAAAAATTGTATATTTATTTCTAAAATTCCACCGAACTAATCAAATATTGGGATAAAGCACCAAATTTTAACGAATCTGATATTCTTTTGCTAAATTTTAAGGCCTAAATGCCGGAAAAGCATTGCTGTCCACGTGCGCATGATCATTCGCTTGAAAAGCACATGGCACCGATTTCAAACTCTTGTACCAACAAATCTACAAAACTGGCGTTATACATTAACGATATTTCCGCGTCTCGTTGAGCTTTTGAAAGCCCACCTCATCCTCATTATCGGAAAGCTCATCATTATTGCCATCAATGGTATTACGGTTATCAATCAAAACGTCGATTATTGGAAATCAAGCGATACCGTAAACTCAATATTGCCGAATAAATGTCCGGCGTTAATCCATGCCCGCGTGTAATCCCTGCGCATTACATTGTTTCAAATCAAACCGGAAAATTTCACAGTCCATTGTTTTTTTTTCCCCCCCGATTGTTGCGGTTTAATCAACTTTCATTGGTAATTCCGCTTTGTAGAGTATTTGTTGGGATCAAGTGTCACCCGATTTTAATACATCCCCCTGTCCCACCCTCCCCCGAAGCGGGGGAGGGTGTTTCGCAAATTAGCAGGGAAAAGTTTTCATCCGAAAACCAACACTTGGGAGAAAATGCACGACGTTATTCAACGACATCCACGAAGATTATCGTGTCTTGTCTTCAACAACATCCCCCCGTGGTCCCCCGCGTGGTTCCCGTTGGTATAGCCCATTGGATGCTGGGCGCAAGTGAGACGCAAGTAACCATGATTTATTTTCCCGGAGCTTTTACCAACTTGGAAAACCGAAACATTTCGTCGATTCGACGAGCGAAAAGACGCATGGTGTGGGGGAAAATGGGGGGGGGGGAATTTTCCACCCTTTTCATACATACGAGTTACATACGTGTGTATTTTTATATATGGAATGAAATATTGCAGTTGATCTTTTCATCGGGGGATTAAATGGCAAGAAATTTCCAGCTCTTTTTACTACCATTTCTGCAATTTATAAATATCTTTTTAAAGTCAGAGTTTCCACACTCTGGCACTATATAATTTTCTTCGTGTCCCGACACTTAAACGATCCCAAGATTATATTGCCGTCTCCGTGAAAATTTCTTTATTAAAAACGGGATAAACTTCCCAATGTAATTCCCCTGGATGTTTCACTTGATCGTATAATTGAGAAAACTTGGACTTTTAAATGGGAAACTTTTAGCGCCATTTTCAAAAGATAAATTGTTGTTTTTTTTTTTTGTGTGTGAAAATAAAATGTCTCGTTAACTTAAAAAGAAATTAAATTAAACGAAACTTTTCTAATTATAGTTGTGTAAGTTTTAAGTAAATTTTCCCTTGTAATAAAATAAATTAAACCGCATCCTTGTATGTATTGGTATGTATATAATTTATACTTGTATATACATATATGTTAAACACAGAAGTGTAACTGACTTCATTAAAATGCAACAATCATTAACGATAATTAAATCTAAGTCTCGACAAGTTCTTGTTGCACAAATTGCATCCACACATACAAAATACAATTCTTCTCTCTGACTTAAATTTAAATTCTCTCTCTGTCTCTCTCTCTCTCTCTCTCTCTTTCTCTTAATCACAAAAGCTCAAAGCTGCACAGCTTTTGAATGCAAAACGGAAATTTGTTGCACTAAAATCGTAGAAAAAAGTTTAAAATATATATGTAGGGTACTCATATGTGCTAAAGCGAAAATAAATACAGAAGAAGATTGTCGCGACGGCTGTTGAGCTTTGAAAAGAAAAATAAAGCTCTCGTGTAAAGCTCGAATATAATCCTGGATGTTGCCAAAGTCTTTATTATATGCCATATATATCAACTTTTATGTATAAACCATATCAAAAAAAAAAAAAAAAAGCTCAAGCTTTGTGATGATTACACGAAAATAAAGTGAGAGAAAGAAAAAAAAAAATTTTTTTTCAAATCGCACCTGTCGGATTTGTATCGGCGAAAATGAATGAATTTTTTTTATGAGAAATTTGGTATTGAATTTTTCCATCCCCATTATTTGAACGGTTGGTCGATAGATGGACTTTCGTTGGAAATGAATTGATGATACGATAAAATTTTTAAATTTGTTGAATAGGGCTTTTATTTAGGGGAAATTTGAAAAAAAGTTTGTATAGGCAACTGGGTTATGATATAATGCGTACATGTATGACGGGTTGCATATACGTCAACTTATATTACATGTGATTATAAACTTTTTCGGTTTTACTAATTATTTCAGGTGTTTAAACATGTTTTTTATTAGAAAAAGGCAATTATGTGTTTTATTGGTTGATAGATAAGGTCTTAAGCTTGATTTCCATCTAAAAATCCGTCATACAGAGGCGTAGCCTCCATCTCAAAAAATAAACTTTTTGTCAACTAAATTATTTTTTCACTATAACTTTAGAACCGTGCTAGATATCAATAAAATTGTTATTATCAAAGTTAAAGCTGATAAAATTTTGAACAAAATAGGAAATAAACAAATTTTTGCAATATGCCACCGTTACGGAGATATTGACGATTGAAAGCATACGAAAATTTATGTTTTCAAAAAATGTTATACATTATTTGTTTTGGCAATTTTGTTGGTTAATTTTTCATTAATTCAATGGAAAAGTGTTGAAAACCATTGAAAAATAAATCTTTTTTCAGGAAAAGCATGAATTTTTGGATTTATATTCCAAAAACTATGAAATTTTTGTATGAGAAATTCAGCTCATTAAAATTTTCAAGTATTGATTTTTTCTGATCTTCTTTTTGTAATTTAACAGTAAAAATATATTTTTTTTTTTCAAATTTAATGGTCTTTAGTTTGAATGGGACCTGTCCTAGAAAAAATTTCAGCCTTTCATCAAAAAAAAAATCGAAAATTCATTCAAAAACTCAAAAATTTCCCGATACTTTCATTGAACCAATAACAGTAAAAACCTACTGATTTAAACGATTTTTTTAAAGGTTTTCGATGTAATTTCCTTAAAATCAGGAAAAATTATCAATATTTAATTTATTTAGCGAAAATTCCAGGAATTTTCACGAGGAAAACCCGTTTCTCCAGCAATGTTAATTGCGATTTAAAAAATGCAGTCAATTTGGAGTTTTGTCCTAACAAATCTGTAGTTGGTAGCCTACTTCGTTAAATTTTAGCAAAAAAAAAGCAGGGGCGTACCTCAAATTTTTTTGAGAAAGATATGAAAAAAAAAAATCAGTGTAAAATTTTACCTAATAATTTTCAGATTGTTCAAATGGAAAAAATTAAATCTAGTAATAATGCATCATTTGTAGGGGGGGATGGTTAGGAGAAGTACCTAGGATCTACTATTGTTAGGAGCACAATTAAAAAATTTCAGAAAAATAAAAATAAGTCAAAAAAATCAAAAGTGGTTGATTTTTTACGTCGAACATCCCTTATAAGTTATTTCAAAAAAAAAAAAATAATACATTTAGCTAAACGCCATTTTTTCCGCAAAACTTCCTCTTAACCAATACAATAAACTACTTGTGAAACATTTAGTGCGGAAACTTGGCTCCTTTCCAAATAACAACAATAAAGACTTCATCACTGATCACTATATCATTGCAAACTAAACAAAAAACCATCAGAAATAATAAATTCAATTTTTTTTTTCGTAAAACAAAAAAAAATCATAATAATGAACAATCACCAATCATCAATCGTAAATTTATGCGGTGCGAATGTTCAACTTTTGAACTTTATTTTTTATTTTTTTTGCATAAAAAGGGAAAAAAGCACAAAGCATGGGGCGGGAGAAAGAAGCTTTTGATTATTGCCAACCAAACTGAAGTGGCGTGAAATTTACATATCATTTATTTCAATGTCAACATCACGAAAGCTCCTCTATTTTTATACATAATTTATTTCGTCGCAACTCTTAAATGAACTTGAATGGAGCTTTTTATCGCGCCGCTGAAATAAGTGTGCGTTGGATTCGGTTTAACAAGTGAAACGATTTATCGCGGCATTATGTTCCGGCATTCCGATTTAATTCAGAGAGCTTTCATCAAACAAATGAAAATCGAAAGAAAAAAAAAATTTTTTTTGATTTGTCAATTGTTTAAACAAAATGAATGCTTTAAATTGTATCCAGCCAACTTGGATATGAAATTCAAGTTAAAAGCTCAGAAATTTCCATTGACAAGTAGACAGGTGGTAGTTTGTCGCCAACTTCGATTTCCATCTTGTCAATTAGATTAAATTTTCAATTGGGACGTAAGAAAGCCGAAACGCGTCGAAACTTCGAGGCAAACTTTTCGATTTTGTCAAGTCACCAACGACAAATACACGACACACTTGGTGCTATTTACGATAATAAAGCTTTTCAATGACGCCAAAGCTCATATTATTGTCATCATAGCACGGGACGAGCCAAGTACGTAATAACATTAGAGAGCTGGAGGAAAGTCTCGTCCGCCACGGAAAGCTCACGTAACGAAAGCTCGCCGAACGAACAAATCCTATAGCGCGATATACGCCAGCTTCCATTATTCGCAAGCTTGATCTTTTTTTCCCATTAACTCTAATTGCTCTCGCTAAAAATTCAAATCGAAATGATATTTTCATAAGAGCAAAGCTCCACGCCAAAGCTTTTTGATTCTATGATTCTCCAAAGGTATGCTGCGCAATAAGCTCAAGATTGCCTCGATTTATTTAATCTTTAGAAACAAAAAAAAACATAGACAGAAAATTTCCGTGACTCTATTAAGTTTAGATTTTATAAACAATTGAAATGCATGCATTGTTTTAAACAAAAGAAAATCGTTTATAGAGAAGGGAAAATGAAAGAATCCACGAAAAAACGGAGAAGACAGATTGAAATTTTGGACTGGATGTAGCTTGGGGAATCAAATTCTAACGTTTGTCGGTAGATTTTAAGTTTTAACCGAATTTTAAAGTTTTTGAAATTTTTGTCTGTTTGTCTTCTTATAACTAAAGAATGAAACAACCAATTTTGATAAAATTTGATTATTAAGATCCAAAACAATGTTTTTCTAACTCTAGGCTGTAAATCATTATTAAAAAATAATAAAGCAAGGAACCCCCTACGTAAAACTAAGGGATGAAATTTTTTTTTCTACTATAAAAAGTCGTGTGATATATCGTTGGAAAGGTCTTGGAAAATCATAAAATAAATTATCTGACACTTTTTTCGTTAAATTAATAACTATCATAGTAAATACAGAAATTGTTTTTTTTTTTGGAAACATAAAAATTTTCAGGCACAAAGTTTGAGTTTAACTATTAAAGAATCCCTTCTTAACAAAAGAACATCGAAAAAAAATGAATCAAACACTATAAAACTGATTAAAAAAGCAGTTTTTTGTTAAAGGTTAGTAGAGATGGAAGAATGAAAGGATCTACGAAAAAAAGAAGATGGTATATGGAAATTTTCAATTGGATATAACTTGGGGAATAAAATTCTTACGTCTATGTGAATATCATAATTTTTAAGTCAATTTTAACGTTTTTTTTTTAAATTTTTGTCGATTTGTAGGTATGTCTTCTTATCACTAAAGAATGGAACAACCGAATTTGATGAAATTTGATTATTAAGATACAACAATGTTTCAATTATTATATGCTTTATGTCATTTTGTAAAAATAATAAGGGAAGGCATCCCCTACGTAAAACTGAGGGATAAAAAAATTTTTTTTACTATAAATAGTTGAAATAGGCCTTTAAAAATCAAAAAATAAATTTCTTAGCATTTTCTTAGTTAAAATAGCCCCACAATGATGGCAAATTTTTAACGTTAAAGTACCACCCGAAAAATAAAAAAGTAAAGTTCAGGAAAATCTCTCGTCTAAAAATAGACAACAAAAAGAAAATGAAAGCGTTTTTAAAGTTTTATTCTTTTTAAAAATATATAGTTATTGTTGGTAACGTGGCCCGCAGGAATACGATGGGGGGATACGTTTCTCCTGGAAATGTTCAAGTGTTCCCATGCGAACACCAGGAAACACTCTTGTTTGGTGGCAATTCATTTCTTTTGTCGGTTTTTTTTTTCTCTCTTTATTTTTATCATCGTGTTGTATAGTTGTTTCGTTCCAACACCCGGGGGGGGGTGGGGGGTGAGATGCTGCACGTCGGCAAATCCCACGGGATCTAATATACAGAGGAATCACACCTTCAGGACTACTTTATTTCTGTGTAGCGATACAATAATGGATGATGAACCCGGAATTAATTCTTTTAATCATTTTCGGGGGAAAGTTTTCAACGTTAATTAAAATCGAAGGTTTGAAAGTTTTTCGAATTCTATTACGTTTAATATTTGTCGTAAGTATTTTTTTTTTCTTCACAACGACAGAAATATGCCACGTTACTATTTCTTTTTGCATGTAATTTACCAGAAAATCAATGTCATTTGTATGCGATGAATGCACTTTTATTAAATGAATTTTCCACACAAATCCACTCTCCCCGGGTAGTCTCTCCGGAAAATTGAAGCAAAAAGAGACTTGCAAATAAATGAACCAATTACTTTTACATAGTAATTTACGTGATAGTCGGAGACACAAGTTTCATGAAGTGTTTGATGCACCTTGAAATTTTGTAAGGCTGATATCTATGGGATGAGAATTAGGAGTACCTATGTTTGCCTAACCCAACCAGGGACACCAGGTACTGCGCATGGGTGAAAGGTGTAATCTATCTATAATTATAAAGAGGAAAGATTTGATTGTTTGTTTGCTTTGAATAGGCTCCGAAACTACTTGATCGATTTGAAAAATTCTTTCACTGTTGGGAAGCTACACTATTTCCGGTCAACATAGGCTATATTAAATTTTCAAAAAAAATAAGGATCCATACTAAAACTCCAATAATGAAACCCAAGGTCTGAAAAAATTACCAAAAAACATTCTTACATCGCGTGCGCTGCGAAAACTATTGGTTATAGAATAAAATAATGTAGTACGATTTTGAAGAACATATCATTATCTACAAAAAATAGAGCGACAGCATATGTCTAACTATTATACTACATAAATTGGACCGCAATATATTCTATATATTGTATACACAGTATAACTGGTCAAAGTCAGCGAAAATATCATATTTTGATAAAAAAATGTTTTCCATGGTGAAAAGAGTGATTTTATGTAAAAACGTTAGGAAACCTTTTTTGTAGAGCAATAAATTCCCTTCAAGAATATTTGTTTGTTAATTACTAAATTCCAAAATAAGGAAGATAAATCTAAAAATTATATCAATGTCTGAAGTTTGATTATTCGGAAACGGCTTGTAAAATATAAGCCTAAAAAAGTGTTTGATTCACAGGCCAACAAACGTTAATCGAAATTTTAGGTACTTTTAAATTAGAATTCAAGATGGCAGACACTTTTTAGGGGGCTTACTAGGGTGATTTTTTTTTTTACTTTTTTTTTTTGGCCCCATCGTGAAATTTTGTTGGAAATACCAAAAAAAAAAATCCCTGAAAGTTTGAGCCCTTAATATTAATTTTAAGTCCTCGACCAAGACGTGTAAAGATTTCCCATTGAAAATACACGGAAACTCTGATTTTTTATTTTTAAATTTCTATATCTCAGCGGCATTTCAAGGGATCGCTTTTACCGACGATGGTTTTTTCTCAGAATTAAACGCTCTACAAAAGTGCCCATTGGGACAAAGTCGTAACTCACACCGGAGAGGTAGTACGGGCCACTGAACCTGATTTTTCATAAAATTCGCGTTTTTTTTGCATTTATCTCGTAAATAACAAGAGTTACGGAAAAATTATAAATGAAAAACTTGTAGAGAATTTGATTTCCTACAAAAAAGGTCCTGTAGACCAAATCGTTAAGATCAATACTAAACGAGATATTAAGTTTATATCAATATATTTTTTTATATCAATTATCGGCCAACATTTCACAGAAAAATCAATTCAAGGCTTAATATCTCGTTTAATATTGATTTTCGCGATTTGGTCTACAGGACCTTTTTTGTAGGAAATCAAATTCTCTACAAGTTTTTCATTTATAATTTTTCCGTAACTCTCGTTATTTACGAGATAAATGCAAAAAAAAAACGCGAATTTTATGGAAAAATCAGGTTCAGTGGCCCGTACTACCTCACCGGTGTGAGTTACGATTTGGTCGCAATGGGCACTTTTGTAGAGCGTTTAATTCTGAGAAAAATCCACCGTCGGTAAAAGCGATCCCATGAAATGCCGCTGAGATATAGAAATTTAAAAATAAAAAATCAGAGTTTCCGTGTATTTTCAATGGGAAATCTTTACACGTCTTGGTCGAGGACTTAAAATTAATATTAAGGGCTCAAACTTTCAGGGGATTTTTTTTTTTGGTATTTTCAACAAAATTTCACGTTTAGACCAAAAAAAAAAAATACCCTAGTAAGCCTCCTAAAAAGTGTCTGCCATCTTGAATTCTTATTTAAAAGTACCTAAACTTTCGATTAACGTTTGTTGGCCTGTGAAAATCAAACACTTTTTTTGGGCTTATATTTTATTACACCTTTCACCCATGCGCAGTACCTGGTGTCCCGGGTTGGGTTAGGCAAACATAGGTACTCCTAATTCTCATCCCATATGTATCAGCCTTACAAAATTTCAAGGTGCATCAAACACTTTATGAAACTTGTGTTACTGGCTCTTGGACTATGAGATTATATTGCTGAAGAAGGCGTTTTTGTTGGGAAGTTGAAAAGAATTGGGAAAATGGGGAATTAGGAGGAAAAAAAGTTTCGATTAAAACCACTTAACGTTTTTTTTTTTTCGTCTTTGTATACTTAAAACTTAAAATTAATTGAGTTTGATCTACAAAAATTTAATTAAAATCCCAAAGGCAATTGCTTTTCTTGAAAATAAAATGCATTGGAGTTATTTCAAGTTATTTGTTTGACCATTTGTCCGGAAAATATGTTCTCTGATTATCTGAAACGAAAGGATATATATATATATATATATAGATTGATCATTTGATAAAATAGGAAATAATAAGAGAATAAAGATTGGTCGGGCGAAGCCCGACATCTCCGAGATGCTTGAGAAATAGATGAGGTTCATCATCAATAATGCGCCAATAGAAATGTTAGTTTCTTTGATCGAGAAAAATGGCAAGAAACATCGGAAAAATTGGAACGGAATAATTTATGATGTACATTTCTTCGACGGAAAAAACCATATAATCGATTATGGATTTATTAAATTACATATTGTTATTGATTGATCGTTTAAAGTGGCACGTTTTTCGTGGCTTCAGTCCAAGCCACACGCCTTTGGTGGACACAAAAGTGATGGAATGACTTTGCCATTGCATCGGAACTGCAGTTTTATCAATGACGGTCAAGTCAAAATTGCCGAAGAGATTGGCCAACGCTATTTTCAATTCCATAACAGCAAATCGAGACGCTAAAAAAAAAAACAGAAAATTAGATCAAATTAGAATGAATTTTATGTGAAATTTTTACCGATACAAGTGCGGGGTCCCGATCCAAACGGCAGATATGTGTATGGTTGAATTTTCGTGCGATTTTCAGCGTTAAAACGCTCGGGATCGAAACGTTTCGGGTCGGGATAGTTTTTGGGATCCATATGGATCCCGATTATCATCAAATGCAACACCATGCCCGGCTTAATTGGGATTCTTTTGCCGTCCAATTCGAGAGTATACGGTTTGGTGCAATATCGGTCGGTAATCATGACGGCCGGATATTTTCGAAGAGCTTCTACAAAAGAAAAGTTAATTTAAAAGACCGATTTTATATGGAGATTAGTGTATTTAAAAGGCGGGGTGGGGGGAGGGAAACGTAGGTATAAATCGGGGTAATCCGGTAATCTGGATTACGAAGAGATTTAGGGGGCAAAGTTTTTCGTTCACTTTCGTTTAAAATTCACATCCCGATGTAGGGCGGCAAGAAAAAAGTTTCCTACTTGGTGTTTCTTTGGACATTTTGGTTCTTTGTACAGAAAATATTTTAGTAGAAGAATTTCAGGAAAAACTATACTAAAGAAGCTTATTAACAACTTCATTTGGATGGCACTTATAACTTGATATATTTACAAAATTGCTTCCTAAAAATCTTTTGTTCTATTCCCTGTAATAGTTCAACTTTATAGACCAACAAATACCCTACAATTTGGTTCCCTTTTCCAAGTAAATTACTATGTTTTTTCACAGGGAATATTGGATTTTTTTTTTTTTTGAACTTAGAGGGTTGAATTTATAGTGGTTGTAAAAAGGAATTTATGTACCAAACATTTTCTTTGTCATTGCAATGATTGATTTTTTAAATTTTATGGTAAAACCCTTCAAAAATTCAGATCTAACCAAAGAACAAAACATTTTTTTTTTCAATTTAAAACCAATCAAACATTTGTAAACCCCCGAAAAATTATTTTTTACTCTATAGACAGGGGACCAGGGGAATTACATATTTCGGCATACTTTTGCAAATTAAACAATTTCGTCAATTGCCTGAAAGGTTTTGGAAAACAACTTATTTAAGTTTTTGGAAATCAAATGGTAAATATTAATCCAGGGGAATTACTTACGGCAATTAGCACTTTAGAAAAGCTAATTTCTTTTGGAAGCTTATTATAGGAGTATTTGGAGTTTCAAAAAAAAAAAATGAAAGTCTATGTTTAAAATTGTATGTCGTTACAAAAGGAGTAGGAATTAAAAAAATATTCTGCCAGGGGAATTACATTTTTTTTAAATGTGCTTTTTATTGCTTGCCTTTTCGAAAAATTGGGTTCAAAAATTTCGTAGTCTTTGATAGTCCAACCATTGTTGCTTCAAATTTTCACTAAGTTTGTTAAATTGTCAAAGTGGCCTACAGAATACCATAGGTAAGTATGTAGTGTGAAAACTTTCAAGCCAGGGGAATTATTTATTTAGACTCGGATAATTTAAGATCCTTTCGAAAAAAAAATCCCTGTTAAAGTATTTAATTATCATTTATCAACTAAATAATATTACCAGGGTGCTTCTTTTTGTACAAAAGAAATAAAGTTTTCATTGCCAAATGAAAAAAAAATGTAAGCAATTCAACCAGGGGAATTACATATTTTTAACAGCGTTTAATTTGATTATTACCAAAGAATTTTCACCCGATTTGATTTTATCATAAAAGAACGAAGTTTTAATTTTCTTTAAAGTCCAATCATATCGATTAGAAACCATCACAAATTTCTTACAGAAATAGAAATATTCAAGTAGTATTTATCCAGGGGAATTACAATGTAAAAATGGCATTCAACAATTTCTTAGCTCTTGACAATCAAACAATTAATACTCCAATTTTTCACTTAGCTTAAAAAATTGTCCAAATGATCCGTCGATCAGCAGGTAGTGAGAAAAATTTCTAGCCAGGGGAATTACTTATTTCGATTCGGCTTTTTTAAGTGGCATTTTCGAAAAAGTCCTTGTTCAAATATTTGCTTCGTTTATGGAATTATTGCCAGAACTATATGGTTTTCAATTTGTACAAAAACGATGGAGTTCTCATGGTAAAAAATATAAAAAAAAATGAAAGATATTCAACCGGGGGAATTACAAATTTTTAAGACGTTTGCCTTTTCCAGAAATGCCGTTAAACAACTTCTTAGTCCTCGACAATCAAACCATTGTTATTTCAAATGTGCACTAAACGTATTCAATTGCCAAAATGGTCCACTGAACCGTAAGTAGTAAGTGAATACTTTCCAGCCAGGGGAATTACTGGATTCAATTGGGTTTTTTTAGTGTCTTTTTCGAATAATAAAGTTCTTGTAGCAGCATTTGTTTATTTTTTGAGAGTAGCACAGAACTTTAAGTTCTTTGTTTTGTAATAAAAGCGATGGCATTTTCATAGCCAAATGAAGAAAAGTAAGACATATAACCAGGGGAATTACATATTTTCAACTACGTTTAATTAGATTTTTCCCAACAAATTTTCGCTTGATTTGATTTGGAAATACAAGACCAACGTTTTGGGTTTTCTTCAAAGTTTAATCATATCGGTTAGAAGCCAATACGAACTACTTATTCCATATATAAATATTGAAGTAGTATTTCGCCAGGGGAATTACATTTTGGTTGGAATTTTCTTGTTGTTTTTCGAAAAATAACTGATCTATTTTAATCTAAAGAGCAAATTGGGGAGTTTTTTTTCTCGATTTAAATACGGTGCCCACGGAGGACATAGTTTTCGGCGACCTTTTAAATAAATAAGCAATTTGGGGATTTTTTTTTTAAAATTGATCAAAATTAAACATAAAATTTAGCTACTCTAGTTTTCCCAAGCGGATATGGGAAGACTGGAAACATAAGTCACCAGGCTGTCCCTTTATTATGGTAATGCCACGGAGGAAAAGTTATAAAAATGATTTTTCTTTTATAAAATTAAAATGCATTTCATTTTATAAAATCGGTTTTGGACAGCCTGGCGAAATGCATGTAAAATTAGTAGTTTTGAATATGAATTTAAGTGATATCATCTTACATAAATAAATGGTATTGATTAACCATCAAAATAAAATATTCAATTAAAAATAATAATAATAAATAATCAATTGAAAACTTAAAATTTATACTTTTAATTTGCATTAATTTCCTATCAATTTTAATTAGTAGATATACTACTAGTAGTAGTAAACATTGGTGCCTGTAGTTGGGATTATTTCGTAAGTGGTGAAGGTTTCCCCAAGTTGGAGTTAGTCTTTCTTTACTTCTACTAATAGTAATTTGAACTACAGCTGCTAATATATGCAACTTCATGCCAATTTTTCCATAAACAATTTCTCATTGATTGGCCAAAAAGTAATTTTTAAACAGTTTCTGATAAATTTAATGAAAACCATCAATTTTATCAATCAAAGATTTGGGTTTACGAAAAATTTTGGATCTAAAACCACAGAGGAATCGACAAATAATGAATTTCCTTTTCTCCAATTCCGTGGGATAAAACTAACCAGACAAAACCATGTCCAGGTAGAGCATATTTTTGACCAATGAAAATATTAATTAAAACCTCCAATTTTATCAATCTAAGAAATGAGTTTACGAAAAATTTTTGATCAAAATCCACGGAGAAATCGACAAATAATGGACTTCCTTTTCTCCACTTCTATGGGATAAAACTAACCAGACAAAACCATGTCCAGGTAGGGCATATTCTTGATCAATTCATAAGTCAAAACGCCATCATTGTCCAGCAAGGTTTCATCAATTTCCCGTTGTAGGCGTTCTTGAATTTCCGGTTGCAATGCAATTTCATAGGACCCCAACGAAAACACGGTCGACACTGATTCGGCTCCGGCTAATAAAAACGTAAATGCTTGCGCCGTGATTTCATCCAAACTTAACACTAAAAATTTAACATTAAATTGTGAAAAATAATCCTCAGAAAGCAAATATCCAAGTACTGTGATTTCGAAGAGTTGATTTAACTTCTCCACCATCGGCCGATTGATTTTTTTCGGTTTGCATAGCAAACTCCTGGTCCATTTCCTTGGAGTCGGGTTCGGCGTTAAGATTTCCCCGTCTCGCTTGCATCAACAAATGAATCATATCCGGCCGTACAATATTGTCACGTTCCCGTTTCATAATTGTTGAGTTTAGGATATTTTTAAAGTAGTTGATTAATTTGTCCCGATAAATCGTTATATTGAACAACTGAAACAATGAATTTTTGAATTTAATTATTAGAATATTTGTCTGGGTCATTATTGGACTTACCCGTCGAAGTTTATTCGGCAAAATTATCGCCAGTAGAAGAGGAATAGCACGTGTCGTAGCCATTTCCGTGGCCATCACATAGAACACGTTATTCGGATCCGCAAACGTGTTTAACTCCAAACCAAACGCCGTGGAAGCAATAACGTCCGTCGCAAATTTTCCACACAACTCCTTAAACTCCATTTCCAAGACTTTTTGGCCGTTTAAACTACCACCGTTGGTATATTCTTTGCGACAATGTCGCACCAATTGTTCAGCACATTTCGAGACCATGTCAAACATGCCTTTCATCTTCGCCGACGTGTACGACGGCGAAATTGTCGACCGATAATTGCGCCAGTGATTTCCACGTGATAGAATCACCGTTTTGCTCAAATATGGTTCGGCTTCTTCGTTGACAAATGTCAAACCGTGGTCCAGGAAGTGATCGTAATCGCGGACAGTTAACGTGCGAATTACGTCGGGATCTCGAATCATTAGGGATGTAAATCCGTACGTGTAATATCCAACAATTCTACAATCAAAACAATTTGTAATTAATCAATAATTGAGGATAAATTTCGAGGAAAAAAGATTCAAAAGATGAGGGGACAACAAAAGGTCTATTACTCCACTGTCGTAAGATCTATGATCTTGAAAAAATTATCAAAGATAGTCCATAAGGATCTTCTAATCTGTGATTTTTTTCAGATTTTTCCGATAAGATTTTCGATGTAAAAAAAAATATTTTCGTTATCACTACAGTTCCAATCAATAATAATTGAGGATAAATTTCGAGGAAAAAAGATTCAAAAGACGAGGGGACAACAAAACATTTATTACTCCACAGTCGTAAAATCTATGATCTTGAAAAAATTATCAAAGATAGTCCATAAGGATCTTCTAATCTGTGATTTTTTTCAGAATTTTTCAATAAAAGTTCCGATGTAAAAAAAATTATTTTCTTTACCGCTGGAATTCCCGATAGAGATGATGATCTCTGAAGATGCTACTCAAGAACGGATTATGGTAGAAGCCTCGATAAATCGAAATTGAAGAATACCAAAATGTGAGTTTTTGCTTCATTTTCGAAGAAAATCCCGTTTTTAATTGACTAATTACAATGTCATTTCTTATGGGGAAAATAATTTTGCGTTTAAGGATGTTATGGAGGTACAAAAGTATATAAAGTAGAAATTTTTGAATGATTACGTCGTGTTGGATACCACCAGGCGAATAAACTGGTCGATACTGTAAATCCGTACGTGTAATATCCAACAATTCTACAATCTAAATAATTTGTAATCAATCAATCAATAATTGAGGATAAATTTCGAGGAAAAAAGATTCAAAAGACGAGGGGACAACAAAAGATCTATTACACCCATGTTGTAAGATCTATGATCTTGAAAAATTATCCAAGATAGTCCAAAGTGATCTTCTAATCTGTGATTTTTTTCAGATTTTTCCGATAAAAATTTCGATGTAAAAAAAAATTATTTTCGTTATCACTACAGTTTCGGATGAAAGTGATAATCCAAACAATTTGTAATCAATAATAATTGAGGATAAATTTCGAGGAAAAAAGATTCAAAAGAGGAGAGGACAACAAAAGATCTATTATACCCATGTTGTAAGATCTATGATCTTGATTTTTTTTAAAGATAGCCCATAATGATCTTCT
This sequence comes from Sisyra terminalis, assembly GCA_958496175.1. Lineage (NCBI taxonomy): Eukaryota > Metazoa > Arthropoda > Insecta > Neuroptera > Sisyridae > Sisyra > Sisyra terminalis. Next base: position 60,898,177 of record OY292276.1, read on the forward strand.
AATCTGTGATTTTTTTCAGAATTTTCCGATAAAAATTTCGAAGTAAAAAAAATTATTTTCGCTATCGCTGGAATTCCGGGTGGAGATGATGATCTCTGAAGATGATACATAAGAACGGCTTATGGTAGGAGACAAATCTGTGATTTTTTTTTTATTTTTTCGATAAAAATTTCGATGAAAAAAAAATTCTTTTCGTTATCACTACAGTGCCGGATGGAGGTGGTGATCTCTGAAGATGCTACTCAAGAACGGATTATGATAGAAGAGGCCTCAATAAATCGAAAATGAAGAATACCAAAATGCGAGTTTTTGCTTCATTTTCGAAGAAAATCCCGTTTTTAATTGACTAATTACAATGTCATTTCTTATGGGAAAAAATATTTTTGCGTTTAACGATTCTATGGAGGTACAAAAGTAAATAAAAATAGAAATTCGTGAATAATTACGTCGTTTTGCATACCACGAGGGCGAATAAATAGGTCGATACTTCAAAAATTGTATATAATTTAAGGGAAGTTATTGCCACAATAGTTATAGTCACTATATTATCATTATTGTTATTGTAGAGATGAATATAACAATTATAACTTCGGTTAAGTTTTTCTAAATTTTTATACAACAGATTTCTAAAATTTTCTGCATTTTTGTGCATTATATGTCGCTAAAAACCCTACTTGCTTACCAATTTACCATTTTACTAGACCAATGGCTAAATATTTAATTTTTCGTAATTAACTAATAACTAATAAATTATTTTGTCACAATCGAAACCATTTCTTTTCACAAAATTTCTACAAACGATTTCCATTCGATTGGAAAACTCAAACTTTAAAATTTTTTGGCTAATCAGTATAGAACTATAGAGTCTATTTACCTTGTATATAAAAAATATTTACATAGGCAATTTGATTTTGATATATGCTTTGGTGTACGAATGATTGCCTAGGCACTATGGGCATTTCAAATGTTCAAAAGTAGACTAATTTTAGTATGATTTTAAAGTCAAATAATATTAGATATAGGCTTGGAAGTAAAATGTATAAGTAAAATCCCCAGAAAGTATGCAGAAGTCAATTTTTTTTAATCGATAGATTAGGATTCCAAACATGATTTCAACTCAAATTCCGTCACCAAATCCTCTATATTTCTTTTTACAAAAAACAAATCTTTTTTCCCTTATAACTTTTGAACGGTGCTAGATACAAAGAAAATGGTTATTATCAAAATAAAAGCTGAGGAAATTTCCTACAAAAAATATTCTTTAATATTTTCCTCTAAGTGCCATAGTTTTCGTGAAAATAACGGTTGAAAACATACAAAAATTTATATTTTCTCCAAAAACCAGCTTACGTTATTGTTGATATTTTGGAAACTTATTGGTATTTTAAGAAAAATCAGGATCCAAATGATTTATTTATTTGTGATCTATATTTTGTTATCTAGGAACGTTCCAAAAATTACTAGATTTTTAGTGATTTTTCGTTTCAAATATTGAAGCACTTAATTTTTAATTATGAAGATATCAAAGACTTGAGTTATAATTTTTTTTCCCTTATAACTTTTTAACCGTGCTAGATACAAAGAAAATGGTTATTATCAAAATAAAAGGTGAAAAATTTTCCTACAAAAAATTTTTCTTAAAATTTTCCTCTAAGTGCCATAGTTTTCGTGAAAATAACAATTGAAAACATAGGAAAATTGACATTTTCAAAAATCTTTTAAATGCCTATTTTCGCCCCAATTTTTGGTTGAGAGGGGGAGATTATTTTTGCTTTTCTTTATATTTCTCTTAGATTTATTAGTGAACAACAGTTTTCTAAATTTTCCTCCATTTTTGTTACTTTATGTGGTCAAAAAGCTCTATTTTGCTTAACATTTCACTATAATACGTATTACACCTAAATATCGTTTGTGAATACCAACTTTTCTCCTAATAAATCAAATTTAAGTGTCTTGTACCATAATCCGTTCTAAGATCTTGGCAGAATTGGCCAAAATCTTGGCCAATTTTATTTATTGATAGTTTAGGCCCCAAATATGATTTCAACTCAAAAATCCGTCACCAAATCCTCTATATTGTTTTTTACAAAAATCAAATCCTTTTTCGCTTATAACTTTTGAACCGTGCCAGATGCAAAAAAAATGGTTATTATCAAAATAAAAGGAGAGAAAATTTCCTACAAAAAAGATTATTTATTAATTTCTTCTAAGTGCCATAGTTTACGTGAAAAAAACGGTTGAAAACATAGGAAGAATTATATTTTCTCAAAAATCAAGTTACGTTATTGTTGATATTTAGATATAAATTTTTTTTCCCTTATAACTTTTGAACTGTCCTAGATACAAGAAAAATAGTTATTATCAAAATAAAAGGTGAAGAAATTTCCTACAAAAAAGATTCTATAATATTTTCCTCTAGCTACCATAGTTTACGAGAAAATAACGATTGAAAACATAGGAAAATTTACATTTTCGAAAAAATTTTAAATGCCTATTTCCCGCCTCAATTTTTGGTTGAGGGGAGGTTTTGTTATGTTTTTTTTTTAATTTTCTCGTTGTCTTATTAGTGAAAAACAGTTTTCTAAATTTTCCTCCATTTTTGTCACTATATGTGGCCAAAAAACCCTATTTTCTTAATATTTCACTATAATACGTATTTCACCCAAATATCGTTTGTGAAAATCAACTTTTCCCCTAATAAACCAAATTTAAGTGTCTTTTACCATAATCTGTTCTTAAATCTTCGCCCCGGAGATATCAGAAATAAGTTCTTTTTTCCTCCGGAAAAAAGACAATTACAAAAGAAAATTCCCCTACGTTAATCTGGAAGATCTTTTCAAGACTTACTTTTCATCCGGTTTCAACAAATACGTGTCGACAATTTCGTCGGGAAATGCTTTTTTGCCGATCAAGGTACCATAGAACGAGCCGATAAAAGGAAGTGGGGATAAATATGGAACACCATAGCGTTTCCAATGATGATTGTACCACACGTGCCACCAATAAATCACCGCAACAATTGCACCAGCAACAATCAACAACAACAACAACGTGGACATATTGTTTCACCTGTAACCACTTACGGATCACTAAATTCTTCGTTGATATTTTTTTTGGAAATACACGGAAACTTGGGCATCGACCAGAAGTGGACGACCTTGGCGATCTAATCGTAAATTCATAAATTTCGACGCCAAATTTCCACAGATGGTCTTTCGGAGAGCAGGTGACACGTGACGAAGACGAACTATCAAGGCGAAAGTGTTAAAATTTTTCATCAATGAATTGATAAAAAAAAAAAAAACAAAAAAAAAAGAATAAGCCGATGTGATTTTGTTTGATTGTTGACTTTGCGATTGACATTACGTTGACAAAATTCATTTTTTTTTCTCAATCAATAATGAGATGCGAGATTGTTTAAACCAAAAAAAAAAAAAAAGAAGAACTAGTTTTTATGATAATCGCAAAGAAATATATATTTTTGTTTTGAATCAAAGAAAAAAAAGGGTTGTATGTTAGTGGAATTAAGATGCGATAGGGGTCGGGGGGGTTTGATTTATCTGTGGGTCGTGAAGGATTTGTAAATTTTCGTATTTAAACAATGAATATTGGCTTTGTTCGAGGGATTAAAGGGTGGTTGTGGGGGATGGTGGGGTAACGATATCTATGTCTATAGAATCGATGATTGTTGACGTATATTCGGTTGGTGTGGGTTTCCGGGAATCAGGGAGCACATCCGGCCAGTCTAGGGTCGCTTGATCAACTCAACTTGCTTTTATGTTTGGCCAACTCGGATCGTCGAATCGAATCGAATTTCGTTTTGTTTCAGGAAAACTAAATCGCTGGTAAATTTACTTAACCGGAATGTTCGCATTGTAAAAATTTTTAATGGAATTTCAAATTCGATTTGGTCGAATGTAAACTTAGGTAATAATATATTAAATCGAACAATGCTACGAAACTTATATATAGGTAATCAACGTAATAAATCGGTGAAATCGAATATTATCGAAACCATTTTGTAATCGATATTTGTGGGCAAAGTACAATGAAAGTTTTTTTTTTCAATAGAAATTGGTTAGTTTTCGATCGAGAACGTTGAAACCTTGAAATATGTCCGACCAGGGGAATTACATCTGGCGAGAAGATCGACGATTAATTTTTTTTTAAGAATTCAACTATTTTTTTGTTCCAAAACTAACTAGGAAAAAACAGGTTTTCTTTTCTGTGGACAATCGGCAAAAAGTTTGAACAATTTTTGAAGCCAGGGGAATTACAAAATCCCACAGGTGGGCCTTTTTCGAAAATGTAGGTATTGCATGAATTTTTAAAAGTTTTGAAATAGCAAACCGGTTTAAGGAGTAGTGGTTAGTTTTTTTATTAAAAAAGTTTAGGTTTTTTTTATCAGTTATTGAGGGAAAATGAAGAAAAAATAGTTAAAAGCCAGGGGAATTACATGTTTTGACCGCAATTTTTTTTTGTGAATAGTTGATTAGTTGGTCATCAATTTGAAAGGATTTTTCTTCTGAGTTTCAGAGGTGCAAATTGTTACGTTTGTAATAGTGATACCTATCGGTAAAAACTGTTGAAAAAAAAAGCACGCCAGGGAAATTACATACATAACACGATTAGACGGTTCTGAATGATTATTTTTTTAAAATATTTGACTAATTTTTTTTTGCTCAAAACTAACTAGGAAAAAACCTGTTTTCTTTACTGTGGACAATCGGCAAAAAGTTTGAAAAATTTCTGGAGCCAGGGGAATTACAAAAGTCCACAGGTGGGCCTTTGTCACGAATGTAGGGATTGAATGAATTTTTAAAGGTTTGGAAGTAGAAAACCGGTTTAAGGAGTAGTGGTTAATTTTTTTATTAAAATATTTTAGGTTTTTTTTTACCAGTTATTGGGGGAAAATGATAAAAAAATAGTTGAAAGCCAGGGGAATTACATCTGGCGAGAAGATAGACGTTTCTGAATGATTATTTTTTTAAAAATATTTGACTACTTTTTTTGCTTAAAACTAACTAGGAAAAAACAGGTTTTCTTTGTGGACAATCGGCGAAAAGTTTGAAAAATTTCTGGGGCCATGGGAATTACAAAAGTCCACAGGTGGGCGTTTTTCACAAATGTAGGTATTGCATGAATTTTTAAAGGATTTGAAAATGTAAACCGGTTTATGTAGTAGTGGTTGATTTTTTTATTAAAAGAGTTTAGGTTTTTTTTTACCAGTTATTGGAGGAAAATGATGAAAAAATAGTTGAAAGCCAGGGGAATTACATCTATGGAGAATATACACGTTTCTGAATAATTATTTTTTTAAAATATTTAACTACTTTTTTTGCTCAAAACTAATGAGGAAAAAACAGGTTTTCTTTGTGCACAATCGGCGAAAAGTTTGAAAAATTTCTGGGACCAGGGGAATTACAAAAGTCCACAGGTGGGCCTTTGTCACGAATGTAGGGATTGAATGAATTTTTAAAGGTTTGGAAGTAGAAAACCGGTTTAAGGAGTAGTGGTTAATTTTTTTATTAAAATATTTTAGGTTTTTTTTTACCAGTTATTGGGGGAAAATGATAAAAAAATAGTTGAAAGCCAGGGGAATTACATCTGGCGAGAAGATAGACGTTTCTGAATGATTATTTTTTTAAAAATATTTGACTACTTTTTTTGCTTAAAACTAACTAGGAAAAAACAGGTTTTCTTTGTGGACAATCGGCGAAAAGTTTGAAAAATTTCTGGGGCCATGGGAATTACAAAAGTCCACAGGTGGGCGTTTTTCACAAATGTAGGTATTGCATGAATTTTTAAAGGATTTGAAAATGTAAACCGGTTTATGTAGTAGTGGTTGATTTTTTTATTAAAAGAGTTTAGGTTTTTTTTTACCAGTTATTGGAGGAAAATGATGAAAAAATAGTTGAAAGCCAGGGGAATTACATCTATGGAGAATATACACGTTTCTGAATAATTATTTTTTTAAAATATTTAACTACTTTTTTTGCTCAAAACTAATGAGGAAAAAACAGGTTTTCTTTGTGCACAATCGGCGAAAAGTTTGAAAAATTTCTGGGACCAGGGGAATTACAAAAGTCCACAGGTGGGCCTTTTTCACAAATGTAGGTATTGCATGAATTTTTAAAAGTTTTGAAATAGTAAACCGGTTTAAAGAGTAGTGGTTAATTTCTTTATTAGAAGAGTTTAGGTTTTTTTTACCAGTTCCTGGGGGAAAATGATGAAAAAATAGTTGAAAACCAGGGGAATTACATCTATGGAGAAGATACACGTTTCTGAATGATTATTTTATTAAAATATTTTACTACTTTTTTCGCTCAAAACTAACTAGGAAAAAACAGGTTTTCTTTGTGGACAATCCGGAAAAAGTTTGAAAAATTTCTGGGTCCAGGGGAATTACATAATCCCACAGGTGGGCCTTTTTCACAAATGTAGGTATGGCATGAATTTTTAAAGGTTTTGAAATAGCAAACCGGTTTAAGGAGTCATGATTAGTTTTTTTATTAAAAGATTTTAGGTTTTTTTTTACCAGTTATTGGGGGAAAATGGTGAAAAATAGTTGAAAGCCAGGGGAATTACATGTTTTGGCCGCAATTTTTTTTTGTGAATAGTTGATTAGTTGGTCATCAATTTGAAAGGATTTTTCTTCTGAGTTTCAGAGGTGCAAATTGTTACGTTTGTAATAGTGATACCTATCGGTAAATACTTTTAAGAAAAAAAATCACGCCAAGGGAATTACATATGTACATGTTACGATTATCACCTATACCTACAGAATTTGCAATAAGGCATTAAAGATTTTTTATCCATTGATTCCTAGATTTAGTTTACATTTTAAATTCCAAAAAAAAAATCATTACCTGTCCATTATCTACTAAATTACTAACCAGGGGAATTACTCAATTCTCTCCAGCCATTGAATAATGAATTTCCAGAGACTTGATTAACGTGATCATCGAGTTGGGAGTACATAATTATTTTTATTGCCTTACGATTTAGATGTCAAAACTTTTCACGTTTTTTTTATGATTTAGGGGTAGAAGTTTGAGAAAAAAAATGAAACAGGGGAATTACATGTCTTGGACTAAACGTTCTTAAATAATTTTTTTCATGATAATCGATTCATTGGATTAAGGTCATAAATAAAAAATAATTTCTTTTTGAGTTTCAATGAAATTTACCAATTTTTTGGTATGTCCCACCAAAAAATTGAACAATTCCTAACCAGCCAGGGGAATTACATATGTATTTCAATTATGCTTTGAAAAATTTATTTAAAAACATAAATTCATTGATATCATAAAAGAAAATAATGTTTTTTTTTTTTTAAATTCGGCTTAAGTTTATATCACAAATTTGAAAACAATAACACTCAATGGAAAAATAAATTGAAACATATTTAGCCAGGGGAATTACATTTTTTTAAGACTTGCCCTATTTCTAAAAATGCCGTTAAACAATTTATTTTTCCTTGATAATCAAACCATTATTACTTCAAATTTTTACTGAATCATTCAATTGTCAATTGTGGTCCATTGGACAGTAGGTGTGGGTAGTGGGAAAAACTTCTAGCCAGGGGAATTACTAAAGTCAACTAAGGTTTTTTAAGGGCTTCTTTCGAAAAAAAGTTCATTTTCAATTGTTTCCTTATTTTATGGGAATTATTCAAAAGTGATGGAGTTCTCCGTGGTAATAAAAAAACATTTAACCAGGGAGATTTAACCAGGGGAATTACATATTTTCAATTACGCTTAATTTTCTTTTTTTCCCATAAATATTCATAAGATTTGTTTTAAAAATGAAAGAAACACATTTAATTCTTATTTGAAGTTTACTTTTATCGGTTAGAAACCAAAACGAACTGCTTTTATGGTGATAAAAATATTCATGAAGTATTTAGCCAGGGGAATTACATTTTTTTAAGGCTTGCCTTTTCTAACAATGGCATTGAACAATTTCCAAATCCTCAACAATCAAACCATTGTTACTTCAAATTTTCATGAAACCTACTAAATTAACAGTGTGTGGCTCCCATAGAAGAGTTGGTAATGTGAAAAAATTCTAGCCAGGGGAATTACTTGTTTCAAATCCATTTCTTTAAGTGCCTGTTTTTAAAAAATAAAATATTTTCTTTAAATATTTGCATGTGTTTTACCAATGATGAAAAATCATCAATTGTTTCCTTTTGTACAAAAGCGATGCAGTTCTCATTCTACCAAAAGAAAAATGTATTATAACATAATCAACCAGGGGAATTACATTCTTTTAACTAAGTTTAATTTGAGTTTCACCAAAAAATTTTCACCAAAATTGACTTGAAAATAAAAGAACAGTGTTTTGTTTTTCTTCAGCATTAAATTATATCGGTAAAAATCCACAACAAATAAAAATATTTAAGATGTATTTATCCAGGGGAATTACATATTTTGATTTGAATTTTATCGTTGTTTTTCCGAAAAATAATCGAACAAATTTTTTTTCTCTCACGTATTTGCTATTTTTCTTAATTTTTAAGTAACTGTAAGGGCAAAAAATTTTTTCGAAGAAAAAAAAATCCTGCCAGGGGAATTACATAATTGGTCTTATTATGTCCGTAATAAATTGATTTTCGATCAAATATTTGCAAATATTCGTAAAAAATAGTGACTACTGTATAAAAAGCACCCAAACTCAACCAAAAAATTAAAATTTCTGCAAAATATTTAAGATGTATTTATCCAGGGGAATTACATATTTTGATTTGAATTTTATCGTTCTGTTTTAACGAAAAATAATCGACCAAATTTTTTTTCTCTCACGTATTTGCTATTTTTCTTAATTTTTAAGTAATTTTAAGGGCAGAAAACTTTTTCGAAGAAAAAAAAAATCCTGCCAGGGGAATTACATAGCATGTCTTATTATGTCCGTAATAAATTGATTTTCGATCAAATATTTGCAAATATTCGTAAAAAATAGTGACTACTATATGAAGAGCACTCAAAACTTACCAATTTTAACCAAAAAATAAAAATTTCTAAGCAAAAAGTCTAAATTTATCATTGTTTTATACAAATTTTTTTCGGAGGATATCATTTGATAGTTTCATTTGCATAACAAATATGAAATTTTTGAATATTTTTAAATTTCATTATAAAGGGAAAATGAGGCCATTTAAGTGTCTCATATTTTCACGGTCTCATTATTTCAGTTTAATTAAAAGCTTTCCATAAAAAAAAAATACCAAAACTTTATGATATCATTTTTCCCAAGAAATAATGTCATAATTGTTAATTTATTGTTAAAAGTTTTTTTTAAATTTTCTCTTTATTGAATAATTCACCTTTTCTGCGAAACAATATCGTTGATTTTGTAAGTGATGCAAGTCAATTTTGCAAGAATTGATTGAAGATATTAAATGAGTAGTCATTAATTAAATGGACTTGTACCACTTTCAAAATAAATGGCTTCGTGATAAGGGTTGGCTTTATTTGAAGAAAAAACTACCCTTAAATTATTTGGAAAAATTTACTTTTATCAAGGGGCAACAAATTGATTTATTGGTAAACTTTGTAAAAAATTTGTAAATATAAACTTTGTAAATTTGTAAAAAATGTCTTTAAAAAATGTCCAACTTATGATGGCCAAAACGGGGAAGGGGGGAATTTAAGGACATTTATTTACAGCACAAAAAAGTTTCCAAATTTTCTCAAGAAAGTAACTACACAAAAGTGTTCACGGAATTATGGATCATTCTATATAAAACAATGAAGATAAGTTTGGTGGATTTATTTGCAAATTCCTTGTTTTCCTATACATTTCCAGCGAGCTTAAAAGCTTCTTTGCTTGGCCGAATACGATATGCACGTTATAGTACGGTGTGCACCATTAAGTGCATATAAAATTTATGCACTCTGAGTCTCCAGGGGCGGTATTCTTGGGGCAAAGGGGGGTGAAATGGAGATGCCCAAAGTTAACACAGCAACTTGTTGCTTTTTCCCCAGCCACACAAAAGCTCTCCTGAAACCATCATCGGTTAATCATAAATATGGAAACATAACCCCATTAAGCTCGTCAAGTCCAGTTTCCCCTGCACCATGCTCATGCCCACAAAATCCCCAGGCCAACTTGATATTTTAAGTTTTTCAAAGTTTTGTCATTTATACTGATTATTTGTTGGTACGTGAGCTTTTCGGGTTTAAACGTTCCCGCGCGAGCTTTGATGCCAAGCTCTCTCGATTAATTTTGCAAGGCCGCCTGGCACGTTGTTTGTGAAATCCGGGATTTCCGCCCATAAGTAAATGGGGGGGCGGGCGATGGCGCCCGGAAAAAAGCCTGGAATCGAGAGTGAAGACGTTTGGGGATTAAATGTGGACGCTTTTCGAATAATAATAAACGGAATGTTATTAATTGAGTGAGCTCTGGTTGTTCAACCGAAACAAACGAAAAACGAATGAAAAACAGATGAAAAACTCGAAAAATTGATAGTTTCGGATTGTTTTTTTTTTCACGACGGGAAAAACTATTAACGTCGCTTATCAAATAGGGTTCAGATCGTCATTTTTTTTTCCTTCAGATTATGCTATAGTAATTTGCAGCGCCATTTTTTTCGCCATGATTCTATGACAAATGGTCGCAAATCTCATTTTTATGCGCATAAATCGTTTTGAATTTGCCATTATTTCCATTTTATCGTTCCGCGCGAATCGCTTTTGTCTCAAGGATCGTGGAAAACGATTCGGTGCTCAACAAAATGGCAGAGAACTTATATATTTGATAAAACGAAACGCAAATAAATCAAAGAGAACACCGAAAAAAAAAACCGGGGGGGAGGGGGCAAACTTTTAACGGTAAATGCTATTTTATTGGAATACAAATTTATTGTAAGTGTTGCACTTAAATTTGGCAATGAAATGAAATATTTTGGAAATTTTTCCGCCAATTTTTAAATCGAAATGACAAATTTCATGGCCGATTTGATCGTTTCAAGTATTTGCAATTCAGTTTTACAATTGCAAGCAAAAAATGGCAAATTTTTGTGAGTTTTTCAATAACCGACAGAAAAATTGATTCAAAATGATTCCGAGACATTTAATTTAAACAAAAAAATAGTGCTTTTTTCGAAATAAAGCAGTATTTCAAGTATTTTCCTGAATCAGACACGTCAGCAAGGATCAAAACCTTTTTGGCTTAATCTATTCGCGAAAATTCAATCAAAATCCACTACAAATACAATAAAATTAAATAGAATACAATAAAATTGATTCATTTTCTACTTTAATTCACAAATAAATAGTTTTGATCAACGGGAATACTGTTTTTTTAGTCATTTTTTGCAAAGCAAAAAAAAGGTTTGAATCCTCGCTAAATTACAATTAACAAGGCAATACTTTCGAAAAAACTGATGTTAAATTAATAACGAAAGTCTCAGATTGACAGTAATTCACGCCAGAATAAGATTCAACAAGGAATTAAACTTTAATCGGCTAATTTTAACCAAATTAGAAAAATAGATTTATAGTAAATTTACGGGCTTTCCGTTGATTAACAAGTAAAAAATTACAATGGGCAATGGAGTTATCATATTATTGATATTTTTTTGAAGCTTCCCAAAAATGTAATTTGGTTTTGGTTAGTACATCAAAGTGTAGAACTTAATGGGATTAGTCCCAAACTGTTCGAGAACCAATAAAACTAGGTAAATACACCAACTGCGCATGATCTATCAGTTCCAAATCATTCACGATCAAATTGGAACTGCACCCATACAAATTTAATTTAAATTAATTTAAATTCTAATTTGGTTTCGATTATTGCGAAATTTTAAACGTCAAAAATGTTTTTTTTTCGATTTTTAATAAATTTACGTACTTCCCATTGATTAAAAAGTAAAAAATTACAATGAGCAATGGAGTTATCATATTATTGATATTTTTTTGAAGTTTCCCAAAAATTTGATTTGGTTTTGGTTAGTACATCAAAGTCTAGAACTTAATGGGACTAGTCCCAAACTGTTCAAGAACCAATAAAACTAGTTAAATACACCAACTGCGCATGATCTATCAGTTCAAAATCATTCACGATCAAATTAGAACTGCTACCCATACATATTTAATTTAAATTCTAATTTGGATTCAATTATTGCGATATTTTAAACGTCAAAAATGATTTTTTTTTCGATTTATATTAAATTTACGGGCTTTCCAATGATTAACAAGTAAAAAATTACAATAGATAGTGGAGTTATTGAGCGAAAGCTCTGGGAGAGAGCAATCCAAATCCATTGCGGTATTATTCCCATCGTTTTTCTGGGATATTCTTTAAGTACGACCATGATTGTTTTTGTGGAACGAGGTTAGTTTATGGTAACGTCTAATTGATATTTGGAATAAATTTATTTTTAGTGCAAAAAATATTTGGAAAAAGCTGTTTTGTACTAAAATGAAGCTCAAAATTAATTATTTTGATTTGGAGAAGGGTAAAACTGGTAATATATATGTCGAATATTAGCATTATACAAATTGATTTCTATATGATTTTTTTAGGTACTTTTCCCCATTTTATGAGTTAATGGTAATATAAATTAGCATGGAAGAGCTTGAAAAGGTTGCAAATAGTTAAAATCAAGCGACTGACTTAAGTGAGAAGTTCTAATTCCATGGAAATTGTATTTTTGGTAATTGACCATGAAGATGATCACCAGGTCCCATTTGGGGTTTGTAACTCCAAAACAATGATTAATTTGGGAATATAAATATAATAAATCGAAAAGTAAGAATATAAAAAGCTTCGTTTTCGACTCGTTTACGAGTTTTCGATCCAAAAATATCAATGTTATTTCTTATGGAATAAAAATGTTAAGGAATATGTAAAGAAAATAAGTCGCGGTTACAATAGATCATCATAGAAAACGAGACATTTTGTATTCTTAATTATCGTTTTATTTTGGTTAAGATTATAAGAATCCATCATCAGATTTTTTCACCATGGAAAAAAGACTTCCTATCTTTGGGACATACCCACATAACTGAGGTCATCATTATTTACGATTCAAATTAACGATTGATTCTTATAAAATCGATCAAAATAAAGGGCGATAAATTAAACTATTAAGAATAATATGATTCAATTTTTTTTATAGTTTCCGATAATCTCAAATATTTAAAGCCAACAAGAAATTTAACAGTATGGAACAACGACGAGGAATTACGATTTGCATATAAAACGAAATATGAAGTTCCTATTGACCACAATGACTTAAGTTTAGTGAATATATCAAATTATTATAATATTACTCTAATCGAATGAATATGTACTTTAATTGGACCGAAAGTATTTTACCTAAATGGATAACCTCCTATGAAAAAATTCAGCAAAACAACAAGAGGCAGGTAAAAGCTGGTTATATGGAATTGAATGGTATTTTTTTCGGTATTACGACATGTAAATAAAAAAAATGGTAATTTTGTAAGTAAAAACACGATGGGCAAGCTTTTGCAAATTTAAAACCATACAATGCAAATTATGTTAATCTAATAGTATTCGTTTTTTTTAGAAATATGAGTTTCTGGGACTCCCACGAATTAAGAATGGATAAAATCCACAACTAAAGTTCTACAAATCAGCAAGAAATGCTTAGAATGATACTTTAGTTCAAGAAGATTTAATTGGAATATACGAAATTTGCATAATATTTTGGTGGTTTTATAATTTTCGATTTTTAACTTCGATTAAAAACAATTAACAAACAATTATGCAAACGAATCATATAAACACTTTTACTTCTAAATACATTTCTGGAGCACTATTGTATTTAAAATCATCAACTGGACGTAAATACGCTGATATCTTTTAAATAATTACATTTCTAAAATTCAATTTTTGACAATTTTTGATACTTTACATAAAAACAATGGGAAAACTTTTGTGAATTTAAAATCATACAATCCAAATCACTTAAACTCTCAAATTTGAAAATTATTACACAATAAATAAAATTCGTTTCAAAAGCTTTTGCCAGTTTTTAAGAAAAGCAATGGATAAATTCCCGCGATTTTTAAAATCATAAAGCTCGAATCAAGTGAACACAATAGCATCTGTGCTTTTTAATACTTCCATTTCTGAAGTTCTGGCCATTTTAAAATGACTAAAAAGTGTTTATAGATTTAATTTAACTCTAAATAAATAAATTGATATTTGAATTTCTAAAGTACTCGCAAATTTAAAATAAATTAAATGGAATTATACTTTTCAATGTAACTTTAAATGTAAAAATGGATAAATTATCACGAATTTAAAACTATGCAACCATCATTACGTAAACGTATTAACGTCCAGACTTCTAAGTAGTTGCATATCTGCAACTCTTGTGAATTTAAAGTTAATTATTAAAAAGATTAAAACTGAACTCTTCTTGAGCTTTCGCAAATTTAAATTAATAAAATTCTAAGCTTAAATTCCAAAAATTATTGATAACTATTTTATTAATACCACTGACGAGCTACGTTAGTTGAAGATTTTTGAACTCAGAAAGTATTTTCATTCCTCAATGAAGGTAACATTGATAACTAAAGCTTCATATTTTGGCTCATGTGTACTTTAGTAGGGTGATTTTTTTTTGACTATTTTTTTTTTACTCCCATGCCGAAATTTTGTTGGAAATACTTCAAAAAAAAATCGCTGAAAGTTTGAGCTCTTAATATTAATATTAAATAAAAATCTAAACACTAATTAAAACTCTAATTTGGTTTCAATCTTTGCTAAATTAAAAAACATAAAAAATACAAATTCACTTTCGCTTGAATTTTGGGTTTTTACTATAATTTTTTTTTCAAACAGTAACTTTATGCTTATTTATGAGAGTAAAAGTTTCTAAAAATGCCTCTACCACGATAATTAAACGATTCATTGAATTTAATAAAGTCAATGTTTCCGACTGACATTTATTATCGATATTATTTTTAAATTTTCCAAAAATTCAATATATTTAGCTAGTACCCTAAAGTCATGTTTAGAACTTGATGGAATTAGTTCAAAACTGTCTAAGAACTGATAAAACTAGTTAAATACGCCAACTGCGCATGATCCATCAGTTCAAAAGCATTCACGATCCAATTGGAACTGCTACAAATAAAAATCTAAACACTAATTTGGTTTCAATCCTTGCTAAATTCAAAAAACGTAAAAATTACAATTCAAAAAAAAAGTTTCGGTGCTTTTTGTTGATTAACAAGTAAATATTACTGTAATAAACGATAACCGAGCGTTATTGAGCGAAAGCTCTAAAATCATATTGCGATTGTTGACGAGATGAGCTTTGCAGACGAAACTCGACGATCATGTAAAAGATGTAAAAGCTTCGGTACCTAAACGTTGGCGTGTTCTTTGTCTATTTACCATCGTTGTTGTGCTGTCCTTGTCTCGCAACATTTGTTCAAGTCATTACAGCATCTAACTATAATTTATTTGGAGGGAAAACTTTATCAAAACATAAACCAAAATAGAAACAAATATTCAAGTAAGTCAGTTTCCATCGTTGGTGTATTTGTACTTCTTGTGTATCGCAGTTATAGAACAAGACATTAGAAAATTTCCACACAAGAAAAGCGAGACAACAATGCGAAATATAGGGCGCGACGACTTTCAACTGTCAACTATATTCCCACCATATTCTTCGGGTTGTATAACATCAAAATTTGAGATAATATAAGAGAGACAATTTTCACTTATCGCAACTACAGAAATGGAGAAAATTGTCTAGAAAAAATCTTTCTAGTAATAATAGAAAAATCAGAACGTTAAAATTTCCATTTATATCGAAATAATAACAATTTTTCGATTGTTTTCACCAATCTATATGAAAGTCTTAAATTTCAAACAAATGAATCAAGGACTCAAATTTTGTTTTTACATTCTTTTGTTTCCACCATATTGGTGGAGTACGGCCATATGTGTGCGAAAATGTCGACGGAAGTTCATTAAAATGGAAATTGCCTGATGAAAATTTTGATTCGATCTAATTATAATAAACGAGAGCTTTCGCTCTCTTTCCATTTAACCATACCGAAAACACTGCCGTCTTTCGAAATTGTTCTCGGGGGAATGACTTTTCCGAAGAACCCAATTTTTGTTTTTTTTTTTTGGTCGTTTTTCCTGTCGTAACATCCATATGAGAATCGATAAGTTTGTCACTCGATAGAGACAGAGGGAGGGAGCGAAATGTATCGTAAATGTTTCTCGATTTTTCCAATAAAATATTTGAAATGGAGGGAAAATAAAATTTATTATATATATATAGAGAAAGAGAGGGACAATATTATGTATAGGTAAGGAAGGTGAAACGTTTTACCCTCTTTAAATATTGCAGAAAATTATTATCGAATATCGTTTGTTTATAACGATCGTATGGAATATTGGTTATGGGAATAGTTGGCCTTGCCAAGGGAAAAGTAGGAACTATCATTAAATTTAATTTGTCACCATTTCAATTTAAGTTTTCGAGACAAAAATTAAAGGGGTTTCTTATTAAGGGGATGAAATTTATAGATCAAAAGTCCTTTGAAATTTTTCCATCAGATGCACCTTTTAAAAGTTATTATTAGCCAATAAAAAGGAACCAATCAAATTGCTTTCGTTTAGAAGAAAAACAATAGTTGGCCATGGAAGGCCAACTTGATCAATGTATAATTAACTAGTAGTTGCCCGTTGCATTCGCAACTGAAGGTTTTATCTCAATAAAATGTTTAATATGAGATAATGTAGAGTTAATCAACAATCGAAATTTTAAATTTAATAATCAAAGTATTGTTAATATCTAAAATTATATTAAGAAAATACGTATTCACAAATAAATACATCAGTGAGTGAGTATCCTTACCAACGTTTTGAATGCGTAAGTGGGGATAACAGAGCGCATGCGTATAGCCTATTCTGCACGGACGCACGGCAAGATAGTCAATTTATATATAAGAAGAATGGTACTTTTCGTCTGTAGTCTATTGTTTTTATTTCAAAGCTTCTTTGAGCTTTCGATCTTCTAACTTTGAATTTTTTTTTAAAAATTTAATAAAAATTATGGGGAATCAAGTTTGCGTTGGCAAACTTTCGAGCTTTTGCCATATGAAGCCCTTATGTCGACGTGGTCTGATTCAATTGTTTATTCGAACAAAATACAGTCAATATGTGTGGTAAGATAGAGAAATTAAATAACAGCCCTCGGCTGTATCAGTTTAAATGTATCTGCTGCCAACCCTGCAAAAGCACTAACCTTTACTTCTTCCCCACCCCTCCCGTCCCTTCCCGTTCCCATCCCCTGATGCCCTTGAGCTTTAGTCCGTTTCTAAGACTTCGTAACCACAATTACACTGACATCGGTGCCTCCATCCATTTTCCAATTCCAGACCTCTCCCGTCACATGGCAAAGCTCCGAAAGCTCCGAAAGCTGTGCATTCTTCTTCAAGTGCCTTGTACATTACCGAGAGAGACAATTCGGCAAGGCGGCGTTGTTGTTGGTCGGGTGTGTGGTGTGTCAACCTTTGGGTGAGCTTTTCGTTTATTGCGCCCCGAGCTTTGGGAACCATAATTTCTTCTATTGCTTGTATTTAAGTTTAACAACTGCCATTTCTAGTTCATTCACTCGAAACCATTCCGTACAACCTGACTGTTATTTACAAACATTGACAGTCGTTTGTTTCAAAAAACAAAAAAAAAAAATGAAAGTCATGGAATTGGTACCAATTGTTTCATCTTTCCCTAACGAGTTATACATATATTTCTTGATTAATATTAAAACAACAAACAATTTAATTGTACAAACAAAAGCTTAACGCAAAATGGCGGCAGAAGAAAACAACGACGCAAATGGGAAATTTATAGTTTTCTAAATATTATCATCCAGAGCTTATATATGTGCAAGATGGGATATGATAATCCTGTGGGACTCCGAATGTTTGTCACTGCTTAAAGGATTTTCTCGCCCATTTTCAGTAGCAGTTCACACCTGTTGAAAATTGGATTAGGACCAGGCATGAGGAAATTTTTGAGCGTAAATCTAATTATTTGGGATCAAGATACACGCGGATCTTATACGCTAAGCATTTGTTTTTTTTAGGTCTCGCAAGAAGCTTTTGCTACTAAAAAAGTTGAAATTGTAAGAAAATGTGACGAATTTTGTTGTTTGTTAAGAAATCATATGTAAATTGAGTAAACAGTCGGTAACTATAGTAACCTACGTTTTTCACAAGTATCTAGATAGATTGATTTGCATTCGATTGTTTGCAAAGCTTCGCTTTTGTTTTATTTTTTGTTTTGATTGTTGATTAGCGATTATTTTCTTTGAAGTTTCCATTGGTTTGGATGCAAGGGGATGTTGATTTGTGATTGGTCGTACGATTTTGTTGTTCTACGAACTAATATGAACAAATGGAATGAGTAAATTTGAGAAAATCAGAGGCGTACGTGGAATTTTTGGTTCTTAGAAAATGATCTAGGATTTCGTGTATTGAAGTGGTCATGGAAGGCTGGGTGTGGAGAAATAAAAGAGAGTTTTAACAGCGGAAAAAAAAGAAGAACGTTCTTCGAATCTAATTTAGAAACAATTGTTGATTAATCTTATTAAATTGAATAATAAAAATCTTTAAGTATTTCACTATCCATCAGAGATTTTACCCCTTGGATACCACTTAGACTATAACTGACCAGACTTACAAGTAGAAAATAACAACCCTCATTTTTTTTCTTTGGAAAATGTGTAATTCCCAAATTTCTTCAGCATTTTCGTTTCCCACTAAAAAACAAATAATGTATGTAGGATCATCCCTCCTTTTCCTTCCCCAATCTGGGAAAATAGGGAAACTAAAATCCCAAAAAAATAGGGGGGAGGGGCAAGGTAAACGTACAACTAACTTGCATATATTTCACCCAAAAGTTCAGTTCAGTTAAACATTGTAAAGTTTCACTTGCAATATTTGATTGCATGTAAACAAATGAAAGCTCAATGCGAGAGCTTTAAAATTGTTATTATTCCACAATACTAACTTCTTTTAATGTGTGCAACCGATCGAGTTATCCATGACTATCATGTGCAATCAAAGTTAAACAATCAAAACAATGAAAAGTAACAAATGAGAAGCGCAATAGTAATTGAATGTAAACAAATGAAGTTCCAAGTAAACAGTCAATATCGATGGTAATTTTTTAGTCATTAAAGTTTCACATCACTTTCTTACCTCCCCCCCTTACCCTCCGTCCACCTCCCCACTTATAAAATTCCAATTAAAACCAAACACCAAATCAATTAAGATTCAAGTGTGTGTTCAGCTGTTTCTTGTAGGCCTCATAAACTTGTTCACTTTTCACTTGTTTTGAGAGCCCACTTTAAACGCTAAGCCCACTTAGACTAAATCTTACAAGAAAAACAAGCAAATTTTAATTATTTTTTCCCGATAGTAAAACAAGCGATTAGACCAGTGGTTCTTAACCTCATTGAAGATACTGACGTCGACTAGTTGCGCCTGTGCATTCACTGAACCATTTTTAAAAGGAAAAACAAAATGATCTGTTTCAAATTCAATAAGATTCGCCGAACCCGCAAGACTGACTCACCAAACCTCTGGAGTTCGATTAAATCCTGGCTAAGAACCGCTGGATTCGACAGAAAAAGTTGACAGGCGACAAGCCAAGGTTTATAAAACATACAGGTGGTCTCAAAAGCTCAAAATGATGCCAGTGATGTGTATATATGAAAATATCAATATATCAATACGAAGTTATATCAAATTGGTTCACACTTTTAAATACTTCAGATCCTTCGGATGACGTCATTTTTTCATTTTTTTTCCTAATAGAACCACCTGTGTAATTTATAAACCTTGGCGACAATCCAACTAGATTTTAACATTAACATTAAGGTTAAATTTAATGAAGATATAAACGTGCAACTTTCAATTTTTTTTTCAACTGTTTCCATTTTATAGTTACAAAAAAACAATTGCCCCAATCGATAGTCGGTGCTTTTGTTTTACATTTCAATTGTTATTGCTTTGGTCTTATATGTAATTTAATTATCACATCGTAACACTTTCTTTAAATGCTAATTTAAACACACAGTTCCAGACGAAAATCGCAGTTGGTAGTACTTAATGGACTTAAATGTATAAGGGAGAATTATGGCAGCTAATAAAGCTCGGAAAAGCGAGCTTTGGTTGAGCTTTAAGTGGAGGGCGAGGAGGCTCATTCATTGAAATGAATCTTAACGAGATATTGGAAACTTTATTGATTTTTTTTCCTTGAATTTATATGTATGGAGCCACTACCTTCATTTGTTTTCAATCTTGGATTAGGGAAAAAAAGCTGTGAGAAATTCCTAAGTATCTTTTTTTTTATATAATTTTGATAAAATGTGACCACTTGTTGAGTTTCAATCCATGACAGATACTTTTGATTGTTTTCCATGTTTATTTACTAAGTCATGGATATCTTGATCAATTTTTTTGTTTACTATACAGTAATAGGTTTAATGGGATAACCTATCAGAATAAATTTGGCACAGATTCACAAGTTTAGGGGTGAGGGTGATGAATTGTGGCTCAAAAATCAAAAAACTAACCGATTTTTTTTTTCCTATCAGGTGGTTTTCACCCTTGAAAAGGGGATGAAAATTTTTGGTGTTGATTAGGTTGTATCGACGTTTTTTATGCTATTTTTTTTATTGGAAATAAAGGCTAGAAATTTTTCAGTAGTGCTCCTCTCCCCACCCCCCAAAGAATAACACCCGTAAATCTCCAGGTAGTTAAAAATAAGATGCTTCATTGTTTTGGACTTATTTTTTTTACTTTAAAACTCAGCATTTAAATTACACGATCAAGTGGGCCCTGGAAAAATCTAAAACTTTGATGTCTTCAATTTTTTTCGTTCAAGCAATTGTTTCTACGAAAAACGTGGCCAACTGAGAAATAATTGAGGCAAGTAGGTAAAATTTTTAATGAGTGGGCTATGCTTGCATATAAAACTTTATTGTAACTTTTATTTTTGAAATAGTCTTAAAAGGAAAAGAAAAAAAATTATAATCATCCCTACACTTTCCTCTCCACGGCTGCTTTGATCCAGTAATTTGGGGCTGAGTTTAATGACAAAAAATCTTAGTTAACTTGTAAATTATAAGTCTGACGAAAAAAAAGCTTCTATTAAAAAATGAGCCTCTAATCAAGCCGTAAAAAAAAGGTTCTGACGAAAAAGTCGATTTGTCCAATGGTTTTCTTGATTTTCCGGGAGGAAAATCGAGATGAAAATTGTTCATATGAATTTTGAATGATTACGCTGGTGTATCGGAAAAACGGTTGGAAAAATCGACTTTTTCGTAGAGAGCTTTTTTCTAGAGCTTGATAAAAGCTCAATTTTTTGTAGGAACGATTTTTGCGTAAGACGTAAAGTTTACGAATTAACGTTAGTTTTTTGAAAAATCGCACTTAAACGTAGTAACGCATATGGGCTTGTATAGGCAACCAAACGTACATATATGCTTATCATTTACATATCAGTTATTCATTGAAAATATGCATTAAATGATGAAAATCTTGGAAAATTTTATGGAAAATTGAAAATTTTCATAAAGAAAATTTGATGAGGATGTCTTAGCGACATAATCCATACTTTTTGGGTTGAAAAAAAAACATCAATTAATGGCAGAAAAAAAAATCAAAATTTTAATATTCATAGAAAAGCTCAAAATGTCAAGTTGGCACTACTATAGGATTTTCATGGAAAATATGCGAAACGACAATTGTTTTTTTTTACACATAGCCTGCTAAGATGTTTTGGTATATCATCACCAATTTGGCCACCAATTAGTTAGCTATGATTTTCTTCCAAAACAAGTGGTTATATGAAAAAACTGCAAGGGATGAAAGTTTTAGATTTTTTCATGGCCTACTAGATAGCATTTGTTTTGGTTCAAATATTTTCAGCGAAATCATAAAAAGACATTTTTAAATGGTTAAGTTTTATTTGAATCCCGGGTCCATACTTTTTGGGTTGACAAAAGAACACCAATTAATGGCAGAAAAAAAAATCAAAATTTTAATATTCATAGAAAAACTGAAAATGTCAAGTTGGCAGTACTACCTCTAAGGTTTTTATGGAAAATATGCGAAACGACAATTGTTTTTTTTTACACATAGCCTGCTAAGATGGTTTGGTATGATATCACCACCAATTTTTTAGTTGGCTATGATTTCTTCCAAAACAAGTGGTTATATGAAAAAAATGCAAGGGATGAAAGTTTTAGATTTTTTCATGGCCTACTAGATAGCATTTGTTTTGGTTTAAATATTTTCAGCGAAATCATAAAATTACATTTGTTAATGGTTAAGTTTTATTAGAATCCCGGATCCATACTTTTTGGGTTGACAAAAAAACACCAATTAATGGCACAAAAAAAAAAAAAAAATTTAATATTCATAGAAAAGCTCAAAATGTCAAGTTGGCATTACTATAGAGTTTTCATGGAAAATATGCGAAACGACAATTGTTTTTTTTTACACAAAGCCTGCTAAGATGTTTTGGTATGATATCACCACCATTTTTTTAGTTGGCTATGATTTCTTCCAAAACAAGTGGTTATATGAAAAAAATGCAAGGGACAAAAGTTTTAGATTTTTTCATAGTCTACTAGATAGCAATTGTTTTGGTTTAAATATTTTCAGCGAAATCATAAAATTACATTTGTTAATGGTTAAGTTTTATTAGAATCCCGGATCCATACTTTTTGGGTTGACAAAAAACACCAATTAATGGCAGAAAAAAATGAAAATTTTAATATTCATAGAAAAACTCAAAATGTCAAGTTGGCACTACTACCTATAAGGTTTTCATGGAAATTTTTTTTACACAAAGCCTGCTAAGATGTTTTGATATGATATCACGACCAATTTGGCCACCAATTAGTTGGCTATGATTTTCTTCCAAAACAAGTGGTTATATGAAAAAATTCAAGGGACAAAAGTTTTAGATTTTTTCATGGCCTACTAGATAGCATTTGTTTTTGGTTCAAATATTGTCAGCGAGATCATAAAATTACAATTTTAAATGGTTAAGTTTTATTAGAAAACCCGGTTTTGATCAGTTGGGCGATCGTATTGGCTGTGCTATATGTTTCACTTGTTTTGTTCATGGATGTCTGGATCGCGTTTTGCGTCCGGTTTGGAACTTTTCTTAAGTTTTCATGCATTCCAGTCGTGTGTGTCGTATGTTGTCGTTGAATCGAGAGGAAATAATTCCAAGGAGGTTGGGGTGGGGGTGGAAATGGGTGAATTGTGGATGTTTTTGTCTGTTTTTCGAGGATGCAACGAGGACAGTCGCATTATTTGCTGCTATGTGTTATATGACATTGCAGTGCAATGTGCAAGTGCAGCGTTGGCGCGGCGTCGTCGACGACGATGACGATGACAAAAAAAAAAAAAAAAAAAAAAAAAACGAAAAGTGGATGACGTTCGAATATTTTAGGGCATAAGTACATATAACGTAACGACGGGCGCTAACGCTACGACTAACGTTTCGTTGGGCGTCGGCCGCTAAAGCTTGCGAGACATGCTCGCACACTGAAAGCTCCGAGCTTTCGCAAAAGCTCGCCGTCGTCGACCTTGTGTCGCCCTCCGTATTCCTCGCGAATTGTTAACTGTTTATACTCATAACATCATATTACATACACATACACATACCATGCCATAAATGGGCGTCGCACTACCCACAAAATTCGCATGCGCCAATTTTCAAAAGTACAATTTTCATGTTTTCCTTTTTTCCATTTCATTCGCCTCTTCATCTGTTTCCATTGTTGTCTTCATTTGTTTGTTAGATAATCAACTTTTGTTTTTCTTTGTTATTATTTTAATGGCGCTATCGTCGTCGACAACAATCTTGTGAGGTTGAATAACTTTAAAATTTCTAAATTCAAATTAGAGAAGAACTTGCAACAAATTCCATCAATTTTTTGCCTTTGTCACGAAAATCCATTTAGATTGATGCAATTTTTATGTTTTAAATGCAAATTTTTCTATTGTTTGCATAGAAAGCTATGGAGATACAAAAGTTGTGCAAATACCAAAGCTTTCCTAGATCCGTATAAAGCGAGCAATTTCAATGAATAGAAATCTTAATTTTAAAATGTTTTTAAACTTTTACTACATTGTTTGCTGAGAAATTGAGGAGAAAGAGTAAAAGAAAAGAAGAATAGAGGAAAAGAAAAATGCAGTTTTTAATTTAAAATTGTAAAGTTGTTCATTATAGCTCAAACAATTTGAGTTGGCCATGAATTTCTAAGTGCATATCTTTACCTTCAACTATTTGTTTATACAATGAGTGCTTCAACTTGTTGTTTTTCTTTTATTTTGTTTTCAAACAGTTGAACATCGTATTAACCTTAATTGTAAAGTAAACCGTTGAAAAATCGAAAAAAATAAAAAGCTAAAATCGAAAAGTTAAAGTTTTAAAAATGTAATTCCCTTGGCAAGAATATGACAATAGGGTAAAATTGAAAGGATGGCAATTTTTGACTTTTAATTTATTTATAAAGCAATTTAAAGGAATTTTGAAGCGTTAAAAAAATGATCATTTGATGCATAAAATCAATGTAATTCCCCTGGATAATTTGTAGTAATCCTTAATTTTGTAGTGAACTGTTGAAAAATCGAAAATGTTCAAAGCTTTCTGGATGCCAAGAAAAAATTGGAAATCCTCTAACCAATTTTAATAAATAGAGAGAAAAAATAAAATTTGAGAAATATAATTCCCCTGGCAAAAAATACAATAGGGTGCAATCAAATGGGTGGCGATTTTCGACTCTTGATTTATTATATAAGACAATTGAAATTAATTTATAAAAATTTTATTAAAGCGTAAAAACAATCATTTGATACTTTAAAATCAATCATGTAATTCCCCTGGCTATTTATTTACTATTTGGGGCTGAACTTATTGAAAAAAATCTTAGTTAACTCGTAAATTATAAGTCTGACGAAAAAAAAGCTTCTGTTAAAAAATGAGCCTCTAATCAAGCCGTAAAAAAAAGGTTCTGACGAAAAAGTCGATTTGCCCAATGGTTCTCTTGATTTTCCTCTCGGAAAATCGAGATCAAAATTGTTCATATGAATTTTGGATGGTTACGCTGGTGTATCGGAAAAACGGTTGGAAAAATCGATTTTTTCCTAGAGAGCTTTTTCCTAGAGCTTAATGAAAGCTCAAGTTTTTGTAGGGACGATTTTTGTGTAAATCGTAAAGTTTACGAATTAACGTTAGTTTTTTGAAAAATCATACTTAACCGTAGTAAAGCATATGGGATTGTATAGGCAACCCACCGTGCATATATGCTTATAATTTACATATCAGTTATTCATTGAAAATATGGACTAAATGATGAAAATCGCGTAAAATATTACGTAAAATTGAAAATTTTTATAGAGTAAATTTAAAAGGGAACTTTTTTTACGAAATAATCTTTAATTTGTGGTTGACAAACGCAAATATCGACAGATATAAGTGACACAAAAGTTTTCATCTTTGTTTTCACCTATAATTCTTTTTAGTACAAAAAAAAAATGGAATTTAAAAAAAGTTAATTAAACAATTTTCAATGGAGTGAAAAATCTTTTTTGTTGTGAAAAATCAAACTTTTTCAATTAATAAAGTATATGGGCTTATATAGGCACCCAAACGTACATATATGCTTATCATTCCCATATGAACAACTGCTTTGATCCAGTAATTTGGGGCTGAGCTTGTTGAAAAAAATCTTAGATAACTCGTAAATTATAAGTCTGACGAAAAAAAAGCTTCTGTTAAAAAATGAGCCTCAAATCAAGCCGTAAAAAAAAGGTTCTGACGAAAAAATCGATTTGCCCAATGGTTTTCTTGATTTTCCACTCGGAAATCAATCAAAATTGTTCATATGAATTTTGGATGGTTACGGTGGTGTATCGGAATCGACTTTTTCGTAGAGAGCTTTTTTCTAGCGCTTCATGCATGGTCAATTTTTTGTAGGAACGATTTTTGCGTAAGACGTAAAGTTTACGAATTAACGTGGTTTTTTTTTGAAAAATCAATTAAACGTACTAAAGCATATGAACTTTTATAGGCAACCCACCGTACATATATGCTTATCATTTACATATCAGTTATTCATTGAAAATATGCATTAAATGATGTAAATCTCGTAAAATTTTGTGGAAATTTTTTATAAGGAAAGTTAAATAAGAAATTTTTTGACGAAATAATCTTTAGTTTGTGGTTGACAAACGCAAATATCAACAGCTATAAGTGACTAAAAGTTTTCATCTTTGTTTTCACGTACAATTCTTTTTAATTCAAAAAAAAAATGGAATTTAAAAAAATAATGAATTAAACAATTTTCTATGGAATGAAACATTTTTTTTTGTGAAAAATCAAACTTTTACACATACTTAAGTATGTGTAACTGCTTTGATCCAGTAATTTAACTGAGCTTTTTGTAAAAAATCTTAGATAACTCGTAAATCATAAGTCTGACGAAAAAAAAGCTTGAGTTAAAAAATGAGCCTCTAATCAAGCCGTAAAAAAAAGGTTCTGACGAAAAAGTCGATTTGCCCAATGGTTTTCTTGATTTTCCTCTCGGAAAATCAATCAAAATTGTTCATATGAATTTTGGATGGTTACGCTGGTGTATCAGAAAAACGGTTGGAAAAATCGATTTTTTCGTAGAGAGCTTTTTTATAGAGCTTGATGAAAGCTCAATTTTTTGTAAGAACGATTTTTGCGTAAGACATAAAGTTTATGAATTAACGTGGTTTTTTTGAAAAATCACACTTAAACATACTAAAGCATATGGACTTATATAGGCAACCATACGTACATATATGCTTATCATTCACATATCAGTTATTCATTGAAAATATGCATTAAATGATGAAAATCTCGTAAAATTTTGGCGGAAAATTGAAAATTTTTATAAGGAAAGTTAAATAAGCAATTTTTTTGACGGATTAATCCCCAGTTTGTGGTTCTCAAACGCAAATATCAACAGATATAAGTAAACTAAAAGTTTTCATCTTTATTTCCACCTATAACTCGTACAGATTCGATTTGAACGATTAAAATTTAATTTTCCCGACTGCCAAAGTGGCCCCAAAACTAATTGGGAACATTTTCAACATTTCATCAAATCACTCGATTAAGAAAAACCAATTACATCGGGCCAGATGAAATGATGAAATTGATGTGGCCTGCGGTCTTATTTCATCCACCGAAATCCCCGCCAAATAAATTTACATTTTTCTCTAAATTCAAGCTTCCGATTCCCCCCCCCCCCACCACCGACTGATTAGCCATCGATATTGCAAAAGTTTTAATGAAGTTTCCATCGGCGTTTTTTTTTTCTCGATCCTCAAATTAAACATTTCGTTTTCGCATTGTATTTAGGTGTACGTAAATAAATTATAATAATTAGGTGCTGGGATAATTTTCCGCTTAATTTAATAATCGTGCTTTGAGCTTTTGTTCGTGACGTTGTAATAAAGCTCAGCCACGCACGAGTCGATACTTTGTCCCAAGTGAAATTCGTCCTTGTCGCATCCCGTTCGGGACCTGAATGTTGTACTCTATCGATTTACCGGTTCACGGATAACGATAATTACTATACCCAAAGTATATATTTAGAACGCCAAAAAAAAAAAAAAAAAAAAAAAAATTGGGAAAAGGGTGAAATCTAATTTTAAAGAATTCAAAGAAAATAGATTAAATGTGCAAAGTTTAGTTGGACAATTTCAAACTATTTACCAAGAAGCTCAAAGCTTTGTCTTCGGCTAATAAGTAGGGGATGGGGGTTGGGGGTTGGGGGAGGATTGGAAATGTTCCAGCATTGGATAGAATGTTGATTTACGCTAAGTTTACGTTGAATAGAGATATTTGAACGGTCGGAACAGTGTTTTTTCTTTGAGCTTACAAATGTGGTTATTGACCTTGAGGAAGTTATTAGTTCGCAAGTAAATAAATAATTAATTTCAATCGATCAAATCCAATTCTATTAATAAATTCATTTCAACCACTAATTGGGGCTGATCAATTGTTGTCCATCAATCCTCCAATACGTAAAAGTTTTCAAGGAAAATTTGAATCTTTTTTCATCCCCAAAAAAAAAACAGTTAAATATTTACCTATTTGTATTATTTTTTCTCTCAAAATTTCGTTAATATCTTTCACAGAAATTTCCACTAATTCCAATGATATTGGCCTAAAACTTCACTGGAAAAAATTATCATTACCAAATAATAAAGAACTATAAAATTCATAATTTTATAATACTTGCAAGATCTTCATTTTTCACATATTCTGCCTAGTCCCAAAGGTATCAAAAGTAAATCACAACACTGAATTTAATAAATCGAAAGTTAATAATCCTAACTTTCGATTGGCAAATCTACCAAATCGTTAAATAAGACATTGCAACTGCTTTGAGTCGAAAAAAAATGTCAAAAAATTAAAATCATATTGTTGCAACCAGGATTTGAACTGCTACCCAACATCAATTGATGTCCTGGAATCCAAAACCTTTGAAAAAAAAAAAGAAGAAAATAAAGGACTCTTTAGCAGTTGCAATTCACGACCCCTCCCCCTAGCTGAAACGGAAAATGCAAATGGTTAATGTACAAAAAGCATGCAACTCAGCTTGACTGAAGTTTTCAGTGCAGCAACGTTGAAATCCTGGTTGAAATTTCCAATTTGGGATTCCACAAAAGATCTCCATTAGCGACACCATTTTGAAAATCACCACCTGAAAAGAAAATTAAACATTAGGAAAATATTCATAAGATTTCATATAAGAAAAAGGAAAGTTAGACCAGAAAGTAAGACATTAAAGGAAAAACAGTTTAAGGGCGATCTAAGGTCGGGAAATGGATGGGGGTTGCATTTTAAGGGTAAAAAAACGGTTTTTTTCAATTTCCGGCAAAACTATAGGTCCTATGAAAAAAATTTTTTGCACAAATTTGTAGGTACTAAAAAGATCGACAACTTTTGTATTCACACTTTTGTCGTATAACCTTAAAATTTATGTGAAAAATTCAAAAAACTAAATTTTTGGTTTTTTTCCTCATCTTTAAAAAAATGTTTTTTTCACAAAATTTCGTGAAAACTTTCTTTTTTTATGACCTAAACCTACTGTAATTGGATTGAAAATTTTAATTTTTTCACCTTACTTTGACTTAATATCGAAAAAATTCCCTAATTTTCAATCGAAAATTTTCACGCCAAAATATGTGCTTTTTTACTAAAGCTGGCTGGCAAATCTTTTTGTTCGTTGAAGTCTCTACTTTCTGATGGTATTAATTTTTTTTTTTCGCAGAAAAAGCTCGATTCGAGTCCATAGCTTTTTTTCACCATTAATTGGTGTTTTTTTGTTTCTCGAGAGTTTGAATTTTTTTTTGATTGCACATATAATATTTGTCTCTTGCTTTGATAAGTTTTAAAGCTTCAATAATAGCGAAATATCCAACTTTAGCTTTTTCTTAAAATGGCTTTTTCCGGGAAAAAAAAATTTTTAAGCCATCAGAAAGAAAAGATTTCAAACAAGAACAAAAAGCTCACCAACTTTTATAAAAAAGCACATATTTTGACGTGATAATTTTCGATTGAAAATTAGGGTACTTTTTCGATATTAAGTCAAAATAAGGTGAAAAAATAAATATTTTAAATCAAAAAAATTACTGTATGTTTGGGACATACAAAGGTAAGTTATCACCAAATTTTGTAAAGAAATATTTTTTTTTTGGTTAAAAAAAAAATAAAAAACTAAAAATTTGGTAATTTGAATTTTTCACATAAATTTTGAGTTTATGTAAAAAAAGTGTTAAAACCAAACTTGTAGATCTTTTAATTACCTACAACTTTGCTACAGATTTTTTTTCCATAGGACTTATAGTTTAGCCAGAAATCGAGGAAAACCATTTTTTACCCTTAAAATCTATCCCCCATCCATTGCCCGACCATGGATCACACGTAAATTATTTTTCTGTCCAGCTTTATTATATTCTTTTCCTTTCTAATAGATTTCAATCAGACATTATTATTTTTTTATTTTTTACCATTTTCAAAGGCTTCAGCCTTGGTCTAACATGTGTTGAAAGGATCTAGAAACCAGGTTTTTGTAATGTGAAGAAGTATAGGCAATCAATATACACATATGTCAAATATTTGCCTATACATCAACATTAAAAAATTCACCTATTATTGTTTAACCATAAGAAAATTAACTAAGCAAATATAAGACAATAATTTCATAATCTTTTTTTAAATCCCCAAAATTTTTCCTTCATCGGATAATAAGGAAAATGCATTAATTTGATAGTTAAATGATGCAATCGTTGCGACTTATACCAATGGCTGAGATGCATCACTCGCTCGATTGTCAATTGTTTTTTGTCAACAACCCATGTCAAAAAAATGCCTTTTTTCACAGAGGGTTTTCCGTGAAAATTTTTATCAAAAGCGCCAAGAAAACTAGCGAAATACATTGGAAAATATTGGAACTAAATCACGTTCATGATTTTCAAGCAAATTTTGCCTGTTTAGGTGAAGAAAATTGACGGAAAAGTCAACCCACGCCAACCGTAAAATTGGGCATGAATTTCGTCTTTTAGAGAGGTTTTAGATGAAAATATTATTAAGTGGCCATGAAATATTTAATTAAAGTCTTTGGGAAATGTGTAAATCAATTTGTTTAATCAAATTAATGTAATTTATTGGGAAAATTCATCAAAAATCTCATCACGCAAATCACTTATAAAATATTGCTACTTGTTGACGGGTTTTTCGATGGTAAATGTATCGATTGGTTTGAAAAACTTATTGAAAAACATTAAAAAATATTTGAGTTATGCTATTATTTAGTTGGTGGTAGAAATAAAGGCAGTTTATTATGGGAAAAGGGCCTACAAAACCCAACCGACGCTAACTGAAATGCTGAACTTTTAGGGTGGTTTTCTTTGAAAAAAACATTGCCTGATCTATAAAAACTATCGAAAGACATTGGAAATAGTTTAAATTAAGTCTTAGCTAACTTTTTGAAACCAATTTTAACGATTAAATCGAGGAAAACTAATGTAAAAGTCAGTCCATTCCCATCAAAAATTTTCGCTTTACAACTTGAAAAACTCTAAAAAATCTTTTACCAATCAAAGTTTGGTGATTTCAATGATTGAAAAACGAAATTCCATGACAATTTCTTTAATAATTATCGGTTTTCCAAGCAAATGAAAACTTTCCAAGAGTTGCAAAATTGTGCAGAACTTGTTGCTCAATTTGGCAATCAAATATAAATACAACAACAAAAAAAACACTTACATGATTGGTAAACATATTTTCCCCCAATATTCACTTAATTATTCAACAACTTTAAGCACTTTTCCACCACTTTTAAAACCAAAAATATTAATTAATTAAACTTTTAATTATTGCAAAATCAAGCGTCCATAAAGCGCCGCTAAACGTCGCGTCTCTTGTACTAGAAATAAACAACGAACCAAGCATGCGCAACCAATGCTACGAAAGTGGGATATTTGAATTTCAAAATTTGATTGTTTTATTCGAATTATGTAATAATGAATTCGGAATTTAAAAGTAATTGTTAACAAAATAAAATACATTAAAATAGTAACAGATTAATTTGACAGTAAAAAAAATGATTTTCTGGAAGTGGTTAGAATGTTGATAAAAGGCAATAAGAAAGTGCATTATGCAGTTATAGCAAATGGGAATAAACATGAAAGAAAACAACCACCAAAACAACTATGCAATGGTATTAAAACTTAAATAATTTATAGACATGCAATCTTATCAAATACAGAAGAACTATTTTTTCACCATCAATCGTTAACCACTAGAAATCCCTGCATTATAAGTGTAAAGTACTACTTAAACTTCCATCAAAGTATAACTTAAAAATCTTTCAATTTTATAAGAAATGTAAAGATCTCAAATTCTAGATCCCTTTTTTTTGATTCCTCATGTTTGCCGCATTTCTCTTCCCCCTAGAAAGGCCTAAGAATTGGCAGGTGTTTGGTCACGGATCGTTGATTTCAACGACGGGTTAACTTTTTTAAGAGAAAAGCTTCAATTACATTAGAAAATTGTGCAACTACTTTAGGCTATAGACTTGCACGTTGGATAAGAAAAGATAGATATAGCACCAAATCTTTGTTTATTTCTCCAATTCATCTAAATAAAAGTACTTTCATATGATTTTTGTGTTGGATTTTAGTTCTTAAAGACTTTAAGACAATGTTCGTTAAAATTTTGTAGGGAAAAAGTGTTATTTCTCTAAAGATAAATGCAAATGATGCAAATGCATTTAGTTTGGGTGTAAATCCAATGCATTTGATTCTGGATCGATTCTGCAGGAATTAATGACGCCAATGAAAATAAATGAAGAGCAAAGTAGTTCTTCAGGGAAAATCAATTACTTTTCGTGTCTAAACTAATTTGCTATCAAGTTTTTAAGTTATTTTCGATGATTTATTTGAGAAAATTGATAAAAATTGGTAAGAAACTCAATCCACGCTAATCATCTGATAGTTACAATGTCCTTTTTTTTAGGGACCTTTTCATGGAAAAATGCAGAAAATGCATCAAAAAAATTATTGAAACACCTTGGAAAACGTATCAATTATCCTGCAACTGAGTTTTGAAGGACTTTTTCTAAGTTTTTCTTGGTAAGAATCTCAATCAATGACTAACCAACAAATTCATATGCCTTGTTTTTCTAGATGGGTTTTCTTGAATCAATGCACCAACTGCTATCAAAAATTGTTTGAAATACATTGGAAAACATTCAAATTAAGTCGTAGTAACATTTATAAAGTTTTTTTTGGGGTAAAATAAGTGAAAATTGGCAGAAAATGCAACCCACGCGTCCAAAGAGCCATTCGAAATGCCATAGGATTTAAACGACTTTTTGATGGAAAAATCCAACGTAATCTTCATAAAAACTATTCAAATACATTGAATAATGTTTCAAGTAGATTATTCTGGTAAATTTTCAAAGTTTTCAATGGGAAAACTGGTAAGAAACTTAGCCTATACTTAGTCAATCCACTTCAAATGATGTCTTTCCTTTCAGAGACTTTTTCGTGGAAAAATGCACCGGAAACTGCTATAAAACCATTAAAACACATCGGAAAATGTTTACATTATGTCATTATATGACTTTTAAACTAATTAGTTTGAAAATTTTAACGAAAAATGTTGGTAAGAAACATAACTAATGTCCAACTAGTACATTGACATATCATCTTTTTTAGAGCCTTATTCTTGAATCAATACACCGATGGGTTTGGAAAATTGCTTGAAATATTTCGGAAAATATCCATTTTAACTCGTAATGATGTTTAAGAGGTAATTTTTTGGGATTTAATAAGAGAAAATCAACACCAAACGGAACCCACGCGCCCAATCAGTAGTGGGAAATATCACGGCTTTAAAAGGACTTTCTGACTGACGAATACAACGAATTCTTCAAAAAAACTATTCAAACACATTGAATAATGTTTTCATTAACTTTCAAGTAAGTTTTTCAGGCAATTTTTTGAGGTTTTCACTGAGAAAACTGGTGAAAAACTTAACCTACACTTAGCCAACCACTTCAAATGATTTGTGATTTTTTAGAGACTTATTCATGGGAGAATGTAACAAAAGCTTCGCAGAAATTTATTGAAACACATTGGAAAATGCTTAATTTAAGTAGCTTTATGATTTTTAAGTCATTAATAATGAGATTTTTAATAAAAACAGATGGTAAGAAACTTGATCAATTTCTAACCAAAAACTTGTTATGTCTTGTTTTTAGAGGCTTTTCTATGAATCAGTGCACTTGAAGCTATTGAAAGTTGGTTCTAATACTTTGGAAAATATTTATATCAACTAGTGACAACGTTTATGGGGCATTTTTTTGGGAATTAATTAGTGAAAATTGGCAAAAAATGCAAGTCACTTTCAAGCAGCAATTGGAAAAGCCATAGCTTTTACGGAACAATTTGATGGAAAAATTCAACAAATCTTTAAAAGAAACCTTTTGATTATATTTAATAATGTTGATTACAACTGGATATCACATTTTCTCTAAGATTTTCCAGAGTTTTCAATGGGAAAACCGGTAAGAAATTCTGCCTATATCTAACCAACAAATTTTGATAAAGTCATTTCTTTTAGAGGCATATTCGAGAAAAAAAGCAACCTAGGCTTTTGGAAAATTATTGAAATATATTGGAAAATGTTTCTATTAAGTCGTAATATGGTTTTGAAGTCAACAATAGTGATATTTTAAACGAAAATAGCTGGTAAGAAACTCAACTGATGTCTAACCAACAAATTTTTATGCCTTGTTTTTTAGAGGCTTTTATTACGTTGGAAAATCTATACACTAACTATCGATAATGTTTACGAAGCAATTTTTTGGGAATTACTTAGTAAAAATTGGCAAAAAATGCAAGTCACTTTCAAGCAGCAATCGGAAAAGCCATATCTTTTACGGGACGATTTGATGGAAAAATTCCACAAATTTTTGGAAAAAAACTTTTCGATCACATTTAATAATGTTTATTACAACTGACTATCAAATTTTCCTTAAGATTTTCCAGAGTTTTCAATGGGAAAACCGGTAAGAAACTTAACCTATGTCTAACCAACAAATTCTTATATTGTCGTTCCTTTTAGAGGCATATTCGTGGAAAAACGCAACAAATCTTTAAAAAAAACTTTTTGATCATATTCAATAATGTTTATTACAACTAACTATGAAATTTTCCTGAGATTTTCCAGAGTTTTCAATGGGAAAACCGGTAAGAAAGTCAACCTATGTCTAACCAACAAATTCTGATAAAGTCGTTCCTTTTAGAGGCATATTCGTGGAAAAATGCAACAAATCTTTAGAAAAAACTTTTTAATAACATTTAATAATACTTATTACAACTGACTATCAAATTTTCCTTAAGATTTTCTCGATTTTTCAATGAGAAAACCGGTAAGAAACTCAACTTAAGTCTAACCAAAAAATTCTGATAAAGTCATTTCTTTTAGAGGCATATTCGTGGAAAAAAGCTACAAAAGCTTTACGAAAATTATTGAAACACCTTGGGAAATATTTAAATTAAGTCACAATCTGATTTTGAAGTCCAAACCAATGACATTTTAAACGGAAAAACCTGGTAAGAAACTCAATCGATGTCTAACCAACAAATTTTTATGCCTTGTTTTTCGAAGCTTTTCTATGAATCATTACATGAAATGTTAATATAAAAGGCATCAAATACATAGGAAAATATTTGATTTAACTAGTAATCACATTTTTTAGATATTTTTGCGGGAATTAATAAGTGAAAATTGGCAGAAAACGCAACTCACCATCAAGCAGTTATTAGAAATGCTGTCACTTTTATGGGAGTCTTTAATGGCCAAAAAATGAAGCAAATCTTCAAAAAAATAAATCAAACACCTTGACTAATGTGTGTTCTAAATCGTAAGTAATTTTTTTAAGTTTTTCAATGGAAAAACTGGTTGGAAACTCAGTCTATGTTTAACCAATAAGTCATAAAGATGTTTTTCGGTTTAGAGCTTAAATAACGAGAAAATGCGATAAAAGCTTCAAGGAAATTATTGAAACACATTATTAAATGTCTCAATTAATATGCATTTAAGTTTTTAGTATAAACAACGGAAAAACTGGTTAGAAATTCAACCAAGTCGAAAGCTTACAACTGATCAAAGAAAATATTGAAAATTCAAAAATAAAATACAAAATTTCATTGAATCATTGAAACTTTATTGCTGATAAATAATTTATCCTGACACCGAAACAGGTATGAGAGATAAAAATGAATTCAGACTTAAACAAATAAATGAATAATTACCATAACAATTTACGGAACCGGTTAAATTCCAAGCTGGTCTGAGAATGTAAATTATGCATCTCTCATAATAAAAGCTTGAATGTCAACAAAAAGAGAAAGGCAGGTAGATAAAATGAGATTCCAATAAGCCGTTTTACGATTTGGAACCACTTACAGGTGTAAATTGTGCTGTATGTTTACGTTTTACACTTGTAACGGGTTCTCCGGTTACATGAATGGACATATTCGATTATAATAGTACATAAGTTTTTGTATGTGTTAGTCTTATCTCTTGAAAACAGGTTCAAAGGTTTGAATAATATTTTAATTTATTCGCAAATTATTGAAATGACTACAGAAATATTTAAACCAAATAATTTAACACAAATTTTTTCTTCTAATCTAAAGATAACTTGTCTGATTTCAATTGAAATTTTGTATGGATATTAAACTCAATTTTCTACAGATATTATTGCAGTGAAATAAAAATGTTTGTACATTTGTATTGATTAAATGGATGTTTGAAGAGTCACGTATATGTTCTTGTTAATATTTTCGATAGTTAACGATAGATAAAGATATCTAGAGAAGGATAATTCGTAGAAAAGAAGTTGTTGAACATTTTTTGTCGTAAATTACATGCTATACAAATCTTCTTTCAATCCATTTCTTTCAATAAAATTCATCGTTTTAGTAGAGAAAAATGAGAAATATTTACTTTTATATGAAGAATCAAAGGTGATTTTCAGTATTTCTTGCCAGAGTTAAAGGAATTTGCTTATTTAATAAGAATAGAAAAGATTTAAACTTTATATCAATATAGACCAGGGTCGATAATTTTTGAGCCAAAAAAAATTATAGTAGAATGAAACCCATTGGAAAAGGTAGAGAATATAACAAAAATGAAAGAAAAAATAATTACAGGCGCTGTGAGGTCGGGAAGGGGGAGGGGGTGAGTTTTTAAGGGTAAAAAACGGTTAATCTCGATTTCCGGTAAAACTGCAAGTCCTATGAAAAAAAGTTAAATGGCAAAGTTGTAGGTAATTAAAAGATCTACAACTTTTGTATCAACACTTTTTTCACGTAACCTCAAAATGTATGTGAAAAATTCGGATAACCGAGTTTTTGGTTTTTTATTTTTATTTTTTGCAAAAAAAAAATATTTTTCCACCGAAATTTGGTGAAAACTTACCTTTGTATGTCCCAAACGTACAGTAATTTTTTTGATTTAAAATATTCATTTTTTCACCTTATTTTTACTTAATATCCAAACAGCACCCTAATTTTCAATCGAAAATTCTGACGTCAAAATATCTGCTTTGTTAAAAAAGTCGGTGTGTTTTTTGTTGGTTGAAATCTCTACTTTCTGATGGTATAAAAAAATATACACTACTATGGTAAATGTTCTCAGAAAATGCAAATAATGATAGGTTTTTTCTTCCACATTGAAGCATGTTTCAGAACCATGACAATTTGAGCATAAATTTGTGCAATCATTATTTGCATTTTCTGAGAACATTTACCATGGTAGTGTATATTTTTTTGTATACCATCAGAAAGTAGAGATTTCAACAAACAAAAAACACACCGACTTTTTTAAAAAAACAGATATTTTGACGTGAGAATTTTCGATTGAAAATTATGGTGCTTTTTGGATATTAAGTCAAAATAAGGTGAAAAAATGAATATTTTAAATCAAAAAAATTACTGTATGTTTGAGACATACAAAGGTAAGTTTTCACCAAATTTCGATGGAAAAATATTTTTTTTTGCAAAAAACAAAAATAAAAAACCACAAACTCGGTTGTCCGAATTTTTCACATAAATTTTGAGGTTATGTAAAAAAAGTGTCGATACAAAAGTTGTAGATCTTTTAATTACCTACAACTTTGCCGTTTAACTTTTTTTCATAGGACTTGTAGTTTTACCGGAAATCGAGATTAACCGTTTTTTAACCTTAAAAACTCACCCCCTCCCCCTTCCCGACCTCACAGCGCCCGTAATTTATTTTTTCTTTCATTTTTGTTATATTCTCTACCTTTTCCAATGGGTTTCATTCTACTATAATTTTTTTTGGTCTCAAAAATTATCGACCCTGGTCTATATTGATATAAAGTTTAAATCTTTTCAATTCTTATTATATCAGCAAATTCCTTTAATTGTGAAAAGAAATACTGAAAATCACCTTTGATTCTTCATATAAAAATAAGTAAGACCCTGGGCTAATAAGCTAGAGAAATAAATGAATTTGGTCTGGATAGTCAGGGAATTTGTGCAGAATCAAAACTAAACATTTGGCATATCAATTTGTCGTTAGTGTATTTCGCCTGTAATATTTTAAAGATCTTTAGATGATTCCAGGTATTTTTTTAGTCGTACCATTTTCTGTTTATTTAATTTATTTTGTGGAAAATTATTTTTCCTGAGTCAAAAAGATAAACCAAAAGATAGGCAAAACATCTAATAAAATCATTTTATACCGTAAGAATATACATTGTATGCTTATTAAAGTTAGTTTAACAAATCGCTATGGTCTTTATAAAGAAAATTTGGGAAATTTAAATGGGAAAATTGGCGAAAAACTTTTGAACAGCTTAATTCATTAACTTTTTTTCCTATCTTTTGAATGCTTTTTTATATTGGCTCAATATAAAAAAAATAGTTATTCAATTTGAAAAATCCCACTTTCAATTTTCTACTTGCGCATGCCTGGTTCGCTGTTTATTTGTAGTACAAGAGACGCGACGTTTAGCGGCGCTTTATGGACGCTTGGTTTGGCATTAATTAAAACTTAAGTTAAGTAATATTTTTGGTTTTAAAGTTGTGGAAAAGTGCTTAAAGTTGTTGATTAATTAAGTGATCAATGGGGGAAAAACATTTTTACCACTCAAGTAAGTGATTTGTATGTTGAATTTACTTTTGAATGCCAAATTGGGCAAAAAGTTCTGCACAATTTTGCAACTCTTGGAAAGTTTTCATTTGCTTGGAAAACCGAAAATAATTAAAGAAATTGTAATGGAATTGAATTTTTCAATCATTGAAATCACCAATCTTTGATTGGTGAAAGATTTTTTAGAGTTTTTCAAGTTGTAAAGTGAAAATTTTTGATGGGCATGGACTGACTTTTGTGCTAGTTTTTATGGATTTAATCGTTAAAATTGGTTTCAAAAAGTTAGCTTAGACTTAATTTAAACTATTTCCAATGTCTTTCGATAGTTTTTATAGATCAGGCAATGTTTTTTTCAAAGAAAACCACCCTAAAAGTTCAGCATTTCAGTTAGCGTCGGTTGGGTTTTGTAGTCCCTTTTCCCCTAATAAAATGCCTTTATTTTTACCACCAACTAAATAGTAACATAACTCAAATATTTTTGAATGTTTTTCAATAAGTTTTTCAAACCAATCGATACATTTACCATGGCAAAACCCGTCAACAAGTAGCAATATTTTATAAGTGATTTGCGTGATGAGATTTTTGATGAATTTTCCCAATAAATTACATTAATTTGATATAACAAATTGATTTACACATTTTGCAATGACTTTAATTAAATATTTCATGGCCACTTAATAATTTTTTCATCTAAAACCTCTCTAAAAGACGAAATTTATGCCCAATTTTACGGTTGGCTTGGGTTAACTTTTCCGTCCATTTTCTCCACCTAAGCAAGCAAAATTTGCTTGAAAATCATGAACTTGATTTAGTTCCAATATTTTCCAATGTATTTCACTAGTTTTCTTGGCGCTTTTGATAAAAATTTTCACGGAAAATCCTCTGTGAAAAAAGGCATTTTTTTGACATGGGTTGTTGACAAAAAACAAACGACAATCGAGCGAGTGATGCATCTCAGCCATTGGTATAAGTCGCAACGATTGCATCA
The DNA here is from genome assembly GCA_958496175.1 of Sisyra terminalis. Taxonomy (NCBI): domain Eukaryota; kingdom Metazoa; phylum Arthropoda; class Insecta; order Neuroptera; family Sisyridae; genus Sisyra; species Sisyra terminalis. Next base: position 60,937,940 of record OY292276.1, read on the forward strand.
TTGCACTATCAAATTAATGCATTTTCCTTATTATCCGATGAAAGAAAAATTTTGGGGATTTAAAAAAAAATTATGAAATTATTGTCTTAGTTAATTTTTTTATGCTTAGTTAAACAATAATGGGTGAATTATTTTAATGTTGCTGTGTAGGCAAATATTTGACATATGTGTATATTGATTGCATATACTTCTTCACATTACAAAAACCTGGTTTCTTGATCCTTTCAACACATGTTAGACCAAGGCTGAAGCCTTTGTTGAAAATGGTTAAAAAATAAAAAATAATAATGTCTGAATGAAATTCATTAGAAAAGGAAAAGAATATAATAAAACTGAACAGAAACATAATTTACGTGTGATCCATGATCGGGAAATGGATAAGGGTTAGATTTTAAGGGTAAAAAATGGTTGTCCTCGATTCCCGGCTTAACTATAAGTCTTATGGAAAAAATTTAAATAGCAAAGTTGTAGGTAATAAAAAGATCTACAACTTTTGTTTCAACACTTTTTTCACATAACCTCAAAATTTATGTGAAAAATTCAAATTACCAAATTTTTAGATTTTTATTTTTTTTTACCATAAAATAAAATTTCTTCACCGAATTTGGTGAAAGCATACCTTTTTATGTCCCAAACACACTGTATTTTTCTGGATTTAAAAATTTAAATTTTTCACCTTATTTTGACTTAATATCGAAAAAGCATTCTAATTTTCAATCGAAAATTCTCACATCAAAATATGTGCTTTTTTATAAAAGTCGGTGAGCTTTTTGTTCGTTGAAATCTCTACTTTCTGATAGTATTCAAAAAAAATATAAAAAAATTCCCAGAAAAAGCCATTCTAAAAAAAAGCTCAATTTGGATATTTCTCTATTATTGAAGCTTTAAAACTTACGAAAGCAAGAGACGAATATTGTATATGCAATCAAAAAAAAATGCAAACTCTCGAGAAACAAAAAAACACCAATTAATGGTGAAAAAAGCTATGGACCCGAATAAAGCTTTTTCATCGAGAGGCTTTTTCTGCGAAAAAAATATTTTTTTTAATACCATCAGAAAGTAGAGACTTCAACGAACAAAAAGCCTGCCAGCTTTGGTAAAAAAGCACATATTTTGGGGTTTTGTAGTCCTTTTTCCCATAATTAACTGCCTTAATTTCTACCACCAACTAACTTACGACTTGACTCATTTATTTAAGAATGTTATTCAAACAAATCGATAAATTTTTCAACGAAAAACCCTTCAACAAGTAGCATTTTTTCTATAGACGATTGGCATATGATGGGATTTTCATTCAATTTTTCCAATAAATTGCGAAAATTTTTCTCAAAAACTTAGCGAAGAATTAAATAATACGTTTTCCTAAGAGATTCATTAAATATTTTGTGGTAATTGATTGAATTTTTCATCGAAAAGCTATTCAAAAATCGAAAATGATGCCAATTTTTATGGATAGCGTGGGTTGACTTTTCACTCAATTTTCTCCTAGTAAAATGTCAAAATTTGCTAGAAAATTGTAATTGGCATTTAGTTTCAATATTTTCGAAAATGTTTTGATAGTTTTTCGAAAGCTAATGATTAATTTTATTAGTGAAAAATCCTCTGAAAGAAAAGCATTTTTTTGACATTGGTTACGGACAAAAAACAATTGTGCAACCAGTGGGTGCCTTCCCATTGGTTAGGAGTTGCGAGGTTATGCGTCTGTCAATTCTGAAACTTAAATTAAACTTTTTTAGCATTTAAATTCGATATTTTTCACTGAAAGTATATAAAAATGCTGCCAAAATCTTATTTTCACATTTATTTTATAGATTTGTACGCCAAAATAATATTTTTACTGCATAATTAGTAGATTGTCTTTAAGTCATGCTGGATAGGCAACCATGTGAACTTGCGTGTACAAATAATTGCCTATCTGCGACTTATGGTAGATTAACTAAGCTAAATCAATTATTTGGGACTAAAAACTTTTAAATCTTTTCCTTGAATTCAAGAGACAAAGTTCTCGACGTGAAAATTTAACCAAAAAAAAAAAAAAAAACCAAAGCCAACGTTAACATTAACCAAAGCTCACATTAAGCTTGTCGGCCTCTATTACCGTAAATCCATCTTGAAATTTCAAATCCCAGCTGGTAAGATTTCCGTGGAAAAATTTTGACAAGTCCCAGACGAATTTTTCACGCTCCGCCTACATAAATTTTTGCCGGAAAATTATTCCCCGTAATTCTAATTTCTTCGGACGTGTAATTACCAAATCGGGTCGGGTGGTTTAATGAATTCGGTTGATTAGCTCGTCGTTTGTCTCGAGTGGATTTTGTTTTGTTGTGTGGAAAAATAAAAAAAAAAAAATGAATGTCGGTGAGAAAATGAGAAAATATTAGCATTGCAATTGGTAGTTTGCGTTACAATTATTGTTACAGCGGGAGATGGGGGGAGATCAAGCGTAGTTGCTAGTTGGGGGTGTGGGGGGAGTGAGAGATAATTTATTATTCAAGCTTTCGAATGGAGCGATCTTTCATTTGTCGTAATCCACGTTTGCGTTTCGTTCAACCCTCATCCCTTATTCCACGACTCGGTTTCGTAACGGGAAACAGACTCGATTTGTTGGATGTTGTAATGTATTTGAATTTTCAGCAAATTTTTTGGAAATTTATCAAGTTGGCCAAATTTTTCGTGAAAAACAAAACATTTCTCTCCGTACCCTTCCTAAGTTTTTCTATAAAATTTCGTGAGAAATTTGGTGATTGATTTGGTAAAGCAAGAAAAATCACGTTGGCTTGGCTTGTAATGTGGATTTTTCAAATTTTTCAAGCAGCAGCGCAGTGTTTTGTTTTCTGTTTGTTGGAATTCATGGGTTGCTCGATTACAAGCGATATGGAAGAATGTGAAAATCGCGAGCCAACTTTGATCGAGAGAGTATTTTCGATGTAATTTATTCAAGCCGATATATTTAACGTTTTATCGTTTATATATATGGCATATACCATACGATATATATGTGATTTATTTAAATTGAAGAAAATGCTCAATCGTATTGGGAAAATTTTATAAATTGTATTGACGTCATACAGGAGGAATGATACAATTGGAGCACGGATGCTGTGTGTAATAAGATAATAAGCGCGATCTAGCCCGCGTTGCGGGAAAAGAATCCTGCCATCCCGGTACTTTTACCAGCGGGGGGGTCAGGGGGGGCACGTACTGTATTTACACAGATATAGATATAACCAGCTCCAATAGTGTAATAGTCACTCTATATATGTATATGAAACGATAGGGAACAAGACAACGACGTCTAGTCGAGTGGGACAAGGATAGAAACGGGAGTGGTGCGTTTTGAATGAGTGCAAGCGAGATGGGGCGAGATGTAGGGTTAGGAAATTTCTAACGGGTTCGAGTCTGACTACATTATTATATATACACAACGCCGAGACGCGACGTTTGTTGGAACCTCGCAAAAATTTTCGCACGAAAATTTTAGTCGCACGAAACCATAGTTCGAACGACGGCCGCTATTGTTGACGTTTTCAACAATCAATCGACTAAAAAATAAAAAATTTGGGAATTTTTTTCTTCCCTCTCAAAACTATAACGTTTCATCCGAACGATATCGAATTGTGTGACGGTGAATTTTGTCGCAGTAGTCGACGAAATGTTGTCGTAGGCGGAAGCGTAACACATTGCCGCAACAATTGTTGCAACAATTAAAAACAAAAAAAAAAACCCACTTGTGTTTGTTGTGCGAATAAAAGCCGAAGAAAAAGAAGAAGTAGTGTTTCGAGTTTCCCTTTTGTTTTTTTCTTTGTTGTCAGTGCAATTGTTTTTGGTCCAAAGCCTACCACGATCAACAAATTTTCCAATTTCGGCGGCAAAAACTTTGTTTCTTTTGCAGGTAAAACTTAATTTAATTTTGTTTTCCACCGCAAAAACCAAATCATACCATATACATCAACATGAAGAGAGCTTTTACTTAAATATTTATAATATCGCCCCGCGCCACTTGAAACAAAATTTACTTTGATGCTTGTTTCGAAAATTGAATAAATTACAACAGCAAAAACAAAAAAAATATTAATATTCATACTAAATAAACCCGCGGAAATTTCAAATTCAAGACACGTTACGCCTTTTTCCAGGGAAAAAAAATTGCAAGCTTTTTACATAAACAAATGAGAAACGCGAGAGCTTTTCAGTAACAAACTTTTTTTCGTTTTGTAGCTGTATTTAAATCGGCTTAAGCCTTTTAGGAGTAATGGCTTAATGATATGCTTTAGGAGCATAATCTTACCAATGCTTTCATTTTTTTTTTGGTGTTATTGTTTTGTTTTTACTGAAAAAAAAAACAAAAGTTTCATTGATTGAAACCATTGCACTGTGTCTAAACCAATAAAATTGGAGGCGAAAATTCATAAAATTAAGGGAGGAAGGGATTTTTGTCTTTAAGGGTTGTTTTTTTGGAGATAAACAAATGAGAATCGCTAGAGCTTTAGCATAAAAAACTTTTTTGTAGCTTTTAAAATCGGCTTAAGCCTTTTAAGGCGTAATGGTTTAATGGTACGCTTTAGAAGCATAATCTTACCAAAGCTTTCATATTTTTTTGGCGTTATTGTTTTGTTTTTCTGAAAAAAAAAACAATCCAAAATATCATTGTTTGAAATCATTTCACCGTTTAAACCAATCAAATTGGTAGCGAAAATTGATGAAAATGAGGGGGGAGGCGGACATTTTTGTCACTAAAGGCTGTTTTCTGGAAATAAACAACTGGAGATCGCGAGAGCTTTTCAGTAACAAACTTTTTTTCGTTTGTAGCTGTATTTAAATCGGCTTAAGCCTTTTAGGTGTAATGACTTAATGATATGTTTTAGGAGCATAATCTTACTAAAGCTTTCATTTTTTTTTTGGTGTTATTGTTTTGTTTTTACTGAAACAAACAAAAGTTTCATTGATTGAAAACATTGCACTGTTTAAACCAATAAAATTGGAGGCGAAAATTCATAAAATTAAGGGAGGAAGGGATTTTTGTTGTTTTCAGGGTTGTTTTTTGGAAAAAAACAAATGAGGAACGCGAAAGCTTTACAAACTTAAAAACTCTTTTCGTACCTAATTAAATCGGCTTAAGTCTTTAAGGCGTAATGGTTTAATGATACACTTTAAAGAAGCATAATCTTATCAAAAGCTTTCATTTTTTTTGGGCGTTATTCTTTTCTTTTTACTAAAAAAAAACAAAAGTTTCATTGTTTGAAACGATTTCACCATTGAAATCAAAAAAATTGGTGGCAAAAATTGATGAAAATGAGGGGGGGTGAGGGGTGGATATTTTTGCCTCTAAAGTCTGTTTTCTGGAAATAAACAAATGGAGATCGCGAGAGCTTTATCTTAAAAAACATTTTTTGTAGCTTTTAAAATCAGCTTAAGTCTTTTAGGCGTAATGATCTAATGACACTTTGGGAGCTTAATCTTACCAAAGCCTGAAATTTTTTTTTTCTAGCGTTATTGTTTTGTTTTTACTGAAAAAAACAAAGGTTTCATTGTTTGGATCCATTTCACCATTGAAACCAATAAAATTGGTGACAAAAATTGATGAAATTGAGGGAAGAGATGTTTTATCTGGAATTAAACAAATGATGATCGCGAGAGCTTTACAGTTATAAAACTTTTTTTGTAGTTATATTTAAATCGGCTTAAGCTTTTTAGGTGTAATGACATAATGACACTTTAAAAGCTCAATCTTACCAAAGCTTTCATTTTTTTCTGGCGTTATTGTTTTGTTTTTATTTTTTCATTGTTCAAAACCAAATTGAAAGCTTATTTCAATGTTTAAACTAATAAAATTGGTGCTTAAATTGAGGAAATCAAGAGGAGGGAGGATTTTTGTATTTAAGGGTTGTTTTCTGGAAAAATCCGCGACTTAGCATCAATTATTTATATAGAGACCATTGTTTTTTAAATTTATAATCATTAAGTATGATATTTACCTTTAAGGTATCATTATATTGAAAAGTAGCTACCCACAACTTAGCCTAGCGTGGCATTTTTTTTACAAAGAAAAAAATTTTTTCCCTTCTTCCTCCAAAAAAAATAAACTTATTTGGAATTCAACCCCTTCAAGGGCGCAGCCCAAATTTTAATCAGGGGGGGACCAAGGGTGCAACCAAGAAAGGATATTGTAATGTGTCTTTATCAGCAGCTTTTTTTATCAGAAAAACAACTCAATTTTTTTCCCAAATCATTCCCCTGGTTTGAATTTAAAATGTTTGACCTTAATTTGCATTGACTTTTCACGCAAAATCCAAAAATTATGATCCAAATGGATGTAAATATATAACGTGATTTAAACGATAATTATTGATATATTCACTATGATTTATTAAATGCAAATGATTGAATCCAGTGAGCCGTGAAAAAATCTAAAATTTTTGTCTCTTCCATTTTTTTGATGCAACCAATCGTTTGCAAGATAAACGTACTTAAGTGTCACGCATTCTTTGATCAAAATCTTAAACTAAAATTAGTAGGCTTTGATTGTGTTTTGTTTGTTAAAAATTCTATTAAAACAAAATTATTTGATTGTTAAAAAGTTCAATTTGGGGGGGGGTACAAATGAATGCTGGTTTCAACCCTTAATCTCAGGGTAGCAACTAAATTAAACGATTCTGTCGAATTTTCCATTTTTTTTTCGTCTGATTTCAATTGTTTAGAATGCGTAAAAATTGTTATTTGAGATATTTAATATGAATTTGCACTCTTAAAGTTAAGAAATAAGTATAGGAAATTTTACTTAAAATTGGTTTCTTCAATGGCAAACACGATCAGGGGAATTACATATGACTGTTTAATGTTATTGATGAATAGATAGGGAATGCTTGCAATGAAAAAAACAATAAAAACAAGTTTTCCACTTTTCCACTAGTTGGCTTTGAAAATTAAATAGTAACAGTGCTTAATACTAACCTAAGCCACTACGATATTGAGTATCGTAATTTCAATCTTTAAATTCTAAGTGGGCTGTGGAAAAATTATCCGCCATGTAGTTCCCTTTTTCATTGCCTACTAGATATTACTACAAATAGTTAAAGTTTTTTGAGGGGACACCTTATTTTTTTTTTGTTTTATTAATTTGATTTACATTTTGGAGGGAAATGAGCTTTTATGCAAATTTGCCTTGAAGCTCTGCCGAGCTTTTTGTCGTCGATTAGAATTGAAGGACCAGATCAATTACTTGATGAGTCCTTACGGAATTGGACTTATCGTTCAATCCCAAATCAATTTCGTAAATTGAACAAACGACCAATAAAGTCGTCAAGCTATAGCCAAACTATATGATAACATTTTCAAGTCGAACTTACGAAAAAAGCTCCTCGAATTTCACCCCCCCATTTGCAATATGTGAAAGCTCTACGATATAATAGTATATTGAATAAATTCCAAACGGAAACTTTTCGTAGGCAAAACGACTACACAAAAGCTCAATCAACTCGTCAATAAACACACACACACAAGTTGTTAATCGAGCTTTCGGGCTCCACCCCATCATCAAGTTCCTGACCAGCCAAACAAATATCAACAGTGAGAGAAAAACAAACGAACGACGAATTTTTCGATTTACTTTTCAATAATGTGGGAATCAAATATTTTCCTTATAGCGACGATGCAGTTCGTGTTACAACAATAACGAGACGTATTTGAACGAACGAGCAGTAAATTGAAAAAGCTTTCACAACAATATCAAATTTTCTCGTCTTGCGATTTAATTTCGTCCTCGTCGAATATCAAAGAAAACCTGTTTTCATAAATAGCTGTTTTCAGACGATTTAAGGTGGAAAAAAAGTGACCAAAGATGGCTATGGTTTTGAGGTGACTTTCACTTTTTTTTTTTGCAAGGCATACTTGATTTAAAAATTTTCCTTTTTCTTCGTAAATCATAAGTTTTTTTTTGTTCAATTTTAGTTCAATTTTTTTGGTAGTTTTTATTTTTCTCTTAAATTTCTTGAATTCCAAAGGAATTCATTGGGGTTATGAGAAATTCGAATACAGCAAGTGAATCCAGGAGGCTTTGCCGTAAATGCCTTAACTTCAAATCAGGTCATCAAGTTGGCTATGAAAAAAAATTGATTTTTCCTTATCGAATATCAAACTAATGATACTAAGTGAGCCATGATTGTGTATTGTCTACTTTTGTTTATTCTACGCCAATTGTTTTTCTTTAATCACAGCCTACTTGCAATTAGAGCTTTTTATACTAACAACTCAATTATCTTGTAAACGGTGAGTTGTATGAAAAAAATTTAAAGAACAAAGATTGAAGATTTTTTCATGGCCTACTAGATAATATGGTTTTAATTTAAAATTTCCAACCAAAAATATGATTTTTGGTGGTTTTAAAGTGTAAAATATTGGTACAAGTTGTACATTTACGAAACGTACCTTATCAAGTGAAGGGATTAAATATAAATTCGATTTCTTATAGTCGAGTTCGGTTTTGCAATGTAATTTTTATTTTTCTCTTAAATTTCTTGAATTCCAAAGGAATTCACTGGGGTTATGAATAATTCGAATTAAGTAAGTGAATCCAGGAAACTTTGCCTTAAATTCCTTAATTTTGAATCAGCTCATCAAGTTGGCTATGAAGAAAAATTGATTTTTCCTTATCGAATATCAAACTAATGATACTAAGTGAGCCATGATTGCGTATTGTCTACTTTTGTTTATTAGATGCCAATTGTTTATCTTTAAACACAGCCTACTTGCAATTAGAGCTTTTTATACTAACAACTCAATTATCTTGTAAACGGTAAGTTGTATGAAAAAAATTTAAAGAACAAAGATTGAAGATTTTTTCATGGCCTACTAGATAATATGGTTTTAATTTAAAATTTCCAACCAAAAATATGATTTTTGGTGGTTTTAAAGTGTCAAATATTGGTACAAGTTGTACATTTACGAAACGTACCTTATCAAGTGAAGGGATTAAATATTAATTTTTTTCTAAATCCCTTTTCGGGAAATTTTCGTGCACCTCGCGCTACTCTATATTGATTTGGGGTGGACAAGGATAAAAAGTATATCAGCGAGCTTAATCAAAAACCAACACACTAGATAAAAAGCTTGTAATTTTTTGGTGAGCTTTTTCGTTTTTGTGTTATGGTATTTGTATATGTTTTAAATTTTTCAATCTATTCATCATATATATAGTTGAGCCACTCACGTGTAAAATATTGTTCACAATTTCAAATGTTTTGTACCATAAAACAAAAAAACAAATGAAAAAAAAAAGAGTAAAAATAATCATTTATTAAATTTATTTGGCCGACGACAAGGGTTTGAAATTTGCTGCGCCAATTGACGTCACTTTTGTCAAATGCAAAGCCTACGTGGATGACACCATTTGTTCGAAGAATCTCAATGAAGTGTATATATAGCTATATATGTAGGGGGGGTGGTATGAGGTGCGTTTCTATGGAAACATCCAAAAGAAAAACATCAAAAAGTTTTTCCGTAAAATTTAAATAAAATAACATGATATATATATTATGTAGGTACAAAAGGGCATTATTGAAATTATTACTATAATTAATTTGAATCATAATATTTATGAAGGAATTATTGATGTTCAAAGAATTGACAGAGACAAATGAATGATGAAAATTTTTGTCAATTTTGAAAATTACCTTTTCTTCTTTCCCCCATGATGTCCTTCTGGAAATTTAATCCTTTTTTTGTTTATTTAAAAAATAACTTGTTCTACCAATTTAACTTCAAAATTTTTGTTTGAAACAATTGAAATGCACAACAATGGTGGACGAATCATTTGTCTGGCTTTTTTGTTTGAAAGTGCTGAAAATTCTCTTGATTTTCTTTTGTTTTATCATCAAATTCCAACACTGTATGTTTTCAAATATTTTCATTGGAAAAACTTGTGAAAATTCATCTTTTCCTCTAATAAGTTGGCATCACTTACACCCTCCGGTTAACTTTAAATCAATCAAAATTTTTTGGAGAATTTAGTTGATAATTTTTTTCAAATCCACTTAGGGTGGAACTTATTTTTTTTGTTTATAAAACAAAATAATTTGCAATTTCTATCCTTCATTTTTAAAAAAAAAAAAAAACAACACCTCTTCATTGTTATCATATTTTCAATGAAAGAATTTCATGTCTCACTAGTTAATTGTTGTTCCCTGATTTTTGTTTTATACTTTCTACATAAAAAAACATTTGTACACAACCACCTGCTCAATGGCAACTAAGATCACATTTAAATTATTAGTTATCTTTTTAAATCGTATCTTCCCTCCGTTTCTTATTAATTTCTTTTTTTGGACCAAAAAATTTAACTAATCTAGATCGACTTTGGCCAGGTGTATACACAAACGAAGTTGCGGGTTTGTCATTTTTAAAGCACAATTTTTCTATACCATTATAAAGCTTAATGATTTTTTTATGTTTTTTAAGCAAAAAAAAATCACATTAATTGCCCAAATAATTCAGTTATGCCACTCTAAAGATTTAACCACATTTTTCTGGCCAAACTAAATTTCATTTAAACCGATAAAAGTAGGCGTTGGAAAGCTCATTTTCCAACGATTTTCGTACGAGTCTTATGTAAAATTTTGTCAGCTTTCAAATGGTACCAACCAAAATTTTCCATCTTTTTTCATTTAGTTACCATAATACATTTTATTGATATCAACAATGGCTGATTGGAAAATTGTTAAAAACAATTGCCAAACCAAAGAGGGGGGTGGGTAGAATTTTTGAAAGCTTTGTGTGCACCTATTTGGGACATTCTTTTGATTTTTTTCGACCCAAAAAAATTGAACTACTCTTGCCAGGTGTTATATACAAACAAAAAACTGTAAATTTTGTTTAAAGCTTTTCATATTTTGAGTCTTGAGCTTTATGAAGTTTTTTTGGTCGAATAGGCAAAGCTTTTGATAAAAACCATCTTCGTTATTGTAACCCACTTACTGCTTAATTACCTTAGTAGTTGGCTTTGCCAAACAATAATATAATGGTAACCTAGGTTACCATAAACAAAATATTTAAACTTCTTTGTTTTACATTAAATTTTTTGAAACATTCATAGCTTACTCGACTGTTTCTTCGTTTTATAGATATATAAATAAATAGCGATTCCCCTCATCCTCAGCCTCCCTTCCCTGAGGTAAAAGTAATAGTTGATATGAAATATCTGAAATGCACCTATAAACTGTAGCCACCGGTTGCAATAAATAAAAAAAAATGGCGTAAAATAACTTAAGTATCTCAAGTAAATGAGGGATGTTTAAGGGGGTTGGGGGTGCGGAAAAACCATAATATTTACAACATAAAAATGTGCTGCTTAATGTACAAGGATATAGAGACCAATGTAAAACGACGACATATTAGAGAAGAAAAAGGGATCGAGGTGGCGTTGGGATCATGGCGGAATGGGTTAAACACGAAAAACAGTCTTTTGAACTTTCATGTTCACATATTAAAGGAGCAACAGCAAAGAACAATTTTCCCCGCACCATATGCTAACTGCCCCCCCACCCCCCACTTCGACCCACCAAGCTTGCCACTATATACCATAGAGCTTTTGGCTTGTCTTAGTGTGCGCTGTAATATTTTCTCAGTTGTTTTTTTTTTTTTTTTTTTTTTTTTGGTAAACGGAGAAACATTTAATCATAAATATCACTTTAACGCTTTGAGTTGGCTTTGGCTTCACTTATTATTATTATTTATTTATTTTTTTCATTTGTTTTTTCCTGGTTGACTCGCAACTCTCTTATGTTAAATGTAATTTGTGCCATCTTGAAATTAAATTAGAAATGATTGAAACGAATTAGTTTGTTCCTCTCATAACGAACAGATTTCCGTTGCTCTTTTGTTTTTTTTTTTGTTTTCTTAATTTCTAAATTAATTAATGCAAAAATTAACATAAAGTGTTTATGGATTCAAAGCTTGTCACAGTGCCTACTCTGTACTACTCTTAAGCTTTATAATCTCCATTTTTTATAAGAGAAACAAAAAACACGCGAGGCGTTTATCTTTTTTTTTTTTTGTGACTGTAAAGTAGAAAATGGAAGATTTAGGGTTTTTCTTTTTTTTCCCCCTTCTTTGTGATAAAAGAAAAGCGTTGGGTGTGGTTTTGTTTAAAGCAGAGCCATCTTAGATAGTGTGTGATATAAAATGGGAGTTAAAGAATTATATAGTTGTGACCGGATGGAAAAATGCTTCCGTTTTTTTTTTTTTTAATTTTTCATAAAAATTTTCTCGTCATAATTTTCCGTAAAAGCTCCAACGAGGAAATGTATTTCCGATATTTTTTCCCTCTCTACCGACGACACCAACGACAGTTTTCCCAATAGGAAGAGCACTTCAATATAAAGAAATAATGGTCGATTTAATAAATCGCTTACGGTTTTTAGATAAAACAAATGAAAGTTTTTGTGATAAATCAATTGTTGACAAATGACTGTTCCGGCCTTGAAATTATCATTTCTCGTGTTTCCTCATCTTTTATGAGTCATAGGCTTCTTGATTTGATCTTATTTACGCTATAACTTGGGGTGATGAACTTCCAGAGGGCACTAGTGGGGTGAGGCTTTAATTTGTTGGTCTTAAAATAAATTAATTTAAAGCAGGGTCGTTAATATTCATCTGCACATCAATTAAGTTTGGTGTTTATAGGGTAAATAAGGGTAAACACGTTGCGAAAATTTCCTAAGTGCGTTTCCAGCTAATTACAATGTTTGTCAATTAGACGGTGGGAGAAAAAAAAAAGAGTGTTGTTTGCAACAATTTTAAATTTTCGTAAAACTTGAAACATCTATGCTAAAGGTAGTTTTTCTTTAACTGTACAACTTTTATGTCTGCAATATATTTCATTGTTAAAAAATTTATTTGGCTATAACTCTGAAACTACTGTAGATAAGTGCCACTTGTCGTATATCATTGAAAAGGGTTTAATCAGAGCTTTCTAGATTAACTATATTTTTTTTGGAAATTTGTCTTTCACAAAATTTTTAATCGAATAGACTTAGGGTTTAACGTGACCGATTTCAATCAAAATTGCGTTATGTCCAACTCAATGCTATATCAAACCAAAATTTTAAATTGCAGCCTTCTATGATTTATCGTTTTTGAGATATACCCGGTCATACATACACAAAAAAAGTCACTTCAACATATATGCAAAATCGAATCAGAAATACTCAAAACGGATATTTCCATTAAAATCTCAGGACATTTTTTTTCGATTTTTTTTTGTTTTGGTACTTATACTCCAATATAATTATTCTATAGACAAATGAAATATTGTTTCAAACTTGCCTCATAAATCAGAAGGGAAAAACTTTTCCATTAAATTTTAATTCAATTTTCGCGCCCTTTGAAGCCAATTAAGCCGTTCCAACGTTATCAAGATAATCAAAAACGATTTTCAAAACAAAATTTTCATCACTCCTCCTTCCCCTCACCACCATGTTCCTCTCTTATTAAGTCTTACACGGCTTTAATATATCATGAAAATAAATTTGCATTAAAAAATTGGAAAAATCAAGGCTCACTCGACTCAATTGTCTATAAAGCTTTGACAATTGAAACAATTGATTTCCGTCAAGTGTAAAAGCTTTTAAAGCGATTAAATGAAGACATTGTAGATATACCTACGTTATATCAGTGAGGAAAAGTAGGTCGTTTTTCACAACAACAAGTATATAATATATATATATATATATATATATTCATCAATGCAAATTGAACGAATAAATCTTCGTGCCATTTGAAAATATTTAATTTTAATTATGAATCAAGTGTGCCATGACAACATTCAACTTTTCCTCGTAAACAATCGCTATGTGCTAATACAAAGGCAATTTGATTTATCCCTCGTAATGATAGTCATTTGTTTGTGGAAAATACGCACCAGTTGAAGCAAAAAAAAAAAAAGTAAAAACAAATGCCAAGAAAATTAGGTTAAAACATAAAAATGTACTTTTGTTTTAATGTTATATTTGCTCTCGAAACATAAATCAGATAAATTGACTATTTTTCAAAATATCCCAATTAAAAACAGCTCTGCTATTCATTTGTTTTTAGTGTTAATTTTAAATATAAGGGTGCAGGTGGTTATTAATACTTGCCTTATACATTTTTATTAAATTTTAATTACTCCTATATATGTTTTCAGTGCTTTCGTAATTGGTTTTTTATTTACGTACAACAATGTAATTTGACTGGCAACAAAAAAAAAAAAAAAAAAAACAAGGACATAACGATTTATGGACAATGCAAAGCCAACTTGATTTTTTAATGACTGTAAAGAACAAGTGATTTACTTGATATTTGGTGGAATTTTTTTTTCAAGTTTTTTATCAGATTTTAAATTATAACCACTTGTTTTATCCATGGATGATTTGATTTTTTTTTTAAGTATAAAAATTGCCTCAATTGTTTGACTCAAATCCTTTTAATAATTGTTGGATTTATTCAATAAAAAGTAACCCAATGTGCCAACGTTAATGTATACACAAACTAATAGAATTATGACAGATAAAGTAGAGGAATCCTAAAAAATACGATTTTTAGATCTTCAAAAGCGTATAACTCAGTAACTATTGGTTAAAATTAAAAAACGTAAATGACTGAATTTTTATATTTTTTTAAGACCTATCCAATGATACCTTACTCGATTAGATAGACGGAATTTTTCCGTTCATCCCTTAATTAACCGAAGGGGATGACTCGCGAAATTATCTTCAACGACTCATGAATCCCCTCAAGCTTGTTTTTGCTGTTGAAACTTTAAATTTGACTCGACAGTCAATAAAATCAATTAAAGTCAAATTTAATCCGTCGAATTTCTCAAGTTACAACGTCGATTTGTTATATTAAACGACGTTTAAACTCCGTTTATCTTGAACTTTCTCGAATTACCATCGATTTAGTTTCCGACCGGCCAACTTTTCTTTCGATCAAATCAAGCCAGCCATGACGATGATGATAATTTCTTGTAATATGTAGTAGACTGCGTTAAACATAGCCTACTTGCCTAAAAATGTTAATTTAGATTCGCTTTTGTTTATCTTATCGCAACCAAATGCCATAAAATTGTACTTAACTTGAAATAAATTCCGATCGTAAAATTAACGAGAGGGCCAACGACTGTGTAACATGTGTATACAATAAGGCCAGACATGAGGGGATGTTGATAAGGGGGATGAAATGGGATTTTCGTTTTGAATGACTCGCACCCATATAAATTATTGGGTAAACAATTTTTAAATGAAATCGTTTTTTTTTTTTTTTTTTTTTGGTGGCTTTTCCCATAGTTTATTGACTATAACCCTAATAAAGGCAAGGCCACCCACGATTTGTTGGGTTCGGGTAATGGCCATTTGAGAATCAACCCTGAAGTATGTTTGTTTTTAGGGGTGGTAGTTGGTTTTTTTTTTTATGGTAACCTCGTTTAACGTATGCAAATTTTTTGGCATTTGCATAGGAAAAGTGTTTTTTCTTTTAAAGATATTTCGAGCTTTAGTTGCACTTTCGGGATATTTAAATGCATTGTTTGTGTTTAGTTGGCTGTGGAATAAAGGCATTGTTTTCTTGCAAAGAAAAGCAAGCCGTGAATTTTCCATGGCTGCCTTTGGTCTATTTAAAAATCGGGTAGAAGTAAGTAGGCTTTGATTAAACATTCTCATGGCACACTATTTTTAATTGTACAAAATTAAATTGAAACAATTGAAAGCTTTTGCTTTGAAAAATCTTAAATCAAAGCTGGCTGGATTATTTGATTGAGTGTTCAAACTATCATGGCCATCTACAAATTGATAATATTGAAAAATATCTTTCTTCATTTTTTTTTTTTTATAAAACCAAATCAATCATGTTAACATATGTCACACCGGTTTCCAGGAGAACTTTTTTTTTTTTTTTTGAGGGAGGAAAATGGAAGAGATGAAATAAAATGAGTGGAACTCATATCGTTGGTTATTTCATTTGTTTTTTTTTTTTTTTTTAAGGGATGTTTTATGTGTGGGCTGACATATTTTTTCGTCTACCGTCTCCATCCTTGCGTCATTCTCTTGTTTTTTTTTTTGTTTTCATCCCCTTTCTCAAATGACGAGCTTTTGTTGTCGTCGTCGCGACAAAAATCTACTTATGGGGTTAATAAAAGACAATCAAACAAGGATAGACACACCGTATAACATTGTAAAATGGGTCAAAAATAAAACAAACGACTGTGCGGGGATGATGACGATAATAAATGAGAAAATTGACGAAAACGCTTTATGGGACGAGGGGATGGGGTGTGGGGGAGGAAATGAAATTTTCAGGTCTCCATGATGGGAAATAATTTAAATTTATGCCCTTTTTTCCGGCCATTTGTTTCGTTTGTTTTGTGAAGTTCTACAGCTGTAGGTTTATGTGTGACGTTGGGGGAAGCTTTACTTGTTACTGTTTTAAAAGTGGAGCTTTCAACATAATATTTTGCATGTTTAATAGCCAAAGCCAACTTTTTTCAGGTGGAGCTTTTAAAAATTATTATCATTGGCATGTCTCATTATCGCAGTTGGCTGGGTTTAAGTATACGTGAAAAGATAGCCGTGGCCATTACATGGCCATCTGTGATGGTTTTTTACATATCAAAGCATGATTGGTTTTTTGCAATTATTAACAAATGACGGTAGAAAATCAAAGTTTTTCTCAACTTTGTTGTTTTTTTTTCCGTATAAAACTTCGGATATTGAATATTTAACTAGGCAATTATTATGCATGAGTGTTTTGTTTGAACTTAAAGTTGAAGCTCAACGTTCATTAAACTTCATTTGTTTTTAAATGGTAGCCAAATAGAAACAAATGGGAAAAAATTCATTTCACCAATTAAGTGGTGTTGAACGGAATTTTATCGAAAAAAGTTTCAAATGAAATTTGTAGGTGGCAGCATTGGTGGTTTGTGTGAGGAATTTGAACGAAATCGTTAAAGCCGTTTCCGAGAAAAACCATGAAAAGTAGAAGATTTGGAAGTTAATATTTTAATAGAAAAGAGCTTTTCAACGAATTTTCAGAATAAATAAAAGTTTATGACCTACTGGTGGTCGAGTAGTCAAAATGGTTGCTCCAAAACTGATAGGTGTTTTAAGTTTGAATCTCATATTGAGCAAATTTTCGTTATTTCTCGATTTACGATTTTTTATTAACTCTAGAGTCACTAAAGACTTCAATAGTTATATAAAGACAGTAAATAACAATTGAAAAAAGCATTAATAGTTGATAGTATGAAACATAAATTTGTAGAAACAATCAAAACAAATGAAGATCTATAACAAATACTTCACTTGTTTTTTTTTTTTAAATATTAATCCAAACTATAGAATCATTTGTATAAAGTTGTAGTCTAGTTAAAGCTTTATTTTCCAAAGGGGCGACCGTTATCAAACACTTGATTCAATTATCAATGAAAGAAAATGGAATTTTGTTCATTGTTTTTTAAATTTACTAAAAAAGCTCATACTTTAAGCTGAAAGCTTTGAATTTCAAGTTAATTAAGATCTATCCTTTGACACCGACATACATCACACTCATACATTAAACAATTTGTAGAAAAAATCAAACAATCAAAACAAATGAACACCAACCACAATGACTTCACTTGTTTTTTTTCTTAAATATTAATCCAAATTATTGATTCAATTGTATAGTCAAAGCTTTCGTTTTTTGAAATGGTGGTCACCATTAAACACTTGATTGAATCATCAATAAAAGAAAATGCATTTTCGTATATTTTTTTAAAAATTAATTTAAAAAGCTCATATTCTAGCTCGAAAGCTTTGAATTTTAAGTCAATTAAAACTTTTTTTATTTGATTTTTCCTATAACACCAGCAAACATCGCACACATACATTAGCAATTTGTAGAAACAATCAAACAATCAAAACAAATGAACATCAACAACAAAGACTTCACTTGTTTTTTTTGTTAAATATTAATTCAAACTATAGCCTACTTAAAGCTTTCGTTTCCCAAATGGCAACCACTATCAAACACTTCATTGATTTATCAATGCAAGAAAACGCAATTACGTATTTTATTTTTAAATTAATTAAAAAAGCTCATATTCTAAGCCAAAAGCTTTGAATTTTTCAAGTCAATTAAACCTTTTTTATCTGATCTCCTCTCCTGTAACACCGGCAAACATCGCACACCGACACTCATACCTTATATGTCCATTTAAAATTCATCCCTTAACTTGAATTTCACGTGAATTAATTGAAAAATTTTCAAATTCAATTTAACTTTTGTAATAAAATATGTCAGTTAAAGGTTGAAACTTTCATATTTTTCCTCCAAAAAAAAAAAAAAAAATGAATGTCCTCAAGCAAAACAAAAAAAAAAAAGTTTGGATCAGAGCTTTTTTTTTATACCATACCTAGGTAGGTACGACGAAGGGTGGTAATTATATGGAAAATTCATGTCTTGCGGCTTTGATCCCGCGTTTCACCCTCAATTAATTACAACCCTACTAATTTCTCATACTTGCTTTTCGATGTTCATTTTTTTTTTCTTCTGTCGTCATCAATTGTTCGAGAAATCATCATTGATTGGTCGGTCGGTCGGCCGAAAAGCTCGAAAACTTTGTAAAAGTGATCACATCATAATAATAAATCCATCACAACTTTGATTAGTTGAGCTTGCGCCCGCTCCACTTTTCCGACAAACAAATGAACGTTTTCTTTGTTACACATTTGTTAGTAAATGAACATTGTTTTTTTGTTGTTTCATTTGTTTTTTTATTCCAAAGCAAACTGGATTAAAATAATGAAGTAAAACGGAAGGTTTTATATCTTTGTAACACCACATAAAAAAAAATATAAAAAAGTTCAATTAAAAATTGAGTTTTGTTCTTTTACGTGCAACGAACCATTTAGCTTTTCTTTTTTTTTTTTTGAGTAAAACAAAATAGTAAAACAAAAAGTTAAAAACAAAAGCTTGAATAAGAGAAATTCAGGTTGTTTATATTTTGTAATATTTTATTATTTCAAAAAAGCAACGTTTCGTTACGTAGTCGTAACTTCCTCAGGCTTCTTGATTTACAAAATATAATTATATTTTGTATTATTATTATATTATATTATATTATATTATATTACAAATATGATTATATTTTGTAAATCAAGAAGCCTGAGGAAGTTACGATTACGTAACGAAACGTTGCTTTTTTGAAATAATAAAATATTAAAAAATTAAAGATCTTAAACAACCTGAATTTTTCTCTTATTTAAACAATTTTAAAGCTGAGATCTGATTTTTATCATCTACAAAAGCTTGATTTGTGAAACATAAGAATGTAGGCCAGCGATGACTAGATGACTAGATATTTTTTTTCAAAGGTTTAACTTGCAAGTTTAAATTATTTCAGTCAAAGAAACTTTGGATGAAATTTCTCAGTTATATATATATAGATATATATTATGGAGGTTCAAGTTTCGAGAAGTGTGTTGGGTTGTCGTTTTGGGGGTGTAAAGTTGCCAAAGTGGTTTTCGGGGTTGAATTTCATTTCTGCGTGAAATCAAATTGATGACGTACAATGAAATTTCAGTCGAATATCGCTGTGCTTGGCACAGACGGGAAAGCTCACTTTTCCGTCAGTGAAAGCTCACTGAGTAGAAATTTTCACCGTTGAAAACACTAACAATGAATATCTTTATTATTATTATAACTGCCATAGGAGAAACCACGTTACGTCATAACTTAGTAGATTCATACCAATATTGGTAAAATTTCTTCGTTGCTTATATTACGAACATGGAGTCTATTCGTGGAATAGTGCATTATGATGAATTAATTACAGAGTGATAAGTTCTTCCGAGTGCAATTTGCATACGATTCGTAAGCATTTCGACAATCGTTGGAAATTATTCAAAAGTGCAACGGAAACTCATGTCTAATCTGCATACGTTGTGATGTTTGTAGTAATGTACTCAAATGTTTCACTTTATTGTCTCATGTACAACATAATGAGGTTAATTTACTTGAAAAATTTTCACTTGAAAGAAAACCGAATCCGTGATTACGAATTCTAACGTTGCATAGAAAATTACGATTTCAAACCTAATGGTTCTCAATGAATAAATTAACCACCGTAAAATTTCACCCATTTAAATCTTAGTAGGTTTTGAAACAAATGGAAATCTACTAGTGAGCTAGATTTGTTTAAACAAAAGAAAATTTCCATAGGTATCTAGATTCTCCTTGTCATAACAATATGGTATAATCAATTCATTCCGATTAATATTTCAATTCAGTCGCCTAATTTATCGATGGAATCGTTTAAAATCGAGAAAATTCAATTATAAATCGAAACCCAAGACCCTAATCCATCCGTGGCGTTAATCCCATTAACCTACCCCCCCTATTCCGCCCCCTTTGCCGCCATCCTTATCAGAAATTTTCGCACACATACCAATTATATCCATTAGTTGTTCAAACAGCTAAGATTTAAAATGTGACAAGGGTGTGAAAAAGATTTTTAATTAAACCCTCGCCCCAACCCCCCAACCCTTTCGATTTTTCCATGCCATGCATTGAAATCACCCGAAAAAAGCATCATTCATTCATGCCTTCCAACGTGATATTATTAAATTACAAAAGATATTTGAATATGGAAATCGCATTACCAAACTTTGAGCTTTCCGCTTCCCCCCCCCCCGGGAAAAGATTTCACACTTTGAGATTATAACTTAAAAAGCTTGAGCTTGAGCTTTAATTCACTCCTCCCGCTCCAAAAAAAAAAAAATAGAAGAAGATGTTAATTAAATTCAAGCTTGGCACAATTTTTCCTTTTCTTTCATCGTCCACATAAAGCTGATAATTACATTATTGAAAAAACAAAAGATGAAAAAAACAAAACAAAGTTTGAAGCGGTGCCTACTTGGTGATTAAATGAAAACATGAAGAAAAAAACATTTTCATTTCATATCGTGTTAAAGTTATGTTAAAATTATTCAAATCGGATTATAAATATTTAAATTGAAAAGACACTTTTGTTGGAAAAAGTTTTTTTTTTTTTTTTTTAGTATTATGTTTTGTTGTCAAGCCCGCGAGCTTTAACCTTCAATCGATCAATTTTGAAATTAAATTCGTGATACCGTTGAAAAAACAATTGGCGATCAGCTTTTGTTTGTAAACAAACAGGGAAACAGTTCAATAACCTTATGTTTTTTTTTTTTTTTTTGGATTGGGATTGGGGAAATAAGAAATTTCAAAGCCATCTACGAGTTAAAATATCAGACTAACTTAAAGTTGAACGATTGCTTTTTAAGAGTAAAGTGATCTTTGGAGTGATTTTAGAAAAAAAAGTTTCAAACAAAAATTGTTGATTTCAACTTAAAACGTGGAATTTTGAAATTTCAAATAAATCGTTAGAGCCGTTTTTGAGATAATTAAAAAAGAAAAAAAAAATACAACTTTAAAAGTTAAGCATCTTCCGAAGAGTTCGTTAAATAATAATAAGTTCATTTCAAAATTTAAATTTTAAATCGTAGTACTACCGTTGGAAAAACAATTGACGATCGTTTTTTGTTTGTATACAAACATTGAAACAGTTGAATAACTTAAAATTTTTTGTTTTTGATTGGAAATGGGGGAAATATCAAACTTCAAAGCCTTCTAGGAATTAAAATACCAAGCCAACTTAAACTTTTGTTATACATATCTATTGAATAATTGGTTTCAAGAGTAAAGTGATTGTTGGAGGGATTTTAGAAAAAAAAGTTTCAAACAAAAGTTGTAGATTTCAATTTAAAGTGTAAAATTTTGAAATTTCAAATAAATCGTTAGAGCCGTTTTCGAGATAATTAAAAAAGAAAAAAAAATTGCAACTTTAAAAGTTATGGATCTTCCAAGGAGTACGTTAAATAATAATACGTTCATTTCAAAATTTAAATTTTAAATCGTAGTACTACCGTTGGAAAAACAATTGACGATCGATTTTGTTTGTATACAAACATTGAAACAGTTGAATAACCTATTTTTTTGTTGTTTTTGATTGGGGATGGGAGAAATATCAAATTTCAAAGCCTTCTACGAATTAAAATACCAAGCCAACTTAAACTTCTGTTATACATATATTGAATAATTAGTTTCAAGAGTAAAGTGATTGTTGGAGGGATTTTTGAAAAAAAAGTTTCATACAAATTTTGTAGATTGCAGTTCAAATAGTCGATTTTTGAGATTTCAAAAAAATCGTTAGAGCCATTTCAGAGATAAGGGGCCATCCATGAACTATGTCACACAAATTAAGTGTTTTTTAATTCTCCCCCCCCCTTATTTTTTTTTTGAAACCATCTCCCCTTTAGTGTACGCCATTTATTTTTTACTTTCATACTTAAAAATAAATAAAATAAAGCAGCAGTTTAAAATTTTTTGCCATAAAGCTTTACCTTGAGCTTTATCACATGATGTCACATTTTATTAACTTCCCCCCCCCCGTTCTGAAAGTATGACGTAATGGATGGCCCCTTATCAAAAATAAAAATGATAATTTTTTTGTGGGAGGAAAATGGCTCTTGGGAAAATTTTAGCGAAAAAAGTTTCAAATAAAAGTTGTAGATTTTTGTTTGAATAAGGTATGTTCGAAATTGGACGAAAATTGTTAGAGGCGTTTCGGAGATATTTTGTATTTTTTCTATATTATAGAAAAAAAAAATTTTTTTTTCACACTGTCATTCGCTCAAGAAACTCGTTGAATATAAATATGTTCATTTGAAAATTTAAATAAAATTCCATGCGATGCAATGACGTCACAGTTCATACTATGCACTCGATGTGGCACTAAAAGATGATTGAGAACCAAAAATCGTGGGGCATTATCATCCGCACTCATGTGATTATTCACTGGGCGATTCCCGTGGGATCAAGCGGGCGCTGGATTGGGGACAGAAAAAGGATCAAGTCGGCTTCGGTAACGTTACACGCTCATAGTTGGCCGAGCAAATCATGGCCCTCTTGTCGTAAGTCGGAAGCCACTTACCAGACAGATAAAAAACACTTGACCGATTTTCCAATAAATCTTGGCACTTTTTCCTCAAAAAAAAAAAAAAATAAATTACTTTCAAATTTCTCCAATAAAATCAAATTGAAAAGCGTCAATCATTAGTCATTTTCGATTCAAAACACAATCGAAAAATTCGATTTAAGAAAAGATTAAAAAAAATTGTCTCAACTGACAGTTTGACATAAATAATTCAGTGGATTTATAAAAATAATAATTTTCCGTATCCTTTTGCATCCTTCGACGAGTGTGTTTTGTCCTCCTCACCTCCCCCTCGCCCCCCGTTGGCCAACGAATATGCAAGTACCAATTCGTGCCAACACGTCGCAAAACGTCTGGAAAGAAAAACGGGAACGTTGCACCTTTCTGCATAGAAATGAACGGGAATGTGTCCAATCGAGACCGGGAATATGGGGGATAAAATAAGGGGTAGTGCGAGACACGGGGAGCAAGGGGTGGGGTGCTTTTATTTTATTATTATTATGATCATTCCAGACTATACACAAACGAACAAAACCGCTACAACTTGAGGCTATCGACAGCCACGTCATGTATTCCACCCCCTACCCCCGTCCCACCCCCGCAAAAAGCTCACCCCCTCAAATGGACAGCTTTCTTGGAAGCAATTCACCATATTTGTATACCATAAGTATATGTAACCATAGCGATTTAATAACGCTTTATTTGCGTCTTATGCGAAGCACGTTTTGATATTGTTCAGTGGAAAAAGGAAATTTTTCGCGATATTTAAAGAGAGAGAAGGAACGAAATATAGAAACATCGTGTCTTTCATTCGAGGAAAAACAATTTGTGATGTTATTATTTTAAAAGACAAAACGAATGAATTGATTATAAAAACACAGCACTCTTCGTATTGTATAACTAGCACCGGTATTTGTTTAACAAATTTTATGTTTTTCCTTCGTTTGTTTTAACAAACGACAATCGTTTGGACTGAATGAGGACTTGGGGAAATGAAATTACGTAATTGAAGCTATTTTTATGCGCAAATATTGACTTAATTTAGATGCTATACCGATTCGGTGATACAATTTTAAAGTTTGAATATTCCAAAAATTTTCTTTTGCCAATCGATGCGAAATTGTTTGTAGAGGTTTTCTCTGCAAGGCTGCTACGATCCAGTAATTTGGGGGGTGAGCTTATTGAAAAAAAAAGACAAAAACGTAGTTATCTCCTAAATTATAGGTCTGACGAAAAAAAGGCCGGTACAAAAAATGAGGCTTGAATCAAGCCGGAAAAAAAAGGTTCTGATGAAAAAATTGATTTTCCCTATGGTTTTTCCAATATTGCAAAATTTCCGAGACGAATGTCAACTACTCGATCGTTAAGGCGCTGTATCGGAAAAACGGTTGGCCAAATCGATTTTCTTATAATAAGCTTTTTTCTCAAGCTTGACGAGAGGCCTATTTTTTGTTAAAGCCATTTTTGGCTCAGACTCATAGTTTGCTAGATATAGCCGTTTTTTGTTATTTTTTGCAAGTTCTTCAATTGCGATGACTTTAAAGTAATGTATCGAAGTAGGCTAGAATTTTTCATATGTTTTTCCTAAGAATAAAAGCTTTAAAATTTGTTATTCAGTAATATTAACTTTTTAAGTTCAATCGGTCACGTTATCCATGAACAATCAAAGTCAAACAATTAAAACAATGAAAAGTAACAAATGAGAAGCAAAATAATAATTGAATGTAAACAATCAATATAGGGGATATAAGAGGAAAGCAAAAAAAAAAAGATGTCAGTCAAATTAGTTATATTCAATATTTTCGGAATATTCGGATATTTTTCATGAAAACCCTATGTAATGCTAATTTGAAGTTTTGAGCTTTCCTATAAATATTAAAATTTAATATTTAATATTAAAGTTTTTTTGCACCATTATTTGGTGTTTATTTGTTGTTCAAGAATTCCGAAAGAAAAATACCCATAGCTTGCCCAGAAAAAGCCATTTCAAGAAAAAGCTCTACTTTAACATTTCACAAATATTGATTTTTCAAAAAAAAATGCACTATTAATTGGTTGTTCTTAGAAAGTTCTAAAAGAAAATTTTACATAGCTTGCATATTTTCTCGGGAAATGATATTTAAAGAAAAAGCTCTATTTATTGACACATGTATATCTAAAATAGAAGCTTTAATACTTATGAAAGCAATGGACCAATATTATATATGCATGGGATGATATTATTTCTTTCAGAACTCTCAACCAACTAAACAACAACAATTAATGGTGAGAAAAGCTTTGAAAAATGATCAAAATCGAGCTTTTTCTTTAAATTAGTTTTTCTGGGAAAATTTGCAACCTATGAAAATTTTTTTCTAGGAACTATCGAACAAGAAAAAAACATCAATAAATGATGCAAAAAAAAATCAAAATTTCAATATTTGGAAACTTACTAAAATTGAGCTTTTTTCTTCAAATGGCAATATTCGGGAAAGTATGTAAGCGATGAAAGTTTTTCTTTTGGAACTCTTGAACGACAATAAAACACCAATTTAGATCTTAAATTTTGTTTTAAAATTTCAATATTTGTGAAATCGAAACTAGAGCTTTTTCTACAAATGGCAATATCTGCAAAAATATGCAAGTTATGAAAGTTTTTCTCTTGGAACTCTTGAACGACTATATAACACCAATTAAGATTTTAAATTTTTATTTTAAATTTCAATATTTGTGAAATCTAAAGCTAGAGCTTTTTCTTTAAATGATTTTTTTTTGGTAAAATTTGCAAGCTATAAAAGTTTATTTTGGAACCGTCGTTCGACAAAAAAACACCAATTATTGACACAAAAGAAAAAATCAAAATTTCAATTTTTGGAAAATCACCAAAATTGAGCTTTTCCTTCAATTTTGAACGACAAAAAAGCGTATAAAAATATCCCATAGTTATTTTTTCAATATTCCAAAATTGTAGTGGTAACTTGATGAACTTCTTTTTTTTTGACTTTCCTCTTATATCCACGACATTGATTGTTTACATTCAATTATTTTTGCGCTTCTCATTTGTTACTTTTCATTGTTTTGATTGTTTGACTTTGGTTGCTCATAATAGTCATGGATAACTTGATCGATTTAACATTAAAAGTTAATATTACTGAAAAACAGATTTTAAAGCTTTTATTCTTAGGAAAAACATATGAAAAATGTTAATTGCTCATAATAGTCATGGATAACTTGATCAATTTAACATTAAAAGTTAGTATTAGGGAATAACAATTCTCAAAGCTTTCATTCTTTGGAAAAACATATGAAAAATATTAGCCTACTTCGATACAATACTTAAGAGTCGTTCCAATTGCAGAAATTGGAAAATGTAACAAAAAACGGCTATATCTAGCAAACTATAAGTCTGAGGCAAAAAAGGTTCCTACAAAAAATGGGCCTTTCGTCGAGCTTAAAAAAAAAGTTCATAACAAAAAAATCGATTTGCCCAACCGTTTTTCTGATATAGCGCCATAACGATCGAATAGTCGAAGTTCGTCTCGGTAATTTTGCAATATTGGAAAAACCATAGAGAAAATCGAATTTTTCGTCAGAACCTTTTTTTTCCGGATTGATTAGAAGCTTATTTTTCATACAAACTTTTTTTTCGTTAGTCTTATAATTTACGAGTTAACTAAGTTTTTAGTCATTTTTTCCTAAGGTCAGCTTTAAAAAGTGTTAGCTAATCAGTGTAGAGTAAAATTAAGATTACAAGGAATTATTTTTCTTCAGTGCATTTTGTAATTTTGTTTTTTAAACATTTGAAATTAAAAGCTCAAAACAACTGAATGTTTGTTTGAAATTGTTTTCTTTTGTCTGTCCAACAATGCACCAATGAAATTTTTATGAGTACTTTTCATCATAATTCCCGTTAAAGCTCTCTTCAATCGTTGAAGACAACATGGAAAAATAACTCTGGAAAACTCGTAAAATTGTTTATTGTGTCTTTTACCAACTTATTGGCTTTTACGACACAATTACGCTTTTGCCATATTTACGTTTCCACTTGTAAACTGTGATTTGATTCAATTTTTCGCCAATAAGAAAATGCAATGTTTACATTTCGTTCTTGTTTCAGGTGCGCGAATTCGTCGTCGTCGTCGTGGCCAACAATGTCCCCGGAAGTATTGGCAATGTAAAATAAAAAAAGAACACTGATTGTTGGCGTTAAATCATAGTCGTTTGTTGGGGTCGTAAACAATGCGGTGCGATATGACAAAAGTTTACGGATGTGTGATTTGGGTTGCGGTGATTTTTTTGAATGTGGAGCCGACGTGGGGTAATCGAGGGGTGCAACGGGAACGCGGGGGTGGCGTGAAAATTGGGAGTTATGGAAGTCGAAATACGTCGTTGTTGACGGGCGCCAATTCGGGTCGGGGTTCAGGGTTGAAAATCGGTACGGCTTCAGGGGTTGCCAACAATCGATTGATTACGCCCTCGACCACAATGGCATCCCTGTCAACTTTTGCATCAGGTTAGTTTATTGTTTTAATTGTTTTACCCCTTTATTAGGTGTACTGGAAAGTAATTTTGTTTATTGTTATTCCAAAATCTTTAATGAAGTGGTAGGACCAAATGCAGAAGAAATACAAGTTTGGTATTCAAGTTTGCTCTTCAAGTTTTGACAGGATAGCAACGCAAAGTTGTTACTAAAACATTTTTATCAATGCCAAATTAGTTTTTTTAAGTTCAAATTCAATAATTTTCATTTCTCTCACTGTTACCAACGAAATAGGATCAAAAATTTAACCAATTAAAAGTTAAGGGGGGGGGGGGAATGGTGCCAAATGTATACCAGAAAGTCGAAGATCTGTCAAATAATCCTAATTAATCTTAATCGATCGGCCAAATACCAAAAAGTGTTCAAAAATTGTTAGAAGATAAAATTCTATGGTGCAAAATGTATAATTCAAAACTTTTCTGCAGAAGAAAAGCCCTGGAAAAAACTTACTAATTAAGGGGAAGGGTGATATTTCTGTATTCACTATAATTGTCCAAAGTTATTACATTGGATTTCTATTTATTTTATTCGTTACTAAATTGTTAATTACCCTCGACTTCATTTGCGTGGCATTAAATACTTGATAGAAATGAATTTTTATTTTTTTTAAAACTTGTCTTTTGTATTATTTTTTTTTCATTTCATATACTTTCTTGATCGATAACTTTTATCCTCAGGGGTGCAAGCACCCCTGAGGATGTTAACCACAGCATTTATTTTCTATGCAATCCATATTTTTTTCTTAATAAACAATAAAATCATACATTTAATGGAAAAAAAGAATAAATTTTTGGCTCCAAGACAGCCATGAGTTATAAAAAAAGTTGAAAATCACTACTCTAGATAAACAAAACAAAACAGAAAAAAAAACAATTGAAACTTTCTTAAATTCTTGAATTTCTTTTCAAACAAAAAACTTAAGTTTTTTTTTTTTTTTTGGAGAGTTTTGTGTTTAAATATTCGGATGGTACGAAAGAAAAACTTTTGAAAAGGGTGCGAACCGGATTTTAAGGGACAGACAACTCCCCCCCCCCCTCCCCTCACCCCCCCATTTCATCCCCTAGTGAAACTTACAAAGTTATATGGATATTTTTAAGCCTGTCGCATGTTTTTTTGTTGGAGCTTTGTCAAGTTTTACTCGGCCTACATACACACACACGTAGATGATCTACATACCTGTGGTGAAAGCTCGTAAAAGCTCTATGCCCAGCCTACTAAGCTATGCTCTAAATAGCACACAAAACCGGTTTAATGTACTAAAAAATTAGAAAATGTAATGAATAAAAAATGTCTCCCCATTTTTGGCTTATCTAATGGTATAGTTACCATAAACCAGTGGTTTCAAACATTTTTTCGTTTTTCGTCTAATTTTTTTTTTTAACTGAAATTTTCCGGTGAAAGTTTCAAGCAATATTTCAACATACGATTCTCGAACAATTGCTTTCGAATTCCAACGAAATTGAATAGAACAAAGTGCAGAATCCGTGTCTTATTCGCGTTGCATTTTTTTTTTGCTTGTAGTAAATATGCAGGAAAAGTTTCAGTGGAAAATATAAATTAAACGTTTTCCGGTTGCAGCGACTTAAAGTCGCCATCCGTGCTATCTACCAGGCCCCCCTCGTGCCCCCCCCCCCTGAAATTCTCTCCTCCACATATCAAATCGTTTGACAGCGTGAACGAATTTAACGAATCCAAACATCGAAAGTTTTCAAATCGAAATTGTCGCACGTTTGATCAAGTAGAAAAATACAAGTTTCACATGAAAGTTCCAGTATATATTTCCCATACCACCCCGCTCTCCATTTTCCTTCCCCGTGCTGTTTTCTAATTTTTTTTTTTTTGGAATTTTTGTCGAATGAAAAGTTTCACATCAAAATAAAGTTTGCTCAATTTCGCCTCGTATATTTTCCTTGAAGGATTTTAATGAGCTTTAAAAAAAAATAAAAAAAAAATATATAAAAGCTCACCAGTCTGGGATTAATGTCCATAAATTAGACGAAGGAAAATCAAAACAATAAAAAACGTTCGTTCATCTTTAAAAGTAAAAAAAAAGGGAATAATAATAATAATAAAACGTAGGAAGCAATGTTTTAGATGTAATTTTTGCTCGGTTTCTCGACAAAATAAAGTAAAAAAAAAAAATTATTCCCTGATCTCCATTAAATTTCCTCCATATTCCGTTACTACCGTTGGTAATTTATTATTCCATCATTTGTAATAGAGACTCGAATACAATTTACTTTTGTATATATATATATATATATATATATATATATATATATATATATATATATATATATATAAAGGTGGCTCGTTTTCTTTTTCTGGAACCGGTTTCGTTCCCGCACAGGACACATGGGAATCAACTGGCTCTTATTGTGTTTGACGTAACAAAAGCTCTTCGAATCGCCAAACGCTTTTGTTGGTGGGTGAAGTCATTTTTTGTCGATTGATATTCCAAAGAATTTCAAAAAAAAAGAAGGTAAAATAAAGAAATCTCAAAAGAAAAACTGCTTGAAAATTTCATCGAGTTGTGGTTATTTACTTAAAAATTAACAATTTCATTCCATTCATTCCATGAAGTTAGGAGAGTGACCAATAGTAGGCAGTAAATTCAGATGTTAAACCAAAAAAAAATTATTGTTTTCCTTCTTTGTTCTTGTCTTTAAAGGATTCTTCTTCAACCTATCCTGTTATTATCCTGCAATTAATCAATTCACTCCTCAAAAAATGCATCACAAGTTTTGATATATTTCCTG
This sequence comes from Sisyra terminalis, assembly GCA_958496175.1. Classification (NCBI taxonomy): domain Eukaryota; kingdom Metazoa; phylum Arthropoda; class Insecta; order Neuroptera; family Sisyridae; genus Sisyra; species Sisyra terminalis. Next base: position 60,968,241 of record OY292276.1, read on the forward strand.
CACCATTCTGCCACTTTACCGGCCACTTTAGAAACTTTTTGTATTTTTGCACTTTTCAACGTTCAAAATCGAAAAATTGAGATGCACTTTGCTTACAAAAGGCTTTATAAAGTTTTATCATTACTTTTTACTTGAAATATAATAATTTTTGCTTAGAAAATTGGAAAAAAAAATTGATTTCTTTAAACAATTGCATGAAGAATTTTTATGCCCAATTTTATGCTTCTAGAGCTCTAAATAATTTTAATTATTTTTTTTTAAATCAAGAATAGTTTGAGGGAAAATATTTCAATCTTGAAATTTTGACCCGATTTTACTTGCATTTCATAATTTGCAATTAAATGCAGTTTTTTAACGCCAGATTTGATCATTTAAAGCAAATGATAGTAAATTCAATTTTCAAGGACAAAAAACAAGACATTTTTTTTTGAAAGATGATCTTGAAGACGAACAAATTTTAAGAATAATTTTTTTTTCTATTAATTTTATGCAAATGCAGTATTAGGCTTAATTTTAAATGCCAAATATTATTCAAAATCATTAAAAATGAATTTTCTTTTAAGTTTTTAATGCAAAAACACATTTTTTTCCCAAAACTTTTGATTCATCTCACTTAAAACTTCATATATTCTTAAAGGGAATTTAATGCTCTACAAAAAAGGTCTTTTTGCAAATTTTCGGGAAACCAACCGTTTCCTTATAATAATCGAATATTGAAAATAGATCGGTTTTTACGATTTGTTTTATTTATCTTTGGAACTTTATAACAAATAAACAAACAGATATTGATAGTATTTTTTTTATATTCCTAAAGTAAATTAAATGCTCTACAAAAAAGGTTTTTTTGCAAATTTTCGGGAAACCAACCGTTTTCGTATAATCGAGTATTGAAAGTAGATCGGTTTTTACGATTAGATTTATTTAACTTTATGACCTTATAACTTATAAACGAACTGATATTAATAGCATTTTTTTTATATTCCTAAAGTAAATTAAATGCTCTACAAAAAAGATTTTTTTGCAAATTTTTGAGAAACCAACCGTTTCCTTATAATCGAGTATTGAAAATAGATCGGTTTTTACGATTTGATTTGTTTATCTTTGGAACTTTATAACTAATTAACAAACTGATTTTGATGGTAATTTTTTTTATATTCGTAAAGGAAATTAAATGCTCTACAAAAAAGTTTTTGTTGCAAATTTTCGGGAAACCAACCATTTCTTTATAATCGAGTATTGAAAGTAGATCGGTTTTTACAATTTGATTTATTTATCTTTGGAACTTTATAACTAATAAACGAACAGATATTGATAGTATTTTTTTTTATATTCCTAAAATAAATTAAATGCCCTACAAAAAAGTTTGAATGTAAATTTTTGTCAGACCAACCGTTTTCTTATAATCAAGCCTTGAACATTGATGTTTTTACGATTTGGATTTTTAACTTTGAAATTTTTTTACTAATAAATAAATTAATGTTCAGACAAAACTTTTATATATTTGTGAAGGGAATTAAACGTTCTACAAAAAAGGTCTTGTAGTATTTTTTTATAAATTTACTTTTCTCAAAGTTATTCAAGGTTACAGTTTTAGCTAAAATAAAATTCCGTTTTTGTTGTTGTTTTTTTTTTGTTTTGTCAACAGTTCGTATACAATATATATTCAATATATTGTGACCCTATTTACCTCAATAATATCTACAAAAGTATATTATAAACGTAAATTTTAACAAAAGCTCATTTTTTGTGATGTATTACTCAATTTGGGGAAGATTGCTTGGCAATCGAAATACGTATAAATTAAAATTGTATGTAAATACGTATCTTTTTTGTAGAAAATTTGATTTTCTACAAAAATATCCAAATATTTGTCTCTCAATATCAATGTGTTCTTTAGTTACCAAATTTCAAAGTTTAAAAAGTAATCGTTTTAAATAGGTCATTGTTTAAGGCTCGATTATAGGGAAACCGTTGGTCTGACATAAATTTACAATCAAACCTTTTTTGTAGAGCATTTAATTTCCTTTCAGAATATAGTTTGTTATTTTTTTTCAGTGGAGTGGTTCAAAAGTTATGTAAAAAAAAATGCCGTGATAGACCTCGTGATATCAATATAACGAACTCAAAATTTTACAAATTTTTTTTTTCTTATTCTGAATAATATTTTTGTTTATCTTCAATTGAATTCCTTAAAGAATGTTATGTTATTCCTGTAATTTTATGGTTCAATAGTTTTCCAAGGAAAATGGATACTTTAGATTGAAAAATCCAAAGTTGTGATGATACCGACACTAAAAGCTCGGAAATTTGTCAAAGTTTATTATCGTAAGTAGGTGGGGAGGGAGGAAATCTTTTCCAAGTCTTTTCCGAATGCAATAAATGCACCAAATTTGTATTGATCCAATCAAAGTAAGTAGACAATTAACCCTTAACACCAAAAACGCTTTTCCTGAGTTTATATGAAATTTTACAATCAATTTATCCTTTTGGCCGTAAAAACTTTGATCGTAAATTAAGCCGCAGGCTAATTATTTCCGAATTACCCTCCTAAAACTTCCCCTCTGCCTCCCCCCCCACCAAGTCACATTTTCCTGCTAATTTCGCGACTCTATTCTGGCTCGACTTTTACATTAATCCAATTACAAATTAGTGTAAATATGAAGTTGCGAATATTTCTCGTCGAAAATTTCGATTTATATTCATGCGAGGCCGCCTTGATTTTTTGATATGTGTAATGCTTATGGGGTTGTCACGTGTGTACGATGAACAAACGGAAACGATATGAAAAAGATCTTTTCTGTTGGCTGCCATTTTGAGACGGCATCGCTAATTAGATTTTCTCGAGAAAAGAAATCAAGAAGGCAAAAAAAAAATGATTTTTTTTTTCCATTCCTTGCTCTACCCTCTCTTTTCTGCACTATTTGCATTTTAAGAAAGGAAATGTAATATATGCATTCGTCGTTGCTTTTGTGCTTTTACAAAGAAGGCACCAAACGAAATGTCTTTCACAGCAGATAAAATTGCACTCAGGTAAATTAGTCGTGGAATTTTTTTTTTTTTTTTGCATAATTCTGTGCAGTTTTTTTTGTTCCCTGTGCAGTAATTAAAAGAAAATCAAGTGGAACGACGACAAGGGAAATATTAATGACTAATTAACAAAGAGACAAAGGACATCTACTACACCACTGGGGGTCAGTAGTGCACCGAATGAATGCATTCCTAGAGATTTCATAGCACATGTTTGTTTTAGTTTTTTTTTTTTTTTTTTAAATAAAAATTAATCGGATTAACAATGAAAAGCGTATTATCCCTCTTTCCATCCCCTAAAACCTCAACCCTTCGTTTATAATATAGAAAAAATAGATTTTTTTGTAGCAAGTTTTAATTAGTGCAACAGAGTGCAGTTGCATCTGGAATTTGATACAGCCACTCCCTGTTTCCCCGTGTCCCGTTTTCCCGTTTTTCCGCCATTCGTGCACTCGACCCCCCCCCCGCCCTATCAAGACACTAGATCTACTTTATTTCCGTGTTTTTTGAGTTTATCTGGAGACATAGAGGGAAAACTGGGTCATTATCGTTTGCTGGAATGAACCGCACGATTTGTCGGGAAAAGCTCTCCAAAACACGGCGCTTGCTTTCCATCACCATCCATTGTTATGCAAATAATTGTTGTATGGAGTATAACTTATATATATATATTTACTGAATTGGAAACTTTAATTTCTTAACAATCATTAGAAAATTGGAAAACTATTGGTGATCTATTTTCACGAAAATAAAAAAATAATAATAGATGGCAGTATGGCTATCAGCATGGGGCAGGAACAAAAACTTTATTAAATATCATAAATATCCAATTGCTTAACTATAATATATGAAATCAAAATGGGGAACAGTAGTTTTTCTATTCTATTTATGCCCCCCTCCATATCCCATTTGTGTATGAATTCCGTTGGGCAAATCTGATTTATCTTTAACGGGGAAAAAAAATAGTACAAAACTATCTTAGCCTATACCTATGAAGTGAAAGAGAAACAAGAGGATGGATTTTTTGCTGGAAGTTTTCTCTGCTAAGTCTTGTTCATTTGATTTACCATGTGCCATTCGTTGTGATGTATGTATTTTGATAGGCAAATCGGTTTTTACTTTCAAGAGAAAAAAATCGATTAACTATCATAACCACTTGTGTATAAAAATTTTGTATTCTTATATATAAACAAAGTAGATCAAGGGGGTGGCAAATTTATTGAAAAAAAAAAATCAACAATTCTTGTTTAAGCTTTTTCTTAATTTAAGCTCAGATCACTTGTAATCGTTTATTTGAGCTACTCATATAAATAGTGCCACTTATGTTTCTGAATTATGTGAACTTTTGTAATTCTTAGACTTTTAGGTTGTGATGTTTGTATTTTATAAGGCCAAAAGGTACTGACATTTGAAGAAAAACAAAAGAAAAGAAAATCATCATGGACACTGAGATGTATTAATTGAAAAATTACGGTGAATGGTGTCAAGATTCTTTGATAATTCAACAATTCCTCCGTTTTTTCCCGTTTGTGAAAATAGGTGGCAGCACCCATTAGACCAGTCCATTTGTGTTTTAGAATCTAGATGAACATTTATCATTATTACACATTTTCGTTGTGATGTTTGTATGTTGCAAGCAGCAAAAGGACAAAACATTTTTTTGATTTTATGTAGGTGATTTTTTGGCCACTTATTTCATTGGTTGTGATGTTTGTATTTGAATAATAAAATCTGAAGGTGTCAACTTTTTTGCGTCTAAAGAAAAAAAATTGATTATAATTTGATGCTATATATAATTTGTATACCATATATCAATGGATAAACAGTAGGAACTCGGGGAGGGTAGTTAAAGCTTAAATTAAAATCCAACAATTCTTGTTTTAAATGGTTCATAAAATAAGAATTGGAAATAATGATTATTTAGATTTTGCATCATTTAATTGTAGCTTTTTATCGGATATTTCCCCCCCCCCCGCACTTCTCATGTAATTTTCTTGACAAGTTCTTGAAGATTTAATGAAACCAAGTCACCTAACGTTCTAGATGTGTTTTTTTACATCTATTGCCTCATTTGTTGTGATGTTTGTAATTCTCAGGGAAAACGAGTATTTGTCATCGTAGTGGAAAATCATTTAAGTCAGAAAAGGACGGCAAAAGCTTTCAATGATTCTTATATCATTCATTTTTAGTCTAGATTTTGCATCAATTAAGATCGGATATTTTCCTGACCGTTACCCCACCCCCCTCTCGTTTCATTCGCTGGACAAGTACTGGTCTAAAATTTTGGTGAAACTCTTTTGAAACCAAATCATTTTATGTCCTAGATATGGGCTTGGTTAGTACATTGCCTCGTTCGTTGTGATGTTTGTATTTTTTTTTTTTTTTGGGGGGGAAATTGAGTTTTCACAGTGGAAAATCACCCAAGTAGGAGAGGAACGGTAAAAGCTCTCAATGAAAATTCAACAATTCTTAATATTAATCACCTTAACTTTTGATTTTACTTAAATGGAAAGTATCTTTATCTGTCCGTTGCCCCCTTTCCCTACCCGTTTCGTTTTTTAGAAAAGTTCTTGCCTGATTATCAAAAAGTTTAGCCAATTGTTGGCCATTTTGTGTTTTTGATGACTTTTTTTTGGTATATTGTCTTATTCGTTGTGATGTTTGTGTTTTTCTGGAAAAAAAACGAGCATGTCTTCACAATGAAAAAGCTTTCAATAAAAATTGAACAATTACCGAAGGAATTAACATTTTAGTGTAAAGATTGTTAAAAAAATGCATGAAAAGCTTTGAAACATTAAACAAAGCTTTAAAGATGATTGAATATTTTAACTGTTAATCATAAGCTTTTTCTTGTTTATCCTTTAATTTCCATGGAAACGAATCATTTATTTAACGCCATCTATACTTGCTAAAATAAATCAATTGAAAAAACGTGGCAAATTCAAAATTTCGAAAAGAAAAATGGTGAAAAATCGAAAAAAACGTACGAGAACGATTTGTCGAATCGTTTACCGAATTTTAGCGGGGGTGGGGTGGTTTGGGCACAAAGGGGCACTATTTCCGAGTTAAATCCAGTCGAGAGTGCTAATTAAAATTTAGGGGACCACCAGGAGACGATATTGTAGTAACAACCGACAAATGTTCTCAACTCACTTTTGCCTTATCGTTATTATTCTCTCCACTGTATCTATATATCTATATATATATATATATATATATATATATATATATATTTTGTAGCACCAATGTGGTCTTTGTAGTGAACTCTATATTGGAGAAGTTTACTTTGGTGCAATTAAATGAGCAAATGAAAAAGAATAGTAGAGCTTTTCGTTTAGAAAATCTTTCATTAAGTTTAAGGTTTTTTTGTCGGAGGTTTAGTAGTGCCCCATTTACATTGCAAACTCAAATTTAATGATCAATATAACGGGAATTATTTTCTGTGATCATTAAACAGTGGTTAATGGTTAATTTTCGCCTAGTTTTATTTATTGCATCTGCGATTTTATTGCACTTTTTTGGTGGCGCAATTTTTAAGTTTAAAAAACGAGTTTTATCGGGAGAATGGCTGTAGGTTTTTCTTTGAAAACATTTCCAATAAGTAGCGCGATTTTTTCGATTAAAGCTGACTGGTCCGGGTTATCGTATCGAAACTTACGAACGACGTGTTTTCGTCGCTATAATAAAAACCGTAATCTTGTGTTGATGTCTTACGAAATGGATTGCATGAGGTGGAGGAAAATAAGTATGAGGAATAGTTTGGTTTTTTTTTTTTTGGCTTCCACTCGTAAAGTATTTTTATTTTGTACGTTGTCGACTCGTCTTCGTTATTGCATATTTACAGAGAGATATGCATTTGAAATAGACTGCGAAAATTCGTTAAATTTATTTTTAATACTTTGCTGGGGCTACATGGGAAAAATGTTCAACGATTTTGTGATTTAGTTGGAAACCAATTGAGTTTACATATTTTTCATCGCTTGCATCGAGCTTTTCAATACAGTTTACAGCTTTCAAAAGCTCTCTCTCTCTCTCATTTTATGTGTCATTCATTTACATTTCATAAAAAATCACTCTTTACAATTTTATTTTCTAAGTTTTATCAATCAATTTGTCAACCAAACAAGTTTCATATATAGCTGTGGAAAAAAATTTGCTTTGGAAAATATATTGCAGATATTCGCTAATTAATTTCGCCAACAAATTGTCAAAAGGACTAATTAATATTAATTGCATATTGCAAACAAAGTATCTGGCTGCAACAATTGATTTTTTTGCTATTGATTTCTTTTACAAAGACGAGAAAAGAACTATTTTTCGTGCATCTGTGGAAAATTTGGTGATTCAATTTGTCCACTTGACAAAAAACAAAAAAAAAAAAAAGCAGGAAAAATTCGGTATCGTTAATAAATTTCGCAATGTCATGAATTTGGTACTTGGGCCGGGGCGGGGGGGGGGGGGGGGGGGCGGAAGGAGATGAGATTCAGATTTACATTGTTTGCGGAACACAAATCGCTTATTCATTTCGTGTTTCTTAGCAAACCGGCAAACCGCCACCCATCGTTCCGTAAACTACTCGAACTTTTCGATTTATTTACTTTCTGGAACAATGCCAATTACCCTATTTCACTTTATTTCATTCGAAATTGGACGATGATGAAACTCTAAGCTCTATTTATAGAGACCATTTTTTTTTCTCTGAAAAAATTTTACAAGAAAAATATCAGACGATTTTTAGTGATATAAAAGTCATTACCCTGGCAAAGGATTACCTTTTGGAACGCCGGTAAATGTCCATTTATTTCCCATACAAAGTTTGCTATACCTTTAAGATATCACATCAAACGCCATTGAAAAGCCAAAACTAAATTTTTCATTCGTTGAAGAAAAAATACAATCAAGGAGACCATTGGGTGCCAATTTTGGTGCCATTTTGTAGGCCAAAAAAAATACTTTAAAATATTATTTAAATGAATTAAGCTTTATTTATAGATACCATTTTTATTTTCTGAAAAAAATTTACAAGAAAAATATCTAACGATTTTTAGTGATATAAAAGTCATTACCCTGGCCAAGGATTACCTTTTGGAAGCGCCGGTAAATGTCCATTTATTTCCCATACAAACTTTGCTATACCTTTAAGATATCAAATCAAACGCGCCATTGAAAAGCAAAAAATAAATTTTTCATTCGTTGAAGAAAAAAATACAATCAAGGAGACCATTGGGTGCCAATTTTGGTACCATTTTGTAGGCCAAAAAAAAATTATATAAAAGTATTATTTAAAAGAATTCAAAAGAGTAAAATCAGCAGGGGGGCAACACATTTTAAACAAAACAAATGACAGTCAAGTCTTAATTTTTCCTCAATCTTTTTTCTCGTTCAACTACGGTTTTTGTATTTCCTTCTTCTTCCTACTAAATGAAAAGAGATAGAAATTTTTTGATTTAACTATAGAAAAGACCACAATTTTTTGTTAAAACAAAATGCTAGTTTTATAAAAAAAAATAATTTTCAACGCCTACTTATTGCCTGAATAAAATATACCTAACAAATTGACAAGAAAATTTTGTTAAACTTTGGAGGTCAAAAACTTTTGAATCACTCCATTAACATACAATTTTTAGTGTTTCTTTAATAGGAGAAATTAAGTAGCTTTAAAATGATATCAAGCTCTATTTCAAAAACTTATGTTTTCGGCTGAAACTGACAAAAAGCTCCGGAAGAGTATATGATGTTAAAAATTTAGCTTATTGAAAAGAAAAAAGATAGATATGATTGAATGTTTGAGGTGAGAGGTATAAAACTGCTATGTTCTTTTCTTTTCTTTCAACCATATAATCATCAACCCTTTTCTTTTTTTTAAAGTACAATATAGACGCCAAAATACAATCCAAGAAAAATATCAATTTAATTTATTCGATACTTCAATTACTAAATGTTGGATATGATTTAAATGAAATGAGATAGAAATTGGTGAAAAATCATAATATTTTACTATAAAAAAAATTTGTTAAGAAAATTAATTTTCAACGCCTACTTATGTCAGAACAAAATATATCTAACAAATTGACAAGAAAATTTTGTTCAAGTTTGGAGGTCAAAAACTTTTGAATCACCCCATTAACTTATAATTTTTAGTGTTTCATTAATAATAGAAATTAATTAGTTTTAAAATGATATCAGATTTTATTTGAAAAACTTTTGTTTTCCTGGTTAAAGTGACAAAAGCTCCGAGAGTATACATGGTAAAAATAAACTTATTTAGTAGAAAGTTCGTGTATTTTCTCCAATAAACCATAAAAATATCACTAAATTTTGTATACCGTTTTAAAGCTTAAAATTTTTTCAACATTTCCAATGGTCCAAACTTTCGGTTACGGAGACAAATTAATGCGTTTTGGTACTACAAAGATGTCGAGTTTTCTTTTACTAATCAAAAACTAACAACCGTTATAAGAAGGCGTTGAAAAGCTTTTAGCCAAGATATATTCTTGTAAAAAAATGAACGATCTACAAAAAAGGTCTCGTACAAGTTTGTGATATATTTATTCCTTCAAAAGTTATTCGAGGTCAAACTAAAGAACTAAAGAGAAATTTTAATATTTTTTCAATTTTTTGACGCAACCATCAATTTTATGAGAAAATTTTATAGGACATTTTTTGTAGAGCACTTTTTTTCCTATAACTTATCTCTATAAAAGTTTTTGATATTTTTCACAGGTCCTAAGTTATTTGCATTAAACTGAAAACTCCCTGAATTATTATATTTTTAACACAAAAATTATTTTTTTATTTTAATTAAATAACTTAGCACCTGTGAAAAATATCAAAAACTTTTAAAGAGATAAGTTATAGGAAAAAAAGTGCTCTACAAAAAATATCCTATAAAATTTTCTCATAAAATTGATGGTTGCGTCAAAAATTTGAAAAAATATTAAACTTTCTCTTTAGTTCAACGTTGACCTCGAATAACTTTTGAAGAAATAAATATATCAAAAACTTGTACGACACCTTTTTTGTAGATGATTCAATTTTCTACAAGAATATACCTTGGTCATTCCGAAATATTGTCACCAACGTGAGCTATAAAATTCCAAAGTCCAAGAGAATATTGTTCCCATGTTATTTAAATGGAAAATCGAAATTTGCGATGCGGCACCTCTTACTATTAATATTAAGAGCTTAAACTTTCGCAGGTGTTTTCTTGTCATTCCCAAAAATATTTTCGATATAATTAAGAAAAAAAAAAATCATAATTTTTTTTGAATCAGTCTAATAAATATATAGACTGGAAATTTCAATGCACGATTTTTCAATTAAATATACAATCACTGATATCATGACAATCACAGCAGGTGGTTTTACAAACAATTTATTTCAATGGAAACAGCGTAGGCTATGTGATCCAATGCCGACTTGATATTTGCAAGTATTCAAACATTCGCCCACTTTGATACCTTGGACAACAAAAACAAAAGCTCCATTCCTCTGATAGTTAGAAAATTGGTGTTATTATTTTACGGCGAAGAAAAAAAAATGGTTTGTTAGTTTTGTGCGAAAACAAGGAACGATAATAAATTCTCTGCCAAGAAAAATTATTTATTACACACGATGATTTATCCTTGAAAATGAGAAAATTTTCTACGTGGGACTCAAACGTAACATTTGTCTTTTTCATTGGAAAATTTTTTCATAGGACAATTTTTCTTGAGATTTACGGCCGCATTTTTCGACTTGTTAATGTAATTTTGATGAGAACAGCTTTTAATGTTCAAATATTTTCGGTTGAGCTTTCGAAAAGCTCGTTTCGGTTTAATTTCATTTTGTGAAAGCTTATGAACTGTTGAATTTCTCATAAGTTGAGACATTCGCAGTTATCGAAATTCGTTGCGTAAAAACTAATAAAGTGATGGAGAGCTTTTTGAAGCTTTTTTTTCGGCTCCTTATTGTTGATATTAAACAAAAATTATACCGTTTTTCTTTATCTTCACAGGCTATTAAAGCAGCTTGATACAGGTGGTTATAAAAATTAATTTATTTTTTTAGTACATTTCGAGGAGCTTTTCTTGACACTTTAAAGTGGGGGCGTAAGCTTGGAAATAATTTAAAAATTTTAAATCGAAAAACTTAAAACTATAAACGTTGAGCTTTCATAGCTTTTCATGTGAAAAACTCAAAAGTCTTACCCAAAAAAATTTCATCCTTTTCTGTCGGTTAATTATCCTCGAAATTGTGCCACTTTTTATCTTGTTTTATCACTTTTCATCTTGCTCCGTCGATAAATTAAGCTTGCTAGATGCTTTTCGAGACCTTCGGTCCTGGTCGGGACCATCAATCAACGTGACGTTATGTATGTGGCGACGATCGCAATGGTTTTCACGAACTTTCAACGTATAGTTTCGATTTGCGGTTTTTACTACTACTACTACTACTACTACTGCTACACCGACTTGATAACTAGCAATTTACGAATTGTAGACGTCGAAATTAATCGAAAGCTCAAAGCTTTTCAGCATTAGTGCCACATTTTTAAGGCCTCGACGAAAATTTTTTATAAATTTATATGAGGGAACAAAAAATTTATGATCCTTCAAGCTGGATTACCAAAAAATTTTGATTGTTAATAATTATTACGTCAAAAGCTCTCATTATGACGTAGCAAATATTGGACGTAAAGCTTTGATCGAAAACTAACGTCTACGTCTAATCAATCCAACCAGCAACTTCCATATTGGTTTGTAAGATTGGAATTCAATTCAGTAATTTATTGCTCCCACACATTGTGAACTATTTGTCCCCCCCTCTCCCTTCACACCCCCTTTCTCGCAATAATTGTCTGCAATAAACATTCCAAATCCATTAGGTTAACAATAGTTAACAATAAAAGACAAAGAAGTACCTTATAACTTATATTAAGCAAGAATTTCCTGCCCCATTTTGCTCAACCGATGGTACGCTTGTCAGGTATCTTTTTTTTTTTTTTTTTTTTTAATTAAAACACATATCCCCCCCCCACGTATTTAGTACTTGGTCCGATATTTTACGGAAAACGTAAATGAAATGAGAAATTTAAATATTACATTGCAACATTGCTATGAAAGGGGAAGAGACAAGGGAAAGGGGGTGGGGGAGAATACGAAGAGCCGTCGAAATCCCTTAGTGCACGTGTTAATTAAGACAAACAGGAGTCGAACTGAACTTTAATAATCGTGAAAAGCTCGCGAGTAAACATGAGATGTTTTATTAATAATTTCATATTTGCATACGAGCAGATTATTACTATGACGTTTATTTTTCTTCGTTTTTGTTTTTTTACGTTTTTGGTGTAGGAAAATTGTAAATTAAATTTTCCTTCCTTCCTTTGAAAGCTCTGTGCTGTGCTTTCAAATGTTTAATAAATAATGTGCATTGTTTTTGATGTGAATATATGTGCGAATGCATTTGAATTACTGTCGGATTGTCGAAGGCGGCTTTGGAAAATTAGTCATGTGCTTTGTTTTCGTCTGTTTATTAAGTTGAAGATCAACTTTCATTTGTTTAACAAAAAAAAAAAAAAGAAGTTTTTGCAAACAAGTGAATGACAACAATGGTAGGGAATTAAAAAAATGGGTAAAAAAATTTTTTTTTTAATAAATAGCCTACTGAGTTTCATTCTTAATAAAATTTTCATTCCTTCCCCCTTCTCCTCTTCTCCATTCACCTGTTTCAAGGCAGAATAATTATTTTTTTTTAAAACATTCATTTTTTTTTATAAATCCATATGTCTAATTCTTCTTCCTTTTTTTGCCTTGAATCTGCCATATTTTCCTCCTACCTCCCCCTTCCTCTCGTTTGGATGTCCATTTTTCCTAAATACTTTATCTCAATACTTTTAATTTGTGATTTTCTTCGACCAAATATTTTAAACTATAGTTTTGTCAATTCCAAGTTTAAATTCCTGCCTCTCCGTCTCGACTCTTGTTGTTTGTCACAACTAGCCGTAATTTCAATCGTTCATGCTTGACCAACTTGTTGAAGCAGCTTTCAAAAACTTATTGGAGAATTCGAAAGCTTTGTTGCAACTCCATCTAGCGATTGATGTTATCATTATAAATTTCACAAAAATTAATTGTAGGTTCATATTCTTTTTAATTGATAGAAAAAGAAAAAGAGAAAAAAAAATGATATTTGGTGCCCCTAGTATTTTCTTCTGGTGCCTTTTCAAAGTTAAAGATTTTTGATCAACTTGACTGTTTTTATTTTAAGGCTCTCGCATGCTTCAGGAAAACCACCCCCCGATGGTTGGCCAGCTTGTCAGCTAGAATTCTTTCCTTCTTCGTAGAGCTTTTTGTTCTTCAATTCAACCTGAAATAATTAGTTGAATCATGTGGCCATTGTAAAATATAAATATCTTTTTTTACGGAAATTTTAAGAGCTTTTTTTTTGTTCTCCAGCTTTTACGTAAAAGTCTATCCTATTAGATATCTGGTCCCCTGGCATCTTTTTCTGGTACCCCTTAAACGTTAAAGTTTGGTGATTATCTTAGTTATTTTCATTTTAAAGATCTCTTGTGTTTTTATCAAACTGCCCCGGATTGTTGGTCAGCTTGCCAGCTGGAAAATCTTTCCTGCTTTTTATAGTAAGCAACCGAAGTTACCTTCTTTAGGAAAATCTTACCTGTGTTCCCTTTACCCTCTTTCCTGGTTCCAATTTTTGTAAAAGAGTTCATTTTTCCATAAATTTTATAATTTATCAAAAAATGCAACAAGACCTTTTTTGTAGAGCATTAATTTTTCTTCCAAAATATTGATATTTTAAAAGATTGAGGTTAGAAAAACCACAAAAAGTTAAAGAAATACTTCGTGATCATCCTAAATAATATATAGCCAATAGGATCGACATAACTTCATTCAAAAAATTGAAAAAAAAAAACGAATCATTAAAGTGCAACAATTGCCATCGATCACCGTAGAAAATTCAATTTACAAACAAATGATTTAAATGATAAAAATCAGCATTAAAAAAACTGCATTCAATTGCATATTTTCCAATGCATATATGGGCAAAGCCGATTATAATTTCCAGAGTTTTTGTTGCATAATTATGAAATTGAATCAATACATTGCGTTTGTGATTAAATAAAAACAATTTTTCAATGAAGTTTAATGTAAATTATTTCCAATTGCACATAAAATGCAAATATTAATCCTCTTGTACCAATGCAATTATTAATTTTACATTAAATTGAGTAAAAAAATATTTTACAAGGTTCTCTCTCGTAAAAGCTCAATTGAATTAAGCTCAGACGTTCACGTTCTTTGTGTGCAACGACTCATATAAGTTTAAGTTTTCCCAGCGAAAAAATTCCCTCAAACTTTAAATTTTTCGTCTGGCAATTTACAAAGAAAGTTTCCACTTTCGAAAAAGGAAACTTTTTCTAGAAAATTAAGTTTAGTTTTTGGTCCAATGCATAAAAGCTCATGCTTTTACGTCATTGAAACATAAAGCTGTGCTTTATAGAAACCAACAACGATGACAGATTGAAAAATTAAATTAATAAAATGGGAGGGAGGGGGGTTAAGCGCACATGGTTCTATACAGGGATAAGTGCACTTTTTCGTTTGTTAATTTCTTGGCAGTGAATGGAAAACCAATTAACTTTGCCCAACAAACTTCAGCGCACTCTATAGGTACTGATCGCGTAACAGACGTTGTTAACGATATAAATTTTCTACGAACGATAAACAAAGTAATCCAATCTCTTCAACTTTAACGCTAATTTACGTTCAATACAAACTCGTTTGTTAACGTTAATTAACTTGTCGACACCACAAACTTGGTTGCGGTCTTTGTATTTTTTTTTGTATTCATCTCTTCCGAATCCATCGATTTTATCTTCTCGTGAAAATAGTTGAGCTTTCGAAGAGAAAAAAAAATAATTGTATAGCCAATTTGAAGGGGAATTGGTGGAGGGGTTGGGGTAGCGTGGGGTGGTGGTTAGTTATGACGTGTGGTGTATCATTTTGTATAATTGTGTCTGATGTGAACATGTTGACAAGTCGGCTTGAAAATTGCATTGGAAAATGCAAACGTGGATGACGGATGAATTGAATGCACATTGCACACATATACAGATAATTGTTTTATACATAAAGTGCATGTCAACCTCAATGCCTCATCGTTAGACTCGGCCATTTCAAATTTCCACTTTAACACCCCTTCCCAAAAAAAAAAGCCTTCTTGTCACGATGGTCAACAAACTTGATCAAATATAAGTAAAGATCTTACCATTTTTTTGGTCATTCGAGCCGGATTTCCATAATCATTACTTAATAGGTCCTTACCAAACAAATTTATTTGCCATTTATTTATTTGCCACGATGGTCATTTGTTACAACAAGCTTTATCAAATATAAGTAAAGACCTTACCATTTTTTTGGTCATTCGAGCCGGATTTCCATAATCATTACTTAATAGATCCTTACCAAAAACAAATTTATTTTATGAAGCACAACTTTCAAAGCCATCCAGATGTGTCCCAACCAAAAATTTCTTCATCTCCTTTCACCCCCCACCCCCGGGGGAGGGGTGCTTTGTTTGCAAAACAAAAGACGGTAAACGGTGATTCATTTCGTTGACACATATAAGCAAATATAAATCAGACCGAACGATGTGTGTTTTATCATAAATTTAATAAAATAATTTGCAACGAAATTGTTAGCACAAACGATATTTGCTATTGTACTATAATAAATGGCTGCCGCTAGTTTGGAAGCTGCATTCATAAAACATAATGTTCCATTTAAACGTACATATACACACATATATTATGTATATATATACATTTAATAAAATAAATGCACATATTACTCTGAACGGAGCGGAATTTGTGAGCTTTTGCGAGCTTTTTAAAGCTCCACGACCACCCACTTGGATATTGTACGACCAATTTACTAATGTTTTAATATTATCGGCACTAATCGCGAAATTATTTGATTTGTTAATAAAAAGCTTCCAAAAGCTCAACAAAAAAAACAAATGACTATTTACTTTATTGCTGATCGTTTTTTGTTTCTCGCTTTTGAAAATTGACTAAGTCAATTGAAAAACGCTAGTCTGATACTCATTTGTTTATCAATAATAACAATTTTTGTTTAAAAAAATGACAATCAATGTAAAAAACAATGGAAGATTAATAATGTCAATTTATTGAAAAGTAAAGAGGTGCAATAATTTAAATTGCAATTTTTTTTACAAATGAATGAGCTTTAGAAGCTGGGAAACAAATGAAGTGTAATTGTAAACCCGTGATTGTAATATGAGACTATGATTGGCGAGTGCATTTGTTGGAAAAGGATAAATTATGAATTGCAACACATACATATATGCATAATGAAGATATTGACTTGGGCAAGTGTTGCACCAACCGATGGTTAATTGTTCCCGCGAGTGGTTATATTTGGCCTACTAATAAGTGGGTGGGGGTGGGGGGGTAATGAGAATCTCTATTATTGATTGTTGTCGGAGCTACGATAACAATGGCGGTGCAATAGCTATTGCAACAATACTTCGTATATTGGAAATTATGTTGTGCAGAATTCTACACAAATATTTGAGGTTAATTAAATGGAATCGTAATACCTTAGACTATCTAGTAGGCTATGCCTTTTTTTTCTGGAACAAAAGTACATCGAGTCAATAAATTTTCGTTTAACAAACGAAAACGTGTGCTTAAATATTTGAAGAAGAGAGTGTAAAGCTTTATAAAAGCTCACCGAAAGACGCAAATTAGTTTAATACACCGAAAGCTCGCTAAAAGCTTGCACTTGTGTGAAAATCAATCAGTTTACATAACACCAAAAAAAAAAACCGAAGCTTTTAGTAAAGGTTTTACTTTGAAATTTTCAAAAAAAAAAAAATAGAGGTGCAATTGATGCACACTTTATGTGCACATAGTTTGCAGAGCTTAA
The DNA here is from genome assembly GCA_958496175.1 of Sisyra terminalis. Taxonomy (NCBI): domain Eukaryota; kingdom Metazoa; phylum Arthropoda; class Insecta; order Neuroptera; family Sisyridae; genus Sisyra; species Sisyra terminalis. The sequence continues at coordinate 60,985,220 of OY292276.1, forward strand.
TTGGGTACACGTAAAGGTGCATGCGACGAAAGTTTCGAGTCTGAAAGCTAATTTTCGATCGTCTTTGTCTAAAAAGTGAAACCAATCTATTGCAGGTGTTTGACTATGGCAAAAGCTCAAGCTCAACTATTGTCGATGGTACGCATCGGTAAAAGCTTTCCTTCAACAATTAAAAATAAAATAAAATTCAAGCGAAAAAGCTTCTTTGTTATATCAGTGATTAGATTTATGAAATTTTGAGTATTTTACTTTGGTTAAATATTTCCATAATTGATGATTGAATTCAGATCTCAGCTTTTCGAAGAAATGGAATTACGTCACTTTCAAAATAAACGAGTAATATATTCTTAACAATAGGTACAAAACAATAGGAACCCCTTGACCATTTGACCCCTTTACAACCCCTGTTTCAGGGTTCAAATTCGATTTCTAAAGATATTTTCCATCTTTAAAAAGATTCCTTTGGCAACCACCTGTTTTCCAGTATATAATCGTTCAATAAAATTAAAGCTCTTTTTTTTTGTTAATAAATTCCTTTGCACTTACTTCCATCTTTGGAGCTTTGAAGCTTTTTTAAAGGAAATATTTAACAAATAAGAAGACAATTCAGGTTGCTTAAGATCGGTTATTTTTTATTTAATATTTTTTAATATTCAAACTAGCTACGTTTCGTTACATATTGTAACTTCATCAGGCTTCTTGAATCACAAAAAAATATAATATTTTCAATTTAAATTCAATAAATTGATATTACTTCAATAAAAAATATATTTATTGAATTTAAATTGAAAATTTTATATTTTTTTGTGATTCAAGAAGCCTGATGAAGTTACAATATGTAACGAAACGTAGCTAGTTTGAATATTAAAAAATATTAAATAAAAAATAACCGATCTTAAGCAACCTGAATTGTCTTCTTATTTGTTAAATATTTCCTTTAAAAAAGCTTCAAAGCTCCAAAGATGGAAGTAAGTGCAAAGGAATTTATTAACAAAAAAAAAGAGCAAATTTGCACTAAAAAAGTGGCACTCATTTGGCATTATGCATTTTTTACGAGTAGATGCATTACGCCTCAATGAAGTACTTAAGAATAAAAAGGGAGTTTGGGGCAAAAAATATGCAACCAAAGGAATCTTTTTAAAGATGGAAAATATCTTTAGAAATCGAATTTGAACCCTGAAACAGGGGTTGTAGAGGGGTCAAATGTTCAAGGGGTTCCTATTGTTTTGTACCTATTGTTAAGAATGTATGACTTGTTTATTTTGAAAGTGGCGTAAGTCCATTTATATGGTGATTATTCTTCTTGTAACTAGAACAAAGTATGTTAATTATTTAACTGCTAAGTTTTCAGAAATTACTGATTTTAACAAAAACGCCAATTATTCCCTCCCCCTCCTTAGTATCTTATTTAGTTCCTATGGTTAAAAATTTGAATACTATAGGGATTGTTCTTGAAATGGGCTTAACTCACTTTCAAAATAAACGGAGCATATGTTGTATATTTTTTTTTAAGTGTAGTGGTTCAAAAGTATTGCGAAAAAATGGGCTTTGCCTTGAAAAATTACGATGATATCAATATTAAGAACTCAAAATTTATTTTATTTTTTTTTAATTCTTATTCTGAACAATGTTTTTGTAGGTATATCTTTTTAGGGAAATTTGGTCGAAATTTTGCTTCAGCCTAATGCTATATGCATTTGCCATGCAATTATTGCATATTTGTTTAAATTCCCCGTAAATATTTGATGGCCCAAAGTTAAGCATTAGATACCTAGATCGCTTACATATCTGCAAATTTAATGTTAATAATCGTAAATCAATTACGTTTCGGTTTATTGGTTTACGATGCGAATATTCACCGTTTGCTTATCGAAATTAAATTTCATCGACATTTGCCCATTTGTCTCTCTCTCTCTCTCTCTTTCTCTCTCTGTTACTCTCTATCGCACGACAGATATGAGAGTGACATTTTCGAAAATGCAGCATACCCGTTTGCATTCAATCAATTGCAATGTTGCATTCACAACTACAAATGCATTTGTATGCACTAAATGGATCCACAGTTCTCAATGCATGTCTGTAATCCATCGCTTTCTCTTTATAATTAAATTTTGTTCAATTTTTGATTGATCTTTCCCCCCCTCATGTCCCACATGCCCCATGAATGCATTCATTCTATATGGTCGAAAATCGATTCTTTTGCGATCCATGTTAATTAAAACAGGTGTTTGTTTTAATTGTTAATTAAATAATTGCGACGGAAGGGAGGAATAAGGGGAAAAAAACAAAACAAGAGGGAAAACACTGTGGGGAGGGTTTCATTTTGTTTTTATTAGGTAATAGTTTATGGGAGTAATTAACTTCTTGGTGGTGTGCTAAAGAGTTAATATAAAAGTTGGGGATGTTATAAAGTTTGTGATATCCTAAGCCAGAGATTGTCAAACTTTTAATCAAATATTTCATCAAAAATATCCACTCCGTGGATCCCTACCCGTATTGAAACATTAGCTCACATTGTCTTAAATGTTAATTTCTCCCAAAATTCAAGGGAATTACCGATTTTTTTTTTCATGAATGAGTCCTACGATGAACTTATGGTGGTCCTAGACTAAAATGAGCTTTTTCCCCCCCACCAAAATTAATGCATTCAAAGAAATGGTTTTCCAGGAGAATTACTTTCACTGATATCCGGTGAGGGATATTTTCAGTCATATAAGGGTGGATCACTGTCAGAACGTAAAAAAAAATGACTTTTTTAAAACTGCTGCCATTATTTTTGTTTTAGAGATATTAAAAAACGGTCTTCAGCATGTAAAAGTTGAAGTTTTGAACTATTTTTTTTTATTTGCCCCGATATGTCCCCCCCTCTCACCCTTTTACAGCGCTTTGAAAAAGTGCCTCAACAAAAATGAGGAGGCAAACGGGAGACCGGAGTTTTCTCGGAAACCGGAAGTCGGATCATGATTTTCCAAAGAATGTAGGTTTTGGTAATGCATCTTCTTGGTACTGAACCTCGAAAATCCGAAAAACAGTGAAAATTCACAAAATGGCGCGACTTTGAAAAAAAAAATAAAAAAACGACCTTTTTTTTTGGACCTTTCTTCCTCTCCCACTTTGACGGGGGGGGGGGAGGTTTGGCCAAATTCAGAGGTTCAGTACCAAGAAGACGTGTTGAACTATAACACTCTCCAGTTTCAAGTCAATCCGTCGGATAGTTTCTGAGAAATCTTGTCTCCCAGTTTTAAAAAGTTGATTTTGAGAAAAACGTATATATAGTTTTTTTAAGATATTTTTTTTATGTTATTATCAATTTATTAAATTTTTATCAGTGAAAATACATTAGTCAGCTATTCCAATCCTTTAAACACGTTATTCTTGAATGTTATAAAGAAGACATTTATGGTGTTAATCAAATATTTCATCAAATATCCACACCATAGATCCCTACCCGTATTGAAATATTAGCTGACATTGTCTTAAATGTTAATTTCTCCCAAAATCCAGGGGAATTACCGATGTTTTTTTCATGAATGAGTCCTACGATGAACTTGTGGTGGTCCAAGACTGAAATGAGCTTTTTCCCCCCACCAAAATCAATGCATTCAGAGAAATTGTTTTACAGGGGAATTACTTTCACTGATATCCGGTGAGGGATATTTTCAGTCATATAAATTTTGCTTAAATTCTAATAAATCCTAATAAATTTCGACTATTTCCTTGGAAATTATGTAGAAACTCGAAAGCTTATCAAAGCTTTACTTGTGGGTCAATTTTTTTTTAAGTTTGGGAAAAGATTTGCTCTTTGATTTACTCTTGAAAGATCTTAAGGGAGACTAAGGTCAATAATGGACCGTATTCAAAAAATTGGGAACATCTTTCGATGATACCAATTGATAAATATATCATGGTCCCACCGTTTGAGGAACGCTGCCGTCATTTTATTTTATATATATATATATACACAAGAGATAATTATAATAAACAAACAAAAAAAGCCAGATACGACGGCGATATTTTACGTTGGTCACTTTCATATGAAAAATAAAAGAGCTTTCCAAGCTTTTCAAGCGTATCAGCTTGCTGTTCAGAGCTTTTTCCACCACTGAAGCATGAGAAGGCGGCTGGTTTTTCGGCGTGGTTTCATTTATGTTTGTTCAAATAAAGTAAAAGCTCAAACAACAATTTTTTTTCGGTGTTTTCATTATAAAAATTGGATGAAAAGCTCATTTAAAGCTCATTTAATCAATATCCTCGTTTATTTTTCTCCCCAAGTTCGAGTACTCGATGATTAATTGTGAATGTTCGATGTTGGTTTATTAAAAATGAAAAATCGCAAATTCGAAAACGAGAGCAATAGAAAGAAAGGGTTGTGGTCTCGAGAAGATATAGGGGATGATTAATGGTTTTGTTGGCAGGGAGGAGTTGAAAGATAAGGCAAAACTTGAAGATAATTAAATTTTAAAGAAAAAAATATAAAACGTACGTCAATTTTTTGCGAGACGAGATGAGACAATAATTAATTGATTTTTTTGTAATTCCCCTGGAATTAATTCCGCTGACATTTACAGATTTCTGTGCCGTGAGCTTTCGGTATCAATCAATTTAATGGGCACTAAAAATGACTTGATTAGTTTACTAGGACACTGCTTTAATAAAAAATGGAAAATTTCATCGAAAACGTTATGAATCGACGCTAATTCCGATTTGGATTTTTTTTTCGTAAAATAAACTTTATACATCTCCTATCGGTGTAATACTTATCCGATTTTCTTGAAATTTTATTAAAGTGTTCCTATTGATGTCCTTTTTAATATTGCATCCAAATAGTTATCAAAGTGGGCAAATTTTTGAGTAATCGAGCCAAAAAGTTCACATTGGGAAAATGAGATTTTTCTGAAGAAAAACCAATGAACTTTCGGCTATTTTCTTGCAGAAATGGTGCATTAAAAGTTTTTTTTTGTGTGCCAATTTCAAATTTAAGGGTTTAATTTGCAAATGAAGTATTTGGTACTTCTGGTTATTAATGGCGGATATTGGGGAAATGGGGCCATAGGGCCCACTTGTAAAATTGCGAAAAAACGTTTTTAAAGCTAAAAAAAATTTTTTATTAAATTTTGGAACCAATGGCCAATTTGGCTTTAATTCTAGAAGGTTAAACCGACAAAATTTCGAGATAAAAAATTAAAATAATTTTTCTGAAATTTTGAAAATCTGAGCCCATTGTTGCATAATTTGTCATTAGTAAACCAGAATTTACTTAAGGATGATTCACAGTTTAAATAAGATAAATCAAAAATTCCTAAATTTGCGGATTTAAAAATTTATTTTAAAAAAAAAATCAAAAAATATTTTTTTTTCTTGAAAAATTGCATTTTTCAACTTTGGACCCCAATTATTCGAATCCGGTCCATTATCAACTGATTTATTTCCTATGATTTTAATTCAAAATATCTTCGAAAGCATTTTCCCAAAATTTCATAAAAATCGATCGATAAACAAATTTGGTACATGCATTTTTCATAACTGCACTTTTTGCCATTTCCCCCTCAATTTTGTTGCAATCAAATTTCATTGAAGAAAATGCATTTTTACAACAAACCAATGAATTAAGAATCTCAATTTTCATTCTAGAAGAATTTAATTAAATCGGATGCAAGAAAATTCTTTTTTTTTTTGGTTTGAAGTTCTAGTTGAAAATCGAAAAAAGTAATTCCCCTGGCATGAATAAGGATTGAACTTTGAATGCAGTGATTTTTTTTTTTTGAGAAAAGATCGAAAAAAATTAGTAACTATTGATTTTTCGGTCTTTATTTTTTCTTAATTAGTGAAAAAAATTAAAGTGACCAACTGTTGAAATCACAACCTAATGTAATTCCCCTGATTTTTTCGGCTTGAGATGTATATGATAAAGAATTATTTTTTTTAAAGAAATATAATTTTTTACCAAAATTTTTTTTATGAAATTCGTAGTTAAACATATAGGCCATTTAATATTGTAAAATTTAATTACAATTTTTACCTATAAGGGTTGTTTTTTGGTCGTTTATTTAAAAATACCCTAATGAGACTAATTATAGCTTTTTGGTGTTTTTTGAATCGAAAAAAATTACACTAAATTTGTTGATATATGATTAAATTTAATTGGTATCAAATTTAATTGATATGTTGCGATATAAAATACTTCCAAAAGAATAAAAAAAGTTAAATAAATTCATTAATTAAGCAAACCGATATAATTGGAATAAATTAAAACAAATTTATCAATATTCACAAGTAAATAAAACGCATCGAAACATATGCAAAATATTTAAAATTGAATGCACCATAGAGGGAATGCATTCCCTATGCAACTATATGCAAATGGGCTGCAATATATATAGTTACATATGGATTTGCACAAATGTTTTGTGTGAATTATTGATAAATATTTTCGAGGATTATTAATGCTAACTGTTTTCATTGGGATGGCAGAGGAAAAAGGGGAAAGGGGGTGGAATGTAATTTGAAATCGGCTCAGTTTCATGTTGGTGGTGGTTTTAGGGGTTGGGGTGGGTCAGGGGTTTTCTCGACCGGGTTTCTCATGTGAATTGGAGCAATTATTTTACTCCATTTAACAACGTTTAGAATTTACGTATCTATTGCTTTATAAAAGCTCAGCAGTGCTATAGCACTAATGCAGGTGAAAGAGATAACGTGGAGCTTGAGCTTTTCGTGAGATAAAACTGAAAGCTCGAGCTTTTTTTGGGGTGGAAATTGTTGAGGAAGTTAATGAAGAAAGAAATGATAATTGTTGAGGGTTAAAATTTGGTCTGAGCTTAGCTTAAATGATGAGAAATGATTTTTTTGTTTAGGGGATGAAATTTGAAAATTATTAAGTATAAGAAATAAGAAAATTGTTGGAAAAACTGTTGAAGTTTTCTCCGCGAAAATGTCGAAATTTGTCATGAGGAATTTGTCGCTAAAAGACAAGGGATTTGTTCAAGTTTTTGTGAGCTTGTTTTTCGAAAAGCTCGCAGAGCTTTTTTCACATCCCCCCAAACAAGTCGTTTCCGTCTAAAACAAATCGATCGTCGAGACAATTTCCTCGTGTCGTCTTAATGACACTTGGCACAATGTTCTCGAGAGATCTTCTCTCCATTGACTCGATCGATAACTAACGATCAAAAAAAAGCTCAAAAAGCTTCACTGATTTTTTCTAATTTTTTTTTCCCTCTTTCAGAATGGGAAGTTGATAGTATTTCGATCGATTCCCGTGGTCGCAGTGGCAGCGGTTCCGGGAGTGGTTCGCGTTCCACGGACTTACACATTGGCTTGGTCGTTCCCTATAAATCGTTCGGGACACGGCAATACACCAAAGCAGTGACGTCCGTGATTTCGGTGTTGCAGCGGAAGTTGACGCTTTTTCAGCGGTACGAGCTCAAAGTGCATTTGGTGATGAAGGAAATGACGCCGAGTCCAACTGGTGAGTGAAAAAAAAAAATTTTTTCCTTCGTTTTCGTCTGCGAAAATTTATAAAAGTCTAAAGTCAACAATGAATTCTGGGAATTCTGAGATATTTAAATTGAAAATTTTTTTGCTTGTATAAGGTAATTTATCACATGCGTAGACAGGACAATCCCGAACAAAAGTTTAAGGGTTGGAAAAATTCATTACACGTTCATAACACTTACGTTGTGATGTTTGTAATATTTGCTTGATAACATTAATATTCATTTATTGATATAAGACTTAGGTTGTGATATTCCTTTATTGACTATCTAAAGATAAAGTGTACTTTTAATGATCCATGAAAATTCAAAGTCCATAAAGTTTTCCACTTGAAATGACAGACCCTTTAAAAAGTTCATACCTTTTGTTTCGTTGTGATGTTTGTAAAATTTTCGCGAAAAATATTCTATAACTTCTGTTAGCTATTTAAGTCCAACTAGTCGAACTTCTTAAATATTTTCATTTTTTTTTTGATACCGTAATATTGGTCTTTCATACCGGATTTTCTAACCTATCAATAAATTGATATTTTCATTATTTACTATCTTAACATAAAGAACCATGTCAATTTTTTTTTACAACATAGTTTGTTAGGTGATTATAAAGCGATTTCTTTCCACTTCAAATGACAAGAAGCTTAAAAAGTTCATAATTTTTTACATGGTTGTGATGTTTGTTAGGTTTTTCCATTAAAATTTTTATAATCACTGTTGCAGAGATAAAAGTATCGAGTCAAAGTTTAAGGGCCTATTAGGGAAACAAATGTTTGGTTGTTTAAATTTATATTCTTTTATTGGTACAAATCTTAGGTTGTGATGTTTGTTTATTGAAGCTCAAAATGCATTACTTTATCTATGAAAATTTAAAGAAGCTAAAAATTTTTTTTTTTTGGTACAGTTCAGCTTGTTTCGCGAAAAAAAGATTTTCTTCGATTTAAAATATTAGATCTCTTTTCAAGTTCACAACTTTTGCAAGGTTGTGATGTTTGTATGGATTATCCTTAAACTCCTGTTGGCAGTTCAAACCCAATGTCCTCAATTTTTTTAAAGATTTTAATTTTTTTTTATGTACCATAGCATTGGTTTTTCGAGCCGGATTTGTTAAAAAATTTTATAATTTTTTTTTTTATAATCTTCCTAGCGAATTTTGCATTCAAAAGCACAAATGAGAATTTCTATGTTTAAATTGGAAATTTTTTGTGTCAATTGTAATTTATCACATGCGGAGACAAGACAGTCTCGAGCAAAAGCCTAAGAGCCTATTGAAAAAATAAATTTGTTTGTAATGTTTGCTTGTTAAAATTTATATTCATTTGGGGGCATAAATTTTAAGTTGGGATGTTTGTAAAGTGTCTTCTTGGAGTATTTAATTTTTCAATTGAAATTTTTTACGATACAATCCAATTGGTTATTTTTACATTTAAAAAGTCCATAGCTTTTATTGCGTTGTGATGTTTGTAAGGTTTGACCGTTAAAGATTCTATGGCTTATGTTTAAAAAAGGATTTTCAAAAAAAAAAAAATTTTTTGATACCATAACATTGATCCTTCAAACCGGATTTCTTTAACAATTAATTTTAACAATTAGTTTAAAGGATATCTGATATTTTTTTTTGGTGAAATGTACTTTAGCACAAAATTAAAGGATCAAAGTTAAAGAGCATATCTTAAAAATTAACATTTGATCAGTTACGTTGTGATGTTTGTAAAGTTTTTACGTTTGTTCGATTTTCTTTTTTTTTTATTAACTTGTTTTGGTCTTTCGAGCCGGATTTTTTAAAAAAAAAATAGTAAATATTGAGTAATTTAAGTTTCAAAACGAAATTATTGATTTTAAACCTAGAAAACGTAAAGCTTTAAACGTTAGTGTACCAGAAACCATCAGGTGTACAATTGTCTGCGAATATTTTCCTTTTTGCTGTCAAGTACGTATCGTATGTATACGATTTGGCGAAGATGAAAAATTGAAATTTTTTTTTTCTGAATTAATTTCCCGCGTTTGCCTCTCCATTTTGTGCGACAACAACCGTTTGAGCCCCAGACAAGTCAAAAAGGAATAATTTTCTCAAAAGAAAATTGCTTTCCTTCACCCCCTTTTTCACCCCCTCCCCTTTCTATGTGTGTGTATGTGTGTTTGGGTTGGAGAAATAATAGAAAACATAACTCGATTTTATGATGGATATTATGTTATGTGACACATTAGGCCTGTCGTCTCAACATCTGGCGACTTTTCACCCCCCACCCCCCACGTTTTCATCCCTTAGATACGCAAAACATTCGTCTAGACATGAAACTTGAGCGTTGACATGATTGAGCTTTTTTCTCCACATTATTTTGTGTATATTTCGGTACAATTTCTTTAATGTTATTCAAAACAATTGTTGTTGAGGTATTAGTGTTACAAAATTTGACTTTTGGTAGTTTAATTGTTGCAAAATTTGAATGTAAACTATCGATTTTTATTGTTACTTACATATTTTACTGTTAGATTGAGTTTTTTTTAAGATTTCATCCCTTAAATACCAATAAATTTATATTTAATTGTTGCCCCATCCTTGATTTTGTAAAACCCGGAGAATTTGTCGATTTATCAAATGAAACTCGATAAATTAAATTCCTACTAAATGACATTGAATTCCCTCTCATATCTGTGTGTCATTTTTTTTTTTCCAATTCATATAATAATAATCTATATATCTATATATAAATATAATCTTCGTTATAATAATAGAGGATGATTCACTTCCTCACAAAAGCTCTACGACATTCACTTGTTCAGGACCCATGAAACATGGAGGAAAAGATTAATTCCGATCGATCTCTCTCTCTCCCGTCTCGGTACCCATTCCACCCCCTGTCATGCCTCCCCTCTTATCACTCTGGAAGGCACCAAATTGAAAAATAGCATCAATCAACGTTTTCATTTTCACTCGAATTATTTCCCAACGAAAAAAGAAAAAAAGAAAAACATTTAGGCGGACGGGAAAATCAGCCGATAAGCCCAATGAATTTATGTGTAAAAGTTATGTCCCGAATGTGGAACAGTCTTCCACTGATAAGCAATTCGGTGGTGAAAAAAGCTCCGAATAAAAAGAACGATTGCTTTTGGTGATCTATGTTTAGTTTTTAATGGGAAAAATCGGAGGCAATCGTTTTAGTGTGCCAAGCAGATGAAGTTGAGGGTATCAATTTGTATAGAGTGGTCGGGGAATTGTTTCAATCGTCAAAAAAAACAAGTTTTAGTAATTGGGATACAATGGGATGAAGTTTCCTTCCCCGGAGGGATGTCAGGCTTGCCTGTAAAAATCTTATGTATAAAAATAGGAAAATTATTTTAGGGAATGATAGGTAATAAAAATTTCAATATTTATCCCTCTTTTACAAAAGGGGTGAACATGTTTGTGGAAAATGGATGGAAATAATTTAAAAATTGTCATTCATTGTGCATTTAATGGAATTGATTTCGATTGATTGCATTATTAAATATTTCATGCGTTAAGCTGATTGATCTATGCAAATGATTTAACACCCAAGCATTTGAAATTAAACACAATCGAAAATCATCCCTTTATTTTTATTTTTTTTTTGGATGAAAATATGATTTTTTTTTCTTCAAGAAAAATGCAGAGAAATAAATCTGAGTTTTAAGCAATAAATTTATGACATGTGGGGAGGGAAAATAAACGATTTGTACGTGGGACTATTGAAGTATATATTATAAAAGGGGTGGCCATAAATTATTGTACGTTACAAATGAATATAAAACGAATTTGAGGTAAAGATTTCTAGTTTTGATGTCCAAATTTTATGGAATTTTCAATGAAAAAAATTGGGTTTTCTATGAAATTTCCAAGGAAATAATTTAAGTGCAAAAAGAAAATCCTTTTAATTATCTTTTTTGTTACACTAAATGATAATATGGAAACAAAAATAAGATTTTCTTGGTTTTCTGGTTGATTTTCCTGCACCATGCGTATGTCAGAAGTCAAAAAGTTCATATAAAAGAAAACCCTTCCTTTAAATTTTCTTATTTCCCACATTAAATGATAATAGAGAAAGAAAATAAGATTTTCCCGATTTTTTGGTTGATTTTCTTGCACCATGCAGCATGTCAGAAGTGGAAAAGTTCATATGAAAGAAAACCCTTTAAATTTTATTTTTTCTTACACTAGACGATAATAAAGAAACAAAAATAAGGTTTTCTCGATTTTCTAGTTAATTTTCCTTGACCATGCAGCATTTCAGAGGTGAAAAAAAATCATTTTTCTTCAAAAGAAAACACGTTTTATCAACTCTTAATTTTCCTGCACCATGCAGGATGTCAGAAGTGGAAATGTTCATATAAAAGTAAATCCTTCCTTTAAATTTTCTTGTTTCCCACATTAAATGATAATACAGAAAGAACAACTAGATTTTCTCGATTTTTTGGTTGCTTTTCCTGCACCATGCAGCATGTCAGAAGTGAAAAAATTCATACAAAAGAAAACCCTTCCTTTAAATTTTCTTGTTTCCCACATTAAATTGTAATACAGAAATAAAAATTTTCTCGATTTTTTGGTTGATTTTCCTGCACCATGCAGCATGTCAGTAGTGAAAAAGTTCATATGAAAGAAAACCCTTTAAATTTTATTTTATTTTACACTAAACGATAATAACGAAAGAAAAATAAGATTTTCTCGATTTTCTAGTTAATTTTCCTTCACCATGCAGCATTTCAGAGGTGAAAAAAATCATTTTTCTTGAAGAGAAGTGGGGCGGTTTATCAACTCTAATCGGGAATACCTTTCTCCTAAATAAATTTATCGACCAACCATTTTCGTGGCGCGTACATTTTTCTTTCATTTAAAAGAAAAACTTTTCACTTCGAAAAACAACGATAATAATTTTTGATAACTTCAAAGCTCTAGTTCGTAATAAAAAGCTCTCACCCACATCTCTACTCATTATTTTGCCATGTAAAAACGACACACAAAACAAAAAAAAAGTTTTTTTTTTAAGGTCCCCAGATAGAACTTAAAGCTTACAAAACGGTGGTTTTGTAAGCTTTTCGTAAAGCTTTGTGGTCTAAACTTGAAAATTTTCGAAAAAAAAAAACATTCCACGAAATGTTGCAGACTGAATTGTGAGACGATAAATCAAAAACACCAAGCTCGTCACCACGCTTTTAATGTTGAGCTTTTAAGCTCCATATCACTGGAATTTTATGGCCGTTTGAGTGAGTGAAATAAAAGCGCGAGCTTAACGATAAAAATATTGTTCAAGACAATAGAAAACTATAAAGTTATGGCCCCATAAAAATCGACTGCTCGCCAATTTCGGTGGCCAGATTTACGATTTTTCATTAAGTCTTGATTTATGAATATTTAAATCGTTAAATGCTTGATCGAGTCGCACAAAAAGCTCACCGCCCGAAAGCTCGCGAATTTTTTTTTTCATGATTTTTTTTTTGGTGTCGGCTAATAGAAATTTCTCGAGACGTTGTCGGGGGCGGCCGCTTTTGAGTGGGGTTTTCTTGAGAGGATTTGAAGAGGAAATATTGTATTTTCAAGTATATGGAAAAACTTATTTCTAGAGGGAATAAAAAGCTTCACTTTCATATACAATATTTTCGTTTGCACCGCACTTATAAAACGTATTAGCTAAACTATAAAGCTACGATTGTTGGGATAGCTTGTGGCAAGCGTTTTTACGTATGGGGAAGGAAAAAAACATACAGAAAGTTTTTGGGAACTTGAAAATTATTTTGACCTTCAAATCATCAGAATTTTCACCAGAAAATGGGTGGAATTGAATAAAGAAATGATCACATACAGAAAAGTGAGGGATGTGAATAAATTATGAGCTTTTCTTTACAAGTAAAATTTATTGAATAGACAATTTTTTTGTAGGTTTCCCAATAAAAAGTTATCTCAATTTTTTTGGGCCCTAACTTCATGTGGGTACACTAAATGGTCCAAAAAAAATTTTCATGAAAACTTTTTCAAATTTTTCCACCAAAAAAACCCAAAGGATATATAGTAGGACAATAAATAAAATTATAAAGCTCACATCGGTTTTTACGACCTTACCGAAACTCCCCCGATAAAAACGTGTAAACTTTTTCAAATTTATTGGATTTGTTTGATTTTTTCCCACCCCAATTTCCCCCCAATCCTCCAACGTTAGCGAATGATTTATCTTTACCATTTTCTTCGATGAAATCGGAGATTTTCGACCGATATTGTTAACGTAGGAGTACTGTACGCCAGTGATAAGATTATAGTTTTAATTAGTAATTAGTGAGATCATAGATGATCTATATTTGGATGGACTTGACGTGTAAATAACACAGCAGTTCTCAATAAATCAAAACAGAGAACCGATAATGGAAAGCACATGTCCTAACGCCGACGTAAACAATAACGATTAATCCCAGTCCCTAGGGATGACAAATCAATTTCGATGAAACCCAACGATACCGTTGTAGAATTATTACTAATTACATGTACTAAATCAATCCGTAGATTGATTAAATTATCCCTATTTTAACTTAAAATAAACATAAAATCAAAAAGGGACTTAATTTTGGTAGAAATCTTGGCTAAAACTTTTATAACTGTCGCATAGATGGCGTTAGACTTTCCATTCATTGCTTGAGTATGCAACCCAATAAAAATACGATTCCTTTGGAAATAATGAAGATTTTAACATGGAAAAAAAAACATGAAAGCTTTTTTTGAGCTTTTACTATCAACAAATACTTTTTTTTCTTATAAATTCCATAGTTTACTCGTCAAAACTTTCAAATAAAATTAACTCTTTTTACGGTGTAAAACTTTAACATCCATTAAAACAGTGTCACACCGAAAGCGACAGCTTTATCAATTGAGCTTTATCTCAAAGCCAAATAAATCGCCAAACTACAACGTTGTCGCTACTTATAATAATATTACATAAACTCAATGAAATTACTAACAATAATCATAAAAGAGATAAGTTTATTACTGTCGACAAACTTGGAGCTTTCGGTTAAAACTTTATCTTCACATATATATTAAATAATGAAGCTTTTATCCATCCCCTTACCCCGGCTATCCTGCACTGGAAATTATTTCAACATCAATTAAAAGCTCACAAAATTTGTAGTTCCCATGTACTAACAACAATGAAAAGATTTTTATTCGAGCTTTATATGGTGGCTGCAATAAATTATCCTCGAGAAACTATACAGCCAAAACATGCAAGTCCCGGATTTATTGTGAAGTGCATTTCAACAAATAAAATATAATAAGGACAAAGTTCTGAGTAAATATTGCATTTGTGCAACAGTAATGCAACTGAATTGAATAAATATATATAAATGTGTATTATAAGATTTTTCGTCGAGAGATAAAAATATGAGTGCACAAATTGACGAAAAACTCGACAGACAGTTCAAAAGCTTTGCAAGCTTTGAACAAAAGCTTCATGCACTACATACAAATAAAAGCTCTTGAAAAGATTTCAAATTTGAAATTTACTTATATATATGGAAAACTATTCGATTTCTTTGCCGATCCGACTAAATTATATGCGAAGCTTTGATCAAATATGTACTTGAGCTTTGAGCTTATAACGTCAGATAAATTTGTAATTATTTTGTGAAATTTTCGTTTATTCAAGAGCATAATTTCAAATTGAGGACTTTTGAAGAAAAAAAGCTCAGAAGAGCACATACGGCAACGACGAACGATTAAATCGTTAGCCTGGAGCTTTTAAAGCTTTGTATAACCAAAAGCTTTATGTAAAGCTCACAAATTAATCGATTTAATTAATTAAAAAGTTTTCTAACGGAAGACTTGAAATCAAATCCTTTTGGTGAGGAATCTTATCACAAACTGCATAATTTAATAATGCTTGCATTAAAAAAAAGACTGTTTTCAATTCATTTATTTTATCAACAAAACATTTTAACGATATATTTTGACGATTTAAACGATAATAATAATTGGGAGAAATATGGAAGTTTTATGTACGTCGACAAAGATGGAGAAAAAAATTGTTAATTTAATCTTTCAAATTTGAACTAATTGATTATTGTCATTGGTTTCAATTGTTATTTGTCAGTTTTATCAAGATTGGACTGTAAATTTTTCGCGTGATTTTACAAATTTTTTTTTTGAAAATGGTTTAAACGATTTAATTGATCAAAGTCAGTGGAAAAAAATTGATTTGATTGTTTCATCTTATTGACAAACAACCCCTAATTAGTCTTATTTCTTTACATTTGAAATTTGATGATTTTCAACACTTTAAGAATGGATTTCATCCCTTGTTTGAAATTAGTTTTCGGAAAAATTGGCACACCACGTTCGAGTAGAGGTGTTCTTTTTTTAATTTGTTCCTTAAAAAACTACCCTTACGATTTGCAAGAAAAATCAATGATGGTTAACTCATTTTTTTGGACGAAAAAATTTACGTTTCGCATTCGAAATCTATTGAAATATTGATGTTCTAGACGTTACCGTAGACATGAATTGGTGCGTTATTTGCAAATCATCCCTTATTTAACGAAACTGCAAGCATTTGAAGTTGGGGTGATTTTTGGCACTTTAATGATCGATGTCACCCCTTAGTCATGGGTTGTTTTCGGAAAAATTTGTACAGCATGTACGGGTGGACTTGTACTTTTGATTGGCATCATAAAAAACTACCCTTAAAATTTGATAATTTTCATGACAAATGAACGATGGTTAACCCACGGTTTTTTTTGACGATTTTTTTTTTGTTTTGAATTCGAAAAAGATTTTTATATTATCGTTCTATACATTGTTACGAACCCGAATCTGCTTTTGGTTCGTAAATCATCCCTTATTTAATGAAGTTATAAGCTTTTGAACTTTTGACGGTTTGATGTAAATCTTCTGCCACTTTGATGATCGATTTCATCCCTTAAACGTGGTTTGTTTAGGAAAAAATTTGCACAGCATGTACTGTTGGACTTATACTTTCGATTGGCACCCTAAAAAATTTTTTATTTGACGATTTTCGTGAAAAATCAACGATGGGGTTAACCCACGGTTTTTTTTGACGAAGAATCTTTTTCTTTCGAATTCGAATTCTTTTCCACTATTATCGTTTGGGACATTGCCACGAACCCGAAACTGTTCGTGGTTTGCAAATCATCCCTTATCTACCCCTTATCTAATGCCATTTCCAAATACTTGAAGTTGGGGTGAAATCTGGCAATTAGATGGTCAATTTCATCCCTTATTTGGGGTTGGTTTTCGGAAAAATTTCCACACCATGTTTGCTTGAATTTGCTTCGATTTCTATCATAAAAAACCACCCTTAAAATTTGATGATTTTCGAGAAAAATCAAAAATTCTTAAATAATAAACGTTTTTTTTTTGACCAAAACCTTTTGTTCGTTTGAAACCGGAAAGCTTTCACCACAAAAAGCTTTGAGACATCATTTTTTTTTTCGAAGCTTATCAACCAACCCTTAAATAATATCATTTGTTTCCTATCAAAGGCCTCTATTTATAAGGATTTCTTTTGATTTTGTAAACTTTAATTTTTAATGAAAATTCTTTCAAGAATTTTTAAAGAAAAAGAACAACATAATATCTAAACAATCGCCGTTTGTTTTTTGTTTTGCAAACATGGCGGAAAAAACAAAAATAATCTCTACCATCTTCAAAAGCTCTTTACTTATTTAAATTGTAACTTTCTCAAATATTTTCCATTTATGTTTTCAACAATTTTTGCCGTCATCCCTTACCTACCCCATCCACCCCTTATTTTCCTGGTTATTTCCGTTTACTATTACAAAGTTGGCTTCGATCCTGCCAAGCTTTTGCGTCTCGTTGCCCACCTCATATTGTTTAATTAAGCTTAATTAAGTATACTAGCACAATATATATTTATATATATATATATATATATATATATATATATATATATATACCTATTTGCTATATAATTTTAATTAGATGTTCAATTCATTGAAAATTGTATATGAAACAACGTAATAATCATTAATTGTCATCAGAGTGTGAAGCTTTAAAGCTCTCCAAGTGTAGAGCTTTTGTTGAGAGTTCAATGCCACTTGTTTTTAATTTGATAATTATCTTTCCGATTGATTTATTATAGAAATAATTATATGGCATCGCAAGGGATTATAAAAAACGTTTCGAAAAAAATATTTCAGTTTAAAAATTTAAGTCTATGGATATCAAAAAAATGTCAACTTTTTATATCAATTAATAGTCAAGTTACCAACGTTTTTTAACATTCAATTGTTTTATTCGACCGTTTTTTTTTTTTGGTTAAATTTAATTTTTCTATTGTCAAAGTGAAATTGAAGCGCACAAGCGAAGATGAAAAAGGTTTATTTGATTTTTCCGCAAACGCAAACATTTGTAATGTAATGTGAGCTTTTTTGAGCTTTACGCCTCGCACAGCTTTATTGCATTAATGCGGCTGATATCGCCGCGCTTTCTATTGTTTCCACTCTTTAATATAGAGAGAGAGGGAGAGAAAGAAAGAGAACGATTATATATTTTTCGTTTAAAATCAATTTCTATTTTTGAACAGCTTGAGCTTTGAGCTTTTATTTTATTTCAAACAGAACAAAAATGGTCAGCAAATATTTAATCTTATTAAGAATTTCCTCGTAATAGAAGTTTTAGTGAATATACACGGTTTTATTTACCTATTGTACATAGTGGGCCATGAATGGGTCATAGCCTTCTTGACTTAAGTTGAATGAAATAGGCCAACTAGATTGAATAGAAAGAAAAAAAAAGCCGGTGCTTTTGCTTGATTTTTCAAAGAAAACCGATTGGTTTTTTTTTTTTTGGTTTGTTTTCATTTTTGAATAAAAAGCTTTTAAATAGTAAAAGCCCATGTAGAGCTTTAAAGCTTTGATGTATTCAAATATTAGTTTTTTTTGATTTTATTAAGTTGAAAACCGTTTTTCGGTTGATTTTTTCTCGAAAACATTAATTTTCAAAAGTTGAAAAGCTCGCATCGAAAAGCTTTTCATTGTTACGTGGACCGAGGACTTATTAAATTTACAATTCTCTTAATTTCATAACTCTTTTAGTCCCTTGATAAAACATTTAAACCAATTAAGGGATGAAACGAGAAGACGAAGCGCGGAGCTTTTGAAAAGTTGCAAGTCAGCTTTTCCACGTTGTTTGTTCAGCTTTCAATTGTTGAGTCATTCAAAATTAATTTAATTTCATTAAGAATTCACGACGACAACGATAACGTGATGCATCAAATATTGGACCAATAACTTGAGCTTTCGAACACTCTAGATTAATTAAATGGAAAGGGAATAATTAAAATTTGAGAATATTTTGAGGTGATTATTTCAAAAATGGTAGGCTGTGGAAAAAATTGAGTTCAACTGTTTTATAGTAAATTTTCTCAGCTGCAAATTTTGTCTCTTAAGAATTTTCGAAAAAATCACAAATGGTTGAGTTATATCGAAAAAAAGGGAACCAAGTAGTTTTGGTTGGTGATACAAACATCGCACACCTGGAAGAAATCTGTGGAAAAAACGATGTTGTCGAAGATTAAAATGATTTTTTTTCGTTCTCTGTATAAAATTTTGCTGACGGCATAATGTCTACGATAAATATTCGCTTTACGATAGTTACTTTCGTCGACAACCAATACGAAAAGGGACCAATAACTTGAGCTTTCGAACACTCTCGAATAATTAAATGGAAAGGAATTAATTAAAATTTGAGAATGTTTTGAGGTGATTATTTCAAAAATAGTAGGCTGTGGAAAAAATTGAGTTCAACTGTTTTATAGTAAATTTCCTCAGCTACAACTTTTGTCTCTTAACAATTTTCGAAAAAATCACGAATGGTTGAGTTATGTCGAAAAAAAGGGAACCAAGTATTTTTGGTTGGTGATACAAACATCGCACACGTGGAAGAAATCTGTGGAAAAAACGATGTTGTCGAAGATTAAAATGATTTTTTTTTTCGTTCTATGTATAAAGTTTTGCTGTTGGCATAATGTCTACGATAAATATTCGCTTTACGATAGTTACTTTCGTCGACAACCGATACGAAAAGTTTCGTGAAACGAAACAGGAAACTTTTCTGATCCTTTTACCTACCATCGTAAAGCTTTGGCGTTCGTTTACGATCTAATTACTTTATTAAAATAAAGATACACTATCGTTCCCCAACGTTACGTTACGACGGTGAATTTATGAAACGATAGAACAAATAGGAAAAAAAATAGAATAACGATGTTAACGAGAAGAATCTCGCGGAATTTTATAATAAAATTTCATTTCTGTTTTTTTTTTTTTTATATTCTCTTTCGGTTCTGTGAGGATTACGGGCACTGAAGGATTTATTTATTTGGGAAATAGAGCTTTTACGTTCCTAATGAAAAGCTTTAAATAAGTTGAAGATTAGGGGAGGGGGAGGAGAGATCTTTAAAAAGTGATAAAATCATATTTTTTTTGGAAAGAAATCAATCTTCATTTTAAATTGAAAAAAAGCTTTCAAAGCTCGTTGGTCGAAAATTCATAAATCTATCTATCAATTTTTCTCTGATATAAAATTGATTATGATAAATTGAGGTGAGCTTGAAAATGAATTCTTTGAAAGCTCATTCCGTTGTAAAAATTACAAAAAAAAAAAAAAATAATAATTTCGGTTGAAATTCTTACTTCACCATGCCGTTTGCCCAGCTTGCCAATTTGGATATGGTGGAGAATATATGAAATACAATGGTTGTGGAATGTGAAAATAAATATGTTTGGCAGTAGGGAGGGAATATGTATCGCTTGTTTGCCGAACAGTTTTCCAGTTGTCCCCTATTTTAAGGGGTGGATTGTGGGGGTGGTTGGGGATGCAACCAATGTGCGGTTGTCGTTGTAAGAGAGAAAGCGATAGAGTTTAAGTTCGACAATTGTTATCGTAATGAAAAATCGATTTATGTAGGTCAGGATTGTAACAAAGACACAGCTTTAATGGTCGGGAGGGGTGAGGGGTTAGTATCCAACAATTGGAGCACAGCTGTTTACCCCAATTCTTTTCAATTAATCGATTAAGATTGCAGAAAAAAATCAATTTTTCTTAATTTTTAAAGGAAAAAAAGTTTTCCTGTGTAATTAATTTTATCAAATGATCGATAAGTTTCGTATTAATTAGAGACCAATTAAATTCCACGTCAGAAGACTGCAACTTCTTTTAATTTATAAAAATAATTAAAAATTTCCAACAGAAAAGTTTCATTTTTCCCATTCAAAGAAGTTGATAAATTTTCCAATAAATTCAACAAAGTTTTCCGGAAAAAATGCATAAAAAGTTGGGAAAACATATCGTTTTTATCTCATCCGTATTTATGGCGTTTTTTTTTTCCTCGACTAATTCAACTGCAAATATTGCAACAATTGCATTTGCATTTCTCGGATGCAGTGCAACATATTTGGTTGCATTTGCTGGTCAATGTTGAAATTATTAACAGAGCAACATTCCACATGCAGTTGGTATTAATTGAAAAATTAAAATGCAATCGTTACCCTTATCGATCGCAACAATCGAATTCAATTTCCGCGTTAAATTAATTTCCCCTAGTTTCAATCGGGTGGATCGATAAAAACGTTCGTTTTCCTGGGTTTTCTTGTGTTTTTTTTCGGGTGCACCCTCCGGTGAGGGTGCATCACCTGATTTAATTGATTGGGGATCGAATAATTTGAATTTTATTGCACTTGGTCGCAAATTAATTCCGCCCTGACTAATTGATGCTGAAAGGAACAAATTGGGGATGATTTTAGAGAAAAAGGAAAAAACGTGGGAACATTAGTTTGGAATAATGAGCTTGATTTTCCGAGCTTTTTGGGCATTTTTTTTTGTAGCTTTTATGGAGATATTTTCAAGAACATGGGGTTGGTAAATTTTTGTTGAACTACCCTTATTGAATAACGCTTTTAAGCGTTTAATTATGAATCATTTTTGAAGTTTGAAGAAGTGGATTTTGATCATTTTTTTTGGTTGACATCAAGAATTATATAAGTATAAAAAATTACCCTTAAAATTAGAACTTTTTTTTCATCAAAATTTCTAAAAAAAAAATATTTTTTTTGTAGAAAGTTAATTTAAATTTGAGGTCCCCTAAAGCTTTTAGGCTACTGATACCACTAAGCAACCCTTATTTAAATTTTTCCACCCTTACTAAGAAATTACAGTTCGATTGATAAAATCAATGAATCAAATTTTCGTTAAACTACCCTTATTTCAAAATAAGAATTTTTCGTTGACTTTGAACAGTTATACTGTGTATACAATATATAGAATATATTGCGGTCCAATTTATGAAGTATAACAATATATAAAGATCATACCATAAACACAAATTTGAACAGAAGTTCAAACTAAAATATTCGTGACGTATTGCCCAGATACGTATTTCGATTGCCAAGCAATCTTCCTTGCCAAGTAAACTTGATGACCACAGAGGAAGATTGCTTGGCAATCGAAAAACGTATCTGGACAATACGTCACGAAAATTTTTATTTGAACTTCTGTTCAAATTTATGTTTATGGTATGTTTTTTATATATATTAAATTAGAGTAAATAAATTGGACCGCAATATATTCTATATATTGTATACACTAGACTGGTTCAAAAAAAATTATGATTTTTTTTTTCTTAATTATATTGAAAGTATTGTTGGAAATGACATAAAAAATCCTGTGAAAATTTATGCTCTTAATATTAAGCGGTGCCGCATCGCCAATTTCGATTTTCCATTTGAATAACATGGGAACAATATTCTCTTGCACTTTGGAATTTTATAGCTCACGTTGATGACAATATTTCGGAATGACCAAGGTATATTCTTGTAGAAAATTGAATGATCTACAAAAAAGGTCTCGTACGAGTTTTTGTTATATTTATTCCTTCAAAAGTTATTCAAGGTTAAAATTGAACTAAAGACAAGTTTTAATATTTTTTCAATTTTTTGACGCAACTATCAATTTTATGAGAAAATTTTATAGGACATTTTTTGTAGAGCACTTTTTTTCCTATAACTTATCTCTATAAAAGTTTTTGATATTTTTCACAGGTCCTAAGTTATTTAATTAAAATAAAAAAAAATATTTTTCATGTTAAAAATATAATAATTCAGGAAATTTTCAGTTTAATGCAAATAACTTTAGACCTGTAAAAAATATCAAAAACTTTTATAGAGATAAGTTATAGGAAAAAAAATGCTCTACAGAAAATGTCCTAAAAAATTTTCTCATAAAATTGATGGTTGCGTCAAAATTGAAAAAATATAAAAATTCCACTTTAGTTCAACTTTGACCTCGAATAACTTTTGAATGAATAAATATATCAAAAACTTGTACGAGACCTTTTTTGTAGATCGTTCAATTTTCTACAAGAATATACCTTGGTCATTCCGAAATATTGTCAGCAACGTGAGCTATAAAATTCCAAAGTGCAAGAGAATATTATTCCCATGTTATTTAAATGGAAAATTGAAATTTACGATGGGCACCTCTTAATATTAATATTAAGAGCTTAAACTTTCACAGGATTTTTTTTATCATTCCCAACAATATTTTCGATATAATTATGAAAAAAAAATCATAAATTTTTTGTATCAGTCTAGTATACACAGTACCCTGATTTATTAGTAATTTTAAGGGCTTGATTTTAGATCAATATTTGAGGTTTGAAAAGATGAATTTCTATCATTTTTTTATTGTTTATATCAAGAAACTATAGCTATATTATTAATCCTTATATAAACCCCAAAAACAACCCTTAAAATTTAAAAACAATTTATTGGAATTCCATATTTTCCTTTTTAAAGAAAGAAATTTAAAATATGAGATCATCTGCCATTTTTGGCTACTCCTACCATTAAATAACCCTTATTTAACTTTTTCCACCCTTACCACGAAGTGAAAGCCTCGATCGATAAAATCACCGATTGTAGCAATTTTTTTCATGAAAATATGGGTAAAAGTCAAATTCAATAAGAAAAAATCAAGTTGATTTTCTCGATAATGTCTGTAACCTTCCCCAAGTCGAAAGTCAAGCTTGCCCTTACGAACTACACCAAATAATTTATTAAATCGAAAAAAACATCTCATGGGAAAACCGTCCAATCTCATTTGCCCTCATTACCGACTCCCAATTCGACCCATTTGTTGTAAATCCCTGGAATAAAGTGCTCAAATAAAAATCTCCCGATACCGATCGTGTTTTTGTTACGACTAAATCATTACGTAAATCTCCGCGTAATCGAGATAACGGTCGATTCGCAACCCTTCGACAATAAATCGCCGGATTAGCCCCAAAAAGCTCAATGAAACATCCAAGCTTTGGCTGTGTAACTTCGACGCTAATTTATTGGGAAAGGAAAAAAAAAAGTGAAACATTTTTAAGGGTTGAAAGTTTCGGATAAGCTCGACTCGTGTCTAGGGCGTACGAAAAAGCGCTGAAAGCGCTGCGAAGCATGAGGGCTTGGCAACCGCATCGCTCTGATCCTGACGCAGCATCGTCACGTCCGTCGTTGTTGCAGAACAACGTTGCCATGGTAGCGACGCTTGCGTCGTCCCAAGTCAGCTGGGCGTCGGCCGTAGCGACGATCGAAAACAGTTTTAACGACCATCGTCGACGACAAGGACGCCAATAGGGGGCCACAGCCAATTTCACCAATCGCCACCATTTCCATTTCACTCACATAACGAGCTTCATTTAAATTTCGCGACGTGCCAACCGCCACGCTTGGCTAAAGCTCGTCGAGCTTTCACTCTATCGCGCTCTCATTCCCACACAAATCGGCCCACCATCGGCCAAAACAAGCGAAAACACGGCGTATTTATACCATTTATACCACGTCAACGATGACGTGCCAAATTTTCATGCGGTGCAGGAAATAATTTCAAGACCTCCGACTTGATTCACTCGCATCGCAATTTCCGTCGTCCGTGTGGAAAAATTGCACAACCGATTATCGAAAGTAGTGCCATCTTGTTACAACACGGGAAAATCGAAGGGCAACCTAGAAGCTTTGAGCATAGGAAGTTAAAAGCTCAATGCTAGAAATGATAAATTGGGGGGAGGGGTTAGCTTGCGCTTGCATCATCCAAGCAAAACGGATGTGTAATTGTCTTTAATCGAATGCAATGAAGAAGAACCACCTGTTAATAGCCCCACGTATTTGGATGAAAGTAAAATCGATTTATCATCGAAAAGCTCGCAGAGCTTTCACCGTACAAAACGTGTTCAACTCAATAAATCATAGTTTTATCTATTTCTTGCAATCGATTGAAATCATTTTTTTTTTGGTCAAAATGCATGATAGTCATTTTTTTTTTATAAAAACAAAAGATAATCGCAATAAAGAATATATACAGTGTATACTGATGAATTCACGTAAGAAGTTATACTTCTGTATCAAAGTTTATTTCTTTAAGCGTTCTTGTTTTTTGGGGGCAATATAATGATTAAATACTAGTAGCTACCCGTGAAATCTTTACAGCCTATATAGTCTCATCTGGAAAATGATTAAAATTGACAATTAATTGAAATTTTTTGATTTTTTTAGTCTTTGGCTTTGTCGAGATATATACCAAGATTTGCCGCTCATTCGTTGTTGGGAAACGAAAAAAGAAATGTACAAAATTTTAATAGATAACAATTACTTTTGGTTTTAAAAAGAAAATATATTGTCTCGCGTAGGTGGTTTGGTTAATATTTTAGGAAAATATAAAATTTTTCAGGTTTTCCAATTCCGCTACGTTTCGTCATGTATCGTGACTTCCATAGGCATCTAATATATAAGCATATTATGAATATTTATAATCATATAAAAGATTATGCAATATACAATATATACCTTGAAATACTTAATACTTATAGTATATTAATATTTTACATATAGCAGAAGTTACTCGTTTGGGCAAATGCTCGATTGCAGATGTTTCTAGTGCGATTTTTTGATTACTTTTTAGTGTACTCTCCATAAATATAGTAAACGTAGTATCTCTAACTAACGTCCATTATAAAATTTGTAACTTAATTTATTTTTTCCCTGTTATAGCTCTCTTATAGTCGTTGGGCCCATAACCTGATGTTTTTTAAATATTCATTAAATTTCACACAGTACTTAAATGCAGAAAAAAAAAATTTACTTGCAATATTGTTTCATTTACATAAAGTTTTCTGCACATAGTTTTTGAGAAAAAAACGGCGGAAAATTCAAAATTTCAATTAACACGCCTAAAGAAGCTTGAAACTTGAAAAACTATTGGCCAATTTGATTAAAAAATATTTTTTTTTTAAGCATGAGGAAAATTGTTTTAAGTCTTATCATAAATGCAGTAGGTTTTCCCATTTTTTACATTTGGAAGTTTAATTTTAAGGGTACGAAATTAGGGGATGATTCAATAAGTTGAACTAGTTGTGTTAAAATTTTTCAATTTTTTTTTCATAGTTTTTTGCTTTTGTACAATGATTAAAAGTATTTTTGTAAATTTTGATATTAACACGCCTAAAGAAGTATTACTTTAAATATCCCTGGCCTGGAAAATTGATTTTTTCAATTTAAAATATGAAAATTAAAATCGTCTCTTTTAAGGGTACAAAATTAAGGGATGATTCAATAAGTTAACAAATGAGTCGATTTTTTATAAAAAAAATTATTTTTCTTGCTTTTATATCTTAAGAAATTTTCCGTTTCCGGAAAAACCGTAAGCCAAATTCTATTCCCAGCGGATTTAAAACCCTTAAAGCTTTGCTTTCTAAGTATAATTTAAATGGCAACTCGAAAAAAAAAATCGAAACTTTGGAAATTTGGAAAAATGTCGTTTGACCTGACGGATTTTCGATGGAATTTTTTAAAGCCCAACGAAATGAACGAAAAAAACATAATACGGACGTTAAAACGCAGCGGCCACTTATAACGACTATTAAAATGGAAAATTATTTTCCGGGATACTCAAAATTTTCCATTTGATGATTGAATATGGACCAATTT
Organism: Sisyra terminalis; assembly: GCA_958496175.1. Lineage (NCBI taxonomy): Eukaryota > Metazoa > Arthropoda > Insecta > Neuroptera > Sisyridae > Sisyra > Sisyra terminalis. Next base: position 61,011,706 of record OY292276.1, read on the forward strand.
CATTCAATTTTAGCCGATCGGTAATGCAGAGTCATCTTATACCAATTATGGTTAAATTAGCCGAAAATTTCCTGAAAAATTTTCCGTTAAAATAAGTCGAGTGATATTTATAATGAACATATATAGTTATAGTAAAATGAATTCAAATTTACACCGATTATGTTTTCCAAAAATTTATGGATTTTTGCTAGTTTGGACGATTGGTAATGCACAGCCATCTTAAACAAATAAAGTTTTTAATTCACGATTAAGTCAGCGGGAAAATTCGGGAAAGCTCTTTTGGAATTTTCTGAAAACATAGGTCGAGTGACATATCAAAATTTTGAGCTTTTCCCCAGAAATACGATGGTTATAGTGAAATGAATCAAAAGTTTGACGAAATGCTTTAGTATGGCTAAAAGAACTTATTAGAGTGGAATTAATTTTCCACCGATTAGGTTTTTCAAAGATAGCTAGATTAGCTTTTCACTGTTTGTAATATAATGACACACAAATTACAGATGATAAAATTCAGATCTCAGCTTTTATTAAAAAAGAAGACAATTCAGGTTGTTTAAGATCGGTTTTTTTTAATATTTTTTTTAAAATTCAAATTAGCTACGTTTCGTTACGTATTGTAACTTCATCAGGCTTCTTGAGTCACAAAAAGTATAATATTTTCAATTTAAATTCAATAAATTCCTAATAATTCAATATAAATATGATGAAGTTGTAATACATAACGAAACGTAGTTAATTTGAATATTAGAAACTATTAAATAAAAAATCGATCTTTAACCATCAGAATTGTCTTCTTATGTATACAAATTACATTCAAAAAGAAATAAAGTTTTTCGAAAGCTCGACGAATCGTGTTTCGAACGTGGCCGTTGAAAGCTCGTGGCACAACGGAAGCCGATCGGCTCGGATATCTCCTCGAAATGTTCAAATAGAAAACCGAGCGAAATCCTGGCCCATGTGTCGGCGATATATGCATTAGGGCTCGCGGACGAAACGAAGGATAACGGGAGAGCTTTTGTGCTTTACACCATCTTCTACCACTCTATTTTCATTTGGTACACGGACACGTGAGTCGGACTGCAAGGTAAAAGCTCTGAGAAAACGAGAGAGACAGAGAGAGACAGAGCGAAGAGTGAGCGGAGATATTCAAATATAATATCAGAAGGACGGGCGCTCGATCCAAAGGACAATATCATAATTGTCCTTTTTCAAGTGTGTGTGTGTGTGTGTGTGTGTAAATGTGCTGGCTGATTCACTTTGAAAACAGAATGCAAAAGCCAAGCGATCCCTTCGCACCACCCCTAAACTTATCGTGAAAACCAACGTGGAAAATTATCCTTTTCGAAAATTTTCACTTTTTCCATTTTGACTTTTGTAATTTGATCGGATAAATTTACGGTGTAATTGTTGGATTTCGGCCAAATTTTAAACGAAAAAAAAATTAATATTGTTAACTTGATGTGCTTTTCAACAATAGAATAAGGAAATTTATAAATGTGATGTTAGTTAGTTATTGAATTTTAAAAGTTACACCATTGTTACTAAGTTTTCCGTATTGTTATCAAGCAACAACTAGTGGAGCTTTCAAAAGGTAAAATTTTCAAATTTTTTCCTACGTACAAAAATTTCGAGCTTTTAACCCGACTGAAGTGGTAAAATTTTAAATTGAATTGTCCGTGGAAGGGGGAAAAGCACAAAAAGCTTGGGGTTGTCGATTTATTTTTTTTTGTCATATGAAAGGGTTGTCAAATAAAAATTTTCGGTTGAATATGGAAAGTATGGCCAGCATATGAAATGTGGGCTTCGTTTTGGGCTTTGAAAGCTGCACAGCTAGAGCTTTTCGTGACAAAGCTCTGATTGTTAAATGTAAAGGTGATCATCTTGTTCCCCCTTTGCATAAAACGTTTCCAACCAAATAAAACTATTGAGAAAAAAATCTTTTGAACTTTTTTTTCCCCGTAAAAAACTGAGCTTTTTATGTCATGAAAATATAAAAGGATATTGGAACGATTGTTTAAGCTTCTTTTAAGGAAAATAATTAATTTAACTAATATAATCTAATTTTCCATAAAAATCGAGTTTTTTTACCAATCAAAAATTTAAAGTGTAATGATACCATTGGTTAAGCTTATTTTGCAAATTTAAAGAAGCTTTAAAGGAAAAGAATTGATCTGAAAATTTTCGTAAAATTCCCAAATCTAAATGTGAAAATTCTCTTCATAATATTCATCAAATCATAGGAGAGGAATATGGCGGGAAAGGAACACCAAAAGAAATATGAGAAAGCTCAAAAAAAAATTTACAAATGAGCTTTTTAGATTCATAAAATGAAAGGAAAGTAATTAATTAAAAACTCTAATAACTATTATTATTTTGAGTATAATCTTTGATTTTTTGGGATTTTTTTCCATAAAAATCGAGCTTTATACCAACCAAAAACTTAAAGTATAATGTTATGACTGCTTAAGCTTGTTTGGCAACTTTAAAAGAGCTTTAAACGTAAAGAATTGATGCCAACATTCCCATGTCTAAATGTGTAGATTCTCTTCTTAATATTAATCAAATCATAGAGGAGGAATATGGCGGGAAAGGAATATGAAAGGACAGATAGGAAAGCTCAAAAAAAATAGAAATGAGCTTTTAAGATTTAGAAAATGATGGTTTAAGAAATCGTTTTCGAAAAATTAATCAACATAATTTTCCTTGTGGTACCATCAATTGAAGAAAAACCAATGGGATCACGTTACAAAGGGGTGAGGGGATGTATTTGTTTAAAATTTTTCCAACCTCAATTGGACACTCTAAAGAAACAAAAGAGAAACTATTCCAGAAAAAAAAAATACCAAATTTGTTTATTTCTTCGATTTTAAATTTTAATTTAGTAATGGCAAGCGAATTATAGCTGGTGAGGGAAAAAAATAAGAAAAGTGAAGGAGAAAGTTAAAAAAAAAAATTTTTTTTGATAAATGAGCTTTTAAGATTCAGAAAATGATGGTTAAGGAAATCTTTTTCGAAAAGTTAAACAATAAAACTTTCCTTGTGGCCTAATCAGCTAAAGAAAAACCGATGGGTGCACGCCATTGGAGGGTGAGGGGATTTATTTATTTAAAAATTTTCCAACTCCAATTGGACACTCTAAAGAAACAAAAGAGAAGCTAATCATGGAAAAAAATTCACCAATTTCGCCTTTAAATTTGTATTTAGTGATGGCAAGCGAATTAAAGCTGGTGAAGGAAAAAAAATGGGAAAAGTGCGGGAGAAAGCTCAATTTGTTTTTTTAGAATTGAGCTTTTATGAATTAGAAAATGATGATTTAAGAAATCTTTTTTGAAAAATTAATCAATGCAATTTTCCTTGTAGCACCACCAATTGAAGAAAAACCAATAGGTGCTCGTTACAAAGGGGTGAGGGGATGTATTTGTTTAAAATTTTTCCAACTCCAATTTGACACTTGAAGAAAACTAAAGAGAAACTATTTCGGAAAAAAAAATTCCCAAATTTGTTTATTTCTTCGATTTTCAATTTGAATTTAGTGATGACAAGCGCAAAAAAGCTGGTGAGGGAAAAAATGGGAAAAGTGCGGGAGAAAGCTCAAAAAAATTATTATTATTTTTAGAAATGAGCTTTTAAGATTTAGAAAATGATAGATTAGGAAACCTTTTTCGAAAAATTAATCAATAAAAGTTTCCTTGTGGTATAATCAGTTGAAGAAAAACCGATGGGCGCACATCATAGAAGGGTGAGGGGTTGTATTTGTTTAAAATTTTTCCAACTCCAATTTGACACTCTAAAGAAATAAAAGAGAAGCTAATCAAAGAAAAAAATTAGCCAACTTTGATTACTTTTTCGTCGTAAAATTTGAATTTAGTGATGGCAAGCGAATTATAGCTGGTGAGGGAAAAAAATGAGGAAAAAGCGGGAGAGATTAGATGTAATTATGTATACAGAGAAAGATCCCAAAAAAAAGCACAAAGAACAACTAAGAAAATTCCAGAAATTAAAAATAATTGTTTTAGGGAAAGCTTTGATATTTTTTACAAACCGAGTTTTTTTACGTCAAAAAATTGATAATTTATCTGTGAAAAAAATTGAAATTCTTAGTTGATACTTTAGAGATACTAAAATAAAGAAAAGAACAAAACAAAAAGGTTGAGAAATTTAAAAAAAAAATAAAGTTTTCAAAAGTTTCAGTTCAACAGACTTGGCTCGCTTTTCCGGAAAAATTGCATCAAGAAATTTATTAAAAGCAATCATTTCCTGTTATTTTTCATAAGCAATAAGAAAACATAAGAAAAATCATTGTAAGCTCCTTTTGAGAAGATTTAAAGAAAAATAATAAACCCAAAAAAAATAATCTTTATTATTCTCACCAACTTATAGACGAGGAATAAGGTTCGAAAGGGAAAACAAGCGGAAGAATGGAAAGGAAAAAAAAATAAATATTTTTTTTGTTGACTTATTTTTTGAGTAAAATCTGTGATATCTTGGCATTTTCTTTTTGGCTTATCTTCATCTCTAAATTTGAAATTAGGGATGGCAAGCGAAAAACAGTTGGTGAGGGATTATAATGGGAAAAGTACATAAGGGAGAGGGGTAAAGAAAATTAGGAGTATTGCAGAAATATTACCTATATTTTATACTTTTGTTAGAATAAAAGCTTTGATTCTTTTTACAAATAGAACTTTTTATGTTTAAAGATTCAGAGCTTTAACCATTTAAAACAAAAAAGGTTTAAGAAATCTTCAACTTGCTGTCGTTTTTTTACGAAAAAATATTAAAAAAAAAATCCTTTTTGTTGCACTGTTTGAAGAAAAACCGATTGGTTTTTCACGCCAAGAAGGGGTTGAGGGGATGGATATTTTCTTAAAAATTTTCTGTACCAATTTGACATTTTAAAAATTAATCAAATTTACTTATTTCTTCATCTTTAAATTTCAATTAAGTGATGGCAAGCTGACGAAAAACTGGTGAAGGATAAAAAAGCGAAAGACGAGGAAAAGAATTATTATTTGTACAGGGATGTAATGGAATATAAACGAAAAGAAAAACTGGGAAAATTCCTGAAATTTTGCTTGATTATATTTTATATTTTTGTTATAGTAAAAGCTTTGATTTTTCTTTACAAACCGAGCTTTTTTTCATCAAACAATTGATAGTTTAGCAATAAAAAAAATTGCACCTCTTAGTTGATACCTTGGAAAAACAAAAATTAAAAACAAAACAAAGGAAAACATGGAGGAAATTTGTAAAAAAAAAAATTAAAACTTTACAAAATTTTCATTTAGTTGAAGAAATTTTCAATCGACTTTGTGCGCTTCTCTCGAAAAATTGCATCGAAAAAATTTATCGAAACCATTTTCCCTTACTTTTCATTAGACAGTGAAAACAAATAAAAGAAAAACCAGTCCGACGTGAGGCGGGGTGCAGGGGGGGGGGGGGGGGTTGATATCGGTGCAAAGTTTATGAAAGCTTTTTTTGCCCACGTTCATATCTCATTTTCCAATATTTTGTGAGAATAGTCACGAATGAAATTAACCTCGCGCTTGCGATGAAACCTGACAGTTACGAGGGATGCAAAGGAGGTGGGGGTGGGAAGATATGGCAGGCGTAAAGTTGGTTTTTAGGGGTTGGGGCTAGGGACGGGGTAAGTGAGGCTTGTAACAAGCAGATAAATGAATATTATGACCGAAATATATTTCGTTTAAATTTTGATTAAATTTCATCCCTGTCTCGTTCAGATGTTTCTCATCCCCCTACAACACGGCAGGGTGAAAGTTGAGTGGTGTGTATGGCAACGTAATTTGGGGCTGCATTTGAAATTTAGACAATTCCACATCATTTCAATATAAATGATAGGAACAATTCTTTTCAACCAACCCCGACAGATTTGGGGGTGGTAAAGAGGGGGGGGAAGCTGTGCTTTACTTGGAAAAGGATTTATTAAAAGTTTTGTAAAGCTCTCATCATCATTGTTGGGTTTCATCGAAGCCAACAATAGGGATCGCACAATTATTTGTTGTTAGTGAGGCACAGATTGGGGAATTTTTCATTTCGGTATATTTCAGGGGTGCGTGCACCCCCAATATGGCATATATTTTAAGGTATAAACCATATGGAGTTTAGTGCAAAATGGTAGAATTTTTTTTTTGTAAATTTAATAGTAAATATCCATATAATTTATATCTACTTAATTTTGCATAATTTTAGGGGAAAACATCCCTTATATTGTTTTTTTTTTGCCCTTGAAAATTTTCCTTTTTAAAACTCTGAATTGCGATTGTAGCGGTCCTTTTACCCAAAGGACTAACTTTGTTTCACACTTTTACTCTTAATAAGACAATTATCTTATAATCTGTTGAAAAAATTAGCCCTTATAAGGAAAACCCACCCCTTGAAAACGACAAATTCCTTCATGTATTTGGGGTAACTTTCCATTTTGTTTCCCCAAGAAGTAATCCAATAAATGTAATATATTTTTATGCAAATACATGAAGAAAAATTTTATCAACTATATTCTGTAAAGTTTTAAGAAAAAAAATCATCCCTTATACGATTTTTTGCGATTGAAAACTATCCTTTTTGAAACTCTGAATTGCGATTGTGGCGGTCCTTTTGTCCAAAGGACAAACTTTTTTTCACACTTTTACTCTTACAAAGACTATTATCTTATAATCTGTTGAAAAATTAGCCCTTATAGGGAAAACCAACCCCTTGAAAATGTTCAATTTTTGCAGGAATTTTGAGGTAACTTTACGTTTGGTTTTTGAAGGAATTATACAATAAATGTAATGTATTTTTATTTATTTAAATTGAGAAGAATTCTGTCCATAATATTCTGTATAATTTTAGGGAAAAAAATCATCCCTTATATTGTTTTTTTTACAATTAAAAACTGTCTTTTTTGGAACTTTGAACAGCGATTGTGGCGATCCTTTTACACAAAAGATAATATTTTATTCTCAGAACTACTCACATATGGGCGTTCTTATATAATCAGTTGAAAAAATTAGCCCTCATAAGGAAAAACAACCCCTTGAAAACCACTAACTTCTGTAAGCATTTTGGGGTAACTTTCCGTTTTGTATTCTAAAGCAATTATCCAATAATTGCCTCATACTTTGATGGAAAAATATTAAAAAAAACTTTATCTACTATATTCTGTAAAGCTTTAGGGGAAAAAATCATCCCCTAGTTGATTTTTTTACAATTAAAAATTATCCTTTTCAAACTTGGAATAGCAATTGTGGTGGTCCTTTTACCCAAAGGATAAACTTTTTTTCATATTTTAATTAATACAAGACAATTGTCTTATAAACCTTTGAAAAAATTAGCCCTTTTGTAAGGAAAAACAACCCCATGAAAACGACAAATTTCCAGATAACTTTCCATTTTGTTTTCTCAAGGAATTATCCAGTAAATTTAATATTTTTTATGCAAATACATTGAAGAGAATTCTGTTGACCATATTCTGTTTAGTATCAGGAAAAAAAATCATCCCTTATCTCGTTTTTTGACAATTAAAAATTGTCCTTTTTGAATTTTTAAAATTGTATTGTGGCGGTCCATTTAAAAGGACAAAGGATCAACTTTTTGTCACAGTTCTACTAACACAAGGGCATTGTTTTATAATCCATTGAAAAAATTAACCCTTTCAAGGGAAACTACCCCTTGAAAATGAAAAATTTCTTTATGCATTTTTGCCTCCTTAACTTCTTGTTTTATTTTTCGAAGGAATTATCCATTAAGTGCAAAATAGAAAAAAAAAAATATTTTTTTAAGGGAGAAAAAAAAACATCCCTTATATCCATAGTTTTAGACGGGCAAAAGTTGATCTATTTTACTAGGAATCCAGTGTATTCATAGCCTATTTAATCAGCATACGAAAAATGCTTACATAGGCAATTTGATTCGGATATGTACACTCGTGTACGATGGGTTGCATATACACCATGGGCATTTCAAACGTTCAGAAGTTAAGTAGACTAATTTTATCATTTAAATGCAAGTTGCATTACGTGTAATGGCCAGCTTTATGTAAAATACGTAAAATGAAATAGGGGTGAGGGGCGGTAGCATATGACTGACACCAAAATTGAATCATAAACTCCCTGAAAAAATAAAAACGTAAAACACAATTTTTCCCTGTAAAAATTTACTCTCAACAAAATGGTGATATCCCCTCGCCACGTTTAACGGGATAAAAGCTGTCACGTCCACGCCAAACTATCCTTGCGAGCTTTGCCGAGAACAAAAAAAAAAAGATGAAGAAGAAAAAACAATTTCCAAAAGTGAGCTTCAGAGGTGAATAATAAAGAACCTAAATCAACCCCGGCCGGCTCACAATAGTCGGACGTAAAGCTTTTTCATTTATATGTTTTCTTGCCGCTGTCGACTACTAATCTAAGTAAAAAGAAGAAGGGTTGAGCTTTCGGGAGCTTTACGTACGCGTTGCAGGCAATGGCGCGGAAATCGGAACGAAAATCTGATTAACAAGTCGTGGCAATCGGATTGATTAAGTTCTTTGCTATATAGTTGGGAAAACCGGGGTGGGGGAGGGGGAGGAAGCGATAAATTGGGACAAAACGGGAACACAAACATTGCATAATGCTAGGGACGCCCTCTTTTGGCGCTTGTCTTTGTAGTTTTCGCCAAACAACAATTCGTTAACGAAATAATTTGTCGAGGGAACAAATGTTCGCGATAATTTCGCTTAAAACTTGACAACCCTTAATTAAGCGCATCCCTTAAGACGGGGGTGGATTTCATTTTCTATTCAAATGCCTAAGCTTTGATGGCCATTTCGTACGAAAAGCTCCGGAATTTACAGAAGTGTCGACGAAATATTTGTTACTTTTCTTTCGCAAAGTTTATGGATATAGAGCTTTCAATCGATGTGGACCAATTTGTATGGATGAAAGTTCACCGAAAAAATATTCAGTAAAAGTATTCTGATCTTAAAAAAAAAATAAAACATTTTCCAAAGTGGCAAGAAATGAACTTTTCCTCAACTTTCCCGATTTCTATCTTTTACGTTACTTTCCATGTCTCTCTGATAAAAATTTATCAAAACTTGTTCGCAACTTTCGACGCAATAATAACAGAACAGAGATTGGGAAAATGGAGAAAAAAAAATATTTTTTCATATTTGCTCATATAAAATTTTATTCCTTTATAAAGTTCGTAATCATAAAATCAAATGACGACGAAAAAAAAAAAAAAAAACTTTTCTATCGTAAAAATTTTCGTATAATTTCCCATCATTTACATAGGCGGCAAGCCGCAGCAGCGATTTGATTTGAATTCCGCCAATAGTTTGCCGCTCTATGGAAATAATTTTATTGCTCGCAAAGCTCTCTCGATTCATTATAAAAACGAGCTTTAATCTGGCCTCTTTTTAATTGTTCCATTATTCTCTCGTATAAGAGAGAGATTTCTAAATGCAATGCATTTTTCCGCGAGCTTTTCGTCCATTGATTTGAGCTTTCTGCGTTAAGTACACCTTCATTTGTTTTTTTTAAATGAGCTTCATTAAATAGCAAAGCTTTAAGTATGAGCTTTAATAAACAATTTTTAAAAGGAAACAAGTTTTATCGAGAAACATTTTGATTTCAATGCGTGTAAACAAATAAAAAACAAATGACATCAATTCATTTTTTTTTTGATAGACACTAAGTACAACAAATATTGTGCGGTAAAAACAAAACGGCCAGACTGTAAAAGAAAAGAATCAAATCGAGTGGGCAATGACGGCAAAAAAAAAGAAAAAAAAAACAAAAGAACATATAGCAAAAAAGATATTGAATTTCGATAGAATCAATACTTCTCTGCACATACTGTCTTACAATGGAAATTGTTTATTTTTCCCAGCCATCTACGATACAAAGTCTACACATAGGCAACCTGAATAAAAACAAATGAACAATGAGCTTTTTAATAAAATATTTTCAATATAAGGCTTGCCATGAGTGATTGATTGATTGATTGGAACCCAAAACTTTTTTTCAGTAAAAATTAATAAAATAAAATTTTTACAACGATGAATAACTTCCTTCAAAATTCATTAAAAGCCATTGTCAATTTCTCGACTTTCAAACGTGTGATCAATAATTCAAAACATTTGAACATCCCACATTCAATTGTTTTATCAGCGATCAAGTAGGCCAGTGGTTCAACTTTTCATTTGTTTTTTTTTTTTTTTTGAAATCAATTTAATGGATAATTAATACGAGGAATTGATAATTTCCAAGAAAAAAAAGCTTCCGTATGTCAAGCTTTTATCCCCCTTCCCTCTCTTTTTGATCCCATTGAATTTGACGAGCTTAAACGTTCATCATTTTATTATATATTTTTATATATATAAATGTAATAATAAAGCTCCGCTATATAAACAAATATACGAGCGGCGGTTATAAAAGCTCTCAATTTCTGTTGATTTAAAAAGCATTTCGCTAGTAATTGTATTTAACCGACACAAAAAAAAAAAAAAACAAAAAAGGGAAAACGAACGACTGGTTTTGTTTTAAACAAATATTTATTTTTCAATTGTTTAATAAATTGAATTTGTTTTTCGTTTTTTTGTCAATTGTTTGCTCAATTTCGGTAATTTTTTTTGTTTTGCAGGTTAGTTTAATTGAATTTTTTCTATCGATAGACCTTTTAGTTGTGGGGGGAGGATGCTTTTTTAAAAGCTTTAAACTTTCGTTTGCGTTTTTTGTCTGCGCGGAAAAAGAGCTTTGCATTGATTAAATTGTTGAAAGCTTGCAGCTTTCTTTGAGGGATTTGATTGATTGGCGAGTGAAATTTTAAGGGATTATTGGGGGAAAGAAAAGAAAAGAAAAGAAAAATATTTAACTTTTATTTAATTCTATGTAAAGTTTACAAATTTTAGTTATAAAAAAAAAATTTTAATGGTGATTGTCATTTGTTTTTATTTATATCCTATAGGATTTTCAATTATTTGTTAATCAATAAATGACGAACAAAAAAAAATGAAGATCAATCAATCAAAGGAAAATGTTTCCTAATGAAGAGTGCTGTGGTTTATAACACTTGGTGCCATATTTGCTGAAACAATTGCATTCCAAGATCGGTTTTTTTATTTAATATTTTTATTAGTCAATTAGCTACGTTTCGTTACGTATCGTAACTTCATCAGGCTTCTTGATTCCCGAAAATAAAATATTTACAATTTAAATTCAATAAAAAGAAAAATTTTTTTTAGCGAGTGAAATTTTAAGGGATTATTGGAAGAGCAAAGAAAAGAAAAATATTTAACTTTTTTTTAATTCTATATAAAGTTTACAAATTTTAGTTATAAAGAAAAAAAAATTTTAACGGTGATTGTCATTTGTTTTTATTTATATCCTATAGGATTTTCAATTGTTTGTTAATCAATAAGTGACGAACAATAAAAAAAAATGAAGATCAATCAGTCAAAGGAAAATGTTTTCTAAATAAGAGTGCTGTGTTTTGTAACACTTGGCGCCATATTTGCTGAAACAATTGCATTCTAAGCCACTAAGAAGACAATTCAGGTTGTTTAAGATCATTTTTTTTTTATTTAATATTTTTATTAGTCAATTAGCTACGTTTCGTTACGTATTGTAACTTCATCAGGCTTCTTGATTCCCGAAAATAAAATATTTTCAATTTAAATTCAAAAAAAATTTTTTTTGAAAAACATAAAAGCTGCTTAACAACTTTCTTTGTTGTACGTTAAAGGGGTGAATACGAATGAATTCGAAAATAATTAACAAAGCAAAAATTTTTTTCATGATGAAAAATTTTAAGGGATGCAAAATTTAATTGAATGCATTGTGTTATTGTAATACCACGAATGGAAATAGAGATTTCCGGAGTCAAGAGTATAGGCACTAAAGGGTGCAAATTAATATAGCAATACCGTTGCTCAATGTTCAATTGCAGCTTAATTCTGAAATTGCAAAACAATGCAACAATTACTTGCATCATAATATGGAAATCCTTGCATGCAATTAGTGATGGAGATTATTTGCATTATATTGCACAGTCACTGCACGTCACTTTCATTGTGCAATATTTCAAGTGACTGAGATGTTAATATCTTGTATGCAAATTTCGGTGCAACAATGAAATCAATAACAATACTACAAATGTTAATTTTTGTGTTTTCATTTGGAAACTTCCTCTATAGTTTTATGGAAATATGCAAATTTTTTAGACGAAAAGCTTAACGAAGGGATGAAAATTGATTTTTGATGACTTAAAGTTTTCAAACTTAAAAAAAAAACAGTATTAAGGGATGATTTGATAAATTATTTATAAGCAGGATTTTAGTCAGAGGTACCAAAAAATCTCCATACTTATCAATCGCATATTTTTTTAACTAAGCTTTTTTTTCCTTTTCATTAAAAATAAGCTATTTTTAAGCTTTTAAAAGCTCCACTTTAATTAATTTCAGCCGAGTTCACATCCTAAATAAATATCAAATTCAGTCGATGGACACGAAAATGAAAGAAAGACGAAAACTCCGAAAAAAAAGTCATTGAAAAATCGGTGATGAAAATGGTGGTGGAAAGCCAGGGGGGTTGGGGGGGGGGTAAACGAATCGGTGGCCGAGCTTCTAATGGAAAAATCTCATATCGGTTATTACGAACGACGTTAACAAGCTCTTACACAAATGGGGTTGTAAATGTGTCGTTTCCAAATAAATTTTCATCAACCCCCTCCCCCCCCCCCTACCCTACCCCAAAACCACAATTTGGTCGAAAGAATGACAAAATTTTCACGTGAAACTTTCAACTTAACGTTTTTCCACAATCTCAATTGCTCAACGTCGAGAAATTCGGTTCAGTGTACACATTTAATTCCCGCAGGAACTTATCGGGTAAACCGCGCTACGATTAGATTGGAGATAATGAATATTATGGACAAATCAATCCACGTTAATGATATCGTATAAACTAAATTTGGTTTTCGATATTTGAGGGGATGAAATTCAATTTGGCTGGAGTATTGGGGGAAAAAATTGAGGATTTTGCAATATTTTTTTATTTATTTTTTGGTCGATTAAGGATCAAGGTATGCATGACTTTAAAATTTAAGTTTTATGAGAGGGTGGATTGGGGTGAAATTTTTATGTTTATATAAAGTTATTGCATTATGTTTAATGTTAAAAAAACTTCAATTTTTCAATGATTTAGTTTCAAAAAATTCAAATTTTTAATCGAATTTTTCGGTAGGTTTTATTGATTATTGGAAAAAGAGTACCCTAACGATGGACTCAGATTAATTTCGTTAAATTTTCTTGATAAAATTGCTCAATTTTTATGAATATATAAATCATATTCCCATGAAAATTTGTTATACAATTAGAGTTACGATTTTTTGTATTTTTCTTAGTTACTAAAAAATAATCACCCCTTCACCCCTCTAAAATAATTTATTATGAGCTAGGCTTAAAGTTTTTCAACCACTAACGTTAAACAACTCACTAGGATTAAGTAAATTACTTAAGGAAAATGAGCAATTGGCAAACTTATAAAAAATTTTCAAATTTATCGTAAAGCTCTTAAAAAACGACGTCAAACTCGTAAACCAAACGTCCGATCGAAAAAAAGTTCCTACAAAAAATAAACATTATATCAAGACCACGAAAAAATATTCTTAGGAAAAATTGAATTTTCCAACCGCTTTTCCAGTATGGCTCCGAATACATTGGAAAATCTATTAAAAGATGGCAACTGATCAATCGATATTTGTCAACAAATCAACGTATAACTCGTAAACCGTAGGTTTAATAAAAAAATTGTTCTTACAAAAAATGAAGCTTAAACCCAAACCTAAAAAAAAGGTTCTGAGAGAAAAATCGATTTTTCCAACCGTTTTTCCGGTATGGCACCAAATACATTGGAAAATTCATTAAAAGTCGACCACTGATCAATCGATGTTTGCTCACAAAACAATGTAAAACTCGCCAAGCGTAGATCCAATGAGAAAATGGTTCATACAAAAAATGAAGCTTATACTAAGACCAAAAAAAAAAGTTTTGAGGAAAATAACAATTTTCTACACCGTTTTTCCAAAATAGCCTCGAAAGCAATGCCAAGTTGGCTAGAAAGATGTAATATAACAGACTTTGTACTAAGATTGCCAATTAATGGATCTAGGTGGCCAAGACAGATATGGCTGAAAGCTCCATAAGACAAAGCACTCTTCATTAAGACAAATTTTATTTCTTATGATTGATGTTCTTTTGTTTTTGTTCGTCATTTGTTGCTTTTCAAGCAATTGATTCCTTTTTTCATTATTTTTTCAATATACGCCGAATTTTATGAAAATCAACTTTTGGGAAATATACGAAAACAAATGACAATCATAATTAATATTTTGGGAAAATAAACGCTAAATTCGTAGAGAGAGAAACAAAAAATCGGTTTAAATAGTTGAGTTAGGATTTTATTATTCCTCATGCTTACAAACGAATTATCATCCCTTCATCCCTCTAAAATAATTTATTATGAGTTAGGCTTTAAGTTTCTCAACCACTTGTCTTCAAACAATTCACTAAAATTAAGTAAATTGCTTAAGAAATTTGAACAATTTTGCCAACTTCCATAAAAAAGTTTCAAGCTAATCGAAAAGCTCGTAAAAAACAACGTAAAACTCGTAAACTGTACGTCCAATTGAAAAAATGTTCATACAAAAAATAAAGCTCACATTAAGACCTAAAAAAAAAGCTCTGAGGAAAAATTTGAATCTTTCAATCGTTTTTCCAATATGGCACCGAATACGTTAGAAAATCCATTAGAAGCCAACAACTGATCAATCGATATTTCCAACAAAGTAAGGTATAAGTCGCAAACCGTAGGTCAAATAAAAAAATTGGTTATACAAAAAATAAAGCTTACCTCAAGACCTACAAAAAAGGTTCTGAGGAAAAAATCGGTTTTTCACTTTGTTTTCCCAAAATACCACCGAAAAGGTTGGAAAATTTACCAATTACCAATATCTGGATCAAGATGGCGCAAAGCGCCATTAAACAAAGCACTCTTCATTAAGCAAAAATTCATCTTTATAATTAATATTCCTTTGTTTTGATTCGTCGATTGTTGTTTTTTTTTTAAACAAATGTTTTTCTTTTGTTATGATTGTTTCAATTTTACAAATGCTTTCTACCGTGGAAAAACAAAAACAAATGAAAATCAAAAACTTTGCTTCTAAGTAATTGTTAAAAAGTTGAAACAATTTCAAGGAGCCACCTGTTTGTGATTGTTTAAGAAAGAAAAACAACTGAGATTGAGTTTTCATTTTTCGATTTGGAATTAATTTTCATTGTTGATGTTCATTTGTTTTTGAATTATTGAACTTTGATAAATTTGGCTAACAAATCAAAAGATTAATGCAAAGAATATAGTCGACGATGAAAGAAAAAAATCTAGACAAATTTATTAAATTCAAAACAAAAAAGCTCTGAGCTTTGATAAGAAGCTTCTTTTTTTTTAAATTTTCATTTAAAAAATTGGAAATTTTCCAGCAGTTTGCTTATCTTCTTTGCAATATTACAACGACAACAACCAAAAAAAAAAAAAACACAATGCCGCACTGTCAAATTTTTCTTTATGTTTTTGTTTTGTTAGTCATCTTTTTTGTTTGATTCTCATTTGTTTCAAGAAGAAAAAAAAAAGAAGTAGACACGTATTGCTTTGTTTATTTTTTCGAGTTTCAATTACGAAAAGTGTTGAAATCAAAAGCAAAAAAAAAAAAGAAGAGTGTTAAAATTTCGCCGAAAGCTCCTGTGCACCGATTAAAGCTCATTTCTTGGCGACACTCGCTAAATGGATCGCAGAGTGTTCTACAGATTGTAACTTGTCGGTCGTTCTCACCATTAATCAATATAACGATATTTGTATAGTGTCTAATGCTGTTTTAGTGGTAATGCAAAGATAATTTTGCAATGGGGGGGTGCAGGGGGTTGGATGGAAGAGCTTTGGGGGAGGGGGAAGCTGGGGGTGCAAAATTGCTTTACCAAAGCTCTCTCTCATGATGTGCTCGTAAATAATAAACCGAATGGGATGGTAAAGTTCATTTAAATTTGAGTTTGTCTGCGTTTACACTGTAGAAATTACAACATACAATATCTATTTGCCAAGCAACCCCTGGAACTCGTCTGCTTTTTGATTTATTTGCCCAAACAGCCCTCGAGTCAATAGCGTTGGTACCTACCTACATATATTATAATGTTATTATACACCGAAATTAATTTATTGAATTTTCTGCGCTAATTTTCCATCAAATCATGCTATTAATTAAAAAATGACAATCACTTGCGATGTTCACTTGTTGAAGCAAAACAATTTTGCTCTAAAGATTCGTAAACAAAAGAAAAATGTAATTCCCCTGGCACGGGTCATTACAGTATTTGAGAAATGAATGAGAAAAAAATTAAGTTGGCGTGTGGGATTTAAAAAAAATGAAAAGGTATATTGATAATGTTATAGTACGAGATTCAATAACAGTTTTTAACAATATTTCTTTATAATTTTCGAAAATTACTTTCCCTCAATTGTAATCATAATCTATTGATTAATCCACGTAACATCTTCAGATTAGCGCATGAAATATTGGAAAAAAAATCAATTATTTCTCGACTTACGGATTGTTTTCAACCCCTAAGGTCACTAAAAAACTTTGAAGGTTAAATAGTTTGTAAAGGTGACCCCAAAAGGGTAGGTAGACTAGTTTCAAATTGAAGGCAATTAAAATTTAATTATATTTTTTTTTCTTCAACCGTTTTATCCAAACATACACCAATTTATGCAAATTAATTTCTTTGCATCTCATTTAAATAATATTCCATACCATTTCTATTATTTTTATTGCTATTTTATTCAAAAAAAAAAAAAAAAAAAAAACTTTTACGTTCATTAAGCACACATAAAGCTCATTCTCATTTCGTACGATCATAATTACATAGCACAAGACCGACAGAGATAGATAAATTGATGACTATTAAAAATCCTTACTATATCTCCATTCTCCATCTTCGTTCCACCCATTCTAACTATCACACTAGATCTAAAGCTCAACGAAACTTATTCTTACACCAGAGCTTTGCCTTTTTTCCCACCGATAACCATAGCAATAACGACGAATGAGATAAACAATAAAAAACAAGAGACAGAGAGAGATAGAGAGAGAAAGAAAAAAGCGAAGTAGACATGAAAATCGGCAACGATAGTCGAAAGATAATAACGAGAAATAATGTTCTTTAATTAAATTGAGAAGCAAAAAAAAAACGAAAACTAATACAACAAATGATATATTTAAAAGCTTCCCGTTTCTATTTTTATGGAAGAAAGCACAGCGAGGAGGTGGGGGAGATGGACGAAAAAAAAAACAAATGAAAAGTTTGCAAAGAATTTTTTTCATATTTTCAAAGCTCAATTTTTATCGCGCAAAAAAAAAGAGGCTCGGACGAATGCAAATCCAATTATTTTCAGTTAAGCTCGCGCAAATTTTTCTTACATTGTTTTGTTTTAAGCTTTTTTAAATGTGCATGCAAAAGATGTAACGGAAATAATTACAAAATAAAAATGGCTCATTTGGTTTTCGTTTGTTTTTATTTTGTTTCATAAATAAACAGAAACACACGGAGCTTTCATTGAAGTTAAAACTTTTCGTTTGTGTTTTTTTTTCTTGGTCAATATTCTTAAGCGTTGCTCATTTTTTTTAAACCACACACGCCAACTTAATTTATTTCATTCATTTCTCAAATACTGTAATGACCCGTGCCAGGGGAATTACATTTTTCTTTTGTTTACGAATCTTTAGAGCAAAATTGTTTTGCTTCAACAAATGAACATCGCAAGTGATTGTCATTTTTTAATAAATAGCATGATTTGATGGTTTGTAAAGAATTTCTTTTTCTTCTTCATATTTTCAAAGCTCAATTTTTATTGCGCAAAAAAAAGAATGCAAATCCAATTATTTTCAGTTAAGCTCGCGCAAATTTTTCTTACATTGTTTGGTTTTAAGCTTTTTTTTAATGTGCATGCAAACGATGTAACGGAAATAATTACAAAATAAAAATGGATCGTTGGGCTTTCGTTTGTTTTTATTTTGTTTCATAAATAAACAGTAACAAACGGAGCTTTTATTTAAGTTGAAGCTTTTCGTTTGTGTTTTTTTTTTCTTGGTCAATTTTCATCATTTTAGAGATTAAAGATTTCTAAAGCTTTTTTAAGCAAGAAAATAAATATTTTACTTAGTAAAATCAGTAAATTTTTACACTTAAAAGTTGATAACTTGCCATGCAAAATTGGCAAGAAATCATCATTAAAATTATATCAATTTGATCAGGAAACAATAAAAAAATTTATGTGGTTTAATATTAAGTAATGTTATGTATATTCAATTTTTTTTTTTGATTTTCAATATCGTAGAGCTTCTTAAAAGTCAATAAATCAACTTTATTTTAAAGTTCCAAATACTAAAAAAACTATACCAGGGGAATTACATTAAACTTAGGCCACAGTAACACTAACTTTTTGCCCATTTTTTCCGAGACACCTGTAGAAATTGAAATGTTTTTCTTCGAAATTTTGAAGTTTATTGATATCTTAAACTTTACTTGCAAAAAAATAAATATATTACCTGTATCAATAATCAATATAAAAAAATTGACCTCAAAAGTTGAAAACTTTTGTTGCAAAGTCCTCATGAAAATAATACCAATTTCAATGGGAATTGAATTCATTTTTTTTTTCGTTTTTACTCATTATTTAATTAATAACCAAATTTTAATGCCTCAAATTTTAAAAACCCTTTTTTTTTGGTAAAAATAGATTCCAGGGGAATTACATGTAAAAACTTTTTGGCAATTTGGCGTCTTATTATTGCATCATTGTCGTCAGCCAAAAAAGTTTCATTGATAACTTTCCCCAAAAAGCTTTATAATTACCCTTATAATCAAATTTTAATGCCTCAAATTGTAAAAACCCATTTTTTTTCGTAAAAAAAGGATTCCAGGGGAATTACATGTAAAAGCTTTTTGGCAATATTGCGTCTTATCATTGCATCATTGTCGTCAGCCAAAAAAGTTTCATTGATAACTTTCCCCCAAAAGCTTTATAACAATCCTTATAACCAAATTTTAATGCCTCAAATTTTAAAAACCCATTTTTTTTTTGGTAAAAAAAGATTCCAGGGAAATTACATGTAAAAGCTTTTTGGCAATTTTGCGTCTTATCATTGCATCATTGTCGTCAGCCAAAAAAGTTTCATTGATAACTTTCCCCAAAAAGCTTTATAATTACCCTTATAATCAAATTTTAATGCCTCAAATTGTAAAAACCCATTTTTTTTCGTAAAAAAAAATCTAGGGGAATTACATGTAAAAGCTTTTCGGCAATTTTGCGTCTTATCATTGCATCATTGTCGTCAGCTAAAAAAGTTTCATTGATAACTTTCCCCCAAAAGCTTTATAACAATCCTTATAACCAAATTTTAATGCCTCAAATTTTAAAAACCCATTTTTTTTTTTGGTAAAAAAGGATTCCAGGGGAATTACATGTAAAAGCTTTTTGGCAATATTGCGTCTTATCATTGCATCATTGTCGTCAGCCAAAAAAGTTTCATTGATAACTTTCCCCCAAAAGCTTTATAACAATCCTTATAACCAAATTTTAATGCCTCAAATTTTAAAAACCCATTTTTTTTTTGGTAAAAAAAGATTCCAGGGGAATTACATGTAAAAGCTTTTTGGCAATTTTGCGTCTTATCATTGCATCATTGTCGTCAGCCAAAAAAGTTTCATTGATAACTTTCCCCAAAAAGCTTTATAATTACCCTTATAATCAAATTTTAATGCCTCAAATTGTAAAAACCCATTTTTTTTCGTAAAAAAAAATCTAGGGGAATTACATGTAAAAGCTTTTCGGCAATTTTGCGTCTTATCATTGCATCATTGTCGTCAGCTAAAAAAGTTTCATTGATAATTTTGCACCAAAAGCTTTATTATTACACTAAAAACTTCTTATTGTCGAACAAAATTCGAACTCAATTGAATCAACGAAAGTTTTTAACGAAGCGTTTTTTTTTGGCGAAAAGCTCATCAATTATTGTCATGAATTCTTCGAATATTGAAAAAAACTTTCTATGTAGTTGGTACAGCTTATTGAATTCTAAAGCTTTTCCAGCAATAAATTTATCGTGTTAGCTGAGTAAATCAATATATTGTACCCGTGTAAAGTTGAAGTTTTTTTTTTGCAAAAATTTATGAGAAATCCCAATGAATTCGGTATTTATTTTGGTAGTAATCAATAGAAAATTTGATGCCAAATATTGTGGAAATATTTGAAATTCAATTTAAAAGCGTTATTTAACAATTTTAGACATTTTAAAGTCAATTTTTCATGTGAGAAACCATGCCAGGGGAATTACATTGCAAACAATCCTTCCGGCAATTTTCATCTTATCATCGCATTGCTCCCTTTCGGCAACGAAATGTGGTTAAAAGCCGTTTAACGTTTTATATATCTTTGCAAGGGGAAAAATATTTCCAGTGTTTCGTTTGAGCTCATTTTGCCGCCCTCGCCGCCTTCTTGAACATGCAAATAAAATTATTCCGTAAGAAATAGTTTTACACACATTTAGTCTTCAAAATTAAATTCAAACAACAGCATCCATTCTCATTTTCGTCTTCCACGAAATTTATTTACTGGAAATTAACTTTACAACATTTCCAACGACCGACAAAGACGGGCGCCACTGGTAAACAGAGAGCAAAAGCACAAAGCTCGATGCGAAATTTCGTCGATTTCAAACACTAAGCCCAAACACACACCCGCACCCGCACGCACTAGCATAAATTCAAGCGCTTAAGCTTTCTCAAAAAATGCGAGCTTTCGAGCTTTTTAAAGCTTTACACGTTCGGCGGAGAGCTTTATATTTGCCGACGTTCACACATGTCTGTGTTATCATTTCGCAATTGAATTTAATGTTTGATCTTTTACTTTTTTACGTTTCTTTTTTTGCCCTCTATCATTTCGGACGAAAAGCTCCCGTCAAGAAAACGACACAATTTTCCGCCATCGAAAAATTTAAATATTTGCCACTCGAATGCCTTAATTAGGAATTAAAAGTTTGTTTATTGAAAGCTCAAAGCGATTACTCGTGCCATAAAAGCTCCGACACTAAACCACCGACGAGCTGAGCTTTTTCTCGCATTTTGCAACTTCCAACTTTATCATTGAAATTTTTTTTCCTGTCAATCATTTGACTAAAAAATAAAATAAATGTTTTTCATATAAATGTCATTACGACACAATCGGCCATGAAAACAAAAAGCAGTGCTCACCAAACAATTCATTTGTATACATGGCCCTCTTCGATTTTTTCTCACCCAATTGATTATAAATTCGATTTACCAAATTTTTTTTTGGTTTACAATTATGTGAGCTTTGTTGCGTCAAAATTTTTCATTTCACCAAGGATGGGGGGGGAGGCAAATAGAGGTAGCAAATTGGAAATTTTCAATCAATTTTAATTTTAATAAATCTTCGGGTGCAGTGAAAGCTCTCACCCTTGTCTCATATGAGAGAGAGAGCCGGGCGGCGTGGGAATTCCTCAAGCTTCGCCGATGTTTAGCTGTTTATCTGATGTTGTTTTGTTTTACTGTTAATTTTAATCAATTTGAAACGAAGCGGAAAATGGCGGCAGCCATCAATATTATTTAATTACAACAATTTTATATTATTGATCCTTCATTATTGAATTAACGGCAACAAATTACGATGGATTTTGTATAAGCGGGGGGTGGAGGGGGCATGAAGGAGTACATACATACGCCCGTCCTCTTCATTACCATTAAATTTTAATGATTTGCAACTTTTTTCTCATTAATTTTCGTGTGATTTTCGATTGTTTTTTTTTTGTTTTGGCCAAAAAAAAAATGAAGCACCATCAAGGGAGAACAGAAACTAATTAAAAATATTTCAAGTGTTATTTATTGACTTTTTGGAGGGATGAAAACACTCAAATTAAGGGTGCGAAACGAGAAAATTAGGTTACAGAAGTTTATAATTTGTTTTTACCCCAAAAAAAAAAAACGAAAAACTTTACTTTATTCAATTATTTTTTGGCAGTGTAAAATTTGTCGCAAGTCTTTTGTTGTGAGACTTAAACTTTGAAGGCTTTAAAAAGAAAAAAAAATAAGGGGAACGTTATTTTTTTGAAAAGCGCTTGTTTTTTGTTTCAATTTAAAAAAAAAAAGAATGCAACCAACGCCTACAATCAACAATAAAAGCGAAAGAATTTATAATTCAAGTTAGTTTATGTTGATGTGTATGCAACCCATTGTGCACATATGTGTCATACCAAAATCAAATTGCCTATGGCCAAAATTTTAAATACAAGTTAAGTGAGCCTTGAATAATATGCCCATACATATGATACCTGTGTAAATTAGACAAAGAATCTAACCGATTAAGATTTTGAAAATTGCACTTTATTTTTATTGTTTTTCATCTAAGATAGCCATACACTTAATCTCACACCCCTAACCCCTATACTAAGGGAATAATAGGGGTGACAACCCTTAACGTTAAAAAAAAATTTTTCTCAGATTTTTTTCGATTTTGAATACTAGTTAATGACCTAACACTATTTTTGTATCCCCCACCCCAATAATGCTATAGTTGATTATGCTTTCAAATAATTCATCTTCTATCTATTATTATAAAGAGGAAAGATTTGATTGTTTGTTTGCTTTGAATAGGCTCCGAAACTAAAAAGAATTTTTTAGGAAATTTAATGCTCTACAAAAAAGGCTTCTCATATTTTTTCCGTAAGCCTCACCATTTGAAAGATATTAAGGATTTAATTTTGATTATTTTAAGACAAATTTAATTTTTCTTTATGAATTTTATAACTCGACAATAAATGACTCTTATGCAATGCGCAATACAAATTTTTGTTGGAAATTAATTGTTCTATAAAAATGGTTTCTTATGTTTTGGCGATTAAGTTCACCGTTCAAAAGATATTCATCATCAAATTTTCATGTGTACAGGTTTTAAAAGTTTTTGATGAGATATTCGAAAAATTTCAATTTAATTTATAATTTTTGAGAAAATTTACACGAATTTTAGTTTTTATCAATTGAGAAACTTCAAAATATTTTTCAAGTTTTTTTTTATGCTTAAGTATATTTGTCTTCATTTAAAAAAAAATAAATTGCACATTATTTATCGCTTACTTAAATATGTATTAATAAAAAAAGTAAAGTTTTCATTGTACATATATTATGATATTTTTCAGTATTAGAGAAAAACAATGTGCAATTAGTTATAAAAAAGTATTTTATTTCAATTTTCAAACAAGTTTTTGTTGCAAGTTGGGTAATTTTTTCGATGCTCTTTGACAACTTGCAATAAAATTTTTAAAATCCGTACACATGAAAGTTTGATGATGAATATCTTTTGAACGGTTAATTTAATCGCCAAAACATAAGAAACCATTTTTGTAGAGCAGTTAATTTCCAACAAAAATTTGTATTGCGCATTGTATAAGAGTCATTTATTGTCGAGTTATAAAATTCATAAACAAAAATGAAATTTGTCTTAAAACAATCAAAATTAAATCCTTAATATCTTTCAAATGGTGAGGCTTACGCAGAAAATATAAGATACCTTTTTTGTAGAGCATTAAATTTCCTAAAAAATTCTTTCAGAACATTTTTCTGCACAATCGATAAATGATGGGGTATGAATTTTTTTCTATTGGACTGAGAAAAAAATACAAAACTGCGATGCGGAAGATCTTCCTATTAAAATTAAGAGCTCATACTTGGTGAGAATTTTTTTCAGGTGTCTAGCAATCAATTTTTCCGTGTCACTTGTAAAAAAAAATTAATTGATTTTTTTGACCCACACTAGTGTTAACAATACATAGAATATATTGCGGTCCAATTTATGTAGTATAATCTGATATAATAATGTATAAAAATCATACCATACACATAAATTTGAATTCAAACAAAAATATTTGTGACGTATTGCTCAGATACGTATTTCAATTGCCAAGCAATCTTCCTTAGTGGTCTTCAAGTTTGCTTGGTAATCGAAATACGTAACAAATATTTTTATTTGAACTTCTGTTCAAATTTATGTTGATGGAATGATTTTGGTTTTGGTTGCCTACTTTTACGTTTGTATTTCCGAGACAAAGGTTAAGATAAAGGTTTCCATTTAAAGCCTTAAACAAACAAAAAAAATAAATATATATATGTATATATATATAAATTTAATAGTTGAAGCCCAAAGGGATTTTTCATTATAACAAACGAATGCCAGACGGAAAATTAAATTTCAATTTAACCGTTCGATATGAAACTTATCTCTGTTCCAATTAAAATTCCATTTGATTCGATATCAGTTATGAAAACGTAACGGACGGAACGAAAAAGCTCTCTGCTTTTAGTCAATTCAAGAAATTCATTTCAAGCTTTAGCGCTTTATTCGAGAGAGAAACTTTCATTCATAACAATTCAAAACGAGATCGATACGCAACGCTCTATTTCTCTCTAAACGAAACAATTCCTAAAGTAATTTACCTTTTCGTCGATTTCGTAAATGGCTGCGGTAACAAAACTCTCCCCACTTAGTAGTCCATCGAAAAGCTCTAAAAAATCGGCTTAAACCCAAAAAAAATAATGAATGATTACCTCTCATCAAATTTTAGGAAAAAAAATTTTCCATGTTTTCTTTGACATTAGCATAGAAAAACGATAATGACAATGACTTCTTCGTATGACAAATATAGTAAATTTCATCTGCCATTTATTAAGAGAGCTTAAGCGGTTGATTCAAATTTTCCGTTGGAAAAAGAAAAAGCTCATCATAAACCGACTGTCATTGGATAAGTTTATCATAATACTCACGACTGACATTTCCTTTTCACATTACACGCAATTTATTTGATTGATGAAAACCCTTTTATTTCCATCCCGCACCGCCGACTGTCTTCTTTTTTTTTTAAGTCTATTATATGGCAAAAACAAACATTATTTAAACTATAAATAACAAATGAACTGGTTGGTAAATCAAAACAAATGGAAAAAGCTCCAATTCATTTGTTTTTTTTTTTTTTTCGTCAAATATTTACGAGTGAAATTTTTCGATAAGATGACAAACATTCTTTTTTTTTTATAATTCGATAAATAATTTATCATATCAGTCATAATCGAAAATTTACGACTAGGACTTTCATCGTGACTGTGAAAGCTCACAAACGTTCAACTTTTATAAGCTCTCCCGTATATATAGAGAATAATGGAGAAGACGACAACGCCCCGACATGTCTTCCTCGCCTCCTCACCCCCACATTTTACGTCTCTCTGTTATAATAATATTCGACTTAAAGAAATGCCTTAAATATTTTACATTTTCAAGTTGAAATCGATTTTGTACATTTGTCGAGAACAAAAAATGTAGTCATCGGAATTTTCGTCAAACGATATATATATTGTGTAGAACATCAGCAATGTCTGGATGAAATGAGATTATTGCGACTAATGTGATCGCAGTAGGCCTTGTTGAGCTTTTTTGATCGACAGGATACATAATAAGGTCAATTAGATTTGTTTTGTCATGGCATGCTTGCCTTTAACTTAACAAGAGAACTTGGTCTTCGTTATCGATACGTTAACACTAAATTTTTTATTTCATATGATATTTTCTTTTCTTTTGTTTTTTTACGACTATCTTTAGTCAATACTGCAACAACCACTTAAGTCATTCCGGATAAAAGTGGCAAAATTTATTTCTTTTGTTTTTATTGACCAAATAAAATATCGACTATCGGTCCAAACAAATGAATTCCATCCTGCTTATGTTTGGTCTCCTAGATTGCTTCATTTTATCCCTCGGGATAACTTTTTTAAAATTTTAGTATTAATCAGCTATAGGTTTATGATTTTCTTTAAAATAATCTGTAACAGAAGGCTATGGTTACTGTTATAACAAAATTGTTGATAAAACAAAAAATTGTCGATTATTATGTTGGTCTCCTAGATTGCTTCATTTTATCCCTCTGGATAACTTTTATAAAAATAATCAGCTGTAGGTTTATGCTTTTCTTTGAAATAATCTGTAAAAGAAGGCTGTGGTTAATATTGAAACAAAATTTTTGATAAAACAAAAAATTGTCGATTACAGGCTTACTAGATCGATAATTCTCAAAGAAGTTGATCAAAGGAAGAAAAAAAAATTAACTATTGCCAATTTGTAATAATTAATATCTTCCCTCTCTCCCCAACAGGAGGATGGAGGAAGATTAAAGAAAGAAGGCTAAATTTCTAAACAAATTTTGACCTAAAAAAATTAATTGTTATCATTTTAAAGTAGCGATTATTTTAAGTTTGTGATGTTTGTAATTTTACCCGTTTCAGAAAAAATGAGACTATAACAGAAAAACAGTGTTTTTTTTCTTAGTAGCCTTTAACAGCTGGGAACTTCTTCAGTAATAGTACCGGAAAAACCTGAAAAAAAATATTTACATCACAAAAAACATTCATGTTTCATTGTTTCTATTATAATTGTATAATATTACTCTCATTGTAGACGGGTCTAAGAAAAACAACTGAATTCTATTAAAAATAAATCAACCACGCGGGAAACTAAAAACAAAAACATTTCAATTGTTTCCATGGTAACAATGTTTACCTATATAAAACATCTGGTAACACTTACAAAAGTTGGATCAGTTCGAATTAATACAAAACAAGTTTTTATTAAATAATTAGATTATTTTCAATCAAAGCCTATTAGGATTTTTTGTTTACTTGTAACAAAAGAGATTATATAACTAATGCGATAACAGTGTCTGTCTATTGTTTTCTTGATTGACAGGATACAAGCCTTTTACTACTATTCTTCGTTTTTTTTTTCCCCATCTATCCATTCCCTCCCCTCAGCCTCTCAATCATCACATTTCAGTGCCATTGAAACACAAACGATTTTTTGTCCAAGTTTTTCCCAAAAAAAAAAAAAGAAAAAAGCTCCACTCAATAACGTAGACGTAGGGGGGGGGCGAGGCGAGAGAAATGGGGGAAAGAAACGAAAAACTTTTGTGGAAACTCGCAAAACGAAGGAAAATGTGCAAAAAATGTAATTACGTTGTGTATAATTGATTTTCGTTTTATTATCCACATTGACCGAAATTAAATGAAAATCTTTACCAAAGAAAATAATCTTAATTCTTTTTTTTTTTTTTTTTTTGGTGTCAGAGATATATTGAACTCTTATATTTCGACTAAACGGAAAATTGAATTATTAGATGTAGGACAGAGAGAAGCTTTTTCCATTTGAGCTTTGAGCTTTAAATTTAATTTGGTCACTATTCTATGCATATAACAGTCTTTATCAATCGATCAAAAACAATTTGTTTGGACATTATTCATGGCAACTGAGTCATTTGTTTCAAACAATGAAAAAAAAAAAAGAAAAACTAGAAAATTTGTTTTCAGAATAAAACAAAATATAAAGTCTGTGCTTCGAAATTGACAAAATTAAAATATATATATGTAGTTAAAGAGACGGAGAGATTGATGTGTCTTGAATATTATTAAAACTTCTCAAAAGCACGTTTGAAGCTTTTACGCGAGAAACAAGTGAAGAATAAACAAATGACAAATAAGCATGAATTTGTTTCGTTGCTAATTTTGTTTTGAGAAATATGTTTCGATTACGAAAAAAAAAAAAAGAAAAAACTTTAATTTTCTATGCAAATGAGTGGTTTTCTTTCTTTCTCCAGCTCTTTTTAATTTGAAAGATGAAGTGGGCGAAAAAGCTCAACGTTTTTTTTTTTTGTATAATATTTCAAAAACTAGTGAAGATCATTAAATGTAAAGGCAATTCAAAGTCGGAGCTTTATTCGTGACTAATAATTTTCTCTCTTGGAAATATAATTTTACTTGCAGAATCCAATTATATTTGTCATCTTCCATCTAAAAAAAAAAGTAAAATGTGAATGAATTTTAAGGTTTAAATTTTAGTAATTTATAGCAGAACCGTTTTTTAGTTGCCAGCCTTTTTTTTACAGTAGGGGAGCTTGACGAAAAGCCTCAAGCTTTCGGTCGTATATTTGCGTCTCGTGCGAAGTTAACATTCGTTAAAGCTCATGTCGCAGTGGTCACATTGTGAAAGTATTCCGAATTTTATTGGAACAATTTTACAGCAGTCGTAAAACTTAACCATTCGGAATAAATGTCTCTTTGTTCCATTCAGTACCAATCTGTTGGTATGCAATTGACAGTTTTCGATCGACAAATTCCCTGTAATAAGTCGCAATAATATTTATATATTGTAAAAGCTCCACGCCACAATAACATATCCATTTATATGTATGCAATTACCTGTACAGTACACAGATTTATCCTATTAAATAACCACATTTGTGCAATATAAACGTGAAATATTTGACCACAAAACTACGTTGGTATTAGTCGTAAACAACGGCTGTGTTAATAACCGGTAATTTGGTCCTCAGGTTAAGTGACAATTGGATGTTCATTTTTGGGAGATGTAAACACCACAGGCGTCCATCTATGTTCCTGTTTTCACCCCATTTCCCCCACGTTACACTTTTGTTTACATATATCACTCGGATTGGTCCAAATCAAACATTAGATTTGCATTAACCAGCCAAAACCATGTGACACTGAAATCAAAAGAACCATTAAAACTTTAAAAAATCAAACCTATTTAATACTTACAAAATTCCACCACAATTTTTGGTCTAAGTTAAAAAAAATATAAAAAATCTATAGCTTAATGAAGCGGGGAGGAATTATAGAGCAACTCTTGCCGTAATACATTAAAGTTCTACTTAAAAAAAATCATCAGCTAAGATCAAGCAATACTTTTATTTTAAGTTGGAAGACTAACACCATTTTTATAGACTAAGAATGAGCTTTAACCCTCGAGGAGTCCCAAGGGAGTCATACGTTTGATTCCCTTTTAAATTTGATTATAATTAAATTTATAGATAGGCATTGAAATTAATTGAATAAATTAAGGTGGCACGCGTAAAACTTTGGACATTCTGGCGCCAAAAGCGCCTCGATATTCTGATATCTTGGCAAATTACTTCTAGCAAACTAATTTAATCTAACAAGTTTGTCTTATTGTGAAACACTTAATTCTAATTAAATCATCTTAAATATATTAGATTGAGGAAAAAAATCCATTATTATTATGTGAACTTCAAAGCTTTGTTAAATATGTTTTGGATTTTCCGATTTGGGTCAAATATGCTCCGTTTTTTTCTATAATTTGTTGTCTTTTTAAGGATATCTTTGTAATGCCTTTCCAATTGAGGTTTTGTTCCTTATTAGCGAAAAGCTCTTGAAAATCTTTTGAAGCCCAATTCTTAACACTAAGATAGTTTTGCAATGCAAAAAAGCTTCCCAACTAAGCTTCTGGACCTTCTGGTGAGCCACTAAGGATGTTTATAATTTGGCGTTGTTCTGATGGAACATGGCACCATTTTTGGCCATTACTATTCAATTTCTAGCTTCAAATGGTCCAATTGTTGATAGTAGATCCGAATTTAGTATTTAGCCAATATGGAAGTACGTCATAATAAATTTTTCCTTTTCAGTCCCACCAAATGCACAATAGAACCTTCCTGGCCATTAGTCCTCGTTTGAGCAGCTTTTTTGGGCTTTTTTCACAATAATTTTCGCTCAATGTTGTTATATGTGACCCATTTCTCATCCTTGGTTATCATTAGTTTAAAAAATTAATCAATTTTATTCCGTTTGGTCAATATTTTTCAGTTATTTGGAATTAATTGATGTGGCATCCAAACATCAAGCTTTTTCTTGAATTAAGCTTAGTACAATTTCCTTAAAACGGTTTTATGATCAATATTTAGCTCCTAGACGATTCTGCGATTATTAGTTTGCCAATAAACTTCGATTATGTCTGAAATTTTATCAAAATTGTTAACATTTGTGCAGGATATATCTTTAGCATTACAAATACCTGAGTGGAATCGACGAATCCAAAATTGCTCATAATTAGTTGTTGCAGTATCGGGACCATAAATACCATTCAAAATTTTAGTCACCTGGCTTGCATTTTCACTTTTATCAAAGAAATTATTCAATTATTCTTCTTTTTGACTTTCATTTTGAACACCCTCTAACTCACAAATGAATGGGCTAAAGGATACCTTGAAAAAATATTTAATCAACATTTTACGAGATACTAGTTCCAAATGTTCTAGAGAAAATAGTCACTAACAATAAACTAGAAATCTAGGGCCATGATGCCTCTTTTTGGACACATATTTGCATTAAGTACAGACACCCTGACTATAGACATTTACCGATTAAAAAAAAATGAATTTGTTTTCCCAACCTATTATGTCATAGATTTTTAAAGTTGAAACATAAAAATTATGGATAATGCATGGTGAATCAATTCCTGGAAAATATGCGAGCAATAAATATTTTCCCCAGAACTCATGAACGACAAAAAAACACCAAAATATTTCAGTTATTTTTTCTAAATTCCAAAAGTCTAGTGCTAACTGATGAACGAAAAAAATTCCATTACCAATCTTCAATCAAGAACTTAAAATATATATTTTCATAAGAGGGCAAATGACCAATTGTGCTAGCCAATAATAATTTTTTCCTGGATGTCGAATTTGGCATTTCAACTAAAAAAAAAAAATGAATTAAAATTGATAGTACTTTAAAACTTATGTCATTAAAAATTTTACATATTGATACGGATCCTGCCGTGTAAATTTTCGTATTCGAATTGTGCATTTAAAGTGTGCAAATGAGATTATTTTCTCATTTATTAGTACTGGATTTATATAAGACTTCCGTAATGTAATTCATGTTGAATATTTTATATCTCAAAACGTGTTATTGCATTTTAATATTTATAGCAAATCCAGGAAACTTTCTCGTATTAGTTTGGCAAATATTTTAACCCATTTGATCATTGGGAAAATTTCCAAATTCGAAAATTTAATATTTGTACTTTACGATTTCTCTAAAATAAACGTAGTTTTAGTTAAGTTAGTTAATATTTTCACGCTACTTTAACTTACAAAATAAGTTCAATGAGACCTGGTGATCATCTTCGCGAGAAATTATTTGCAACTCATTTTCCATGGAATTGAATCGATTTGGTTTGAAATATTAACTCTAATCTCTCCAAATTTCTTATCCACCAATTTGGAATCAAATTAATTGGAACATCAAAAGAAAATACCTAAAAATTTCCACTTAAAAAACTTTCTCGTATTAGTTTTGCCAATATTTTAACAATTAGATCGTTGGAAAAATCATTTACAATGTTTTTTAAAAATTTAGCAGTGTACACTGCGATTTCTCTATAAAAACGTAGTTTTAGTTAAATTAGTTAATATTTTCTTGCTATTTCAACTTACAAAATAAGTACAATGAGACCTGGTGATCATCTTCGAAGAAAATTATCTCCAACATATTTCCATGGAATTAAATTGATTTGGTTTGAAATGTTAAACTTTAATCTCTTCAAATTACTTATTCACCAATTTGGAATCAAATTTATTGGTACAACTAAGGAAATACCCAAAAATTTCCACTTAAGAAACTTCCTCATATTAGTTTGGCAAATATTTTATTTTTGGAAAATAATTTCCAAATTTTTTCAAACATTTGTACATTGCGACTTCTCTAAAAAAACGTAGTTTTAGTTAAGTTAGTTAATATTTTCACGCTACTTTAACTTACTAAATAAGTTCAATGAGACCTGGTGATCATCTTCGAGGGAAATTATTCGCAACTCATTTCCATGGAATTGAATTTGTTTGGTTTGAAATATTAAAGTTTAATCTCTCCAAATTACTTATCCACCAATTTAGAATCATATTTATTAGTGTAACGAAAGAAAATATCTAAAAATTTCCACTAAAGAAACTTTCTCGTATTAGTTTGGCAAATATTTTAACCCATATGATCATTGGGAAAATCATTTTCAAATTTCTTCAAAAATTGAACATTTGTACGTTACGATTTCCCTAAAAAAACGTAGTTTTAGTTAAGTTAGTTAATATTTTCTTGCTACTTTAACTTACAAACATAAGTTCAATGGGACCTGGTGATCATCTTCGAAGGAAATCATCTCCAACACATTTCCTTGAAATTGAATTTGATTTGGTTTGAAATATCAAACTTTATTCTCTCCAAATTATTTATCCGCCGATTTGGATTCAAATTTATTGGTAC
The DNA here is from genome assembly GCA_958496175.1 of Sisyra terminalis. Lineage (NCBI taxonomy): Eukaryota > Metazoa > Arthropoda > Insecta > Neuroptera > Sisyridae > Sisyra > Sisyra terminalis. The sequence continues at coordinate 61,043,978 of OY292276.1, forward strand.
ATCAGAAGAAAATACCTAAAAATTTCCACAGAAATCAATCTATATAATGTTAACATAGGCCACATGAATATTACCTGTTTTATCTTATCACAATTGGTTGATAACCTCATTTAATAAATGAAAAACACAAAACCACGGTTCCCCAATATATTTTCTATTAAAAATGGAAAATTTTGAGATAATTTAACTTAATTTTCGTCATTTTATTTGACGTTTAAAATACTAACCTCCTTTCCCAAAAAAAAAAAAAAACCAATATGGCCGGATTTGAAGAATATTTCCGAAAACATTGGAATAATACCGCAAATGATTTAGGATTCAATAAAATTGAATGTTTTAAGTTGGTACCAATTACGAAAAATTTCAAATTGAAACAAGTTTAAAATCAAAACCATTAATTGTTGTTAATTTTAAAATTATTTAAATAGTTTAATATTAAATGCCGCACAACTGAAATAATTTTCTTTAAATTGTCACGGGATTGTACTACAATTGATGTCACGTTATAAATATTAAATCAAAACCCAAAAATTTAAATTGTGAACAATCAATAAAAAAATTTAACAATCCTCCCCTTCCACCTGAATGCCGCCATATATCGTTTATCTAATTTGATCAAATTTTCTATAAATCACACTCGACGAACGGCAAACACGATGATTACATATTTGTATTTAATTTTCTTAATTAAATAGTGGGAAACGGGGGAAAAGCTCTGTTTGCTTTGTGAGCTTTGGTGCTTTGGCTCAGCCGTAACACGGAGAGAATGGCATAGGGGACAACATTATGTTGAAGCTTTTGTATTTGTTTGAAATTGATACAATCACTCATCAAACAAATATTACATCAAAAATCACGTTTTTTTTTGCCTTCGAACAAAAAACAAATCAAATAAATATGAAATTATACGCAAAGCTCGGCTACTAAATATCTATATATTATATAATTTAACTTGGCTGTAATATTTTTCAATGCTATCTTATCAAATTTTCCAGTTCAATTCACATTCTGTTGAGTCCAAGCTTCTTTTTCTTATCTCCACAAAAACAATCTATTTTTGGGAGCTTTATGTGTTTACGAAACAATAGATAATCAAAACAAATTGCCAGAAAAACAATCGATTCCATGTTTTTTAACATTTGAATAAAAAAAAAATAGTTGAAAGTCTTCAAGAAAAAAGGAAGAAGAATATCTAATGAAAGTTTCGACGAATGAAAATTTTCATTTAGACAGTGTTTTGTTTATACGATGTTTTAATATTGTCAAAAGCTTTTCATTCTCTGATCTTTTCATAATTGAATTTTGAAAGTTCAAAATTAAAAAGGCCAAAGCTCTATATCAAATATGTACATTGTCTTAGTTGTACGTGGAAAATTAACTTTTCCACATATTATATATGGAGATATTAGAAAGTTGATGAAGTAAATTTCCTAATAAATTTTCTTGTCATCGCACAGGAAAATGTCAGAGGGCAATTACACCACCACACGGAAAAGCGCCCACTGACAATGACGAAAAACAATGCCCCACGAAAAATCCACGCAGTATGATCTCATTACACCCAAATTAAATTGGTTCCATGAACCAACCACTAAAAAATTTTCCACCCTCATCCCCCCCCCTATCAATTTCATACGGCCGAAACAAACGAAATTGAGGCAAATAAAAATTTATCAAATCGAATTTTTCCTGAGAGAAAAAAAAAAAAACGCGCTATAGTTCCATAGTTCCACCACCGATATATATTTCGGTGAACGTAAAACATCCCCGCCGTTTTTTTCGATCATTAATTGTAAATTATGTGCCTTATATTTTTCATCTTTGTTCAATTTCCGTCGTTAAATTTCCCATCCACAAGTCCCATAACTTGTTATTTGATACGCAATTGTTTTCATCGATGCTTGTTTGTTTTTCATAGGGAAAAATTTAAATTTTCATTTTGTTAAGTTAGGGCATTAATTTTATGGCGGATGAAATGATTTGTGACGAAGTCTGATAAAAAATTGCGTGTTTTTGATAAAAGGACGAAATTTTTATTTATGATTTCTTTTTTTTCGTACTATCATCATTTGTTTTTTGCTTTATCGTCTTCATTTTTTTTTTCTCTGGTCGTCTTTTGTTTTCTTATGGGAGAATATAGGTAGATGTGGGAACAAGTATTTGCGACAATGTTTAATTTTAATGTATACTTGTTTATCTGTCTCACTTGCGGGTATTTTGTTTCGTTACGTTTTTTTTTTTTTTTTTTATTACTATCTACGGTGAAAAATATTGAATAACGTGTCTCAAGGGGTTGAAAATGCGACATGAAAGTTTTTCCTTACAACCTTGTTTTGGGAGTTGTTTTTTGTCGCCATTATGTTACAATATATATATATATATATATAATATATAATTTAAAGCTCGGATAATATTTTTCAAGCTCACAACTTGAACGTTTGTCTTTTGTTTTTGTTGTTAATCAGCCCTGTCTTAATTATCAACTTTGATGATGTGGCGAGTGATAAATTGATGTAACATGAAAAATGTTGACTTAATAGAAAAATGTGTGGGATAAAAGTGGTGGAAAATTGAATTTACTATATGAAATGTTCTTATCGCGAAAGCTCTAAAGCTCACGGTTTACGAGAGAAACGGGTGTAAAAACTAGACTAGCGAAGTTAAAAGCTTTGTGGCAATAAAACAAATGAAGCTTTGTTTTTTGTTTTAACGCGAATGCAGTTTTTTTTTCACTAATTAAAGAAAGCAAAAAAAAATGGGGGGGGGAATTAAATAAATCAATTTTGTTGAGCTTTTTTTTTCGATGAAAGCTCTCGAAAAATCCTTCCATTGATACCACTTCAGTCGATTTTTGTTTTGTTGTTGTTGTAAGGTTGAAAGCTCGAAATAAATGAAAGTCGTGTTTTTGTGACAGCATTTTATTTATAGGTTCATAGGAAAAATGTGAATGGCGCGACGTATAGTGGAGAAACATTAGAAAGTCGTGTTCAATAAACAAGCAGCCATGCCATCGCGTTCGGATGTTTTTTGCACGTTGGTCGTTGTTTTCGCGGTAATTGTGGACGTGTCGTTGAGTACGCCGCCACTGGATTTAACGTCGTATCAGCGTCGCGACGGCAAGCATTCGGGACATGAGGGCTTTCGCGGAAGTGGCGGTCATCGCGGCGGTGGCACGGGAAAAATTAATGTCGGCGGCACTGGCGGCGGTTCGGGGGGCAGCAATAGCGGCACGAGCGGGGTAGGTACGGCCACTTCTACCAGTGGCGGCGGCGGCGGCCACGGGACTCTATCGAAAGTTGGATCGTCGGGCGGCAGTGGCAATGGCAGTGGCGGCGGCGGCGGTGGCGGTGGCTTGTTTGCGGTCAATGGGCCAGGGGGCGCTGGTGGACGTGGAGGACTTGAGGAAGTGCCCGAGTTGAACATTGGCCTCATTGTGCCGTACACGAGCTTTGGCGCCCGGGAATACGCCCGAGCAATTAACACGGCGCTGACGTCGTTGCATAAGAGTCGAGCGAAAAAGCTCACATTTCTTAGACGCTTTAATTTCACACCCCAACACGTACACAGCGTTATGATGAAATTGACGCCAAGTCCAACAGGTTGAGTATTGCCTTCTTCTTCTTCTTCTTTGTTTTTTTCGCTGTCCTTGACAAAGGTCAATTGCTGTAAGCGCTTAAGGAAAATGAGCTTTCGAGTGCGTCATTTGTTTTTTTCTTTGGAAACAAAAGACTAACGATTGTTTCGTTCTCCACTTATGGATAATTGTTTCATAGAAAACAATTACAATTTATATGTATACCACTCGTCTATTAAGGGTAACGTGTGTGATGTTTGTAATGTTTTCTTCAAAAAACGTCAATAAAAACAGAAATTTGCAGCCAATCCCATCACTTGATATGAGTCCATGAATAACGTTAAATTTCACCAAATAAATAATCGTCAAGATAGCCCATAAGAAATTTCTTTGAGAGGCCTACTGGTGGCCGAGTAGTTTAGGAAACCACTTCAAATCTAGTATGCGTTGGATTCAATCTTCGTATCCAGCAAATTTTCAATGTTTCTCGATTACGGACTTATGATAATTACAATTTCTATGTGTACCACTCATCTATTAAGGGTAACGTGTGTGATGTTTGTAATTTTTTCTTCAAAAACGTCAACAAAACAAGAAATTCGCAGCCAATCCCATCACTTGATATGAGTCCATGAATAACGTTAAATTTCATCGAATTTACGGACTTTTATTAACCCTAGAGTCCCTAAAGATCCTAGTAGTTATAAAACAACGGTACATAAATTATTGATAATTAATAGTAACTTAAATAGTTTAGTAGTTACTAGTTTAATACGGAAAATTCATTGTTTAGTCATTGTATTTAATAATTAAACGTTTGCTATTGGTGGAATGTAGCCAAAAACAAAAGCTTAGGATTATGCCGTAAAGGATTGATAAAAAAAATCAAAGTTATACTTCTCCACGAGGTGGAGAAGTAGTTCAATAAATTAAACAATTATACACAGAACCAGATTTAAACTTAATGCCGCCCTTGGGCACCGAAAAAAATGCCGCCCCAATACTAAAATTTCCCATTTGCCTCAAACTTATAGTTTATGTATTTTATTTTTCAAAAAATAAGATAAATTATTTAAAAATAGCTCCAAAATAGTTTTAATTTTTCAGAAAAAACTACCCAATTAATTAAACTAATTAATTTTACAATTAATAAATTAATTTTACTAAAAGTGACAAAATTATAATTTACAAATAATGATTACCTAAATTATTAATTTAAAGAGTTCATTGATTATAGTGAGCAATCTTGAGAAGACTGGAAATTTTTTTTCCAGTTTCCAAATTTCGCCGCCCTAGAAAATTTGCCGCCCTGGTGGGCACTAGCCCCGACTGCTCCTACTGTAAATCCACCACACTGATTATACAAAAAGAAGAAATATAAAATTAAAAAAATTGTAATTGCAAATAAAATAGGTTTAATGAGGCCTAAAGAGAGGCGAAATCCATTCGTATTTGGGCCAAATTTGGTCCAATAGGATTGTCCAATTATTGGACCAATCCCGTAGTGTTTGTTTTTTTTTGTACAAATTGGGATAGATGTTGTTTTGTTTTGGTCGAAATCAAGTGGAAACTAGTTGAAGTTTGATTGGTTACGTATATTGCGCCTTACAGATAGGCATTCAGTGATACATGACTGTTAAAAGCATAGTATAACTTTTAACACATTGATATAGTAAAATGTTAAGAAAATAGGGTTTTTAAGCACGTATAATATACAAAGATGCAAAAAAATTTAGAAAATTTGTTTTATAATAAAAATGAAAAGAAAACTTAATAAATTAATTCCCTTCGCTGCTAAAAAAAAGGTAAATATTTGGATTTCTAATTGCAGTGTGTGATGTTTGTAACAAATAGTTTTTAGGGGAAAAAGCTTCAAATAAAACTTATAGAATTTCACATCAATAATTCATGTGAAAAATTTGAACAAAATTGGTAAAGCCATTTTTGAGTAAAGCTCTTGTAAAGCTCCCAAAACTATTTTTAATTAAATCCAATCGCTTATGTATTGATAAACTTGCAGACAAAGTTACGGATATTAACTCAGTTAATAGCTTCTGTGTTTTTTTTTTTATTGTTTAAACTCATTAATTGTTGTCAAAGACAATGTTATGTCGAAGGAAATTAATTTTTGCAAGTCAAATGCCTTTAAAATCTTCAACATTTTCTAATTACTCCGTTTTAAGGTCGGCTTGCCTCATTACAAACGCTTTGTTGTACCAATTTCTATATACTAATATCCTGACCAACTTCTTCCCGGTGTAATTGTCGCCGTTTATACCACTTTAAAAGCCAGACAGCCTTTGATGGTATATGTGATTTGCAGTAGGGAGAATAATTTCCATCAAGGACATACATATATATATAAAATTTAACAGCCAAAAACCAATGTCAATTTAATGGAAATGTTTTGCCAATTTTCACAACAAAGTGTCGATTTAATTAGGCGTGACTGCCGGAAAATTCGGTGGTTGCGCATGGCCAGTTTTAAAAATTTTTTGAGGAAAACTTTTTGGGGTAAATTAGTGCCAAAAAAGTGGCAATTTCGGGTTGATTTGCCCGGTTTTTTTTTTACTAATTTAATCACCCATTCGGTTTATTATAGGCCGGGTTTCGTGTCTGCTAGCGCATTTAGATCTCCGTAAATCCATATGGCTGACGTATTGGTAATTTTCAACAAATTTCATTTAAGTTCGTTGCTGCCAACGTAAATAAATTCACCTCAACATTTTTTATGGGATGACAGGCAAAAAGTCAATGTTTGCACGTTCCGTTCGCGATCACGGGTGCTTTGCAATTTCCTAGGGAAATATGGGGTGGAAACAAAAAAAAAAAAAAAAACGTATAATTTTCTTATGTGTTGCATCCGAGGCGTTTTGTGTGCAATCATTTGTAAAGTGCAATAATGAAATTCAGGAAAATTTACTGTGGGAAACTTCTATACTACGTAGGTATAGATTTCATTGGTTTCAACCCTTAAAATTTACCCCTTACACAGAAAAAAAAAAACAGAAAAAAACATAGAAAACATTAAAATTTTACTCAGTTACAGACTTAGGAAAAACAAAAAAGAAAAAAAAATGAAAAACGCATTATCTGAATTGAGCTTTCACGAAAACAAAAGAGCATCGTATTTTTCAAAGCACTCTTTTCTACTTTTTTTACATGGTAATATCGTAATACGGTGAAGGAAAAATGGAAATTGTAATGAGTGAAGTATTTTGGAAGGAAAAATTGTTTCACGATTTAAATATTTATGAATCTTGTCGTTCAAAAAATTCCTTGTCGACGTAATAGAGGGGGTGGGAGGGAGGGGGTGGGTAAATGTGTGTATGTATTGGTACATATTATGCGTCAAGAAATTCAAATTTTTCGTATTTGCGAATGGCAAATTTGAAATTCAACGTTCACCATCATAACTTCAACATTGGGGTGGCAGGTGGTTTGATTTTTCTTCTTTTCACCCCCCCCCCCCCTTCTCCTGCCCACCCTTCGTCATTCGGTCCATACGTTTTCGTTTGTTTCATCGATTGTTGGCCTATAGAGTTACATTTCCAGTATCAAATATCAGGGAGTGTATATATTAAATTTTTTGTCGTATTTCATCCCTTTCTTCGCCCCCTCCCCCAACCCACCCCTGTGTCTAAAAGAAAACATCTTGTATTTCAACAGGAAAACGGGAAAAATATCTTTACAAGTGGTAGTACTTTGATGAAATTTTATAGTTGCAAATGATTTACCGAGAATATAAATCACACCCCTTTCAACCCCCTTGGTTTTCCATGTCCAAGTTTAAGTTTTCATATACCGGTCGGTTTAATACTTTTTTTCCATAATAAAATTGAACCATGCAAGTGAAGTTGGAAGTAATCGTTATTTTATAGAACAAAAAAAAAAACAAATGATTCAGATTTTTAATTTCATCACCACCATCATTTGTCAATATTGACTCGATTCGCACATGTTTCCGATATTGAACCAATTTTTCGACATTCAAATGTTTTTTTTTTTTGTTACTTCCACTGTCTATTGTTTACATTATCAATATTTTCAATATTGCTTCCGTATTGAAATATTTAATTAAAAATTTTTCCCATTGTTGTAATTTGTTGTGTCGTTTTTCGAATTTGCTATTATGAAATCTACATAGGGTAATGAGATACAGAATATTATTTCGGTAAAATCTAATTTGAAGTTTTCCGAGTTTCAACCCCCCGGAAAGTTGAATGAAAACCACCCCCCTCATTTTCCATCAACCCTTACGGTTCACACTTGAGCCGTATTAAATATGTTTTGTGTTTTAACGAGTTAATGTCATAACTTTAGTCAGTCAGCTAACAAACTAATTAGCATATTAGTTATAAGTGAGATATGATATGATGGGGTGTATCAGATTGGTGTCTCATCCCCTAAAAAAAAAAAATTTAAAAAATCGCCATGGTAAATTTTCCCCTTTTCATTGTAATTAATACGTTCCCGTGTAATATGAGATTATCGTTTGTTTCGTATATGGTTGGCTGTGAAAGCACTGGCACATGTTTTTGTTACACACAGCCAACTGTGATCGGTTTCTTCGTAAGAGAATTCTGAAACAAAGATTTCTGAATGGTGGCATTTATTTATAGCGCGAGGGAACAAAGTAAGCTCTTTGGAAAAAGCATGCCGGAAACATATAAAAAAAGCTCTCGATAAAAAGCTCTCTTCACTGGGTGCATTAATTCGTGCGCACGAAATGCTTATATGACAAAGCTTTTGATTCTCGAAAAAAATCTTCTTTTTTTTTCTTTTGCATCAAGAAAATTACTTAATTTGACTATAAAAATGGTTCTTATGGAACTTCAAAGCTTTAAGGAACTTCAATTGGAAGCTTTACACGAAATAACGTGGATTTTTGAACTTGAAAGCTTAAAATATATCTTTTTAACAAATGTGTTGCTTATATTAGAAAAATTTATTTTTCAAGGATCAAGGATCGAAATTTACCCCTTTTGCTGTATTCTTTTATGGCTTTTATTCTCAAAAGTTCTGAGCTTTTTTTCAATATCAATTCACGAAAGGTAATCGAACATTTTCGGTTTTAAATCAATTTCAATCGGGTGGAAAGTTTTTTTTTGTAAAAGCTTTCCAGGGGAATTACATGGATACGGACTTTTAAAGCGTTTTTCTATCGGATTTTCGAATTTAATGTGAGAAATTTCATGAAGATTTTACAACGAAACGATTTGGAGATAAGTACCAACCAGAAGTCGGCCTCTTGAACTATACCCTCCTCACCGTCGCCTTATCCCTCTTTTTCCTGCCCCGTTGTGAATACAGCTTGCCTCTTCCACGGTTCCATCTTATCGCTAATAGGATTTAGTGTTTGCTCTCGTGAAATTTTCAAGGGGCTTCGAATTAATATTTAAATTGGCTTCCATTGAATTGCCAAAAGCTCTCTTTGGTGGGGAAATCGTTGCAAAATTGAAAAGCGCCCACAGGTAAATCTTTGTACAACGCACTTGAGACATGCTACGATAAAACGAACAACCGTCATTCATCTTCCCCCTCCCCCTCCCTCGCCCTGTAGCACCCCTTGGTGGTTGAACTAAATTCAATCGAATTATCGTTAGTCAAAGCTTGACAAAAGGTTTAGATGCGTACAAAGCGGCTTTTGCCAAGCACCACCTGTATGAATTGCCCCACAAAAAGGTCAACATTATATTCAGCGATATAATCCGAAATCCGGGAATTCTTTTGAAAATTTCAATCTTTTATTGCTGCAAAGAACAAATCACTGCGTCGTCAATTCAATGAATAGTTCGTAAACGTACGAAAATTTCCGTGAAAATTGTGCACTTTACAGTTTTAATATATATATATTAATTAAAAAAAATTTTAAAAAAATCATGCCAAGTTATAGCTCGTAATTGTAATTTTACCCCGACCCCAACCCCCGACAGCCAAAGTTTTAAATGGAAATAACACGGAAAAAGTTCTGTTGATTTTTTGAATTTTTTTTTCATCATGAAATAATGAACAGATCATGTCGACCAATGACAATTCTTATAGCAAATCTAACGCTCTACAAAAAAGGTCTCGTATGATTTTTTGCTAACTCTAACGGTTTCTGAGTTATTTGAGGTCATAATTGAAGCTTAAGGCAATTTTACGATTTTTTTATTTCTACCGTCATTTATTGATTATTTACAAATGAAAAAAAGATAATTTTAAAATCGCAATTTTTTAAAATTTAAATTGAATTAACTGGGCTTTCTGTCAGTTCAACTAAAAATATTTTTACAGATTATTTTCTAACTTTAAATTACCTTTCCAATGATATATAACTCGCCTGTCTAGTGTAAAAATTTCTGTTTTCATCCCTTGCGAATACCTTCCCTTATTATTTTTATGGAATTATAAGTAGCCTATAGTCTGTGAGAAATTGTGTTGTATCTTAATACCAAATTTCATTAAATTCGGTTGTTCCATTCTTTAGTTAAATCGGGACACACACACAGACAGACAAAAAATTTAAAAATGTTAAATTTGGAATAAGGGCCTCTTGAAACAAATATTTACCCTAAAATTGGGTTTTTACAGATTATTTTCTAACTTTAAATTACCTTTCCAATGATATATAACTTACCTGTTTAGTGTAAAAATTTCTGTTTTCATCCCTTGGAAATACCCTCCCTTATTATTTTTATGAAATTATAAGTAGCCTATAGTCTGTGGGAAATTGTGTTGTATCTTAATACCAAATTTCATTAAATTCGGTTGTTCCGTTTTTTAGTTAAATCGAGACACACAGACAGACAGACAAAATTTTTAAAAATGTTAAATTTGGAATAAGGGCCTCTTGAAACAAATATTTACCCTAAAATTGACAGACGTAAGAATTTTATATACTAGTATAGATTAATTAAATCAAAAAAAAACCAATGTTCCCCCGTGTCCCCCCCACCCCCAATTAAAACGACACGAAACTACACAAGTCGCACGGCGACTTTGAAAGCTCACGACAAACTTTGTCGTGCGAGCTTTTGGCCAATTAGTGCGCAACTTTGTGCAAGTTTTCTTTCTAGCCATCCAGTTGCCGTCATATTTCCTGTCCGTTTGAACTAGGCGCTCCGCACCAAAGCCAACTTTGACCTCACCAGTTGAATTAAATTATAACATTCATTTGCCACCACCATATCCCGGCAAATTTCCTCGAACTCATCTCGTAGAAGAAACGAAGGGCGGGGGGGGGATCTGATCTGATGCGGTTGTCTTGGCCACCAAAACCAACCAACCAACCCCTCGGCCACTACTTGAAAACCCGATTGGTTTCGGTCGGAAAATGGACTACCCCAAAAGTTCGACCGAAACCGAAAACTTTTCACCCCTTGATGCTCGCGGTTTTCCCTACAAATTACCATCGCGAATAATTACCAAACGAAAACAAAGAAAATTCGTCAGTAATTAATAACGTCTTACCAAAAAAAATTTAAACAGAAAAATTTGAATCCTCAAAACAAAAAGCGATCGTAACACTCGGGAAAAAAACAAATGAACATCTTGAAATTGTTTTAATTTTGTTTCTCCGTTCAAGAAGACGGCAATGGGACGAAATTTAAGGACTAAAGCAATATTTTTGGTTAATATCGTTGGGATGTGTGTGTGTGTGTGTGTATGTGCAGTCTTCAGAGGAAATTTATGTCCTTGCCAAGGATAATATTATCTTTTATGTGTGTTATTTAGTGTCTAATATGTACGCTACCCTTCGTATCATTTATCAAAGATATTCGCCTCATTCGCTCGTTTAAAGCCCCCTTTCTGTGGCAGAGGTGCAAGTTTGGAAAAAACAAATGAACATATTTAAGTGCCCCCTTTGTTAAAGGAACCCAAAAAAAAAAAAAAAAGAAGCTCTAAGCTTAATTTTAAGACCAATAATTCATCAAATATTTGGTTCAGACAAATGAAAAACGTTTATTTTTTGGGAAATAACAAGTGAAAATTTCATTTGTTCGACAAAATAAACAAACTTAGCAATTAGGAAATTAAGTATGCATAATTACAATTTTCCTCCTAAATGGTTGGATTAATTTAAAAAATGTACAGAACCTTTTTTGTAGGGCATTTAATTTTCTACAAAATTATGCATTGAAAATTGCTTCAACTTGATTAATCAGTGAAATATGACGTTTTTTCTGTAGCTAGAAGAAAATCAACGAGAGAATGATTAATGGTAGGCAATTTGTACACAGGCGTTAAGCGGATTGCCTATACTTTAAAGCAATGCATTACAAGCGTATAATGAAATTATGGCATTAAATTATTAAGTACAGGAAATAATTTATGAAGAAAATGTTAAAAAAAAATTAAAACACATACATTTTTTCACAATTTCCTTCTAGTAGCATTTATTTTAATGAAAATTTTCCATGCAAAACCAAATTATTGACAGTATTATTTTGATAATGAGTTGATTACACCGGCACACAAAAAAAAAGTGCGCTGTACTTTTGACCGGACCTACATAAATCTACGTATTTTGACCCCCTGAACACGAATCCGGGGTCGGTTTGACCCGTACACCCTGAAAAATTCGAGAAAACTTTAAAAAACCGAAAAAAATGGTTAAAATCGGCAGTTTTGGTGACATAGAAATTTTTTTGAACTAAACCGAGCATGATTTTCATGTTTTTCGATCCGCTGAATACAAATTTGAAGTTTATGTAGACCATAAGCCGTTTTTTTTTTTTGTAAGAAAATTGCAAACAACCCTTAAAAGTTGTAAAAAATTGCGGCTATTGTTCTAAAACTCGAGATTATATGACGAAAATAAACTTTTAAATCTCTACAAAGGATATTTTGCATATTATTCTATTTCTGGAATATGATTTTTGAAGATTATTTGGCTAACCGCAATTTTGTTATTTCTATAGATTTTTTACGATTAACAATTTTTTTTTTTAATTCCGGATCAATGAACTTCAAATTTATACTCAACAGATTTGCCAACATGTCAAATTTATTATAATTTCATTAATAATTTGATATTTATCTGACAAGAACTTTGATTTTTCTGTAATTTTCAGGGTTTTTTGCTAAATTTACATGGATTTCTAAGAATGGCTGGACCGAATACCTTCAAGATTTATTTTATGCGGATTAGAAAACATGAAAATCACGATTAATCTAGCTCCTTGGAATTTTTGTACACAATTACTGCAATTTCTCGCAATTTTCAAGGATTTTTTGCAATTTTCTTACAATTAAAACAGCTTATCATCTAAATGAACTTCGAATTTGTATTCAGCGGATTGAAAAACATGAAAATCATGCTCGGTTTAGTTCAAAAAAATTTCTATGTCACCAAAACTGCCGATTTTAACCATTTTTTTCGGTTTTTTAAAGTTTTCTCGAATTTCTGAGGATGTACGGGTCAAACCGACCCCGGATTCGTGTTCAGGGGATCAAAATACGTAGATTTATGTAGGTCCGATCAAAAGTACAGCGCACTTTTTTTTTGTGTGCCGGTGTTATTAATTATTGTAAATTCGACACTATTTTCTTGAAATACTCAATTGTTAGTTACTCAACATATTTTTAATGCATTTCACTATCTATTTTCATTCGCAATTGTTGGATTTATTCGTTGATAAGCCTATAAAAGTGAAAAAAAAAACATTTAAATGTATTATCTACCATTGAACTGAATTTCTTACCACTTGTGTCTTAACAATTTGCCAAAAATTGCCCCAAAAAATTGTGCTGATTTTTCAAGTGTATTTAATTATTTTTCATCAAATTTTTGGTTGAATTTGTCGTTTAAAATGTCACTAAAAAAAGCCACAGGATATGAGTTTTTTCGTTTAGTATAAGTAGTATTTCCTACCGGTTTTCCCAGTAAAATCTTATTAGAATTGTTTTAACATCTTAATAGGAAGTTATTAAATATATTTTTCCATTGTATTTCAATACTGCCACCAAAATATTTATTATATAGACTCGTTTAAATGTCTTTTTTAAAACTGCAGCATTTCTAGACGTTGATTATCCGGGGGTTGAGTTTTCGACCAAATTTCTTCAAAAATTTAATGCCAAATTAATTTAATTATTTTGCTATATGTCTAATGCATTTTTTTCTTTAGTAAATACTGCATTGATCCATGAAAGACTCTAAAAAATATGGGACATATATAAATTTATTAATTGGACATTCATTGATTTCTTACCAATTTTTTTCATGGTAAAATTCCAACAAAGTTGGCCTAAAAGTTGGATTGCAACTTAATTTAAACATTTCCTAATGCTTTTCATAAATTTTCTTAAAGCTTTCGTGGCTTTTTTCCCCGAATAAGTCTCTAAAAGGAAAAGCATTGTTAGAATTTGTTGATTAGATATAGGTTGAGTTTCTTACCAGTTTTCTCATGGAAAACTCTGAAAAATCGATAGAAAAATCCGATATCCAATTATAACAAATATTATTAAATGTAAACGAAAAGTTTCTTTCAAAGATTTGTGGCAATTTTCCATCAAATTGTTCCGTAAAAGCTATGGCCTTTCCAATTGCTGCTTGAAAGTGACTTGCATTTTTTGCCAATTTTCACTAATTAATTCCCAAAAAAATGCTCCATAAACGTTGTCACTAGTTGATAAGAATATTTTCCAAAGTACTAAAAGCAAATTTCAATAGCTTAAAGTGCACTGATTTATAGAAAAACCTCTAAAATGCAAGACATAAAAATTTTTTGGTTAGAACTTGATCAAGTTTCTTACCATCTGTTTTTATTAAAAATCTCATTATTAATGACTTAAAAATCATAAAGCGACCTAAATTAAGCATTTTCCGATGTGCTTCAATAAATTTCTGCGAAGCTTTTGTTACATTTTTCCATGAATAAGTCTCTAAAAAATCACAAATCATTTGAAGTGGTTGGCTAAGTGTAGGTTAAGTTTTTCACCAGTTTTCTCAGGGAAAACCTCAAAAATTTGCCTGAAAAACTTACTTGAAATTTAAAGAAAACATTATTCAATGTGTTTGAATAGTTTTTTTTGAAGAATACGTTGTATTCGTCAGTCAGAAAGTCCTTTCAAAGCCGTGATATTTCCCACTACTGATTGGGCACGTGGGTTCCGTTTGGTATTGATTTTCTCTTATTAAATCCAAAAAAATTAACTCTTAAACATCATTGCGAGTTAAAATGGATATTTTCCGAAATATTTCAAGAAATTTTGCAAAACCCATCGGTGCATTGATTCAAGAACAAGGCTCTAAAAAAGATGATATGTCAATGTACTAGTTGGACATTACTTAAGTTTCTTACCAACATTTTTCGTTAAAAACTTCAAACTAATTAGTTTAAAAGTCATATAATGGCACAATGTAAACATTTTCCGATGTGTTTCAATAGTTTTATAGCAGTTTCCGGTGCATTTTTCCACGAAAAAGTCTCTGAAAGGAAAGACATCATTTGAAGTGGATTGGCTAAGTATAGGCTAAGTTTCTTACCAGTTTTCCCATTGAAATCTTTGAAAATTTGGCAGAATAATCTACTTGAAACATTATTCAATGTATTTGAATAGTTTTTATGAAGATTTCGTTGGATTTTTCCATCAAAAAGTCGTTTAAATCCTATGGCATTTAGAATGGATCATTGGACGCGTGGGTTGCATTTTCTGCCAATTTTCACTTATTTTACCCCAAAAAAAACTTTATAAATGTTATTGCGACTTAATTTGAATGTTTTCCAATGTATTTCAAACAATTTTTGATAGCAATCGGTGCATTGATTCAAGAAAACCCATCTAGAAAAACAAGGCATATGAATTTGTTGGTTAGTCATTGATTGAGATTCTTACCAAGAAAAACTTAGAAAAAGTCCTTCAAAACTCAGTTGCAGGATAATTGATACGTTTTCCAAGGTGTTTCAGAGATTTTTTTGATGCATTTACTGCATTTTTCCATGAAAAGGTCCCTAAAAAAAAGGACATTGTAACTATCAGATGATTGGCGTGGATTGAGTTTCTCACTAATTTTTATCAATTTTCTTCAAATAAATCACCGAAAATAACTTAAAAACTTGATAGCAAATTAGTTTAGACACGAAAAGTAATTGATTTTCCCGGAAGAACTACTTTACTCTTCATTTATTTTCGTTGGCGTCATTAATTCCTGCAGAATCGATCCAGAATCAAATGCATTGGATTTACACCCAAACTAAATGAATTTGCATCATTTGCATTTATCTTTAGAGAAATAACACTTTTTCCGTACAAAATTTTAACGAACATTATCTTAAAGTCTTTAAGAACTAAAACCCAACACAAAAATCATATGAAAGTACTTTTATTTAGATGAATTGGAGAAATAAACAAAGATTTGGCGCTATATCTATCTTTTCTTATCCAACGTGCAAGTCTATAGCCCAAAAGTAGTTGCACAATTTTCTAATGTAATTGAAGCTTTTCTCTTAAAAAAGTTATCCCGTCGTTGAAACCAACGAACCGTGACCAAACACCTGCCAATTCTTGGGCCTTTCTAGGGGGAAGAGAAAAGAGGTAAACATGAGGAATCAAAAAAAGGGATTTAGAATTTGAGATCTTTAAATTTCTTATAAAAGTGAAAGATTTTTAAGTTGTACTTTGATGGAAGTTTAAGTAGTACTTTGCACTTATAATGCAGGGATTTCTAGTGGTTAACGATTGATGGTGAAAAAATAGTTCTTCTGTATTTGATAAGATTGCAGGTCTATAAATTATTTAAGTTTTAATACCATTGCATAGTTGTTTTGGTGGTTGTTTTCCTTTAAGTTTATTCCCTTTTTTCTATAACTGCATAATGCACTTTCTTATTGCCTTTTATCGGCTTATTCAACATTCTAACCACTTCCAGAAAATCATTTTTTGACTGTCAAATTATTCCGTTACTATTTTAATATATTTAATTTTGTCAACAAATACTTTTAAATTCCGAATTCATTATTAAATAATTCGAATAAAACAATCAAATTTTTGAAATTTAAAAATCCCACTTTCGTAGCATTGGTTGCGCATGCTCTGTCCGTTGTTTATTTCTAGTACAAGCGACTCGACGTTTAGCGGCGCTTTATGGACGCCCGGTTTTGCAATAATTAAAAGTTTAATTAATTAATATTTTTTGGTTTTAAAAGTGGTGAAAAAGTGCCTTAAAGTTATTTATTTGATTTGGTGATTATTGGGGGAAAATATTTTTAACACTCAAGTAAGTGGTTTTGATTGATTTAACATTTGAATGTCACCTTGGGCCCACCTGTTCGCCACAATTTCGCGACATTTGGAACGATTTAATTTGATTGCAATGCCGAAAGTAATTAGGAAAATTCAAATGGAATTTCAGTTTTCAATCATTGAAATTATAAATTTTTGATTTGTTGAAGTTTTTTTTCGAGTTTTTCCAAGTGTTGGCCGAAAATGGTTGGTGGGCATGGGTTGACTTTTTCACTAGTTTTCTTTGGTTAAATCACCAAAGATTGTTTCAAAAAGATAGTTAAGACTTAATTTGGACTATTCCAAATATCTTTTGATAGTTTTTGTAAATCGGGAAATGTTTTTTTCAAAGAAAACTGCACTTAAAGTTGGCATTTTTACATAGCTGAGTCACCGGTATAGGTTGGATTTTCCGTCAACTTGTGCGCAATAAATTGCTAATATTTGTTTTTCAATCTAAGTAGTAGGTAAATTCCCTTATTAGCAAATGCCTTTTGAAGTTTCGAACAATTTTTCCCAAAAAAAGCCTTTGAAAAAGAAAATTTCATAATGACGTAGTTGATTAACCTAACTTAGATTTTCATTTGATATTCTCACAATGGATTGCAAAAGTGTATCTCAGAAATTAGATTGCGAATTAATTAAATAATTATTTTTTTTATAATTACCAGGAAATATTTGTTATATTATCTAATGTCTGAAAGACAAAAGTCATGCCAATCTCTATGGTTGGCATAGGTTAACTTTTCCGTCAATTTTCTCCATAAAAAACAGCCAAAATTTGGTGAAAAAGTATTACTGCGATTTAATTTTGATATTTTCTAAAGTTTTTGGATAATTTTTTTGTAGTTTTTGTAT
The DNA here is from genome assembly GCA_958496175.1 of Sisyra terminalis. Lineage (NCBI taxonomy): Eukaryota > Metazoa > Arthropoda > Insecta > Neuroptera > Sisyridae > Sisyra > Sisyra terminalis. The sequence goes on from OY292276.1 coordinate 61,061,622, forward strand.
TCGTTTTAGTGGAAAACTGTCGGGAAAAAGCATATATTCGTAAGGGGTTTGGCTATGCAAGTTTGCATTGTTGATGGGTAGGCAATCCACGTTACACGTATGTATAAATGGCCTACGTCAAATTTAACAAGGAGAAAATTCCAAATGCACTTGTAGTTATCACAATAACGTCATTGCCAAGTAAAAAATAATGTAATTTAGCATGTAATTAGAAAATAATTATCCGGCAATTTGCATTTTTTGCTCACATAGGTTAGAAAATTTTGTTTTCCACACAAATAACAAGATGCCAAGGACTTTAGAATTGCACATTGGAAAATGCAAATTTTTTCATGTGGGAAACATATATTAAATGCAGTTTGATTGGAAAATGATTTTTTCACAATTTTTTTTGCTCAAACAGGTTTGACTGTTTTGTTTCTATAGAAACAACCACCTGTTAATTTACATATAACAAGTTGCCAAAAAAAAAAAAAAAAACATTGGGAATATCAAATTTTTTTCGGTGATTCTGATTAAAAAGAAAGAAAAAAACACTTTTCTCTTTACAAGCACTTTTTCTCTTTCGTTCATTTTAGAATATTTTTTTTCTTAAATGTTATTAAGTGAAATTTTTCCAGCAGTTAATGTTTTCAATCGTCCAAATAAGATTTTTTCCGCTGACTTTGGTCCAATTTATTTAGTATAATTTAATATAATAATAATATATAAAAATCATACCATAAACATAAATTTGAACAGAAGTTATGATCACTGAGGAAGGTTGCTTGGCAATCGAAATACGTATCTGGGCAATAGGTCACGAAATATTTTTGTTTGAACTTCTGTTCAAATTTATGTTTATGTTTATTATATAAAGTTATACTACATAAATTGGACCGCAATATATTCTATATATTGTATACACAGTTTTCAATCATGTTTCAAAGTGTTGTTTCCATAGAAACAGCCACCTGTTTAAATTTGTATATAGGACTAACAGGTTGCCAAGTATAATATAGTGTTTTATTTTCCGTAAGGAAAACATTGGATCAAAACCAAATTTTCTCACCGGCTTTAACGCGTGCAAATAACGCCAAAGGATTTTTCATTTTTAAAATTTCATTCCCTTTTTACTGATTTTTTTTTCGAATGGAATTTGGCAACCTGTTCATATTCATATGTTAGCTTACTTTTAACAAGTGTCTGTTTCTATGGAAACAACACCTTCAATCCTGTTTGATTAAAAAAAAACAAATTCAAATGGAAAAATCTAATTTTTCTGAGATTTTTTGGGAAAAACAATACAATTCAAAGGAGTTTTTTTCTCTTTTGTTTCGTAGAATTGGGGAAAATATTATAATAATGAAATTTGGAGAAAAATTGCTTAAACAAAATACTTTTTTAGCTTATGGTTTGTTTCTATAGAAACGGCGGACACCTGTTAAAGTCAACATCACAACGAACAGGTTGCCAAGTGCATTGTTTTATGTTGTATAAAAGTTATATTGGGAATTTTTTTTTTTTTTTTTTTTTGAGAAGGAGGCGGGGGGGGGATTGGGATTAAGAAAAAAAAGTCGAAAAAAAAAATTTTTTTCATCGTTTTACACGTTTGTAGGGGAAAAAGTTGTGAAAATTTTTGAAAATTTGTTCCATATGTGTTTCACCCTTAAGGTCACGCTTTCATCCCTTATTCGAGTCCACGCCCAAACTGTATCACACTACCGACAAAACTTTCCCGTTTCAATGCCCTATAGTCACCACATACACACACATACATACATACACACATACAAACCCGATGGCAAAAGATAGAAACCTTCCAGTTCCATGAGCGAGTTTATCATCCCTTGCTTTACTCTCATTCGCCCCATCCCCCGCACCCTACAACCAAATGAAACGAACTATATATATATATATATATATATATATATATATATATATATATATATGCGGCCCCGATGAAAATATACGTGTCAGAGAAAATAGGTCAAAAACCCTCCCCCACCCAAATCCATCTCACTCGCACATCCCGCACCATGCCCATTTAGGCTATCCTTGTCACATCTCAAATCCGGTTAAAAACAGGATAAATTTTTCCAAGTTTTCATCTTTCACTTACACATTACAATAAATATCTTTGCGACAGCAATGGACATTCGACGTATATGCCACCGCTAAACTAACTTACAAACAGGCGGGTTTAAGGGGTGGGGTGGGGTGGAAAGAAGGGAAAGCACATTTTCCCGACATCGTGTTCTTTAAACGATCCCCACCCACCCCACCCCCCATCCCGCTCGTCTCTATTATTAACTTCAAATCATAACTATTAGTACCGCATAAAAATTGCAAAGCTTCCAATTTTTTTAAATAAAGCTCTCGCCTCGGCTCCTTCCAACCCATCATGCCGTCTCTTTCTGGCCAAAGTATAGTTGTAATATCAAAGCCCGGAACAACGCCATATATCCAGGTTGGTTAAGAAAGAAAAAAGGCGAAAAGATTCGTGAAAAGTTTTTTTTTTTCGGTTTCAAACAACTGAGCTTTTTCATCTATATATAACAGTAAAGTTTTCTCTTACAAAAAGCTCGCGCGTTTATATTCGCTTGCCAGTTTTTCCATTCCGTACACCTATTATATTATTGCGTCGATTGTTTATTATATTGTCGCAGACATTGTTTTATAAATATTAAAGGTGGTACAAGAGCTTTTTTTTCTTTTGTTTTTGTTTTTTTTTTGTTTTTTGTGCTTGAAACAACGCTTTTCTTGCGCGTCAACTTAGGTTAAGGATTTCAAGCACGTTTCCATTGTTTTTATTTTATTTGTAAGACACCAGGCAACTTGATCGAATTGAAAATGGTGTTGGGAAACAAAAGCGAAAGTGGGAAAAGTAGGGAAAGTTGGGTCGATCAAGTAGGCGCGAGCTTGAATGAAACGCAGATTACTAGATCTAAAGTTATTTAAAGATTTGAATCATATTTTCCAATATTACTAAATATGTTTTAAGTTGGACATTGAAAATTGGAGCTTTTAACAGATAAGATAAATTATTTGAAAACTTTGAACTAGAAATGTTAATCAATTCGTCAATTTTTTTTACACTCTCCCTCCCTGCCCCCCTTTAAAATGAATGCAATTTTCCAAGAGGCGCCAAAAAAAAATTGTCGAAAAATTAAATAAAAAGATTAAGTAAAAGACAAATGACTGTCGTATAAGCAAAAAAAAACAAGTGCTTGTTTTTTTCCTATAGCTTTCTGGTAAAATTTTTGAATAAAAAATTGAATTTTGGGATTTTAACAAATTGGATGAGAAATTAGAACCTTGCCAGGAATAGATAACGCTCGAAGCAGGAATTCAACCACGCGGGAAACTTCGTTTGCCGTTAGGCAAATAATAGAAATCGAGGAGCTTTAAATTTCAGGTGTTTTCGTGTTTGTTTTTTTTTTTTTTTTTGTTTAACGGTTGGTTTAGACAAACAAGTAAAACAATTGACTGTCGGGAAAACAATACAGAATCACAGGCACAATTCAGGTGTTTTTTATCTTCGAAATTCTTAGATGAAAAGTCGTCTATACTCTACATAAATTACGGAATAAGATGAAAAAATTATACATATTCTTGTAGAAAGTTAATTGATCTAGAAAAAAGGTCTTTTGAAATTTTTCGCTAAGTCCTCTGATTTAAAAGTTATTTGACTTTAAAGTACTAACCCTTGAAAACTTTTAAACCAGTGGACCAAACAAAAAATTTTAAAGGTCCTTTTTTGTAGATCGATTTTTTTTCTAAAAGAATATGTAAAAAAAATTCGATTCGCTTTTTCGTTGTTAAGTTTTAATGCAATTTTTGCTTTACATCCCTTTTTTCTCCCTCTACAATTTATATAGAAGATTTTACATCGAAAATTTCAAAGATTAAAATCATCTTTATTATGCGAGTGATTCTGTATTGTTTTTCCGACAGTAATTTTTTTTTTCTCTAAGCCAACTTTTAAGAAAAAATGTATACACAAAAAAGCTTAAGTTAAAGCTCTTCTTCCTCGAACAGCAAATTATTCTGGCAAGGTTCTTTAAAATCAAAGATTCTTTATTATACGATTTTGCAATTGCATTTTTTTTTTTTTGTTGCAATTGCATTTTAATGTACGAATAGTTCGATGGATTTGGATGGGGAAGATTGTGATCATTATTTTGGATTTTCTTTAGGTGAGAAGATATTTATTGGTATCTTTCACCCCTCACCTTGCCCCTTCACCACCGAATAATGCTTTAAAGTTAATGGATTCAATTAAAAATTTAATATCGATAATATTTTTTGGGGAAACACAAATGTAAAATTAAATGCAACCCAATATGGAATGCATAACAAGTGGTTGCTATATCGAAGCTAAAAATGCTAAAGTTTATTGAATTAAATTTTAATTGGAATATCCATGTAAAATTTTTATTCATAGGTATCAATTATATGGACATAGTATTCAAAGCCCCCTTTAACTTGTATATGCGTTTATATAGGCAATACGCGATACGTATATGTGCGATGGGTTGCATATACATAATCGACCTAGCCACCTCATTTGTAAATATGTTTTTTTTATTTAATTTTTGTTTTGCTCCACTTGGAACATTGTAAATGGATTAATTGGGGGAAGGGAATAAGTAAATGAAATTTAACGAATAGATTTACGTCTCATATTTATATCGATAAGAATTTTGAAGATTAAAAACATTTAATTCCCAATTGTTTCCCCGATAGTCAATTGTTTTAATTGTTTAAGCCAACTTTGAAAGAAAAAAAACATGAAAACTCCAAAACTCCTTAAATTTAAAGCTCTTGGTTTTATATTCCTATTCTATTCTAACGTAAAGGAATTTTTCCTTCAAGCGTTGTCTATTCCTGGTAAGGTTCTTTAAAATCCGATTATTTGAAAATCCAAAATTTAAAATCTTGATTCAATAATTTTACAAGGGAAGAATGGGAAAAACCATGAAAATTTTATATATTTTTATGCAATTGTTTTTTTTTTTTTTTTTTTTACGATAGTCATTTGTCTGTCACTTAACCTGTTTTTTTTTTATTCAATTTTTTAACAGTTGTTTTTTGTGTTTAATTGCACTTAGTTTAATTGGGGGAGAGGGGGGGGGGGGAAATAAAGTTTTTCGTTCAAAATTTAATTTATGCCTTTATAAATTCCAAATAAATTCTTTAAAAAGTAAGTAAGTAAGTAGAGGAAAGTGGGAAACTTGTCATTTAATTTTGTTCAGAACAAGTTTTCATTGTGCAAATAAAAAGTAGGAGATATTTAATTATAAAGTTATTTGCTCCGCTTTTACCTCAGTACCGCCGCCCACCTCACCCCACCCCCCGCCTCTTCCCATCCATTAGCGTGTCTATAAAGTTTTCCAATTGAAAATGATTTTACACACAAGAAAATTATTATAGTTTTAACTTGTTTTTTTTTTTTTTTTTTTTTGGGACAATCATATGAAAAAACGTTGATTTTTTTTTGACGACCTATCCAGGGGTGGATTTAAAATGAGAAAAGTTTTCAACTGTTCAAGGGTGTGCATTTTTTTTTATTTTAATGAGAAAAGTTTGCTGTGATTTTTGATAAGAAGAAAATTTGGAAATTTATTGACGAAAATGGTGCGGATAAAAAAGCGATCGTCTTTTTAACTTTGATTATTGCGGGTAGTAAGTTGGCCAAGAAAAAAAAAAGAAGCTCTCCTTTCGTTGCACTTTTGTTTTGCGTAAGGCCTATTGATTGGATGGGGGTGGTGGTGGTGGTGGTCGTATTATACCTATTGATTTTGAATAAATTTCCCCTACCCCCCCCCGTGCATCCCTTGAAAAAATTGGTTTCCTCGGTCGACCGACGTTTTATTACATCCATCATCGTTTAATCTTTACAACCAATTTTCATCCCTTCGCAACAGCTTTGACACGAACCGTAAAAGTAAAACGACCAAAAAAAAAAAAAAAAAAAAAAAAAGAAAATCGAAAAGAAAACCACTTGCCTTTTCAGGAAACTTTGCGATTTTATTAATTGAAATCCATTCGTTGGTGTTACAACCTTTGATTTATAGTTCTTTTTTTTTTTTTTTTTGGAACGTTAAAGTTTACGATTCATAAATATAAAAAAAAAAAAAAACGAAAACAGATTGCGATTATTTTAATGTACGAATAGTTCAATGGATTTGAATGGGGAAGATTGTGATCTTTATTTTTGATTTTCTTTAGGTGAGAAGATATTTATTGGTATCTTTCACCCCTCACCTTTCCTCCTCCACCTCCGAGTAATGATTTAACGTTAGTGGCTTCATTTAAAAATTTATTATCGAAATGTTTTGGAGAAACAAATATAAAATTAAACTATTTCCAAGCTAAAAATGCTCAAGTTTATCTATTATTATAAAGAGGAAAGATTTGATTGTTTGTTTGCCTTGAATAGGCTCCGAAACTACTGGACCGATTTGAAAAATTCTTTCACTGTTAGGAAGCTACACTATTTCCGGTGAACATAGGCTATATTAAATTTTCAAAAAAATTAGGTGTCTATACTAAAACTCCAATAATGTGTGAAAAAATTACCAAAAAACTTTCTTACATCGCGTGCGCTGGTGATTTAACTAAAGAACGGAACAACCGAATTTAATGAAACTTTATACTAAGATACAACACAATTACCCACACACGTTAGGCTATTTATCATTTCTTAAAAATAATAAGGGAATGTACCCCCTACGTAAAAACTGAGGGATGAAAAAAAAATTACTTTAGATAGGCGAGTTATATATCATTGGAAAGGTATTTAAAAGTTAAAAAATGATCTGTATTAATATTTTTAGTTGAACTATTAAAAAGCACAGTAATTTAATTTAAAGTAGAAAAAATTGCCTTTTTGAAATATAAATGTTTTTATAGATAATAATCTGACAGTAAATTTTTTTTTTACAAAATGGTTGTAAATAGATCCTTAGGGTTGCTCAGCAAGGAAATATTAACGAAAAAAATGTAATAGTAATACTAATAATAATAATAATAGTAATAAAGCTTAAAATAAAACCGTGCATATATAAAATGATGTATTTATATACTCCTCTGACTGATGAAATTTTAATATTCGGTATATTCCTTATAGGAAGTAGGCATGTGATAAGATTTTTTTTTTGAAAATTCCTACCCTAACGGACAAGGGTGGATTCAGAATTTTTTTTTGGGGGTGGGACAATATCTTTTATTTGCAAGTACGTGAAAGGGATCACGAAAAAAGTTCGCAAATCCAGCCAGAAATCATCATAATGATAAATAATAAATAATCATATCATCATAATGATAAAAGAAATTTAAAATCCTCTTCCAGATCAAAAGGCATAGGCCAAATCGTGTATGGTGAACTCTGGACTATCCAATATGGTTTAATTATATAGTTGAAATTCAGATATTTTAATAATAAGTTTAACATAATGGTTATACATGACTATGGAAGTACTGGGTTTCGTGCAATTGTACAAATTTCAATTTCGCGGTAGTTTTGTACATTGCAATAGTGTAATAGTCTTTGGAAAAAGGTTCATTCGGGAATCGAAAAAGGGAGATGGGGTTATTTTGATGCGAGTATTTTGATAACTTTCGACTTTTTTTAGTCATAATTAAGACCGAATTTATTGAACTTGGCGATATTTTTTATTTGATGTATGATTATATTTTTCGTAAAAGAATAAGAAAATACGTGACGCAGACGAAGTCGCGGGGATCAGCTAGTTGAATTATATTTTAATTTTAATCGGAATATCCATGTAAAATTTTAATTCATTGGTATCAACTATATGGCCATAGTATTCAAAGCCACCTTTAACTTGTATATGCTTTTGTATAGGCAATAAGCGATACGTATATGTACGACTGATTGCATATACACGATCCACCTAGCCACCTAATACACGTGGAAAAAGGGGTAAAGAATGAATAAAACTTTCTTTGAAGCTTTAATCTCCGCTGAATTATTAAAAAATGTCCTCTTTTCATCTGAAAACTTCTTTATTTTTTCCGACGTAACGTAGTAGGTATTCCTGTTTTTTTTTTTTTGTTTTTTGGGGGAAAAACTAGGAAAAATTTTAATTGCTTCAGAAGTAATTTCCACTCTTTTTCGTTGTACATTAAATTTCCACGTTTCCCGAATTGACCTAGTTTCAAAACCATCACTCAAATCTAAGTCGGCTTATTTTTTTGTAAAAAAGTTGAAAAACGATGTGAAATAAATACCTACGAATGGAAACAGGTAGTCGGACGTCAGACGGGAAATTCGAGAAAATCAAATATTTCCGGTTGTACTTCCCATTTAATAAACACCACAGAAAAAAAAAACCCGTTCATCTCATCCCCTCCTTTTTGTCCCGCCATTTTTCCAGCCATCAGCGACACAATGTTAATTTGAATTACAACAATGCTAAAATTAATTAACAAACCCTTAACGTTTAGTAATTGAATTAGGGGAGATTACAAAAAAAAAAAAAATCTCATCAATTCAAACTTGCCACTTTTCTTGTTATCATTCCTGTTTTTATCTGTCACGTGTCACCAAAAGGAAATTACCTTGATCCCGCGTGTCTCGCTTCCACCCCCCCCCCCTCATCCCCCAACCCCCACGACACATCCAGGTAATCTACCCTTACACAATATTCAACCCCGACGAACAAGACACGAGATTAAAGCCATGACGAGACAAACGAACATCGAGCAAACAGGATCAGACCTCTCAACCCCAAATATTTCCCTTTTGCCGCCCCCCTTTGTAACTCCTAAACATCTTTATCTTCTTATCCTTTTGCTCTCTTTAAATCTTCAATAATCTAAGATTAGAAAAATTCAATACTTTGAACAGTAGAAAAAAAAATGAAAGTAGCACGCCATTTTTGTAAAAAAAAAAATGAAAAACGCAACAGTTGAAGATCGGTAGTCATCTTCCATTGTTTCATATAGTTTATGTTTTCATTTGGATATGTAGAAAAAGTTTATGCACAAGATGTCTCTCTTGTGAGTTTCGAACATTAAAAGCATCGTAGAGTGTGCTTTTGATGTTGTTTTGTTTTTCACTACAGTCAATTGTTTTTCATTAAGCTCTCTTACTTTTACGAACAAAAAAAAAACGAAGTTATAAACCATAGAACATCTGCAGCAAATTATTAACCGTGGTGGCTTTTTTTTAAAAAAAAATAAAAGCTTCTTGTAAAGCTCTAATTTCATCAATTTTTTTTTTTTACTTTGATTTCCACAACACTTGCGGGAAAAATCTTAAATAAATTAGATTCCTCAATGTAAAATAAACATTTGTAATTTTAAAAGCTCAAAAGCTTTCAATTTATAATAAAATTTGCCACTTTTTTGATGTTGTTTTGTTTTTACGACAGTCAATTGTACAAATGTAGCCAATTGAAACACAATAGTTTTTCAAGGCGTTAAAAGTTCAAACCGTCAATTGTTTGATCATTCAAGCTTTCAAAGAAAGCTTGAAATGCATCATTAATTTTGGAAAATTTCAATTTGCAAGCAAAAAAAAAAACAGAAGTTACTTTCGAAAGCTTTCGGTAATTGTTTTGTTTTTGCAGCAATCATTTAAGTCATTTGAGCTTAACAATATTGCTTTTGAAATTTGATAAGCTTCCAACTTATGTCATCATAATTTTCAGTTTTTTTTTTTTGTTCGTTTGTTATTTGTCAACAAATCAAGGAAACAATATTTGATCTTTTTTTTTTTTTTTGTTTTTACGACAGGCAATTGTTTTGTATTGAAGAAAAACAGTGTTATATGTTTGAAGCTTTTTTTTCTGAACAAAAGAACATCGAATATATTTTTTTCTGATTTTCTAAATATTTACCTATTTGATGGTGTTTTGTTTGTGCGATAGTCACTTATTTTTCTCGGTGAAAAACAAGTGAAACAAGTAAACATTTGCACGTAAGGAAAAAAGCTCAAATTAGAAGGAATCACTTTGATTGAATTGACTTTCGATTTTGTATTGTTTTTGCGACATTCAATTGTTTATTAACGTTTGTTAAAGGAGAGAGAGAAAAAATACCACCTGTAACTTTAAGTGGATATTTTCAAATATCACACCCCTTGTTTTATACGCTTTAAAAGCTCTTTTATTTTTAGGTGACACTTTTGTAAATTTTTTGAGATTTATCAAAATATTGAAATGAGTTTTCGATGTTGTTTTGTTTTAATAGTGTACATAGGCCAAAGGGGAACATCAATGTTAGTTATCATGTACTTTTGATGCTTTGAAAGCTCCAAATTTGTTAAGAAAATTTCTCATTGGAATTATCTACAAAAGCTTTATTTGTTGCAGTCATTTGTTTTCTATAAACTTGAAAAAAATTTTTTTGAATTTTCTTCAGTGAAAGAGGCTCAAGCTTTGGAAAAATGAATAGTTTGTTTTGACTGAACCATAATCAAAAGTCATTTATTTGAAGTAAAAATAGAGCTTTTAAAGCTCTAGTGATTGTTTTATTTTTTTCCAAAAAAAAAAAAACAAAAGAAACATGCATAAATTTAAATTTGAATGAGCTCTTTTTGATGTTGTTTTGTTTTTTGTAGTATGTGTGTTCAATTGTTTTTCTTTGGGACAATTTAATTATTTTATATAAAAGCTCTTTTTACAACGTGATTATTTTTCTTTTCTTTTTTTTATGCAAATAATGCATAAAGCTTTGAAAGCTTGCTTCATACTTTGGTTGGAGTAATTTCAAAAAAATACTATATGCATTCGGGTAAGGGTGTGAGGAAAAAATGTGATATTTTTTATTTGAATTTTCATCACCAGATGTCATTGGTGTGTTACAATATTTCCGTATTTTTACAACTTCCTTCCCTGCCCCGGTCTACTTTCAAATCGTAAAAGCTCACCAAAACCTATTTTCACATTTTCAAACATAACACGGCGCTATCCCATTCATTCCCATTTGATTTATCCATTCGTTCCCGATTCATCTCCAACAAACCCCCCCCTCCACCCCCTGCCCACCCCCTTCCCTCCCCCGAAGGCTACATTCGTGTTTTATATCTTCAATTCCATTCCCATTTTAAAATAACAATATCGGCCGTGTATATGTCGGAGCTTTGAGCTACGAAAACGAAACTTCAGGTAAGGGAAACGAAATTTTCCTCGTCTCTCTATCTTTCTCTCTCTCTCTGTACCCCCTCCCCCTTTCCATGGCTAAACGGTACCCCGACCACGTCCACCATTAGAGAATAATTTTCTCTGGATGAGCTTCCCGAAATATGTGTGTATGCGTCGTTTTAACCACAATTTCATCCCTCAGGCTTATTTTTCGTAATCATCCCCCATAACAACAACAATTATATCAAACTTGTTTTACGGATATTGCGGTTGTTTTTCTGAGAAAATTTTCGAAGAAGACGACAAAAATTGGTTAAATTTAATCTTTTCTTTTTTTTTTTTGTTCAAAGAAGAAAAAAAAAATTGCTGGAAACATCCCTTGGTAAATGAAGCGATTGGTAACGGTTAATATAATTAAAGCCTCCAACCAAATTAGCTCTTGTGACCTGAAAATTTCCCATCTCCCCGTACTCCCCCCGGCTCTGTCGTCCGTCGCCCGTCTCTGTGTATTTAACACGGATATATTCAGCCGTGGGTGGTGCAACCCTTGAAATTCTCCCAATTTTCCAGTCGAAAAGGGATGAAATTTCCGAAATATCGTCTCGGATTTATTACATATCAGTTGCACAAAGGCTAAGATTTGTTGTGCATTTTCTTCCAGATATCCATTCGAGATTTGAATGTTTTCGGTTTCGGGTCCCCAATAACGTGTCAAATACCCCGCTGGATTTTTTCATCCCGATCTCCCTCACCCGTGCACCGCCGTCTTGCCTACCATGTCAAAACCTCGTTTATCTTCCCTGTGATCCTGCTTTTCCGCAATGCAGAGAGATGAACAGGAAAATTTTCATTTTGTAAAAGTCCTCGAATGATTTCGTTCCTTTTTTTTCGTTTTTTTCGTTCGTCTTTGCAACGTCACACCTTTCCCTCCTCCTCCTCCTTTCATCGCTGGTAAATGGAAATAAAGATGAAAGAGGAAAAGTTATTTGAATCAACAAAAGAATATTTCTCTTTAAAAATAACGGCAAACTTTTTGAAATTATCATATAATTATCATTGCCTTGCAAGGGTCGTATCTCTTATACCAGAGGTCCCCAACTATTGTCAACCGAATAACGGGCAATATTTGTTATTCAAAATAAATTTACTGTTGAAAAATATTTATGATATAATACACCAGATCTCCATCAAATTATAGTTCTATTTTCTGTTACTAGTAGCGCAAATGTTCAGAAAGTACTTAGAGTTTTAAGAAGATATTCCAATCTTGCAATGCATTATGGGAAATGTATCACGATGTGGCGCCACCATTAGTTTATTTGCAGTACTAAAACTAAGTATTTTATGTAAGGTAACTTAAGTTAGTACCACAAACACTGATGTGGCGGCGCCACATCTGCATACATTTCCAGGATTAGAATATCTTCTTGTATTATTACCGTAGACTATTGATATCATTGATGTCTAGTGGCGATTGATTTTAGTATAATTTCTTTAGTACTATTACATCAAGGTTTATAAAATACACAGGTGGCCTCATCGTGGCTACGTGACGTATCCAGAAGAAATTCGTAAAATTGAAAAAAATCGTTCAAAAAATTGAAAAAATATTAAAATTTCTCTTTAGTTCAACTTTGACCTCGAATAACTTTTGAAGGAATAAATATATCGAAAACTTGTTCGAGACCTTTTTTGTAGATCGTTCAATTTTCTACAAGAATATATCTTGGTCATTCCGAAATATTGCCGTCACCAACGTGAGCTATAAAATTCCAAAGTGCAAGAGAATATTTATATAATATTAAATTTTAATATTTTTTCAATTTTTTGACGCAACCATCAATTTTATGACAAAATTTTATAGGACATTTTTTGTAGAGCACTTTTGTTCCTATAACTTATCTCCATAAAAGTTTTTGATATTTTTCACAGGTCCAAAGTTATTTGCATTAAACTGAAAATTCCCTGAATTATTATATTTTTAACATAAACAATATTTTTTTTTTATTTTAATTCAACAACTTAGGACCTGTGAAAAATTTCAAAAACTTTTATGGAGATAAGTTATAGGCAAAAAAGTGCTCTACAAAAAATGTCCTATACAATTTTCTCATAAAATTGATGGTTGCGTCAAAAAATTGAAAAAATATTAAAATTTCTCTTTAGTTCAACTTTGACATTGAATAACTTTTGAAGGAATAAATATATCAAAAACTTGTCGGAGACCTTTTTTGTAGATCGTTCAATTTTCTACAAGAATATACCTTGGTCATTCCGAAATATTATCGACACCAACGTGAGCTATAAAATTCCAAAGTGCAAGAGAATATTGTTGCCATGTTATTTAAATGGAAAATCGAAATTTGCAATGCCCGCACCTCTCAATATCCATATTAAGAGATTAAAATCGAAAATCAATAAATTGAAATATATATCCTCTCACTCTTTTGTTTACCTATTGTATTAGCAAGTGACCACGGTACCTGAAAAACCCCAATCTCCTGGATTGTAGTTTAAAAATTTTACTCTTATTTTTTCCGCGAAATATCGCCGTCAATATTGATATTTTAGTAATTATCGATTTATCGATATTTTTTCACTTGGTAACATTTCTAGATCAAAGAGGATCTAGTGATGACTAAATCTTAGAAGATAAGATATTAGAATTTGATGGGTGTGCAACCAGTGATACATATACGCAAGACAGGTTGCCTAGATATTTAATTTGGTGATTTCAATTTGGCAAGGTAGGCTTTGTTGTATTTGGTTAATGTTCGGTTTATTTCTTCACTAATGTTCCCAAATATTCAAAAATTATGTATTTTGCGAAAAGTTTCGTTTCTTTACCGACAGGTTTTAGCTTTTAAGCGTTAAAGATTTCCCAGAAACGAATATTTTCTCGAATAAATGTCTTGTAATTTTAATGTTCTTAACATTTTCATTAAATTTTCAAAACAAAGAACTGAGATTTTCCTTTTCCTTCCGTCCTTCCTTCCGTTCTTCCGTTTGCAAGACTCAATTTTCGCTGTATAAGGGAGGGGAAAATTGGCGATTTTCTACTAAAATATTATTATTATTGTATTAGGTGTTCACTATGTTTACCCTTTGCGTAAATTCCTCCCGAGGGGTGTCCAGCCTCGATGTTTATTCATCCCCTTAAATTCTTCATGTACGTTTTTCGTACTACAATTGTACAAATAAAAGCACTTACCATTCACAACAATCGACCGTTTCCACCCCCTCGTTTGAAAATCTCAAATTTTCACCAATTCAACAATGGTTGTCTAACGCACAAAGCCTCGTTCCTCGTTCAATTTATTATTGTAATACAATTTACGGTTTGAGACTGAGAAATTTAGATTTGCAACAATTAAAAAAAAAAAAACAATTTGGCTAAATGGATTTGTAAATATTTGACACCAAACCAAACTAATTCGCTTTGATATTAAAATTAATTAAACAATTGATGTGTCGGCATTCATCCGTTAGACAGACACCACCTGTATTTAAATCACTTAACTAAGGGAGGGGAATTATGAAAGCTCAAAGCTCGCATTAGCTTCAATTACGTAGCACTGACAGATTCAAACTTAATGATCTATGAATAATTATAATTTTGTAACGATCGTTCTATGGATTAAATATTAACTTGTTAAAAGACTTTTCATTGTTGGCGTTGATAGTTTGGCTTTGATTTAAATGGCTGGAAATTCTCAGTGGAAAACATATATTAGTTAAATATGTATTTTCAAAGACAAAAGCAGGATTTGAAGGATTTAAGGGGTTTTTATTATGCTCACTTCTTTTGACCTAATTATGGCGCGGTATTTTAAATTTGGGACACGTTTTCTGCGGTGCGTGTTTCACCAGAGATAAACTTCAACAAATATTTGATGTTTTATTATACACGAATTTTGTTCTAATTAGAGGAAAACATTGTAAATTAGGCTATCATGTTGGAAATTTGTTGTTTACACTTATGAAAATTGGGATTTTTTAAAAAAAAATTCAGCTCTCTCGTTTGTTCGTTCATTTTTTTTCGTTTGTGCAGTCTTAATTTTCTTATGGGAAAAAAACATTTTTTTTTCTGGAACTCGAGAATAATTAGTGGGTTTTTCTAAATTTCAAAAGTGTAGGGCTAACCTGGTGGAAAATATAGAAATTCAGGAATTAACAAACGAGTCTAAAAAAAACATCAAATCTAAACTCCAAACAAATATTTGATGTTTTATAACACAAATTTTGTACTAGTTAGAGGAAAACATTGTAAATTAGGCCATCACGTTGGAGATTTATTGTTTACGCTTAGGAAAATTGGGATTTTTAAAACAAAATTCTGCTCTCTCGTTTGTTTGTCAATTTTCTCGTTTGTTCGGTCTTAATTTTCTTATGGGGAAAAAAAAACTTTTTTTTCTGGAACTCTTGAATAGCTAGTGATTTTTTTCTAAATTTCAAAAGTGTAGGGCTAACTTGATGGAAAATATAGAAATTCAAGCACTAAAGTGCTTGAAATCAGTCTAAATTCCAACAAATACTTGATGTTTTAGAACATAAATTTTGTACTAATTAGAGGAAAACATTGTAAATTAGGCTATCACGTTGAAAATTTATATTTACACTTATGAAAATTGGGATTTTTTAAAAAAAAATTCTGCTCTCTCGTTTGTTCGTTCATTTTTTTCGTTTGTTCGGTCTTAATTTTCTTATGGGAAAAACTAAATTTTTTTTTTTGGAACTCTTAAGTAGTTAGTGATTTTTTTCTAAATTCCAAAAGTGTAGGGCTAACTTGATTGAAAATACAAAATTCTGGAACTAACAAACGAGAGTCTTTAAAAAAACATCAAATCTAAACTCCAAACAAATATTTGATGTTGTATTACACAAATTTTGTACTAATTAGAGGAAAACATTGGTATTTTTTAAAAAAGTATCTGCTCTCTCGTTTGTTCGTCCATTTTTTTTCGTTTGTTGAGTCTTAATTTTCTTATGGGAAAAAAAAAACTTTTTTTTCTGGAACTCTTGAATAGTTAGTGGTTTTTTTCTAAATTTCATAAGTGTAGGGCTAATTTGATGGAAAATACAAAAATTCAGGAATTAACAAATGAGAGTCTATAGCAAAACATCAAGTCTAAGCTCCAACAAATATTTGATGTTTTATTACACAAATTTTGTACTAATTCGAAGAAAACATTGTAAATTAGGCTATCGCATTAGAAATTTATTGTTTACGCTTAGGAAAATTGGGATTTTTGAAACAAAACTCTGCTCTATCGTTTGTTTGTCAATTTTCTCGTTTGTTCGCACTTAATTTTATTATAGAAAAAAAAAAGTTTTATTTCTTCAAAACTCTTGAATAGTTAGTGTTTTTTTTCTAAATTGCAAAATTGTAGGGCTAACTTGATGGAAAGTATAGAAATTCAGGAACTAACAAATGAGAGTCTATAGAAAAACATCAAGACTAAATTCCAACAAATATTTGATATTTTATAACAAAAATTTTGTACTAATTAGAAGAAAACATTGTAAATTAGGTAATTGCAATGGAAGTTTGTTATTTTAACTTCTGCAAATTGGGATTTTTCAAAAAAAAAAAAATTTGCTCTCTCGTTTGTTCGTCAATTTTTTTCGTTTGTTCGGTCTTCATTTTTTTTAGAAACAAAAGTTTTTTCTCCAGAACTCTTGAATAGTTAGTGATTTTATTCTAAAATCCAAAAGTGTAGTTTGATGGAAAATACAAAAATTCAGGAATTAACAAATGAGAGTCTATAGCAAAACATCAAGTCTAAGCTCCAACAAATATTTGATGTTTTATAACACAAATTTTGTACTAATTAGAGGAAAACTTTGTAAATTAGGCTATTGCAGTGGAAATTTGTTGTTTAAACTTATGAAAATTGGGATTTTTCAAAAACAAAAAAAATTGCTCTCTCGTTTGTTTGTCAATTTTTTTCGTTTGTTCGGTCTTAATTTTTTTTAGAAACAAAAGTTTTTTCTCCAGAACTCTTGAATAGTTAGTGATTTTATTCTAAATTCCCAATAGTGTAGGGCTAACTTCATGGAAAATATAGAAATTCATGAATTAACAAACGAGAGTTTATAGAAAAACAGCAAGTCTAAACTCCATCAAATTGTGAACTAATTAGAGGAAAACATTGTAAATTAGGATATCACGTTGACAATTTGTTAACACTACCCAAAAAAAAGGGATTTTTTAAAAAAAATATTTTGCTCTCTCGTTTGTTTGTCAATTTTTTTCGTTGGTTCGGTCTTAATTTTTTTTTATAGAAACAAAAGTTTTTTCTCCAGAACTCTTGAAAAGTTAGTATTTTTTTCTTAACTCCAAAAGTGCAGTGTGAACTTGATGGAAAATATAGAAATTCAGGAATTAACAAACAAAAGTCTACAGAAAAACGTCAAATCTAAATTCCAACAACTATTTGATGTTTTATAACACAAATTTTGTACTAATTG
Organism: Sisyra terminalis; assembly: GCA_958496175.1. NCBI lineage: Eukaryota > Metazoa > Arthropoda > Insecta > Neuroptera > Sisyridae > Sisyra > Sisyra terminalis. Next base: position 61,079,189 of record OY292276.1, read on the forward strand.
GAGGAAAACATTGTAAATTAGGGCTTTCGCATTGGAAATTTGTTGTTTACACTTATGACAGTTGGGATTTTGTTAAAAAAAGCTCTACTCTCTCGTTTGTTCGGTCTTAATTTCCTTATAGAGGAAAAAAAAGTAGTTTTTTTCTCCAAAACTCTTGACTGTTTTCTAAATTTCAAAAGTGTAGGGCTAACTTGATGGAAAGTACAAAAATTCAGGAATTAACAAACGAGAGTCTATAGAAAAACACCAAATCCAAGGAAAAGTAGTGGGGGATTCGGGAAGAATTGAGACCTTTGTTAAATGTTGAAAAGGATTGCAAAAAATCGTGCACATATCATCATGTAACAGCCGTGATGATGCACTTGAAGATGCATTTTCCAGGAACATGAGAGCGTGATCCGTTGCACAAACGACGTTTCCACGTGGAAAATCCACGTTTAAGACTTCTTCGGTGAACTGGTAAATAAGTAAGGTATCAGATCAAAACGTAATTCACACAGAGTAGTTGATGATAGACGAGAATGATATGAAAACTTGTCAAGTTGAATACAATAGCGCATTCATCCCCTACAATTTGCACCACCCCCCGGCAACCACCCCCATTATCCGACCGCTCCATTATCCCTATTTCAGTCCCATGCGGAACAGATCTCACGAGTCATGTTCTCCCGTTTGGGATACAACGCGGCGAAATCCTGTCATCCAAACTCACCACCTAGCTTTTCATTTCATTTTTCCACCCCTTTCCCCTCTTTTACATCCCCTAAACTTGCGACAAACGTAGTGAAAATTTTTCTTCAATTGAACATTTTAATTAAATATTTCTTTCCGATTAGCACCAAAGTCCTGGCAATACGGTGTGGAATTTATTGTGCAATTATTTCACGCTTTAAAAGCTCATGTCTTCAGCTTTAATTAACGACCGAAAAATTGAACTTCACAAAAAGCATCCCAAGTGGAAATAACATAAAGATATTGATTTAGTTCTTCATTTTATTCGTAAAGGATTACAAGTGTTGACGCGATAATTTGGGGGGGGAGGGAAAAATAGACTATTGAAATAATAATTTATGTGATGAGAATAGGGGACCATGGGGTAATTGTAATCCCCATCGTATTATATATTAAAACACGCAAATATGCGAGCATGTGTCGCATTAGATTTCAAGCACCCCACTCCCCCCCCATTCCTTGGTTCCATCGTGCAAACGTTGATGGTACATTGTCGAAATGTGAGGTTCTATTATACAAAACACATTTGCGAAATGGGATTTTCAAGTTTTGTACAAAATACAATATTCGAACGGGGGGAAGGCAACATTGAATGGGAGACAAAGGTCGGGGAATTTCATTCGGGCGGGGGGGTGGAGTGAGAGGCGAGAATTGAACGAATTTTCTGTTGTAGTAGTAGTAGTAGTAGTAATTAAATTCATTCGTACATATGTAGCGAAAAAAATTCGATTGAATTCCCCGAATTGTTTCTTTTTCCCCCTAATGATTACTATTGGATTTGGATGACATAAGCTTTGAAGCTTAGTAGCTTTCAAAAGTTAGGACCTATCGTGAAAATTAGTTGTACATTTTGTAGATAGTACAAACTATAAGCAAAATGGGGCCAACGAATGGCCGTCGTTCGATAGGGGGAGGGGTGGATGTGTTGGGAATCGAATTATTGCGAAGCAAAGTTTGTGCCCATAAATTTCGAGTTGGTAATCGTTCAATCTAATAAAGCACTGTGTCTCCCCTCTATCAAGCTTTGCAAATCCAATTGGAATAACTCCAAGCTTAATGCGTTGTAAATTCTTCTGTTAAAAACAACAGAAAAGCTCTATATTTAAGGCGAAAATGTACTGAGGGATTTCCAAGTGTTGAGTTTGTCATCCACAAAATTGATTTTTAATGTTGATCAAGTACTGTGTATACAATATATAAGATATATTGCAGTCCAATTTATGTAGTATAATTTAAAAACATAAATTTGAACACAAGTTCAAACAAAAATATTCGTGACGTATTGCCCAGATACGTATTTCGATTGCCAAGCAATCTTCATCAGTGGTCATCAAGTAGTTTGGATCATCACAAAGCAGTTACGGAGTGATCCAAACTACTTGATAACCACTGATGACGATTGCTTGGCAATCGAAATACGTATCTGGGCAATACGTCACGAATATTTTTGTTTGAACTTCTGTTCAAATTTATGTTTGTGGTATGATTTTTATATATTATTATATCAGATTATACTACATAAATTGGACCGCAATATATTCTATATATTGTATACACAGTATAATTGTTCAACGTCAGCGAAAAAATCTTATTTTGATTGATCAAGTATGCATTCCACTTTTGAACTTTGAAAAAAAAAATTTTTTCCTCATGTATTTTCAGGAAAATACCCTTTGAAGTCAAAGAAAAGAGATTTATATACCTTATATTCGCTATTTGGGACACACTAGCGTTCCTAGTGGTCAGTTTAAGCATTAAAGGAGGCTATTATTATAAATGAAATTGTAGGCAAATTGGGTCCGTTCACAAAAGCTTTAAGATTTATCAATGTTAACCAAATGTCTTCCACATTTTTAACACAGAATATAACTTGTATAAAATTCCCTCTTCTCTGTATGTAGTACTTGGCGATAAGGCTTAGTTTAGAGCTTTTATATAAATATAAATATTTCAACCAAATTTTTATAATTACATGGTGTTTTCTGGTTGCTCAAGAGCTTTGAAAGTAAAAAAAAAGTTGTAGCCTGCATATTTTCCTGGAAAAGCTCCCCTTGTACAGAAAAAGCTCGATTTGGGTCATTTTTCACATGTAGATATTTTGATTTTTTTCGCCATAATTGGAAGGTTTGTTGTCGTTCGAAAGTTCGACAAAAAAAACTTAATTTCTTTTCCAAGAAACCGCTTTTTTTAAGAAAAGCTCAATATGAGGAATGTTTTTGTTTTGATTTTTTTGAAAAAAATTTGCATTGTTAATTGATGTATTACTATGAGTCGGAAGTTGTGAAGAAAAAATTTAACTTTTGTATTACAATATTCCTCGCTTTTTTTAGACTTTAAGTTAAATTAAAAGCTTTTCTATGAATTCAAAAAATTTCGTTTTTTTTTCACTATCAATTGGTGATTTTCATTGCTCAAGAGTTTTCTCAAGAGAAGGAAAAAACAATTGTTGCTTGCATATTTTTCCGGAAAAGCTCCCGTTCTACAGAAAAAGCTCGCTTTGGGTCATTTTTCACGTGTGGAAATATCGATTTTTTTCACCATAATTGTTAAGTTTGTTGTCATTTGAAAGTTTTGCAAAAAAAACTTAATTTCTTTTCCAAGAAACCGTTTTTTTTTAAGAAAAGCTCAATTTGAGGAATTTTTTTGTTTTGATTTTTTTCAATTAAATTTGCATGGTTAATTACCGTATTACTATGGTTCGGAAGTTCTGCAGAAAAAAATTAACTTTTGTATAACAATATTCCTCGCTTTCTTTAGACTTTAAGTTAAATTAAAAGCTTTTCTATGAATTCAAAAAATTTCGTTTTTTTTTCACTATCAATTGGTGATTTTCATTGCTCAAGAGTTTTCTCAAGAGAAGGAAAAAACAATTGTTGCTTGCATATTTTTCCGGAAAAGCTTGCCATTGCAGGCAAAAGCTCGATTTCGATCATTTTCCAAATATTGAAATTTTTATTTTTTTTTGGCCGGTAATTGATCTAAAGCTAAGATATTATTCAATTATTGAATTTTCTGAAGCAATTTGCGGCTATAATTGCTGATTTTTTATCGTTCGAAAGCTCTAGAAAAAAAAACATTGTCGTTCGCATATGTTCCAGAACTACGCCCTTAAAGAAAAAGCCCGATTTGGTCTATTTTCCGGATATTAAAAGCTCGATTTTTTTCTCCATTAATGGTGTTTTTTTTATCTTTTGAAAGTTCTTTAAAAAAAGCTTTGTCGCTTACCTATTATTTACTGAGAAACCGCTGTTTAAAATAAAAGCTCAATATGGAGAATAATTTTCCTAAGTAAATTTTGCATTGTTGAGTAGTGTTTGTCTTTTTCTCGAAAAATCTAAAAAAAAAAAAACATTTTGTGTTATATTCTTTGCTTCATTTAAGCTTTATTGTGCTTTATTAAGCTTTAAGTTATCGTTAAAAGCTTTTCTATGAATATTAAAGTTTCGTATTTTTTTTCACCATTAATTGGTGTTGTTTGTCGTTCAAAGAAAGCTTGGATATTTTCCCGGGAAAGCTCGCCAGTTCAGGAAAAAGCTCGATTATGGTCATTTTCCAAATATTGAAATTTCAATTTTTTTATTCCAGTAATTAGTGTTGTTTGGTCTTTCGAGGGCTTTGGAAAAATATCGCTTGTACGGTTTTAGCGGAAAACGTTATTGAAAGAAAAAGCTCTAAATGTGAGATATATTTTTTTTGGTAAATTTTCTAAGAAAATTTAAGGCTTTAATTGGTGTGTTTTTATCGTTTGAAAGTTCTGGAAAAAAAACACTGTCGGTCGAATATTTTCCAGAAAAACTCCATTTAAGGAAAAAGCTCGATTATGTCCATTTTCTAAATATTAAAAGTTCTATTTATTTTCTCCATTACTGCCGGTTTTTTTGCTGTGGAAAATTCGAAAAAAAAAATGACGTTTTGCATTATAATATATATACATTGCGTCATAAGTTGACGTTAAGAGCTTTTCTATGAATATAAAAAATTCGTATTTTTTTTTCATAGTTAATTTGTGCTTTTTGTCGTTGAAGGGTTCCCAAAGACAAAAACAATTGTCACTTGCATATTTTCCCTTGAAATTCCGACAATTAAGGCAAAAGCTCGACTTGGGTCATTATTCAGTTATTAAAATTCCGTTTTTTTTTTGGAGTTTGGACAGAAAAGAAATTGCAAGTTGAAGAGTTTCCCGGAAAATGCAATTTAAATAAAAAGCTCAATTTTAGTCTTGTTCCATATTTCTATTCAAAACATTTAAAATAAAGCTTTCGTTTACCTACTTTTAATGAAAATTCTGTTTAAAGGAAAAGCTCAATTTTAAAATTTTTACATAATGAATTTTCCTTAAAACTAGTTCATTATTAATTTCCGTTTTTCTTTTTCTGGAAAGTTCGCTTCCTTTAAACGTTATTATTAATGTATATTAGAAAAAATACTTTGTCCTGAGCTTTCTCTCATAATTGACGTTTTCCGGGAAACTATGCAAGTGAAAAGCTTTTTTCTCTTAGAATTCTCAACTACAGAAAAAAAGCACCAATTATAATGACGCAATTTTTTTTTGCAAAATGTCCCAAATCGAGCTTTTTTTTCTTATGGTGTCTTCTCGGAAACTATGCAACGGACTGGCTTTTTTTTTCGGTCAAAACTTTCGAGGGACAAAAAACACCAATTAAGTGTGAAAATAAATGGAAAGTTTTATAATTAAAGGATGCTTTTAATCGAGCTTTTTCTTTAAACAGCGTTTTTTTTTTCAGAGCTTTCGGTCAACAAAAAAATAGTTATGAATAGTACAATTTTTTTTGGAAATGACCTTAATTAAGCTTTTTCCTAAGTTGTGGCAATTAAAGGTGAAAAACAAGTCGAATTTTATATATTTATAGGAAAGCTCTCAACGTCAACTTAGCATTTCATAGGGTTTTTCTGGAAAATGTCCTAGTTACTTTTATTTCCCTTAAATTTATAAATTTTAGTTAAATTTGGCTAACTTGATGGACGTTGATTTTAAAGAGACGAAGCAAGGAAATTATATACCTGATACTTTTACAGTACTAGCAGGGGTGGTGGGGGGGGGGGGGAGGGGTTGAAAAACGTGAAAGCTTTCCATCTTTTCCATTAAATTTTAATTGATGAACGAAGAAAATTTTGTCAATTTTCTCTTTGTCACTGATGGTTGGTGGACCGACCGACTGACCGAATAACCTTTGCAACCCTTATTCGTAAGGGTTGTTTCTGCGTGCTCACAGAAGCCGACGGTACATACATCTCATTATAAACATAATATTTACATTTGTGTAATTCCAGTTGTATAATTGGAATAGGGAGGCAAGATGGCGGCTTACTGCATGGTGCAGGACAATAGGGGTCGCTTTTTTTTTGTTTTTTTTTTTTTGCGGAAATAAATTTTGAAATTGTTTTCTTTTTTTGTTGCAGTTATTCTCAATTCGTTGTGCAAAGAGTTCTTGTCGGTGAACGTATCAGCGATTTTGTATTTGATGAACTATGAACAATATGGCCGAAGCACAGCATCCGCTCAGTACTTTTTACAATTGGCTGGATATTTGGGCATTCCGGTCATCGCATGGAACGCTGATAATTCGGGACTGGAACGCAGGTAAGCTCCACAACCCCAACATTTTTCTCTGTTTTTTTTTTTGGACCACAAAATTTCCAGCCACAATCATGGAAAATTCCATGAAAAAAAAATCTTGATTTTTTTTCCGAACTTTAATTGGGTCACTTATATTGTTCTGTTGATTCATTTGAGTCCAAATTTTTGGACCAAATACAAGATATAGGCAACCATACATACATTGAAATAATAACTGACTAGCCGAGACTCAAACCAACATGGAAAGCTCCATAAGGGTTGGTGTCTCGGCTAAAAAAAACGAAAAATTGATAATTTTATTTTGTGATTTTAGAGCATCGCAAAGTTCACTCCAACTACAACTAGCGCCATCATTGGAGCATCAAACCGCGGCAATGTTAAGCATCCTCGAGCGTTACAAATGGCACCAGTTTAGTGTCGTCACTAGTCAAATTGCCGGTCACGATGATTTCATTCAAGCCGTTCGAGAACGTGTCTCCGACATGCAAGTAAGACAAAATTCCCCCTCGCACCACCCCCCTGCGATTTAAATCGCACCTACAAGGACTAAAAGCTTTGGCGACAAAAAAAAAAAAACAAACGAGTATTCAAAACCACTTGAAAGCTCTCACTCAAACGCGACTTGAATTAAAGAGGACTCAAGCATAGATACGCCGCTCACTTGTTTTTGTTCTTTTGTCAAGTAATTAAAACATTAGCGATAGTGTCTCGCCCCCTTATTCCTGCCCCGTGTTTTTTTTTGCCACGTGGAAAATAAGTATAAATTTCATTAAGCCGAGATCAAAGACGAGAGAATATCCTTGAAATGGGATGTCCATCAGGTTTATTTATGCGCCGTAATGAGTCGTGACGTTTGGAGGGGGGGGGTGACAAAAAAGCTCATATTTTCAAAAGGGTTGTCTCTTGAGAATTGTTTTTTACTATCGAAATATCAACCGGACACAATTGGGGAGAAGAAGGGCGCAAATCAATTGGACGTAACGAAACGAAATTTGTTCGAGATGGGGCGCTTTAAAAGCTCATAAAGCTTCGATTGGAAACGAAATGAGGTGATGAAAAAATGTGTGAGGTTTGGTAATGAGAAAAATTCAATTGATTTCTCGATTCTTAGCAGAAAAAGCAATTTTTGCCGAAGGCAAACATTATTTTTTATTGATAGATGCGAAAGCTCGTTTCGGCGTGTTTCATTTATTTTCACAGCGATTTTCTTTTGTTTTGTTACGGGAAAATTTGACCAATATTGTGGGCGATAGAATCCACTCGAATAATATCAATGAAAAGTACAATTATTAAAACGTTGTTGTTGGATTTTATTTTGAAGTAAATTAATAACTTTTGCTGTAGTATAACAAAGATAACATATACTTCTGTCTCATGATTTCATAGCGTTCTATCTATATTACAGTTATCTTTTTGATCATTTTGAGATGGTAGGGGCAGCCCCCGCTTTAGGGGTGGGCAACCCGGGTGGTCGCCCGGGGCGGAAAATTTCAGGGGCGGCATTTTGTCATATTTGATATACAATATGAACAAAAATGTGAAAAAAATAGTTTTTAGTTAAAAAATATTTTTCCAAAAATTTAAAAATTTTGTGATATTAAAACTCTGTGTTTTTTCAACCCTGAAGGGGCGGCATTTTTTCATCTTGCCCAGGGCGGCAAATTTACTAGAGCAGGGCCTGGTAGGGGACAGGTATTTAAAATTAGTTGTTAATGGATTTTTTTTGGTAAATACTTCTTTAATAATACTTTTGGACTTAAATGTGGATACTTAATTGGCTTCGATTAGACAGGCCTGCGATGGTAAAGTTGTATTAAATATAAGAACACATTTTTATTGTAATTTTAGCCCTGATTATGGGAAAAATATTCACAAAAATTTTCACGTAAGGTTTTGTTGCAAATTACAATTAAAAAAAAAAATTTTCTCGGGCAAAATTGGGGACCCAAATTGAACCATTTTTTTCTGTATCGAAAATGGTAGTACTGGGACCTCTACTACTGGCGCTGGTGTCGTTTTATCTTCCGTTGATAAGAGAAACAAACCGATGTGAAATTTAAAAATGAGAGCGAATTACCACCAATTATTTCTGTTATCTCGCTTTCACTTATAAACTTCGTATCGGTTTATTTTCTCTATCAACGAAAGATAAAACGACACCAGCGCTAGTAATGAGAGGCCCGGTACTACCATTTTTGATACAGAAAAAGTGGTTCTCTTCGGGTTCTTGTCTTCCTTTATATTAATAACAATCTATTTATAATATAATATCTATGTTTAATTAATTTCAATGTTACCAATTAGTCATGTTACTTAACAAATTAATTCCATGGAATTTTGGAAAAAATTTTTTTTTTAAAAAAACATTATTTGCTACTTATTCCTAATATTTTCTCAATTTGTGAGAAAATCTTACATGATGGATGAAAATGGATTTCATATTTGAAGTGCCAAAAAACAAAACATTGAAATTACCTATTACAGTAAAAAATATTTTTTTACAGGCCTGTGTTATTTTTCCATTTCATTTTTCTTGCATTCTCTTCCTTTTTCAAATGTTTCTGCCCTGTACTATAAGAGTAACACTCTTCTATGTAAACCTAAATGTATATGCAACCAATGATACACGTGTGTACATATGTTTGCCTATACTATATGTACATCGTTATTTTGCTTCCATATGTTTCGCAAATAAACGCATTAATTTTGCAATTGAAGGATTTACTGCAACAAGGAGATAGTTTTAATTTTGCAGTCAAAACAATTTTTAATTTTTTTTTTTTTTTGCAAACTTGTGTTATTCATTGTTTACTTAAATCAGAGGTTTCCAAAGGGGACCAACTTGCGGTCCGCAAAAGGCACATCTTTACAATTTTTGTATAAAATATATACATTTTATAATGACCACAGTTGTGAAAAACAATATATCAAAAATGTTTACAATGTCTCTAAATTTAGTATGGAGAATTTGAGATATAACTTGGAAAAAGTGGTCCCCAAAGTTATGATGCATTTCTGAAATGGCCCGAAATATCGTTTGGGTTGCCCACCCCTGATTTCAAGTACGCTGATTTTTTGATGTCTTAAAAAAGAACATAGATATTTAATTAAAGAGTCCAATTTATATCCAACTAATGGATGTCCATTTAATTATTTTAATCGACCTTTTTCTGAATGCTACTTTTATTATTAATAATTAAACGTAAATAGACAACCTTTTCTTCTGAAGAAAAATTAGTTGAACTTGATTACAAAGTTTCTATCAAATCAGTAAAGCTGTTTTCAAATTGGAACCATAAGTGAAATCTGAATAAAATATTGGTACCACTATTTAGATTAGACTTTTTTGTGACCTTTTTTTTAAGACAAAACACTAAGAAGTACCTGAAAACAAAATATTATCGAAATTGATAAACCTGTTCTTGAATTGTACGATAGAATTCAGGTAGACAAATATTTACGTTCAATTTTATCAACCTTTGGTCCATAATGATCTCAATATTGTGAACCAAAAGGGGTTGCATTCCAAACAGGTGTGAAATTGAAAAGAATTTTACCTGCTCTCAACTGGCAATAATAAATAATATGGTAATAAGAAAAAGGCAGATCTTAGGTCTCATTTATGGAATCGGACACAGGTGTTAATGTATTTATAATTGACAACCAATAATGAATACCTGAAACTGGTTCCAAATTCCTTATACGACATATTTATATATCTGCTGTTCTGTCATTTTGGCCTTCAAACTTGTTATTCCATATCAGCCATATTATTTAATATAAACAGTTGAAAGTAGGTGAGATATTTTGCATTCCACTCTAACTAACTAGGAAACTGGTTTTGCATTTAACGTGTGGAATCCATACTGAAAAAAACCATAACAAAAATTAATAGTATTAAAATTTTCATTTTATTTCTTATTATTTAGTTAATCTATTTAAAGTAATTATAATACATTCAAATTCATATTTTGCCTATACGTTTAAATTTAAATCTTCATAAGCTGTTAAGATAAATTCAGTTCATTTTAATTCGATTATTTATATTTGGGAATGCAGTTTTAAGTTAATAATCATTCAATTATTGAAACGAACTTGTCAACAAAATTAAGAATATAACTTTTATAGGCTTTTATAACTTTTATTATTAGAATATACAATTTAATAATACTTTTACAAACAAATCGAATTTTAAATTTCATTTCATAGTTTCCAGATCGTAATTCTCTTTTTTGTCACTAGCAGCGCAAATATTCAAAACGTACCAAAGGTCACCCAAAAGGTTTTACGAAAGTATGATGGCAAATGAACCATTATATGTGGCGCCGCCACTAGTGTGATTGTAGTACTAACTTAAACCATAAACTATGTGTTTTGTGTAAGGTAACTATGGTAACAGAAGTTAGTACACCAGCCACTCTAGTGGCGGCGCAACATCTTGACACATTTTCCATCGAACAGAAGATTGAAATTCACAGTTGTGTGATGATTCAAATGCATGCGTTTTGAAGAGTAGCGCACTCTATCGGTATTGAATTGCAAATGGATGGCATTTTTGAAAAAAAAGAAACAATTGGTGTACAAGGGTATTTATAATTTATAGAGAAAGACAGATTTAGATTAGACTTGTTTGTAATCTTCTTTATAATGTAAGATATACCTGAATATAAAATATTATCGAAATCGATAAACCTGTTCTTGAATTGTACGATAGAATTCAGGTAGACAAATATTTACGTTCAATTTTATCAACCTTTGATCCATAATGATCTCAATATTGTGAACAAAAGGGGCTGCATTCCAAAGAGGTGTGAAATTGAAAAGAATTTTACCTGCTCTCAACTGGCAATAATAAATAATATGGTAATAAGAAAAAGGCAGATCTTAGGTCTCATTTATGGAATCGGACACAGGTGTTAATGTATTTATAATTGACAACAAAGAATAAATACCTGAAACTGGTTTCAAATTCCTTAAACGACATACTTCAATCTAAGGGCTACGGAAAAATTACAAACGAAAAACTTGTAGAGAATTTGATTTCCTACAAAAAAGGTCCTGTAGACCAAATCGCGAAGATCAATATTAAACGAGATATTAAGTTTATATCAATATATTTTTTTTATATCAATTTATAAGTTTAAATCAATGATCGGCAAAAATTTCACAGAAAAATCAATTCAAGGCTTAATATCTCGTTTAATATTGATCTTAGCGATTTGGTTTACAGGACCTTTTTTGTAGGAAATCAAATTCTCTACAAGTTTTTCGTTTATAATTTTTCCGTAGTTCTTGTTATTTACGAGATAAATGCAAAAAAAAAACGCGAATTTTATGGAAAAATCAGGTTCAGTGGCCCGTACTACCTCACCGGTGTGTGAGTTACGACTTTGTCGCAATGGGCACTTTTGTAGAGCGTTTAATTCTGAGAAAAAACCACCGTCGGTAAAAGCGATCCCATGAAATGCCACTGAGATATAGAAATTTAAAAATAAAAAATCAGAGTTTCCGTGTATTTTCAATGGAAAATCTTTACACGTCTTGGTCGAGGACTTAAAATTAATATTAAGGGCTCAAACTTTCAGAGCATTTTTTTTTTGGTATTTCCAACAAAATTTCACGATGGGACCAAAAAAAAAAAAAAGTCAAAAAAAAAAAAAACATTTTATTTTTTTTCAAGGTGTTGCACCAACTATTTTTTCACGCAATTTTTATGAGCTGTAGTGCTCATGTAGAAGCATAAAATATTTTTTTTTCGTGATTGCCATTTTCAGAGAACACATAAAAAATTTTTTTTTCATTTGTTTTTTGGATTTTTTTTGTATATTTTTTTTTCTAAAAATTTGAAATAAATATATGATATACTCTGTAAAATAATCTAAAGCCTCGCGTTGGTTTCACTTCTCTAGCTTAATTAGTTTTTGAGATATATAACTTTGAAAAATAGAAATGCGGGTGGGGGACATTTTTGCCTATATCTCCAGGTCAACGAGGAATTTGGTCGCGAAAAGTATATAAAATGTGTTTGTATATCAAGCCGATATTTTAACATAAGTTTCGACATAGATTCCTATTTGGGATCCTGGAAAATATCAATTTTGTGGTATATTTTATTATCTTCAGTTATTCACTATACTTCTAGTATAGGCAAACATATGTACATTTGTGTATCTTAGGTTGCCTACCCATTCAAGTTTATTCAAAGGGATGCCATTCTTATAGGCCAGGACAGAAATCTTTGGAAATGGTAAAAAGTAAAAAAAAATAATAATATTAGGATGAAATCTAATGGAAAAGGAAGAGAATATAATAAAAACGAGCTGAATGATCTAGAAATGAGTTGTTTTTAAACGTACTTATCTAGTTAGTCACTGTACTTCCGATTGGGGTTTTAAGTGTTAAAATTTGAAATGTGTACATAAAATTTGTGGAAAACATCAACATTTTGGTTTATTTTGATAGAAGTTTGAGAAAGTTTAAAGCTCCTCATCATTTGCCTAATCCAGAATTCACGAGGAATTTACGACCGAGAGCTTTTGTACAAAATATCGCGACAAAGGTAGTACTAAGTGTTTTCAATTAATTGACTCTTTAATGGAGCTTTAAATATCAATTAAAGCGTTTTCGGAAATTTTATTTGAAATTCCCGAACGTTTCAATTACAGCTTTTACGCCTAATTAAATTAATTGGAAAACTCGCAAAAGAAAAGCTCTACGCGGTAATCCCCTTTTATTCTATTATGGGCTTTTTTATGGAGCTTTTTTGTGATTTACGTTGAAGTTAATTGAAATCAATTGTATCAATTTTTGTGTTATGTTAAATGCATTTTGTATAGCATCAAGTGAAAGTTCTGATTGAAAAATTTACATAAAACTCATCTGGAATTTTATTTTTTTACAGGATCGATTTAAGTTAACGATTTTGAATGCGGTTCTGGTGACAAAGCCGGCCGATTTGGTGGAGCTTGTCGATAGTGAGGCGCGGGTGATGTTGCTGTATTGCACGCGGGAGGAGGCAATGCATATTTTACATGCAGCCCGCGATTTAAAGCTCACCGGCGAAAATTACGTGTGGGTGGTGGCGCAATCGGTCATCGAAAATCTGCAAACATCCAACCAGTTTCCCGTGGGAATGCTTGGTACGATATATGACATTCCCTTCATTTATAAAACTCATTCAATCCCGCATCTTCCCACAATACGAATTTCCGGAATCGTGTCAATATCTGAGCGAAAAAAAAATTGAGAAATTTCAATGGGAAAAACTTTTCCTCGCATTTTCAATCAAATCGACAAAAAAAAATCAACATACTTTCCCCGTTTTTTTTTTACCGAAAGAAAATGGAAATGTGTAAAAGTTTCTAACTTTTTTTTTTCTGTCCTCCAGGAGTTCATTTCGACACAAGTTCGTCAAGTTTGGTTAACGAAATTACGACCGCCATAAAAGTTTACGCGCACGGAGTCGAAGATTACATTATGGACCCGAAAAACCTTGGTCGATCGCTGAACACGCAATTATCGTGCGAGGGCGGTGGTGCGGGTGCTTCGCGATGGGACACGGGAGACCGATTTTTCCGGTTTGTTTCCACACTAAAAGACAAAAGAAAGACAATTAAATGAAATTTTTTGTAGGCACTTACGAAACGTAAGCGTGGAAGGGGATCAGGGAAAGCCAAACATTGAGTTCACGCAGGACGGAGTCCTGAAGGCGGCCGAATTAAAAATCATGAATCTTCGACCAGGACTATCGAAAACTTTGGTTTGGGAAGAGGTAAACATCGCCTAAAACCATCCACCAACTTTTCTAATTTTCCTGCTTTATTTTATAGATTGGAGTTTGGAAATCTTGGGTCAAAGAAGGTCTGGATATCAAGGATATCGTATGGCCCGGTAATAGTCATACACCACCGCAAGGTGTCCCGGAAAAGTTTCATCTTCGCATCACTTTTCTGGAGGAGCCACCGTATATTAGTCTAGCACCCCCGGACCCCGTCACCGGAAAGTGTAACGTGGAACGTGGCGTTCTTTGTCGGGTCGCTTCCGACCAAGACATCGCCGAGTAAGTCTATGGCAAATTTTCCATGAAAATCCCTAAATTTAATGTTTTTTTTTTGTTTTTTGTAGAGTGGATTTGGGATTGGCACATCGTAACGGCAGTTTTTATCAGTGCTGCTCGGGATTCTGTATAGATTTGTTGGAAAAATTTTCGGAAGAATTGGGCTTCAACTATGAGTTGGTCCGGGTGGAAGACGGACGTTGGGGTACCCTCACCGACGGAAAATGGAATGGCCTAATCGCCGATTTGGTTAATCGAAAAACCGATATGGTTTTGACGAGTTTAATGATTAATTCCGAACGAGAAGCTGTGGTATGTTAATTAGACTGGACCAAAAAATCGACTATTTGTTTTTTTTTTAAAGTATCGGGAAGATTTGAGCCCTTAATATTAATATTAAGAGGTCAAGCATCTTTAAATTCGATTTTTTATTTGTGGCTTTACTTTTGCGTCAATTCTGTCGAAACTATCAAAGTAAAAACAATTATCTGCAAATATATTTATAGTAAATTAAATTCCCTACAAAAAAGGTCTCTTTGAAAATTTTTGTCAGACACGCCGTTTCCGAATTATCAAGCTCTAGACATTAAGAAAATTTTTAGATTTATCTTCTTTATTTTCGGAATTTTATAACTAACAAACAAATAAATTTATAGAAATGAATAATATAGATTCTTGAAGGGAATTTGATGCTCTACAAAAAAGGTCTCTTAATATTTATACATAAAATCACTTTTTAAAAAGTTATTCACAATTAAAGTTGAATGAAATATTAAATTAATAATATTAAAGTTAATCTACGTTTTCGTGTAATAAATAGCTGAAAATCGACTGTTTTTTTTTCTGATAAGTATATTGAAAATATTGTTCAAGGTGACAAGAAAAAAATATCGGGAAGGTTTGAGCCCTTAATATTAATGTTAAGAGGTCTATCATCTTTAATTTCGATTTTTTATTTGTGACTTTCATTTTTGCGTCAATGCTGTCGAAACTATCAAAGTAAAAACAATTATCTGCAAATATATTTATAGAAAATTAAATTCTCTACAAAAAAGGTCTCTTGGAAAATTTTTGTCAGACACGCCGTTTCCGAATAATCAAGCTTCTGACATTGATATAATTTTTCGATTTATCTTCTTTATTTTTGGAATTTTGGAACTAACGAACAAAATTTATAGAAATAAACGATATCGATTCTTGAAGGGAATTTAATGCTCTACAAAAAAGGTCTCGTACCGTTTTTACATAAAATCACTCTTTCAAAATTGGTTCAACAACGAAGAAAACAATTTAATTTTCCTTTAACTTTAATTGTGAATAACTTTTAAAAAAGTGATTTTACGTAAAAACGTTAAGAGACCTTTTTTGTAGAGCATTAAATTCCCTTCAAGAATCTATATTGTTCATTTCTATATAAATATTTGTTCGTTAGTTACAAAATTCTAAAAAAAGAAGATAAATCTAAAAATATATCTGCAAAAGATTTTAGTTTTTTTCTGGATTAATACCATAATTTAATGATGAAATTGGAAATTCTTTTTAAATTTAAATTCCCTTCCGTATCTAAGCATGCGCTTTGCAAATTAAAACGTGACTAAGTCTGGTTTATGTACAGCGCCAACTGGCGCCGGTGGCCAGAAGCTCTGACCACGTGGTTTTTGCCCAAACGCCAAAACTTTTAACACAAAATTAGACTTCTATTTAAGTCGCTCTTCTCTGGGAAGATAATATGACTCGTTTATTTTGAAAGTGGCGTAAGTCCATGGCGATTCTTCTTCTTGTAACTAGAACATAGTATGTTAATTATTTAACTGCTAAGTTTTCAGAAATTACTGATTTTAACAAAAACGCCAATTATACCCTCCTCCTTAGTATCTTCCATAGTTCCTATGGTTAAAAATGATAATACTATAGGGATTGTTCTTGAAATGGACTTAACTCACTTTCAAAATAAACGGAGCATATATTAGAAGGTATTCCAATTCGGCAATGCATTATGAGAAATGGATGAAGATGTGGCGCCGCCACAAGTGTATCTAGAATACCAACTAATTGAAACTACAAAGTTTATAAAATACACAGATGGCCTCATGCGCCATGTGAGGTATCCAGAAGAAATTCGTACATATCTTCAGACTGAGTCAAATTTCGAAATTCTTCGTATGATGTCATATTTTTTTCCTAATGGGGCAACCTGTGTAAATTATAAACCTTGAAAACTATAAACTTTTATGCTAACTGATCAAGTTAGTACTCTGGACACACTAGTGGCGGCGCCACATCCTGACCCATTTCCCATAATGCATTGCCAGATTGAAATATCGTCTTTTATATTACCTTCATTAATAGCGAATATAATTTTAAAGCTAATCGTCGTTATTCAAAGTTAATAATAGGCATTTATCAGAAACTATAGAAATTGATGTTACGAATATGAATACGGTTTGGGTATTTTAAAGTAATTTAAAGTTAACAGCTATTTATTACACGAAAACTAAAAATAATTTAATATTTCATTCAACTTTAATTGTGAATAACTTTTGAAAAACCGATTTTATGTAAAAACATTAAGAGATCTTTTTTGTAGAGCATCAGATTCCCTTCAAGAATCTATATTGTTCATTTCTGTACATTTATTTGTTCGTTAGTTATAAAATTCCGAAAATAAAGAAGATAAATCTAAAAATTATATCAATGTCTGTAGCTTGATTATTCGGAAACGGCGTGTCTGGCAAAAATTTCCAAAGAGATCTTTTTTGTAGGGAATTTAGTTTTCTATTCAGATATGTGCAGATATTTTTTTTTACCTTGATAGTTTCGACAGCATTGACGCAAAAGTCATAGCACTAAAGATGATAGACCTCTAAATATTAATATTTAGGGCTCCTTCCCGATATTTATTTTTTTGGTCACCTTGAACAATATTTTTGATAGACTTTTCAAAAAAAAAAAATAGTCGATTTTTTTGGTCCAGTAATGTAAATGATGTTTTCTCCAGGTGAAATTTAATCAATTAAATCTTTGTTGTAGGTGGATTTTAGCGTTCCGTTTATGGAGACAGGGATTGCAATTGTGGTGGCCAAAAGAACTGGGATTATTTCGCCGACGGCTTTCTTGGAACCGTTTGATACGGCTTCGTGGATGTTGGTGGGCGTTGTCGCCATTCAGGCCTCCACGTTTTCGATCTTTTTCTTCGAATGGCTTTCCCCTAGTGGCTTCGATATGAAGTTGTCCTTGCAAAACATGAATCCCTCGCCACATCATCGATTTTCATTGTTTCGGTAGGACCAATTGGACATTTGGAAGATTATGGATAACTTTTGGATTTTTATTTTTTTTCTAGGACGTATTGGTTGGTGTGGGCTGTTTTGTTTCAAGCGGCCGTGCACGTGGACTCACCACGTGGTTTTACCGCTCGATTTATGACGAACGTTTGGGCGATGTTTGCCGTGGTGTTCCTTGCTATCTACACTGCCAACTTGGCCGCGTTTATGATCACTCGAGAGGAGTTTCACGATTTTTCTGGTACTTTTTTATTATACAATGAAAAAAATTAAAATGTTTATTAACAATGAATCAGGAGGGAGTGGTATTCAAAGTTTACAAAAGGTGATGTAGTTTTGGTTTTGGATCAGGGGGCCTGATGGAAAATTCAAGTTTTCGACCTGGAAAGAGGTGCAGGAAAATCCACCAGTTTGGATTAAAGATACAAAAAATTAGTTTTTCCAATTTAACTCCTTAATGGTTAATCGGTATAGGCTTTTTCATAATATTTATAGACCCAGATCTTAGTTCTCTTTTCCGTCACTAGCAGCGCAAATATTCTGAAAACAAAGATTTTAGGAAAGTATTCCATTCCAATGCATGATGGGAAATGTGTTATGAAGTGGCGCCGCCACTAGTGTGTTTGCTGCAATAATTTAAATTGAAACTGTACTTTAAGTAAAGGAATGAAGGTAACTTAAGTTAGTACCTCGGATACTCTTGTAGTGGCGCCACATCATTTTGAAAATTAAAGTTTATAATTGTTAATAACATAAACACTTTCCGCGTAATGATTTAAAACATGTACTTTTTGAAGAATAGCGCGATCTACTGGTCATTTTTTTGTACCATTACGTTAGGACTCCTTTTATCTATACTTTGTGTTTAGAATGATCAACAATATATTGAAAAAGTTTTCAACTTGCTTTTACAGTTTTTTTGCTCTGTATAATTTATAATTAGTTATAAAATGAATGAAATTGTATTATAAGTTATCATTTTCAAAGATCCATTGGATTCTAAACAGAAACCTACACATTTGTTGAGAAATCAAAATTTTCGCAATAATCTAATCGCATGCAAAAGGACTCTAGTGTTTTCGACCTCAATTTCCGGCCAAACTATGGTATTTATGGAAAATTGTTAAGGGACCTTATTTGTAGGAAATTTCCTCAGCTTTTATTTTGATACAAAAATTTTTTTTGTATCTAGCACGGTTCGAAAGTTATAATGAAAAAAAAAAAATTTTTTGAAAAGTCGAGTTGAGGGGGGACGCAGCACCTTCCGGGGACGGATTTTTTGATTAAAATCATATTTGAGACCTAATCAATCGATAAAAAAATATTGGCTTCCTCTTACTTTTTGTTGTATATGCCTGAACGACTGTAATTTACTTTAAATGTTATGGCTTAAGTATTTTGTTGATGTATAGGCAATTTGTAAGCATAGTCGTTTCAATGGTTGCATATACGGCAACGTTGTACCATATCAAGGTTTATAAAATACACAGGTGGCCTTATGCGCCACGTGACGCATGCAGAAGAAATTCGTACATATCTTCAGACTGATTCAATTTCAAAATTCTTCGTATGACGTCATTTTTTTTCTCTAATAGAGCAACCTGTGTAATTTACAAACCTTGGTACCATATATACAAATATCAACGAAAAGTGATCAATCAAAATATTTTTTACCCAAAATAATCAATTAAATTAGTAAAACATAATAATTGATTTCATATTTCCGATTAATACGCAAAATTGCAACCATGACAAATGATTTTTTTCTAATTTTTTAAGGGTGGATCATCGTCAGAACGTAAATAAAAATGACTTTTTTAAAACTGCTGCCATTTTTTTTTTTAGAGATATTAAAAACGGTCTTCGGCATGTAAAAGTTGAAGTTTTGAACTACTTCTTTTTTTTTTATTTGCCCCGACACGTCCCCCCCTCTCCCTTTTACAGCGCTTTGAAAAAGGGTCCGCAAAAATGAGGAGGCAAACGGAAAATAAGTTTTCTCGGAAACCATAAGTCGGATCATTATTTTCCAAAGAATGTAGGTTTTGGTAATGCATCTTCTTGGTACTGAACCTCGAAAATCCGAAAAAAGTTGAAAATTAACAAAATGGCGTGACTTTGAAAAAAAAGATAAAAAAAACGACCTTTTTTTGGACCTTTCCCCCTCTCCCGCTTTGAGGGGGGGGGGGAAGTTTGGTCAATTTCAGAGGTTCAGTACCAAGAAGACGTGTTGAACTATAAAAAAATATAAAAAAATCCCTGAGAGTTTGAGTCCTTAATATTAATTTTAAGTCCTCGACCAAGACGTGTAAAGATTTCCCATTGAAAATACACGGAAACTGATTTTTTATTTTTAAATTTCTATATCTCAGCGGCATTTCAGGGGATCGCTTTTACCGACGATGGTTTTTTCTCAGAATTAAACGATCTACAAAAGTGCCCATTGCGACAAAGTCGTAACTCACACCGGTGAGGTACTACGGGCCACTGAACCTGATTTTTCCATAAAATTCGCGTTTTTTTTTGCATTTATCTCGTAAATAACAAGAGCTACGGAAAAATTTTAAATAAAAAACTTGTAGAGAATTTGATTTCCTAGAAAAAAGTTCCTGTAGACCAAATCGCCAAGATCCAATATCAAACGAGATATTAAGCCTTGAATTGATTTTTCTGTGAAATGTTGGCCGATAATTGATATAAAAAAATATATTGATATAAACTTAATATCTCGTTTAATATTGATCTTAGCGATTTGGTCTACAAGACCTTTTTTGTAGGAAATCAAATTCTCTACAAGTTTTTTAATTATAATTTTTCCGTAGCTCTTGTTATTTACGAGATAAATGCAAAAAAAAACGCGAATTTTATGGAAAAATCAGGTTCAGTGGCCCGTACTACCTCACCGGTGTGAGTTACGACTTTGTCGCAATGGGCACTTTTGTAGAGCGTTTAATTCTGAGAAAAAAACCATCGTCGGTAAAAGCGATCCCATGAAATGCCGCTGAGATATGGAAATTTAAAAATAAAAAATCAGAGTTTCCGTGTATTTTCAATGGGAAATCTTTACACGTCTTGGTCGAGGACTTAAAATTAATATTAAGGGCTCAAACTTTTAGGGATTTTTTTTTTGGTATTTCCAACAAAATTTCACGACGGGACCAAAAAAAAAAAATCACCCTAATGTATAGGTTTATAACTCGAAATATTTCGAATATCGACAAATCCTTTTAACACGTTATTCTTGAATGTTATACGAAGACAATGTTGGAAGAAAAAAAATCGATTTTTTTTTTGTCTGACGGTGATCCACCCTTAAGTCAGAAAATTGTTGAACGTAACCAAGACAAATTCTAGCTAATGCTGTATAAACCCAAGGTTTATAAAATACACAGGTGGCCTCATGGTGGCTACGTGATGGATACGTGACGTATCCAGAAGAAATTCGTACATATCTTCAGACTGATTCAATTTCAAAATTCTTCGTATGACGTCATTTTTTTTTTCTAATGGACCAACCTGTGTAATTTACAAACCTTGATACCATATATACAAATATCAACGAAAATTGATCAATCAAAATATTTTTTAGCCAGAATAATCAATTAAATTAGTAACAGTAAACCATAATAATTGAGTTCATATTTCCGATTAATACGCAAAATTTAAACCTTGGGTTATAAGCACTCTATACTGCATCTCTATGATCCTTTATTGAACTATTTAAACATATTTATACATTAATTCTTTTCCAGGAATTGACGATCATCGCCTGGCCAAACCATTCAGCTACAAACCGCCGTTTAAATTCGGAACGATTCCATGGTCCCATACTGATTCAACACTGCAACGTTATTTTCCGCAAATGTACGATTATATGCGGCGCTTCAATAAAACAACAGTGGTCGAGGGAGTGGATGCGGTTCTTTCCGGAGATCTTGACGCTTTTATCTACGACGGAACCGTTCTGGATTATTTAACCGCTCAAGACGAAAACTGTCGTTTACTAACCGTGGGACAATGGTGAAATTGGATTTTTTTTCTTCGAAAATTATTTGATTATGACTGTGTGACTTTTAGGTATGGAATGACTGGCTATGGTTTGGCATTTTCACGGCATTCCAAGTACGTGGAAATGTTTAATAAGCGGTTGTTAGATTTTCGGGAAAACGGGGATTTGGAGCGGCTTCGCCGCTACTGGATGACCGGATCGTGTAAACCCGGCAAACAGGAACACAAAAGTTCGGATCCGCTAGCACTGGAACAGTTTTTGAGTGCGTTTTTGCTGCTGATGGCTGGAATTCTTTTGGCCGCATTTTTACTCTTCACCGAGCATCTGTATTTCAAATATGTGCGCAAACATTTGGCCAAAACCGATCGTGGGGGTTGTTGTGCGTTGATTAGTCTGAGTATGGGCAAAAGTTTGACATTCCGTGGTGCCGTCTACGAGGCTCAAGATATCCTCCGTCACCATCGGTAAGTTTTGGACTAAAATTCAGAAATTTAAAGTTACTAATTACATTTTTGTAGATGTCGCGATCCAATTTGCGATACCCATTTGTGGAAAGTCAAGCACGAGCTGGACATGGCCAAGTTGCGGGTGAAAGAGTTGGAGAAAGACATGGAAGCACATGGCCTAAAACCGCCGCCAAGCAGGTCAATAAGTTTTGAAGTTTTAAACGGTTTTTTTTTCTTTGGGATTAAATCAAGTTTTACACGCAGCATGTCCCCGGAATCGACTTAATTCCAACTTAATTTAACGATTAACAGAGCATGAAAGTTGAAAACTTTCCCAACTATTTGTACTGAAATTTTTTATTTGACATCAACGTTGAGTAATATACTTAAGTGCACCATTTTCGAAAAGTTTAGTTTCACAATATTTACACATGAGTTTTGTTGCTTTTATTTACAATTGAGGTTGTCCTTGGAAAAATATTTAAGGGTCTAGCAGGATCCACATGCCGAACTTGCCACTATGCCGAAACTTATGTTGAAATATTGGCTTGATATACAAACACATTTTATATACTTTTCGCGACCAAATTCCTCTTTGACCTGGAGATATAGGCAAAAATGTCCGTCCCCGGATGGCTATTTTTCAAAGTTATATATCTCAAAAACTAATTAAGCTAGGCAAGTGAAATTAACGCAAGGCTGTAGATTATTTTACAGAGTATATCATATATTTTTCTGAAATTTTTCGAAAAAAAAATTATACAAAAAAAATCCAAAAAACAAATGAAATATTTTTTTTTAATGGTTTCTCTGAAAATTACAATCACGAAAAAAATATATTTTATGCGTCTACATGAGCACTATAACTCATAAAAATTGTGTGAAAAAATAGTTGGTGCAACATCTTGAAAAAAAATAAAATGTGATTTACGCCTAATTAGACCAGGGTCGATAATTTTTGAGACCAAAAAAAATTATAGTAGAATGAAACCCATTGGAAAAGATAGAGAATATAACAAAAATGAAAGAAAAAATAAATTACGGGTGATCTGAGGTCGGGAAGGGGGAGGGGGTGAGTTTTTAAGGGTAAAAAACGGTTAATCTCGATTTCCGGTAAAACTGCAAGTCCTATGAAAAAAAGTTAAATGGCAAAGTTGTAGGTAATTAAAAGATCTACAACTTTTGTATCGACACTTTTTTTCACATAACCTCAAAATTTATGTGAAAAATTCGAATAACCGAGTTTTTGGTTTTTTATTTTTATTTTTTGCAAAAAAATTTATTTTTTCACGAAATTTGGTCAAAACTTACCTTTGTATGTTACAAATATACAGTAATTTTTTTGATTTAAAATATTCATTTTTGCACCTTATTTTGACTTAATATCCAAAAAGCACCCTAATTTTCAATCGAAAATTTTCACGTCAAAATATCTGCTTTTTTAAAAAAGTTGGTGGGTTTTTTGTTTGTTGAAATCTCTACTTTCTGATGGTATAGAAAAAAATATGCAATACTATGGTAAATGTTCTCAGAAAATGCAAATAATGATTGCACAAATGCACAAATTTATGCACAAATTGTCATGGTTCTGAAACATGCTCCAATGTGGAAGAAAAAACCTATCATTATTTGCATTTTCTTTGTAGCATAGTTTCATCTAAAAATCTTACGATTTATCCTGCATGTGAAATTTGAGTTACTCAGTATAAGCAATTCCAATTAACATATGTATAAGATTGCCTATACAATGCATAGACGTATAGGCAGTTCACACGCGCATATGTATAAAAATTGCCTATACACATACGCACTAAATAAAAAAGGTTAGACCAGAAGTCCTCAACTTCAACGCTTGTAAACCATTGTATAAGTACCTGTCGCCATAGATCTAGCTAAAGCTTGTGAGTAAAACGTACATTTATCCCCCCCCCCCTTCCCATGATTATCGTATTTCTTCTACCCAGGATAAATCGTAAGATTTTTAGATGAAATTATGCTACAAAGAAAATGCAAATAATGATAGGTTTTTTCTTTCACATTGGAGCATGTTTCAGAACGATGACAATTTGAGCATAAATTTGTGCAATCATTATTTGCATTTTCTGAGAACATTTACCATAGTAGTGTATATTTTTTTTTATACCATCAGAAAGTAGAGATTTCAACAAACAAAAAACACACCAACTTTTTTAAAAAAGCAGATATTTTGACGTGAGAATTTTCGATTGAAAATTCGGGTGCTTTTTGGATTTTAAGTCAAAATAAGGTGCAAAAATGAATATTTTAAATCAAAAAAATTACTGTATGTTTGGGACATACATAGGTAAGTTTTCACCAAATTTCGTGAAAAAATATTTTTTTTTGCAAAAAATAAAAATAAAAAACATAAAACTCGGTTATTCGAATTTTTCACATAAATTTTGAGGGTATGTGAAAAAAGTGTCGATACAAAAGTTGTAGATCTTTTAATTACCTACAACTTTGCCGTTTAACTTTTTTTCATAGGACTTGCAGTTTTACCGGAAATCGAGATTAACCGTTTTTTACCCTTTAAAAACTCACCCCCTCCCCCTTCCCGACCTCAGATCGCCCGTAATTTATTTTCCTTTCATTTTTGTTATATTCTCTACCTTTTCCAATGGGCTTCATTCTACTATAATTTTTTTTTGGTCTCAAAAATTATCGACCCTGGTCTATTAGGCGTAAATCACATTTTATTTTTTTTCAAGGTGTTGCACCAACTATTTTTTCACGCAATTTTTATGAGTTATAGTGCTCATGTAGATGCATAAAATATATTTTTTTTGTGATTGTCTTTTTTAGAGAAGACATAAGAAAAAATTATTTCATTTGTTTTTTGGGTTTTTTTGTATAATTTTTTTTCTCTAAAAATTTCAAAAAAATATATGATATACTCTGGAAAATAATCTAAAGCCTCACGTTGGTTTCACTTTTCTAGGTAAATTAGTTTTTGAGATATATAACTTTGAAAAATAGCCATGCGGGGTGGGGACATTTTTGCCCATATCTCCTGGTCAACGAGGAATTTGGTGTTGAAAAGTATATAAAATGTGTGTTGTATATGAAGCCGATATTTTAACATAAGTTTCGGCATAGGTTCCTATTTAGGGGGCCAACTCGCCATGTGGATCCTGCTAGACCCTTTTACCATTGATTTGAATTCAATGGTTCGATAAACATATTTACATATTTCGTGGTGTGAAATTTTATATCTTCTATTTCTTTCTTAAACGTTTTCTTTTCTGTAACGTTATCCTGCTCTTAAGGCCAAAAAAATCTTTGTTCCGAACAATATTTGTAAAATTGATTTCGAATAATTGATCTGGTTTTTTTAGTTTTAAGTATATTTATCAGTAGATATCACAAATCTAATTTAATTTTTTGTCAAATTATTTGACGTAAGACCAGTAAATCCTTTTGCTTTTTGGAAAATCTTTTTGTATTATCGGCTGTTACCGACTGATAATTTATCATAGACACAAACCTTAATGGAATTTTCGGTAATTTTGTCATATGACGGCTTTTCTCAAAAAAAAAATCGTAGGCACATAAAATTAGTGTTAAAATGTTCAGAACACTTAAAAATGCAATATTTCGGTGGGGGAACTTTAATTTTCTTCACAATTATTACAAAAAAATGCCATTATAGTAGACTTTAATAGACGTCAAAGTTCCCGGGCGCTTTGTCAAATCAAATTCATATTTGTTCTCTTTGTCATTTTTGTATCTCTTTGTTTTTATTGCACATGCGTACTTGTTGGCAAATGCTTTTAGCAGTTACTTTGACGTCTATTAAAGTATTTTTTTTTAGACTTTTTTGGTAATAATTGAAAAGAAAATTAGAGTTCCGCCGCCGGAATATTGCATTTGTAAGTGTTCTGAACATTTTAACACTAATTTTAAGCCGTCATATGACAAAATTACCAAAAATATTAAATTTTACATTGATAAACATGTGAAATTTTGTATCTTCTATTTCTTTCTTAAACGTTGTTTTTTGTGTAACGTTATCCTTCTCTTAAGGCCAAAATCTTTGTTTTGAACAATAATTGTAATTTCGAATAATTGATCTGTTTTTTTTTTTGGTTTTACGTATATTTATCACTAGATATCGAAGCTAATATTTTAAAGACATATCTAATTTATTTTTTTGTCAAGTTATTTGACGTAAAACCAGTAAATTCTTTTGCTTTTTGGAAAAATCTTTTTGTATCGGCTGTTACCGACTGATAATTTATCATAGACACAAACCTTAATGGAATTTTCCGTAATTTTGTCATATGACGGCTTTTCTCCAAAAAAAAAATCGTAGGTAAATAAAATTAGTGTTAAATTGTTTAGAACACTTAAAAATGCAATATTTCGGTGGCGGAGTTCGAATTTTCTTTACAACTATTACAAAAAAGCCTAAAAAAGAATGCTGATAATCTATCATAGACACAAACCTTAATGGAATTTTCCTTTGACGTCTATTAAGTCTATTAAAGTATTTTTTTTTAGATTTTTTTGGTAATAATTGTGAAGAAAATTAGAGTTTCGCCGCCGGAATATTGCATTTGTAAGTGTTCTGAACATTTTAACACTAATTTTATGTGCCTACGATTTTTTTTTGAGAAAAGCCGTCATATGATAAAATTACCAAAAATATTAAATTTTACTTTGATAAACATATTTCATGTGAAATTTTATATCTTCTATTTCTTTCTTAAACGTTGTTTTTTTGTGTAACGTTATCCTTCTCTTAAGGCCAAAATCTTTGTTTTGAACAATAATTGTAATTTCGAATAATTGATCTGGTTTTTTTTTTTTTGGTTTTACGTATATTTATCACTAGATATCGAAGCTAATATTGTATAGAGAAATCTAATTTATTTTTTTTGTCAAATTAATTGACGTAAAACCAGTAAATCCTTTTGCTTTTTGGAAAATCTTTTTGTATTATCGGCTGTTACCGACCGATAATTTATCATAGACACAAACCTTAATGGAAATTTCAATGATGGTTTGTATCTATGAAATTTCGTGGATAACGCTTTTTTTTGACACTAGTAACTCTTCACCCCTGTAAAATTTAAGGGAGTTTTTATATATATGTAAACGATTTTTATTGGTAGATTGAATTTTCTGTTGTAATTTTCTTTTTTTTTTTAATTCAAGTTTAAGTGATGAATGTGTGGTTATTGGAATAATTTCGTAGGACCTGCGACGGGGTACGATATCGAGGTGGTACCAAATGGCGCTGTATCTGCTTACGTCCTGACGATGATTCCCTACCGTAAGAATTCGCTAGACGAGAAGGCTCTCAATTCGAAACAATTCTCTGTATTTCCAAAAAAAAAATTGGAACGAAAAAAAAATCACTCCACATTTGCTATTTAATGAACCATAGAGTTGTAAAAAACAATGCAATTTTAATTTGATATTTGGTTCATTAAATGCAATTTGTAAATAGAAAAGCCTTGCATATGTGTATGTGTATGACGTTTGGTAGAAGTGCATGCAATTTAGGTGGCCAGCTTTTAGACAGATTGCATGCCAATTTTTATTTTTGTTAGATGAAAATTAAAACAGCGAGAGTCCTGCCAATTATTGCCATCTTATGCAGCAGTAGCCAAAATGTTTCCAACTGTTTTCGATTGGTCGTTATCAAACGAACCGCGTGGACTTTTGGGAATGTTTTACACTGATGGAAATGCAAGAGAATTTTTCATTTTAGCTACTTATAAAAATATATTTATATTATATATTCTTAAACGATAGTGGCCTGGAAATTTTCGATGTATAGAGCAGCCGAATTGAAAAAAAAAAAAAAAAACTAGATAAAGGCGTTTTCAGCTAAATTGATAAATCTTCCAGGAAAGTATCTAACTTTTGATTCGTGTTTCAGGACGGGAGAAGTCGAAAAAACTGCCCTGCGAAGCCGAAATTTCCTTTCGAGCAGCACCAACGATTTATATTCGTAAGAACCACAAAAAATTTTCATTAAATCCATTGATTAATTATCGTTTTTTTTAGGGGAACCAAAACAGAAATCGCGGAAATGGAAACGGTTCTATGATTCGAAAAGAAGCCCGTAACTCCAAATTTGGGCGCCATTTACAGTTCATACGAACAGAGAATTAATCGCAACATAGACTAAACTCAAGTGATAAATGTAATAACAATGCACGAATTATCAATTTACCCGGAAAAACGGAGAATAACTAGATATGGACAATAGAGCAACGAACTTTTTGTCGGTCGCAAAAAAATGGAAAATAACTAGTTTTAAGTTGAAAAATAAAACTGCCATATATATATATATATATTCCACATACATGCAACGGAGAAATTAAAACCAGTCAAAATTAGGTATTAATGTAAAATTTATCAGTAATTATTTGTTGGAGGCTGAAATGTTTTTGTGCCAAATTTTTTAAAATTTTAACCAATTGAAATGAAATGATGAGACTGTCTCTTATGGCTTTTATCCTCCAACTAATCGAAACAATGAAGGGGGAAATATCAAATTTCGATAAAATTCTCAAAAACAATTTCGATTTTGATTATTTGTTTGGGAAAATAAGAATTTAAACACATCTTTCTTTGTTTAAATGGTGGCGGCATTAAATGTATGCAAACTTTATGTTCTACCCTGTATAAATTGTAATTTAATTCTACTTTCCATTCCGATTAGCCAAGTTAATAGTTTTTTTATCAAATTTCGAAATTATACCGAATTTAAACACGTCTTTTTCACGGCATTAAATGTATGAAAACTTTTGGTTTCACCCTGTATAAATTGTCAATTAATTCTACATCCAATACCAACAAAATTTCCCGACATTTTCTTGGGCCAATCGATGGAAAATCGTTCGTAGAGGTTTGTGAAAGAAACCATTTTCATCGAGCATTTGATTCACGGAATATAATGTTGATGTGTAGGCAACCATTGAACACATGTGCATACAAATTGCCTAACTACGAAAAGTTAAGTATTTAGTCATTGATATAGTAAAATGATACGAAAATAGGGTTTTCTAACGACTTATAAAACACAAAAAACCTGGAAAATTTAGAAAACTGTTTAATTATACAACAAAAAGAAAAATTACAGAAATTCTAACCAGAACCGCCTCCCTCCAACTCAAAATTACCGAGAGAAAAAAAGGCATCAAGGGGCCGTTCATAAAATACGTCACGCTAAAATAAACTTTTTCTGACCCCCTCCTCCCCATTGTCATGCTGTGTTACACTTTCTGTGTGACCCCCCTAGAAATATTTCGTCTCAAAACTAAGACACCACCCATCTGAATATGGTAAATTTCAATTAAAAGTGCACAAATTTCTATATATATAATATTTACTAAATTCGAAATGAGTGACTTTTTAGCATGATAACAATTGAAAAATAAAAATAGTCGAAAGAAATATTAATTTAAAATTTTTTGAACGTCATGTTACTGAAGACCCCCCGCCCCACCCCCTCTCATATTTTGTCACATTCAGCAAGACCCTTCGTCCCCTTGTATGCGAATGTATTTTATGAACGACCCCTTATGAAATCATTTTTTTTTCCTTAAATTGTGTTTTCACGAAATTTTCCAAAGTACAAAAATTCGAGACATAATTAAACACGCTTTGCACCCAAATATTTTCATCGTTTGTGAAAATCAGTTTTTCCCACAGTGATTTTTTGTGATCAAAAAAAAGTGAAATATAAAGTTATGCATTTGTGAAGACTTGGAAATATTTTCCACACTTTCCGATCCAAAAAACTCTTACAAACTAATAAAAATTGAGTCAATTAAATTTTCTTTTGTCAATCGATGGGAAATTGTCCGTAATGGTTTTCATAGACCATTTGTTTCACCGAATAATAATGTTGTTGTATATGCAACCAATTGAACAAATATGTGTACATAGTTGCCCAACTACGAAAAATTACGTATTTAGTCATTGGTATAGTAAAATGAAAAGAAAATGGGTTTTCTTTAGACTTATAATGCAGAAAATCCAGGAAAATTAAGAAAATTGTATTTTTATGAAAAAAGAAAAAGAAATCTTATTAACTTAAATTATAGAGAAAACAAGGCATTTAAGAAAAAAAATTTTTTCCTAAAATTGTATTTTCACGAAATTTTCCAAAGAACGAAAATTCGAGACACAAGTAAATACGCTTTATGAAAATCAAATTTTCCCCCAATAAATATTTGTGATATATA
Organism: Sisyra terminalis; assembly: GCA_958496175.1. Taxonomy (NCBI): domain Eukaryota; kingdom Metazoa; phylum Arthropoda; class Insecta; order Neuroptera; family Sisyridae; genus Sisyra; species Sisyra terminalis. The sequence continues at coordinate 61,109,537 of OY292276.1, forward strand.
ATATTTTGAAGACTTGGAAAATATTTTCCACACTTAGGACCCAGAAAACTTTTACAAACTAACGAACATTGAGACACCATTGTACACCCAAATATTTCCTTTGTGAAAATTAGCTTTTCCCACTAAAAATCATTGAATAAAAAGATGTGAAGTAAAACAGTAAATGTGTAAATGGAAGATTTGGAAAATTTATTCCACATTTTCTGATTGAACTAACTTTTCCAAGTAGACAAAAATTAAAACTTTCATTAATTTTATGAAAATCAATTTATCCCTCAATATAAATTTTTGGGTGTAAAACTTCGAATTAATACGAATTTTTGATAATTTAACAATTTATTGTGGAAAAATTTGATTATCACAAACGATGAAAAGATTTGGGTGAAAAGCGGTGAAAATGATGTCTTGATTTTTGTTGGTTTGGAAAAAAAAATACAAATTAAGATTGTATTTTAGTTTCGTGGAAATACAATTATAACATTGGGAAAAAAAATTTCATAATTGACGATTTTTTTTTCAATTTAATTACTACTAAACTATTTTGTCGGAAATGATACAATTTCATTCTCCAAAATGATTTCCCATAGATCGACAAAAAATAAATATAGATAGGCAACTGTGGACACATATATGTTCAGTGGGTTGCATATACGTCATTATATTCCAAAATTCAAATATCTATGATAATGGTTACTTTCACAAGCTTCTATGACCGATTTTCCATCGATTGGCATAGGAAAATTTCAGCTGTTAGCTAATTGGGTAAATCCTAGTCGTTTAAAATTCGAAAATCAAATATCATTCGATTTTATTTTTCCTTTTTCCAGTTTTTTTTTCGAGAATAACTCGGTAAACTATCATCGCCAAGAATTAGAAGATATAGAAGTTTATTTTTGTATTAGAAATCAATTGTCCAGGATTTGAAGCACCTTATTAGCTCGGGTTTAAAGTCTGAAAGCTCATATTGAAGAAGATACTGGACATCCTAGTTGGAATTTTCCATATTTTACCCGATCAAATATAGAAGATAGTTGATCCATTAGAAAAAAATAAATCCATGTAAGTACTGATTTAACTTCTTTTACATTCCTTTCTATATAAAAAATCAAAGGTCCCTCTATCTATTAGAGGAATATTAACTTGAAAACTTTCAAATAAGTTATTCCCCCAGGTATTTTAATACATTTGATTCCGTTTAAAGTCCAGAATTTTAAATCGTTCTGGATTTGAGATTTGTATTCTTTTGAGAGGTGCCAAATGATTTATTTAAACTCTGAACAAGCCAATTTTTGAATTTCCCTCCCACCCCTTTTCCAATATCAAAAGGAAAATTGTTCTTGAGAATTGTAAGATTCTCGCCCTCTTTGGCTTCAAATTTAAGTGGATAAAAGTGATAATAAGATAAGTCAACGAAAAAAAAAAATGAATTTTTATCGATCAAATATGATCAGAATAAGATTTTTTCGCTGATTTTGAACAGTTATACTGTGTATACAATATATCGAATATATTGCGGTCCAATTTATGTAGTATACTCTATACTATTATATAAAATTCTTACGTCTGTCTACATTTCGATTTTGAACCCAATTTTAGGGTAAATATTTGTTTCAAGTGGACCTTGTTTCAAATTTAACATTTTTGTCTGTCTGTTTGTCCCGATTTAACTAAAGAACGGAACAACCGAATTTAATAAAATTTGGGATTAAGATACAACACAATTTCTCACAGACTATAGGCTACTTATCATTCCAAAAAAAAAATAATAAGGGATGGTATTCCCTAGGGATGAAAACAGAAATTTTTACTTTAGATAGGTGAGTTATATGTCATTGGAAAGGTAATTAAAAGTTAGAAAATAATCTGTAAAAGTATTTTTAGTTGAACTGACAGAAAGCACAGTTAATTTAATTTAAAGTTTAAAAAATTGCCTCTTTGAAATATAAACCTTTATATATATATATATATATATATATATATATATATATATATATATATATATATATATAAGACAAATAGTTGATGTTAATAGCGATGTTAATAGAGATTCCGACTAATATTCAAAATCTAGAACTTTAACTTCTGTTATTTTAACCGATCGCCCCCTGAATTTTTAGTTTAAGATATAAAAAAAATTATCCAATACAATTAAGCTCTTAATTTCTTGTTTAAACCGTGCCGAAAGTAAGTTACTTTTACCATTTAAATAACATGGGATTATTTGACTTTACCATTTATTTTTTTTTCTCAGAAACAAATGAATGAAAAGATTTAAGATTAAATTATTCTGACGTCAAATTTAACGCTCTACAAAAAAGGTCTCGTATGAATTTTCGATTAAATCACTCCATTAAAAGTTATTCAACATTTAACTTATGCCTAATATAAATCTTGCAATATTTTCAACTTTTTACTCATTTTTACTTTTTTTAACTATAAAATTATTGGAAGAGAAGATAAAAATTATTTTCATTAGAGCACCAGTGATAATTTGTATAAATTTTTAGGCTTGAATTGAAAATTAAACAAAAAAAAATCATTTTTTGACAATTAAAACAGGTGGCATAAGATCCGAATTGGCTGTAATCGTGAAATTCAATTTATCCAGGATAAATTTTCGTATTTTAATCAATATTTTGTACCTAAAAAGTGAATTTCATACTAATTAATGAGACTATCGACAAAAGTTCAATTCAAATTCAAATTTTTACCATTTCACCTGACTCCATCTATGAGAAATTTCTTAGAACTTGTAGTCAACATAGGCACAAGTTAAATGTTGAATAACTTTTAATGGAGTGATTTAATCGAAAATTCACAAGAGACCTTTTTTGTAGAGCGTTAAATTTTACGTCAGAATAATTTGATCTTAAATCTTTTCATTCATTTGTTTCTGAGAAAAAAAATTAAAAGTAAAAAGTCAAATAATCTCAATGTCAAAATCTGTTAAAATGTCAAAATCATATCGTAAACATAAATTTGAACAGAACTTCCTCAGTGGTCATCAAGTAGTTTGGATCACTCCGTGAGGAAGATTGCTTGGCAATCGAAATACGTATCTGGGCAATACATCACGAAATAGTTTTGTTCAAATTTATGTTTATGGTATGATTTTTATATATTAAATTATACTACATAAATTGGACCGCAATGTATTCTATATATTGTATACACCGATCAAATGTGAATTTTGTATATTTGAGTCTCGAAAAAAGCGATGAAAAGTTGAGGTTTTTGTTTGACTGGAAACTAAAAATATGAAAATTGTAAATTTTATTAGATATTAGATAGCAAGTTTAGGTATTCTTTGTAAAGAAGAATAAATTGAATGTTGAAACATATGGGGGGGGAGAAATGCTTCTACTACTGATGTGAAGCTTTTTTGATAAACTGCCATTTTGAAAATAAGACTTAGAGAACTTTGTGTTGGGAAAAGCTTAGACTTTATGGTGGAAAATGCACTAATGAAAAGTCTTAATGGATATTTACTTTGAAAAAATTAATATTTAAAATTGGGGGGTGGGGGGTTAAAAATGAAATGAAAATCTGTCCGAATTTGACTATCGATTGTAACTATCTAAAGCCGCAAATTATTCGATTGACGAATCCCCGGAAATTAGTCTTTGAAAATTGTAAGCTTTAAATTACTGCGGGTGGGAGGGGGGGGGGGATTTGCCAGGCTTTCCGGATAGACTAAAACCGATGGTTGTCGTTGAAAACTTATGATAAATTATTAAATGAAAACTTAAATGTTATCCTATATATATATTATATATATTTATAATTATGTGAAGAAAAAAAAAAACACGTAGGTTAATAATTAATTAATTAATTAATTAAAACCGAGCATTAGATCGAAAGTTGGAGCGAACGCGTTAAAGATGTAGAGAAAAAAAAATTGTTACATATACTTATTAAAAATTCATATAAATTGTTGCTGTTTTATAAAAAATCAAGATACAAAAGAAAAAAAAATTTGAAAAAAAAAAAAAATTAATTGTTGTTTGTTATCAGACACGAATTTCTGAAAGGATAACGCTATGTCTACTAAAATAAATGTATATTTACATGATGATATATATATATATTAAAAAAATGTATAAAAATTATAAATTGAAACGGAAAAAAAAATCAAATTTCAATGTTTTGTTTTGGGGGTTGTAAGGAATTTGTGTTGAATTTTGTTGAGATAATGCTCAATTTTTTTTTTTTTTTTTTTTTTTGGGTTCTTGTTCTGGAATATTATAAAACCAGGGTGTCGATATGACCCAGCTGTTTGATTTCTGTATCCCGAAAAAGCAACAGGTGGTCAAATTTTTAGCAGTTTTCCGTTTAAAATGGTCTAGTCTTATTCTCTATTGTTTTGGAGGCTTCGCCTCCTTTGTAATTGGACGATTAATTCACTGAACCAAATATATGTATTCCAGTTTCTGTCCGAAAAGAGCTAAGATGGCTTTGAGTTATAGCTGGGCAGTTGAATAGTTTGAATAATTTCCTTCCCCATGCTGCATATCCAGCTTGTACTTGCCTAACTATTTTTCCCTATAGTTTGGAGATTTTTTTTTAAATTTAATGTTTTGTTGTAAAAAACGCAATGCTTTTAGCATTTTGATATCCTAGATTGCAAATTTTAACATAATCTTTGAAAATTTACCTACTTAGTAGTTATTCTTAGATTTAATTTGTTCATTTTAGTCTAAATAAAGCTCTAAGGAAAAGCTGTTGCCCAGTTAAGAATGTCAACTTTTTAAATTAAGCTCTTTTTCGTTTTGGTTAAAAGCTTTGGGACTATCTTTAATATTGTAGAGTTGAAGTTAAAAAAAAAGTTAATTTTTGCTATATTATTCTTTCTTATAATAAAACCTTAAGTATTTATGTCCCAAGAGAACTAAAATGGCTTTGAATTATAGCTGGGCAGTCGAATAGTGCACGGAAGAGGATATCCTTCCCCATGCTGCATATCTAGCTTGTCCTTGCCTTACTATTTTTCTCTATAGTTTGAGGATTCTTTTTTAAATTTAGTGTTTTGTTAAAAAATGCAATTCTACCAGCATTCTGATATCTTAGGTTGCAAATTTTTTCATAACCTTTGAAAATTTACCTCTTAAGTCGTTATACTATACTTTGATATATTATAGTTGAAGTTAAAAAAAAAGTTAAATTTTGCTATATTATTCTTTGTTATAATAAAACCTTAACTATTCATGTCCCAAAAGAGCTAAGATGGCTTTGAGTTAGAGCTGGGCAGTCGAATAGTACGTGGGAGGTAGTTTCCTTCCCCATGCTACATATCCAGCTTGTTCTTGCCTATTCTATCAACATTCTGATATAGGTTGCAAATTTTATCATAATCTTTGAAAATTTACCTCTTTAGTAGTTATTCTTAGATTTAATTTGTTCATTTTAGTCTAAATAAAGCTCTAAGGAAAAGTTGTCACCCAATTAAGATGTCAACTTTTTAAATTAAGCTCTTTTCTGTTTTAGTTAGCAGCTTTGGGTCTACCTTTGATATCTTATAGTTGACGTTCACAAAAAACAGCAACTCGTATTTTGCTTATATTTTATTATATTATTCTTTCAAATTACGATTAATTCACTGAACCAAATATATGTAGCTCAGTTTATGTCCCTAAAGAGCTAAAATGACTTTGAATTATAGCTGGGCAGTCGAATAGTGCACGGAAAGGAATATCCTTCCCCATGCTACATATCCAGCTTGTCCTTGCCTTACTATTTTTCCTTATAGTTGGAAGATTATTTTTTAAATTTAGTGTTTTGTTAAAAAGCGCAATTCTACCAGCATTCTGATATCTTAGGTTGCAAGTTTTAACATAATTTTTGAAAATTTACCTTCTGAGTAGTTATTCTGAGATTTAATTTGTTCATTTTAGTCCAAATAAAGCTCTAAGGAAAAGCTGTTACCCATTTAAGAATGTCAACTGTTTAAATTAAGCTCTAGATCGTTTTGGTTAAAAGCTTTGGGTCTGCCTTTAATATTGTACAGGAGAAGTTGAAAAAAACAACAGGAACTCGGATTTTGCTTACATTTTATTATATTATTCTTTTTTATAATAAAACTTTAACTTTTAATGTCCCAAAAGAGCTAAAATGGCTTTGAGTTATAGCAAGACAATCGAATAACACGTAGGAAGTAGTTTCCTTCTCCATGCTACATATCCAGCTTGCACTTGCCGAAGTATTTTTTCCCTATAGTTTGGAAATTATTTTTTAAATTTAGGGTTTTGTTAAAAGATGCAATTCTACCAGCATTCTGATATCCTAGGCTGCAAACTTTAACATAATCATTGAAAATTTACCTCCTTAGTCGTTATTCTAAGATTTACTTGGTTCATCTGACCCCAAATAAAGCTATAAGGAAAAGCTGTTAACTTTTTCGAAATATAAACTGTTTAAATTAGGCTCTTTTTAACATCTATCTTTAATATCATACAGTTAAAGTTCAAAAAAAAAAAGCAACTCGTATTTTGCTTAAATTTTATTATATTATTCTTTGAAATTACGACTAATTCACTGAACCAAACATATATGTCCCAGTTTAAGTCCCAAAAGAGCTAAAATGGCTTTGAATTATAGCTAGGCAGTCGAATAGTACATGGAAGATAGTTTCCTTCCCCATGCAGCATATCCAGCTTGCACTTGCCCAACAATTTTCCCTATAGTATGGAGATATTTTTTTCAAATATAGTGTTTTATTAAAAGACGTAATTATACCAACATTCTGATATTCTAGGTTGCAAAATTTATCATCTCCTTTGAAAATTTTCATCCTGAATCGTTATTCTAGGAATTTAATTTGCTCATTTGACTCCAAATAAAGTTGTGTCCCTTTTAAGAATGTAAACTGTTTAAATTAAGCTCTTTTCCTTTTTGGTTAAAAGTTTTGGGCCTACCCTTAATACCGATAATATCTTTAGTGAAATTGAAGATAATGATTTTTTGTAGGGGAAGGCATAAAAATTGGTAAAATATAATGCTATTTTCTATGTGCTATGTGTCTTCCAAAGCCATCTAATATGTATGATACTTCCATATATACGTTAGTGTACGACTGGTTGCATACACAAAACATTTATTACAAACTTATAGTCTTATCATAGGAATCGATTTTTTTCATGGAAATTGATATGTTTTACTCTCTTTATTGCATAAATACGGTTTGTTTTTATTATCCTTTTCAGTAACTATTCAATTTTCATCCTTAAACCTATGAAAATCGGTTGAATCTCAATAAAACTTACCCTTAGATTTTGAAACCTTGTACAATTAATTTTATTGTTTTCCAATTTTTTGGGGGTTGAAATTATTACAGCTGGGTCATTGATGATTCAATGCAAACGTATCCAAACTGTTCCACGAACGTGACAACACTGAATGAAAAAAAAATATTTTTCCAAAAAAAAAAAAAATTTCTATTTTTTTATTGACAAACTATAATGGACAACCTAAACCAAAAAAAAAATAGCTCAATAGGCTCCGTATTTTTTAAATCAAATTAGTTTACAATTTTACAGACAACTCTATAATTGTGTATTTGTATATTTGTGATAAATATGATGATTTATTTTTAATCAAAAATATATTTATGGGAAAATATCAACGTTATTCTCGTCTATACTCACGATAGGATCTAAGCAAATCTCGATGTCCATTATTATTGGGGAGAAAATTTTCTCGATCAAATCTCAATTTTACTACTCCTGGAATAGGATGATAGTGTGCAAAGTAATTGAATTGAATTTTGATTATTTTGATGAGGCATAAAAATCAATGTACTTTAAAAAATACGAAAATATTATATTTTTGATCAAAATACTTAAATGTTTATTGTTATACTTAAAAAATACAAATATTACTTATATCTTATAATAAAATATGCTCACGAAAAAAAAAACGCAAAAAACTTATCTATAAAGATAAAACATAATAATAAAAATAAAAAAAAAAACATATTCGTTGTTACAATTAATTAAAAATATATAAAACTTAAAATATATATCTTAATGATATTAAAGAAATACCAAAAGTCGAATGAATCTGAACCATGTGGATTGGAAAATTTTTGGTATTTCTTATTTAAAAATGAAAAAAAAAATATTCTATGTTGTAAAAAATATGAATAAAAACATTAATCGTTTAAAGAAGATATAAACATTCGTTTAACATTTTGACAAAGAAAATGTTTTCCAATTAAAATTGAAATGTCAATGTCAAAATGTTAAAAATTTGATCAAATTTTCAAAGCAAATCGTCAATGTATGGATTTCCAACCGGAAAATAAATAGAAAATGTTTTGTCTTCCATTTGGTAATCGATTGAATTGGGAAAAAAGAATCAAAGAAATATAATTTCTGCAATTTTTTTCATAGATAAAACTTTGAGAGATAGAACTTTGACGATTGGCTTGTCTTATGAAACAACCAGAGGAATGTACTAATAAAAACAAAAAAAAAATAATTAAAATAAATCAAAAATAAAATGTAAAAAGCTAAAAACATATACTAATAAACTTAAAAATTGTCATGAAAATCAATAATTTTTGATCCCAAAAGTCTTACAATTTAGCATATAGTTTAAAGGGGCATTCCCGATTAATATGGATTAAATTTTCTTGATTTATAAACTTGGGAATATAAAATAATATTTGCACATTTTTTTCATTATTTTGTATTTTTATTTTTTTTTTTGGTGGAATATTTGAACAGAAGGAAGTAACACCAAGCCAATCAATTTGGATTCCGGAAGAAGTAATATGCCACAATAGCAAGGATCCTGCACCAAAAGAAATACGGCTTGCCAATTTTTTATGGGACATCAATGAAGGATACATCCAAAAAAAAAAAAAAATTTACCTCGAAAACAGGCAATTCTATTAGGTACGCAAAAAGGTCTCGATGTTTGTAAGTAGCCCCCTCTTTACCCCACCCCCCCACCACCTGCTATGTCACATATTAAATAAAGACAAGCCATTCAAAAAAAAAATTCTATTAGGTACGCAAAAAGGTCTCGATGTTTGTAAGTAGCCCCCCCTCTCTGCCCCCCTCCCCCCCGCTATGTACCGGTGAGGTAGTACGGGCCACTGAACCTGATTTTTCCATAAAAGTCGCGTTTTTTTTTGCATTTATCTCGTAAATAACAAGAGCTGCGGAAAAATTATAACTACTTGATGACCACTGAGGAAGATTGCTTGGCAATCGAAATACGTATCTGGGCAATACGTCATCAATATTTTTGTTTGAACTTTTGTTCAAGTTTATGGTATGATTTTTATATATTATACTACATAAATTGGACCGCAATATATCCTATATATTGTATACACAGTGGTAGATGTTGGGTTCGAATCTCGTATCGAGCAAATTTTTCAATATTTCTCGATTTACGGATTTTTAATAACCCTAGAGTCGCTAAAAACCCCGATAGTTATAAAGTGACAGCAGATAATTGTCGAAAAAAATATGGTCATTTATTTTGAAAGTGGGTTAAGTCCATTTCAAAAACAATCCCTATAGTGTTATAATTTTTAACCATAGGAACTATGAAAGATACTAAGGAGGAGGAGGGAATAATTGGCGTTTTTGTTAAAATCAGTAATTTCTGAATGCTTAGCAGTTAAATAATTAACATACTTTGCTCTAGTTCCAAGAAGAAGAATCGCACCATGGACTTACGCCACTTTCAAAATAAACGAGTCATATGGACGTTTGAAAAATCAAGACAAGTTTCCTATTATGCATTGACGGATTGGAATTCTTTGGAATGGATTTGGAATTCTTACTATGTTCCTATGGTACAGAAGATTAGAATTCAAAGTTTCTAATACCAACATTTAAATAATTTAAATGGGAGCTTTATGAAGCTCTATATTTGAACTTCGTGGATCTATTCTTCGTGTTCTAATTAATTTCTGGGCTTTTAGATAACAGTGAAGAAGGCATTAAAATGCTACGTATCTTCAAAATAAGATTTTTTCGCTGATTTTGAACAGTTATACTGTATATACAATATATAAAATATATTGCAGTCCAATTTATTAACATAAAGTTGAACAGAAGTTCAAACAAAAAATATTCGTGACGTATTGCCCAGATACGTATTTCGATTGCCAAGCAATCTTCAAGTGATGATTCACAGAATCATCACAAAGCAGTTACGGGGTGATCCAAACTACTTGATGACCACTGATGAAGATTGCTTGGCAATCGAAATACGTAACAAATAATTTTGTTTGAACTTCTGTTAAAGTTTATGTTAATAAATTGGACTGCAGTATATTTTATATATTGTATACACAGCAACGTATCTTATTTTTGGAGCTGCCAATCCGAAAGTGAAGCTATATTCATCCGTTGATGCTAAAAATTTGCGTATTGTTATGGAATAGATTGCAAATTTACAACAGTGGAAAAAAGTAGTGGTTTTTCAGACAAAAATACATTAAAATTTCTTAATCTAAGTTAGGAGGATTTTATCCATATTAATCAGGAATACCACTTAATGGTTCCCACTTTTAAAATACCAAACTTTTGATTAAGCTGTTATACCCGTCAATGATGCCACTCCAATCGTTCAAAACTTTCTGTAATTTACGCAAACGATACGAAAAACGTTCGGCGTAAATTTGGGCAATTTTGTGCAATTTTTGCAGATTTTTTTCTAATTTTCGAATTTCTTTCATCAGAGCTATCAGATTAGTATAGGAAATTGTTGTCAAATCGTAGCCGAGATACTTCACCAGCTGCTCGTCCATCCTGTAGCAATCCCTCACCAATTTCAGCACTTTACGCCGCGTCATAATTGCCGATAAATTGTTCACGTTCGGGGACAATTCGCCTTTTAAAATGTCCAAGTTGGTTTCGTGCATGGTCAACGCTTGAAATTTGTCAGCGACGTCGATTTCGCTGCGGTGTTGAGCCGCCAACACCTGCACATCGCACAAGAAGTTGGGGGCCGCCACGGAAATCAGGGAGAAATATGCAGCGCTGGCCGTCTACAATAATAAAATTATTGAAAAATCGAATTTGATGTCAGAATTTTGTCAGAACTTACGGCTGTTACATTGCTGCGATGTCGTCGAATCATTTTCAACCATTGTCGCATCGAGCCCCGGTAAAATTTTCCTTGGTCCTTGACAAAGTCGACGACACGTTTCATCGCGGTGCAACACAGTTGCAGTTTTTTGCAATACTGGCGAAACTCGTCGAGCATTTCGTCGTCCATTTCCCTAATAATGTCTTCAATGTAGTCGTTGTTTTCCTGCAAAAATTTAAGGTAGGGCGAGCAAAACACTTCCTTTTGTAGGACTTTAAAATGCTTCATGGAATCTTTGAATTCTTCGAATTCGGCCATGTCTTGTTGCTCTTCGATTTGAAACTCCGTTTCGGGATCCATGCCGACGAAAATAACTAGAAAAGTTCCAAATTGATTAAAGTTTTTTTCTAAAATCTAATGAATTTTTTCGATGGCCTATTGGTAAAAATTTTTGCTAAGAGTTCCCGTCTTTTGCTACAGGTAGCGCCAGCGTGCACCTACCCAAATTTTCATTAAAATTGGCAAATTTTTGTTTCCAAATCACCGACTAATAACACAAAATTGTACATGAAAATAAAAAATTAACGAAGCTAAGATAAGTTCTTTTGAATTCTATTTTATTATGTTAAATAATCTTCCAGAAAAATTGAAATATATCTTGACTTTTGAGGGAGATAAATCTTAAGTTTTGATATAATATTTGTGGGAAATAATGAAATTACTTACAAGTTTTCCGAAGGAAAACCACACAAAAACGTTAATCAATTAACTGATGTAGAAATAATTTATTCCAAGCAAAATAAATCACTGGAAATAAACGTCCAGCTAGTATTGGCTCCTCTAATGTACTAGCAATAGTATGGCAAATATCGCCGCCCGATTCTTCTCCCCGATTTGATCGTACACTTAACTGGTGGATTTCGGGTTTTACTATTAATGTTTTCGTAGAATTTATGCGATAATTTTGCACCGAATGTTATGATAAACTAATGAATCATTAACCAATAACATTCCTGTGGAATGTTTTTCTTTTGATGCTTTCGATCAAAGAATTTATTGTATCAACATTTTTTCCATGAAATATTTGCTCATACAAATAATATAATAATATAAGAAGCTTATTTCTTTCTGTTTATATCTTTGTTTATAGATCATCGAATATGTCTTTGATTTTTTATCGGATGAAGACTTTAATCAATGTTGTCACCAAAAAAATGATTTAAATATATATTTAGTACAATCGTGGAATTGGAGTTTATATGTGAAGTCCTCAAAAAGTACGTATACATCAATTTATGATTAATTAATTAATCAATTTTAGTCTCTAAAAATTTCTATAATTAGGCTAAATTTCTATAATTAAGGGTAAATTTTCGGGAAAAAATTTTCCCGTTGACCAAGACAAAAGTCTTTAGATTGTTTTAGAATAAAATTTATCAAAATTAATCGAAAAATCAACGTGCAATCTTGCATATCGGAAGGCACTTTTTTAAACAAAAAAATGTCGATACCTGACATCCGAAAACGTTAAAAAATGAACTTAAACTTACTTTTTTCGGAAAATTACTGTACTAAAGTAATACCCAAAATCTTCAGGATTATTTTAAGACCATTTTCATCAAAATTCATCCAAATATGATGGGGCAACCCTGCATTTTTATTAGGCATGTTTTGCTATATAAACATTGGGAGATAAGGGCTCTGCTCAGCAAACGCAGTGCATTAGAACTACAGGCATACAGATTAAGTTTGGAGATAAATACATTTTTGATTAGTTGATAGATTAGATCCCAAACATTAAACTTTGGTATAAAAAAATTTTAGTCTTTAAAAATATTAATAATAAATGATTCAATTGGTAACTAAATTGGCTGAATTCCTATAATTAAGGGTAAGTTTTAGGGAAAAAAATTTCCTATTGACCAAGACAAAAGTCTTTAGATTATTTTAGAATAAATTTTATCAAAATTAATCCAAAAATCAACGTGCAATCTTGCATATCGGAAATCACTTTTTTAACCAAAAAATTCCGATACCTGACTTCCGAAAACGTTCAAAAATTGAACTTAAACTTACTTTCTTCGGAAAATTACGTAAATAAAGTATTACCTAGAATCCTCACGATTATTTTAAGACTAATTTCATCAAAATTCATCCAAATATGATGGGGCAACCCTGCATTTCTATTAGGCATGTTTTGCTATATAAACATTGGGAGATAAGGGCTCTGTTTAGCAAACGCAGTGAATTAGAACTACAGGCATACAGATTAAGTTTGGAGATAAATGAATTTTTGATTAATTGATAGATTAGGTTTCAAACTTTAAAAATTTTTAGTCTCTAAAAATATCAATAAATAAAAAATAATTCAATTGATTACTAAATTGGGTAAAGTTCTATAATTAAGAGTAAGTTTTAGGGAAAAAAATTTCCGGCTGACTAAGATAAAAGTCTTTAGATTATTTTAGAATAAATTTTATAAAAATTAATAGAAAAATCAACGAGTTATCTTGCATATCGGAAGGCACTTTTTTAACCAAAAAAATGTCGATACCTGACTTCCGGAAACGTTAAAAAATGAACTTAAACTTACTTTCTTCGGAAAATTACTTTCATAAAGTAATACCCACAATCCTCACGAGTATTTTAAGACCATTTTTATCAAAATTCATCTAAATATGATGGGCAACCCCGCGTTTCTATTAGGCATATTTTGCTACATAAACATTGGGATATAAGAGCTCTGTTATTCTCAAAAAGTACGTATAAATCAATTTTTGATTAATTTGATAGATTAGGTCCCAAACATTAAACTTTGGTATAAAAAATTTTTAGTCTCTAAAAATATTAATAAAAAATGATTCAATTGATTACTTAATTGGCTAAATTCCTATAATTAAGGGTAAATTTTAGGGAAAAATTTTTCTCTTTAACAAAGACAAAAGTCTCAAGATTATTTCAAAACAAATTTTATCAAAATTAATCAAAAAATCAACGTGCAATCTTGCATATCGGAAAGCACTTTTTTAACCAAAAAAATGTCGATACTTGACTTCCGAAAACGTTAAAAAATGAACTTAAACTTACTTTCTTCGAAATATTACTTTAATAAAGTAATACCCAGAATCCTCACGATCATTTTAAGACCAATTTCATCAAAATTAATCCATACCGGATGCTGAAACCCTGCATTTCGGTTCGACATATTTTTCTACATAAACATTGTAAATTTACCAATTTTAAAAAAAAATACCAAAACAGTAATAAGTACCCTAAAATAATATTATTAATAATCAAAAATCGAGCTTTTTTTATAGAATTTACTTACAAAAGATATTTGGAAATTATTTTCTTCACGGGATTTGCATACCGGAAATATTCTATTGGACCAGGAGAAAAAGTTTTCCTTTGCCCTTTGGGATCGAAGACTACATTAAACTGTGTACTTCTTTTTCCTTGAATGCAATCTTAAAAATTCAGCAATTGAAAATTCTTTAAAGCTTAATGATTTTTTAAATTTTGTTAATAATTAAAGACTATTTTTTTTTAATTATTGAAGAATTATTTTTGAAAAATGAAAGAAGATGACAAAAAAAATTTTAAGGGTGCTTTCTTTGTTCTTAATGGGAAAAAATTGGAAATATATACAAATTGAAGTAGTTAGCCGCTTTTATTTAAATAGTTATTTGAGGTTGAAATACCCAAAGGTTTGAGTCTTGGCTAAATCATTTGTATCTCTATCGGGAAGTTTGCAAAACTTATCTGTCAAAAACTATATACAAAACTTTGAAATGTGACATTAGGATAAATTTTAATTTCACCAAAAACCCATTACAACAATGCCTTTAAATGTTCAACCAAAATGTACGAAATGTCAAAAAGAAGAATCGGCCCTGTGGAAGACCATCGACGATCAAATTTATTGCCTCGAATGTTTCGAACTAAAACAAACCGTAAATGCCCAACAAACGATGGAACCCGAAACGATAACAATAAAACAAGAAGAACCAGAAGTAAACGGCAACGATGATAACATAAAAACCGAGGAAGAACCCAGCGAAACCAATGGCAAAGCCCCAACTCGTAAGAGCACCCGCACCACGCGATACCGCTCCAAGTCAACAGGTTTTACGAAACCCTTGCCGCCGAAAGGAAAAGGTCGACGAATTATTTTCAAGAAAACACCGCTAAAAGCGCCCTCGGCCGTCTCCACAGTCGTTACGAGCCAATCGATTTTCTTCAAAGTTCGTGTCTAAATCGAGAAAATTTAGAAAAAAATCAAGCTTTTTATTATTTTAGGGGAGTTATATCCAAGTGGGGGATATCGTTTCGGTGATTGATACCGAAGGCGATACCTACTATGCCCAAATTCGAGGACTTCTCACCGATCAGTACTGCGAAAAGAGTGCGGTATTAACGTGGTTGTTGCCGACCACGTCCAGTCCACCCCCGGCTCTGGGATTTGATCCGGCCACGTATATAATCGGACCGGAGGAGGACATTCCACGAAAACTCGAGTGCATGGAGTTCATAATGCACGCACCCTCTGAATACTATAAAGCCAAAAACACCCCTTACCCATCGGTGGACGAGGAAATCACCACAGAAAGTGGATTCATATGGACCAGCCTCGACCCAGTATCAAAAATTGATACAACTGCCTAAAATAAACCGATTAGAATTATTCTTGATTTAATAAAAATTTCATTTTTTCCCGATTCAAATAAATTTAAATATCATGTACACCAACTTAAGTTATTACCCCAATGAAAATCCCTAGATTTGGTAAACCAATCATTGACACCGGTTGATTGATATTTTAATAAATTATATGTAATTGTACTATAAATTTATTGGAAATATTAAAAATGAGTCGCAAAGAAGCTTTATCATCGTTCATTCAACAAATTCATGGTCGGCCAGTCGTCGTAAAGTTAAATAGTGGCGTTGATTATCGAGGTAAACATAACCTGACTTTTATCAAAGAAAGATTTATGGATTTATTGAAAATTTTTTTAGGTGTTTTGGCTTGTTTGGACGGCTATATGAATATTGCGTTGGAACAAACCGAGGAGTATGTAAATGGGCAGTTGAAGAACAAATACGGCGATGCCTTCATTCGGGGCAACAATGTTTTGTATATAAGCACCCAAAAACGAAGAGTTTAACTTAAGTTTTCCATGTTTAACTATAATTTTGTACTGTAAATAAATAAAATGTTCAATTTTTCAATGCTTTTGCTTTCCAAATGGGCCATAAAACTTTTGCAAAGGAAAAGCATTCAATATTAAAACTTGGCTTAGATTTAAGGCTTTCACGTTTGGTCTTATTCAAGATATAATTCTTTATTGAAAAAGTTGTGGATTTCGGATCCAAAGCCGTGTCAAAAGATTGACTATACTCCGGGTCGCATCTTCAGGGTGTAATTGCTCCGAAACTAATCACAGGATAGTCCTCAAGTCGTCTTATAGGTATACCATCCATTGTGGGTGGAAAATCAAGTTTAAAGCAGAAGAGTAGGTCAACCAATAAGAGAAGAATATTAATATAATAACTTTTGCAAAGGAAAAGCATTCAATCTTAAAATTTAAGGCTTTCACAGTTGGTATTATTCAAGATACAACTCTCAAAGCCGTGTTAAAAGATTGACTATGTCACCAACGTTTCGCAGCCTCTCCGGGTCGCATCTTCAGGGCGTAATTGCTCCGAAACTAACCACAGGATAGTCCTCAAGTCGTCTTATACGTATACCATCCATTGTGGGTGGAAAATCAAGTTTAAAGCAGAAGAATATTAATATAATAATCCTCCTTTTAGTTGAAGAGTTATTCAATTAAAAAACCGGAAGAATCGCTTTTGAAGTAGGGTGAAGTTTGAGACCACTATCCCCGTTGATGTTATTGGAATTCTTGTGGATCTCTATTCCTTCTCGGTGCATTTTTGTGAAAAAAAAAACCACGAGAAGAAGAGAGAATTTCGGTCTCGTCGAATCGCATAGAATGTCCAATAGCCAAACAATGAATGGTATTTTCCACCCACAATGGATAGTATACCTATAAGACAACTTGAGGACCATCCTGCGATTAGTTTCGGTGCAATTACGCCCTGAAGATGCGACCCGGAAAGGTTGCGAAACGTTGGCGACATAGTCAATTGGATCCGAAAGCCACAACTTTTTCAATAAAGAGTTCTATCTTGAATAAAAACTTATCCTTCTTTGTATAAAAACGATGCAGAATTTGCAAAAACCATCGTTTTTGTAAATACAAATAGAGGAAGTAAGGGGTTTATTTCTAACAAGTTTTTCCGTCATAAGTTTCCACCAATTTTGTGCGGAAAGAATTGTATTTTCACTATTAGAATATTACAAAACTTAGCAGAAGTCAAGCCAAATCTATAAATGGGTAATCCTCAAGAATAGAGAAGTTATAAGGATGATTTATAATTTAAATTTAATGGCTTTAATTTGTCCCTAATGTAAAAAAAAAACGACAAAAACATAAGCATTTGCAGGTTTAATTTGGTAGTTTGAAAGTATTTTTATAAAGTAGGGAAATAGGTAATAGAGGATCATTTTCTTAAGGAGTATAGTCCCAAAGTTTATGGGTAAATGATTAATCTTTGATATTAAATCAATACATGAACATTTAATCTTTAACGAAAAATAAAAAATGTTTATTTTTTAAGTGTATAAATGTTTAACGAAAAATGAACATTTAATCTTTAAATTTTAACATAAACTTATATATTATAGATGGGCCACTTTGGATCAATAGATGGATGACGGTGAATCAATTGGGGTACCCTGATCTATGTAAAAAAATCCGTAAAAAAACAACAATTTCTACGTTATTATTGATTTATTTGTACTATTCGATAGATGTTTATTATATAATCAAAATGGTCTTATAAAAATTAACAGTTATTGCACTAAATTCAACTGCAGAATAATTTCTTAGTTAATAGTCTGTATAATTAGTTCTAATGTAGGTATACAGGTACTAATATTAACTTTATTCCCTAAAATCAGACGTAGGTAACAATTTTTAAAGTTAACTCTTTTACAAAACGAAATGATCAATAGGGACCATTTTTGAATAAAAAATCCACCTCCCAGATAAAAGAATATAATTTACAAAGAATTTAAGGTATCCCTGTTAAAAAGATATAATTTTAAATTGTTCTAATGGTCTTTTGGAACATATTTAAGTACAGGTTGATGCATAGTGTAATAAAAGAAGACAAAAACATAATCATTTTCAGGTTTAATTTGGGAGTTTGAAAGTATTTTCATAAAGTAGGGAAATAAGTAATAGAGGATCACTTTCTTAAGGAGTATAATTCCAAAGTTTATGGGTAAATGATTAATCTTTGATATTGAATCAATTCATGAACATGTAATCTTTAACGAAAAAGGAATTTATTGATCTTATTAACATAAACTTATAAATTATAGATGGGTCACTTTGGATCAATGGATGGATGACAGTAAATCAATTGGGTGCCCCAATCCCTGATCTATGTAAAAAATATCGTAAACAACAACAAATTCTACGTTATTATTGATTTATTTGTACTATTCGATAGATTTCTATTATATAATCAAAATGGTCTTATAAAAATTAACAGTTATTGAACTAAATTCAACTTCAGTAAAGTTAAGTGGCTTTTAGAATAATTTCTTAATGAATAGTCTGGAAAATTAGTTCTAACGTAGGTATACAGGTACTAATAATAACTATATACCCAAAAATCTAACGTAGGTAACAATAAGAAGACAATTCAGGTTGTGTATACAATATATAAAATATATTGCAGTTCAATTTATTAACATAAACTTGAACAGAAGTTATAAACAAAAATATTCGTGACGTATTGCCCAGATACGTATTTCGATTGCCAAGCAATCTTCCTCAGTGGTCATCAAGTAGTGAATCATCACAAAGCAGTTACGGAGTGATCCAAACTACTTGATGACCACTGATGAAGATTGCTTGGCAATCGAAATACGTATCTGGGCAATACGTCACGAATATTTTTGTTTGAACTTCTGTTCAACTTTATGTTAATAAATTGAACTGCAATATATTTTATATATTGTATACACAGTGTAACTGTTCAAAGTCAGCGAAAAAATCTTATTTTAATTGCAATTCAGGTTGTTTAAAATCGGTTTTTTTATTTAATATTCAAATTAGCTACGTTTCGTTTCATATCATAACTTCATCAGACTTCTTGAATCACAAAAAATATAAAAAATAATTCTACAATCCTGAGGAAGTTACAATACGTAACGAAACGTAGCTAATTTCAATATCAAAAATTTTAACTCAAAAACCGATCTTAAACAATCTGAATTGTCTTCTTATCGAATAAAAGCTGAGATCTAAATTGTATCCTCTAGTAGACAACAATTATTAAAGTTTACTATTTTACAAAACCAGATGATTTATAGTGACCCATTGAAAAAAAAAGCCAAAAGAACATAGTTTACAAAGTATTTAAGGTATCCCTGTTAAAAAGAGATAATTTTAAATTGCCCTAATGGTCTTTTGGAACATATTTAAGTACAGGTAGATGCATTCAAGCCAGATTTATGGGAAGAATAAGTAACAGAAAATCTGCATAGATATGCATGTCACAAAAAAAGACATTTTTTTTTTAATTGCAACTTATAAACGTAGAATACTAAGAGATATAGGCATATGTTTGTCTTTTTTTTACTCTATCAGGAGTTGATGATTTATTTCTTGCAGGAGAAGTCGAGGGTTGAACTGGGCGGAATTATTATTGGCGAAAAAATGCAAATTTAATTTGGATTTTTTGTATGTGTTGATGATTCTTTAAAGTAGTTCTTAAATCAAAATAAGATCATGAGAATCATCACAAAGCAGTTACGGAGTGATCCAAACTACTTGATGACCACTGATGAAGATTGCTTGGCAATCGAAATACGTATCTGGGCAATACGTCACGAATATTTTTGTTTGAACTTCTGTTCAAGTTTATGTTATATAAATTGGACTGCAATATATTTTATATATTGTATACACAGTAGTTCTTAAAAGTTTCATAAAGTATTTTCTTTAGATGTTTACTTTTATATCCTTTAAAAAATTAGTTATTGTATAAAATTAACAGCATTGACTTCAAAGGATGCATGACGAAAACTACCCAGTTGCAGAAAATGCTAAGCTTAATTTATGTTAAAAACCATTTTTCCTGGGAATTTCATTAAAATCGGTCCAGCCCTTTTAGTACAAAGTTTTCCGGGTCAACTGGTGCTGCATACAATTTTGTAGGGTGAAAATTCATGGTTCAGTGGTTCCGGATTAACCGGTGAAGTCCCCAACATGTTCGGTTGTATGGAAACCAAGTTTGATACAAACAAACAATTTGGCGATTGATGGAAACCTTGGAATTATTCCAAAAACTTTATACCCAACGAAAATATGTCAGAAAATCCGAACTTATCCAAACAATTTTATCCAATCAAGCAATACAATTTCACCTTGAAGTGCCACCGAAGTGATGGGTACGATTTTAATTAATCCCAAACCATAATTACTGTAAAAAGAAAATTTCAGATTAATTCTACAAATTCACAACACAAACATCAACGGAAATCAAAGACGATCATTTCGATTTACCAAACTGAACTTTCATCCATCGCTGGACCAATTATGTGCGGCCGATCAGAGTGGCAATGTTTTCGTTGTGGATTTTTCCCGCAGAAAATATTCGATTTTGGCCAATACGGTGTCGACTACGTTTGTCGCCTTTGTTCCGATGAAGAGGAACTTGCTTTTGATGGGTTTTACCACGCGGATGGTATGCGTTGTTGATGGTAACAGTGGAGAAATTGTTACAGAATTGGAGGGACATAAGAATTTTCCGAAGACTTTTTCGTTTTCCAGTGAACAATACTTTTTGACGGCCTCCGACACGGAGGCGATCGTTTGGGATGTTTGTACTTATTCGAAAATGCATCAACTGTCGTTGACGGAAACTTTTAAAATTAAATTTGTTCGTACTTTTCGGTGATCGATATTATGGTTTAATTTATTGGCTTAATATTTTCAGATTTCTTTTATTCCGAATTCCAATAATATTGTTTGTTGTTTCGATAATGATGTCATGCATGTTTGGGATTATAAAACTTTTGAACAACTTCACAGTGTTCTGCCGGCCACCTGGAAAGGAGGCGATTTGAAATCTTTTAGTTTCACCAAGTAAATCCAAACGAATAATTCCATACCAAAGAAATTTTATAAAAACGGTTTTTTTTTCTTGTAGAAATGGTCGTGGATTAGTTTTAGGCGGTCGTTCCGACTCTCTGGTGGTGTTCACCACCGATAATTGGACATTAGATCGTATAATTCAACTTCCAAATTCAATCGCAGGTGTACGTCAAATCCAATTCATTCCCGAACTCTTTGACGGCGGTGCCAACAAAATTTTAGGAATTCTTTGCTCCAAATGCACATTTCATGTTTACGACATCGAAAATAATTGTCTGGTCAATCAAAAAATCAATCCTCCAACGGGAATCGTGGATTTTGAAAGTTCCTGGAACGGACAGTATACGGCATGCATTTTACAAACGGGCGAAATCAATATCTATTCGACCAGAAAGTTTTTGGTCGAAACTTGTCCGAAAGTGAAGGCCACGTTGAAACCAGTGCCGAAAACCAAGAAAAAACTGTTGAAAACCAAAGAAGTAAGTCCAGCCATCATCAAACTACCTTCCTTAACAGTTAATTTATTGTTTTTAGTGTGAAGAATGCTTTTGTGCGAAACGTCTAAGTCCAATTTTGCGCCGATACGGAGAATATCCGGAAAACTATCGCATCCTGATCTGGAAGATGCTGTTGAAGACTCCGGGCAATCAAAAAGCTTTCCAAAGTTTGGTCGATCGCGGATATAATCCGGCGTTTCGGAAACTCAACGAAATTTATCCGTTGGAAAATAAACTTTCGTTGATTAATCTACAACGCACATTGTCACTGTTGGCCAGCTGGTGTCCACTGTTTGGGCAAACGAAAAGTTTACCCTTGTTCGTCTATCCGTTCGTTAAAATTTTGCATAACGATCCAATGTTGTGCTTTGAAGTTATTACATCCGTGATTCGTAAGTGTAAACGTCGAGTTTTCACGTGGAATTTTAATGGTTTTTTTAGTGAATTTTTGCCAGCATTGGTATGAATATTTTCCGTTTCCACCGATGAATATATTGTCAATAGTGGAGAATATTTTCGCCACGTGTGATCCCGTACTTTTGAGGCATCTAAACGCCAATTGTGTTACTGGTGAATTATTTGCTTGGACTCTTCTGGAGTCGGCGTTTTCCGAGGTTCTTTCCCAAAACGAATGGCTCAAATTGTGGGACCACATCATCACCAACGAACCGTCGTTTCTTCTAGTTGCAATCGTTGCATATAATATCACAAACAGGGTGACCCTGTTGTCGTGCAAATCAATGCAAGAATTCCATCATTTCTATCACAACCAAAATTCGATTGATATGAAGAAGTTTTTAGCGAAAACATATGCGATTATTGCCAAGTTAAATGCCGAACTTCATCCTCGACAATATTTGAAAGATTTTGCCCCAATACCGGCCGGTGATGCTTATCCGGTGTTTGTTAACTATCCAAAAACGGCGATCGACTATCAAGCCAAAGAATTGGAGGAGTTGCACAAGGAGGAGGAAAAACTCAGGGAACAAGAGGCCGAAGTTGCGGAAATGAGGGCGACGCAATTGAGTAAATACAAGGAGCAAATTAAAGCGTTGGAACATGATGCCCGACTAAAAAGTATTTTTTTCTTTGGCAATGACAGTGGAAAATATTGGATTTCTTGATTTTTTTCTTTAAAAAAATATTTCCCACTTTCATATATCTGTTTTGTGATGTTCTTTGGAGTTAATTACGTTAACTATGGCCGTAGGTATTGATGAAATTTACAAAAAAACGTTGGTCGACGAAGAAAATCGTTTATACGCACGTCGCAAAAGCGTGGCCGCACTAAATGCGGCCCTGCAGAAAAACGAGGCGACCATTTTCGAGAACAACTACAGTCGTATACTGTTGAAGAACCACGCGGAAAAAGCCCAAGCTCTGGAGATGGCGCTCGACGAAATAACGCGCCGCCGTAACTTGGAAAGTGGCGAAATTTCCGAGTTCAAAAATGCCCTCAAAGAATACGCCAACAAATTGGTTTGTGAAAGCAATCAGTTGGAAGGTGTTCTTCGACATTCGGGTCGCATCACTATCCCACCCGTGGATCATTCCCTGTTGCTGAAACAACACGAAAATCTATCCCAAGAAATGAAAAAGGTCGAGAAAAAAATCACAGATTTATTGATGAATTTGAGAGTACATATTTTTTTCTTGTAGATTAAAAGCAAGTCACGTAAATATTCGGAAAATATAGCGCTGATTACTCGGGTAGCGGCCGTCGATAATATGTTACAGGACGTGGAGGTGGCACTGGCGTCGGAGATGGCTCGCCGCCAAGAACATTTGCTCTCGAACGAAGACAATATGAAAACGTGGAAACTACAGAAAATCGTGGAACAACTCGAAAACTATGTGAAAGATTTGCTGGAGAAATTAGCGGCGTCGCGGCTGCACGAAGCTGATTTGTGTCACAATATCCTGACGGAATCTCTGCACAAACGGGTCCCATTAAATCTTCCCCAAAGTTCGTCGACGGATTCAGCAAATGAAATTCTTCCCGGTCGTCAAGGACGACCGTGTAGTCCTGTAACTCCCAACGGGCCCAACGATTTTGCGTCGTTAAGTCGACCCACTAACCCACCAAAAAAAAAATAATTTCTGTATATAAGTAATTTATTTAACAATCAAACATAACAATTTTTACAATGAGGAATGTTTTTACAATGAGCATTATTTTGTCGTTGACAGATATATCAGTATTTGATTAGGGCATGAATTGGAGCGTTGATTTTTTCGCGCCCCTTTAAATCGGTCAATTCCATCACCACTAAGCACGACGAAACTTGAGCTCCAATACGTTCGATTAGTTGACTAGCCGCGGCCATTGTGCCGCCCGTCGCCAATAAATCGTCGACCAGCAAAACTTGGTCTCCCTTTTGGATGGACTTGGTTTGAATTTCGACAATATCCTGAAAGATTAAAGAGAAAAAAATCATAGAATTCTTTTGTAAATTGGTTTCTTAAAAATCACCAGGTGGGATTACACCAAATTAGGGGGGTTGATAATTAATTTGGTAAATGAAAAGTTGATTTTCACAAACGGTGAAAATATACGAGAGAAAACTGTATAGATTATTGTATAATTTTTTGGTGGTTTTAGAAAGTCAACCGGAATCAAACGGGTGGAAAATTCGGTATAAATGATCAAAGATATAGATGTAATTTTTCCAGGATAACTTTAAAATTTATTGTAAGAAAATTTGATTTTTAAAAACGATAAAATTTGCAAAATAAGATTTTTTCGCTGACTTTGAACAGTTATACTGTGTATACAATATATAAAATATATTGCAGTCCAATTTATGTAGTATAATTTAATATAATAATATATAAAAATCATACCACCAACATAAATTTGAACAGAAGTTCAAACAAAAATATTTCGTGACGTATTGCCTAGATACGTATTTCGATTGCCAAGCAATCTTCATCAGTGGTCATCAAATAGTTTGGATCACTCCGTAACTGCTTTGTGATGATTCACGAACTATTTGATGACCACTGATGAAGATTGCTTGGCAATCGAAATACGTATCTAGGCAATACGTCACCAATATTTTTGTTAATAACTTCTGTTCAAATTTATGTTGGTGGTATGATTTTTATATATTATTATATTAAGTTTATATATTATTATATTAACTTTGTATATTATTATGTTAAATTATACTACATAAATTGGACTGCAATATATTTTATATATTGTATACACCAGATAAAATTTGCCTTATAAACGCTATATAATAGTCACTCCTTAACTATTTTTGAAAGTCAAACTTAAACAGGTTCTCCCTAATTGTATTAAACCCTTCTTGAACTATGGATTTTCTAAGTAGATCTCCCTATTAAAAAAGGCATTTTGAAATCATTACATTTAAAATACTTTTAATAACTTCTAATCGGAAATATAGGTGTAATTTTTCTAATATAACTTTAAAATTTATTGTAAGAAAATTTGATTTTTAAAAACCATAAAATTTGCCTTATAGACTGCTATATAATAATCAATCCTCAACTATTTTTGAAAGTCAAACTTAAAAAGGTTCTTCCCAATTGCATTCACTAAAATTTCAGTAAACCCTTCTTGAACTATGGATTTTCTAAATAATACTCCCTACTAAAGAAAACATTTTGAAATTACATTTAAAATGCCTTTTAATGGTTTTTTGGACAATTTAATTGCCTTATTTCTATCAAGGACATCATTTAAAGTTTAAAAACGTTGAAGATATAAAAAAACGCACTTTTCCATATTCTAAAGTGTGTTCCACTTGTAAACCCTTCTTGAACTATAGATTTTCTCAGTAATACTCCCTATTAAAAAAAAACATTTTAAAATTATATTTAAAATGACTTTTAATGGTTTTTTGGACAATTTAATTGCCTTATTTTTACCAAAGACTTCATTTAACGTTAATAAACGTTGAAGAAATAAAAAAACGCATTTTTCCATATTCCAAAGTGTACTCCACTCGTTGTTTTTGGAAAAACCATAAATTTGCCTTATAGACTATAACTATTTTTGAAAGTCAAACTTAAAAAGGTTCTCCCCAATTACATTAAGTAAAATTTTGTTAAATCCTTCTTGAACTATAGATTTTTTAAGTAATACTCCCTACTAAAAAAAACATTTCGAAATTACATATTTAAAATGACTTTTAATGGCTTTTTGGACAACTTAATTGCCTTATTTTTATCTAGGACTTCACTTAAAGTTTATAAACGTTTAAGAAATAAAAAAACGCACTTTTCCATATTCTAAAGTGTTTTCCACTTGTTGTTTCTGGAAAAACCATAAAATTTGCCTTATAGACTAAAACTTTTTTTGAAAGTCAAACTTAAAAAGGTTTTTCCTAATTGCATTCACTAAAATTTGACTCAATCCTTTTTGAACTATGGATTTTCTCAGTAATACTCCCTATTAAAAAAGGCATTTTGAAATTACATTGAAAATGACTTTTAATGGTTTTTTGGACATTTTAATTGCCTTTTTTACCAAAAACTTAATTTAACGTTTACAAACGTTGAAGAAATCAAAAAACGCACTTTTCCATATTCCAAAGTGTATTCCACTTGTTGTTTTTGCCCGGGAAGTTTCCCCTTTTTACGGATCGGCACAAACGGGATATTCAATTCGAGTGCAATCAATGGTCCCAACAAAAATCCACGTGCATCCAACCCCACGACACACTGCACTTTCGGACGCAAATTCGAAGCCACTTCGACCAAAACTTCACGCAAAGTGGCCAAAGCTTTGGGTTCCCGAAACACTCCAAATATATCCCTACAATTACGAAAAAAACTATAAACCAGTGATCAAGTCAACGCTGGTGATTGTTACTTACAAAAATTGAATTCCCGGTTTGGGAAAATCGGGATATTCGTCGATATATTTTCGGATATAATTGACTTTAGTGGTGAAGTCTGCGGTGGACATTTTTTTATTGGTTGGTCCAATTAATATTTCTGGAAATTAAAGGGTAATTATTTTTTTTTTTTTTTTTTAATCAAGAATTGGGGAATCTTGACGGGAGTGAAACATTCATTGGTGGTGGTGAATTATTTACGAACGTGAATGCATTAGAAATTAATTGTATTATTATTAACGGTGGAAATAGTTTTATTAATAAATTATAATTTGAATGGGCCAATAATTTCAGGGTTACACATCATATGTTTTGTGGGGTTGTGATCTTGGCTGCGCCACCAGTCGTTATCTTTGTTGGATGTGCGCGAAGCGCATATCCCGTTTCAGAAAATCGATACATCACGTGGTTGGTGTGGCGTTTTAGCAGCAGAGGGCAGCAAATTGTCACGTGAGATTGTAATGGTCGTGAGGGAGTTGACTGAAATTAAAAGCTGTCATTGGAAACTAATTAATTTTGTATTTTAATCGAGCGCCCATTTTTCATTTCTAAGGTAATTATGTTAAGGGTTTTTTTATTGATTGTTATGTTGGTTTCAGTTTGAGTTGAAACGATGTTTAAGGCCACGGAAAGGGCGACGTTCGTGTGTCCCATTTGGGGAATATGAACGACGACATTGAATGCTTTGTGGAATTTTCAAAATTAGGGCGTTTTGGTTTGTTGCAATTTGTTAGGGTCGACGATTTCATGGATAAGTATGTCCCACAATTGTAAATGTCACTTTTTCACATTAACACGGTTTTTTGTTTTCATATATATTGAGCAATTTGATGCAGTGGTTCCCAGCAAAATTTCATGTTTTTAATCGATTGATTTCAAGCTCGTTTTTCTTTTGATTTATTTGTTATATTTATATTGTTTATTTGTTATAAATGAATATGGGAAATTTACTACTTAAATACTGTGCTGCAGATCGTTTGCCCGCTATCATGATGACGGAGTTTTGGCTAATATCGGCTCCTGGCGAGAAGACTTGTCAACAAACTTTCGAAACCATGAACAATGTCACTAACAAACAAAACCTCCTCTCCGAGAACTACAAATTTCAAATTCCAGACTTGAAGGTAATTTGATCCGAAACATCAACGCTTTTCCTCCAATGCAACCGTAGTTCCCATCCCTTTTCGTATACTTCTTCAACACTTGGTAACTATACAAAATATTCACCAAAGAATTTGTGGAGACTAGGACCTGGAAGTGCAATCGATATCCTTAAAGACTGCCAGTGCAGCAAAAACATATTATTTTTTTTTCAAAAGATTTCGACAAATTTGCTCCAAAATGAGCCCCCAATTTTTGATCTAAAATTCAAAAAAAAAGATACCAAAATTTTGAATAAAATGACATTTTATTGAAGCCAAAAGTCAAACTACCATTTTTGAGCAAATTTTTTGCTGAAATACTTATGAAAAAAAAAATGTTTCATATTTGGATACTTTGTTGCTCAGATATAATACATAGATCAAATATATATATATATATATATATATATATATATATATATATGTAATTTAGGGTGATTTTTTTTAACGTTTTTTGGTCCCATCATGAAATTTTGTAGGAAATACCAAAAAAAAAAAATCCCTGAAAGTTTGAGCCTTTAATATTAATTTTAAGTCCTCGACCAAGACGTGTAAAGATTTCCCATTGAAAATACACGGAAACTCTGATTTTTTATTTTTAAATTTCTATATCTCAGCGGCATTTCATGGGATCGCTTTTACCGACGGTGGTTTTTTCTCAGAATTAAACGCTCTACAAAAGTGCCCATTGCGACAAAGTCGTAACTTACACCGGTGAGGTAGTTCGGGCCACTGAACCTGATTTTTCCATAAAATTCGCGTTTTTTTTTGCATTTATCTCGTAAATAACAAGAGCTACGGAAAAATTGTAAATAAAAAATTTGTAGAGAATTTGATTTCCTACAAAAAAGGTCCTGTAGACCAAATCGCGAAGATCAATATTAAACGAGATATTAAGTTTATATCAATATATTTTTTTTATATCAATTTATAAGTTTAAATCAATGATCGGCAAAAATTTCACAGAAAAATCAATTCAAGGCTTAATATCTCGTTTAATATTGATCTTAGCGATTTGGTCTACTGAACTTTTTTGTAGGAAATCAAATTCTCTACAAGTTTTTCATTTATAATTTTTCCGTAGCTCTTGTTATTTACGAGAGAAATGCAAAAAAAACGCGAATTTTATGGAAAAATCAGGTTCAGTGGCCCGTATTACCTCACCGGTGTGAGTTACGACTTGGTCGCAATGGGCACTTTTGTAGAGCGTTTAATTCTGAGAAAAAATCATCTTCGGTAAAAGCGATCCCATGTGATGCCGCTGAGATATAGAAATTTAAAAATAAAAAGTTAGAGTTTCCGTGTATTTTCAATGGAAAATCTTTACACGTCTTGGT
This sequence comes from Sisyra terminalis, assembly GCA_958496175.1. Lineage (NCBI taxonomy): Eukaryota > Metazoa > Arthropoda > Insecta > Neuroptera > Sisyridae > Sisyra > Sisyra terminalis. The sequence continues at coordinate 61,138,671 of OY292276.1, forward strand.
CGAGGACTTAAAATTAATACTAAGGACTCAAACTTTCAGGGATTTTTTTTTTTGGTATTTCCAACAAAATTTTACGATGGGACCAAAAAAAGTAAAAAAATAATCACCCTAATATATATATATATATATCATGAAAAAAAATTCGGACAAACCCTAAATAAGGACCACCTTAATATATATATATATATATATATATATAGATCAAAGCAGAGATCCCTTTATTAATTGAACTATAAAAAGCTATTCTAATCCTACAATGCATTATGGGAAATGTGTCAAGATTTGGCGCCGCCTCTACTTACTAATTTTAATTCTAAGTCAAAGTTAGTATTTTAGACAGACTAGTGGTGGCGCCACATCTTGACAAATTTCCCATAATGTATTGCAGGATTAGAATAGCTTTTTATATGTGTTATCTTACCATTTGCTAAGGTAATATATAGAAGAAGATATTCCAATTGTGCAATACATCATGGGAAATGTGGCAAGGAGAAGATGTGGCGCCGCCACAAGTGTGTTTAAAGTACTAACTTGAACCGTTAGCATAAAAATACATGGTTTTGGTTATATAGTATTCTAGATATACTTGTGGCGGCGCCACATTTTGACTAAGGATACAATATCGCTTGTAAAACATCGATTTTTATACATTAAATATATTTATAATTTATAATAAAGGGAAGTAATACGGACAGAGATCAGCTGCTTTAAAGATATGCATGGAATATATGAGGATGGAAAGAAAGAGACTATTTCTTCGCACCAAAACGTCTCTTGAATTGGAAATTTTAATATATATTATGATAATATATACATTGAAAAATATTAATTAATAACAGAAGTCATATAAATTAGTATCAGTTCACTAATGAGGCGGAAGTTGGCGCTACGATAAAACATAGTTTATGAAGAACGCTATATCATTGATGTTTTGGGTTTCAACGTCGATGTTTATGAACCGTTTATTTTGAAAATGAGTTAAATCCGTTTCAAGAACAACCCCTCTAGTATTATCATTTTTAACCATAGGAACTATGGAAGATATTAAGGAGGAGGGAATAATTGGCGTTTTTGTTAAAATCAGTAATTTGTGAAAACTTAGCAGTTAAATAATTAACATATTTTGTTCTAGTTACAAGAAGAAAAATGCTTGAAACGAACTTACGCCATTTTCAAAATAAACGAGTCAAATATAAATCCCTTACAGCACTAGTCTAAAAGGGGTAAGCAAAGCATTTAGCTGTCCTGGCCCCTTGAAGGTAGTGCCTGAAGAACTATTTTCAAAAATATATTTCTCGATAACGAAAAACTGTTCCACTGTGTCCCCCCTTTTCCCCTAATTACAATCGAAAGACAATAGACAATAGCTTCTTTTTTTTTCGTTTACAATATAAAATTTCAGATATTTGCCCTGATAAAACAAGGCATTTAAAGCTGAGAAGTTTTCAAATGTCTTTAATATCTTTTTCTAACAATAGGTGGCACTGTAGCAAGGTTGATAGAAAAACTGAATGCATTTAACAAAAAAGGACAGACATAAATATGGTTGGTGATCAGATATGCTACGAAAGGCTACGCATCAGTCGTATAGTTTTTACCATTGACTTCTATACGTTTCCATTTATTCTATAACGTATATTTAAATCTTTTTTATTTCGCTACAAAATCAAAAAACTTGATAAATGCATCTATAACCAATAACTAAACAACTTAGAATTGAAAATATGTATCAAGGTTTTTTTTAAAATTTAAAAATAGACCTCAATTGAATTTATACTTTACACAACTCCTCAAATAGATTCTATTTGTTTTTTTTTTTCAAAACTCACCAGATGGCGATAAGAATTTTGTAGCCTACAGAGTATACCCGGTTTCAATGGGAAAACTACCCCCGCAAATTGTTTTGATACTGAATTAAAAGAAAATTTAGCCAAATTTGGTGCTGTTCCCACCTAACATATGCAAGATAGTATATGATAGCTCAAAAATTGACATTCCACTTGGAATTTATAGTAACAATATTATTTCATGCCTCTTTTATGTATATGAAAGACAACATATATCTCTATCTCATAATTTCTTAAGGTTCAATCAATTTTACAGTATTTCTGTCATTTTGAAGTACTAACGAAATGGCATTTAAAGACATTTTAATGTTCAAAAAAACTCATTTAATGATTTCAAAATGCCTTTTTTAACAAGGTGTTTTTTTTTTAATTAGAAGAATCAATTATGAAACTTGAAGGTTGCAATTATAGGTACCGGTTATGAATTATAAATTAATACATTACATTATCGATTTTGGTTGATTTGGTCAAGGTCTCGCCAATAATTGAATGAGTATACAAACGAGTTGAATGGGATTAAATGTATGTGGTTAGAGGTATTTATTATTAGGCTTATTTTCACTTAATTGATTCACAAAAAAAAACAACTCTTACCATAGGTAATACGCAAAATTTGTGAAGAATTTTTTGGGAATTTACATGATTTCTTATGGAGTTTATCAGTTAGGTCAAATATTATAGTAGAGGGGTTATCAGTGTGGTTTTCCGAAAGTGAAATTGAATGTCAGTTTTTTACTGTTATATCTAAAAGATAATAGACCAAAGCAAATTTTTATTTGATATCTCAAACTAAGGGGTTGTTCTTTTATAAAATTGTATATTTTTTCAAAATGTCTATTTTATGATTTAAAAATCCGATCAAGGAATTCAAAATGATAGGCTACTGAAAAAAGATCGATTATAATCGATAGTTTGAATGTTTTGTATACATAACACGATATTTTCCAAATTCACCAACAGATGGCTCACGCCATAATAAACCAAGTGTAATATTCCGAAAATTATATTCTTTTTATTTTTTTAGGTCGGTACCTTGGATCAATTGGTCGGCCTGTCCGACGATCTGGGCAAGTTGGACGCGTTTGTCGAACAGGTGACCCGAAAAGTGGCCACATATTTGGGCGAGGTGCTCGAAGATCAGCGCGACAAATTGCACGAAAATCTAACGGCAAACAACAGTAAGTGATGCGATTCGCCACCGTGTGTGTATTATTCTTAATACAAAACTTCTAACAAATTAATCTATGAATTCCCGAACAATGGTATACTTTAGCACGAATTAGTGGCGACGTTTATAGAAATTAACATATTTGAATTAACGTATGCATGCTTTTGTATTATGTGTGTGTGGAGATATTATTGAGAAATTTCGGGTCCCCGGAACAATTGGAATTTATTGTATTTCTCGCTCTGTTTGTCGCCTCGTGTTTATTATTTTATCAATGGTTTTTAATCACTTTTCTATGTGTTTTGTCGTTTTATTTTTATTTATTTATTATTAATATTCTAGTGCTAACTGTTTTTAATTTTTGTCTTTACTAAGCTGTTGGCACTGAGTTGGTTTTGCTCGCTGGCTGAGGTGCACGCTTCTCACCAAATCCAAAAATTTATTGTGAAATTCTCCCGAAAAAAAAATATTTGAAAAAATCGATTCAATAAATGTTGCTCTCAAATATAAACGTAAACGTCCTATATATTGATTATTATATAAATGTTGAATTTCTTTGTAGAAATTTTGACCTAAGTGTTTTTTTTTTTCTTTTGTGAGACTGTAGTTCCATACAAGTCGAGTTCTTTGTGCAAATTTTTATTCCATATTTACTATATATATAAGTATATATTATGTATTTAATACCTATCAAGTTATTAGCAAAAAATGTATCCTGTTTTATTTTTTTATTTTAAATGTTGAACGAATGTCTCCGTCCAGTATTTGATTTCATTACGTAGGATAGTCAAAATGTTGGTCCGAATGTTACACGTGTTTATATATTTATACCTTTTTTTTTACGTTAGTTATAAACCAAGCGTTTCGAAATCCAGAAAATTTCCAATAAAACTTATGAAGTTTTGTCCTTATTTAACTTTGAGGTGAAAAATCTACGCATTTCTCTTCCTGTTTAAATATTTAGTTTCAGAAGCACGTCTTCTGTTTTAGACCAGGGATTTCAAACTATTCAGAAGAACAGTGGTTCTTAATCTTGTTGGAGGGTACTGACCCCTATGAAATTCATATGCGGATTCACCGAACACTTAATTGGAAAAATTAAATATATACACTTAGGTCATATAAGTCAGGGTGTGTTTTGATCTCCATCGAACTCGCGCGACTGACTCCCCTGAACCTTGGAGGTTTATTTCAACCGAAATTAAGAACCACTGGTCTAAAATATGAAGAAGGTGACCACAATTTGTTACTCTGTATAATGTATGAGACGAAAAAATCAAATCTCCTTATGGGACGAGTGGTATTATCCTCTTTGACAACCACTAAATTATTTAAACCTAAAAAACAGTAAGTGGTTAATTTCTTCGATAGATTAAAACAGAAAATATGATTTTTTTTTACTTTGTCCAAGTCTCACCGATTAGTGCAATCCACATGGGTCATCGGGGAAACTGGGGTATTGCCACCATCTCCAAAATTGAAAAAAAATTAGAGGAAGATTAAGATAAGATGAGCCCTGAAAAAAATTATGCTCTTATGTATATGCCTGTATGATATGTTGGGACTCATTACCTTTGGTAGCTATGCGATATTATGTTATTTATTCTTCGGTCCATTCAAGTAATAATCGGTAGCCATTAGAACTGCAAGAACCAACAATCGTTTGTTTGCTCGAAAAATTGTCAATAAAACTTTGAATTTTTTTCCTTATTTAATTTTGAAGGGAAACATTTTTACGTTTTTCTCTTCCTATATACATTTAGTTTCAAAAGTACGTCTTCTGCTTTAGACCAAGGGTGTCCAACAATTTTCGAATTCCAAACATATTCTAGAACAGTGGTTCATAATTTCGCTGGAGGGTACAGACCCATACGAGTTTCATATGGGATTCACCGAAGACTAATGGGAAAAATTAAATATATACACTTAGGTCATATAAGTCGTGGGTTCAATTGGAACCAGATTAAGAACCACTGTTCTAGAATATCAAGAGGGTGACGACTATTTGTACACTGTGTATGAGACGAAAAAAATCCAATGTCCTTAGAGGAGAGGTGGTTTATCCTTTTTAAGAACTACTGCTCTAAAAAAAGCAGTGAATTTAATTTTAGATCATTTAAGATGAAACCTAAAAAAAATAGTTATAATTAATTTCTTTAATAGATTAAAACAGAAAATATGATTTTTTACATTGTACAAGTCCCATTAATCAGTGCAATCAGGGGAAGATTTAGGACTAATGCATGACCTGCCCTAGGTGCCTTAATGGGTTAAGGTGAGCCCTGAAAAAAATCAGCGATTTCTATAAAAAAATTCATTCTTATGTATATGGTATGATATATGAGGGTTCATTACCTTCGGTATCTATGCGGTATTGCCGCCGCTATTCTGTTAATTATTCTTCGGTATTCTTGCAATGGTCCATTTAAGTAATAATCGGTAATCGCTGGTTTGATGGAGTTCTTAGAAAAGCACTGAATTCAATTTTAGATAATTTAAGATGGAATCTAAAAAAGAAGTAAATTATTAATTTCTTGAATAGATGAAAACATAAAATATGATATTTACATTGTCCAAGTCCCATCAATCAGTACAATCCACACGGGTTATCCGGGAAATTGTGGGGTGTCACGATCACCCTCAACATTGAAAAAATCAGGGGATGATTTAGAATTAATGCATGACGTGCCCCAGGTGCTTAGATGGTTAAGGTGAGCCCTGAAAAAGAATAAACGGTTTCAATAAAAACATAAGACCCTGTCTTACTTTCTTTTTTGGTTCAAAATACGCACCATGGCTTATTTTCGGGGGAGGGCAAGTACTGACTGAATTCCAAACTAGTAAACCTCTATTTCGACTCCTCAACAGTGGTGGCAGCATAAAATCAATTCACTTTCTTATAACTACTTGAGTGCACCAGGCTTTTTTACTGTCAATGACATAAATTCCTGAAACTCGTTGAATTTGGTTTTGTTTATTTTTAGTGATTAAAAATGACGAATCGTCAAAATACAGGTAACACGTGCACTATCGTAACCGGTAGAAAGAACGTAAATTGACGAGAAAGCCTTGTGGTGAACCGTCGTTTGAGCTCCATGTGGGGGATGGTTTATATTAAAAAGTTCCGAAAATCATGATATGGCTTATTTTCGGAAAAAGACTGTATATGGTATGATATATTAGGATTCATTACTTTCGGTATCTATGCGGTATTGCCGCCGCTATTCGGTTAATTATTCTTCGGTATTTTTGCGATGGTCCAATCAAGTAATAATCGGTAATCATCAGAACTACGAGAACCAATGATCGCTGGTTTGCTGGAAGAGAAAAGCGTTGAATTATTGTTGAGTGACAAATTTGATTGGAAATTTGAAGGAGTTTGGTTTATATACTTACTTTGTTTGATATTTTTTTTATGGTGAATTTAAGTTGTTGTCCCTCTCTGTTGTTGATATGTAATGAAGAAAGTTAATGATTAGATGATGATAACAATAACGGCGGCGATGAGACTGATGTGCGTACATCATCGTCATCATCATCGTCATCGCGCGGCCGGAACTTGTCGCCGCCGAAAATGGTCGGACATGAGCATTATGCGCGTCGCTGCAGTTGTTCGATGGAACATTCGCCGACGTTGGGAATGCGTAGTCGCACCGCGGCACGCGGCAATGCAAGCCACTATTCGGAATGCAGCGGTGCATCAGCGACCTCCTCTTCGCCGATTAGCTGCTGCAGCGGGGGTGGCCTCGGCTCGCCACCTCCGTCGTCGTCGTCGTCTGGCCTAAACCGGTCGCGGTCTTGGTCGTACACGCGCGCCATCCGCCATCGACATCGTAAAAAATCATCCGTCACGGATGACGACGATGACGTGGATGTTGAGGCAGGGTCGCGCGACCACGCTGCCGCTGGAGACGATGCTGTGCAGTCTAACGATGACGGCTCCATCCGTACTCACGATTATTTTAGTTCAGAGCAATGTTCGATAGCCCCAGGTCAGTGTGCTGCTAACGAGAGAGAGAGAGAGAAAGAAAAAAAAAAGTCATAGCACACACGCCTGTGTTGGCTTCATCTGTTCTTCTTCTTCTTTTTATATTATTATACGTTGATTTTCAAGCGATGTACGCCGCGCACTCTTTACGCCAGGTCGCTAGAGCTTTTTATTATTATTGACCAGAAAACTAAAAAATGTTGAAATGTTTTTTAATCACCAATACAAAGCCATACCAGCAACCAACCCTCCTCCACCACAACATACTCTCATCTTGATGTGCCAACAGCTATTTGTATTTATCCATTTATTTAATATTTTTATTTATTTTTTATCAAATACTTCGCATTCACGACATTTATATCTCCTTCAAAACGGTCGCAAACACCTGAAACTTGAAATTAGCACTTATCATTTAAGTATTTTTTTTTGAAATTCATTGCTTTTGATGTGTGATTTTTGGCATTATTTTTTGTACATGGAGTGAATGGATTTAGTTTTGGTGAATACTAATCGATTTTTTTTTCTTTGTATATAGCTGATTTGCAAACGTATTTGACTCGTTTCCAATGGGATATGGCCAAGTATCCTATTAAGCAATCATTGCGAAACATTGCCGATATTATCAGTAAGCAAGTGGGGCAAATTGATGCCGATTTGAAAACCAAATCAACGGCCTATAACAATTTAAAAGGCAGCTTGCAGAATCTAGAAAAGAAACAAACGTAAGTGGTATTTTATAGAAAATTCTTTGAAACCAAGTGGTACATTACCGTTAGAGCTTTATTGACGAAGATTTGTCACAATTACGGTGCAGATTATTTAAATAAAAATGGATTTCATTTGAGGAACACGCGGTTTGCACTTTGCGGGTAAAATGGCGAGTAAAAACAAAGAACCGTGCGCATCTATAATGGGTCGGTAAGTTAGATGATCTTCTAAAAATGGGAATCAGTGTCGATATGGAAGGAACCCCACAGATGGAACTTAAATCGCACCGTAATTTATTCAAGGACCAGAATAAAATTTGTATTTTGTAATTTCTACGTGTAAAAAGTTGGTCAATCATTTAATTTTGTAATCGTAGAAGACAATTTGAATCTTTAAATATAAGTGGGACAAATATCAAAGTAAAATCTTTCATAGGTTTAGATCTTTTTATCAAGTTACTAGAGGACCCCCGGTCTCCTACAGTTGAATTTCGAAAATTAATTGATATCAGTAATATTGGCACGTTTTTAATTGTTATTATGAATATAATTAATGCAATTACTTGAACTTGTAAAACAAATTAATTGTGTTGATATATTTAGATTCATATCTATAAGAACATTCAATATATTGATCATATTAATACCCAAATGCAGGTAATTTTGTCATATGACGACTTTTCTCAAAAAAAATCGTAGACACATAAAACTAGTCTTAAAATGTTCAGAACACTTAAACATGCAATATTCCGGCGGTGGAAATGTAACTTCCATTACAGTTTTTCCAAAATAAAGCCAAAAAAAATGCATTATAGTAGACTTTAATAGACGTCAAAGTAATTATTAAACTCGTTTACTTTCAAGTACGCATGTGCATTAGAACAAGCAGATAGAGCAGATATCTATTTGAAGCAAATTTGAAAAAGCCCGGCAATATCTATGTGAAACTGTTAATTGAGAAATATTGAAAATTTGGTTGTTTTTGATTCTTGTTGGTTTGATTTTGATTCGATTTTCGCAAATAAATTGCGCCATAATGGTTATGATCCACGTTGTCTTGGTTGATCCAGGAGAATACCCCCGAAAATCGTTATATTTTTCATTGCAAAGGATTGCTATAATGGAACTTTTAACGAATTAAAAATTAAATCTGGCGTAAAACAAAACTCGTGTTTAGTCTCGCAACGTAATATTATTGGTCTACCTTAAATTACCTAAGATTTAACAATAAAAAGATAAAAAGAACAAAATAAACATGGACTAATTTCAAATATTAAATAGAATTTTTTTCAACAATAAAATTTTTATTAGTAATTTATATACAAATAATTATATGACAACGTCCCATTTTCTATTCCGGTTTTAATTGAATTCGCGAATAAATTGGCCCTCATAAAATTTAGCACTAAAGGAGAAATTAGATGTTCGAGGTGAATTAACCAAACATCGAATAAATTCGCGAATTAATTTAAAACACCATACAGTAACGTTAATAAAAGATATTTGTACCATAAAATTATGTAACCTGTTGGTCATTACTTCGTATCAGATATTTTACTATAATTTGGTAAACTTTTACTTTCCCGGGCGCTTTGTCAAATTAAATTCATATTTGTTCTCCTTGTCATTTTTGCATCTCTTTGTTTTTATTGCACATGCGTACTTGTAAGCAAGTGCGTTTAGCAGCTACTTTGACGTCTATTAAAGAATTTTTTTTAGGCTTTTTTGTAATAATTGTGAAGAAAATTCGAGTTCCGCCACCGGAATATTGCAATTTTAAATGTTCTGAACATTTTAATACTAATTTTATGTGCCTACGATTTTTTTTGAGAAAAGAAAACCTCGCGTAGAACTTATCTATTTTTGTTCTAAGATTTGATCGATTTACTTCCTCTCGGTATTATTCATTATAGCACAAGTGGAATAACATCGTATATCAGTAGATACATAGAATTAGCTCTACTATTGTACATAATGTAGCCATAGTCGCCATTTTTATTACGTAAAAGAAAGCACGTGCATCTCTGGTATGAATTTATATAATTTTTAAAATGATCCAATTTACTTAATTTTCTTTACTGTTTTAGATCTACAGAACACCAATATCTTAATAATATCTAATAATATCTCTTTTAGGCTTGTTTGTAATAATTGTGAAGAAAATTAGAATTCCGCCGCCGGAATATTGCATTTTTAAATGAACATTGTAACACTAATTTTATGTGTCTACGATTTTTTTTTTTGAGAAAAGCCGTCATATGACAAAATTACCCAAATGCATACAAAAATTCATTAAATCTCACTTATTAATGAGTTTTTAGATTTACATAGATATTTCCCTCGAAATTGTATTCTTCTTTTGGCCAATTGGCTCCTAAAATCGCTATTAGGCAAGGACTAGATGCTTCTGGGGATATTCCTGTTTTCTTCAGTACTTTTTTAAATAGAATATTTTTTTTTTATACTTGAACTTCAGCAAATAGTTAAGGTAGTTCACCTTTCTGCATTAGTGTAGCTATTTGAATATACAGTGTAATCTCACTAATCCGGCACTATTGGAATGTTCGGATTACTGGATTATAGTGAAAAAGTCATAGGTAATGAATAAAATAAAGTATTTCATAGAGGAAATAAATGTATGCATAGGTATATTGGATGTACTTATCTTTTGAAGTACCGGATTAGTGAGATTATACTTATTTCCCAATCTTATTCAGATATTTGTTTCTATCCTTTTGTGCTGTAGTGTGGAGTAAATCATAGTCTTTAAGCCATCGTACGATGTGTAATATATTAGGAGTTTGGTAAAAATATTCAGAGGACTAGGATCAAATAATAATCAGTCAAAACTATTTATTACATCCGCGGCGTTTCGGCCCGGTTACTGCCTGAGGAAGGCTCAATAACCGGGGCGAAACGTCGCCCATGTAATAAATAGTTTTGACTGATTATTATTTGATCCTAGTCCTCTGAATATTTTTACCAATTTATCATCATCGAGGATCTGAAACTCTACAATAATATTAGGAGTTATTGAAGAATTAGTATCTCTTTTGGTATAATGGCAAGACTAAAATTCTTCCAGCGTCACGATGTTTTGACGAATTCTTATAGATCTCGACGAAAAATAAAAACGAAAATGAAGAATAAAATTTTTCGATATCTCGTTTAGTTTACGAAATATCGACCCTTAAAAATTGAAAAATTAATTGATTTTTTTGTCACTTTTTTTGACGGATTTCTTAGGATATTCCGCAAACAATTGCGGAATATGTCAAATCTAATTTATTTAAAAACGTATTTTATTCACAGTTTTCCCGATTTTCTAATAGTTATTCTGTTAATCTAGGAGTAGACGAAGCCAACAAATCATAGATCATGAAAATCGACTCAGCCATTCTTCAGTTATAAATAGACTAACACGACTATTTTTTTTTTTATATATAGTTAGATAGATATAAAATTTTAATATTTTTAACCGTTTTGTTTTCTTTTTTTTAGTGGAAGTCTTTTGACCCGCAATTTGGCTGATTTGGTGAAACGGGAACACTTTATCTTGGACTCGGAATATTTGACGACTCTTTTGGTGATTGTTCCAAAGTAAGCGATTTAATTATATTAATTTTCTTCATATTTTATTTGTTTCTTTGAATTTAAGGGCCAATTACAATGAGTGGCAAATGACCTATGAAAAGCTCACGGATATGATTGTGCCACGTTCCACTACGATGATATACCAGGACTCCGAGTACGGCCTCTTCACCGTAACTCTATTCAAAAAGGTGGTCGAAGAGTTCAAGTTGCATGCTCGCGAAAAGAAATTCATCGTTCGCGAGTTTACGTACAACGAAGAAGAGTTGGCGGCCGGGAAAAATGAAATCACCAAATTGGTCACCGATAAGAAGAAGCAATTTGGTCCGTTAGTTAGATGGTTGAAAGTGAATTTTAGTGAATGTTTCTGTGCCTGGGTGCACGTGAAGGCGTTGAGGGTTTTTGTTGAATCGGTGTTGAGGTAATTTTAAATGTTTGGCATTATTTTTTCTTAAATTTTAATTTGGGGATGATTTTTTTAGATATGGATTGCCGGTTAATTTCCAAGCCATTCTTATTCAGCCGCATAGAAAAGCGACGAAAAAGTTACGGGATGCCCTCAATCAACTCTATGGCCATTTGGATAGCAGTGCTCTTCAAAGCTCTGGCCATCATGATGTCAGTATTATTATTTTTCTGATGTGATTCTCAAAATTTTTATTTTTGTTTTTTGTTTGCAGAACGTTGATATTCCTGGTTTGGGCTTTGGTCAAGCTGAGTATTATCCATATGTGTATTATAAATTAGAAATAGATATGGTTGATTAAAAAATTTGTCCGATTAAGTAGAAAAATACGTACAACAACGTTCCGCGATTTTATTCTGCACAGCCCAGTTTTATTTAAAAAAGAAAATATATATACATATACAAAAAAATATATATAAACTCTTTAAAGTTGTTATTATAATTCAATTAAAAAAGAAATTTAATTTTTTTAGCGTGTTTACATTGTACATTAGTTTAAAAATATCTGTTAATTATTCTAGAAAAAAACAAATATAGGAAGGGGGTTGGGTTAACGATTTATTGTAAAAAAATATTTATTGAAACTTTATTGTGTCATTTTCCGGTGCTACATTTGAAATGTAAATATTATATTTGGCTTTGCTACTGCTGAGTTATTGTTGTACCGAACAAAAAATTAATTAATTCGCAATCAGTATTTGCAAAAATGTAGTTTTTTAGTACTCAAGTTTTATGTGAATTGAGTCAAGCAGTTTTGCTGTTTAAAAATTTTTCAAATTTCTCCTCAAACAGTTCAGGGAAAATATGTTCAGGACAATAATTTTGGGGGGAATTTTTTTTATATAATATGTAAAATTCTTTTTTGGTTTGATATTTTTTTTCTTTTCATCATCCGATAATGTGTATTGTATAAATGAACATATTATTTATTAAGTGTTGAATTAATTGTATTAAAAACTGTGTATATATATATAAATCTAAAGTAATTATAAAGAAGAATTTTAAATGAGAAAATGAATGAAGAAATATCAAACACATTCCGATCCTCAAGATATATGATATGTAGATAGATGAAATTCATAAATTGCATGTAGTATAATAATAAAGCAGATTATTTGAAAAGTGAACGGGAAAGGTATGTTTTTCACGTTGATTTATTTTCGAAATTATCAATTATCATCCATCCTGTTTATAAGCATTCTTTTTTAGATGTATACGACTGAAAGTGATCATTGAAGATTTATTGGATATATGTTAATCTTGAAATTTTCAAGCATTCTCTCTGTAGAAGACGCAAGAACGAATCTGCAACCCAATCTCCTCTGGATTAAAATACTTTTCTTCTTAACTAGATTCCTTGTCGAATTATTCCCGTCTAAAATATCAGCATCGATTTTTTATTGTAACTATTATGAAATCTAAAACTTGGAATTTCCACCAAAAATCATTACAATTTTTGTAATATTTCCAATGCTGGAATCCATCGCTAGACGTCCATTTAAAAGTGAGTTGATTTACAAATTGTATTACATTTTTTTCATATGAAATTTGAGGTAATCAAGACGATGAGGTAATACGAGAGAATGTTTAGATAAGTTGGACCTGATAAGGTAATCGGTTCGCGCTATCTCTACCACATACAAGTTTCCTTTTATATACCTGAAATAACTTAAACACACCCATACTCGTGATCGTTAACTGCACAACTATTCCGTGCATATCAACGCAAAAATCGCAATGTCACAAGCGTCCAAAGAGGATAAAATCGAGCATATTAAAAAGCGCATCGTAAACTATCCCAACTTTCCGAAACCGGGAATTCTATTCAGGTGAGTGTATACTATCCCAACTTGCCATATATATAAAAATATACATAGAAAGGATTACATTTCAGTGATATATTTGGAATTTTGCGCGATCCCATTGCGTTCACGTATCTCAAAGAGATTTTAATCGACTACGCGTTTTCGATATCGCCGCGGGTGCATTGCGTGGTTGGTGTGGACGCCCGCGGATTTCTGCTGGCACCGATTGTTGCGCTAGCGCTTCAGGTGCCCTTTGTTCCGATTCGTAAACGCGGAAAATTGCCGGGTAAAAAGGAACATGTGGAATGCATCGTGGAGTATGGATCGGTAATTTATATTTCTTTTTGATCTACGAAAATCTATGATGGTTTCATGGGATAGGAGTCTAATCAATACTTTAAAATGCCCAAAATATTATTAACTTTGAATAACGTCGATTAGCTTTAGAATTATATTAATTCGTCATTAATTAAGGTAATATATAAGACGATATTCCAATCCGGCAATGCATTATGGGAAATTGGTCAAGTGGCGTCGCCACTAGTGCGTCTAGAGTACTAACTTGGTCAGTTAGCATAAAAGTATATAGTTTTGGTTAGTTGGTATTCTAGATACACTTGTGGCGGCGCCACATCTTCACCCATTTCGGATTGGAATACCTTCTAATATATGAACCGTTTATTTTGAAAGCGAGTTAAGTCCATTTCAAGAACAATCCCTATAGTATTATCATTTTTAACCATAGGAACTATGGAAGATACTAAGGAGGAGGGAATAATTGACGTTTTTGTCGTATTCATATTCGTAACATCAATTAATATAGTTTTTGATAAATTATTAATTTTGAATAATCGACGATATTCCAATGAAGCAATGCATTATGGGAAATGGGTCAAGATGTGGCGCCGCCACTGGTGTGTCTCGAGTACTAACTTGGTCAGTTAGCATAAAAGTATATAGTTTCCAAGGTTTATAAATTACACAGGTTGCCCCATTAGGAAAAAAATATGACGTCATACGAAGAATTTCGAAATTTGAATCAGTCTGAAGATATGTACGAATTTCTTCTGGATACCTCACGTAGCGCATGAGGCCACCTGTGTATTTTATAAATCTTGTATAGTTTTGGTTAGTTAGTATTCTAGATACACTTGTGGCGGCGCCACATTTTCACCCATTTCCCATAATACATTGCCGGATTGGAATACCTTCTAATATATGAACCATTTATTTTGAAAGTGAGTTAAGTCCATTTCAAGAACAGTCCCTATAGTATTATCATTTTTAACCATAGGAACTATGGAAGATACTAAGGAGGAGGGAATAATTGGCGTTTTTGTTAAAATCAGTAATTTCTGAAAACTTGGCAGTTAAATAATTAACATATTTTGTTCTAGTTACAAGAAGAAAAATCACCATGGACTTACGCCACTTTCAAAATAAACGAGTCATATTATCTTCCCAGAGAAGAGAGATTTAAATAGAAGTCTAATTTTGTGTTAAAAGTTTTGGTGTTTGGGAAAAACCACGTGGTCAGAGCTTCTGGCCACCGGCGCCAGTTGGCGCTGTGCATAAACCAGACTTGGCCACGTCTTAATTTGTAAAGCGCATGCTTAGATATGGAAGGGAATTTAAATTTGAAAAAAAATCCAATTGCATCATTAAATTATGGTATTAATTAGGAAAAAACTAAAATCTTTTGCAGATAAATTTTTAGATTTATCTTATTTTGGAATTTTTTAACTAACGAACCAAAAAATAAATATATAGAAATGAACAATATAGATTCTTGAAGGGAATTTAATGCTCTACAAAAAAGGTCTCTTAACGTTTTTACATAAAATCACTTTTTCACAAGTTATTCACAATTGAAGTTTAATGAAATATTAAATTATTGTTTTTTCGTTGTTGAACCAATTTTGAAAGGGTGATTTTATGTAAAAACGTTAAGAGACCTTTTTTGTAGAGCATTAAATTGCCTTCCAGAATCTATAGTGTTTATTTCTATATAATTATTTGTTCGTTAGTTACAAAATTCCAAAATAAAGAAGATAAATTTAAAAATTAGATCAATGTCTGAAGCTTGATTATTCGGAAATTTCTGTCTGGCAAAAATTTTCAAAGAGACCTTTTTTGTAGGGAATTTAATTTTCTATAAATATATGTGTCGATGATTCTTTTTACCTTGATAGTTTCGACAGCATTGAAATGAAAGCCTCAAATAAAAAATTGAAATTTAAGATGATAGACCCTTTAATATTAATCTAAAGGGCTCAAATCTCCCCAATATTTTTTTTTTTTCACCTTGAAAAATATTTTCGAGATTTTCGATATACTTTTCAAAAAAAAAAAAAATATTCGTTATTTTTGGCCCAGTCTAGTATTTATATGTTAATTAAAGTTAGTACTTTAGATACACTAATGGTGGCGCCACATTTTTACCCATTCCCCATCATGCATTGCAAGATTGGAATACTTTTTTATATACTATCTTCCCAAAAACTTGATTTAATTGACAAGTCATGATAGAGTATAAAAAAGTCAGCAAATTTTTATCTTAACAAAATAAAAATTTCCTTTCCATTATTGATATATGAATATGGAATTTCAAATGTTGTACAATATATACGTTGGTGTATAAAACAAATGCACGATAATATATGGATACTATTTGATATCTATATACCACTGATCTATAAGTAGGCTTAGCACACTGTACAATAAACAAAACACAGCGCTACTAGTAGCTGCCAGTGCCATCTGTGCAATTATTTTTAAGCTTCTAGTAAACAAAAACAAATCGCTCTCTTAAATAGCACTTTGTACGGCACACTAGATTTGTTTTATTTATATTTCACGTCATATGTACGATCTATCGATATATAAAGATCAATAGTATGAATTGATCAAGGGCAAACAAATGAAAAACCGGTCATAGCCACCCCAACGTTTAGCACTTGTTATCAGGAATTTGAAGACAATAGCATAATAAACGAATACTTGTCATACTACTAGAAGTGAAAATATTCGTCTACCTGCTATGACAATTAACACCTCTTCATCCAAAGTTCAAAAAAATGAACATCAACAAAGATTACAATAATCTCGTTAAAGTCAGTTTGAATAGAATATCAATTATCAATTATTAAGGTTTATTTATATCAATTACGGTTTTATATCAAAAATAGAACTCTCCAAATTGGACATGTCTGTCTGTCTGTCACGCTTATTTTACTCAAAAATGATAATCACTTTAAGGATTTAATGTTACGGAAAGGTGAATTCAACCACTATACAATGCAATGAAGAAGCTACAAGGAAAAAAAATGAGAAGTAAAACATCATCCCTATAATAAGGGGGTGAAAAAAAAATTGTTGTAGATATAAGCGTGTGGGGTATCGTTGAAAAGGTTTAATCAATATATTAGATATTATTCGCAGGATTTCCAAAGGCATTTTGATGTTCAAAAAACCCATTCGAAGACGTTTAAAGTTATTGAAGGCATTTTAAATGCAATGATTTCATCTAATACAAATCTATTAGTATAAACTATAAATCTTTCGATTCCACGACTTCCTAACCCTGCTAGCCTCTCTGGCCAGTTTATTTAACCAAATCATTTTTTTTTTTAGGATGCAATTGAAATTCAACGGGAATCGATTGAAAAGGGCGATCGAGTTTTGTTGATCGATGATTTATTAGCGACGGGCGGCACTTTGGCCGCCGCCACTGAACTCATCGGCAAATTGGAGGCCACCGTTGCGTGTTGTATGGTGGTGATTGAGCTGACCGATTTGAAGGGACGAGATAAAATCCATGCTCCGGTTTATTCGGTGGTGAAACGTTAGGGCTAATTTAGCAAAAAAAATAAAAAAATAGTTAGGTAATTTATTAAAATTTCGAATGTTTGGAAATTAGCGTTTATTTGTGGGGGATATTAGCCAGGATTTTGATGCCGGGAATGAACGGTTAAAAATGGGGGCTGCTGCTTTGTCTGCCCCATGCTGGTTACCGACTTGCCAGGCGAATATTCTTTTTTTCCATGGTCTTATTTATAAAGAAATTTTCCTTTAAGGCCGTCGTTTTTAATAGGATTTTAACCGAAGAGGATAAAAGATTATGTATTTGTAAAGAATTATTAAAGAATATTTTTTATTTGTCTACAAATTATTTATGGCAAAATATACTCCAAGGAAAATATATGTATATAACATATATATTCAATGTTGCGGTAGCATGACACTGCTTTCTACGGTTTTCTTTAAAGTGTTGATGGTTTCGGTCCAGTTTTTGGCGGCAATCTTTGGTACGGCAGTGACGAGAATCTTTTCGACGGTGACGACGTTTTTCTTGAACATGGCAAGTACATTTTCGACGGAAACGTTTTCGGTGGATGGACGCCAACAGTCGTAATCGGTCGCCAGAGCGACGGCTGCATAACATAATCCGGCTTCTTTTGCCAGTATTACCTAGAATTAAATAAACGTTGGTCTATGATCGTCGAAATTGATATGTTTCATAGTAAATTCAGTATTTTTAATAAGAATTTCTGTAACCTCTGGCACGATGGTCATGTTGACGACTTCTCCGCCCCATTTTTGGAACATGAGGCTTTCCGCTTTGCTGGAGAATCGAGGACCTTCGATTGTCACGCACGTGCCCGTTTCGTGGTGGGTCACTTTCAATTCTTTGCACACGTCGATGAGAATTTGACGAGTTTCTGGACAAAAGGCCGGTTCCATGGGCAAATGACATACACCACGTGGAGAATCGGAGGCACCGTCGTAGAAGGTTTGGGCGCGCGATTTTGTACGATCTATGAAGTTATCGATGATGACAACATCGCCGGGTTTGATTTCTTCTTTTAGGGACCCAGTTGCTGTTGAAACAATCACGTGGGTGCACCCCACTAGTTTCAATGCCCAAATATTGGCCCTATAGTTTATGTTTCCCGGCATGATGGTATGGCCGCGACCATGGCGCGGTAGAAGTACACAATCGACCCCGGCAATTTTCCCGACTAGCAGGGCGGCCGAGGGACGTCCGAACGGCGTGTCGACAACCTTTTCGACTGGATTTTCCAAAATGTTGGGCTTATTTAAACCCGAACCGCCAATAATTCCAATCTAAAACCATGAAATTTTAACGGTCAAGTTTCCAAAACGTAAAACCTAAAATATCTATAAATAATTAATCTAACCTTGACTTTGACCTGTTCCATTTTTAGATGTTTGGATTTTGGCTCTCCTTTCCTATCTCCAGACATAAAACTTTGACTTTCAAGTGGTGAAATTTTCCAATTGAAATTCCTATTTATTTATGCAAAAATTATAACAATTTGCAAGAGATAAAACTTTCGAGAAATTTGTGATTCAATGCGTATGCGCGAATTGCAATTGAAAAAAGATTATTAATCATAAAAAAATATGTTTAATTAATGATACAAATAAAATTAGTTGTGATAATAATATCGTAAGGAAAAACCAGGTTTTGGTTTGTTTAGATAATTACACTTGTAGTTTGTAGATAAGCCATAATTTATTTGAAAAATAAGCAAATAAAAAAGAAACGCAGGGGTTTTCGTTACAATTTTCAAGGCCAAAATGCGGTTTTGAAGTTACAATTGAAAATACAAAAAAAAATAAAAATAAATTTGAAAATTCCGCCCATTTTGACATATTGTTGGTTGCTATTGGTTACGGAAGAGCCTTAAAATGTTATCTACGTTCCACTCGACCTGCAAATAAAAATAAGTTTATATCTCTTACTATTTTTGTGTTTTTTGTCTTTAGCTATCGTTGTTGTTATGTCCTTACGATAAAAAAAATTGTTGGTTTCAATTTTTTGGACCGCAATCATTTATTTTTTTTATTTCAAAACATTCTAATTCATTTAATTTATAAAATACTAGAACTTAAATCTTTGAGTTTAAATTTGAATATTATTTAAAGCAAGTGCAATAATATCCATTTGATTTTAATAGACAAATGGACAAATAGTAAAGTAAGTGGAACTAGGAAAAAAAATGTATCATTTGTAGTCAATGTTCTAGTACCAAATGTCAAAACTTGTCATATTAACCGCATGTAATTTTTTATTAAAAAAATATTAATATTTTTTCGTTTTAGAAGGAAAAATTTGATAGAAATAATTCAAAAACGATAGCGATGCGTCTCATACGAGCGTTGTTAGCGAAAAGCGGCGATGTGGGTGAGCTAACCAAACAATTTTCAAATCTTCCCGAATCCTACATAAAGCGTAGCATGGAACAAGTGTACTGGAAAACACCACGTGGAAAACCATTTCAATATTTGCCTCGCACCGTACAACGTAAAACGTTTCGCTTCGGCACCCACCGGCCGTGGACCGCCGAGTTTCGACAACAAAATGCACCAGGAAAATACAACAGCAAAATATTCCTCGAACCGATCAAAGATTGGCAGGTGTTTCGGGGCGACCGCGTCAAAATTCTTGCCGGTCCCGACAAGGGTAAACAAGGCATTGTCAAGCTCGTGATTCAAGAACGCAACTGGGTGTTTGTTGATGGCTTGAATACACATTTGCGAATCGTGGCCAAAAGTAAAGATTTTCCCGGTGTTACAATTCGACAAGAAGCTCCGCTTCTTGTCACCGATCAGATAGCGCTGGTCGATCCGTCCGACCTGGAGGAGACCAAAGTCGAGTGGCGGTTCACCGAGGAAGGCGAACGCGTTCGAGTTTCCGTGCGAACTGGAAGAATTATTCCCATACCGAAAATGAGCGAGGAAACCTATGACTACAAAAACAAAGCCACGTATAAAGAAAAGGAGAAAGATACTCCTGGAGATGTCGTGACAGAAATTAGTTTTAAGCCAAGTTTAGCCACTTTTGAAATGGAAATCATGAAGGTAATGGGCATTGAAGAGGAACGAATACCAGCCAAAACATATTGGTATTAGATAAGAAATAGTCAAGTTAACTATATTGTATAATTTATTAGAAATAAAATTATTAATAAAAAAAAAACGTCTTTATTACAAACCCAAATGTAAAAGATTACATCGAAGATTTTAGCTTTTGTCCGCATTTCAAATTTGCAAATAAACCATTAAATTTAATAATTTCAAAATTCTTCTAAATGTCTTTTTTTAAAAGGGTAGTTCAACCGACTAATAAACAAGAAATTTCAATTTAACAACTTAAATGTAATCATTCACGAAATCTTTTACGTGTGCGTTTATAACTACTTATTTTATCCACAAAAAAAATTCAAAATCAACGATAGTTAATGGATGATACTACATTATCGTCTGGAACATTGCTAAAAACCCGAAACTATGTCTGTATCGCAAATCATCCCTTATTTGACGAAATTACAAGCATTTGAAGTCGGGGTTGATTTCACTCTTTCAAAGTGGCTTGTTTCGGGACAAATTTGCACAGCATGTCCAGATGGACTTACACTTTCGATTGGCAGCCTAAAAAATTTTTTTTTTTACCTATGGTTTTTTTTTGACGAAAAAAATTTGTGTCCCGAATTCGATAAAAATTGTTATATTATCGTTTGGTGCATTATTACGAATCCGAAACAGCCCTTTGTTCGAAAATCGTCCCTTATTCCACGACGTTATAAGCCTTTGTAGTTGGGATGGGGTTGACGATTTCTTCTTCGACTTTGATGGTCGATTTCAACCCTTAAACGTGGTTTGTTTTGGGAAAAATTTGAACAGCATGTCCAGATGGACTTACACTTTCGATTGGCAGCCTAAATTTTTTTTTTTAATTTGACGAATTTCGAGAAAAATCAACGATGGTTAACCCACGTTTTTTTTTTGACGAAAAAAGTTTCTGTTCCGAATTCGATAAATACCGTTACAATATCGTTTGATATATTGTTACGAATCCGAAACTGCCCTTTGTTCGAAAATCGTCCCTTATTCCACGACGTTATAAGCCTTTGTAGTTTGGATGGGGTTGACAATTGCTTCTTCGACTTTGATGGTCGATTTCAACCCTTAAACATGGTTTCTTTTGGGAAAAATTTGCACAGCATGTACAGATGGACTTATACTTTCAATTGGCACCCTACAAAAATATTTTAATTTGACGATTTTCGAGAAAAATCAACGATGGTTAACCCACGTTTTTTTTTGACGAAAAAAGTTTGTGTTCCGAATTCGATAAATACTGTTCCAATGTCGTTTGATATATTTTTGACCATTTTTCTCAAAAATGGTCAAATTAAAAAAAAAAAATTTTAGGGTGCCAATCGAAAGTGTAAGTCCAGCTGTACATGCTGTGCAAATTTTTCCCCAAACAAACCACGTTTAAGGGGTGAACAGGCACTTTAAGGGATGAACACTTCCCCCTAAGAGGGAGAGACGAACGTGGCTTCTTCAACAAATGCATGGACCATCGTTATGTAAGGGATGATTTTCGAACCAAAAGCAGTTTCGGGTTCGTAACGATGTATAGAACGATGATATAACAATCTTTTTCGATTTCGAAACAAAAAGATTTTTCGCCAAAAAAAACCGTGGGTTAACCATCGTTGATTTTTCTCGAAAATGGTCAAATTTGAAAATTTCTTTTTTAGGGTGCCAATCGAAAGTATAAGTCCTACTGTACATGCTGTGCAAATTTTTCCCCAAACAAACCACGTTTAAGGGATGAACAGGCAGTTTGAGGGATGAACACTTCCCACTAAGAGGGAGAGACGAATGTGGCTTCTTCAACAATTGCATGTACCATCGTTATATAAGGGATGATTTACGAACCAAAGGCAGTTTCGAGTTCGTAACAATATATAGAACGATTATATAACAATCTAGCAGTAGTTATGATTTTGGAGCATTGAAACTTATATTTAAATATTCCACAAAAATTTTTTCATGACCTTAACTTATTTTTCGATATTTTGTAGCCCAACAAAAGGGTTAATTTCATTTGAATACTGTGTGCAACAATACCGTAAAACCAATAAAAAATTTACACTCGAAAGTGCCAGTTATTGTCAATTTTTAAGATCAACAATAATCATATTAAGTAATTGTTGTTTAAGATGAATTTCTTTTGTTCTATAAATCATTGCTTCATTAAGCTATTACCGATATTAACAAACAAATCTTATTAATTAATATCATTATTGCTGAAAAATTAAAACTTCTGAAAATAAAATCAAAGTTATTATGAAATTAAAAACTTCATAAATAAAACAATGAATTCCATTGCAAAAAAATTTATTTCATATCAATAAAGATTCAATTAAAGAAAAATTACAACAATTATTATTTCTATGGCATGTTTTCTTACATTAAATTTGTTCGCATATACATAAAACAATTTTAAATCAAATATTCAATTTACTTTTTCAATTCATATTCTATTATTTTTTTTTTTGATTAAGATATATAAACCAAACAACAAAAAATTATACAAACAATTAAACATTTTCAAAAGAGTCTTTGCCTTTGATTTGGTCAGTTCGAACCAAACTTTTATATCACAAATACATTAAACACTGATCACTAATTTAATCTGTTAACAATTTAATTTAAATCACTCACTTCCACCACGAAATTTCAACAATGGCATTTCAATTATTAATCCACTACCAACCCACATTAAGAATGATGATGAGGGACACACAAAAAACGAATAACTCTCCTTTGTTGTTAACGGCGTTCTTTGATGAGTAACGAGAGAAAAAATAAAAAAAAATATTAAAAAAAAATACAAAAAAACATTTCCAATCCGATGAAATATAGTTACATTATTGTTTGAAACATTGTAACGAACCCGAAACTACCTTTAATTCAAAAATCATCCCGATTGGCACCCTAAAAAAAATTTTTTTTAATTTGACCATTTTCGGGAAAAATCAACGATGGTTAACCCCCGGTTTTTTTTGGCGAAAAAACTTTTTGCTTCGAAATCGAAAAAGATTGTTATATCATCGTTCTATACATTGTTACGAACCCGAAACTGCCTTTGGTTCGAAATCTTCATCCCTTATATAACCCAGGTACATGCAATTGCTGAAGAAGCCACATTCGTCTCTCCCTCTTAGTGGGAAGTGTTCATCCCTTAAAGTGCCTGTTCACCCCTTAAACGTGGTTTGTTTGGGGAAAAATTTGCACAGCATGTACAGCTGGACTTACACTTTCGATTGGCACCCTAGAAAAATTTTTTTTAATTTGACCATTTTCGGGAAAAATCAACGATGGTTAACCCCCGGTTTTTTTTGGCGAAAAAACTTTTTGCTTCGAAATCGAAAAAGATCGTTATATCATCGTTCTATACATTGTTACGAACCCGAAACTGCCTTTGGTTCGAAATCTTCATCCCTTATATAACCCAGGTACATGCAATTGCTGAAGAAGCCACATTCGTCTCTCCCTCTTAGTGGGAAGTGTTCATCCCTTAAAGTGCCTGTTCACCCCTTAAACGTGGTTTGTTTGGGGAAAAATTTGCACAGCATGTACAGCTGGACTTACACTTTCGATTGGCACCCTAGAAAAATTTTTTTTTAATTTGACCATTTTCGGGAAAAATCAACGATGGTTAACCCCCGGTTTTTTTTGGCGAAAAAACTTTTTGCTTCGAAATCGAAAAAGATTGTTATATCATCGTTCTATACATTGTTACGAACCCGAAACTGCCTTTGGTTCGAAATCTTCATCCCTTATATAACCCAGGTACATGCAATTGCTGAAGAAGCCACATTCGTCTCTCCCTCTTAGTGGGAAGTGTTCATCCCTTAAAGTGCCTGTTCACCCCTTAAACGTGGTTTGTTTGGGGAAAAATTTGCACAGCATGTACAGCTGGACTTACACTTTCGATTGGCACCCTAGAAAAATTTTTTTTAATTTGACCATTTTCGGGAAAAATCAACGATGGTTAACCCCCGGTTTTTTTTGGCGAAAAAACTTTTTGCTTCGAAATCGAAAAAGATTGTTATATCATCGTTCTATACATTGTTACGAACCCGAAACTGCCTTTGGTTCGAAATCTTCATCCCTTATATAACCCAGGTACATGCAATTGCTGAAGAAGCCACATTCGTCTCTCCCTCTTAGTGGGAAGTGTTCATCCCTTAAAGTGCCTGTTCACCCCTTAAACGTGGTTTGTTTGGGGAAAAATTTGCACAGCATGTACAGCTGGACTTACACTTTCGATTGGCACCCTAGAAAAATTTTTTTTAATTTGACCATTTTCGGGAAAAATCAACGATGGTTAACCCCCGGTTTTTTTTGGCGAAAAAACTTTTTGCTTCGAAATCGAAAAAGATTGTTATATCATCGTTCTATACATTGTTACGAACCCGAAACTGCCTTTGGTTCGAAATCTTCATCCCTTATATAACCCAGGTACATGCAATTGCTGAAGAAGCCACATTCGTCTCTCCCTCTTAGTGGGAAGTGTTCATCCCTTAAAGTGCCTGTTCACCCCTTAAACGTGGTTTGTTTGGGGAAAAATTTGCACAGCATGTACAGCTGGACTTACACTTTCGATTGGCACCCTAGAAAAATTTTTTTTTAATTTGACCATTTTCGGGAAAAATCAACGATGGTTAACCCCCGGTTTTTTTTGGCGAAAAAACTTTTTGCTTCGAAATCGAAAAAGATTGTTATATCATCGTTCTATACATTGTTACGAACCCGAAACTGCCTTTGGTTCGAAATCTTCATCCCTTATATAACCCAGGTACATGCAATTGCTGAAGAAGCCACATTCGTCTCTCCCTCTTAGTGGGAAGTGTTCATCCCTTAAAGTGCCTGTTCACCCCTTAAACGTGGTTTGTTTGGGGAAAAATTTGCACAGCATGTACAGCTGGACTTACACTTTCGATTGGCACCCTAGAAAAATTTTTTTTAATTTGACCATTTTCGGGAAAAATCAACGATGGTTAACCCCCGGTTTTTTTTGGCGAAAAAACTTTTTGCTTCGAAATCGAAAAAGATCGTTATATCATCGTTCTATACATTGTTACGAACCCGAAACTGCCTTTGGTTCGAAATCTTCATCCCTTATATAACCCAGGTACATGCAATTGCTGAAGAAGCCACATTCGTCTCTCCCTCTTAGTGGGAAGTGTTCATCCCTTAAAGTGCCTGTTCACCCCTTAAACGTGGTTTGTTTGGGGAAAAATTTGCACAGCATGTACAGCTGGACTTACACTTTCGATTGGCACCCTAGAAAATTTTTTTTTTAATTTGACCATTTTCGGGAAAAATCAACGATGGTTAACCCCCGGTTTTTTTTGGCGAAAAAACTTTTTGCTTCGAAATCGAAAAAGATCGTTATATCATCGTTCTATACATTGTTACGAACCCGAAACTGCCTTTGGTTCGAAATCTTCATCCCTTATATAACCCAGGTACATGCAATTGCTGAAGAAGCCACATTCGTCTCTCCCTCTTAGTGGGAAGTGTTCATCCCTTAAAGTGCCTGTTCACCCCTTAAACGTGGTTTGTTTGGGGAAAAATTTGCACAGCATGTACAGCTGGACTTACACTTTCGATTGGCACCCTAAAAAAATTTTTTTTAATTTGACCATTTTCGGGAAAAATCAACGATGGTTAACCCCCGGTTTTTTTTGGCGAAAAAACTTTTTGCTTCGAAATCGAAAAAGATTGTTATATCATCGTTCTATACATTGTTACGAACCCGAAACTGCCTTTGGTTCGAAATCTTCATCCCTTATATAACCCAGGTACATGCAATTGCTGAAGAAGCCACATTCGTCTCTCCCTCTTAGTGGGAAGTGTTCATCCCTTAAAGTGCCTGTTCACCCCTTAAACGTGGTTTGTTTGGGGAAAAATTTGCACAGCATGTACAGCTGGACTTACACTTTCGATTGGCACCCTAGAAAAATTTTTTTTAATTTGACCATTTTCGGGAAAAATCAACGATGGTTAACCCCCGGTTTTTTTTGGCGAAAAAACTTTTTGCTTCGAAATCGAAAAAGATTGTTATATCATCGTTCTATACATTGTTACGAACCCGAAACTGCCTTTGGTTCGAAATCTTCATCCCTTATATAACCCAGGTACATGCAATTGCTGAAGAAGCCACATTCGTCTCTCCCTCTTAGTGGGAAGTGTTCATCCCTTAAAGTGCCTGTTCACCCCTTAAACGTGGTTTGTTTGGGGAAAAATTTGCACAGCATGTACAGCTGGACTTACACTTTCGATTGGCACCCTAGAAAAATTTTTTTTTAATTTGACCATTTTCGGGAAAAATCAACGATGGTTAACCCCCGGTTTTTTTTGGCGAAAAAACTTTTTGCTTCGAAATCGAAAAAGATTGTTATATCATCGTTCTATACATTGTTACGAACCCGAAACTGCCTTTGGTTCGAAATCTTCATCCCTTATATAACCCAGGTACATGCAATTGCTGAAGAAGCCACATTCGTCTCTCCCTCTTAGTGGGAAGTGTTCATCCCTTAAAGTGCCTGTTCACCCCTTAAACGTGGTTTGTTTGGGGAAAAATTTGCACAGCATGTACAGCTGGACTTACACTTTCGATTGGCACCCTAGAAAAATTTTTTTTAATTTGACCATTTTCGGGAAAAATCAACGATGGTTAACCCCCGGTTTTTTTTGGCGAAAAAACTTTTTGCTTCGAAATCGAAAAAGATTGTTATATCATCGTTCTATACATTGTTACGAACCCGAAACTGCCTTTGGTTCGAAATCTTCATCCCTTATATAACCCAGGTACATGCAATTGCTGAAGAAGCCACATTCGTCTCTCCCTCTTAGTGGGAAGTGTTCATCCCTTAAAGTGCCTGTTCACCCCTTAAACGTGGTTTGTTTGGGGAAAAATTTGCACAGCATGTACAGCTGGACTTACACTTTCGATTGGCACCCTAGAAAAATTTTTTTTTAATTTGACCATTTTCGGGAAAAATCAACGATGGTTAACCCCCGGTTTTTTTTGGCGAAAAAACTTTTTGCTTCGAAATCGAAAAAGATTGTTATATCATCGTTCTATACATTGTTACGAACCCGAAACTGCCTTTGGTTCGAAATCTTCATCCCTTATATAACCCAGGTACATGCAATTGCTGAAGAAGCCACATTCGTCTCTCCCTCTTAGTGGGAAGTGTTCATCCCTTAAAGTGCCTGTTCACCCCTTAAACGTGGTTTGTTTGGGGAAAAATTTGCACAGCATGTACAGCTGGACTTACACTTTCGATTGGCACCCTAGAAAAATTTTTTTTAATTTGACCATTTTCGGGAAAAATCAACGATGGTTAACCCCCGGTTTTTTTTGGCGAAAAAACTTTTTGCTTCGAAATCGAAAAAGATCGTTATATCATCGTTCTATACATTGTTACGAACCCGAAACTGCCTTTGGTTCGAAATCTTCATCCCTTATATAACCCAGGTACATGCAATTGCTGAAGAAGCCACATTCGTCTCTCCCTCTTAGTGGGAAGTGTTCATCCCTTAAAGTGCCTGTTCACCCCTTAAACGTGGTTTGTTTGGGGAAAAATTTGCACAGCATGTACAGCTGGACTTACACTTTCGATTGGCACCCTAGAAAATTTTTTTTTTAATTTGACCATTTTCGGGAAAAATCAACGATGGTTAACCCCCGGTTTTTTTTGGCGAAAAAACTTTTTGCTTCGAAATCGAAAAAGATCGTTATATCATCGTTCTATACATTGTTACGAACCCGAAACTGCCTTTGGTTCGAAATCTTCATCCCTTATATAACCCAGGTACATGCAATTGCTGAAGAAGCCACATTCGTCTCTCCCTCTTAGTGGGAAGTGTTCATCCCTTAAAGTGCCTGTTCACCCCTTAAACGTGGTTTGTTTGGGGAAAAATTTGCACAGCATGTACAGCTGGACTTACACTTTCGATTGGCACCCTAGAAAATTTTTTTTTTAATTTGACCATTTTCGGGAAAAATCAACGATGGTTAACCCCCGGTTTTTTTTGGCGAAAAAACTTTTTGCTTCGAAATCGAAAAAGATCGTTATATCATCGTTCTATACATTGTTACGAACCCGAAACTGCCTTTGGTTCGAAATCTTCATCCCTTATATAACCCAGGTACATGCAATTGCTGAAGAAGCCACATTCGTCTCTCCCTCTTAGTGGGAAGTGTTCATCCCTTAAAGTGCCTGTTCACCCCTTAAACGTGGTTTGTTTGGGGAAAAATTTGCACAGCATGTACAGCTGGACTTACACTTTCGATTGGCACCCTAGAAAATTTTTTTTTTAATTTGACCATTTTCGGGAAAAATCAACGATGGTTAACCCCCGGTTTTTTTTGGCGAAAAAACTTTTTGCTTCGAAATCGAAAAAGATTGTTATATCATCGTTCTATACATTGTTACGAACCCGAAACTGCCTTTGGTTCGAAATCTTCATCCCTTATATAACCCAGGTACATGCAATTGCTGAAGAAGCCACATTCGTCTCTCCCTCTTAGTGGGAAGTGTTCATCCCTTAAAGTGCCTGTTCACCCCTTAAACGTGGTTTGTTTGGGGAAAAATTTGCACAGCATGTACAGCTGGACTTACACTTTCGATTGGCACCCTAGAAAATTTTTTTTTTAATTTGACCATTTTCGGGAAAAATCAACGATGGTTAACCCCCGGTTTTTTTTGGCGAAAAAACTTTTTGCTTCGAAATCGAAAAAGATCGTTATATCATCGTTCTATACATTGTTACGAACCCGAAACTGCCTTTGGTTCGAAATCTTCATCCCTTATATAACCCAGGTACATGCAATTGCTGAAGAAGCCACATTCGTCTCTCCCTCTTAGTGGGAAGTGTTCATCCCTTAAAGTGCCTGTTCACCCCTTAAACGTGGTTTGTTTGGGGAAAAATTTGCACAGCATGTACAGCTGGACTTACACTTTCGATTGGCACCCTAAAAAAAATTTTTTTTAATTTGACCATTTTCGGGAAAAATCAACGATGGTTAACCCCCGGTTTTTTTTGGCGAAAAAACTTTTTGCTTCGAAATCGAAAAAGATTGTTATATCATCGTTCTATACATTGTTACGAACCCGAAACTGCCTTTGGTTCGAAATCTTCATCCCTTATATAACCCAGGTACATGCAATTGCTGAAGAAGCCACATTCGTCTCTCCCTCTTAGTGGGAAGTGTTCATCCCTTAAAGTGCCTGTTCACCCCTTAAACGTGGTTTGTTTGGGGAAAAATTTGCACAGCATGTACAGCTGGACTTACACTTTCGATTGGCACCCTAAAAAATTTTTTTTATAATTTGACCATTTTCGGGAAAAATCAACGATGGTTAACCCCCGGTTTTTTTTGGCGAAAAAACTTTTTGCTTCGAAATCGAAAAAGATTGTTATATCATCGTTCTATACATTGTTACGAACCCGAAACTGCCTTTGGTTCGAAATCTTCATCCCTTATATAACCCAGGTACATGCAATTGCTGAAGAAGCCACATTCGTCTCTCCCTCTTAGTGGGAAGTGTTCATCCCTTAAAGTGCCTGTTCACCCCTTAAACGTGGTTTGTTTGGGGAAAAATTTGCACAGCATGTACAGCTGGACTTACACTTTCGATTGGCACCCTAGAAAAATTTTTTTTAATTTGACCATTTTCGGGAAAAATCAACGATGGTTAACCCCCGGTTTTTTTTGGCGAAAAAACTTTTTGCTTCGAAATCGAAAAAGATCGTAATATCATCGTTCTATACATTGTTACGAACCCGAAACTGCCTTTGGTTCGAAATCTTCATCCCTTATATAACCCAGGTACATGCAATTGCTGAAGAAGCCACATTCGTCTCTCCCTCTTAGTGGGAAGTGTTCATCCCTTAAAGTGCCTGTTCACCCCTTAAACGTGGTTTGTTTGGGGAAAAATTTGCACAGCATGTACAGCTGGACTTACACTTTCGATTGGCACCCTAAAAAAAATTTTTTTTAATTTGACCATTTTCGGGAAAAATCAACGATGGTTAACCCCCGGTTTTTTTTGGCGAAAAAACTTTTTGCTTCGAAATCGAAAAAGATTGTTATATCATCGTTCTATACATTGTTACGAACCCGAAACTGCCTTTGGTTCGAAATCTTCATCCCTTATATAACCCAGGTACATGCAATTGCTGAAGAAGCCACATTCGTCTCTCCCTCTTAGTGGGAAGTGTTCATCCCTTAAAGTGCCTGTTCACCCCTTAAACGTGGTTTGTTTGGGGAAAAATTTGCACAGCATGTACAGCTGGACTTACACTTTCGATTGGCACCCTAAAAAAATTTTTTTTTAATTTGACCATTTTCGGGAAAAATCAACGATGGTTAACCCCCGGTTTTTTTTGGCGAAAAAACTTTTTGCTTCGAAATCGAAAAAGATTGTTATATCATCGTTCTATACATTGTTACGAACCCGAAACTGCCTTTGGTTCGAAATCTTCATCCCTTATATAACCCAGGTACATGCAATTGCTGAAGAAGCCACATTCGTCTCTCCCTCTTAGTGGGAAGTGTTCATCCCTTAAAGTGCCTGTTCACCCCTTAAACGTGGTTTGTTTGGGGAAAAATTTGCACAGCATGTACAGCTGGACTTACACTTTCGATTGGCACCCTAAAAAATTTTTTTTTTAATTTGACCATTTTCGGGAAAAATCAACGATGGTTAACCCCCGGTTTTTTTTGGCGAAAAAACTTTTTGCTTCGAAATCGAAAAAGATTGTTATATCATCGTTCTATACATTGTTACGAACCCGAAACTGCCTTTGGTTCGAAATCTTCATCCCTTATATAACCCAGGTACATGCAATTGCTGAAGAAGCCACATTCGTCTCTCCCTCTTAGTGGGAAGTGTTCATCCCTTAAAGTGCCTGTTCACCCCTTAAACGTGGTTTGTTTGGGGAAAAATTTGCACAGCATGTACAGCTGGACTTACACTTTCGATTGGCACCCTAGAAAATTTTTTTTTAATTTGACCATTTTCGGGAAAAATCAACGATGGTTAACCCCCGGTTTTTTTTGGCGAAAAAACTTTTTGCTTCGAAATCGAAAAAGATCGTTATATCATCGTTCTATACATTGTTACGAACCCGAAACTGCCTTTGGTTCGAAATCTTCATCCCTTATATAACCCAGGTACATGCAATTGCTGAAGAAGCCACATTCGTCTCTCCCTCTTAGTGGGAAGTGTTCATCCCTTAAAGTGCCTGTTCACCCCTTAAACGTGGTTTGTTTGGGGAAAAATTTGCACAGCATGTACAGCTGGACTTACACTTTCGATTGGCACCCTAGAAAATTTTTTTTTTAATTTGACCATTTTCGGGAAAAATCAACGATGGTTAACCCCCGGTTTTTTTTGGCGAAAAAACTTTTTGCTTCGAAATCGAAAAAGATCGTTATATCATCGTTCTATACATTGTTACGAACCCGAAACTGCCTTTGGTTCGAAATCTTCATCCCTTATATAACCCAGGTACATGCAATTGCTGAAGAAGCCACATTCGTCTCTCCCTCTTAGTGGGAAGTGTTCATCCCTTAAAGTGCCTGTTCACCCCTTAAACGTGGTTTGTTTGGGGAAAAATTTGCACAGCATGTACAGCTGGACTTACACTTTCGATTGGCACCCTAAAAAAAATTTTTTTTAATTTGACCATTTTCGGGAAAAATCAACGATGGTTAACCCCCGGTTTTTTTTGGCGAAAAAACTTTTTGCTTCGAAATCGAAAAAGATTGTTATATCATCGTTCTATACATTGTTACGAACCCGAAACTGCCTTTGGTTCGAAATCTTCATCCCTTATATAACCCAGGTACATGCAATTGCTGAAGAAGCCACATTCGTCTCTCCCTCTTAGTGGGAAGTGTTCATCCCTTAAAGTGCCTGTTCACCCCTTAAACGTGGTTTGTTTGGGGAAAAATTTGCACAGCATGTACAGCTGGACTTACACTTTCGATTGGCACCCTAAAAAATTTTTTTTATAATTTGACCATTTTCGGGAAAAATCAACGATGGTTAACCCCCGGTTTTTTTTGGCGAAAAAACTTTTTGCTTCGAAATCGAAAAAGATTGTTATATCATCGTTCTATACATTGTTACGAACCCGAAACTGCCTTTGGTTCGAAATCTTCATCCCTTATATAACCCAGGTACATGCAATTGCTGAAGAAGCCACATTCGTCTCTCCCTCTTAGTGGGAAGTGTTCATCCCTTAAAGTGCCTGTTCACCCCTTAAACGTGGTTTGTTTGGGGAAAAATTTGCACAGCATGTACAGCTGGACTTACACTTTCGATTGGCACCCTAGAAAAATTTTTTTTAATTTGACCATTTTCGGGAAAAATCAACGATGGTTAACCCCCGGTTTTTTTTGGCGAAAAAACTTTTTGCTTCGAAATCGAAAAAGATCGTAATATCATCGTTCTATACATTGTTACGAACCCGAAACTGCCTTTGGTTCGAAATCTTCATCCCTTATATAACCCAGGTACATGCAATTGCTGAAGAAGCCACATTCGTCTCTCCCTCTTAGTGGGAAGTGTTCATCCCTTAAAGTGCCTGTTCACCCCTTAAACGTGGTTTGTTTGGGGAAAAATTTGCACAGCATGTACAGCTGGACTTACACTTTCGATTGGCACCCTAAAAAAAATTTTTTTTAATTTGACCATTTTCGGGAAAAATCAACGATGGTTAACCCCCGGTTTTTTTTGGCGAAAAAACTTTTTGCTTCGAAATCGAAAAAGATTGTTATATCATCGTTCTATACATTGTTACGAACCCGAAACTGCCTTTGGTTCGAAATCTTCATCCCTTATATAACCCAGGTACATGCAATTGCTGAAGAAGCCACATTCGTCTCTCCCTCTTAGTGGGAAGTGTTCATCCCTTAAAGTGCCTGTTCACCCCTTAAACGTGGTTTGTTTGGGGAAAAATTTGCACAGCATGTACAGCTGGACTTACACTTTCGATTGGCACCCTAAAAAAATTTTTTTTTAATTTGACCATTTTCGGGAAAAATCAACGATGGTTAACCCCCGGTTTTTTTTGGCGAAAAAACTTTTTGCTTCGAAATCGAAAAAGATTGTTATATCATCGTTCTATACATTGTTACGAACCCGAAACTGCCTTTGGTTCGAAATCTTCATCCCTTATATAACCCAGGTACATGCAATTGCTGAAGAAGCCACATTCGTCTCTCCCTCTTAGTGGGAAGTGTTCATCCCTTAAAGTGCCTGTTCACCCCTTAAACGTGGTTTGTTTGGGGAAAAATTTGCACAGCATGTACAGCTGGACTTACACTTTCGATTGGCACCCTAAAAAATTTTTTTTTTAATTTGACCATTTTCGGGAAAAATCAACGATGGTTAACCCCCGGTTTTTTTTGGCGAAAAAACTTTTTGCTTCGAAATCGAAAAAGATTGTTATATCATCGTTCTATACATTGTTACGAACCCGAAACTGCCTTTGGTTCGAAATCTTCATCCCTTATATAACCCAGGTACATGCAATTGCTGAAGAAGCCACATTCGTCTCTCCCTCTTAGTGGGAAGTGTTCATCCCTTAAAGTGCCTGTTCACCCCTTAAACGTGGTTTGTTTGGGGAAAAATTTGCACAGCATGTACAGCTGGACTTACACTTTCGATTGGCACCCTAGAAAATTTTTTTTTAATTTGACCATTTTCGGGAAAAATCAACGATGGTTAACCCCCGGTTTTTTTTGGCGAAAAAACTTTTTGCTTCGAAATCGAAAAAGATCGTTATATCATCGTTCTATACATTGTTACGAACCCGAAACTGCCTTTGGTTCGAAATCTTCATCCCTTATATAACCCAGGTACATGCAATTGCTGAAGAAGCCACATTCGTCTCTCCCTCTTAGTGGGAAGTGTTCATCCCTTAAAGTGCCTGTTCACCCCTTAAACGTGGTTTGTTTGGGGAAAAATTTGCACAGCATGTACAGCTGGACTTACACTTTCGATTGGCACCCTAAAAAAAATTTTTTTTAATTTGACCATTTTCGGGAAAAATCAACGATGGTTAACCCCCGGTTTTTTTTGGCGAAAAAACTTTTTGCTTCGAAATCGAAAAAGATTGTTATATCATCGTTCTATACATTGTTACGAACCCGAAACTGCCTTTGGTTCGAAATCTTCATCCTTTATATAACCCAGGTACATGCAATTGCTGAAGAAGCCACATTCGTCTCTCCCTCTTAGTGGGAAGTGTTCATCCCTTAAAGTGCCTGTTCACCCCTTAAACGTGGTTTGTTTGGGGAAAAATTTGCACAGCATGTACAGCTGGACTTACACTTTCGATTGGCACCCTAAAAAAAATTTTTTTTAATTTGACCATTTTCGGGAAAAATCAACGATGGTTAACCCCCGGTTTTTTTTGGCGAAAAAACTTTTTGCTTCGAAATCGAAAAAGATTGTTATATCATCGTTCTATACATTGTTACGAACCCGAAACTGCCTTTGGTTCGAAATCTTCATCCCTTATATAACCCAGGTACATGCAATTGCTGAAGAAGCCACATTCGTCTCTCCCTCTTAGTGGGAAGTGTTCATCCCTTAAAGTGCCTGTTCACCCCTTAAACGTGGTTTGTTTGGGGAAAAATTTGCACAGCATGTACAGCTGGACTTACACTTTCGATTGGCACCCTAAAAAATTTTTTTTATAATTTGACCATTTTCGGGAAAAATCAACGATGGTTAACCCCCGGTTTTTTTTGGCGAAAAAACTTTTTGCTTCGAAATCGAAAAAGATTGTTATATCATCGTTCTATACATTGTTACGAACCCGAAACTGCCTTTGGTTCGAAATCTTCATCCCTTATATAACCCAGGTACATGCAATTGCTGAAGAAGCCACATTCGTCTCTCCCTCTTAGTGGGAAGTGTTCATCCCTTAAAGTGCCTGTTCACCCCTTAAACGTGGTTTGTTTGGGGAAAAATTTGCACAGCATGTACAGCTGGACTTACACTTTCGATTGGCACCCTAGAAAAATTTTTTTTAATTTGACCATTTTCGGGAAAAATCAACGATGGTTAACCCCCGGTTTTTTTTGGCGAAAAAACTTTTTGCTTCGAAATCGAAAAAGATCGTAATATCATCGTTCTATACATTGTTACGAACCCGAAACTGCCTTTGGTTCGAAATCTTCATCCCTTATATAACCCAGGTACATGCAATTGCTGAAGAAGCCACATTCGTCTCTCCCTCTTAGTGGGAAGTGTTCATCCCTTAAAGTGCCTGTTCACCCCTTAAACGTGGTTTGTTTGGGGAAAAATTTGCACAGCATGTACAGCTGGACTTACACTTTCGATTGGCACCCTAAAAAAAATTTTTTTTAATTTGACCATTTTCGGGAAAAATCAACGATGGTTAACCCCCGGTTTTTTTTGGCGAAAAAACTTTTTGCTTCGAAATCGAAAAAGATTGTTATATCATCGTTCTATACATTGTTACGAACCCGAAACTGCCTTTGGTTCGAAATCTTCATCCCTTATATAACCCAGGTACATGCAATTGCTGAAGAAGCCACATTCGTCTCTCCCTCTTAGTGGGAAGTGTTCATCCCTTAAAGTGCCTGTTCACCCCTTAAACGTGGTTTGTTTGGGGAAAAATTTGCACAGCATGTACAGCTGGACTTACACTTTCGATTGGCACCCTAAAAAAATTTTTTTTTAATTTGACCATTTTCGGGAAAAATCAACGATGGTTAACCCCCGGTTTTTTTTGGCGAAAAAACTTTTTGCTTCGAAATCGAAAAAGATTGTTATATCATCGTTCTATACATTGTTACGAACCCGAAACTGCCTTTGGTTCGAAATCTTCATCCCTTATATAACCCAGGTACATGCAATTGCTGAAGAAGCCACATTCGTCTCTCCCTCTTAGTGGGAAGTGTTCATCCCTTAAAGTGCCTGTTCACCCCTTAAACGTGGTTTGTTTGGGGAAAAATTTGCACAGCATGTACAGCTGGACTTACACTTTCGATTGGCACCCTAAAAAATTTTTTTTTTAATTTGACCATTTTCGGGAAAAATCAACGATGGTTAACCCCCGGTTTTTTTTGGCGAAAAAACTTTTTGCTTCGAAATCGAAAAAGATTGTTATATCATCGTTCTATACATTGTTACGAACCCGAAACTGCCTTTGGTTCGAAATCTTCATCCCTTATATAACCCAGGTACATGCAATTGCTGAAGAAGCCACATTCGTCTCTCCCTCTTAGTGGGAAGTGTTCATCCCTTAAAGTGCCTGTTCACCCCTTAAACGTGGTTTGTTTGGGGAAAAATTTGCACAGCATGTACAGCTGGACTTACACTTTCGATTGGCACCCTAGAAAATTTTTTTTTAATTTGACCATTTTCGGGAAAAATCAACGATGGTTAACCCCCGGTTTTTTTTGGCGAAAAAACTTTTTGCTTCGAAATCGAAAAAGATCGTTATATCATCGTTCTATACATTGTTACGAACCCGAAACTGCCTTTGGTTCGAAATCTTCATCCCTTATATAACCCAGGTACATGCAATTGCTGAAGAAGCCACATTCGTCTCTCCCTCTTAGTGGGAAGTGTTCATCCCTTAAAGTGCCTGTTCACCCCTTAAACGTGGTTTGTTTGGGGAAAAATTTGCACAGCATGTACAGCTGGACTTACACTTTCGATTGGCACCCTAAAAAAAATTTTTTTTAATTTGACCATTTTCGGGAAAAATCAACGATGGTTAACCCCCGGTTTTTTTTGGCGAAAAAACTTTTTGCTTCGAAATCGAAAAAGATTGTTATATCATCGTTCTATACATTGTTACGAACCCGAAACTGCCTTTGGTTCGAAATCTTCATCCCTTATATAACCCAGGTACATGCAATTGCTGAAGAAGCCACATTCGTCTCTCCCTCTTAGTGGGAAGTGTTCATCCCTTAAAGTGCCTGTTCACCCCTTAAACGTGGTTTGTTTGGGGAAAAATTTGCACAGCATGTACAGCTGGACTTACACTTTCGATTGGCACCCTAAAAAAATTTTTTTTTAATTTGACCATTTTCGGGAAAAATCAACGATGGTTAACCCCCGGTTTTTTTTGGCGAAAAAACTTTTTGCTTCGAAATCGAAAAAGATTGTTATATCATCGTTCTATACATTGTTACGAACCCGAAACTGCCTTTGGTTCGAAATCTTCATCCCTTATATAACCCAGGTACATGCAATTGCTGAAGAAGCCACATTCGTCTCTCCCTCTTAGTGGGAAGTGTTCATCCCTTAAAGTGCCTGTTCACCCCTTAAACGTGGTTTGTTTGGGGAAAAATTTGCACAGCATGTACAGCTGGACTTACACTTTCGATTGGCACCCTAAAAAAATTTTTTTTTAATTTGACCATTTTCGGGAAAAATCAACGATGGTTAACCCCCGGTTTTTTTTGGCGAAAAAACTTTTTGCTTCGAAATCGAAAAAGATCGTTATATCATCGTTCTATACATTGTTACGAACCCGAAACTGCCTTTGGTTCGAAATCTTCATCCCTTATATAACCCAGGTACATGCAATTGCTGAAGAAGCCACATTCGTCTCTCCCTCTTAGTGGGAAGTGTTCATCCCTTAAAGTGCCTGTTCACCCCTTAAACGTGGTTTGTTTGGGGAAAAATTTGCACAGCATGTACAGCTGGACTTACACTTTCGATTGGCACCCTAAAAAAATTTTTTTTTAATTTGACCATTTTCGGGAAAAATCAACGATGGTTAACCCCCGGTTTTTTTTGGCGAAAAAACTTTTTGCTTCGAAATCGAAAAAGATTGTTATATCATCGTTCTATACATTGTTACGAACCCGAAACTGCCTTTGGTTCGAAATCTTCATCCCTTATATAACCCAGGTACATGCAATTGCTGAAGAAGCCACATTCGTCTCTCCCTCTTAGTGGGAAGTGTTCATCCCTTAAAGTGCCTGTTCACCCCTTAAACGTGGTTTGTTTGGGGAAAAATTTGCACAGCATGTACAGCTGGACTTACACTTTCGATTGGCACCCTAGAAAATTTTTTTTTAATTTGACCATTTTCGGGAAAAATCAACGATGGTTAACCCCCGGTTTTTTTTGGCGAAAAAACTTTTTGCTTCGAAATCGAAAAAGATTGTTATATCATCGTTCTATACATTGTTACGAACCCGAAACTGCCTTTGGTTCGAAATCTTCATCCCTTATATAACCCAGGTACATGCAATTGCTGAAGAAGCCACATTCGTCTCTCCCTCTTAGTGGGAAGTGTTCATCCCTTAAAGTGCCTGTTCACCCCTTAAACGTGGTTTGTTTGGGGAAAAATTTGCACAGCATGTACAGCTGGACTTACACTTTCGATTGGCACCCTAAAAAAATTTTTTTTTAATTTGACCATTTTCGGGAAAAATCAACGATGGTTAACCCCCGGTTTTTTTTGGCGAAAAAACTTTTTGCTTCGAAATCGAAAAAGATCGTTATATCATCGTTCTATACATTGTTACGAACCCGAAACTGCCTTTGGTTCGAAATCTTCATCCCTTATATAACCCAGGTACATGCAATTGCTGAAGAAGCCACATTCGTCTCTCCCTCTTAGTGGGAAGTGTTCATCCCTTAAAGTGCCTGTTCACCCCTTAAACGTGGTTTGTTTGGGGAAAAATTTGCACAGCATGTACAGCTGGACTTACACTTTCGATTGGCACCCTAGAAAAATTTTTTTTTAATTTGACCATTTTCGGGAAAAATCAACGATGGTTAACCCCCGGTTTTTTTTGGCGAAAAAACTTTTTGCTTCGAAATCGAAAAAGATTGTTATATCATCGTTCTATACATTGTTACGAACCCGAAACTGCCTTTGGTTCGAAATCTTCATCCCTTATATAACCCAGGTACATGCAATTGCTGAAGAAGCCACATTCGTCTCTCCCTCTTAGTGGGAAGTGTTCATCCCTTAAAGTGCCTGTTCACCCCTTAAACGTGGTTTGTTTGGGGAAAAATTTGCACAGCATGTACAGCTGGACTTACACTTTCGATTGGCACCCTAAAAAATTTTTTTTAATTTGACCATTTTCGGGAAAAATCAACGATGGTTAACCCCCGGTTTTTTTTGGCGAAAAAACTTTTTGCTTCGAAATCGAAAAAGATTGTTATATCATCGTTCTATACATTGTTACGAACCCGAAACTGCCTTTGGTTCGAAATCTTCATCCCTTATATAACCCAGGTACATGCAATTGCTGAAGAAGCCACATTCGTCTCTCCCTCTTAGTGGGAAGTGTTCATCCCTTAAAGTGCCTGTTCACCCCTTAAACGTGGTTTGTTTGGGGAAAAATTTGCACAGCATGTACAGCTGGACTTACACTTTCGATTGGCACCCTAAAAAAATTTTTTTTTAATTTGACCATTTTCGGGAAAAATCAACGATGGTTAACCCCCGGTTTTTTTTGGCGAAAAAACTTTTTGCTTCGAAATCGAAAAAGATTGTTATATCATCGTTCTATACATTGTTACGAACCCGAAACTGCCTTTGGTTCGAAATCTTCATCCCTTATATAACCCAGGTACATGCAATTGCTGAAGAAGCCACATTCGTCTCTCCCTCTTAGTGGGAAGTGTTCATCCCTTAAAGTGCCTGTTCACCCCTTAAACGTGGTTTGTTTGGGGAAAAATTTGCACAGCATGTACAGCTGGACTTACACTTTCGATTGGCACCCTAAAAAATTTTTTTTAATTTGACCATTTTCGGGATAAATCAACGATGGTTAACCCCCGGTTTTTTTTGGCGAAAAAACTTTTTGCTTCGAAATCGAAAAAGATTGTTATATCATCGTTCTATACATTGTTACGAACCCGAAACTGCCTTTGGTTCGAAATCTTCATCCCTTATATAACCCAGGTACATGCAATTGCTGAAGAAGCCACATTCGTCTCTCCCTCTTAGTGGGAAGTGTTCATCCCTTAAAGTGCCTGTTCACCCCTTAAACGTGGTTTGTTTGGGGAAAAATTTGCACAGCATGTACAGCTGGACTTACACTTTCGATTGGCACCCTAAAAAAAATTTTTTTTAATTTGACCATTTTCGGGAAAAATCAACGATGGTTAACCCACGGTTTTTTTTGGCGAAAAAACTTTTTGCTTCGAAATCGAAAAAGATTGTTATATCATCGTTCTATACATTGTTACGAACCCGAAACTGCCTTTGGTTCGAAATCTTCATCCCTTATATAACCCAGGTACATGCAATTGCTGAAGAAGCCACATTCGTCTCTCCCTCTTAGTGGGAAGTGTTCATCCCTTAAAGTGCCTGTTCACCCCTTAAACGTGGTTTGTTTGGGGAAAAATTTGCACAGCATGTACAGCTGGACTTACACTTTCGATTGGCACCCTAAAAAAATTTTTTTTTAATTTGACCATTTTCGGGAAAAATCAACGATGGTTAACCCCCGGTTTTTTTTGGCGAAAAAACTTTTTGCTTCGAAATCGAAAAAGATTGTTATATCATCGTTCTATACATTGTTACGAACCCGAAACTGCCTTTGGTTCGAAATCTTCATCCCTTATATAACCCAGGTACATGCAATTGCTGAAGAAGCCACATTCGTCTCTCCCTCTTAGTGGGAAGTGTTCATCCCTTAAAGTGCCTGTTCACCCCTTAAACGTGGTTTGTTTGGGGAAAAATTTGCACAGCATGTACAGCTGGACTTACACTTTCGATTGGCACCCTAAAAAAATTTTTTTTTAATTTGACCATTTTCGGGAAAAATCAACGATGGTTAACCCCCGGTTTTTTTTGGCGAAAAAACTTTTTGCTTCGAAATCGAAAAAGATTGTTATATCATCGTTCTATACATTGTTACGAACCCGAAACTGCCTTTGGTTCGAAATCTTCATCCCTTATATAACCCAGGTACATGCAATTGCTGAAGAAGCCACATTCGTCTCTCCCTCTTAGTGGGAAGTGTTCATCCCTTAAAGTGCCTGTTCACCCCTTAAACGTGGTTTGTTTGGGGAAAAATTTGCACAGCATGTACAGCTGGACTTACACTTTCGATTGGCACCCTAAAAAATTTTTTTTTTAATTTGACCATTTTCGGGAAAAATCAACGATGGTTAACCCCCGGTTTTTTTTGGCGAAAAAACTTTTTGCTTCGAAATCGAAAAAGATTGTTATATCATCGTTCTATACATTGTTACGAACCCGAAACTGCCTTTGGTTCGAAATCTTCATCCCTTATATAACCCAGGTACATGCAATTGCTGAAGAAGCCACATTCGTCTCTCCCTCTTAGTGGGAAGTGTTCATCCCTTAAAGTGCCTGTTCACCCCTTAAACGTGGTTTGTTTGGGGAAAAATTTGCACAGCATGTACAGCTGGACTTACACTTTCGATTGGCACCCTAGAAAAAATTTTTTTTAATTTGACCATTTTCGGGAAAAATCAACGATGGTTAACCCACGGTTTTTTTTGGCGAAAAAACTTTTTGCTTCGAAATCGAAAAAGATTGTTATATCATCGTTCTATACATTGTTACGAATCCGAAACTGCCTTTGGTTCGAAATCTTCATCCCTTATATAACCCAGGTACATGCAATTGCTGAAGAAGCCACATTCGTCTCTCCCTCTTAGTGGGAAGTGTTCATCCCTTAAAGTGCCTGTTCACCCCTTAAACGTGGTTTGTTTGGGGAAAAATTTGCACAGCATGTACAGCTGGACTTACACTTTCGATTGGCACCCTAAAAAATTTTTTTTTTAATTTGACCATTTTCGGGAAAAATCAACGATGGTTAACCCCCGGTTTTTTTTGGCGAAAAAACTTTTTGCTTCGAAATCGAAAAAGATTGTTATATCATCGTTCTATACATTGTTACGAACCCGAAACTGCCTTTGGTTCGAAATCTTCATCCCTTATATAACCCAGGTACATGCAATTGCTGAAGAAGCCACATTCGTCTCTCCCTCTTAGTGGGAAGTGTTCATCCCTTAAAGTGCCTGTTCACCCCTTAAACGTGGTTTGTTTGGGGAAAAATTTGCACAGCATGTACAGCTGGACTTACACTTTCGATTGGCACCCTAGAAAATTTTTTTTTTAATTTGACCATTTTCGGGAAAAATCAACGATGGTTAACCCCCGGTTTTTTTTGGCGAAAAAACTTTTTGCTTCGAAATCGAAAAAGATCGTTATATCATCGTTCTATACATTGTTACGAACCCGAAACTGCCTTTGGTTCGAAATCTTCATCCCTTATATAACCCAGGTACATGCAATTGCTGAAGAAGCCACATTCGTCTCTCCCTCTTAGTGGGAAGTGTTCATCCCTTAAAGTGCCTGTTCACCCCTTAAACGTGGTTTGTTTGGGGAAAAATTTGCACAGCATGTACAGCTGGACTTACACTTTCGATTGGCACCCTAGAAAAATTTTTTTTTAATTTGACCATTTTCGGGAAAAATCAACGATGGTTAACCCACGGTTTTTTTTGGCGAAAAAACTTTTTGCTTCGAAATCGAAAAAGATTGTTATATCATCGTTCTATACATTGTTACGAACCCGAAACTGCCTTTGGTTCGAAATCTTCATCCCTTATATAACCCAGGTACATGCAATTGCTGAAGAAGCCACATTCGTCTCTCCCTCTTAGTGGGAAGTGTTCATCCCTTAAAGTGCCTGTTCACCCCTTAAACGTGGTTTGTTTGGGGAAAAATTTGCACAGCATGTACAGCTGGACTTACACTTTCGATTGGCACCCTAAAAAATTTTTTTTTTAATTTGACCATTTTCGGGAAAAATCAACGATGGTTAACCCCCGGTTTTTTTTGGCGAAAAAACTTTTTGCTTCGAAATCGAAAAAGATTGTTATATCATCGTTCTATACATTGTTACGAACCCGAAACTGCCTTTGGTTCGAAATCTTCATCCCTTATATAACCCAGGTACATGCAATTGCTGAAGAAGCCACATTCGTCTCTCCCTCTTAGTGGGAAGTGTTCATCCCTTAAAGTGCCTGTTCACCCCTTAAACGTGGTTTGTTTGGGGAAAAATTTGCACAGCATGTACAGCTGGACTTACACTTTCGATTGGCACCCTAGAAAAATTTTTTTTTAATTTGACCATTTTCGGGAAAAATCAACGATGGTTAACCCCCGGTTTTTTTTGGCGAAAAAACTTTTTGCTTCGAAATCGAAAAAGATCGTTATATCATCGTTCTATACATTGTTACGAACCCGAAACTGCCTTTGGTTCGAAATCTTCATCCCTTATATAACCCAGGTACATGCAATTGCTGAAGAAGCCACATT
The DNA here is from genome assembly GCA_958496175.1 of Sisyra terminalis. NCBI lineage: Eukaryota > Metazoa > Arthropoda > Insecta > Neuroptera > Sisyridae > Sisyra > Sisyra terminalis. The sequence goes on from OY292276.1 coordinate 61,182,480, forward strand.
CGTCTCTCCCTCTTAGTGGGAAGTGTTCATCCCTTAAAGTGCCTGTTCACCCCTTAAACGTGGTTTGTTTGGGGAAAAATTTGCACAGCATGTACAGCTGGACTTACACTTTCGATTGGCACCCTAGAAAAAATTTTTTTTAATTTGACCATTTTCGGGAAAAATCAACGATGGTTAACCCACGGTTTTTTTTGGCGAAAAAACTTTTTGCTTCGAAATCGAAAAAGATTGTTATATCATCGTTCTATACATTGTTACGAACCCGAAACTGCCTTTGGTTCGAAATCTTCATCCCTTATATAACCCAGGTACATGCAATTGCTGAAGAAGCCACATTCGTCTCTCCCTCTTAGTGGGAAGTGTTCATCCCTTAAAGTGCCTGTTCACCCCTTAAACGTGGTTTGTTTGGGGAAAAATTTGCACAGCATGTACAGCTGGACTTACACTTTCGATTGGCACCCTAAAAAAATTTTTTTTTAATTGGACCAATTTCGGGAAAAATCAACGATGGTTAACCCACGGTTTTTTTTGGCGAAAAAACTTTTTGCTTCGAAATCGAAAAAGATTGTTATATCATCGTTCTATACATTGTTACGAACCCGAAACTGCCTTTGGTTCGAAATCTTCATCCCTTATATAACCCAGATACATGCAATTGCTGAAGAAGCCACATTCGTCTCTCCCTCTTAGTGGGAAGTGTTCATCCCTTAAAGTGCCTGTTCACCCCTTAAACGTGGTTTGTTTGGGGAAAAATTAGCACAGCATGTACAGCTGGACTTACACTTTCGATTGGCACCCTAGAAAAAATTTTTTTTAATTTGACCATTTTCGGGAAAAATCAACGATGGTTAACCCACGGTTTTTTTTGGCGAAAAAACTTTTTGCTTCGAAATCGAAAAAGATTGTAATATCATCGTTCTATACATTGTTACGAACCCGAAACTGCCTTTGGTTCGAAATCTTCATCCCTTATATAACCCAGGTACATGCAATTGCTGAAGAAGCCACATTCGTCTCTCCCTCTTAGTGGGAAGTGTTCATCCCTTAAAGTGCCTGTTCACCCCTTAAACGTGGTTTGTTTGGGGAAAAATTTGCACAGCATGTACAGCTGGACTTACACTTTCGATTGGCACCCTAAAAAAATTTTTTTTTAATTGGACCAATTTCGGGAAAAATCAACGATGGTTAACCCACGGTTTTTTTTGGCGAAAAAACTTTTTGCTTCGAAATCGAAAAAGATTGTAATATCATCGTTCTATACATTGTTACGAACCCGAAACTGCCTTTGGTTCGAAATCTTCATCCCTTATATAACCCAGGTACATGCAATTGCTGAAGAAGCCACATTCGTCTCTCCCTCTTAGTGGGAAGTGTTCATCCCTTAAAGTGCCTGTTCACCCCTTAAACGTGGTTTGTTTGGGGAAAAATTTGCACAGCATGTACAGCTGGACTTACACTTTCGATTGGCACCCTAGAAAAATTTTTTTTTAATTTGACCATTTTCGGGAAAAATCAACGATGGTTAACCCACGGTTTTTTTTGGCGAAAAAACTTTTTGCTTCGAAATCGAAAAAGATTGTAATATCATCGTTCTATACATTGTTACGAACCCGAAACTGCCTTTGGTTCGAAATCTTCATCCCTTATATAACCCAGATACATGCAATTGCTGAAGAAGCCACATTCGTCTCTCCCTCTTAGTGGGAAGTGTTCATCCCTTAAAGTGCCTGTTCACCCCTTAAACGTGGTTTGTTTGGGGAAAAATTTGCACAGCATGTACAGCTGGACTTACACTTTCGATTGGCACCCTAGAAAAAATTTTTTTTAATTGGACCAATTTCGGGAAAAATCAACGATGGTTAACCCACGGTTTTTTTTGGCGAAAAAACTTTTTGCTTCGAAATCGAAAAAGATCGTTATATCATCGTTCTATACATTGTTACGAACCCGAAACTGCCTTTGGTTCGAAATCTTCATCCCTTATATAACCCAGGTACATGCAATTGCTGAAGAAGCCACATTCGTCTCTCCCTCTTAGTGGGAAGTGTTCATCCCTTAAAGTGCCTGTTCACCCCTTAAACGTGGTTTGTTTGGGGAAAAATTTGCACAGCATGTACAGCTGGACTTACACTTTCGATTGGCACCCCAGAAAATTTTTTTTTTAATTTGACCATTTTCGGGAAAAATCAACGAAGGTTAACCCACGGTTTTTTTTGGCGAAAAAACTTTTTGCTTCGAAATCGAAAAAGATCGTTATATCATCGTTCTATACATTGTTACGAACCCGAAACAGCCTTTGGTTCGAAATCTTCATCCCTTATATAACCCAGGTACATGCAATTGCTGAAGAAGCCACATTCGTCTCTCCCTCTTAGTGGGAAGTGTTCATCCCTTAAAGTGCCTGTTCACCCCTTAAACGTGGTTTGTTTGGGGAAAAATTTGCACAGCATGTACAGCTGGACTTACACTTTCGATTGGCACCCTAGAAAAAATTTTTTTTAATTTGACCATTTTCGGGAAAAATCAACGATGGTTAACCCACGGTTTTTTTTGGCGAAAAAACTTTTTGCTTCGAAATCGAAAAAGATTGTAATATCATCGTTCTATACATTGTTACGAACCCGAAACTGCCTTTGGTTCGAAATCTTCATCCCTTATATAACCCAGGTACATGCAATTGCTGAAGAAGCCACATTCGTCTCTCCCTCTTAGTGGGAAGTGTTCATCCCTTAAAGTGCCTGTTCACCCCTTAAACGTGGTTTGTTTGGGGAAAAATTTGCACAGCATGTACAGCTGGACTTACACTTTCGATTGGCACCCTAAAAAAATTTTTTTTTAATTGGACCAATTTCGGGAAAAATCAACGATGGTTAACCCACGGTTTTTTTTGGCGAAAAAACTTTTTGCTTCGAAATCGAAAAAGATTGTTATATCATCGTTCTATTCATTGTTACGAACCCGAAACTGCCTTTGGTTCGAAATCTTCATCCCTTATATAACCCAGGTACATGCAATTGCTGAAGAAGCCACATTCGTCTCTCCCTCTTAGTGGGAAGTGTTCATCCCTTAAAGTGCCTGTTGACCCCTTAAACGTGGTTTGTTTGGGGAAAAATTTGCACAGCATGTACAGCTGGACTTACACTTTCGATTGGCACCCTAAAAAAATTTTTTTTTAATTTGACCATTTTCGGGAAAAATCAACGAAGGTTAACCCACGGTTTTTTTTGGCGAAAAAACTTTTTTCTTCGAAATCGAAAAAGATCGTTATATCATCGTTCTATACATTGTTACGAACCCGAAACAGCCTTTGGTTCGAAATCTTCATCCCTTATATAACCCAGGTACATGCAATTGCTGAAGAAGCCACATTCGTCTCTCCCTCTTAGTGGGAAGTGTTCATCCCTTAAAGTGCCTGTTCACCCCTTAAACGTGGTTTGTTTGGGGAAAAATTTGCACAGCATGTACAGCTGGACTTACACTTTCGATTGGCACCCTAGAAAAAATTTTTTTTAATTGGACCAATTTCGGGAAAAATCAACGATGGTTAACCCACGGTTTTTTTTGGCGAAAAAACTTTTTGCTTCGAAATCGAAAAAGATTGTAATATCATCGTTCTATACATTGTTACGAACCCGAAACCGCCTTTGGTTCGAAATCTTCATCCCTTATATAACCCAGGTACATGCAATTGCTGAAGAAGCCACATTCGTCTCTCCCTCTTAGTGGGAAGTGTTCATCCCTTAAAGTGCCTGTTCACCCCTTAAACGTGGTTTGTTTGGGGAAAAATTTGCACAGCATGTACAGCTGGACTTACACTTTCGATTGGCACCCTAGAAAAAATTTTTTTTAATTTGACCATTTTCGGGAAAAATCAACGATGGTTAACCCACGGTTTTTTTTGGCGAAAAAACTTTTTGCTTCGAAATCGAAAAAGATTGTAATATCATCGTTCTATACATTGTTACGAACCCGAAACCGCCTTTGGTTCGAAATCTTCATCTCTTATATAACCCAGGTACATGCAATTGCTGAAGAAGCCACATTCGTCTCTCCCTCTTAGTGGGAAGTGTTCATCCCTTAAAGTGCCTGTTCACCCCTTAAACGTGGTTTGTTTGGGGAAAAATTTGCACAGCATGTACAGCTGGACTTACACTTTCGATTGGCACCCTAGAAAAATTTTTTTTTAATTTGACCATTTTCGGGAAAAATCAACGAAGGTTAACCCACGGTTTTTTTTGGCGAAAAAACTTTTTGCTTCGAAATCGAAAAAGATCGTTATATCATCGTTCTATTCATTGTTACGAACCCGAAACTGCCTTTGGTTCGAAATCTTCATCCCTTATATAACCCAGGTACATGCAATTGCTGAAGAAGCCACATTCGTCTCTCCCTCTTAGTGGGAAGTGTTCATCCCTTAAAGTGCCTGTTCACCCCTTAAACGTGGTTTGTTTGGGGAAAAATTTGCACAGCATGTACAGCTGGACTTACACTTTCGATTGGCACCCCAGAAAATTTTTTTTTTAATTTGACCATTTTCGGGAAAAATCAACGAAGGTTAACCCACGGTTTTTTTTGGCGAAAAAACTTTTTGCTTCGAAATCGAAAAAGATCGTTATATCATCGTTCTATTCATTGTTACGAACCCGAAACTGCCTTTGGTTCGAAATCTTCATCCCTTATATAACCCAGGTACATGCAATTGCTGAAGAAGCCACATTCGTCTCTCCCTCTTAGTGGGAAGTGTTCATCCCTTAAAGTGCCTGTTCACCCCTTAAACGTGGTTTGTTTGGGGAAAAATTTGCACAGCATGTACAGCTGGACTTACACTTTCGATTGGCACCCTAGAAAAAATTTTTTTTAATTTGACCATTTTCGGGAAAAATCAACGATGGTTAACCCACGGTTTTTTTTGGCGAAAAAACTTTTTGCTTCGAAATCGAAAAAGATTGTAATATCATCGTTCTATACATTGTTACGAACCCGAAACCGCCTTTGGTTCGAAATCTTCATCTCTTATATAACCCAGGTACATGCAATTGCTGAAGAAGCCACATTCGTCTCTCCCTCTTAGTGGGAAGTGTTCATCCCTTAAAGTGCCTGTTCACCCCTTAAACGTGGTTTGTTTGGGGAAAAATTTGCACAGCATGTACAGCTGGACTTACACTTTCGATTGGCACCCTAAAAAAATTTTTTTTTAATTGGACCAATTTCGGGAAAAATCAACGATGGTTAACCCACGGTTTTTTTTGGCGAAAAAACTTTTTGCTTCGAAATCGAAAAAGATTGTTATATCATCGTTCTATTCATTGTTACGAACCCGAAACTGCCTTTGGTTCGAAATCTTCATCCCTTATATAACCCAGGTACATGCAATTGCTGAAGAAGCCACATTCGTCTCTCCCTCTTAGTGGGAAGTGTTCATCCCTTAAAGTGCCTGTTCACCCCTTAAACGTGGTTTGTTTGGGGAAAAATTTGCACAGCATGTACAGCTGGACTTACACTTTCGATTGGCACCCTAGAAAAATTTTTTTTTAATTTGACCATTTTCGGGAAAAATCAACGAAGGTTAACCCACGGTTTTTTTTGGCGAAAAAACTTTTTGCTTCGAAATCGAAAAAGATCGTTATATCATCGTTCTATTCATTGTTACGAACCCGAAACTGCCTTTGGTTCGAAATCTTCATCCCTTATATAACCCAGGTACATGCAATTGCTGAAGAAGCCACATTCGTCTCTCCCTCTTAGTGGGAAGTGTTCATCCCTTAAAGTGCCTGTTCACCCCTTAAACGTGGTTTGTTTGGGGAAAAATTTGCACAGCATGTACAGCTGGACTTACACTTTCGATTGGCACCCCAGAAAATTTTTTTTTTAATTTGACCATTTTCGGGAAAAATCAACGAAGGTTAACCCACGGTTTTTTTTGGCGAAAAAACTTTTTGCTTCGAAATCGAAAAAGATCGTTATATCATCGTTCTATTCATTGTTACGAACCCGAAACTGCCTTTGGTTCGAAATCTTCATCCCTTATATAACCCAGGTACATGCAATTGCTGAAGAAGCCACATTCGTCTCTCCCTCTTAGTGGGAAGTGTTCATCCCTTAAAGTGCCTGTTCACCCCTTAAACGTGGTTTGTTTGGGGAAAAATTTGCACAGCATGTACAGCTGGACTTACACTTTCGATTGGCACCCCAGAAAATTTTTTTTTTAATTTGACCATTTTCGGGAAAAATCAACGAAGGTTAACCCACGGTTTTTTTTGGCGAAAAAACTTTTTGCTTCGAAATCGAAAAAGATCGTTATATCATCGTTCTATTCATTGTTACGAACCCGAAACCGCCTTTGGTTCGAAATCTTCATCTCTTATATAACCCAGGTACATGCAATTGCTGAAGAAGCCACATTCGTCTCTCCCTCTTAGTGGGAAGTGTTCATCCCTTAAAGTGCCTGTTCACCCCTTAAACGTGGTTTGTTTGGGGAAAAATTTGCACAGCATGTACAGCTGGACTTACACTTTCGATTGGCACCCCAGAAAATTTTTTTTTTAATTTGACCATTTTCGGGAAAAATCAACGAAGGTTAACCCACGGTTTTTTTTGGCGAAAAAACTTTTTGCTTCGAAATCGAAAAAGATCGTTATATCATCGTTCTATTCATTGTTACGAACCCGAAACTGCCTTTGGTTCGAAATCTTCATCCCTTATATAACCCAGGTACATGCAATTGCTGAAGAAGCCACATTCGTCTCTCCCTCTTAGTGGGAAGTGTTCATCCCTTAAAGTGCCTGTTCACCCCTTAAACGTGGTTTGTTTGGGGAAAAATTTGCACAGCATGTACAGCTGGACTTACACTTTCGATTGGCACCCCAGAAAATTTTTTTTTTAATTTGACCATTTTCGGGAAAAATCAACGAAGGTTAACCCACGGTTTTTTTTGGCGAAAAAACTTTTTGCTTCGAAATCGAAAAAGATCGTTATATCATCGTTCTATTCATTGTTACGAACCCGAAACTGCCTTTGGTTCGAAATCTTCATCCCTTATATAACCCAGGTACATGCAATTGCTGAAGAAGCCACATTCGTCTCTCCCTCTTAGTGGGAAGTGTTCATCCCTTAAAGTGCCTGTTCACCCCTTAAACGTGGTTTGTTTGGGGAAAAATTTGCACAGCATGTACAGCTGGACTTACACTTTCGATTGGCACCCCAGAAAATTTTTTTTTTAATTTGACCATTTTCGGGAAAAATCAACGAAGGTTAACCCACGGTTTTTTTTGGCGAAAAAACTTTTTGCTTCGAAATCGAAAAAGATCGTTATATCATCGTTCTATTCATTGTTACGAACCCGAAACTGCCTTTGGTTCGAAATCTTCATCCCTTATATAACCCAGGTACATGCAATTGCTGAAGAAGCCACATTCGTCTCTCCCTCTTAGTGGGAAGTGTTCATCCCTTAAAGTGCCTGTTCACCCCTTAAACGTGGTTTGTTTGGGGAAAAATTTGCACAGCATGTACAGCTGGACTTACACTTTCGATTGGCACCCTAGAAAAAATTTTTTTTAATTTGACCATTTTCGGGAAAAATCAACGATGGTTAACCCACGGTTTTTTTTGGCGAAAAAACTTTTTGCTTCGAAATCGAAAAAGATTGTAATATCATCGTTCTATACATTGTTACGAACCCGAAACTGCCTTTGGTTCGAAATCTTCATCCCTTATATAACCCAGGTACATGCAATTGCTGAAGAAGCCACATTCGTCTCTCCCTCTTAGTGGGAAGTGTTCATCCCTTAAAGTGCCTGTTCACCCCTTAAACGTGGTTTGTTTGGGGAAAAATTTGCACAGCATGTACAGCTGGACTTACACTTTCGATTGGCACCCTAAAAAAATTTTTTTTTAATTGGACCAATTTCGGGAAAAATCAACGATGGTTAACCCACGGTTTTTTTTGGCGAAAAAACTTTTTGCTTCGAAATCGAAAAAGATTGTTATATCATCGTTCTATTCATTGTTACGAACCCGAAACTGCCTTTGGTTCGAAATCTTCATCCCTTATATAACCCAGATACATGCAATTGCTGAAGAAGCCACATTCGTCTCTCCCTCTTAGTGGGAAGTGTTCATCCCTTAAAGTGCCTGTTGACCCCTTAAACGTGGTTTGTTTGGGGAAAAATTTGCACAGCATGTACAGCTGGACTTACACTTTCGATTGGCACCCTAAAAAAATTTTTTTTTAATTTGACCATTTTCGGGAAAAATCAACGAAGGTTAACCCACGGTTTTTTTTGGCGAAAAAACTTTTTTCTTCGAAATCGAAAAAGATCGTTATATCATCGTTCTATACATTGTTACGAACCCGAAACAGCCTTTGGTTCGAAATCTTCATCCCTTATATAACCCAGGTACATGCAATTGCTGAAGAAGCCACATTCGTCTCTCCCTCTTAGTGGGAAGTGTTCATCCCTTAAAGTGCCTGTTCACCCCTTAAACGTGGTTTGTTTGGGGAAAAATTTGCACAGCATGTACAGCTGGACTTACACTTTCGATTGGCACCCTAGAAAAATTTTTTTTTAATTTGACCATTTTCGGGAAAAATCAACGATGGTTAACCCACGGTTTTTTTTGGCGAAAAAACTTTTTGCTTCGAAATCGAAAAAGATTGTAATATCATCGTTCTATACATTGTTACGAACCCGAAACTGCCTTTGGTTCGAAATCTTCATCCCTTATATAACCCAGATACATGCAATTGCTGAAGAAGCCACATTCGTCTCTCCCTCTTAGTGGGAAGTGTTCATCCCTTAAAGTGCCTGTCACCCCTTAAACGTGGTTTGTTTGGGGAAAAATTTGCACAGCATGTACAGCTGGACTTACACTTTCGATTGGCACCCTAAAAAAATTTTTTTTTAATTGGACCAATTTCGGGAAAAATCAACGATGGTTAACCCACGGTTTTTTTTGGCGAAAAAACTTTTTGCTTCGAAATCGAAAAAGATTGTAATATCATCGTTCTATACATTGTTACGAACCCGAAACTGCCTTTGGTTCGAAATCTTCATCCCTTATATAACCCAGATACATGCAATTGCTGAAGAAGCCACATTCGTCTCTCCCTCTTAGTGGGAAGTGTTCATCCCTTAAAGTGCCTGTCACCCCTTAAACGTGGTTTGTTTGGGGAAAAATTTGCACAGCATGTACAGCTGGACTTACACTTTCGATTGGCACCCTAAAAAAATTTTTTTTTAATTGGACCAATTTCGGGAAAAATCAACGATGGTTAACCCACGGTTTTTTTTGGCGAAAAAACTTTTTGCTTCGAAATCGAAAAAGATTGTAATATCATCGTTCTATACATTGTTACGAACCCGAAACTGCCTTTGGTTCGAAATCTTCATCCCTTATATAACCCAGATACATGCAATTGCTGAAGAAGCCACATTCGTCTCTCCCTCTTAGTGGGAAGTGTTCATCCCTTAAAGTGCCTGTTCACCCCTTAAACGTGGTTTGTTTGGGGAAAAATTTGCACAGCATGTACAGCTGGACTTACACTTTCGATTGGCACCCTAGAAAAATTTTTTTTTAATTTGACCATTTTCGGGAAAAATCAACGATGGTTAACCCACGGTTTTTTTTGGCGAAAAAACTTTTTGCTTCGAAATCGAAAAAGATTGTAATATCATCGTTCTATACATTGTTACGAACCCGAAACTGCCTTTGGTTCGAAATCTTCATCCCTTATATAACCCAGATACATGCAATTGCTGAAGAAGCCACATTCGTCTCTCCCTCTTAGTGGGAAGTGTTCATCCCTTAAAGTGCCTGTCACCCCTTAAACGTGGTTTGTTTGGGGAAAAATTTGCACAGCATGTACAGCTGGACTTACACTTTCGATTGGCACCCTAAAAAAATTTTTTTTTAATTGGACCAATTTCGGGAAAAATCAACGATGGTTAACCCACGGTTTTTTTTGGCGAAAAAACTTTTTGCTTCGAAATCGAAAAAGATTGTAATATCATCGTTCTATACATTGTTACGAACCCGAAACTGCCTTTGGTTCGAAATCTTCATCCCTTATATAACCCAGGTACATGCAATTGCTGAAGAAGCCACATTCGTCTCTCCCTCTTAGTGGGAAGTGTTCATCCCTTAAAGTGCCTGTTCACCCCTTAAACGTGGTTTGTTTGGGGAAAAATTTGCACAGCATGTACAGCTGGACTTACACTTTCGATTGGCACCCTAGAAAAATTTTTTTTTAATTTGACCATTTTCGGGAAAAATCAACGATGGTTAACCCACGGTTTTTTTTGGCGAAAAAACTTTTTGCTTCGAAATCGAAAAAGATTGTAATATCATCGTTCTATACATTGTTACGAACCCGAAACTGCCTTTGGTTCGAAATCTTCATCCCTTATATAACCCAGATACATGCAATTGCTGAAGAAGCCACATTCGTCTCTCCCTCTTAGTGGGAAGTGTTCATCCCTTAAAGTGCCTGTCACCCCTTAAACGTGGTTTGTTTGGGGAAAAATTTGCACAGCATGTACAGCTGGACTTACACTTTCGATTGGCACCCTAAAAAAATTTTTTTTTAATTGGACCAATTTCGGGAAAAATCAACGATGGTTAACCCACGGTTTTTTTTGGCGAAAAAACTTTTTGCTTCGAAATCGAAAAAGATTGTAATATCATCGTTCTATACATTGTTACGAACCCGAAACTGCCTTTGGTTCGAAATCTTCATCCCTTATATAACCCAGGTACATGCAATTGCTGAAGAAGCCACATTCGTCTCTCCCTCTTAGTGGGAAGTGTTCATCCCTTAAAGTGCCTGTTCACCCCTTAAACGTGGTTTGTTTGGGGAAAAATTTGCACAGCATGTACAGCTGGACTTACACTTTCGATTGGCACCCTAGAAAAATTTTTTTTTAATTTGACCATTTTCGGGAAAAATCAACGATGGTTAACCCACGGTTTTTTTTGGCGAAAAAACTTTTTGCTTCGAAATCGAAAAAGATTGTAATATCATCGTTCTATACATTGTTACGAACCCGAAACTGCCTTTGGTTCGAAATCTTCATCCCTTATATAACCCAGATACATGCAATTGCTGAAGAAGCCACATTCGTCTCTCCCTCTTAGTGGGAAGTGTTCATCCCTTAAAGTGCCTGTCACCCCTTAAACGTGGTTTGTTTGGGGAAAAATTTGCACAGCATGTACAGCTGGACTTACACTTTCGATTGGCACCCTAAAAAAATTTTTTTTTAATTGGACCAATTTCGGGAAAAATCAACGATGGTTAACCCACGGTTTTTTTTGGCGAAAAAACTTTTTGCTTCGAAATCGAAAAAGATTGTAATATCATCGTTCTATACATTGTTACGAACCCGAAACTGCCTTTGGTTCGAAATCTTCATCCCTTATATAACCCAGGTACATGCAATTGCTGAAGAAGCCACATTCGTCTCTCCCTCTTAGTGGGAAGTGTTCATCCCTTAAAGTGCCTGTTCACCCCTTAAACGTGGTTTGTTTGGGGAAAAATTTGCACAGCATGTACAGCTGGACTTACACTTTCGATTGGCACCCTAAAAAAATTTTTTTTTAATTGGACCAATTTCGGGAAAAATCAACGATGGTTAACCCCCGGTTTTTTTTGGCGAAAAAACTTTTTGCTTCGAAATCGAAAAAGATCGTTTTATCATCGTTCTATACATTGTTACGAACCCGAAACAGCCTTTGGTTCGAAATCTTCATCCCTTATATAACCCAGGTACATGCAATTGCTGAAGAAGCCACATTCGTCTCTCCCTCTTAGTGGGAAGTGTTCATCCCTTAAAGTGCCTGTTCACCCCTTAAACGTGGTTTGTTTGGGGAAAAATTTGCACAGCATGTACAGCTGGACTTACACTTTCGATTGGCACCCTAAAAAAATTTTTTTTTAATTGGACCAATTTCGGGAAAAATCAACGATGGTTAACCCACGGTTTTTTTTGGCGAAAAAACTTTTTGCTTCGAAATCGAAAAAGATTGTAATATCATCGTTCTATACATTGTTACGAACCCGAAACTGCCTTTGGTTCGAAATCTTCATCCCTTATATAACCCAGGTACATGCAATTGCTGAAGAAGCCACATTCGTCTCTCCCTCTTAGTGGGAAGTGTTCATCCCTTAAAGTGCCTGTTCACCCCTTAAACGTGGTTTGTTTGGGGAAAAATTTGCACAGCATGTACAGCTGGACTTACACTTTCGATTGGCACCCTAAAAAAATTTTTTTTTAATTGGACCAATTTCGGGAAAAATCAACGATGGTTAACCCACGGTTTTTTTTGGCGAAAAAACTTTTTGCTTCGAAATCGAAACAGATTGTTATATCATCGTTCTATACATTGTTACGAACCCGAAACTGCCTTTGGTTCGAAATCTTCATCCCTTATATAACCCAGGTACATGCAATTGCTGAAGAAGCCACATTCGTCTCTCCCTCTTAGTGGGAAGTGTTCATCCCTTAAAGTGCCTGTTCACCCCTTAAACGTGGTTTGTTTGGGGAAAAATTTGCACAGCATGTACAGCTGGACTTACACTTTCGATTGGCACCCTAGAAAAAATTTTTTTTAATTTGACCATTTTCGGGAAAAATCAACGATGGTTAACCCACGGTTTTTTTTGGCGAAAAAACTTTTTGCTTCGAAATCGAAAAAGATTGTAATATCATCGTTCTATACATTGTTACGAACCCGAAACTGCCTTTGGTTCGAAATCTTCATCCCTTATATAACCCAGGTACATGCAATTGCTGAAGAAGCCACATTCGTCTCTCCCTCTTAGTGGGAAGTGTTCATCCCTTAAAGTGCCTGTTCACCCCTTAAACGTGGTTTGTTTGGGGAAAAATTTGCACAGCATGTACAGCTGGACTTACACTTTCGATTGGCACCCTAGAAAATTTTTTTTTTAAATTGACCATTTTCGGGAAAAATCAACGATGGTTAACCCACGGTTTGTTTTGGCGAAAAAACTTTTTGCTTCGAAATCGAAAAAGATCGTTATATCATCGTTCTATACATTGTTACGAACCCGAAACAGCCTTTGGTTCGAAATCTTCATCCCATATATAACCCAGGTACATGCAATTGCTGAAGAAGCCACATTCGTCTCTCCCTCTTAGTGGGAAGTGTTCATCCCTTAAAGTGCCTGTTCACCCCTTAAACGTGGTTTGTTTGGGGAAAAATTTGCACAGCATGTACAGCTGGACTTACACTTTCGATTGGCACCCTAGAAAAATTTTTTTTTAATTTGACCATTTTCGGGAAAAATCAACGATGGTTAACCCCCGGTTTTTTTTGGCGAAAAAACTTTTTGCTTCGAAATCGAAAAAGATCGTTATATCATCGTTCTATACATTGTTACGAACCCGAAACAGCCTTTGGTTCGAAATCTTCATCCCATATATAACCCAGGTACATGCAATTGCTGAAGAAGCCACATTCGTCTCTCCCTCTTAGTGGGAAGTGTTCATCCCTTAAAGTGCCTGTTCACCCCTTAAACGTGGTTTGTTTGGGGAAAAATTTGCACAGCATGTACAGCTGGACTTACACTTTCGATTGGCACCCTAGAAAAAATTTTTTTTAATTTGACCATTTTCGGGAAAAATCAACGATGGTTAACCCACGGTTTTTTTTGGCGAAAAAACTTTTTGCTTCGAAATCGAAAAAGATTGTAATATCATCGTTCTATACATTGTTACGAACCCGAAACTGCCTTTGGTTCGAAATCTTCATCCCTTATATAACCCAGGTACATGCAATTGCTGAAGAAGCCACATTCGTCTCTCCCTCTTAGTGGGAAGTGTTCATCCCTTAAAGTGCCTGTTCACCCCTTAAACGTGGTTTGTTTGGGGAAAAATTTGCACAGCATGTACAGCTGGACTTACACTTTCGATTGGCACCCTAGAAAAATTTTTTTTTAATTTGACCATTTTCGGGAAAAATCAACGATGGTTAACCCCCGGTTTTTTTTGGCGAAAAAACTTTTTGCTTCGAAATCGAAAAAGATCGTTATATCATCGTTCTATACATTGTTACGAACCCGAAACAGCCTTTGGTTCGAAATCTTCATCCCATATATAACCCAGGTACATGCAATTGCTGAAGAAGCCACATTCGTCTCTCCCTCTTAGTGGGAAGTGTTCATCCCTTAAAGTGCCTGTTCACCCCTTAAACGTGGTTTGTTTGGGGAAAAATTTGCACAGCATGTACAGCTGGACTTACACTTTCGATTGGCACCCTAGAAAAAATTTTTTTTAATTTGACCATTTTCGGGAAAAATCAACGATGGTTAACCCACGGTTTTTTTTGGCGAAAAAACTTTTTGCTTCGAAATCGAAAAAGATTGTAATATCATCGTTCTATACATTGTTACGAACCCGAAACTGCCTTTGGTTCGAAATCTTCATCCCTTATATAACCCAGGTACATGCAATTGCTGAAGAAGCCACATTCGTCTCTCCCTCTTAGTGGGAAGTGTTCATCCCTTAAAGTGCCTGTTCACCCCTTAAACGTGGTTTGTTTGGGGAAAAATTTGCACAGCATGTACAGCTGGACTTACACTTTCGATTGGCACCCTAGAAAATTTTTTTTTTAAATTGACCATTTTCGGGAAAAATCAACGATGGTTAACCCACGGTTTGTTTTGGCGAAAAAACTTTTTGCTTCGAAATCGAAAAAGATCGTTATATCATCGTTCTATACATTGTTACGAACCCGAAACAGCCTTTGGTTCGAAATCTTCATCCCATATATAACCCAGGTACATGCAATTGCTGAAGAAGCCACATTCGTCTCTCCCTCTTAGTGGGAAGTGTTCATCCCTTAAAGTGCCTGTTCACCCCTTAAACGTGGTTTGTTTGGGGAAAAATTTGCACAGCATGTACAGCTGGACTTACACTTTCGATTGGCACCCTAAAAAAATTTTTTTTTAATTGGACCAATTTCGGGAAAAATCAACGATGGTTAACCCACGGTTTGTTTTGGCGAAAAAACTTTTTGCTTCGAAATCGAAACAGATTGTTATATCATCGTTCTATACATTGTTACGAACCCGAAACTGCCTTTGGTTCGAAATCTTCATCCCTTATATAACCCAGGTACATGCAATTGCTGAAGAAGCCACATTCGTCTCTCCCTCTTAGTGGGAAGTGTTCATCCCTTAAAGTGCCTGTTCACCCCTTAAACGTGGTTTGTTTGGGGAAAAATTTGCACAGCATGTACAGCTGGACTTACACTTTCGATTGGCACCCTAGAAAAATTTTTTTTTAATTTGACCATTTTCGGGAAAAATCAACGATGGTTAACCCACGGTTTTTTTTGGCGAAAAAACTTTTTGCTTCGAAATCGAAAAAGATTGTAATATCATCGTTCTATACATTGTTACGAACCCGAAACCGCCTTTGGTTCGAAATCTTCATCTCTTATATAACCCAGGTACATGCAATTGCTGAAGAAGCCACATTCGTCTCTCCCTCTTAGTGGGAAGTGTTCATCCCTTAAAGTGCCTGTTCACCCCTTAAACGTGGTTTGTTTGGGGAAAAATTTGCACAGCATGTACAGCTGGACTTACACTTTCGATTGGCACCCTAGAAAAAATTTTTTTTAATTTGACCATTTTCGGGAAAAATCAACGATGGTTAACCCACGGTTTTTTTTGGCGAAAAAACTTTTTGCTTCGAAATCGAAAAAGATTGTAATATCATCGTTCTATACATTGTTACGAACCCGAAACTGCCTTTGGTTCGAAATCTTCATCCCTTATATAACCCAGGTACATGCAATTGCTGAAGAAGCCACATTCGTCTCTCCCTCTTAGTGGGAAGTGTTCATCCCTTAAAGTGCCTGTTCACCCCTTAAACGTGGTTTGTTTGGGGAAAAATTTGCACAGCATGTACAGCTGGACTTACACTTTCGATTGGCACCCTAGAAAAAATTTTTTTTAATTTGACCATTTTCGGGAAAAATCAACGATGGTTAACCCACGGTTTTTTTTGGCGAAAAAACTTTTTGCTTCGAAATCGAAAAAGATTGTAATATCATCGTTCTATACATTGTTACGAACCCGAAACTGCCTTTGGTTCGAAATCTTCATCCCTTATATAACCCAGGTACATGCAATTGCTGAAGAAGCCACATTCGTCTCTCCCTCTTAGTGGGAAGTGTTCATCCCTTAAAGTGCCTGTTCACCCCTTAAACGTGGTTTGTTTGGGGAAAAATTTGCACAGCATGTACAGCTGGACTTACACTTTCGATTGGCACCCTAAAAAAATTTTTTTTTAATTGGACCAATTTCGGGAAAAATCAACGATGGTTAACCCACGGTTTTTTTTGGCGAAAAAACTTTTTGCTTCGAAATCGAAAAAGATTGTAATATCATCGTTCTATACATTGTTACGAACCCGAAACTGCCTTTGGTTCGAAATCTTCATCCCTTATATAACCCAGGTACATGCAATTGCTGAAGAAGCCACATTCGTCTCTCCCTCTTAGTGGGAAGTGTTCATCCCTTAAAGTGCCTGTTCACCCCTTAAACGTGGTTTGTTTGGGGAAAAATTTGCACAGCATGTACAGCTGGACTTACACTTTCGATTGGCACCCTAGAAAAAATTTTTTTTAATTTGACCATTTTCGGGAAAAATCAACGATGGTTAACCCACGGTTTTTTTTGGCGAAAAAACTTTTTGCTTCGAAATCGAAAAAGATTGTAATATCATCGTTCTATACATTGTTACGAACCCGAAACTGCCTTTGGTTCGAAATCTTCATCCCTTATATAACCCAGGTACATGCAATTGCTGAAGAAGCCACATTCGTCTCTCCCTCTTAGTGGGAAGTGTTCATCCCTTAAAGTGCCTGTTCACCCCTTAAACGTGGTTTGTTTGGGGAAAAATTTGCACAGCATGTACAGCTGGACTTACACTTTCGATTGGCACCCTAGAAAAAATTTTTTTTAATTTGACCATTTTCGGGAAAAATCAACGATGGTTAACCCACGGTTTTTTTTGGCGAAAAAACTTTTTGCTTCGAAATCGAAAAAGATTGTAATATCATCGTTCTATACATTGTTACGAACCCAAAACTGCCTTTGGTTCGAAATCTTCATCCCTTATATAACCCAGGTACATGCAATTGCTGAAGAAGCCACATTCGTCTCTCCCTCTTAGTGGGAAGTGTTCATCCCTTAAAGTGCCTGTTCACCCCTTAAACGTGGTTTGTTTGGGGAAAAATTTGCACAGCATGTACAGCAGGACTTAAACTTTCGATTGGCACCCTAAAAAAAATTTTTTTTAATTTGACCATTTTCGGGAAAAATCAACGATGGTTAACCCCCGGTTTTTTTTGGCGAAAAAACTTTTTGCTTCGAAATCGAAAAAGATTGTTATATCATCGTTCTATACATTGTTACGAACCCGAAACTGCCTTTGGTTCGAAATCTTCATCCCTTATATAACCCAGGTACATGCAATTGCTGAAGAAGCCACATTCGTCTCTCCCTCTTAGTGGGAAGTGTTCATCCCTTAAAAGGCCTGTTCACCCCTTAAACGTGGTTTGTTTGGGGAAAAATTTGCACAGCATGTACAGCAGGACTTAAACTTTCGATTGGCACCCTAAAAAAAATTTTTTTTAATTTGACCATTTTCGGGAAAAATCAACGATGGTTAACCCCCGGTTTTTTTTGGCGAAAAAACTTTTTGCTTCGAAATCGAAAAAGATTGTTATATCATCGTTCTATACATTGTTACGAACCCGAAACTGCCTTTGGTTCGAAATCTTCATCCCTTATATAACCCAGGTACATGCAATTGCTGAAGAAGCCACATTCGTCTCTCCCTCTTAGTGGGAAGTGTTCATCCCTTAAAATGCCTGTTCACCCCTTAAACGTGGTTTGTTTGGGGAAAAATTTGCACAGCATGTACAGCAGGACTTAAACTTTCGATTGGCACCCTAAAAAAATTTTTTTTTAATTTGACCATTTTCGGGAAAAATCAACGATGGTTAACCCCCGGTTTTTTTTGGCGAAAAAACTTTTTGCTTCGAAATCGAAAAAGATTGTTATATCATCGTTCTATACATTGTTACGAACCCGAAACTGCCTTTGGTTCGAAATCTTCATCCCTTATATAACCCAGGTACATGCAATTGCTGAAGAAGCCACATTCGTCTCTCCCTCTTAGTGGGAAGTGTTCATCCCTTAAAGTGCCTGTTCACCCCTTAAACGTGGTTTGTTTGGGGAAAAATTTGCACAGCATGTACAGCTGGACTTACACTTTCGATTGGCACCCTAAAAAAAATTTTTTTTAATTTGACCATTTTCGGGAAAAATCAACGATGGTTAACCCACGGTTTTTTTTGGCGAAAAAACTTTTTGCTTCGAAATCGAAAAAGATTGTAATATCATCGTTCTATACATTGTTACGAACCCAAAACTGCCTTTGGTTCGAAATCTTCATCCCTTATATAACCCAGGTACATGCAATTGCTGAAGAAGCCACATTCGTCTCTCCCTCTTAGTGGGAAGTGTTCATCCCTTAAAGTGCCTGTTCACCCCTTAAACGTGGTTTGTTTGGGGAAAAATTTGCACAGCATGTACAGCAGGACTTAAACTTTCGATTGGCACCCTAAAAAAAATTTTTTTTAATTTGACCATTTTCGGGAAAAATCAACGATGGTTAACCCCCGGTTTTTTTTGGCGAAAAAACTTTTTGCTTCGAAATCGAAAAAGATTGTTATATCATCGTTCTATACATTGTTACGAACCCGAAACTGCCTTTGGTTCGAAATCTTCATCCCTTATATAACCCAGGTACATGCAATTGCTGAAGAAGCCACATTCGTCTCTCCCTCTTAGTGGGAAGTGTTCATCCCTTAAAAGGCCTGTTCACCCCTTAAACGTGGTTTGTTTGGGGAAAAATTTGCACAGCATGTACAGCAGGACTTAAACTTTCGATTGGCACCCTAAAAAAAATTTTTTTTAATTTGACCATTTTCGGGAAAAATCAACGATGGTTAACCCCCGGTTTTTTTTGGCGAAAAAACTTTTTGCTTCGAAATCGAAAAAGATTGTTATATCATCGTTCTATACATTGTTACGAACCCGAAACTGCCTTTGGTTCGAAATCTTCATCCCTTATATAACCCAGGTACATGCAATTGCTGAAGAAGCCACATTCGTCTCTCCCTCTTAGTGGGAAGTGTTCATCCCTTAAAATGCCTGTTCACCCCTTAAACGTGGTTTGTTTGGGGAAAAATTTGCACAGCATGTACAGCAGGACTTAAACTTTCGATTGGCACCCTAAAAAAATTTTTTTTTAATTTGACCATTTTCGGGAAAAATCAACGATGGTTAACCCCCGGTTTTTTTTGGCGAAAAAACTTTTTGCTTCGAAATCGAAAAAGATTGTTATATCATCGTTCTATACATTGTTACGAACCCGAAACTGCCTTTGGTTCGAAATCTTCATCCCTTATATAACCCAGGTACATGCAATTGCTGAAGAAGCCACATTCGTCTCTCCCTCTTAGTGGGAAGTGATCATCCCTTAAAGTGCCTGTTCACCCCTTAAACGTGGTTTGTTTGGGGAAAAATTTGCACAGCATGTACAGCTGGACTTACACTTTCGATTGGCACCCTAGAAAAAATTTTTTTTAATTTGACCATTTTCGGGAAAAATCAACGATGGTTAACCCCCGGTTTTTTTTGGCGAAAAAACTTTTTGCTTCGAAATCGAAAAAGATTGTAATATCATCGTTCTATACATTGTTACGAACCCGAAACTGCCTTTGGTTCGAAATCTTCATCCCTTATATAACCCAGGTACATGCAATTGCTGAAGAAGCCACATTCGTCTCTCCCTCTTAGTGGGAAGTGTTCATCCCTTAAAAGGCCTGTTCACCCCTTAAACGTGGTTTGTTTGGGGAAAAATTTGCACAGCATGTACAGCAGGACTTAAACTTTCGATTGGCACCCTAAAAAAAATTTTTTTTAATTTGACCATTTTCGGGAAAAATCAACGATGGTTAACCCCCGGTTTTTTTTGGCGAAAAAACTTTTTGCTTCGAAATCGAAAAAGATTGTTATATCATCGTTCTATACATTGTTACGAACCCGAAACTGCCTTTGGTTCGAAATCTTCATCCCTTATATAACCCAGGTACATGCAATTGCTGAAGAAGCCACATTCGTCTCTCCCTCTTAGTGGGAAGTGTTCATCCCTTAAAATGCCTGTTCACCCCTTAAACGTGGTTTGTTTGGGGAAAAATTTGCACAGCATGTACAGCAGGACTTAAACTTTCGATTGGCACCCTAAAAAAATTTTTTTTTAATTTGACCATTTTCGGGAAAAATCAACGATGGTTAACCCCCGGTTTTTTTTGGCGAAAAAACTTTTTGCTTCGAAATCGAAAAAGATTGTTATATCATCGTTCTATACATTGTTACGAACCCGAAACTGCCTTTGGTTCGAAATCTTCATCCCTTATATAACCCAGGTACATGCAATTGCTGAAGAAGCCACATTCGTCTCTCCCTCTTAGTGGGAAGTGTTCATCCCTTAAAGTGCCTGTTCACCCCTTAAACGTGGTTTGTTTGGGGAAAAATTTGCACAGCATGTACAGCTGGACTTACACTTTCGATTGGCACCCTAAAAAAAATTTTTTTTAATTTGACCATTTTCGGGAAAAATCAACGATGGTTAACCCACGGTTTTTTTTGGCGAAAAAACTTTTTGCTTCGAAATCGAAAAAGATTGTTATATCATCGTTCTATACATTGTTACGAACCCGAAACTGCCTTTGGTTCGAAATCTTCATCCCTTATATAACCCAGGTACATGCAATTGCTGAAGAAGCCACATTCGTCTCTCCCTCTTAGTGGGAAGTGTTCATCCCTTAAAATGCCTGTTCACCCCTTAAACGTGGTTTGTTTGGGGAAAAATTTGCACAGCATGTACAGCAGGACTTAAACTTTCGATTGGCACCCTAAAAAAAATTTTTTTTAATTTGACCATTTTCGGGAAAAATCAACGATGGTTAACCCCCGGTTTTTTTTGGCGAAAAAACTTTTTGCTTCGAAATCGAAAAAGATTGTTATATCATCGTTCTATACATTGTTACGAACCCGAAACTGCCTTTGGTTCGAAATCTTCATCCCTTATATAACCCAGGTACATGCAATTGCTGAAGAAGCCACATTCGTCTCTCCCTCTTAGTGGGAAGTGTTCATCCCTTAAAGTGCCTGTTCACCCCTTAAACGTGGTTTGTTTGGGGAAAAATTTGCACAGCATGTACAGCTGGACTTACACTTTCGATTGGCACCCTAAAAAAAATTTTTTTTAATTTGACCATTTTCGGGAAAAATCAACGATGGTTAACCCACGGTTTTTTTTGGCGAAAAAACTTTTTGCTTCGAAATCGAAAAAGATTGTTATATCATCGTTCTATACATTGTTACGAACCCGAAACTGCCTTTGGTTCGAAATCTTCATCCCTTATATAACCCAGGTACATGCAATTGCTGAAGAAGCCACATTCGTCTCTCCCTCTTAGTGGGAAGTGTTCATCCCTTAAAGTGCCTGTTCACCCCTTAAACGTGGTTTGTTTGGGGAAAAATTTGCACAGCATGTACAGCTGGACTTACACTTTCGATTGGCACCCTAAAAAAAATTTTTTTTTATTTGACCATTTTCGGGAAAAATCAACGATGGTTAACCCACGGTTTTTTTTGGCGAAAAAACTTTTTGCTTCGAAATCGAAAAAGATTGTTATATCATCGTTCTATACATTGTTACGAACCCGAAACTGCCTTTGGTTCGAAATCTTCATCCCTTATATAACCCAGGTACATGCAATTGCTGAAGAAGCCACATTCGTCTCTCCCTCTTAGTGGGAAGTGTCCATCCCTTAAAGTGCCTGTTCACCCCTTAAACGTGGTTTGTTTGGGGAAAAATTTGCACAGCATGTACAGCTGGACTTACACTTTCGATTGGCACCCTAGAAAAAATTTTTTTTAATTTGACCATTTTCGGGAAAAATCAACGATGGTTAACCCACGGTTTTTTTTGGCGAAAAAACTTTTTGCTTCGAAATCGAAAAAGATTGTAATATCATCGTTCTATACATTGTTACGAACCCGAAACTGCCTTTGGTTCGAAATCTTCATCCCTTATATAACCCAGGTACATGCAATTGCTGAAGAAGCCACATTCGTCTCTCCCTCTTAGTGGGAAGTGTTCATCCCTTAAAGTGCCTGTTCACCCCTTAAACGTGGTTTGTTTGGGGAAAAATTTGCACAGCATGTACAGCTGGACTTACACTTTCGATTGGCACCCTAGAAAAAATTTTTTTTAATTTGACCATTTTCGGGAAAAATCAACGATGGTTAACCCACGGTTTTTTTTGGCGAAAAAACTTTTTGCTTCGAAATCGAAAAAGATTGTAATATCATCGTTCTATACATTGTTACGAACCCAAAACTGCCTTTGGTTCGAAATCTTCATCCCTTATATAACCCAGGTACATGCAATTGCTGAAGAAGCCACATTCGTCTCTCCCTCTTAGTGGGAAGTGTTCATCCCTTAAAGTGCCTGTTCACCCCTTAAACGTGGTTTGTTTGGGGAAAAATTTGCACAGCATGTACAGCTGGACTTACACTTTCGATTGGCACCATAAAAAAAATTTTTTTTAATTGGACCAATTTCGGGAAAAATCAACGATGGTTAACCCACGGTTTTTTTTGGCGAAAAAACTTTTTGCTTCGAAATCGAAAAAGATTGTTATATCATCGTTCTATACATTGTTACGAACCCGAAACTGCCTTTGGTTCGAAATCTTCATCCCTTATATAACCCAGGTACATGCAATTGCTGAAGAAGCCACATTCGTCTCTCCCTCTTAGTGGGAAGTGATCATCCCTTAAAGTGCCTGTTCACCCCTTAAACGTGGTTTGTTTGGGGAAAAATTTGCACAGCATGTACAGCTGGACTTACACTTTCGATTGGCACCCTAGAAAAAATTTTTTTTAATTTGACCATTTTCGGGAAAAATCAACGATGGTTACCCCCCGGTTTTTTTTGGCGAAAAAACTTTTTGCTTCGAAATCGAAAAAGATCGTTATATCATCGTTCTATACATTGTTACGAACCCGAAACTGCCTTTGGTTCGAAATCTTCATCCCTTATATAACCCAGGTACATGCAATTGCTGAAGAAGCCACATTCGTCTCTCCCTCTTAGTGGGAAGTGTTCATCCCTTAAAGTGCCTGTTCACCCCTTAAACGTGGTTTGTTTGGGGAAAAATTTGCACAGCATGTACAGTTGGACTTACACTTTCGATTGGCACCCTAGAAAAAATTTTTTTTAATTTGACCATTTTCGGGAAAAATCAACGATGGTTAACCCCCGGTTTTTTTTGGCGAAAAAACTTTTTGCTTCGAAATCGAAAAAGATTGTAATATCATCGTTCTATACATTGTTACGAACCCGAAACTGCCTTTGGTTCGAAATCTTCATCCCTTATATAACCCAGGTACATGCAATTGCTGAAGAAGCCACATTCGTCTCTCCCTCTTAGTGGGAAGTGTTCATCCCTTAAAATGCCTGTTCACCCCTTAAACGTGGTTTGTTTGGGGAAAAATTTGCACAGCATGTACAGCAGGACTTAAACTTTCGATTGGCACCCTAAAAAAAATTTTTTTTAATTTGACCATTTTCGGGAAAAATCAACGATGGTTAACCCCCGGTTTTTTTTGGCGAAAAAACTTTTTGCTTCGAAATCGAAAAAGATTGTTATATCATCGTTCTATACATTGTTACGAACCCGAAACTGCCTTTGGTTCGAAATCTTCATCCCTTATATAACCCAGGTACATGCAATTGCAGAAGAAGCCACATTCGTCTCTCCCTCTTAGTGGGAAGTGTTCATCCCTTAAAGTGCCTGTTCACCCCTTAAACGTGGTTTGTTTGGGGAAAAATTTGCACAGCATGTACAGCTGGACTTACACTTTCGATTGGCACCCTAAAAAAAATTTTTTTTAATTTGACCATTTTCGGGAAAAATCAACGATGGTTAACCCACGGTTTTTTTTGGCGAAAAAACTTTTTGCTTCGAAATCGAAAAAGATTGTTCTATCATCGTTCTATACATTGTTACGAACCCGAAACTGCCTTTGGTTCGAAATCTTCATCCCTTATATAACCCAGGTACATGCAATTGCTGAAGAAGCCACATTCGTCTCTCCCTCTTAGTGGGAAGTGTTCATCCCTTAAAGTGCCTGTTCACCCCTTAAACGTGGTTTGTTTGGGGAAAAATTTGCACAGCATGTACAGCTGGACTTACACTTTCGATTGGCACCCTAAAAAAAATTTTTTTTTATTTGACCATTTTCGGGAAAAATCAACGATGGTTAACCCACGGTTTTTTTTGGCGAAAAAACTTTTTGCTTCGAAATCGAAAAAGATTGTTATATCATCGTTCTATACATTGTTACGAACCCGAAACTGCCTTTGGTTCGAAATCTTCATCCCTTATATAACCCAGGTACATGCAATTGCTGAAGAAGCCACATTCGTCTCTCCCTCTTAGTGGGAAGTGTTCATCCCTTAAAGTGCCTGTTCACCCCTTAAACGTGGTTTGTTTGGGGAAAAATTTGCACAGCATGTACAGCTGGACTTACACTTTCGATTGGCACCCTAAAAAAAATTTTTTTTAATTTGACCATTTTCGGGAAAAATCAACGATGGTTAACCCACGGTTTTTTTTGGCGAAAAAACTTTTTGCTTCGAAATCGAAAAAGATTGTTATATCATCGTTCTATACATTGTTACGAACCCGAAACTGCCTTTGGTTCGAAATCTTCATCCCTTATATAACCCAGGTACATGCAATTGCTGAAGAAGCCACATTCGTCTCTCCCTCTTAGTGGGAAGTGATCATCCCTTAAAGTGCCTGTTCACCCCTTAAACGTGGTTTGTTTGGGGAAAAATTTGCACAGCATGTACAGCTGGACTTACACTTTCGATTGGCACCCTAAAAAAAATTTTTTTTTATTTGACCATTTTCGGGAAAAATCAACGATGGTTAACCCACGGTTTTTTTTGGCGAAAAAACTTTTTGCTTCGAAATCGAAAAAGATTGTTATATCATCGTTCTATACATTGTTACGAACCCGAAACTGCCTTTGGTTCGAAATCTTCATCCCTTATATAACCCAGGTACATGCAATTGCTGAAGAAGCCACATTCGTCTCTCCCTCTTAGTGGGAAGTGATCATCCCTTAAAGTGCCTGTTCACCCCTTAAACGTGGTTTGTTTGGGGAAAAATTTGCACAGCATGTACAGCTGGACTTACACTTTCGATTGGCACCCTAAAAAAAATTTTTTTTTATTTGACCATTTTCGGGAAAAATCAACGATGGTTAACCCACGGTTTTTTTTGGCGAAAAAACTTTTTGCTTCGAAATCGAAAAAGATTGTTATATCATCGTTCTATACATTGTTACGAACCCGAAACTGCCTTTGGTTCGAAATCTTCATCCCTTATATAACCCAGGTACATGCAATTGCTGAAGAAGCCACATTCGTCTCTCCCTCTTAGTGGGAAGTGATCATCCCTTAAAGTGCCTGTTCACCCCTTAAACGTGGTTTGTTTGGGGAAAAATTTGCACAGCATGTACAGCTGGACTTACACTTTCGATTGGCACCCTAAAAAAAATTTTTTTTTATTTGACCATTTTCGGGAAAAATCAACGATGGTTAACCCACGGTTTTTTTTGGCGAAAAAACTTTTTGCTTCGAAATCGAAAAAGATCGTTATATCATCGTTCTATACATTGTTACGAACCCGAAACTGCCTTTGGTTCGAAATCTTCATCCCTTATATAACCCAGGTACATGCAATTGCTGAAGAAGCCACATTCGTCTCTCCCTCTTAGTGGGAAGTGATCATCCCTTAAAGTGCCTGTTCACCCCTTAAACGTGGTTTGTTTGGGGAAAAATTTGCACAGCATGTACAGCTGGACTTACACTTTCGATTGGCACCCTAGAAAAAATTTTTTTTAATTTGACCATTTTCGGGAATAATCAACGATGGTTAACCCCCGGTTTTTTTTGGCGAAAAAACTTTTTGCTTCGAAATCGAAAAAGATCGTTATATCATCGTTCTATACATTGTTACGAACCCGAAACTGCCTTTGGTTCGAAATCTTCATCCCTTATATAACCCAGGTACATGCAATTGCTGAAGAAGCCACATTCGTCTCTCCCTCTTAGTGGGAAGTGTTCATCCCTTAAAGTGCCTGTTCACCCCTTAAACGTGGTTTGTTTGGGGAAAAATTTGCACAGCATGTACAGCTGGACTTACACTTTCGATTGGCACCCTAAAAAAAATTTTTTTAATTTGACCATTTTCGGGAAAAATCAACGATGGTTAACCCCCGGTTTTTTTTGGCGAAAAAACTTTTTGCTTCGAAATCGAAAAAGATCGTTATATCATCGTTCTATACATTGTTACGAACCCGAAACTGCCTTTGGTTCGAAATCTTCATCCCTTATATAACCCAGGTACATGCAATTGCTGAAGAAGCCACATTCGTCTCTCCCTCTTAGTGGGAAGTGTTCATCCCTTAAAGTGCCTGTTCACCCCTTAAACGTGGTTTGTTTGGGGAAAAATTTGCACAGCATGTACAGCTGGACTTACACTTTCGATTGGCACCCTAAAAAAAATTTTTTTAATTTGACCATTTTCGGGAAAAATCAACGATGGTTAACCCCCGGTTTTTTTTGGCGAAAAAACTTTTTGCTTCGAAATCGAAAAAGATCGTTATATCATCGTTCTATACATTGTTACGAACCCGAAACTGCCTTTGGTTCGAAATCTTCATCCCTTATATAACCCAGGTACATGCAATTGCTGAAGAAGCCACATTCGTCTCTCCCTCTTAGTGGGAAGTGTTCATCCCTTAAAGTGCCTGTTCACCCCTTAAACGTGGTTTGTTTGGGGAAAAATTTGCACAGCATGTACAGCTGGACTTACACTTTCGATTGGCACCCTAAAAAAAATTTTTTTTAATTTGACCATTTGCGGGAAAAATCAACGATGGTTAACCCACGGTTTTTTTTGGCGAAAAAACTTTTTGCTTCGAAATCGAAAAAGATCGTTATATCATCGTTCTATACATTGTTACGAACCCGAAACTGCCTTTGGTTCGAAATCTTCATCCTTTATATAACCCAGGTACATGCAATTGCTGAAGAAGCCACATTCGTCTCTCCCTCTTAGTGGGAAGTGTTCATCCCTTAAAGTGCCTGTTCACCCCTTAAACGTGGTTTGTTTGGGGAAAAATTTGCACAGCATGTACAGCTGGACTTACACTTTCGATTGGCACCCTAGAAAAATTTTTTTTTAATTTGACCATTTTCGGGAAAAATCAACGATGGTTAACCCCCGGTTTTTTTTGGCGAAAAAACTTTTTGCTTCGAAATCGAAAAAGATCGTTATATCATCGTTCTATACATTGTTACGAACCCGAAACTGCCTTTGGTTCGAAATCTTCATCCCTTATATAACCCAGGTACATGCAATTGCTGAAGAAGCCACATTCGTCTCTCCCTCTTAGTGGGAAGTGTTCATCCCTTAAAGTGCCTGTTGACCCCTTAAACGTGGTTTGTTTGGGGAAAAATTTGCACAGCAAGTACAGCTGGACTTACACTTTCGATTGGCACCCTAGAAAAAATTTTTTTTAATTTGACCATTTTCGGGAGAAATCAACGATGGTTAACCCACGGTTTTTTTTGGCGAAAAAACTTTTTGCTTCGAAATCGAAAAAGATTGTTATATCATCGTTCTATACATTGTTACGAACCCGAAACTGCCTTTGGTTCGAAATCTTCATCCCTTATATAACCCAGGTACATGCAATTGCTGAAGAAGCCACATTCGTCTCTCCCTCTTAGTGGGAAGTGTTCATCCCTTAAAGTGCCTGTTCACCCCTTAAACGTGGTTTGTTTGGGGAAAAATTTGCACAGCAAGTACAGCTGGACTTACACTTTCGATTGGCACCCTAGAAAAATTTTTTTTAATTTGACCATTTTCGGGAAAAATCAACGATGGTTAACCCCCGGTTTTTTTTGGCGAAAAAACTTTTTGCTTCGAAATCGAAAAAGATCGTTATATCATCGTTCTATACATTGTTACGAACCCGAAACTGCCTTTGGTTCGAAATCTTCATCCCTTATATAACCCAGGTACATGCAATTGCTGAAGAAGCCACATTCGTCTCTCCCTCTTAGTGGGAAGTGATCATCCCTTAAAGTGCCTGTTCACCCCTTAAACGTGGTTTGTTTGGGGAAAAATTTGCACAGCATGTACAGCTGGACTTACACTTTCGATTGGCACCCTAGAAAAAATTTTTTTTAATTTGACCATTTTCGGGAATAATCAACGATGGTTAACCCACGGTTTTTTTTGGCGAAAAAACTTTTTGCTTCGAAATCGAAAAAGATTGTTATATCATCGTTCTATACATTGTTACGAACCCGAAACTGCCTTTGGTTCGAAATCTTCATCCCTTATATAACCCAGGTACATGCAATTGCTGAAGAAGCCACATTCGTCTCTCCCTCTTAGTGGGAAGTGTTCATCCCTTAAAGTGCCTGTTCACCCCTTAAACGTGGTTTGTTTGGGGAAAAATTTGCACAGCATGTACAGCTGGACTTACACTTTCGATTGGCACCCTAGAAAATTTTTTTTTAATTTGACCATTTTCGGGAAAAATCAACGATGGTTAACCCACGGTTTTTTTTGGCGAAAAAACTTTTTGCTTCGAAATCGAAAAAGATCGTTATATCATCGTTCTATACATTGTTACGAACCCGAAACTGCCTTTGGTTCGAAATCTTCATCCCTTATATAACCCAGGTACATGCAATTGCTGAAGAAGCCACATTCGTCTCTCCCTCTTAGTGGGAAGTGTTCATCCCTTAAAGTGCCTGTTCACCCCTTAAACGTGGTTTGTTTGGGGAAAAATTTGCACAGCATGTACAGCTGGACTTACACTTTCGATTGGCACCCTAAAAAAAATTTTTTTAATTTGACCATTTTCGGGAAAAATCAACGATGGTTAACCCCCGGTTTTTTTTGGCGAAAAAACTTTTTGCTTCGAAATCGAAAAAGATCGTTATATCATCGTTCTATACATTGTTACGAACCCGAAACTGCCTTTGGTTCGAAATCTTCATCCCTTATATAACCCAGGTACATGCAATTGCTGAAGAAGCCACATTCGTCTCTCCCTCTTAGTGGGAAGTGTTCATTCCTTAAAGTGCCTGTTCACCCCTTAAACGTGGTTTGTTTGGGGAAAAATTTGCACAGCATGTACAGCTGGACTTACACTTTCGATTGGCACCCTAAAAAAAATTTTTTTAATTTGACCATTTTCGGGAAAAATCAACGATGGTTAACCCCCGGTTTTTTTTGGCGAAAAAACTTTTTGCTTCGAAATCGAAAAAGATCGTTATATCATCGTTCTATACATTGTTACGAACCCGAAACTGCCTTTGGTTCGAAATCTTCATCCCTTATATAACCCAGGTACATGCAATTGCTGAAGAAGCCACATTCGTCTCTCCCTCTTAGTGGGAAGTGTTCATCCCTTAAAGTGCCTGTTGACCCCTTAAACGTGGTTTGTTTGGGGAAAAATTTGCACAGCATGTACAGCTGGACTTACACTTTCGATTGGCACCCTAGAAAAAATTTTTTTTAATTTGACCATTTTCGGGAAAAATAAACGATGGTTAACCCCCGGTTTTTTTTGGCGAAAAAACTTTTTGCTTCGAAATCGAAAAAGATCGTTATATCATCGTTCTATACATTGTTACGAACCCGAAACTGCCTTTGGTTCGAAATCTTCATCCCTTATATAACCCAGGTACATGCAATTGCTGAAGAAGCCACATTCGTCTCTCCCTCTTAGTGGGAAGTGTTCATCCCTTAAAGTGCCTGTTCACCCCTTAAACGTGGTTTGTTTGGGGAAAAATTTGCACAGCATGTACAGCTGGACTTACACTTTCGATTGGCACCCTAAAAAAATTTTTTTTTAATTTGACCATTTTTGGGAAAAATCAACGATGGTTAACCCACGGTTTTTGTTGGCGAAAAAACTTTTTGCTTCGAAATCGAAAAAGATTGTTATATCATCGTTCTATACATTGTTACGAACCCGAAACTGCCTTTGGTTCGAAATCTTCATCCCTTATATAACCCAGGTACATGCAATTGCTGAAGAAGCCACATTCGTCTCTCCCTCTTAGTGGGAAGTGTTCATCCCTTAAAGTGCCTGTTCACCCCTTAAACGTGGTTTGTTTGGGGAAAAATTTGCACAGCATGTACAGCTGGACTTACACTTTCGTTTGGCACCCTAAAAAAAATTTTTTTTAATTTGACCATTTTCGGGAAAAATCAACGATGGTTAACCCCCGGTTTTTTTTGGCGAAAAAACTTTTTGCTTCGAAATCGAAAAAGATCGTTATATCATCGTTCTATACATTGTTACGAACCCGAAACTGCCTTTGGTTCGAAATCTTCATCCCTTATATAACCCAGGTACATGCAATTGCTGAAGAAGCCACATTCGTCTCTCCCTCTTAGTGGGAAGTGTTCATCCCTTAAAGTGCCTGTTCACCCCTTAAACGTGGTTTGTTTGGGGAAAAATTTGCACAGCATGTACAGCTGGACTTACACTTTCGATTGGCACCCTAAAAAAATTTTTTTTTAATTTGACCATTTTTGGGAAAAATCAACGATGGTTAACCCACGGTTTTTTTTGGCGAAAAAACTTTTTGCTTCGAAATCGAAAAAGATTGTTATATCATCGTTCTATACATTGTTACGAACCCGAAACTGCCTTTGGTTCGAAATCTTCATCCCTTATATAACCCAGGTACATGCAATTGCTGAAGAAGCCACATTCGTCTCTCCCTCTTAGTGGGAAGTGTTCATCCCTTAAAGTGCCTGTTCACCCCTTAAACGTGGTTTGTTTGGGGAAAAATTTGCACAGCATGTACAGCTGGACTTACACTTTCGATTGGCACCCTAAAAAAAATTTTTTTTAATTTGACCATTTTCGGGAAAAATCAACGATGGTTAACCCACGGTTTTTTTTGGCGAAAAAACTTTTTGCTTCGAAATCGAAAAAGATTGTTATATCATCGTTCTATACATTGTTACGAACCCGAAACTGCCTTTGGTTCGAAATCTTCATCCCTTATATAACCCAGGTACATGCAATTGCTGAAGAAGCCACATTCGTCTCTCCCTCTTAGTGGGAAGTGTTCATCCCTTAAAGTGCCTGTTCACCCCTTAAACGTGGTTTGTTTGGGGAAAAATTTGCACAGCATGTACAGCTGGACTTACACTTTCGATTGGCACCCTAAAAAAAATTTTTTTTAATTTGACCATTTTCGGGAAAAATCAACGATGGTTAACCCACGGTTTTTTTTGGCGAAAAAACTTTTTGCTTCGAAATCGAAAAAGATTGTTATATCATCGTTCTATACATTGTTACGAACCCGAAACTGCCTTTGGTTCGAAATCTTCATCCCTTATATAACCCAGGTACATGCAATTGCTGAAGAAGCCACATTCGTCTCTCCCTCTTAGTGGGAAGTGTTCATCCCTTAAAGTGCCTGTTCACCCCTTAAACGTGGTTTGTTTGGGGAAAAATTTGCACAGCATGTACAGCTGGACTTACACTTTCGATTGGCACCCTAAAAAAAATTTTTTTTAATTTGACCATTTTCGGGAAAAATCAACGATGGTTAACCCACGGTTTTTTTTGGCGAAAAAACTTTTTGCTTCGAAATCGAAAAAGATTGTTATATCATCGTTCTATACATTGTTACGAACCCGAAACTGCCTTTGGTTCGAAATCTTCATCCCTTATATAACCCAGGTACATGCAATTGCTGAAGAAGCCACATTCGTCTCTCCCTCTTAGTGGGAAGTGTTCATCCCTTAAAGTGCCTGTTCACCCCTTAAACGTGGTTTGTTTGGGGAAAAATTTGCACAGCATGTACAGCTGGACTTACACTTTCGATTGGCACCCTAAAAAAAATTTTTTTTAATTTGACCATTTTCGGGAAAAATCAACGATGGTTAACCCACGGTTTTTTTTGGCGAAAAAACTTTTTGCTTCGAAATCGAAAAAGATTGTTATATCATCGTTCTATACATTGTTACGAACCCGAAACTGCCTTTGGTTCGAAATCTTCATCCCTTATATAACCCAGGTACATGCAATTGCTGAAGAAGCCACATTCGTCTCTCCCTCTTAGTGGGAAGTGTTCATCCCTTAAAGTGCCTGTTCACCCCTTAAACGTGGTTTGTTTGGGGAAAAATTTGCACAGCATGTACAGCTGGACTTACACTTACGATTGGCACCCTAAAAAAATTTTTTTTTAATTTGACCATTTTTGGGAAAAATCAACGATGGTTAACCCACGGTTTTTTTTGGCGAAAAAACTTTTTGCTTCGAAATCGAAAAAGATTGTTATATCATCGTTCTATACATTGTTACGAACCCGAAACTGCCTTTGGTTCGAAATCTTCATCCCTTATATAACCCAGGTACATGCAATTGCTGAAGAAGCCACATTCGTCTCTCCCTCTTAGTGGGAAGTGTTCATCCCTTAAAGTGCCTGTTCACCCCTTAAACGTGGTTTGTTTGGGGAAAAATTTGCACAGCATGTACAGCTGGACTTACACTTTCGATTGGCACCCTAGAAAAATTTTTTTTTAATTTGACCATTTTCGGGAAAAATCAACGATGGTTAACCCCCGGTTTTTTTTGGCGAAAAAACTTTTTGCTTCGAAATCGAAAAAGATCGTTATATCATCGTTCTATACATTGTTACGAACCCGAAACTGCCTTTGGTTCGAAATCTTCATCCCTTATATAACCCAGGTACATGCAATTGCTGAAGAAGCCACATTCGTCTCTCCCTCTTAGTGGGAAGTGTTCATCCCTTAAAGTGCCTGTTCACCCCTTAAACGTGGTTTGTTTGGGGAAAAATTTGCACAGCATGTACAGCTGGACTTACACTTTCGATTGGCACCCTAAAAAAAATTTTTTTTAATTTGACCATTTTCGGGAAAAATCAACGATGGTTAACCCCCGGTTTTTTTTGGCGAAAAAACTTTTTGCTTCGAAATCGAAAAAGATCGTTATATCATCGTTCTATACATTGTTACGAACCCGAAACTGCCTTTGGTTCGAAATCTTCATCCCTTATATAACCCAGGTACATGCAATTGCTGAAGAAGCCACATTCGTCTCTCCCTCTTAGTGGGAAGTGTTCATCCCTTAAAGTGCCTGTTCACCCCTTAAACGTGGTATGTTTGGGGAAAAATTTGCACAGCATGTACAGCTGGACTTACACTTTCGATTGGCACCCTAAAAAAAATTTTTTTTAATTTGACCATTTGCGGGAAAAATCAACGATGGTTAACCCACGGTTTTTTTTGGCGAAAAAACTTTTTGCTTCGAAATCGAAAAAGATTGTTATATCATCGTTCTATACATTGTTACGAACCCGAAACTGCCTTTGGTTCGAAATCTTCATCCCTTATATAACCCAGGTACATGCAATTGCTGAAGAAGCCACATTCGTCTCTCCCTCTTAGTGGGAAGTGATCATCCCTTAAAGTGCCTGTTCACCCCTTAAACGTGGTTTGTTTGGGGAAAAATTTGCACAGCATGTACAGCTGGACTTACACTTTCGATTGGCACCCTAGAAAAATTTTTTTTTAATTTGACCATTTTCGGGAAAAATCAACGATGGTTAACCCCCGGTTTTTTTTGGCGAAAAAACTTTTTGCTTCGAAATCGAAAAAGATCGTTATATCATCGTTCTATACATTGTTACGAACCCGAAACTGCCTTTGGTTCGAAATCTTCATCCCTTATATAACCCAGGTACATGCAATTGCTGAAGAAGCCACATTCGTCTCTCCCTCTTAGTGGGAAGTGTTCATCCCTTAAAGTGCCTGTTCACCCCTTAAACGTGGTTTGTTTGGGGAAAAATTTGCACAGCATGTAAAGCTGGACTTACACTTTCGATTGGCACCCTAAAAAAAATTTTTTTTAATTTGACCATTTTCGGGAAAAATCAACGATGGTTAACCCACGGTTTTTTTTGGCGAAAAAACTTTTTGCTTCGAAATCGAAAAAGATCGTTATATCATCGTTCTATACATTGTTACGAACCCGAAACTGCCTTTGGTTCGAAATCTTCATCCCTTATATAACCCAGGTACATGCAATTGCTGAAGAAGCCACATTCGTCTCTCCCTCTTAGTGGGAAGTGTTCATCCCTTAAAGTGCCTGTTGACCCCTTAAACGTGGTTTGTTTGGGGAAAAATTGGCACAGCATGTACAGCTGGACTTACACTTTCGATTGGCACCCTAAAAAAAATTTTTTTTAATTTGACCATTTTCGGGAAAAATCAACGATGGTTAACCCACGGTTTTTTTTGGCGAAAAAACTTTTTGCTTCGAAATCGAAAAAGATTGTTATATCATCGTTCTATACATTGTTACGAACCCGAAACTGCCTTTGGTTCGAAATCTTCATCCCTTATATAACCCAGGTACATGCAATTGCTGAAGAAGCCACATTCGTCTCTCCCTCTTAGTGGGAAGTGATCATCCCTTAAAGTGCCTGTTGACCCCTTAAACGTGGTTTGTTTGGGGAAAAATTTGCACAGCATGTACAGCTGGACTTACACTTTCGATTGGCACCCTAGAAAAAATTTTTTTTAATTTGACCATTTTCGGGAAAAATCAACGATGGTTAACCCCCGGTTTTTTTTGGCGAAAAAACTTTTTGCTTCGAAATCGAAAAAGATCGTTATATCATCGTTCTATACATTGTTACGAACCCGAAACTGCCTTTGGTTCGAAATCTTCATCCCTTATATAACCCAGGTACATGCAATTGCTGAAGAAGCCACATTCGTCTCTCCCTCTTAGTGGGAAGTGTTCATCCCTTAAAGTGCCTGTTCACCCCTTAAACGTGGTTTGTTTGGGGAAAAATTTGCACAGCATGTACAGCTGGACTTACACTTTCGATTGGCACCCTAAAAAAATCTTTTTTTAATTTGACCATTTTTGGGAAAAATCAACGATGGTTAACCCACGGTTTTTTTTGGCGAAAAAACTTTTTGCTTCGAAATCGAAAAAGATTGTTATATCATCGTTCTATACATTGTTACGAACCCGAAACTGCCTTTGGTTCGAAATCTTCATCCCTTATATAACCCAGGTACATGCAATTGCTGAAGAAGCCACATTCGTCTCTCCCTCTTAGTGGGAAGTGTTCATCCCTTAAAGTGCCTGTTCACCCCTTAAACGTGGTTTGTTTGGGGAAAAATTTGCACAGCATGTACAGCTGGACTTACACTTTCGATTGGCACCCTAAAAAAAATTTTTTTTAATTTGACCATTTTCGGGAAAAATCAACGATGGTTAACCCACGGTTTTTTTGGGCGAAAAAACTTTTTGCTTCGAAATCGAAAAAGATTGTTATATGATCGTTCTATACATTGTTACGAACCCGAAACTGCCTTTGGTTCGAAATCTTCATCCCTTATATAACCCAGGTACATGCAATTGCTGAAGAAGCCACATTCGTCTCTCCCTCTTAGTGGGAAGTGTTCATCCCTTAAAGTGCCTGTTCACCCCTTAAACGTGGTTTGTTTGGGGAAAAATTTGCACAGCATGTACAGCTGGACTTACACTTTCGATTGGCACCCTAAAAAAATTTTTTTTTAATTTGACCATTTTTGGGAAAAATCAACGATGGTTAACCCACGGTTTTTTTTGGCGAAAAAACTTTTTGCTTCGAAATCGAAAAAGATTGTTATATCATCGTTCTATACATTGTTACGAACCCGAAACTGCCTTTGGTTCGAAATCTTCATCCCTTATATAACCCAGGTACATGCAATTGCTGAAGAAGCCACATTCGTCTCTCCCTCTTAGTGGGAAGTGTTCATCCCTTAAAGTGCCTGTTCACCCCTTAAACGTGGTTTGTTTGGGGAAAAATTTGCACAGCATGTACAGCTGGACTTACACTTTCGATTGGCACCCTAGAAAAAATTTTTTTTAATTTGACCATTTTCGGGAAAAATCAACGATGGTTAACCCCCGGTTTTTTTTGGCGAAAAAACTTTTTGCTTCGAAATCGAAAAAGATCGTTATATCATCGTTCTATACATTGTTACGAACCCGAAACTGCCTTTGGTTCGAAATCTTCATCCCTTATATAACCCAGGTACATGCAATTGCTGAAGAAGCCACATTCGTCTCTCCCTCTTAGTGGGAAGTGTTCATCCCTTAAAGTGCCTGTTCACCCCTTAAACGTGGTTTGTTTGGGGAAAAATTTGCACAGCATGTACAGCTGGACTTACACTTTCGATTGGCACCCTAAAAAAATTTTTTTTTAATTTGACCATTTTTGGGAAAAATCAACGATGGTTAACCCACGGTTTTTTTTGGCGAAAAAACTTTTTGCTTCGAAATCGAAAAAGATTGTTATATCATCGTTCTATACATTGTTACGAACCCGAAACTGCCTTTGGTTCGAAATCTTCATCCCTTATATAACCCAGGTACATGCAATTGCTGAAGAAGCCACATTCGTCTCTCCCTCTTAGTGGGAAGTGTTCATCCCTTAAAGTGCCTGTTCACCCCTTAAACGTGGTTTGTTTGGGGAAAAATTTGCACAGCATGTACAGCTGGACTTACACTTTCGATTGGCACCCTAAAAAAATTTTTTTTTAATTTGACCATTTTTGGGAAAAATCAACGATGGTTAACCCACGGTTTTTTTTGGCGAAAAAACTTTTTGCTTCGAAATCGAAAAAGATTGTTATATCATCGTTCTATACATTGTTACGAACCCGAAACTGCCTTTGGTTCGAAATCTTCATCCCTTATATAACCCAGGTACATGCAATTGCTGAAGAAGCCACATTCGTCTCTCCCTCTTAGTGGGAAGTGATCATCCCTTAAAGTGCCTGTTCACCCCTTAAACGTGGTTTGTTTGGGGAAAAATTTGCACAGCATGTACAGCTGGACTTACACTTTCGATTGGCACCCTAGAAAAAATTTTTTTTAATTTGACCATTTTCGGGAAAAATCAACGATGGTTAACCCCCGGTTTTTTTTGGCGAAAAAACTTTTTGCTTCGAAATCGAAAAAGATCGTTATATCATCGTTCTATACATTGTTACGAACCCGAAACTGCCTTTGGTTCGAAATCTTCATCCCTTATATAACCCAGGTACATGCAATTGCTGAAGAAGCCACATTCGTCTCTCCCTCTTAGTGGGAAGTGATCATCCCTTAAAGTGCCTGTTCACCCCTTAAACGTGGTTTGTTTGGGGAAAAATTTGCACAGCATGTACAGCTGGACTTACACTTTCGATTGGCACCCTAGAAAAAATTTTTTTTAATTTGACCATTTTCGGGA
Source organism: Sisyra terminalis (assembly GCA_958496175.1). Classification (NCBI taxonomy): domain Eukaryota; kingdom Metazoa; phylum Arthropoda; class Insecta; order Neuroptera; family Sisyridae; genus Sisyra; species Sisyra terminalis. Next base: position 61,220,036 of record OY292276.1, read on the forward strand.
AAAATCAACGATGGTTAACCCCCGGTTTTTTTTGGCGAAAAAACTTTTTGCTTCGAAATCGAAAAAGATCGTTATATCATCGTTCTATACATTGTTACGAACCCGAAACTGCCTTTGGTTCGAAATCTTCATCCCTTATATAACCCAGGTACATGCAATTGCTGAAGAAGCCACATTCGTCTCTCCCTCTTAGTGGGAAGTGTTCATCCCTTAAAGTGCCTGTTCACCCCTTAAACGTGGTTTGTTTGGGGAAAAATTTGCACAGCATGTACAGCTGGACTTACACTTTCGATTGGCACCCTAAAAAAATTTTTTTTTAATTTGACCATTTTTGGGAAAAATCAACGATGGTTAACCCACGGTTTTTTTTGGCGAAAAAACTTTTTGCTTCGAAATCGAAAAAGATTGTTATATCATCGTTCTATACATTGTTACGAACCCGAAACTGCCTTTGGTTCGAAATCTTCATCCCTTATATAACCCAGGTACATGCAATTGCTGAAGAAGCCACATTCGTCTCTCCCTCTTAGTGGGAAGTGTTCATCCCTTAAAGTGCCTGTTCACCCCTTAAACGTGGATTGTTTGGGGAAAAATTTGCACAGCATGTACAGCTGGACTTACACTTTCGATTGGCACCCTAAAAAAATTTTTTTTTAATTTGACCATTTTTGGGAAAAATCAACGATGGTTAACCCACGGTTTTTTTTGGCGAAAAAACTTTTTGCTTCGAAATCGAAAAAGATTGTTATATCATCGTTCTATACATTGTTACGAACCCGAAACAGCCTTTGGTTCGAAATCTTCATCCCTTATATAACCCAGGTACATGCAATTGCTGAAGAAGCCACATTCGTCTCTCCCTCTTAGTGGGAAGTGTTCATCCCTTAAAGTGCCTGTTCACCCCTTAAACGTGGTTTGTTTGGGGAAAAATTTGCACAGCATGTACAGCTGGACTTACACTTTCGATTGGCACCCTAAAAAAATCTTTTTTTAATTTGACCATTTTTGGGAAAAATCAACGATGGTTAACCCACGGTTTTTTTTGGCGAAAAAACTTTTTGCTTCGAAATCGAAAAAGATTGTTATATCATCGTTCTATACATTGTTACGAACCCGAAACTGCCTTTGGTTCGAAATCTTCATCCCTTATATAACCCAGGTACATGCAATTGCTGAAGAAGCCACATTCGTCTCTCCCTCTTAGTGGGAAGTGTTCATCCCTTAAAGTGCCTGTTCACCCCTTAAACGTGGATTGTTTGGGGAAAAATTTGCACAGCATGTACAGCTGGACTTACACTTTCGATTGGCACCCTAAAAAAATTTTTTTTTAATTTGACCATTTTTGGGAAAAATCAACGATGGTTAACCCACGGTTTTTTTTGGCGAAAAAACTTTTTGCTTCGAAATCGAAAAAGATTGTTATATCATCGTTCTATACATTGTTACGAACCCGAAACAGCCTTTGGTTCGAAATCTTCATCCCTTATATAACCCAGGTACATGCAATTGCTGAAGAAGCCACATTCGTCTCTCCCTCTTAGTGGGAAGTGTTCATCCCTTAAAGTGCCTGTTCACCCCTTAAACGTGGTTTGTTTGGGGAAAAATTTGCACAGCATGTACAGCTGGACTTACACTTTCGATTGGCACCCTAAAAAAATCTTTTTTTAATTTGACCATTTTTGGGAAAAATCAACGATGGTTAACCCACGGTTTTTTTTGGCGAAAAAACTTTTTGCTTCGAAATCGAAAAAGATTGTTATATCATCGTTCTATACATTGTTACGAACCCGAAACTGCCTTTGGTTCGAAATCTTCATCCCTTATATAACCCAGGTACATGCAATTGCTGAAGAAGCCACATTCGTCTCTCCCTCTTAGTGGGAAGTGTTCATCCCTTAAAGTGCCTGTTCACCCCTTAAACGTGGATTGTTTGGGGAAAAATTTGCACAGCATGTACAGCTGGACTTACACTTTCGATTGGCACCCTAAAAAAATTTTTTTTTAATTTGACCATTTTTGGGAAAAATCAACGATGGTTAACCCACGGTTTTTTTTGGCGAAAAAACTTTTTGCTTCGAAATCGAAAAAGATTGTTATATCATCGTTCTATACATTGTTACGAACCCGAAACAGCCTTTGGTTCGAAATCTTCATCCCTTATATAACCCAGGTACATGCAATTGCTGAAGAAGCCACATTCGTCTCTCCCTCTTAGTGGGAAGTGTTCATCCCTTAAAGTGCCTGTTCACCCCTTAAACGTGGTTTGTTTGGGGAAAAATTTGCACAGCATGTACAGCTGGACTTACACTTTCGATTGGCACCCTAAAAAAATTTTTTTTTAATTTGACCATTTTTGGGAAAAATCAACGATGGTTAACCCACGGTTTTTTTTGGCGAAAAAACTTTTTGCTTCGAAATCGAAAAAGATTGTTATATCATCGTTCTATACATTGTTACGAACCCGAAACTGCCTTTGGTTCGAAATCTTCATCCCTTATATAACCCAGGTACATGCAATTGCTGAAGAAGCCACATTCGTCTCTCCCTCTTAGTGGGAAGTGTTCATCCCTTAAAGTGCCTGTTCACCCCTTAAACGTGGATTGTTTGGGGAAAAATTTGCACAGCATGTACAGCTGGACTTACACTTTCGATTGGCACCCTAAAAAAATTTTTTTTTAATTTGACCATTTTTGGGAAAAATCAACGATGGTTAACCCACGGTTTTTTTTGGCGAAAAAACTTTTTGCTTCGAAATCGAAAAAGATTGTTATATCATCGTTCTATACATTGTTACGAACCCGAAACAGCCTTTGGTTCGAAATCTTCATCCCTTATATAACCCAGGTACATGCAATTGCTGAAGAAGCCACATTCGTCTCTCCCTCTTAGTGGGAAGTGTTCATCCCTTAAAGTGCCTGTTCACCCCTTAAACGTGGTTTGTTTGGGGAAAAATTTGCACAGCATGTACAGCTGGACTTACACTTTCGATTGGCACCCTAAAAAAATCTTTTTTTAATTTGACCATTTTTGGGAAAAATCAACGATGGTTAACCCACGGTTTTTTTTGGCGAAAAAACTTTTTGCTTCGAAATCGAAAAAGATTGTTATATCATCGTTCTATACATTGTTACGAACCCGAAACTGCCTTTGGTTCGAAATCTTCATCCCTTATATAACCCAGGTACATGCAATTGCTGAAGAAGCCACATTCGTCTCTCCCTCTTAGTGGGAAGTGTTCATCCCTTAAAGTGCCTGTTCACCCCTTAAACGTGGATTGTTTGGGGAAAAATTTGCACAGCATGTACAGCTGGACTTACACTTTCGATTGGCACCCTAAAAAAATTTTTTTTTAATTTGACCATTTTTGGGAAAAATCAACGATGGTTAACCCACGGTTTTTTTTGGCGAAAAAACTTTTTGCTTCGAAATCGAAAAAGATTGTTATATCATCGTTCTATACATTGTTACGAACCCGAAACAGCCTTTGGTTCGAAATCTTCATCCCTTATATAACCCAGGTACATGCAATTGCTGAAGAAGCCACATTCGTCTCTCCCTCTTAGTGGGAAGTGTTCATCCCTTAAAGTGCCTGTTCACCCCTTAAACGTGGTTTGTTTGGGGAAAAATTTGCACAGCATGTACAGCTGGACTTACACTTTCGATTGGCACCCTAAAAAAAATTTTTTTTAATTTGACCATTTTCGGGAAAAATCAACGATGGTTAACCCACGGTTTTTTTGGGCGAAAAAACTTTTTGCTTCGAAATCGAAAAAGATTGTTATATCATCGTTCTATACATTGTTACGAACCCGAAACTGCCTTTGGTTCGAAATCTTCATCCCTTATATAACCCAGGTACATGCAATTGCTGAAGAAGCCACATTCGTCTCTCCCTCTTAGTGGGAAGTGTTCATCCCTTAAAGTGCCTGTTCACCCCTTAAACGTGGTTTGTTTGGGGAAAAATTTGCACAGCATGTACAGCTGGACTTACACTTTCGATTGGCACCCTAAAAAAATTTTTTTTTAATTTGACCATTTTTGGGAAAAATCAACGATGGTTAACCCACGGTTTTTTTTGGCGAAAAAACTTTTTGCTTCGAAATCGAAAAAGATTGTTATATCATCGTTCTATACATTGTTACGAACCCGAAAATGCCTTTGGTTCGAAATCTTCATCCCTTATATAACCCAGGTACATGCAATTGCTGAAGAAGCCACATTCGTCTCTCCCTCTTAGTGGGAAGTGTTCATCCCTTAAAGTGCCTGTTCACCCCTTAAACGTGGTTTGTTTGGGGAAAAATTTGCACAGCATGTACAGCTGGACTTACACTTTCGATTGGCACCCTAAAAAAAATTTTTTTTAATTTGACCATTTTCGGGAAAAATCAACGATGGTTAACCCACGGTTTTTTTTGGCGAAAAAACTTTTTGCTTCGAAATCGAAAAAGATTGTTATATCATCGTTCTATACATTGTTACGAACCCGAAACTGCCTTTGGTTCGAAATCTTCATCCCTTATATAACCCAGGTACATGCAATTGCTGAAGAAGCCACATTCGTCTCTCCCTCTTAGTGGGAAGTGTTCATCCCTTAAAGTGCCTGTTCACCCCTTAAACGTGGTTTGTTTGGGGAAAAATTTGCACAGCATGTACAGCTGGACTTACACTTTCGATTGGCACCCTAGAAAAAATTTTTTTTAATTTGACCATTTTCGGGAAAAATCAACGAAGGTTAACCCCCGGTTTTTTTTGGCGAAAAAACTTTTTGCTTCGAAATCGAAAAAGATCGTTATATCATCGTTCTATACATTGTTACGAACCCGAAACTGCCTTTGGTTCGAAATCTTCATCCCTTATATAACCCAGGTACATGCAATTGCTGAAGAAGCCACATTCGTCTCTCCCTCTTAGTGGGAAGTGTTCATCCCTTAAAGTGCCTGTTCACCCCTTAAACGTGGTTTGTTTGGGGAAAAATTTGCACAGCATGTACAGCTGGACTTACACTTTCGATTGGCACCCTAAAAAAATTTTTTTTTAATTTGACCATTTTTGGGAAAAATCAACGATGGTTAACCCACGGTTTTTTTTGGCGAAAAAACTTTTTGCTTCGAAATCGAAAAAGATTGTTATATCATCGTTCTATACATTGTTACGAACCCGAAACTGCCTTTGGTTCGAAATCTTCATCCCTTATATAACCCAGGTACATGCAATTGCTGAAGAAGCCACATTCGTCTCTCCCTCTTAGTGGGAAGTGATCATCCCTTAAAGTGCCTGTTCACCCCTTAAACGTGGTTTGTTTGGGGAAAAATTTGCACAGCATGTACAGCTGGACTTACACTTTCGATTGGCACCCTAGAAAAAATTTTTTTTAATTTGACCATTTTCGGGAAAAATCAACGATGGTTAACCCCCGGTTTTTTTTGGCGAAAAAACTTTTTGCTTCGAAATCGAAAAAGATCGTTATATCATCGTTCTATACATTGTTACGAACCCGAAACTGCCTTTGGTTCGAAATCTTCATCCCTTATATAACCCAGGTACATGCAATTGCTGAAGAAGCCACATTCGTCTCTCCCTCTTAGTGGGAAGTGTTCATCCCTTAAAGTGCCTGTTCACCCCTTAAACGTGGTTTGTTTGGGGAAAAATTTGCACAGCATGTACAGCTGGACTTACACTTTCGATTGGCACCCTAAAAAAATTTTTTTTTAATTTGACCATTTTTGGGAAAAATCAACGATGGTTAACCCACGGTTTTTTTTGGCGAAAAAACTTTTTGCTTCGAAATCGAAAAAGATTGTTATATCATCGTTCTATACATTGTTACGAACCCGAAACTGCCTTTGGTTCGAAATCTTCATCCCTTATATAACCCAGGTACATGCAATTGCTGAAGAAGCCACATTCGTCTCTCCCTCTTAGTGGGAAGTGTTCATCCCTTAAAGTGCCTGTTCACCCCTTAAACGTGGTTTGTTTGGGGAAAAATTTGCACAGCATGTACAGCTGGACTTACACTTTCGATTGGCACCCTAGAAAAATTTTTTTTTAATTTGACCATTTTCGGGAAAAATCAACGATGGTTAACCCCCGGTTTTTTTTGGCGAAAAAACTTTTTGCTTCGAAATCGAAAAAGATTGTTATATCATCGTTCTATACATTGTTACGAACCCGAAACTGCCTTTGGTTCGAAATCTTCATCCCTTATATAACCCAGGTACATGCAATTGCTGAAGAAGCCACATTCGTCTCTCCCTCTTAGTGGGAAGTGTTCATCCCTTAAAGTGCCTGTTCACCCCTTAAACGTGGTTTGTTTGGGGAAAAATTTGCACAGCATGTACAGCTGGACTTACACTTTCGATTGGCACCCTAAAAAATTTTTTTTTTAATTTGACCATTTTTGGGAAAAATCAACGATGGTTAACCCACGGTTTTTTTTGGCGAAAAAACTTTTTGCTTCGAAATCGAAAAAGATTGTTATATCATCGTTCTATACATTGTTACGAACCCGAAACTGCCTTTGGTTCGAAATCTTCATCCCTTATATAACCCAGGTACATGCAATTGCTGAAGAAGCCACATTCGTCTCTCCCTCTTAGTGGGAAGTGTTCATCCCTTAAAGTGCCTGTTCACCCCTTAAACGTGGTATGTTTGGGGAAAAATTTGCACAGCATGTACAGCTGGACTTACACTTTCGATTGGCACCCTAAAAAAATTTTTTTTTAATTTGACCATTTTCGGGAAAAATCAACGATGGTTAACCCACGGTTTTTTTTGGCGAAAAAACTTTTTGCTTCGAAATCGAAAAAGATTGTTATATCATCGTTCTATACATTGTTACGAACCCGAAACTGCCTTTGGTTCGAAATCTTCATCCCTTATATAACCCAGGTACATGCAATTGCTGAAGAAGCCACATTCGTCTCTCCCTCTTAGTGGGAAGTGTTCATCCCTTAAAGTGCCTGTTCACCCCTTAAACGTGGTTTGTTTGGGGAAAAATTTGCACAGCATGTACAGCTGGACTTACACTTTCGATTGGCACCCTAGAAAATTTTTTTTTTAATTTGACCATTTTCGGGAAAAATCAACGAAGGTTAACCCCCGGTTTTTTTTGGCGAAAAAACTTTTTGCTTCGAAATCGAAAAAGATCGTTATATCATCGTTCTATACATTGTTACGAACCCGAAACTGCCTTTGGTTCGAAATCTTCATCCCTTATATAACCCAGGTACATGCAATTGCTGAAGAAGCCACATTCGTCTCTCCCTCTTAGTGGGAAGTGTTCATCCCTTAAAGTGCCTGTTCACCCCTTAAACGTGGTTTGTTTGGGGAAAAATTTGCACAGCATGTACAGCTGGACTTACACTTTCGATTGGCACCCTAAAAAAATTTTTTTTTAATTTGACCATTTTTGGGAAAAATCAACGATGGTTAACCCACCGTTTTTTTTGGCGAAAAAACTTTTTGCTTCGAAATCGAAAAAGATTGTTATATCATCGTTCTATACATTGTTACGAACCCGAAACTGCCTTTGGTTCGAAATCTTCATCCCTTATATAACCCAGGTACATGCAATTGCTGAAGAAGCCACATTCGTCTCTCCCTCTTAGTGGGAAGTGATCATCCCTTAAAGTGCCTGTTCACCCCTTAAACGTGGTTTGTTTGGGGAAAAATTTGCACAGCATGTACAGCTGGACTTACACTTTCGATTGGCACCCTAGAAAAATTTTTTTTTAATTTGACCATTTTCGGGAAAAATCAACGATGGTTAACCCCCGGTTTTTTTTGGCGAAAAAACTTTTTGCTTCGAAATCGAAAAAGATCGTTATATCATCGTTCTATACATTGTTACGAACCCGAAACTGCCTTTGGTTCGAAATCTTCATCCCTTATATAACCCAGGTACATGCAATTGCTGAAGAAGCCACATTCGTCTCTCCCTCTTAGTGGAAAGTGTTCATCCCTTAAAGTGCCTGTTCACCCCTTAAACGTGGTTTGTTTGGGGAAAAATTTGCACAGCATGTACAGCTGGACTTACACTTTCGATTGGCACCCTAAAAAAATCTTTTTTTAATTTGACCATTTTTGGGAAAAATCAACGATGGTTAACCCACGGTTTTTTTTGGCGAAAAAACTTTTTGCTTCGAAATCGAAAAAGATTGTTATATCATCGTTCTATACATTGTTACGAACCCGAAACTGCCTTTGGTTCGAAATCTTCATCCCTTATATAACCCAGGTACATGCAATTGCTGAAGAAGCCACATTCGTCTCTCCCTCTTAGTGGGAAGTGTTCATCCCTTAAAGTGCCTGTTCACCCCTTAAACGTGGTTTGTTTGGGGAAAAATTTGCACAGCATGTACAGCTGGACTTACACTTTCGATTGGCACCCTAAAAAAAATTTTTTTTAATTTGACCATTTTCGGGAAAAATCAACGATGGTTAACCCACGGTTTTTTTGGGCGAAAAAACTTTTTGCTTCGAAATCGAAAAAGATTGTTATATCATCGTTCTATACATTGTTACGAACCCGAAACTGCCTTTGGTTCGAAATCTTCATCGCTTATATAACCCAGGTACATGCAATTGCTGAAGAAGCCACATTCGTCTCTCCCTCTTAGTGGGAAGTGTTCATCCCTTAAAGTGCCTGTTCACCCCTTAAACGTGGTTTGTTTGGGGAAAAATTTGCACAGCATGTACAGCTGGACTTACACTTTCGATTGGCACCCTAAAAAAATTTTTTTTTAATTTGACCATTTTTGGGAAAAATCAACGATGGTTAACCCACGGTTTTTTTTGGCGAAAAAACTTTTTGCTTCGAAATCGAAAAAGATTGTTATATCATCGTTCTATACATTGTTACGAACCCGAAACTGCCTTTGGTTCGAAATCTTCATCCCTTATATAACCCAGGTACATGCAATTGCTGAAGAAGCCACATTCGTCTCTCCCTCTTAGTGGGAAGTGTTCATCCCTTAAAGTGCCTGTTCACCCCTTAAACGTGGTTTGTTTGGGGAAAAATTTGCACAGCATGTACAGCTGGACTTACACTTTCGATTGGCACCCTAAAAAAAATTTTTTTTAATTTGACCATTTTCGGGAAAAATCAACGATGGTTAACCCACGGTTTTTTTTGGCGAAAAAACTTTTTGCTTCGAAATCGAAAAAGATTGTTATATCATCGTTCTATACATTGTTACGAACCCGAAACTGCCTTTGGTTCGAAATCTTCATCCCTTATATAACCCAGGTACATGCAATTGCTGAAGAAGCCACATTCGTCTCTCCCTCTTAGTGGGAAGTGTTCATCCCTTAAAGTGCCTGTTCACCCCTTAAACGTGGTTTGTTTGGGGAAAAATTTGCACAGCATGTACAGCTGGACTTACACTTTCGATTGGCACCCTAGAAAAAATTTTTTTTAATTTGACCATTTTCGGGAAAAATCAACGATGGTTAACCCCCGGTTTTTTTTGGCGAAAAAACTTTTTGCTTCGAAATCGAAAAAGATTGTTATATCATCGTTCTATACATTGTTACGAACCCGAAACTGCCTTTGGTTCGAAATCTTCATCCCTTATATAACCCAGGTACATGCAATTGCTGAAGAAGCCACATTCGTCTCTCCCTCTTAGTGGGAAGTGATCATCCCTTAAAGTGCCTGTTCACCCCTTAAACGTGGTTTGTTTGGGGAAAAATTTGCACAGCATGTACAGCTGGACTTACACTTTCGATTGGCACCCTAGAAAAAATTTTTTTTAATTTGACCATTTTCGGGAAAAATCAACGATGGTTAACCCCCGGTTTTTTTTGGCGAAAAAACTTTTTGCTTCGAAATCGAAAAAGATCGTTATATCATCGTTCTATACATTGTTACGAACCCGAAACTGCCTTTGGTTCGAAATCTTCATCCCTTATATAACCCAGGTACATGCAATTGCTGAAGAAGCCACATTCGTCTCTCCCTCTTAGTGGGAAGTGTTCATCCCTTAAAGTGCCTGTTCACCCCTTAAACGTGGTTTGTTTGGGGAAAAATTTGCACAGCATGTACAGCTGGACTTACACTTTCGATTGCAACCTAAAAAAATTTTTTTTTAATTTGACCATTTTCGGGAAAAATCAACGATGGTTAACCCCCGGTTTTTTTTGGCGAAAAAACTTTTTGCTTCGAAATCGAAAAAGATCGTTATATCATCGTTCTATACATTGTTACGAACCCGAAACTGCCTTTGGTTCGAAATCTTCATCCCTTATATAACCCAGGTACATGCAATTGCTGAAGAAGCCACATTCGTCTCTCCCTCTTAGTGGGAAGTGTTCATCCCTTAAAGTGCCTGTTCACCCCTTAAACGTGGTTTGTTTGGGGAAAAATTTGCACAGCATGTACAGCTGGACTTACACTTTCGATTGGCACCCTAAAAAAAATTTTTTTTAATTTGACCATTTTTGGGAAAAATCAACGATGGTTAACCCACGGTTTTTTTTGGCGAAAAAACTTTTTGCTTCGAAATCGAAAAAGATTGTTATATCATCGTTCTATACATTGTTACGAACCCGAAACTGCCTTTGGTTCGAAATCTTCATCCCTTATATAACCCAGGTACATGCAATTGCTGAAGAAGCCACATTCGTCTCTCCCTCTTAGTGGGAAGTGTTCATCCCTTAAAGTGCCTGTTCACCCCTTAAACGTGGTTTGTTTGGGGAAAAATTTGCACAGCATGTACAGCTGGACTTACACTTTCGTTTGGCACCCTAAAAAAAATTTTTTTTAATTTGACCATTTTCGGGAAAAATCAACGATGGTTAACCCCCGGTTTTTTTTGGCGAAAAAACTTTTTGCTTCGAAATCGAAAAAGATTGTTATATCATCGTTCTATACATTGTTACGAACCCGAAACTGCCTTTGGTTCGAAATCTTCATCCCTTATATAACCCAGGTACATGCAATTGCTGAAGAAGCCACATTCGTCTCTCCCTCTTAGTGGGAAGTGTTCATCCCTTAAAGTGCCTGTTCACCCCTTAAATGTGGTTTGTTTGGGGAAAAATTTGCACAGCATGTACAGCTGGACTTACACTTTCGATTGGCACCCTAAAAAAAATTTTTTTTAATTTGACCATTTTCGGGAAAAATCAACGATGGTTAACCCACGGTTTTTTTTGGCGAAAAAACTTTTTGCTTCGAAATCGAAAAAGATTGTTATATCATCGTTCTATACATTGTTACGAACCCGAAACTGCCTTTGGTTCGAAATCTTCATCCCTTATATAACCCAGGTACATGCAATTGCTGAAGAAGCCACATTCGTCTCTCCCTCTTAGTGGGAAGTGTTCATCCCTTAAAGTGCCTGTTCACCCCTTAAACGTGGTTTGTTTGGGGAAAAATTTGCACAGCATGTACAGCTGGACTTACACTTTCGATTGGCACCCTAAAAAAAATTTTTTTTAATTTGACCATTTTCGGGAAAAATCAACGATGGTTAACCCACGGTTTTTTTTGGCGAAAAAACTTTTTGCTTCGAAATCGAAAAAGATTGTTATATCATCGTTCTATACATTGTTACGAACCCGAAACTGCCTTTGGTTCGAAATCTTCATCCCTTATATAACCCAGGTACATGCAATTGCTGAAGAAGCCACATTCGTCTCTCCCTCTTAGTGGGAAGTGTTCATCCCTTAAAGTGCCTGTTCACCCCTTAAACGTGGTTTGTTTGGGGAAAAATTTGCACAGCATGTACAGCTGGACTTACACTTTCGATTGGCACCCTAGAAAAAATTTTTTTTAATTTGACCATTTTCGGGAAAAATCAACGATGGTTAACCCCCGGTTTTTTTTGGCGAAAAAACTTTTTGCTTCGAAATCGAAAAAGATTGTTATATCATCGTTCTATACATTGTTACGAACCCGAAACTGCCTTTGGTTCGAAATCTTCATCCCTTATATAACCCAGGTACATGCAATTGCTGAAGAAGCCACATTCGTCTCTCCCTCTTAGTGGGAAGTGATCATCCCTTAAAGTGCCTGTTCACCCCTTAAACGTGGTTTGTTTGGGGAAAAATTTGCACAGCATGTACAGCTGGACTTACACTTTCGATTGGCACCCTAGAAAAAATTTTTTTTAATTTGACCATTTTCGGGAAAAATCAACGATGGTTAACCCCCGGTTTTTTTTGGCGAAAAAACTTTTTGCTTCGAAATCGAAAAAGATCGTTATATCATCGTTCTATACATTGTTACGAACCCGAAACTGCCTTTGGTTCGAAATCTTCATCCCTTATATAACCCAGGTACATGCAATTGCTGAAGAAGCCACATTCGTCTCTCCCTCTTAGTGGGAAGTGTTCATCCCTTAAAGTGCCTGTTCACCCCTTAAACGTGGTTTGTTTGGGGAAAAATTTGCACAGCATGTACAGCTGGACTTACACTTTCGATTGCAACCTAAAAAAATTTTTTTTTAATTTGACCATTTTCGGGAAAAATCAACGATGGTTAACCCCCGGTTTTTTTTGGCGAAAAAACTTTTTGCTTCGAAATCGAAAAAGATCGTTATATCATCGTTCTATACATTGTTACGAACCCGAAACTGCCTTTGGTTCGAAATCTTCATCCCTTATATAACCCAGGTACATGCAATTGCTGAAGAAGCCACATTCGTCTCTCCCTCTTAGTGGGAAGTGTTCATCCCTTAAAGTGCCTGTTCACCCCTTAAACGTGGTTTGTTTGGGGAAAAATTTGCACAGCATGTACAGCTGGACTTACACTTTCGATTGGCACCCTAAAAAAAATTTTTTTTAATTTGACCATTTTTGGGAAAAATCAACGATGGTTAACCCACGGTTTTTTTTGGCGAAAAAACTTTTTGCTTCGAAATCGAAAAAGATTGTTATATCATCGTTCTATACATTGTTACGAACCCGAAACTGCCTTTGGTTCGAAATCTTCATCCCTTATATAACCCAGGTACATGCAATTGCTGAAGAAGCCACATTCGTCTCTCCCTCTTAGTGGGAAGTGTTCATCCCTTAAAGTGCCTGTTCACCCCTTAAACGTGGTTTGTTTGGGGAAAAATTTGCACAGCATGTACAGCTGGACTTACACTTTCGTTTGGCACCCTAAAAAAAATTTTTTTTAATTTGACCATTTTCGGGAAAAATCAACGATGGTTAACCCCCGGTTTTTTTTGGCGAAAAAACTTTTTGCTTCGAAATCGAAAAAGATTGTTATATCATCGTTCTATACATTGTTACGAACCCGAAACTGCCTTTGGTTCGAAATCTTCATCCCTTATATAACCCAGGTACATGCAATTGCTGAAGAAGCCACATTCGTCTCTCCCTCTTAGTGGGAAGTGTTCATCCCTTAAAGTGCCTGTTCACCCCTTAAATGTGGTTTGTTTGGGGAAAAATTTGCACAGCATGTACAGCTGGACTTACACTTTCGATTGGCACCCTAAAAAAAATTTTTTTTAATTTGACCATTTTCGGGAAAAATCAACGATGGTTAACCCACGGTTTTTTTTGGCGAAAAAACTTTTTGCTTCGAAATCGAAAAAGATTGTTATATCATCGTTCTATACATTGTTACGAACCCGAAACTGCCTTTGGTTCGAAATCTTCATCCCTTATATAACCCAGGTACATGCAATTGCTGAAGAAGCCACATTCGTCTCTCCCTCTTAGTGGGAAGTGTTCATCCCTTAAAGTGCCTGTTCACCCCTTAAACGTGGTTTGTTTGGGGAAAAATTTGCACAGCATGTACAGCTGGACTTACACTTTCGATTGGCACCCTAAAAAAATTTTTTTTTAATTTGACCATTTTTGGGAAAAATCAACGATGGTTAACCCACGGTTTTTTTTGGCGAAAAAACTTTTTGCTTCGAAATCGAAAAAGATTGTTATATCATCGTTCTATACATTGTTACGAACCCGAAACTGCCTTTGGTTCGAAATCTTCATCCCTTATATAACCCAGGTACATGCAATTGCTGAAGAAGCCACATTCGTCTCTCCCTCTTAGTGGGAAGTGTTCATCCCTTAAAGTGCCTGTTCACCCCTTAAACGTGGTTTGTTTGGGGAAAAATTTGCACAGCATGTACAGCTGGACTTACACTTTCGTTTGGCACCCTAAAAAAAATTTTTTTTAATTTGACCATTTTCGGGAAAAATCAACGATGGTTAACCCCCGGTTTTTTTTGGCGAAAAAACTTTTTGCTTCGAAATCGAAAAAGATCGTTATATCATCGTTCTATACATTGTTACGAACCCGAAACTGCCTTTGGTTCGAAATCTTCATCCCTTATATAACCCAGGTACATGCAATTGCTGAAGAAGCCACATTCGTCTCTCCCTCTTAGTGGGAAGTGTTCATCCCTTAAAGTGCCTGTTCACCCCTTAAACGTGGTTTGTTTGGGGAAAAATTTGCACAGCATGTACAGCTGGACTTACACTTTCGATTGGCACCCTAAAAAAATTTTTTTTTAATTTGACCATTTTTGGGAAAAATCAACGATGGTTAACCCACGGTTTTTTTTGGCGAAAAAACTTTTTGCTTCGAAATCGAAAAAGATTGTTATATCATCGTTCTATACATTGTTACGAACCCGAAACTGCCTTTGGTTCGAAATCTTCATCCCTTATATAACCCAGGTACATGCAATTGCTGAAGAAGCCACATTCGTCTCTCCCTCTTAGTGGGAAGTGTTCATCCCTTAAAGTGCCTGTTCACCCCTTAAACGTGGTTTGTTTGGGGAAAAATTTGCACAGCATGTACAGCTGGACTTACACTTTCGATTGGCACCCTAAAAAAAATTTTTTTTAATTTGACCATTTTCGGGAAAAATCAACGATGGTTAACCCACGGTTTTTTTTGGCGAAAAAACTTTTTGCTTCGAAATCGAAAAAGATCGTTATATCATCGTTCTATACATTGTTACGAACCCGAAACTGCCTTTGGTTCGAAATCTTCATCCCTTATATAACCCAGGTACATGCAATTGCTGAAGAAGCCACATTCGTCTCTCCCTCTTAGTGGGAAGTGTTCATCCCTTAAAGTGCCTGTTCACCCCTTAAACGTGGTATGTTTGGGGAAAAATTTGCACAGCATGTACAGCTGGACTTACACTTTCGATTGGCACCCTAAAAAAAATTTTTTTTAATTTGACCATTTGCGGGAAAAATCAACGATGGTTAACCCACGGTTTTTTTTGGCGAAAAACCTTTTTGCTTCGAAATCGAAAAAGATTGTTATATCATCGTTCTATACATTGTTACGAACCCGAAACTGCCTTTGGTTCGAAATCTTCATCCCTTATATAACCCAGGTACATGCAATTGCTGAAGAAGCCACATTCGTCTCTCCCTCTTAGTGGGAAGTGTTCATCCCTTAAAGTGCCTGTTCACCCCTTAAACGTGGTTTGTTTGGGGAAAAATTTGCACAGCATGTACAGCTGGACTTACACTTTCGATTGGCACCCTAGAAAAAATTTTTTTTAATTTGACCATTTTCGGGAAAAATCAACGATGGTTAACCCCCGGTTTTTTTTGGCGAAAAAACTTTTTGCTTCGAAATCGAAAAAGATCGTTATATCATCGTTCTATACATTGTTACGAACCCGAAACTGCCTTTGGTTCGAAATCTTCATCCCTTATATAACCCAGGTACATGCAATTGCTGAAGAAGCCACATTCGTCTCTCCCTCTTAGTGGGAAGTGTTCATCCCTTAAAGTGCCTGTTCACCCCTTAAACGTGGTATGTTTGGGGAAAAATTTGCACAGCATGTACAGCTGGACTTACACTTTCGATTGGCACCCTAAAAAAAATTTTTTTTAATTTGACCATTTGCGGGAAAAATCAACGATGGTTAACCCACGGTTTTTTTTGGCGAAAAACCTTTTTGCTTCGAAATCGAAAAAGATTGTTATATCATCGTTCTATACATTGTTACGAACCCGAAACTGCCTTTGGTTCGAAATCTTCATCCCTTATATAACCCAGGTACATGCAATTGCTGAAGAAGCCACATTCGTCTCTCCCTCTTAGTGGGAAGTGTTCATCCCTTAAAGTGCCTGTTCACCCCTTAAACGTGGTATGTTTGGGGAAAAATTTGCACAGCATGTACAGCTGGACTTACACTTTCGATTGGCACCCTAAAAAAAATTTTTTTTAATTTGACCATTTTCGGGAAAAATCAACGATGGTTAACCCCCGGTTTTTTTTGGCGAAAAAACTTTTTGCTTCGAAATCGAAAAAGATCGTTATATCATCGTTCTATACATTGTTACGAACCCGAAACTGCCTTTGGTTCGAAATCTTCATCCCTTATATAACCCAGGTACATGCAATTGCTGAAGAAGCCACATTCGTCTCTCCCTCTTAGTGGGAAGTGTTCATCCCTTAAAGTGCCTGTTCACCCCTTAAACGTGGTTTGTTTGGGGAAAAATTTGCACAGCATGTACAGCTGGACTTACACTTTCGATTGGCACCCTAAAAAAATTTTTTTTTAATTTGACCATTTTTGGGAAAAATCAACGATGGTTAACCCACGGTTTTTTTTGGCGAAAAAACTTTTTGCTTCGAAATCGAAAAAGATTGTTATATCATCGTTCTATACATTGTTACGAACCCGAAACTGCCTTTGGTTCGAAATCTTCATCCCTTATATAACCCAGGTACATGCAATTGCTGAAGAAGCCACATTCGTCTCTCCCTCTTAGTGGGAAGTGTTCATCCCTTAAAGTGCCTGTTCACCCCTTAAACGTGGTTTGTTTGGGGAAAAATTTGCACAGCATGTACAGCTGGACTTACACTTTCGATTGGCACCCTAAAAAAATTTTTTTTTAATTTGACCATTTTTGGGAAAAATCAACGATGGTTAACCCACGGTTTTTTTTGGCGAAAAAACTTTTTGCTTCGAAATCGAAAAAGATTGTTATATCATCGTTCTATACATTGTTACGAACCCGAAACTGCCTTTGGTTCGAAATCTTCATCCCTTATATAACCCAGGTACATGCAATTGCTGAAGAAGCCACATTCGTCTCTCCCTCTTAGTGGGAAGTGTTCATCCCTTAAAGTGCCGGTTCACCCCTTAAACGTGGTTTGTTTGGGGAAAAATTTGCACAGCATGTACAGCTGGACTTACACTTTCGATTGGCACCCTAAAAAAAATTTTTTTTAATTTGACTATTTTCGGGAAAAATCAGCGATGGTTAACCCACGGTTTTTTTTGGCGAAAAAACTTTTTGCTTCGAAATCGAAAAAGATTGTTATATCATCGTTCTATACATTGTTACGAACCCGAAACTGCCTTTGGTTCGAAATCTTCATCCCTTATATAACCCAGGTACATGCAATTGCTGAAGAAGCCACATTCGTCTCTCCCTCTTAGTGGGAAGTGTTCATCCCTTAAAGTGCCTGTTCACCCCTTAAACGTGGTTTGTTTGGGGAAAAATTTGCACAGCATGTACAGCTGGACTTACACTTTCGATTGGCACCCTAAAAAAAATTTTTTTTAATTTGACCATTTGCGGGAAAAATCAACGATGGTTAACCCACGGTTTTTTTTGGCGAAAAACCTTTTTGCTTCGAAATCGAAAAAGATTGTTATATCATCGTTCTATACATTGTTACGAACCCGAAACTGCCTTTGGTTCGAAATCTTCATCCCTTATATAACCCAGGTACATGCAATTGCTGAAGAAGCCACATTCGTCTCTCCCTCTTAGTGGGAAGTGTTCATCCCTTAAAGTGCCTGTTCACCCCTTAAACGTGGTTTGTTTGGGGAAAAATTTGCACAGCATGTACAGCTGGACTTACACTTTCGATTGGCACCCTAGAAAAAATTTTTTTTAATTTGACCATTTTCGGGAAAAATCAACGATGGTTAACCCCCGGTTTTTTTTGGCGAAAAAACTTTTTGCTTCGAAATCGAAAAAGATCGTTATATCATCGTTCTATACATTGTTACGAACCCGAAACTGCCTTTGGTTCGAAATCTTCATCCCTTATATAACCCAGGTACATGCAATTGCTGAAGAAGCCACATTCGTCTCTCCCTCTTAGTGGGAAGTGTTCATCCCTTAAAGTGCCTGTTCACCCCTTAAACGTGGTTTGTTTGGGGAAAAATTTGCACAGCATGTACAGCTGGACTTACACTTTCGATTGGCACCCTAAAAAAATTTTTTTTTAATTTGACCATTTTTGGGAAAAATCAACGATGGTTAACCCACGGTTTTTTTTGGCGAAAAAACTTTTTGCTTCGAAATCGAAAAAGATTGTTATATCATCGTTCTATACATTGTTACGAACCCGAAACTGCCTTTGGTTCGAAATCTTCATCCCTTATATAACCCAGGTACATGCAATTGCTGAAGAAGCCACATTCGTCTCTCCCTCTTAGTGGGAAGTGTTCATCCCTTAAAGTGCCGGTTCACCCCTTAAACGTGGTTTGTTTGGGGAAAAATTTGCACAGCATGTACAGCTGGACTTACACTTTCGATTGGCACCCTAAAAAAAAATTTTTTTAATTTGACTATTTTCGGGAAAAATCAACGATGGTTAACCCACGGTTTTTTTTGGCGAAAAAACTTTTTGCTTCGAAATCGAAAAAGATCGTTATATCATCGTTCTATACATTGTTACGAACCCGAAACTGCCTTTGGTTCGAAATCTTCATCCCTTATATAACCCAGGTACATGCAATTGCTGAAGAAGCCACATTCGTCTCTCCCTCTTAGTGGGAAGTGTTCATCCCTTAAAGTGCCTGTTCACCCCTTAAACGTGGTTTGTTTGGGGAAAAATTTGCACAGCATGTACAGCTGGACTTACACTTTCGATTGGCACCCTAGAAAAAATTTTTTTTAATTTGACCATTTTCGGGAAAAATCAACGATGGTTAACCCCCGGTTTTTTTTGGCGAAAAAACTTTTTGCTTCGAAATCGAAAAAGATCGTTATATCATCGTTCTATACATTGTTACGAACCCGAAACTGCCTTTGGTTCGAAATCTTCATCCCTTATATAACCCAGGTACATGCAATTGCTGAAGAAGCCACATTCGTCTCTCCCTCTTAGTGGGAAGTGTTCATCCCTTAAAGTGCCTGTTCACCCCTTAAACGTGGTTTGTTTGGGGAAAAATTTGCACAGCATGTACAGCTGGACTTACACTTTCGATTGGCACCCTAAAAAATTTTTTTTTTAATTTGACCATTTTTGGGAAAAATCAACGATGGTTAACCCACGGTTTTTTTTGGCGAAAAAACTTTTTGCTTCGAAATCGAAAAAGATTGTTATATCATCGTTCTATACATTGTTACGAACCCGAAACTGCCTTTGGTTCGAAATCTTCATCCCTTATATAACCCAGGTACATGCAATTGCTGAAGAAGCCACATTCGTCTCTCCCTCTTAGTGGGAAGTGTTCATCCCTTAAAGTGCCGGTTCACCCCTTAAACGTGGTTTGTTTGGGGAAAAATTTGCACAGCATGTACAGCTGGACTTACACTTTCGATTGGCACCCTAAAAAAAATTTTTTTTAATTTGACTATTTTCGGGAAAAATCAGCGATGGTTAACCCACGGTTTTTTTTGGCGAAAAAACTTTTTGCTTCGAAATCGAAAAAGATCGTTATATCATCGTTCTATACATTGTTACGAACCCGAAACTGCCTTTGGTTCGAAATCTTCATCCCTTATATAACCCAGGTACATGCAATTGCTGAAGAAGCCACATTCGTCTCTCCCTCTTAGTGGGAAGTGTTCATCCCTTAAAGTGCCTGTTCACCCCTTAAACGTGGTTTGTTTGGGGAAAAATTTGCACAGCATGTACAGCTGGACTTACACTTTCGATTGGCACCCTAAAAAAATTTTTTTTTAATTTGACCATTTTTGGGAAAAATCAACGATGGTTAACCCACGGTTTTTTTTGGCGAAAAAACTTTTTGCTTCGAAATCGAAAAAGATTGTTATATCATCGTTCTATACATTGTTACGAACCCGAAACTGCCTTTGGTTCGAAATCTTCATCCCTTATATAACCCAGGTACATGCAATTGCTGAAGAAGCCACATTCGTCTCTCCCTCTTAGTGGGAAGTGTTCATCCCTTAAAGTGCCTGTTCACCCCTTAAACGTGGTTTGTTTGGGGAAAAATTTGCACAGCATGTACAGCTGGACTTACACTTTCGATTGGCACCCTAAAAAAAATTTTTTTTAATTTGACCATTTTCGGGAAAAATCAACGATGGTTAACCCACGGTTTTTTATGGCGAAAAAACTTTTTGCTTCGAAATCGAAAAAGATTGTTATATCATCGTTCTATACATTGTTACGAACCCGAAACTGCCTTTGGTTCGAAATCTTCATCCCTTATATAACCCAGGTACATGCAATTGCTGAAGAAGCCACATTCGTCTCTCCCTCTTAGTGGGAAGTGATCATCCCTTAAAGTGCCTGTTCACCCCTTAAACGTGGTTTGTTTGGGGAAAAATTTGCACAGCATGTACAGCTGGACTTACACTTTCGATTGGCACCCTAGAAAAAATTTTTTTTAATTTGACCATTTTCGGGAAAAATCAACGATGGTTAACCCCCGGTTTTTTTTGGCGAAAAAACTTTTTGCTTCGAAATCGAAAAAGATCGTTATATCATCGTTCTATACATTGTTACGAACCCGAAACTGCCTTTGGTTCGAAATCTTCATCCCTTATATAACCCAGGTACATGCAATTGCTGAAGAAGCCACATTCGTCTCTCCCTCTTAGTGGGAAGTGTTCATCCCTTAAAGTGCCTGTTCACCCCTTAAACGTGGTTTGTTTGGGGAAAAATTTGCACAGCATGTACAGCTGGACTTACACTTTCGATTGGCACCCTAAAAAATTTTTTTTTTAATTTGACCATTTTTGGAAAAAATCAACGATGGTTAACCCACGGTTTTTTTTGGCGAAAAAACTTTTTGCTTCGAAATCGAAAAAGATTGTTATATCATCGTTCTATACATTGTTACGAACCCGAAACTGCCTTTGGTTCGAAATCTTCATCCCTTATATAACCCAGGTACATGCAATTGCTGAAGAAGCCACATTCGTCTCTCCCTCTTAGTGGGAAGTGTTCATCCCTTAAAGTGCCTGTTCACCCCTTAAACGTGGTTTGTTTGGGGAAAAATTTGCACAGCATGTACAGCTGGACTTACACTTTCGATTGGCACCCTAAAAAAAATTTTTTTTAATTTGACTATTTTCGGGAAAAATCAGCGATGGTTAACCCACGGTTTTTTTTGGCGAAAAAACTTTTTGCTTCGAAATCGAAAAAGATTGTTATATCATCGTTCTATACATTGTTACGAACCCGAAACTGCCTTTGGTTCGAAATCTTCATCCCTTATATAACCCAGGTACATGCAATTGCTGAAGAAGCCACATTCGTCTCTCCCTCTTAGTGGGAAGTGTTCATCCCTTAAAGTGCCTGTTCACCCCTTAAACGTGGTTTGTTTGGGGAAAAATTTGCACAGCATGTACAGCTGGACTTACACTTTCGATTGGCACCCTAAAAAAAATTTTTTTTAATTTGACCATTTTCGGGAAAAATCAACGATGGTTAACCCACGGTTTTTTTTGGCGAAAAAACTTTTTGCTTCGAAATCGAAAAAGATTGTTATATCATCGTTCTATACATTGTTACGAACCCGAAACTGCCTTTGGTTCGAAATCTTCATCCCTTATATAACCCAGGTACATGCAATTGCTGAAGAAGCCACATTCGTCTCTCCCTCTTAGTGGGAAGTGTTCATCCCTTAAAGTGCCTGTTCACCCCTTAAACGTGGTTTGTTTGGGGAAAAATTTGCACAGCATGTACAGCTGGACTTACACTTTCGATTGGCACCCTAGAAAAAATTTTTTTTAATTTGACCATTTTCGGGAAAAATCAACGATGGTTAACCCCCGGTTTTTTTTGGCGAAAAAACTTTTTGCTTCGAAATCGAAAAAGATCGTTATATCATCGTTCTATACATTGTTACGAACCCGAAACTGCCTTTGGTTCGAAATCTTCATCCCTTATATAACCCAGGTACATGCAATTGCTGAAGAAGCCACATTCGTCTCTCCCTCTTAGTGGGAAGTGTTCATCCCTTAAAGTGCCTGTTCACCCCTTAAACGTGGTTTGTTTGGGGAAAAATTTGCACAGCATGTACAGCTGGACTTACACTTTCGATTGGCACCCTAAAAAAATTTTTTTTTAATTTGACCATTTTTGGGAAAAATCAACGATGGTTAACCCACGGTTTTTTTTGGCGAAAAAACTTTTTGCTTCGAAATCGAAAAAGATTGTTATATCATCGTTCTATACATTGTTACGAACCCGAAACTGCCTTTGGTTCGAAATCTTCATCCCTTATATAACCCAGGTACATGCAATTGCTGAAGAAGCCACATTCGTCTCTCCCTCTTAGTGGGAAGTGTTCATCCCTTAAAGTGCCTGTTCACCCCTTAAACGTGGTTTGTTTGGGGAAAAATTTGCACAGCATGTACAGCTGGACTTACACTTTCGATTGGCACCCTAAAAAAAATTTTTTTTAATTTGACTATTTTCGGGAAAAATCAGCGATGGTTAACCCACGGTTTTTTTTGGCGAAAAAACTTTTTGCTTCGAAATCGAAAAAGATTGTTATATCATCGTTCTATACATTGTTACGAACCCGAAACTGCCTTTGGTTCGAAATCTTCATCCCTTATATAACCCAGGTACATGCAATTGCTGAAGAAGCCACATTCGTCTCTCCCTCTTAGTGGGAAGTGTTCATCCCTTAAAGTGCCTGTTCACCCCTTAAACGTGGTTTGTTTGGGGAAAAATTTGCACAGCATGTACAGCTGGACTTACACTTTCGATTGGCACCCTAAAAAAAATTTTTTTTAATTTGACCATTTTCGGGAAAAATCAACGATGGTTAACCCACGGTTTTTTATGGCGAAAAAACTTTTTGCTTCGAAATCGAAAAAGATTGTTATATCATCGTTCTATACATTGTTACGAACCCGAAACTGCCTTTGGTTCGAAATCTTCATCCCTTATATAACCCAGGTACATGCAATTGCTGAAGAAGCCACATTCGTCTCTCCCTCTTAGTGGGAAGTGTTCATCCCTTAAAGTGCCTGTTCACCCCTTAAACGTGGTTTGTTTGGGGAAAAATTTGCACAGCATGTACAGCTGGACTTACACTTTCGATTGGCACCCTAAAAAAAATTTTTTTTAATTTGACCATTTTCGGGAAAAATCAACGATGGTTAACCCACGGTTTTTTTTGGCGAAAAAACTTTTTGCTTCGAAATCGAAAAAGATCGTTATATCATCGTTCTATACATTGTTACGAACCCGAAACTGCCTTTGGTTCGAAATCTTCATCCCTTATATAACCCAGGTACATGCAATTGCTGAAGAAGCCACATTCGTCTCTCCCTCTTAGTGGGAAGTGTTCATCCCTTAAAGTGCCTGTTCACCCCTTAAACGTGGTTTGTTTGGGGAAAAATTTGCACAGCATGTACAGCTGGACTTACACTTTCGATTGGCACCCTAAAAAAATTTTTTTTTAATTTGACCATTTTTGGGAAAAATCAACGATGGTTAACCCACGGTTTTTTTTGGCGAAAAAACTTTTTGCTTCGAAATCGAAAAAGATTGTTATATCATCGTTCTATACATTGTTACGAACCCGAAACTGCCTTTGGTTCGAAATCTTCATCCCTTATATAACCCAGGTACATGCAATTGCTGAAGAAGCCACATTCGTCTCTCCCTCTTAGTGGGAAGTGTTCATCCCTTAAAGTGCCTGTTCACCCCTTAAACGTGGTTTGTTTGGGGAAAAATTTGCACAGCATGTACAGCTGGACTTACACTTTCGATTGGCACCCTAAAAAAAATTTTTTTTAATTTGACCATTTTCGGGAAAAATCAACGATGGTTAACCCACGGTTTTTTTTGGCGAAAAAACTTTTTGCTTCGAAATCGAAAAAGATTGTTATATCATCGTTCTATACATTGTTACGAACCTGAAACTGCCTTTGGTTCGAAATCTTCATCCCTTATATAACCCAGGTACATGCAATTGCTGAAGAAGCCACATTCGTCTCTCCCTCTTAGTGGGAAGTGTTCATCCCTTAAAGTGCCTGTTCACCCCTTAAACGTGGTTTGTTTGGGGAAAAATTTGCACAGCATGTACAGCTGGACTTACACTTTCGATTGGCACCCTAAAAAAAATTTTTTTTAATTTGACCATTTTCGGGAAAAATCAACGATGGTTAACCCACGGTTTTTTATGGCGAAAAAACTTTTTGCTTCGAAATCGAAAAAGATTGTTATATCATCGTTCTATACATTGTTACGAACCCGAAACTGCCTTTGGTTCGAAATCTTCATCCCTTATATAACCCAGGTACATGCAATTGCTGAAGAAGCCACATTCGTCTCTCCCTCTTAGTGGGAAGTGTCCATCCCTTAAAGTGCCTGTTCACCCCTTAAACGTGGTTTGTTTGGGGAAAAATTTGCACAGCATGTACAGCTGGACTTACACTTTCGATTGGCACCCTAAAAAAAATTTTTTTTAATTTGACCATTTTCGGGAAAAATCAACGATGGTTAACCCACGGTTTTTTTTGGCGAAAAAACTTTTTGCTTCGAAATCGAAAAAGATTGTTATATCATCGTTCTATACATTGTTACGAACCCGAAACTGCCTTTGGTTCGAAATCTTCATCCCTTATATAACCCAGGTACATGCAATTGCTGAAGAAGCCACATTCGTCTCTCCCTCTTAGTGGGAAGTGTTCATCCCTTAAAGTGCCTGTTCACCCCTTAAACGTGGTTTGTTTGGGGAAAAATTTGCACAGCATGTACAGCTGGACTTACACTTTCGATTGGCACCCTAAAAAAAATTTTTTTTAATTTGACCATTTTCGGGAAAAATCAACGATGGTTAACCCACGGTTTTTTATGGCGAAAAAACTTTTTGCTTCGAAATCGAAAAAGATTGTTATATCATCGTTCTATACATTGTTACGAACCCGAAACTGCCTTTGGTTCGAAATCTTCATCCCTTATATAACCCAGGTACATGCAATTGCTGAAGAAGCCACATTCGTCTCTCCCTCTTAGTGGGAAGTGTTCATCCCTTAAAGTGCCTGTTCACCCCTTAAACGTGGTTTGTTTGGGGAAAAATTTGCA
This sequence comes from Sisyra terminalis, assembly GCA_958496175.1. Classification (NCBI taxonomy): domain Eukaryota; kingdom Metazoa; phylum Arthropoda; class Insecta; order Neuroptera; family Sisyridae; genus Sisyra; species Sisyra terminalis. Next base: position 61,245,234 of record OY292276.1, read on the forward strand.
CAGCATGTACAGCTGGACTTACACTTTCGATTGGCACCCTAAAAAAAATTTTTTTTAATTTGACCATTTTCGGGAAAAATCAACGATGGTTAACCCACGGTTTTTTATGGCGAAAAAACTTTTTGCTTCGAAATCGAAAAAGATTGTTATATCATCGTTCTATACATTGTTACGAACCCGAAACTGCCTTTGGTTCGAAATCTTCATCCCTTATATAACCCAGGTACATGCAATTGCTGAAGAAGCCACATTCGTCTCTCCCTCTTAGTGGGAAGTGTTCATCCCTTAAAGTGCCTGTTCACCCCTTAAACGTGGTTTGTTTGGGGAAAAATTTGCACAGCATGTACAGCTGGACTTACACTTTCGATTGGCACCCTAAAAAAAATTTTTTTTAATTTGACCATTTTCGGGAAAAATCAACGATGGTTAACCCACGGTTTTTTTTGGCGAAAAAACTTTTTGCTTCGAAATCGAAAAAGATTGTTATATCATCGTTCTATACATTGTTACGAACCCGAAACTGCCTTTGGTTCGAAATCTTCATCCCTTATATAACCCAGGTACATGCAATTGCTGAAGAAGCCACATTCGTCTCTCCCTCTTAGTGGGAAGTGTTCATCCCTTAAAGTGCCTGTTCACCCCTTAAACGTGGTTTGTTTGGGGAAAAATTTGCACAGCATGTACAGCTGGACTTACACTTTCGATTGGCACCCTAAAAAAAATTTTTTTTAATTTGACCATTTTCGGGAAAAATCAACGATGGTTAACCCACGGTTTTTTTTGGCGAAAAAACTTTTTGCTTCGAAATCGAAAAAGATTGTTATATCATCGTTCTATACATTGTTACGAACCCGAAACTGCCTTTGGTTCGAAATCTTCATCCCTTATATAACCCAGGTACATGCAATTGCTGAAGAAGCCACATTCGTCTCTCCCTCTTAGTGGGAAGTGATCATCCCTTAAAGTGCCTGTTCACCCCTTAAACGTGGTTTGTTTGGGGAAAAATTTGCACAGCATGTACAGCTGGACTTACACTTTCGATTGGCACCCTAGAAAAAATTTTTTTTAATTTGACCATTTTCGGGAAAAATCAACGATGGTTAACCCCCGGTTTTTTTTGGCGAAAAAACTTTTTGCTTCGAAATCGAAAAAGATCGTTATATCATCGTTCTATACATTGTTACGAACCCGAAACTGCCTTTGGTTCGAAATCTTCATCCCTTATATAACCCAGGTACATGCAATTGCTGAAGAAGCCACATTCGTCTCTCCCTCTTAGTGGGAAGTGTTCATCCCTTAAAGTGCCTGTTCACCCCTTAAACGTGGTTTGTTTGGCGAAAAATTTGCACAGCATGTACAGCTGGACTTACACTTTCGATTGGCACCCTAAAAAAAATTTTTTTTAATTTGACTATTTTCGGGAAAAATCAGCGATGGTTAACCCACGGTTTTTTTTGGCGAAAAAACTTTTTGCTTCGAAATCGAAAAAGATTGTTATATCATCGTTCTATACATTGTTACGAACCCGAAACTGCCTTTGGTTCGAAATCTTCATCCCTTATATAACCCAGGTACATGCAATTGCTGAAGAAGCCACATTCGTCTCTCCCTCTTAGTGGGAAGTGTTCATCCCTTAAAGTGCCTGTTCACCCCTTAAACGTGGTTTGTTTGGCGAAAAATTTGCACAGCATGTACAGCTGGACTTACACTTTCGATTGGCACCCTAAAAAAAATTTTTTTTAATTTGACTATTTTCGGGAAAAATCAGCGATGGTTAACCCACGGTTTTTTTTGGCGAAAAAACTTTTTGCTTCGAAATCGAAAAAGATTGTTATATCATCGTTCTATACATTGTTACGAACCCGAAACTGCCTTTGGTTCGAAATCTTCATCCCTTATATAACCCAGGTACATGCAATTGCTGAAGAAGCCACATTCGTCTCTCCCTCTTAGTGGGAAGTGTTCATCCCTTAAAGTGCCTGTTCACCCCTTAAACGTGGTTTGTTTGGGGAAAAATTTGCACAGCATGTACAGCTGGACTTACACTTTCGATTGGCACCCTAGAAAAAATTTTTTTTAATTTGACCATTTTCGGGAAAAATCAACGATGGTTAACCCCCGGTTTTTTTTGGCGAAAAAACTTTTTGCTTCGAAATCGAAAAAGATCGTTATATCATCGTTCTATACATTGTTACGAACCCGAAACTGCCTTTGGTTCGAAATCTTCATCCCTTATATAACCCAGGTACATGCAATTGCTGAAGAAGCCACATTCGTCTCTCCCTCTTAGTGGGAAGTGTTCATCCCTTAAAGTGCCTGTTCACCCCTTAAACGTGGTTTGTTTGGGGAAAAATTTGCACAGCATGTACAGCTGGACTTACACTTTCGATTGGCACCCTAAAAAAATTTTTTTTTAATTTGACCATTTTTGGGAAAAATCAACGATGGTTAACCCACGGTTTTTTTTGGCGAAAAAACTTTTTGCTTCGAAATCGAAAAAGATTGTTATATCATCGTTCTATACATTGTTACGAACCCGAAACTGCCTTTGGTTCGAAATCTTCATCCCTTATATAACCCAGGTACATGCAATTGCTGAAGAAGCCACATTCGTCTCTCCCTCTTAGTGGGAAGTGTTCATCCCTTAAAGTGCCTGTTCACCCCTTAAACGTGGTTTGTTTGGCGAAAAATTTGCACAGCATGTACAGCTGGACTTACACTTTCGATTGGCACCCTAAAAAAAATTTTTTTTAATTTGACTATTTTCGGGAAAAATCAGCGATGGTTAACCCCCGGTTTTTTTTGGCGAAAAAACTTTTTGCTTCGAAATCGAAAAAGATCGTTATATCATCGTTCTATACATTGTTACGAACCCGAAACTGCCTTTGGTTCGAAATCTTCATCCCTTATATAACCCAGGTACATGCAATTGCTGAAGAAGCCACATTCGTCTCTCCCTCTTAGTGGGAAGTGTTCATCCCTTAAAGTGCCTGTTCACCCCTTAAACGTGGTTTGTTTGGGGAAAAATTTGCACAGCATGTACAGCTGGACTTACACTTTCGATTGGCACCCTAAAAAAATTTTTTTTTAATTTGACCATTTTTGGGAAAAATCAACGATGGTTAACCCACGGTTTTTTTTGGCGAAAAAACTTTTTGCTTCGAAATCGAAAAAGATTGTTATATCATCGTTCTATACATTGTTACGAACCCGAAACTGCCTTTGGTTCGAAATCTTCATCCCTTATATAACCCAGGTACATGCAATTGCTGAAGAAGCCACATTCGTCTCTCCCTCTTAGTGGGAAGTGTTCATCCCTTAAAGTGCCTGTTCACCCCTTAAACGTGGTTTGTTTGGGGAAAAATTTGCACAGCATGTACAGCTGGACTTACACTTTCGATTGGCACCCTAAAAAAAATTTTTTTTAATTTGACCATTTTCGGGAAAAATCAACGATGGTTAACCCACGGTTTTTTTTGGCGAAAAAACTTTTTGCTTCGAAATCGAAAAAGATTGTTATATCATCGTTCTATACATTGTTACGAACCCGAAACTGCCTTTGGTTCGAAATCTTCATCCCTTATATAACCCAGGTACATGCAATTGCTGAAGAAGCCACATTCGTCTCTCCCTCTTAGTGGGAAGTGTTCATCCCTTAAAGTGCCTGTTCACCCCTTAAACGTGGTTTGTTTGGGGAAAAATTTGCACAGCATGTACAGCTGGACTTACACTTTCGATTGGCACCCTAGAAAAAATTTTTTTTAATTTGACCATTTTCGGGAAAAATCAACGATGGTTAACCCCCGGTTTTTTTTGGCGAAAAAACTTTTTGCTTCGAAATCGAAAAAGATCGTTATATCATCGTTCTATACATTGTTACGAACCCGAAACTGACTTTGGTTCGAAATCTTCATCCCTTATATAACCCAGGTACATGCAATTGCTGAAGAAGCCACATTCGTCTCTCCCTCTTAGTGGGAAGTGTTCATCCCTTAAAGTGCCTGTTCACCCCTTAAACGTGGTTTGTTTGGGGAAAAATTTGCACAGCATGTACAGCTGGACTTACACTTTCGATTGGCACCCTAAAAAAATTTTTTTTTAATTTGACCATTTTTGGGAAAAATCAACGATGGTTAACCCACGGTTTTTTTTGGCGAAAAAACTTTTTGCTTCGAAATCGAAAAAGATTGTTATATCATCGTTCTATACATTGTTACGAACCCGAAACTGCCTTTGGTTCGAAATCTTCATCCCTTATATAACCCAGGTACATGCAATTGCTGAAGAAGCCACATTCGTCTCTCCCTCTTAGTGGGAAGTGTTCATCCCTTAAAGTGCCTGTTCACCCCTTAAACGTGGTTTGTTTGGGGAAAAATTTGCACAGCATGTACAGCTGGACTTACACTTTCGATTGGCACCCTAAAAAAAATTTTTTTTAATTTGACTATTTTCGGGAAAAATCAGCGATGGTTAACCCACGGTTTTTTTTGGCGAAAAAACTTTTTGCTTCGAAATCGAAAAAGATTGTTATATCATCGTTCTATACATTGTTACGAACCCGAAACTGCCTTTGGTTCGAAATCTTCATCCCTTATATAACCCAGGTACATGCAATTGCTGAAGAAGCCACATTCGTCTCTCCCTCTTAGTGGGAAGTGTTCATCCCTTAAAGTGCCTGTTCACCCCTTAAACGTGGTTTGTTTGGGGAAAAATTTGCACAGCATGTACAGCTGGACTTACACTTTCGATTGGCACCCTAAAAAAAATTTTTTTTAATTTGACCATTTTCGGGAAAAATCAACGATGGTTAACCCACGGTTTTTTATGGCGAAAAAACTTTTTGCTTCGAAATCGAAAAAGATTGTTATATCATCGTTCTATACATTGTTACGAACCCGAAACTGCCTTTGGTTCGAAATCTTCATCCCTTATATAACCCAGGTACATGCAATTGCTGAAGAAGCCACATTCGTCTCTCCCTCTTAGTGGGAAGTGTTCATCCCTTAAAGTGCCTGTTCACCCCTTAAACGTGGTTTGTTTGGGGAAAAATTTGCACAGCATGTACAGCTGGACTTACACTTTCGATTGGCACCCTAAAAAAAATTTTTTTTAATTTGACCATTTTCGGGAAAAATCAACGATGGTTAACCCACGGTTTTTTTTGGCGAAAAAACTTTTTGCTTCGAAATCGAAAAAGATTGTTATATCATCGTTCTATACATTGTTACGAACCCGAAACTGCCTTTGGTTCGAAATCTTCATCCCTTATATAACCCAGGTACATGCAATTGCTGAAGAAGCCACATTCGTCTCTCCCTCTTAGTGGGAAGTGTTCATCCCTTAAAGTGCCTGTTCACCCCTTAAACGTGGTTTGTTTGGGGAAAAATTTGCACAGCATGTACAGCTGGACTTACACTTTCGATTGGCACCCTAGAAAAAATTTTTTTTAATTTGACCATTTTCGGGAAAAATCAACGATGGTTAACCCCCGGTTTTTTTTGGCGAAAAAACTTTTTGCTTCGAAATCGAAAAAGATCGTTATATCATCGTTCTATACATTGTTACGAACCCGAAACTGACTTTGGTTCGAAATCTTCATCCCTTATATAACCCAGGTACATGCAATTGCTGAAGAAGCCACATTCGTCTCTCCCTCTTAGTGGGAAGTGTTCATCCCTTAAAGTGCCTGTTCACCCCTTAAACGTGGTTTGTTTGGGGAAAAATTTGCACAGCATGTACAGCTGGACTTACACTTTCGATTGGCACCCTAAAAAAATTTTTTTTTAATTTGACCATTTTTGGGAAAAATCAACGATGGTTAACCCACGGTTTTTTTTGGCGAAAAAACTTTTTGCTTCGAAATCGAAAAAGATTGTTATATCATCGTTCTATACATTGTTACGAACCCGAAACTGCCTTTGGTTCGAAATCTTCATCCCTTATATAACCCAGGTACATGCAATTGCTGAAGAAGCCACATTCGTCTCTCCCTCTTAGTGGGAAGTGTTCATCCCTTAAAGTGCCTGTTCACCCCTTAAACGTGGTTTGTTTGGGGAAAAATTTGCACAGCATGTACAGCTGGACTTACACTTTCGATTGGCACCCTAAAAAAAATTTTTTTTAATTTGACTATTTTCGGGAAAAATCAGCGATGGTTAACCCACGGTTTTTTTTGGCGAAAAAACTTTTTGCTTCGAAATCGAAAAAGATTGTTATATCATCGTTCTATACATTGTTACGAACCCGAAACTGCCTTTGGTTCGAAATCTTCATCCCTTATATAACCCAGGTACATGCAATTGCTGAAGAAGCCACATTCGTCTCTCCCTCTTAGTGGGAAGTGTTCATCCCTTAAAGTGCCTGTTCACCCCTTAAACGTGGTTTGTTTGGGGAAAAATTTGCACAGCATGTACAGCTGGACTTACACTTTCGATTGGCACCCTAAAAAAAATTTTTTTTAATTTGACCATTTTCGGGAAAAATCAACGATGGTTAACCCACGGTTTTTTATGGCGAAAAAACTTTTTGCTTCGAAATCGAAAAAGATTGTTATATCATCGTTCTATACATTGTTACGAACCCGAAACTGCCTTTGGTTCGAAATCTTCATCCCTTATATAACCCAGGTACATGCAATTGCTGAAGAAGCCACATTCGTCTCTCCCTCTTAGTGGGAAGTGTTCATCCCTTAAAGTGCCTGTTCACCCCTTAAACGTGGTTTGTTTGGGGAAAAATTTGCACAGCATGTACAGCTGGACTTACACTTTCGATTGGCACCCTAAAAAAAATTTTTTTTAATTTGACCATTTTCGGGAAAAATCAACGATGGTTAACCCACGGTTTTTTTTGGCGAAAAAACTTTTTGCTTCGAAATCGAAAAAGATTGTTATATCATCGTTCTATACATTGTTACGAACCCGAAACTGCCTTTGGTTCGAAATCTTCATCCCTTATATAACCCAGGTACATGCAATTGCTGAAGAAGCCACATTCGTCTCTCCCTCTTAGTGGGAAGTGTTCATCCCTTAAAGTGCCTGTTCACCCCTTAAACGTGGTTTGTTTGGGGAAAAATTTGCACAGCATGTACAGCTGGACTTACACTTTCGATTGGCACCCTAGAAAATTTTTTTTTTAATTTGACCATTTTCGGGAAAAATCAACGATGGTTAACCCCCGGTTTTTTTTGGCGAAAAAACTTTTTGCTTCGAAATCGAAAAAGATCGTTATATCATCGTTCTATACATTGTTACGAACCCGAAACTGACTTTGGTTCGAAATCTTCATCCCTTATATAACCCAGGTACATGCAATTGCTGAAGAAGCCACATTCGTCTCTCCCTCTTAGTGGGAAGTGTTCATCCCTTAAAGTGCCTGTTCACCCCTTAAACGTGGTTTGTTTGGGGAAAAATTTGCACAGCATGTACAGCTGGACTTACACTTTCGATTGGCACCCTAAAAAAATTTTTTTTTAATTTGACCATTTTTGGGAAAAATCAACGATGGTTAACCCACGGTTTTTTTTGGCGAAAAAACTTTTTGCTTCGAAATCGAAAAAGATTGTTATATCATCGTTCTATACATTGTTACGAACCCGAAACTGCCTTTGGTTCGAAATCTTCATCCCTTATATAACCCAGGTACATGCAATTGCTGAAGAAGCCACATTCGTCTCTCCCTCTTAGTGGGAAGTGTTCATCCCTTAAAGTGCCTGTTCACCCCTTAAACGTGGTTTGTTTGGGGAAAAATTTGCACAGCATGTACAGCTGGACTTACACTTTCGATTGGCACCCTAAAAAAAATTTTTTTTAATTTGACTATTTTCGGGAAAAATCAGCGATGGTTAACCCACGGTTTTTTTTGGCGAAAAAACTTTTTGCTTCGAAATCGAAAAAGATTGTTATATCATCGTTCTATACATTGTTACGAACCCGAAACTGCCTTTGGTTCGAAATCTTCATCCCTTATATAACCCAGGTACATGCAATTGCTGAAGAAGCCACATTCGTCTCTCCCTCTTAGTGGGAAGTGTTCATCCCTTAAAGTGCCTGTTCACCCCTTAAACGTGGTTTGTTTGGGGAAAAATTTGCACAGCATGTACAGCTGGACTTACACTTTCGATTGGCACCCTAAAAAAAATTTTTTTTAATTTGACCATTTTCGGGAAAAATCAACGATGGTTAACCCACGGTTTTTTATGGCGAAAAAACTTTTTGCTTCGAAATCGAAAAAGATTGTTATATCATCGTTCTATACATTGTTACGAACCCGAAACTGCCTTTGGTTCGAAATCTTCATCCCTTATATAACCCAGGTACATGCAATTGCTGAAGAAGCCACATTCGTCTCTCCCTCTTAGTGGGAAGTGTTCATCCCTTAAAGTGCCTGTTCACCCCTTAAACGTGGTTTGTTTGGGGAAAAATTTGCACAGCATGTACAGCTGGACTTACACTTTCGATTGGCACCCTAAAAATTTTTTTTTTTAATTTGACCATTTTTGGGAAAAATCAACGATGGTTAACCCACGGTTTTTTTTGGCGAAAAAACTTTTTGCTTCGAAATCGAAAAAGATTGTTATATCATCGTTCTATACATTGTTACGAACCCGAAACTGCCTTTGGTTCGAAATCTTCATCCCTTATATAACCCAGGTACATGCAATTGCTGAAGAAGCCACATTCGTCTCTCCCTCTTAGTGGGAAGTGTTCATCCCTTAAAGTGCCTGTTCACCCCTTAAACGTGGTTTGTTTGGGGAAAAATTTGCACAGCATGTACAGCTGGACTTACACTTTCGATTGGCACCCTAAAAAAAATTTTTTTTAATTTGACCATTTTCGGGAAAAATCAACGATGGTTAACCCACGGTTTTTTTTGGCGAAAAAACTTTTTGCTTCGAAATCGAAAAAGATTGTTATATCATCGTTCTATACATTGTTACGAACCCGAAACTGCCTTTGGTTCGAAATCTTCATCCCTTATATAACCCAGGTACATGCAATTGCTGAAGAAGCCACATTCGTCTCTCCCTCTTAGTGGGAAGTGTTCATCCCTTAAAGTGCCTGTTCACCCCTTAAACGTGGTTTGTTTGGGGAAAAATTTGCACAGCATGTACAGCTGGACTTACACTTTCGATTGGCACCCTAAAAAAAATTTTTTTTAATTTGACCATTTTCGGGAAAAATCAACGATGGTTAACCCACGGTTTTTTTTGGCGAAAAAACTTTTTGCTTCGAAATCGAAAAAGATTGTTATATCATCGTTCTATACATTGTTACGAACCCGAAACTGCCTTTGGTTCGAAATCTTCATCCCTTATATAACCCAGGTACATGCAATTGCTGAAGAAGCCACATTCGTCTCTCCCTCTTAGTGGGAAGTGTTCATCCCTTAAAGTGCCTGTTCACCCCTTAAACGTGGTTTGTTTGGGGAAAAATTTGCACAGCATGTACAGCTGGACTTACACTTTCGATTGGCACCCTAAAAAAAATTTTTTTTAATTTGACCATTTTCGGGAAAAATCAACGATGGTTAACCCACGGTTTTTTATGGCGAAAAAACTTTTTGCTTCGAAATCGAAAAAGATTGTTATATCATCGTTCTATACATTGTTACGAACCCGAAACTGCCTTTGGTTCGAAATCTTCATCCCTTATATAACCCAGGTACATGCAATTGCTGAAGAAGCCACATTCGTCTCTCCCTCTTAGTGGGAAGTGTCCATCCCTTAAAGTGCCTGTTCACCCCTTAAACGTGGTTTGTTTGGGGAAAAATTTGCACAGCATGTACAGCTGGACTTACACTTTCGATTGGCACCCTAAAAAAAATTTTTTTTAATTTGACCATTTTCGGGAAAAATCAACGATGGTTAACCCACGGTTTTTTTTGGCGAAAAAACTTTTTGCTTCGAAATCGAAAAAGATTGTTATATCATCGTTCTATACATTGTTACGAACCCGAAACTGCCTTTGGTTCGAAATCTTCATCCCTTATATAACCCAGGTACATGCAATTGCTGAAGAAGCCACATTCGTCTCTCCCTCTTAGTGGGAAGTGTTCATCCCTTAAAGTGCCTGTTCACCCCTTAAACGTGGTTTGTTTGGGGAAAAATTTGCACAGCATGTACAGCTGGACTTACACTTTCGATTGGCACCCTAAAAAAATTTTTTTTTAATTTGACCATTTTCGGGAAAAATCAACGATGGTTAACCCACGGTTTTTTATGGCGAAAAAACTTTTTGCTTCGAAATCGAAAAAGATTGTTATATCATCGTTCTATACATTGTTACGAACCCGAAACTGCCTTTGGTTCGAAATCTTCATCCCTTATATAACCCAGGTACATGCAATTGCTGAAGAAGCCACATTCGTCTCTCCCTCTTAGTGGGAAGTGTTCATCCCTTAAAGTGCCTGTTCACCCCTTAAACGTGGTTTGTTTGGGGAAAAATTTGCACAGCATGTACAGCTGGACTTACACTTTCGATTGGCACCCTAAAAAAAATTTTTTTTAATTTGACCATTTTCGGGAAAAATCAACGATGGTTAACCCACGGTTTTTTTTGGCGAAAAAACTTTTTGCTTCGAAATCGAAAAAGATTGTTATATCATCGTTCTATACATTGTTACGAACCCGAAACTGCCTTTGGTTCGAAATCTTCATCCCTTATATAACCCAGGTACATGCAATTGCTGAAGAAGCCACATTCGTCTCTCCCTCTTAGTGGGAAGTGTTCATCCCTTAAAGTGCCTGTTCACCCCTTAAACGTGGTTTGTTTGGGGAAAAATTTGCACAGCATGTACAGCTGGACTTACACTTTCGATTGGCACCCTAAAAAAAATTTTTTTTAATTTGACCATTTTCGGGAAAAATCAACGATGGTTAACCCACGGTTTTTTTTGGCGAAAAAACTTTTTGCTTCGAAATCGAAAAAGATTGTTATATCATCGTTCTATACATTGTTACGAACCCGAAACTGCCTTTGGTTCGAAATCTTCATCCCTTATATAACCCAGGTACATGCAATTGCTGAAGAAGCCACATTCGTCTCTCCCTCTTAGTGGGAAGTGATCATCCCTTAAAGTGCCTGTTCACCCCTTAAACGTGGTTTGTTTGGGGAAAAATTTGCACAGCATGTACAGCTGGACTTACACTTTCGATTGGCACCCTAGAAAAAATTTTTTTTAATTTGACCATTTTCGGGAAAAATCAACGATGGTTAACCCCCGGTTTTTTTTGGCGAAAAAACTTTTTGCTTCGAAATCGAAAAAGATCGTTATATCATCGTTCTATACATTGTTACGAACCCGAAACTGCCTTTGGTTCGAAATCTTCATCCCTTATATAACCCAGGTACATGCAATTGCTGAAGAAGCCACATTCGTCTCTCCCTCTTAGTGGGAAGTGTTCATCCCTTAAAGTGCCTGTTCACCCCTTAAACGTGGTTTGTTTGGGGAAAAATTTGCACAGCATGTACAGCTGGACTTACACTTTCGATTGGCACCCTAAAAAAATTTTTTTTTAATTTGACCATTTTTGGGAAAAATCAACGATGGTTAACCCACGGTTTTTTTTGGCGAAAAAACTTTTTGCTTCGAAATCGAAAAAGATTGTTATATCATCGTTCTATACATTGTTACGAACCCGAAACTGCCTTTGGTTCGAAATCTTCATCCCTTATATAACCCAGGTACATGCAATTGCTGAAGAAGCCACATTCGTCTCTCCCTCTTAGTGGGAAGTGTTCATCCCTTAAAGTGCCTGTTCACCCCTTAAACGTGGTTTGTTTGGCGAAAAATTTGCACAGCATGTACAGCTGGACTTACACTTTCGATTGGCACCCTAAAAAAAATTTTTTTTAATTTGACTATTTTCGGGAAAAATCAGCGATGGTTAACCCACGGTTTTTTTTGGCGAAAAAACTTTTTGCTTCGAAATCGAAAAAGATTGTTATATCATCGTTCTATACATTGTTACGAACCCGAAACTGCCTTTGGTTCGAAATCTTCATCCCTTATATAACCCAGGTACATGCAATTGCTGAAGAAGCCACATTCGTCTCTCCCTCTTAGTGGGAAGTGTTCATCCCTTAAAGTGCCTGTTCACCCCTTAAACGTGGTTTGTTTGGGGAAAAATTTGCACAGCATGTACAGCTGGACTTACACTTTCGATTGGCACCCTAAAAAAATTTTTTTTTAATTTGACCATTTTCGGGAAAAATCAACGATGGTTAACCCACGGTTTTTTTTGGCGAAAAAACTTTTTGCTTCGAAATCGAAAAAGATTGTTATATCATCGTTCTATACATTGTTACGAACCCGAAACTGCCTTTGGTTCGAAATCTTCATCCCTTATATAACCCAGGTACATGCAATTGCTGAAGAAGCCACATTCGTCTCTCCCTCTTAGTGGGAAGTGTTCATCCCTTAAAGTGCCTGTTCACCCCTTAAACGTGGTTTGTTTGGGGAAAAATTTGCACAGCATGTACAGCTGGACTTACACTTTCGATTGGCACCCTAAAAAAATTTTTTTTTAATTTGACCATTTTCGGGAAAAATCAACGATGGTTAACCCACGGTTTTTTTTGGCGAAAAAACTTTTTGCTTCGAAATCGAAAAAGATTGTTATATCATCGTTCTATACATTGTTACGAACCCGAAACTGCCTTTGGTTCGAAATCTTCATCCCTTATATAACCCAGGTACATGCAATTGCTGAAGAAGCCACATTCGTCTCTCCCTCTTAGTGGGAAGTGATCATCCCTTAAAGTGCCTGTTCACCCCTTAAACGTGGTTTGTTTGGGGAAAAATTTGCACAGCATGTACAGCTGGACTTACACTTTCGATTGGCACCCTAGAAAAAATTTTTTTTAATTTGACCATTTTCGGGAAAAATCAACGATGGTTAACCCCCGGTTTTTTTTGGCGAAAAAACTTTTTGCTTCGAAATCGAAAAAGATCGTTATATCATCGTTCTATACATTGTTACGAACCCGAAACTGCCTTTGGTTCGAAATCTTCATCCCTTATATAACCCAGGTACATGCAATTGCTGAAGAAGCCACATTCGTCTCTCCCTCTTAGTGGGAAGTGTTCATCCCTTAAAGTGCCTGTTCACCCCTTAAACGTGGTTTGTTTGGGGAAAAATTTGCACAGCATGTACAGCTGGACTTACACTTTCGATTGGCACCCTAAAAAAATTTTTTTTTAATTTGACCATTTTTGGGAAAAATCAACGATGGTTAACCCACGGTTTTTTTTGGCGAAAAAACTTTTTGCTTCGAAATCGAAAAAGATTGTTATATCATCGTTCTATACATTGTTACGAACCCGAAACTGCCTTTGGTTCGAAATCTTCATCCCTTATATAACCCAGGTACATGCAATTGCTGAAGAAGCCACATTCGTCTCTCCCTCTTAGTGGGAAGTGTTCATCCCTTAAAGTGCCTGTTCACCCCTTAAACGTGGTTTGTTTGGCGAAAAATTTGCACAGCATGTACAGCTGGACTTACACTTTCGATTGGCACCCTAAAAAAAATTTTTTTTAATTTGACTATTTTCGGGAAAAATCAGCGATGGTTAACCCACGGTTTTTTTTGGCGAAAAAACTTTTTGCTTCGAAATCGAAAAAGATTGTTATATCATCGTTCTATACATTGTTACGAACCCGAAACTGCCTTTGGTTCGAAATCTTCATCCCTTATATAACCCAGGTACATGCAATTGCTGAAGAAGCCACATTCGTCTCTCCCTCTTAGTGGGAAGTGTTCATCCCTTAAAGTGCCTGTTCACCCCTTAAACGTGGTTTGTTTGGGGAAAAATTTGCACAGCATGTACAGCTGGACTTACACTTTCGATTGGCACCCTAAAAAAATTTTTTTTTAATTTGACCATTTTCGGGAAAAATCAACGATGGTTAACCCACGGTTTTTTTTGGCGAAAAAACTTTTTGCTTCGAAATCGAAAAAGATTGTTATATCATCGTTCTATACATTGTTACGAACCCGAAACTGCCTTTGGTTCGAAATCTTCATCCCTTATATAACCCAGGTACATGCAATTGCTGAAGAAGCCACATTCGTCTCTCCCTCTTAGTGGGAAGTGTTCATCCCTTAAAGTGCCTGTTCACCCCTTAAACGTGGTTTGTTTGGGGAAAAATTTGCACAGCATGTACAGCTGGACTTACACTTTCGATTGGCACCCTAAAAAAATTTTTTTTTAATTTGACCATTTTCGGGAAAAATCAACGATGGTTAACCCACGGTTTTTTTTGGCGAAAAAACTTTTTGCTTCGAAATCGAAAAAGATTGTTATATCATCGTTCTATACATTGTTACGAACCCGAAACTGCCTTTGGTTCGAAATCTTCATCCCTTATATAACCCAGGTACATGCAATTGCTGAAGAAGCCACATTCGTCTCTCCCTCTTAGTGGGAAGTGTTCATCCCTTAAAGTGCCTGTTCACCCCTTAAACGTGGTTTGTTTGGGGAAAAATTTGCACAGCATGTACAGCTGGACTTACACTTTCGATTGGCACCCTAAAAAAAATTTTTTTTAATTTGACCATTTTCGGGAAAAATCAACGATGGTTAACCCACGGTTTTTTATGGCGAAAAAACTTTTTGCTTCGAAATCGAAAAAGATTGTTATATCATCGTTCTATACATTGTTACGAACCCGAAACTGCCTTTGGTTCGAAATCTTCATCCCTTATATAACCCAGGTACATGCAATTGCTGAAGAAGCCACATTCGTCTCTCCCTCTTAGTGGGAAGTGTTCATCCCTTAAAGTGCCTGTTCACCCCTTAAACGTGGTTTGTTTGGGGAAAAATTTGCACAGCATGTACAGCTGGACTTACACTTTCGATTGGCACCCTAAAAAAATTTTTTTTTAATTTGACCATTTTCGGGAAAAATCAACGATGGTTAACCCACGGTTTTTTTTGGCGAAAAAACTTTTTGCTTCGAAATCGAAAAAGATTGTTATATCATCGTTCTATACATTGTTACGAACCCGAAACTGCCTTTGGTTCGAAATCTTCATCCCTTATATAACCCAGGTACATGCAATTGCTGAAGAAGCCACATTCGTCTCTCCCTCTTAGTGGGAAGTGTTCATCCCTTAAAGTGCCTGTTCACCCCTTAAACGTGGTTTGTTTGGGGAAAAATTTGCACAGCATGTACAGCTGGACTTACACTTTCGATTGGCACCCTAAAAAAAATTTTTTTTAATTTGACCATTTTCGGGAAAAATCAACGATGGTTAACCCACGGTTTTTTATGGCGAAAAAACTTTTTGCTTCGAAATCGAAAAAGATTGTTATATCATCGTTCTATACATTGTTACGAACCCGAAACTGCCTTTGGTTCGAAATCTTCATCCCTTATATAACCCAGGTACATGCAATTGCTGAAGAAGCCACATTCGTCTCTCCCTCTTAGTGGGAAGTGTTCATCCCTTAAAGTGCCTGTTCACCCCTTAAACGTGGTTTGTTTGGGGAAAAATTTGCACAGCATGTACAGCTGGACTTACACTTTCGATTGGCACCCTAAAAAAATTTTTTTTTAATTTGACCATTTTCGGGAAAAATCAACGATGGTTAACCCACGGTTTTTTTTGGCGAAAAAACTTTTTGCTTCGAAATCGAAAAAGATTGTTATATCATCGTTCTATACATTGTTACGAACCCGAAACTGCCTTTGGTTCGAAATCTTCATCCCTTATATAACCCAGGTACATGCAATTGCTGAAGAAGCCACATTCGTCTCTCCCTCTTAGTGGGAAGTGTTCATCCCTTAAAGTGCCTGTTCACCCCTTAAACGTGGTTTGTTTGGGGAAAAATTTGCACAGCATGTACAGCTGGACTTACACTTTCGATTGGCACCCTAAAAAAATTTTTTTTTAATTTGACCATTTTCGGGAAAAATCAACGATGGTTAACCCACGGTTTTTTTTGGCGAAAAAACTTTTTGCTTCGAAATCGAAAAAGATTGTTATATCATCGTTCTATACATTGTTACGAACCCGAAACTGCCTTTGGTTCGAAATCTTCATCCCTTATATAACCCAGGTACATGCAATTGCTGAAGCAGCCACATTCGTCTCTCCCTCTTAGTGGGAAGTGTCCATCCCTTAAAGTGCCTGTTCACCCCTTAAACGTGGTTTGTTTGGGGAAAAATTTGCACAGCATGTACAGCTGGACTTACACTTTCGATTGGCACCCTAAAAAAAATTTTTTTTAATTTGACCATTTTCGGGAAAAATCAACGATGGTTAACCCACGGTTTTTTTTGGCGAAAAAACTTTTTGCTTCGAAATCGAAAAAGATTGTTATATCATCGTTCTATACATTGTTACGAACCCGAAACTGCCTTTGGTTCGAAATCTTCATCCCTTATATAACCCAGGTACATGCAATTGCTGAAGAAGCCACATTCGTCTCTCCCTCTTAGTGGGAAGTGATCATCCCTTAAAGTGCCTGTTCACCCCTTAAACGTGGTTTGTTTGGGGAAAAATTTGCACAGCATGTACAGCTGGACTTACACTTTCGATTGGCACCCTAGAAAAATTTTTTTTTAATTTGACCATTTTCGGGAAAAATCAACGATGGTTAACCCCCGGTTTTTTTTGGCGAAAAAACTTTTTGCTTCGAAATCGAAAAAGATCGTTATATCATCGTTCTATACATTGTTACGAACCCGAAACTGCCTTTGGTTCGAAATCTTCATCCCTTATATAACCCAGGTACATGCAATTGCTGAAGAAGCCACATTCGTCTCTCCCTCTTAGTGGGAAGTGATCATCCCTTAAAGTGCCTGTTCACCCCTTAAACGTGGTTTGTTTGGGGAAAAATTTGCACAGCATGTACAGCTGGACTTACACTTTCGATTGGCACCCTAAAAAAAATTTTTTTTAATTTGACCATTTTCGGGAAAAATCAACGATGGTTAACCCACGGTTTTTTTTGGCGAAAAAACTTTTTGCTTCGAAATCGAAAAAGATTGTTATATCATCGTTCTATACATTGTTACGAACCCGAAACTGCCTTTGGTTCGAAATCTTCATCCCTTATATAACCCAGGTACATGCAATTGCTGAAGAAGCCACATTCGTCTCTCCCTCTTAGTGGGAAGTGTCCATCCCTTAAAGTGCCTGTTCACCCCTTAAACGTGGTTTGTTTGGGGAAAAATTTGCACAGCATGTACAGCTGGACTTACACTTTCGATTGGCACCCTAAAAAAAATTTTTTTTAATTTGACCATTTTCGGGAAAAATCAACGATGGTTAACCCACGGTTTTTTTTGGCGAAAAAACTTTTTGCTTCGAAATCGAAAAAGATTGTTATATCATCGTTCTATACATTGTTACGAACCCGAAACTGCCTTTGGTTCGAAATCTTCATCCCTTATATAACCCAGGTACATGCAATTGCTGAAGAAGCCACATTCGTCTCTCCCTCTTAGTGGGAAGTGATCATCCCTTAAAGTGCCTGTTCACCCCTTAAACGTGGTTTGTTTGGGGAAAAATTTGCACAGCATGTACAGCTGGACTTACACTTTCGATTGGCACCCTAAAAAAAATTTTTTTTAATTTGACCATTTTCGGGAAAAATCAACGATGGTTAACCCACGGTTTTTTATGGCGAAAAAACTTTTTGCTTCGAAATCGAAAAAGATTGTTATATCATCGTTCTATACATTGTTACGAACCCGAAACTGCCTTTGGTTCGAAATCTTCATCCCTTATATAACCCAGGTACATGCAATTGCTGAAGAAGCCACATTCGTCTCTCCCTCTTAGTGGGAAGTGTCCATCCCTTAAAGTGCCTGTTCACCCCTTAAACGTGGTTTGTTTGGGGAAAAATTTGCACAGCATGTACAGCTGGACTTACACTTTCGATTGGCACCCTAAAAAAAATTTTTTTTAATTTGACCATTTTCGGGAAAAATCAACGATGGTTAACCCACGGTTTTTTTTGGCGAAAAAACTTTTTGCTTCGAAATCGAAAAAGATTGTTATATCATCGTTCTATACATTGTTACGAACCCGAAACTGCCTTTGGTTCGAAATCTTCATCCCTTATATAACCCAGGTACATGCAATTGCTGAAGAAGCCACATTCGTCTCTCCCTCTTAGTGGGAAGTGTTCATCCCTTAAAGTGCCTGTTCACCCCTTAAACGTGGTTTGTTTGGGGAAAAATTTGCACAGCATGTACAGCTGGACTTACACTTTCGATTGGCACCCTAAAAAAAATTTTTTTTAATTTGACCATTTTCGGGAAAAATCAACGATGGTTAACCCACGGTTTTTTATGGCGAAAAAACTTTTTGCTTCGAAATCGAAAAAGATTGTTATATCATCGTTCTATACATTGTTACGAACCCGAAACTGCCTTTGGTTCGAAATCTTCATCCCTTATATAACCCAGGTACATGCAATTGCTGAAGAAGCCACATTCGTCTCTCCCTCTTAGTGGGAAGTGTCCATCCCTTAAAGTGCCTGTTCACCCCTTAAACGTGGTTTGTTTGGGGAAAAATTTGCACAGCATGTACAGCTGGACTTACACTTTCGATTGGCACCCTAAAAAAAATTTTTTTTAATTTGACCATTTTCGGGAAAAATCAACGATGGTTAACCCACGGTTTTTTTTGGCGAAAAAACTTTTTGCTTCGAAATCGAAAAAGATTGTTATATCATCGTTCTATACATTGTTACGAACCCGAAACTGCCTTTGGTTCGAAATCTTCATCCCTTATATAACCCAGGTACATGCAATTGCTGAAGAAGCCACATTCGTCTCTCCCTCTTAGTGGGAAGTGTTCATCCCTTAAAGTGCCTGTTCACCCCTTAAACGTGGTTTGTTTGGGGAAAAATTTGCACAGCATGTACAGCTGGACTTACACTTTCGATTGGCACCCTAAAAAAAATTTTTTTTAATTTGACCATTTTCGGGAAAAATCAACGATGGTTAACCCACGGTTTTTTATGGCGAAAAAACTTTTTGCTTCGAAATCGAAAAAGATTGTTATATCATCGTTCTATACATTGTTACGAACCCGAAACTGCCTTTGGTTCGAAATCTTCATCCCTTATATAACCCAGGTACATGCAATTGCTGAAGAAGCCACATTCGTCTCTCCCTCTTAGTGGGAAGTGTTCATCCCTTAAAGTGCCTGTTCACCCCTTAAACGTGGTTTGTTTGGGGAAAAATTTGCACAGCATGTACAGCTGGACTTACACTTTCGATTGGCACCCTAAAAAAATTTTTTTTTAATTTGACCATTTTCGGGAAAAATCAACGATGGTTAACCCACGGTTTTTTTTGGCGAAAAAACTTTTTGCTTCGAAATCGAAAAAGATTGTTATATCATCGTTCTATACATTGTTACGAACCCGAAACTGCCTTTGGTTCGAAATCTTCATCCCTTATATAACCCAGGTACATGCAATTGCTGAAGAAGCCACATTCGTCTCTCCCTCTTAGTGGGAAGTGATCATCCCTTAAAGTGCCTGTTCACCCCTTAAACGTGGTTTGTTTGGGGAAAAATTTGCACAGCATGTACAGCTGGACTTACACTTTCGATTGGCACCCTAGAAAAAATTTTTTTTAATTTGACCATTTTCGGGAAAAATCAACGATGGTTAACCCCCGGTTTTTTTTGGCGAAAAAACTTTTTGCTTCGAAATCGAAAAAGATCGTTATATCATCGTTCTATACATTGTTACGAACCCGAAACTGCCTTTGGTTCGAAATCTTCATCCCTTATATAACCCAGGTACATGCAATTGCTGAAGAAGCCACATTCGTCTCTCCCTCTTAGTGGGAAGTGTTCATCCCTTAAAGTGCCTGTTCACCCCTTAAACGTGGTTTGTTTGGGGAAAAATTTGCACAGCATGTACAGCTGGACTTACACTTTCGATTGGCACCCTAAAAAAATTTTTTTTTAATTTGACCATTTTTGGGAAAAATCAACGATGGTTAACCCACGGTTTTTTTTGGCGAAAAAACTTTTTGCTTCGAAATCGAAAAAGATTGTTATATCATCGTTCTATACATTGTTACGAACCCGAAACTGCCTTTGGTTCGAAATCTTCATCCCTTATATAACCCAGGTACATGCAATTGCTGAAGAAGCCACATTCGTCTCTCCCTCTTAGTGGGAAGTGTTCATCCCTTAAAGTGCCTGTTCACCCCTTAAACGTGGTTTGTTTGGGGAAAAATTTGCACAGCATGTACAGCTGGACTTACACTTTCGATTGGCACCCTAAAAAAAATTTTTTTTAATTTGACCATTTTCGGGAAAAATCAACGATGGTTAACCCACGGTTTTTTATGGCGAAAAAACTTTTTGCTTCGAAATCGAAAAAGATTGTTATATCATCGTTCTATACATTGTTACGAACCCGAAACTGCCTTTGGTTCGAAATCTTCATCCCTTATATAACCCAGGTACATGCAATTGCTGAAGAAGCCACATTCGTCTCTCCCTCTTAGTGGGAAGTGTCCATCCCTTAAAGTGCCTGTTCACCCCTTAAACGTGGTTTGTTTGGGGAAAAATTTGCACAGCATGTACAGCTGGACTTACACTTTCGATTGGCACCCTAAAAAAAATTTTTTTTAATTTGACCATTTTCGGGAAAAATCAACGATGGTTAACCCACGGTTTTTTTTGGCGAAAAAACTTTTTGCTTCGAAATCGAAAAAGATTGTTATATCATCGTTCTATACATTGTTACGAACCCGAAACTGCCTTTGGTTCGAAATCTTCATCCCTTATATAACCCAGGTACATGCAATTGCTGAAGAAGCCACATTCGTCTCTCCCTCTTAGTGGGAAGTGTTCATCCCTTAAAGTGCCTGTTCACCCCTTAAACGTGGTTTGTTTGGGGAAAAATTTGCACAGCATGTACAGCTGGACTTACACTTTCGATTGGCACCCTAAAAAAAATTTTTTTTAATTTGACCATTTTCGGGAAAAATCAACGATGGTTAACCCACGGTTTTTTATGGCGAAAAAACTTTTTGCTTCGAAATCGAAAAAGATTGTTATATCATCGTTCTATACATTGTTACGAACCCGAAACTGCCTTTGGTTCGAAATCTTCATCCCTTATATAACCCAGGTACATGCAATTGCTGAAGAAGCCACATTCGTCTCTCCCTCTTAGTGGGAAGTGTTCATCCCTTAAAGTGCCTGTTCACCCCTTAAACGTGGTTTGTTTGGGGAAAAATTTGCACAGCATGTACAGCTGGACTTACACTTTCGATTGGCACCCTAAAAAAAATTTTTTTTAATTTGACCATTTTCGGGAAAAATCAACGATGGTTAACCCACGGTTTTTTATGGCGAAAAAACTTTTTGCTTCGAAATCGAAAAAGATTGTTATATCATCGTTCTATACATTGTTACGAACCCGAAACTGCCTTTGGTTCGAAATCTTCATCCCTTATATAACCCAGGTACATGCAATTGCTGAAGAAGCCACATTCGTCTCTCCCTCTTAGTGGGAAGTGTCCATCCCTTAAAGTGCCTGTTCACCCCTTAAACGTGGTTTGTTTGGGGAAAAATTTGCACAGCATGTACAGCTGGACTTACACTTTCGATTGGCACCCTAAAAAAAATTTTTTTTAATTTGACCATTTTCGGGAAAAATCAACGATGGTTAACCCACGGTTTTTTTTGGCGAAAAAACTTTTTGCTTCGAAATCGAAAAAGATTGTTATATCATCGTTCTATACATTGTTACGAACCCGAAACTGCCTTTGGTTCGAAATCTTCATCCCTTATATAACCCAGGTACATGCAATTGCTGAAGAAGCCACATTCGTCTCTCCCTCTTAGTGGGAAGTGTTCATCCCTTAAAGAGCCTGTTCACCCCTTAAACGTGGTTTGTTTGGGGAAAAATTTGCACAGCATGTACAGCTGGACTTACACTTTCGATTGGCACCCTAAAAAAAATTTTTTTTAATTTGACCATTTTCGGGAAAAATCAACGATGGTTAACCCACGGTTTTTTTTGGCGAAAAAACTTTTTGCTTCGAAATCGAAAAAGATTGTTATATCATCGTTCTATACATTGTTACGAACCCGAAACTGCCTTTGGTTCGAAATCTTCATCCCTTATATAACCCAGGTACATGCAATTGCTGAAGAAGCCACATTCGTCTCTCCCTCTTAGTGGGAAGTGATCATCCCTTAAAGTGCCTGTTCACCCCTTAAACGTGGTTTGTTTGGGGAAAAATTTGCACAGCATGTACAGCTGGACTTACACTTTCGATTGGCACCCTAGAAAAAATTTTTTTTAATTTGACCATTTTCGGGAAAAATCAACGATGGTTAACCCACGGTTTTTTTTGGCGAAAAAACTTTTTGCTTCGAAATCGAAAAAGATCGTTATATCATCGTTCTATACATTGTTACGAACCCGAAACTGCCTTTGGTTCGAAATCTTCATCCCTTATATAACCCAGGTACATGCAATTGCTGAAGAAGCCACATTCGTCTCTCCCTCTTAGTGGGAAGTGTTCATCCCTTAAAGTGCCTGTTCACCCCTTAAACGTGGTTTGTTTGGGGAAAAATTTGCACAGCATGTACAGCTGGACTTACACTTTCGATTGGCACCCTAAAAAAAATTTTTTTTAATTTGACCATTTTCGGGAAAAATCAACGATGGTTAACCCACGGTTTTTTATGGCGAAAAAACTTTTTGCTTCGAAATCGAAAAAGATTGTTATATCATCGTTCTATACATTGTTACGAACCCGAAACTGCCTTTGGTTCGAAATCTTCATCCCTTATATAACCCAGGTACATGCAATTGCTGAAGAAGCCACATTCGTCTCTCCCTCTTAGTGGGAAGTGTCCATCCCTTAAAGTGCCTGTTCACCCCTTAAACGTGGTTTGTTTGGGGAAAAATTTGCACAGCATGTACAGCTGGACTTACACTTTCGATTGGCACCCTAAAAAAAATTTTTTTTAATTTGACCATTTTCGGGAAAAATCAACGATGGTTAACCCACGGTTTTTTTTGGCGAAAAAACTTTTTGCTTCGAAATCGAAAAAGATTGTTATATCATCGTTCTATACATTGTTACGAACCCGAAACTGCCTTTGGTTCGAAATCTTCATCCCTTATATAACCCAGGTACATGCAATTGCTGAAGAAGCCACATTCGTCTCTCCCTCTTAGTGGGAAGTGTTCATCCCTTAAAGTGCCTGTTGACCCCTTAAACGTGGTTTGTTTGGGGAAAAATTTGCACAGCATGTACAGCTGGACTTACACTTTCGATTGGCACCCTAAAAAAAATTTTTTTTAATTTGACCATTTTCGGGAAAAATCAACGATGGTTAACCCACGGTTTTTTATGGCGAAAAAACTTTTTGCTTCGAAATCGAAAAAGATTGTTATATCATCGTTCTATACATTGTTACGAACCCGAAACTGCCTTTGGTTCGAAATCTTCATCCCTTATATAACCCAGGTACATGCAATTGCTGAAGAAGCCACATTCGTCTCTCCCTCTTAGTGGGAAGTGTTCATCCCTTAAAGAGCCTGTTCACCCCTTAAACGTGGTTTGTTTGGGGAAAAATTTGCACAGCATGTACAGCTGGACTTACACTTTCGATTGGCACCCTAAAAAAAATTTTTTTTAATTTGACCATTTTCGGGAAAAATCAACGATGGTTAACCCACGGTTTTTTTTGGCGAAAAAACTTTTTGCTTCGAAATCGAAAAAGATTGTTATATCATCGTTCTATACATTGTTACGAACCCGAAACTGCCTTTGGTTCGAAATCTTCATCCCTTATATAACCCAGGTACATGCAATTGCTGAAGAAGCCACATTCGTCTCTCCCTCTTAGTGGGAAGTGTTCATCCCTTAAAGAGCCTGTTCACCCCTTAAACGTGGTTTGTTTGGGGAAAAATTTGCACAGCATGTACAGCTGGACTTACACTTTCGATTGGCACCCTAAAAAAAATTTTTTTTAATTTGACCATTTTCGGGAAAAATCAACGATGGTTAACCCACGGTTTTTTTTGGCGAAAAAACTTTTTGCTTCGAAATCGAAAAAGATTGTTATATCATCGTTCTATACATTGTTACGAACCCGAAACTGCCTTTGGTTCGAAATCTTCATCCCTTATATAACCCAGGTACATGCAATTGCTGAAGAAGCCACATTCGTCTCTCCCTCTTAGTGGGAAGTGATCATCCCTTAAAGTGCCTGTTCACCCCTTAAACGTGGTTTGTTTGGGGAAAAATTTGCACAGCATGTACAGCTGGACTTACACTTTCGATTGGCACCCTAGAAAAAATTTTTTTTAATTTGACCATTTTCGGGAAAAATCAACGATGGTTAACCCACGGTTTTTTTTGGCGAAAAAACTTTTTGCTTCAAAATCGAAAAAGATCGTTATATCATCGTTCTATACATTGTTACGAACCCGAAACTGCCTTTGGTTCGAAATCTTCATCCCTTATATAACCCAGGTACATGCAATTGCTGAAGAAGCCACATTCGTCTCTCCCTCTTAGTGGGAAGTGTTCATCCCTTAAAGTGCCTGTTCACCCCTTAAACGTGGTTTGTTTGGGGAAAAATTTGCACAGCATGTACAGCTGGACTTACACTTTCGATTGGCACCCTAAAAAAAATTTTTTTTAATTTGACCATTTTCGGGAAAAATCAACGATGGTTAACCCACGGTTTTTTATGGCGAAAAAACTTTTTGCTTCGAAATCGAAAAAGATTGTTATATCATCGTTCTATACATTGTTACGAACCCGAAACTGCCTTTGGTTCGAAATCTTCATCCCTTATATAACCCAGGTACATGCAATTGCTGAAGAAGCCACATTCGTCTCTCCCTCTTAGTGGGAAGTGTCCATCCCTTAAAGTGCCTGTTCACCCCTTAAACGTGGTTTGTTTGGGGAAAAATTTGCACAGCATGTACAGCTGGACTTACACTTTCGATTGGCACCCTAAAAAAAATTTTTTTTAATTTGACCATTTTCGGGAAAAATCAACGATGGTTAACCCACGGTTTTTTTTGGCGAAAAAACTTTTTGCTTCGAAATCGAAAAAGATTGTTATATCATCGTTCTATACATTGTTACGAACCCGAAACTGCCTTTGGTTCGAAATCTTCATCCCTTATATAACCCAGGTACATGCAATTGCTGAAGAAGCCACATTCGTCTCTCCCTCTTAGTGGGAAGTGTTCATCCCTTAAAGTGCCTGTTGACCCCTTAAACGTGGTTTGTTTGGGGAAAAATTTGCACAGCATGTACAGCTGGACTTACACTTTCGATTGGCACCCTAAAAAAAATTTTTTTTAATTTGACCATTTTCGGGAAAAATCAACGATGGTTAACCCACGGTTTTTTATGGCGAAAAAACTTTTTGCTTCGAAATCGAAAAAGATTGTTATATCATCGTTCTATACATTGTTACGAACCCGAAACTGCCTTTGGTTCGAAATCTTCATCCCTTATATAACCCAGGTACATGCAATTGCTGAAGAAGCCACATTCGTCTCTCCCTCTTAGTGGGAAGTGTTCATCCCTTAAAGTGCCTGTTCACCCCTTAAACGTGGTTTGTTTGGGGAAAAATTTGCACAGCATGTACAGCTGGACTTACACTTTCGATTGGCACCCTAAAAAAAATTTTTTTTAATTTGACCATTTTCGGGAAAAATCAACGATGGTTAACCCACGGTTTTTTATGGCGAAAAAACTTTTTGCTTCGAAATCGAAAAAGATTGTTATATCATCGTTCTATACATTGTTACGAACCCGAAACTGCCTTTGGTTCGAAATCTTCATCCCTTATATAACCCAGGTACATGCAATTGCTGAAGAAGCCACATTCGTCTCTCCCTCTTAGTGGGAAGTGTCCATCCCTTAAAGTGCCTGTTCACCCCTTAAACGTGGTTTGTTTGGGGAAAAATTTGCACAGCATGTACAGCTGGACTTACACTTTCGATTGGCACCCTAAAAAAAATTTTTTTTAATTTGACCATTTTCGGGAAAAATCAACGATGGTTAACCCACGGTTTTTTTTGGCGAAAAAACTTTTTGCTTCGAAATCGAAAAAGATTGTTATATCATCGTTCTATACATTGTTACGAACCCGAAACTGCCTTTGGTTCGAAATCTTCATCCCTTATATAACCCAGGTACATGCAATTGCTGAAGAAGCCACATTCGTCTCTCCCTCTTAGTGGGAAGTGTTCATCCCTTAAAGAGCCTGTTCACCCCTTAAACGTGGTTTGTTTGGGGAAAAATTTGCACAGCATGTACAGCTGGACTTACACTTTCGATTGGCACCCTAAAAAAAATTTTTTTTAATTTGACCATTTTCGGGAAAAATCAACGATGGTTAACCCACGGTTTTTTTTGGCGAAAAAACTTTTTGCTTCGAAATCGAAAAAGATTGTTATATCATCGTTCTATACATTGTTACGAACCCGAAACTGCCTTTGGTTCGAAATCTTCATCCCTTATATAACCCAGGTACATGCAATTGCTGAAGAAGCCACATTCGTCTCTCCCTCTTAGTGGGAAGTGATCATCCCTTAAAGTGCCTGTTCACCCCTTAAACGTGGTTTGTTTGGGGAAAAATTTGCACAGCATGTACAGCTGGACTTACACTTTCGATTGGCACCCTAGAAAAAATTTTTTTTAATTTGACCATTTTCGGGAAAAATCAACGATGGTTAACCCACGGTTTTTTTTGGCGAAAAAACTTTTTGCTTCGAAATCGAAAAAGATCGTTATATCATCGTTCTATACATTGTTACGAACCCGAAACTGCCTTTGGTTCGAAATCTTCATCCCTTATATAACCCAGGTACATGCAATTGCTGAAGAAGCCACATTCGTCTCTCCCTCTTAGTGGGAAGTGTTCATCCCTTAAAGTGCCTGTTCACCCCTTAAACGTGGTTTGTTTGGGGAAAAATTTGCACAGCATGTACAGCTGGACTTACACTTTCGATTGGCACCCTAGAAAAAATTTTTTTTAATTTGACCATTTTCGGGAAAAATCAACGATGGTTAACCCACGGTTTTTTTTGGCGAAAAAACTTTTTGCTTCGAAATCGAAAAAGATTGTTATATCATCGTTCTATACATTGTTACGAACCCGAAACTGCCTTTGGTTCGAAATCTTCATCCCTTATATAACCCAGGTACATGCAATTGCTGAAGAAGCCACATTCGTCTCTCCCTCTTAGTGGGAAGTGTTCATCCCTTAAAGAGCCTGTTCACCCCTTAAACGTGGTTTGTTTGGGGAAAAATTTGCACAGCATGTACAGCTGGACTTACACTTTCGATTGGCACCCTAAAAAAAATTTTTTTTAATTTGACCATTTTCGGGAAAAATCAACGATGGTTAACCCACGGTTTTTTTTGGCGAAAAAACTTTTTGCTTCGAAATCGAAAAAGATTGTTATATCATCGTTCTATACATTGTTACGAACCCGAAACTGCCTTTGGTTCGAAATCTTCATCCCTTATATAACCCAGGTACATGCAATTGCTGAAGAAGCCACATTCGTCTCTCCCTCTTAGTGGGAAGTGATCATCCCTTAAAGTGCCTGTTCACCCCTTAAACGTGGTTTGTTTGGGGAAAAATTTGCACAGCATGTACAGCTGGACTTACACTTTCGATTGGCACCCTAGAAAAAATTTTTTTTAATTTGACCATTTTCGGGAAAAATCAACGATGGTTAACCCACGGTTTTTTTTGGCGAAAAAACTTTTTGCTTCGAAATCGAAAAAGATCGTTATATCATCGTTCTATACATTGTTACGAACCCGAAACTGCCTTTGGTTCGAAATCTTCATCCCTTATATAACCCAGGTACATGCAATTGCTGAAGAAGCCACATTCGTCTCTCCCTCTTAGTGGGAAGTGTTCATCCCTTAAAGTGCCTGTTCACCCCTTAAACGTGGTTTGTTTGGGGAAAAATTTGCACAGCATGTACAGCTGGACTTACACTTTCGATTGGCACCCTAGAAAAAATTTTTTTTAATTTGACCATTTTCGGGAAAAATCAACGATGGTTAACCCACGGTTTTTTTTGGCGAAAAAACTTTTTGCTTCGAAATCGAAAAAGATCGTTATATCATCGTTCTATACATTGTTACGAACCCGAAACTGCCTTTGGTTCGAAATCTTCATCCCTTATATAACCCAGGTACATGCAATTGCTGAAGAAGCCACATTCGTCTCTCCCTCTTAGTGGGAAGTGTTCATCCCTTAAAGTGCCTGTTCACCCCTTAAACGTGGTTTGTTTGGGGAAAAATTTGCACAGCATGTACAGCTGGACTTACACTTTCGATTGGCACCCTAGAAAAAATTTTTTTTAATTTGACCATTTTCGGGAAAAATCAACGATGGTTAACCCACGGTTTTTTTTGGCGAAAAAACTTTTTGCTTCGAAATCGAAAAAGATCGTTATATCATCGTTCTATACATTGTTACGAACCCGAAACTGCCTTTGGTTCGAAATCTTCATCCCTTATATAACCCAGGTACATGCAATTGCTGAAGAAGCCACATTCGTCTCTCCCTCTTAGTGGGAAGTGTTCATCCCTTAAAGTGCCTGTTCACCCCTTAAACGTGGTTTGTTTGGGGAAAAATTTGCACAGCATGTACAGCTGGACTTACACTTTCGATTGGCACCCTAAAAAAAATTTTTTTTAATTTGACCATTTTCGGGAAAAATCAACGATGGTTAACCCACGGTTTTTTATGGCGAAAAAACTTTTTGCTTCGAAATCGAAAAAGATTGTTATATCATCGTTCTATACATTGTTACGAACCCGAAACTGCCTTTGGTTCGAAATCTTCATCCCTTATATAACCCAGGTACATGCAATTGCTGAAGAAGCCACATTCGTCTCTCCCTCTTAGTGGGAAGTGTCCATCCCTTAAAGTGCCTGTTCACCCCTTAAACGTGGTTTGTTTGGGGAAAAATTTGCACAGCATGTACAGCTGGACTTACACTTTCGATTGGCACCCTAAAAAAAATTTTTTTTAATTTGACCATTTTCGGGAAAAATCAACGATGGTTAACCCACGGTTTTTTTTGGCGAAAAAACTTTTTGCTTCGAAATCGAAAAAGATTGTTATATCATCGTTCTATACATTGTTACGAACCCGAAACTGCCTTTGGTTCGAAATCTTCATCCCTTATATAACCCAGGTACATGCAATTGCTGAAGAAGCCACATTCGTCTCTCCCTCTTAGTGGGAAGTGTTCATCCCTTAAAGTGCCTGTTCACCCCTTAAACGTGGTTTGTTTGGGGAAAAATTTGCACAGCATGTACAGCTGGACTTACACTTTCGATTGGCACCCTAAAAAAAATTTTTTTTAATTTGACCATTTTCGGGAAAAATCAACGATGGTTAACCCACGGTTTTTTATGGCGAAAAAACTTTTTGCTTCGAAATCGAAAAAGATTGTTATATCATCGTTCTATACATTGTTACGAACCCGAAACTGCCTTTGGTTCGAAATCTTCATCCCTTATATAACCCAGGTACATGCAATTGCTGAAGAAGCCACATTCGTCTCTCCCTCTTAGTGGGAAGTGTTCATCCCTTAAAGTGCCTGTTCACCCCTTAAACGTGGTTTGTTTGGGGAAAAATTTGCACAGCATGTACAGCTGGACTTACACTTTCGATTGGCACCCTAAAAAAAA
This sequence comes from Sisyra terminalis, assembly GCA_958496175.1. Lineage (NCBI taxonomy): Eukaryota > Metazoa > Arthropoda > Insecta > Neuroptera > Sisyridae > Sisyra > Sisyra terminalis. The sequence continues at coordinate 61,274,938 of OY292276.1, forward strand.
TTTTTTTTAATTTGACCATTTTCGGGAAAAATCAACGATGGTTAACCCACGGTTTTTTATGGCGAAAAAACTTTTTGCTTCGAAATCGAAAAAGATTGTTATATCATCGTTCTATACATTGTTACGAACCCGAAACTGCCTTTGGTTCGAAATCTTCATCCCTTATATAACCCAGGTACATGCAATTGCTGAAGAAGCCACATTCGTCTCTCCCTCTTAGTGGGAAGTGTCCATCCCTTAAAGTGCCTGTTCACCCCTTAAACGTGGTTTGTTTGGGGAAAAATTTGCACAGCATGTACAGCTGGACTTACACTTTCGATTGGCACCCTAAAAAAAATTTTTTTTAATTTGACCATTTTCGGGAAAAATCAACGATGGTTAACCCACGGTTTTTTTTGGCGAAAAAACTTTTTGCTTCGAAATCGAAAAAGATTGTTATATCATCGTTCTATACATTGTTACGAACCCGAAACTGCCTTTGGTTCGAAATCTTCATCCCTTATATAACCCAGGTACATGCAATTGCTGAAGAAGCCACATTCGTCTCTCCCTCTTAGTGGGAAGTGTTCATCCCTTAAAGAGCCTGTTCACCCCTTAAACGTGGTTTGTTTGGGGAAAAATTTGCACAGCATGTACAGCTGGACTTACACTTTCGATTGGCACCCTAAAAAAAATTTTTTTTAATTTGACCATTTTCGGGAAAAATCAACGATGGTTAACCCACGGTTTTTTTTGGCGAAAAAACTTTTTGCTTCGAATTCGAAAAAGATTGTTATATCATCGTTCTATACATTGTTACGAACCCGAAACTGCCTTTGGTTCGAAATCTTCATCCCTTATATAACCCAGGTACATGCAATTGCTGAAGAAGCCACATTCGTCTCTCCCTCTTAGTGGGAAGTGTTCATCCCTTAAAGTGCCTGTTGACCCCTTAAACGTGGTTTGTTTGGGGAAAAATTTGCACAGCATGTACAGCTGGACTTACACTTTCGATTGGCACCCTAAAAAAAATTTTTTTTAATTTGACCATTTTCGGGAAAAATCAACGATGGTTAACCCACGGTTTTTTTTGGCGAAAAAACTTTTTGCTTCGAAATCGAAAAAGATTGTTATATCATCGTTCTATACATTGTTACGAACCCGAAACTGCCTTTGGTTCGAAATCTTCATCCCTTATATAACCCAGGTACATGCAATTGCTGAAGAAGCCACATTCGTCTCTCCCTCTTAGTGGGAAGTGTTCATCCCTTAAAGTGGCTGTTTACCCCTTAAACGTGGTTTGTTTGGGGAAAAATTTGCACAGCATGTACAGCTGGACTGACACTTTCGATTGGCACCCTAGAAAAAATTTTTTTTAATTTGACCATTTTCGGGAAAAATCAACGATGGTTAACCCACGGTTTTTTTTGGCGAAAAAACTTTTTGCTTCGAAATCGAAAAAGATTGTTATATCATCGTTCTATACATTGTTACGAACCCGAAACTGCCTTTGGTTCGAAATCTTCATCCCTTATATAACCCAGGTACATGCAATTGCTGAAGAAGCCACATTCGTCTCTCCCTCTTAGTGGGAAGTGTTCATCCCTTAAAGTGCCTGTTCACCCCTTAAACGTGGTTTGTTTGGGGAAAAATTTGCACAGCATGTACAGCTGGACTTACACTTTCGATTGGCACCCTAAAAAAAATTTTTTTTAATTTGACCATTTTCGGGAAAAATCAACGATGGTTAACCCACGGTTTTTTATGGCGAAAAAACTTTTTGCTTCGAAATCGAAAAAGATTGTTATATCATCGTTCTATACATTGTTACGAACCCGAAACTGCCTTTGGTTCGAAATCTTCATCCCTTATATAACCCAGGTACATGCAATTGCTGAAGAAGCCACATTCGTCTCTCCCTCTTAGTGGGAAGTGTTCATCCCTTAAAGTGCCTGTTCACCCCTTAAACGTGGTTTGTTTGGGGAAAAATTTGCACAGCATGTACAGCTGGACTTACACTTTCGATTGGCACCCTAAAAAAAATTTTTTTTAATTTGACCATTTTCGGGAAAAATCAACGATGGTTAACCCACGGTTTTTTTTGGCGAAAAAACTTTTTGCTTCGAAATCGAAAAAGATTGTTATATCATCGTTCTATACATTGTTACGAACCCGAAACTGCCTTTGGTTCGAAATCTTCATCCCTTATATAACCCAGGTACATGCAATTGCTGATGAAGCCACATTCGTCTCTCCCTCTTAGTGGGAAGTGTCCATCCCTTAAAGTGCCTGTTCACCCCTTAAACGTGGTTTGTTTGGGGAAAAATTTGCACAGCATGTACAGCTGGACTTACACTTTCGATTGGCACCCTAAAAAAAATTTTTTTTAATTTGACCATTTTCGGGAAAAATCAACGATGGTTAACCCACGGTTTTTTTTGGCGAAAAAACTTTTTGCTTCGAAATCGAAAAAGATTGTTATATCATCGTTCTATACATTGTTACGAACCCGAAACTGCCTTTGGTTCGAAATCTTCATCCCTTATATAACCCAGGTACATGCAATTGCTGAAGAAGCCACATTCGTCTCTCCCTCTTAGTGGGAAGTGTTCATCCCTTAAAGTGCCTGTTCACCCCTTAAACGTGGTTTGTTTGGGGAAAAATTTGCACAGCATGTACAGCTGGACTTACACTTTCGATTGGCACCCTAAAAAAAATTTTTTTTAATTTGACCATTTTCGGGAAAAATCAACGATGGTTAACCCACGGTTTTTTTTGGCGAAAAAACTTTTTGCTTCGAAATCGAAAAAGATTGTTATATCATCGTTCTATACATTGTTACGAACCCGAAACTGCCTTTGGTTCGAAATCTTCATCCCTTATATAACCCAGGTACATGCAATTGCTGAAGAAGCCACATTCGTCTCTCCCTCTTAGTGGGAAGTGTTCATCCCTTAAAGAGCCTGTTCACCCCTTAAACGTGGTTTGTTTGGGGAAAAATTTGCACAGCATGTACAGCTGGACTTACACTTTCGATTGGCACCCTAAAAAAAATTTTTTTTAATTTGACCATTTTCGGGAAAAATCAACGATGGTTAACCCACGGTTTTTTTTGGCGAAAAAACTTTTTGCTTCGAAATCGAAAAAGATTGTTATATCATCGTTCTATACATTGTTACGAACCCGAAACTGCCTTTGGTTCGAAATCTTCATCCCTTATATAACCCAGGTACATGCAATTGCTGAAGAAGCCACATTCGTCTCTCCCTCTTAGTGGGAAGTGTTCATCCCTTAAAGTGCCTGTTGACCCCTTAAACGTGGTTTGTTTGGGGAAAAATTTGCACAGCATGTACAGCTGGACTTACACTTTCGATTGGCACCCTAAAAAAAATTTTTTTTAATTTGACCATTTTCGGGAAAAATCAACGATGGTTAACCCACGGTTTTTTTTGGCGAAAAAACTTTTTGCTTCGAAATCGAAAAAGATTGTTATATCATCGTTCTATACATTGTTACGAACCCGAAACTGCCTTTGGTTCGAAATCTTCATCCCTTATATAACCCAGGTACATGCAATTGCTGAAGAAGCCACATTCGTCTCTCCCTCTTAGTGGGAAGTGATCATCCCTTAAAGTGCCTGTTCACCCCTTAAACGTGGTTTGTTTGGGGAAAAATTTGCACAGCATGTACAGCTGGACTTACACTTTCGATTGGCACCCTAGAAAAAATTTTTTTTAATTTGACCATTTTCGGGAAAAATCAACGATGGTTAACCCACGGTTTTTTTTGGCGAAAAAACTTTTTGCTTCGAAATCGAAAAAGATCGTTATATCATCGTTCTATACATTGTTACGAACCCGAAACTGCCTTTGGTTCGAAATCTTCATCCCTTATATAACCCAGGTACATGCAATTGCTGAAGTAGCCACATTCGTCTCTCCCTCTTAGTGGGAAGTGTTCATCCCTTAAATTGCCTGTTCACCCCTTAAACGTGGTTTGTTTGGGGAAAAATTTGCACAGCATGTACAGCTGGACTTACACTTTCGATTGGCACCCTAAAAAAAATTTTTTTTAATTTGACCATTTTCGGGAAAAATCAACGATGGTTAACCCACGGTTTTTTTTGGCGAAAAAACTTTTTGCTTCGAAATCGAAAAAGATTGTTATATCATCGTTCTATACATTGTTACGAACCCGAAACTGCCTTTGGTTCGAAATCTTCATCCCTTATATAACCCAGGTACATGCAATTGCTGAAGAAGCCACATTCGTCTCTCCCTCTTAGTGGGAAGTGTTCATCCCTTAAAGTGCCTGTTCACCCCTTAAACGTGGTTTGTTTGGGGAAAAATTTGCACAGCATGTACAGCTGGACTTACACTTTCGATTGGCACCCTGAAAAAAATTTTTTTTAATTTGACCATTTTCGGGAAAAATCAACGATGGTTAACCCACGGTTTTTTTTGGCGAAAAAACTTTTTGCTTCGAAATCGAAAAAGATTGTTATATCATCTTTCTATACATTGTTACGAACCCGAAACTGCCTTTGGTTCGAAATCTTCATCCCTTATATAACCCAGGTACATGCAATTGCTGAAGAAGCCACATTCGTCTCTCCCTCTTAGTGGGAAGTGTTCATCCCTTAAAGTGCCTGTTCACCCCTTAAACGTGGTTTGTTTGGGGAAAAATTTGCACAGCATGTACAGCTGGACTTACACTTTCGATTGGCACCCTAAAAAAAATTTTTTTTAATTTGACCATTTTCGGGAAAAATCAACGATGGTTAACCCACGGTTTTTTTTGGCGAAAAAACTTTTTGCTTCGAAATCGAAAAAGATTGTTATATCATCGTTCTATACATTGTTACGAACCCGAAACTGCCTTTGGTTCGAAATCTTCATCCCTTATATAACCCAGGTACATGCAATTGCTGAAGAAGCCACATTCGTCTCTCCCTCTTAGTGGGAAGTGTTCATCCCTTAAAGTGCCTGTTCACCCCTTAAACGTGGTTTGTTTGGGGAAAAATTTGCACAGCATGTACAGCTGGACTTACACTTTCGATTGGCACCCTGAAAAAATTTTTTTTTAATTTGACCATTTTCGGGAAAAATCAACGATGGTTAACCCACGGTTTTTTTTGGCGAAAAAACTTTTTGCTTCGAAATCGAAAAAGATTGTTATATCATCGTTCTATACATTGTTACGAACCCGAAACTGCCTTTGGTTCGAAATCTTCATCCCTTATATAACCCAGGTACATGCAATTGCTGAAGAAGCCACATTCGTCTCTCCCTCTTAGTGGGAAGTGTTCATCCCTTAAAGTGCCTGTTCACCCCTTAAACGTGGTTTGTTTGGGGAAAAATTTGCACAGCATGTACAGCTGGACTTACACTTTCGATTGGCACCCTGAAAAAAATTTTTTTTAATTTGACCATTTTCGGGAAAAATCAACGATGGTTAACCCACGGTTTTTTTTGGCGAAAAAACTTTTTGCTTCGAAATCGAAAAAGATTGTTATATCATCGTTCTATACATTGTTACGAACCCGAAACTGCCTTTGGTTCGAAATCTTCATCCCTTATATAACCCAGGTACATGCAATTGCTGAAGAAGCCACATTCGTCTCTCCCTCTTAGTGGGAAGTGTTCATCCCTTAAAGTGCCTGTTCACCCCTTAAACGTGGTTTGTTTGGGGAAAAATTTGCACAGCATGTACAGCTGGACTTACACTTTCGATTGGCACCCTGAAAAAAATTTTTTTTAATTTGACCATTTTCGGGAAAAATCAACGATGGTTAACCCACGGTTTTTTTTGGCGAAAAAACTTTTTGCTTCGAAATCGAAAAAGATTGTTATATCATCGTTCTATACATTGTTACGAACCCGAAACTGCCTTTGGTTCGAAATCTTCATCCCTTATATAACCCAGGTACATGCAATTGCTGAAGAAGCCACATTCGTCTCTCCCTCTTAGTGGGAAGTGTTCATCCCTTAAAGTGCCTGTTCACCCCTTAAACGTGGTTTGTTTGGGGAAAAATTTGCACAGCATGTACAGCTGGACTTACACTTTCGATTGGCACCCTAAAAAAAATTTTTTTTAATTTGACCATTTTCGGGAAAAATCAACGATGGTTAACCCACGGTTTTTTATGGCGAAAAAACTTTTTGCTTCGAAATCGAAAAAGATTGTTATATCATCGTTCTATACATTGTTACGAACCCGAAACTGCCTTTGGTTCGAAATCTTCATCCCTTATATAACCCAGGTACATGCAATTGCTGAAGAAGCCACATTCGTCTCTCCCTCTTAGTGGGAAGTGTTCATCCCTTAAAGTGCCTGTTCACCCCTTAAACGTGGTTTGTTTGGGGAAAAATTTGCACAGCATGTACAGCTGGACTTACACTTTCGATTGGCACCCTAAAAAAAATTTTTTTTAATTTGACCATTTTCGGGAAAAATCAACGATGGTTAACCCACGGTTTTTTTTGGCGAAAAAACTTTTTGCTTCGAAATCGAAAAAGATTGTTATATCATCGTTCTATACATTGTTACGAACCCGAAACTGCCTTTGGTTCGAAATCTTCATCCCTTATATAACCCAGGTACATGCAATTGCTGAAGAAGCCACATTCGTCTCTCCCTCTTAGTGGGAAGTGTTCATCCCTTAAAGTGCCTGTTCACCCCTTAAACGTGGTTTGTTTGGGGAAAAATTTGCACAGCATGTACAGCTGGACTTACACTTTCGATTGGCACCCTAAAAAAAATTTTTTTTAATTTGACCATTTTCGGGAAAAATCAACGATGGTTAACCCACGGTTTTTTTTGGCGAAAAAACTTTTTGCTTCGAAATCGAAAAAGATTGTTATATCATCGTTCTATACATTGTTACGAACCCGAAACTGCCTTTGGTTCGAAATCTTCATCCCTTATATAACCCAGGTACATGCAATTGCTGAAGAAGCCACATTCGTCTCTCCCTCTTAGTGGGAAGTGTTCATCCCTTAAAGTGCCTGTTCACCCCTTAAACGTGGTTTGTTTGGGGAAAAATTTGCACAGCATGTACAGCTGGACTTACACTTTCGATTGGCACCCTAAAAAAAATTTTTTTTAATTTGACCATTTTCGGGAAAAATCAACGATGGTTAACCCACGGTTTTTTTTGGCGAAAAAACTTTTTGCTTCGAAATCGAAAAAGATTGTTATATCATCGTTCTATACATTGTTACGAACCCGAAACTGCCTTTGGTTCGAAATCTTCATCCCTTATATAACCCAGGTACATGCAATTGCTGAAGAAGCCACATTCGTCTCTCCCTCTTAGTGGGAAGTGTCCATCCCTTAAAGTGCCTGTTCACCCCTTAAACGTGGTTTGTTTGGGGAAAAATTTGCACAGCATGTACAGCTGGACTTACACTTTCGATTGGCACCCTAAAAAAAATTTTTTTTAATTTGACCATTTTCGGGAAAAATCAACGATGGTTAACCCACGGTTTTTTTTGGCGAAAAAACTTTTTGCTTCGAAATCGAAAAAGATTGTTATATCATCGTTCTATACATTGTTACGAACCCGAAACTGCCTTTGGTTCGAAATCTTCATCCCTTATATAACCCAGGTACATGCAATTGCTGAAGAAGCCACATTCGTCTCTCCCTCTTAGTGGGAAGTGTCCATCCCTTAAAGTGCCTGTTCACCCCTTAAACGTGGTTTGTTTGGGGAAAAATTTGCACAGCATGTACAGCTGGACTTACACTTTCGATTGGCACCCTAAAAAAAATTTTTTTTAATTTGACCATTTTCGGGAAAAATCAACGATGGTTAACCCACGGTTTTTTTTGGCGAAAAAACTTTTTGCTTCGAAATCGAAAAAGATTGTTATATCATCGTTCTATACATTGTTACGAACCCGAAACTGCCTTTGGTTCGAAATCTTCATCCCTTATATAACCCAGGTACATGCAATTGCTGAAGAAGCCACATTCGTCTCTCCCTCTTAGTGGGAAGTGTCCATCCCTTAAAGTGCCTGTTCACCCCTTAAACGTGGTTTGTTTGGGGAAAAATTTGCACAGCATGTACAGCTGGACTTACACTTTCGATTGGCACCCTAAAAAAAATTTTTTTTAATTTGACCATTTTCGGGAAAAATCAACGATGGTTAACCCACGGTTTTTTTTGGCGAAAAAACTTTTTGCTTCGAAATCGAAAAAGATTGTTATATCATCGTTCTATACATTGTTACGAACCCGAAACTGCCTTTGGTTCGAAATCTTCATCCCTTATATAACCCAGGTACATGCAATTGCTGAAGAAGCCACATTCGTCTCTCCCTCTTAGTGGGAAGTGTTCATCCCTTAAAGTGCCTGTTCACCCCTTAAACGTGGTTTGTTTGGGGAAAAATTTGCACAGCATGTACAGCTGGACTTACACTTTCGATTGGCACCCTAAAAAAAATTTTTTTTAATTTGACCATTTTCGGGAAAAATCAACGATGGTTAACCCACGGTTTTTTTTGGCGAAAAAACTTTTTGCTTCGAAATCGAAAAAGATTGTTATATCATCGTTCTATACATTGTTACGAACCCGAAACTGCCTTTGGTTCGAAATCTTCATCCCTTATATAACCCAGGTACATGCAATTGCTGAAGAAGCCACATTCGTCTCTCCCTCTTAGTGGGAAGTGTCCATCCCTTAAAGTGCCTGTTCACCCCTTAAACGTGGTTTGTTTGGGGAAAAATTTGCACAGCATGTACAGCTGGACTTACACTTTCGATTGGCACCCTAAAAAAAATTTTTTTTAATTTGACCATTTTCGGGAAAAATCAACGATGGTTAACCCACGGTTTTTTTTGGCGAAAAAACTTTTTGCTTCGAAATCGAAAAAGATTGTTATATCATCGTTCTATACATTGTTACGAACCCGAAACTGCCTTTGGTTCGAAATCTTCATCCCTTATATAACCCAGGTACATGCAATTGCTGAAGAAGCCACATTCGTCTCTCCCTCTTAGTGGGAAGTGTCCATCCCTTAAAGTGCCTGTTCACCCCTTAAACGTGGTTTGTTTGGGGAAAAATTTGCACAGCATGTACAGCTGGACTTACACTTTCGATTGGCACCCTAAAAAAAATTTTTTTTAATTTGACCATTTTCGGGAAAAATCAACGATGGTTAACCCACGGTTTTTTTTGGCGAAAAAACTTTTTGCTTCGAAATCGAAAAAGATTGTTATATCATCGTTCTATACATTGTTACGAACCCGAAACTGCCTTTGGTTCGAAATCTTCATCCCTTATATAACCCAGGTACATGCAATTGCTGAAGAAGCCACATTCGTCTCTCCCTCTTAGTGGGAAGTGTTCATCCCTTAAAGTGCCTGTTCACCCCTTAAACGTGGTTTGTTTGGGGAAAAATTTGCACAGCATGTACAGCTGGACTAACACTTTCGATTGGCACCCTAAAAAAATTTTTTTTTAATTTGACCATTTTCGGGAAAAATCAACGATGGTTAACCCACGGTTTTTTTTGGCGAAAAAACTTTTTGCTTCGAAATCGAAAAAGATTGTTATATCATCGTTCTATACATTGTTACGAACCCGAAACTGCCTTTGGTTCGAAATCTTCATCCCTTATATAACCCAGGTACATGCAATTGCTGAAGAAGCCACATTCGTCTCTCCCTCTTAGTGGGAAGTGTTCATCCCTTAAAGTGCCTGTTCACCCCTTAAACGTGGTTTGTTTGGGGAAAAATTTGCACAGCATGTACAGCTGGACTTACACTTTCGATTGGCACCCTAAAAAAAATTTTTTTTAATTTGACCATTTTCGGGAAAAATCAACGATGGTTAACCCACGGTTTTTTTTGGCGAAAAAACTTTTTGCTTCGAAATCGAAAAAGATTGTTATATCATCGTTCTATACATTGTTACGAACCCGAAACTGCCTTTGGTTCGAAATCTTCATCCCTTATATAACCCAGGTACATGCAATTGCTGAAGAAGCCACATTCGTCTCTCCCTCTTAGTGGGAAGTGTTCATCCCTTAAAGTGCCTGTTCACCCCTTAAACGTGGTTTGTTTGGGGAAAAATTTGCACAGCATGTACAGCTGGACTTACACTTTCGATTGGCACCCTAAAAAAAATTTTTTTTAATTTGACCATTTTCGGGAAAAATCAACGATGGTTAACCCACGGTTTTTTTTGGCGAAAAAACTTTTTGCTTCGAAATCGAAAAAGATTGTTATATCATCGTTCTATACATTGTTACGAACCCGAAACTGCCTTTGGTTCGAAATCTTCATCCCTTATATAACCCAGGTACATGCAATTGCTGAAGAAGCCACATTCGTCTCTCCCTCTTAGTGGGAAGTGTTCATCCCTTAAAGTGCCTGTTCACCCCTTAAACGAGGTTTGTTTGGGGAAAAATTTGCACAGCATGTACAGCTGGACTTACACTTTCGATTGGCACCCTAAAAAAATTTTTTTTAATTTGACCATTTTCGGGAAAAATCAACGATGGTTAACCCACGGTTTTTTTTGGCGAAAAAACTTTTTGCTTCGAAATCGAAAAAGATTGTTATATCATCGTTCTATACATTGTTACGAACCCGAAACTGCCTTTGGTTCGAAATCTTCATCCCTTATATAACCCAGGTACATGCAATTGCTGAAGAAGCCACATTCGTCTCTCCCTCTTAGTGGGAAGTGTTCATCCCTTAAAGTGCCTGTTCACCCCTTAAACGTGGTTTGTTTGGGGAAAAATTTGCACAGCATGTACAGCTGGACTTACACTTTCGATTGGCACCCTAAAAAAAATTTTTTTTAATTTGACCATTTTCGGGAAAAATCAACGATGGTTAACCCACGGTTTTTTTTGGCGAAAAAACTTTTTGCTTCGAAATCGAAAAAGATTGTTATATCATCGTTCTATACATTGTTACGAACCCGAAACTGCCTTTGGTTCGAAATCTTCATCCCTTATATAACCCAGGTACATGCAATTGCTGAAGAAGCCACATTCGTCTCTCCCTCTTAGTGGGAAGTGTTCATCCCTTAAAGTGCCTGTTCACCCCTTAAACGTGGTTTGTTTGGGGAAAAATTTGCACAGCATGTACAGCTGGACTTACACTTTCGATTGGCACCCTAAAAAAAATTTTTTTTAATTTGACCATTTTCGGGAAAAATCAACGATGGTTAACCCACGGTTTTTTTTGGCGAAAAAACTTTTTGCTTCGAAATCGAAAAAGATTGTTATATCATCGTTCTATACATTGTTACGAACCCGAAACTGCCTTTGGTTCGAAATCTTCATCCCTTATATAACCCAGGTACATGCAATTGCTGAAGAAGCCACATTCGTCTCTCCCTCTTAGTGGGAAGTGTCCATCCCTTAAAGTGCCTGTTCACCCCTTAAACGTGGTTTGTTTGGGGAAAAATTTGCACAGCATGTACAGCTGGACTTACACTTTCGATTGGCACCCTAAAAAAAATTTTTTTTAATTTGACCATTTTCGGGAAAAATCAACGATGGTTAACCCACGGTTTTTTTTGGCGAAAAAACTTTTTGCTTCGAAATCGAAAAAGATTGTTATATCATCGTTCTATACATTGTTACGAACCCGAAACTGCCTTTGGTTCGAAATCTTCATCCCTTATATAACCCAGGTACATGCAATTGCTGAAGAAGCCACATTCGTCTCTCCCTCTTAGTGGGAAGTGTCCATCCCTTAAAGTGCCTGTTCACCCCTTAAACGTGGTTTGTTTGGGGAAAAATTTGCACAGCATGTACAGCTGGACTTACACTTTCGATTGGCACCCTAAAAAAAATTTTTTTTAATTTGACCATTTTCGGGAAAAATCAACGATGGTTAACCCACGGTTTTTTTTGGCGAAAAAACTTTTTGCTTCGAAATCGAAAAAGATTGTTATATCATCGTTCTATACATTGTTACGAACCCGAAACTGCCTTTGGTTCGAAATCTTCATCCCTTATATAACCCAGGTACATGCAATTGCTGAAGAAGCCACATTCGTCTCTCCCTCTTAGTGGGAAGTGTTCATCCCTTAAAGTGCCTGTTCACCCCTTAAACGTGGTTTGTTTGGGGAAAAATTTGCACAGCATGTACAGCTGGACTTACACTTTCGATTGGCACCCTAAAAAAAATTTTTTTTAATTTGACCATTTTCGGGAAAAATCAACGATGGTTAACCCACGGTTTTTTTTGGCGAAAAAACTTTTTGCTTCGAAATCGAAAAAGATTGTTATATCATCGTTCTATACATTGTTACGAACCCGAAACTGCCTTTGGTTCGAAATCTTCATCCCTTATATAACCCAGGTACATGCAATTGCTGAAGAAGCCACATTCGTCTCTCCCTCTTAGTGGGAAGTGTTCATCCCCTTAAAGTGCCTGTTCACCCCTTAAACGTGGTTTGTTTGGGGAAAAATTTGCACAGCATGTACAGCTGGACTTACACTTTCGATTGGCACCCTAGAAAAATTTTTTTTTAATTTGACCATTTTCGGGAAAAATCAACGATGGTTAACCCACGGTTTTTTTTGGCGAAAAAACTTTTTGCTTCGAAATCGAAAAAGATTGTAATATCATCGTTCTATACATTGTTACGAACCCGAAACTGCCTTTGGTTCGAAATCTTCATCCCTTATATAACCCAGATACATGCAATTGCTGAAGAAGCCACATTCGTCTCTCCCTCTTAGTGGGAAGTGTTCATCCCTTAAAGTGCCTGTTCACCCCTTAAACGTGGTTTGTTTGGGGAAAAATTTGCACAGCATGTACAGCTGGACTTACACTTTCGATTGGCACCCTAGAAAAAATTTTTTTTAATTGGACCAATTTCGGGAAAAATCAACGATGGTTAACCCACGGTTTTTTTTGGCGAAAAAACTTTTTGCTTCGAAATCGAAAAAGATTGTAATATCATCGTTCTATACATTGTTACGAACCCGAAACTGCCTTTGGTTCGAAATCTTCATCCCTTATATAACCCAGATACATGCAATTGCTGAAGAAGCCACATTCGTCTCTCCCTCTTAGTGGGAAGTGTTCATCCCTTAAAGTGCCTGTTCACCCCTTAAACGTGGTTTGTTTGGGGAAAAATTTGCACAGCATGTACAGCTGGACTTACACTTTCGATTGGCACCCTAGAAAAAATTTTTTTTAAATTGACCATTTTCGGGAAAAATCAACGATGGTTAACCCACGGTTTTTTTTGGCGAAAAAACTTTTTGCTTCGAAATCGAAAAAGATCGTTATATCATCGTTCTATACATTGTTACGAACCCGAAACAGCCTTTGGTTCGAAATCTTCATCCCTTATATAACCCAGGTACATGCAATTGCTGAAGAAGCCACATTCGTCTCTCCCTCTTAGTGGGAAGTGTTCATCCCTTAAAGTGCCTGTTCACCCCTTAAACGTGGTTTGTTTGGGGAAAAATTTGCACAGCATGTACAGCTGGACTTACACTTTCGATTGGCACCCTAGAAAAAATTTTTTTTAATTGGACCAATTTCGGGAAAAATCAACGATGGTTAACCCACGGTTTTTTTTGGCGAAAAAACTTTTTGCTTCGAAATCGAAAAAGATTGTAATATCATCGTTCTATACATTGTTACGAACCCGAAACTGCCTTTGGTTCGAAATCTTCATCCCTTATATAACCCAGATACATGCAATTGCTGAAGAAGCCACATTCGTCTCTCCCTCTTAGTGGGAAGTGTTCATCCCTTAAAGTGCCTGTTCACCCCTTAAACGTGGTTTGTTTGGGGAAAAATTTGCACAGCATGTACAGCTGGACTTACACTTTCGATTGGCACCCTAGAAAAATTTTTTTTTAAATTGACCATTTTCGGGAAAAATCAACGATGGTTAACCCACGGTTTTTTTTGGCGAAAAAACTTTTTGCTTCGAAATCGAAAAAGATCGTTATATCATCGTTCTATACATTGTTACGAACCCGAAACAGCCTTTGGTTCGAAATCTTCATCCCTTATATAACCCAGGTACATGCAATTGCTGAAGAAGCCACATTCGTCTCTCCCTCTTAGTGGGAAGTGTTCATCCCTTAAAGTGCCTGTTCACCCCTTAAACGTGGTTTGTTTGGGGAAAAATTTGCACAGCATGTACAGCTGGACTTACACTTTCGATTGGCACCCTAGAAAAAATTTTTTTTAAATTGACCATTTTCGGGAAAAATCAACGATGGTTAACCCACGGTTTTTTTTGGCGAAAAAACTTTTTGCTTCGAAATCGAAAAAGATCGTTATATCATCGTTCTATACATTGTTACGAACCCGAAACAGCCTTTGGTTCGAAATCTTCATCCCTTATATAACCCAGGTACATGCAATTGCTGAAGAAGCCACATTCGTCTCTCCCTCTTAGTGGGAAGTGTTCATCCCTTAAAGTGCCTGTTCACCCCTTAAACGTGGTTTGTTTGGGGAAAAATTTGCACAGCATGTACAGCTGGACTTACACTTTCGATTGGCACCCTAGAAAAAATTTTTTTTAATTGGACCAATTTCGGGAAAAATCAACGATGGTTAACCCACGGTTTTTTTTGGCGAAAAAACTTTTTGCTTCGAAATCGAAAAAGATTGTAATATCATCGTTCTATACATTGTTACGAACCCGAAACTGCCTTTGGTTCGAAATCTTCATCCCTTATATAACCCAGATACATGCAATTGCTGAAGAAGCCACATTCGTCTCTCCCTCTTAGTGGGAAGTGTTCATCCCTTAAAGTGCCTGTTCACCCCTTAAACGTGGTTTGTTTGGGGAAAAATTTGCACAGCATGTACAGCTGGACTTACACTTTCGATTGGCACCCTAGAAAAAATTTTTTTTAATTGGACCAATTTCGGGAAAAATCAACGATGGTTAACCCACGGTTTTTTTTGGCGAAAAAACTTTTTGCTTCGAAATCGAAAAAGATTGTAATATCATCGTTCTATACATTGTTACGAACCCGAAACTGCCTTTGGTTCGAAATCTTCATCCCTTATATAACCCAGATACATGCAATTGCTGAAGAAGCCACATTCGTCTCTCCCTCTTAGTGGGAAGTGTTCATCCCTTAAAGTGCCTGTTCACCCCTTAAACGTGGTTTGTTTGGGGAAAAATTTGCACAGCATGTACAGCTGGACTTACACTTTCGATTGGCACCCTAGAAAAAATTTTTTTTAATTGGACCAATTTCGGGAAAAATCAACGATGGTTAACCCACGGTTTTTTTTGGCGAAAAAACTTTTTGCTTCGAAATCGAAAAAGATTGTAATATCATCGTTCTATACATTGTTACGAACCCGAAACTGCCTTTGGTTCGAAATCTTCATCCCTTATATAACCCAGATACATGCAATTGCTGAAGAAGCCACATTCGTCTCTCCCTCTTAGTGGGAAGTGTTCATCCCTTAAAGTGCCTGTTCACCCCTTAAACGTGGTTTGTTTGGGGAAAAATTTGCACAGCATGTACAGCTGGACTTACACTTTCGATTGGCACCCTAGAAAAATTTTTTTTTAATTTGACCATTTTCGGGAAAAATCAACGATGGTTAACCCACGGTTTTTTTTGGCGAAAAAACTTTTTGCTTCGAAATCGAAAAAGATTGTAATATCATCGTTCTATACATTGTTACGAACCCGAAACTGCCTTTGGTTCGAAATCTTCATCCCTTATATAACCCAGGTACATGCAATTGCTGAAGAAGCCACATTCGTCTCTCCCTCTTAGTGGGAAGTGTTCATCCCTTAAAGTGCCTGTTCACCCCTTAAACGTGGTTTGTTTGGGGAAAAATTAGCACAGCATGTACAGCTGGACTTACACTTTCGATTGGCACCCTAGAAAATTTTTTTTTTAATTTGACCATTTTCGGGAAAAATCAACGATGGTTAACCCACGGTTTTTTTTGGCGAAAAAACTTTTTGCTTCGAAATCGAAAAAGATTGTAATATCATCGTTCTATACATTGTTACGAACCCGAAACTGCCTTTGGTTCGAAATCTTCATCCCTAATATAACCCAGGTACATGCAATTGCTGAAGAAGCCACATTCGTCTCTCCCTCTTAGTGGGAAGTGTTCATCCCTTAAAGTGCCTGTTCACCCCTTAAACGTGGTTTGTTTGGGGAAAAATTTGCACAGCATGTACAGCTGGACTTACACTTTCGATTGGCACCCTAGAAAATTTTTTTTTTAATTTGACCATTTTCGGGAAAAATCAACGATGGTTAACCCACGGTTTTTTTTGGCGAAAAAACTTTTTGCTTCGAAATCGAAAAAGATTGTAATATCATCGTTCTATACATTGTTACGAACCCGAAACTGCCTTTGGTTCGAAATCTTCATCCCTTATATAACCCAGATACATGCAATTGCTGAAGAAGCCACATTCGTCTCTCCCTCTTAGTGGGAAGTGTTCATCCCTTAAAGTGCCTGTTCACCCCTTAAACGTGGTTTGTTTGGGGAAAAATTTGCACAGCATGTACAGCTGGACTTACACTTTCGATTGGCACCCTAGAAAAATTTTTTTTTAATTTGACCATTTTCGGGAAAAATCAACGATGGTTAACCCACGGTTTTTTTTGGCGAAAAAACTTTTTGCTTCGAAATCGAAAAAGATTGTAATATCATCGTTCTATACATTGTTACGAACCCGAAACTGCCTTTGGTTCGAAATCTTCATCCCTTATATAACCCAGGTACATGCAATTGCTGAAGAAGCCACATTCGTCTCTCCCTCTTAGTGGGAAGTGTTCATCCCTTAAAGTGCCTGTTCACCCCTTAAACGTGGTTTGTTTGGGGAAAAATTTGCACAGCATGTACAGCTGGACTTACACTTTCGATTGGCACCCTAAAAAAATTTTTTTTTAATTGGACCAATTTCGGGAAAAATCAACGATGGTTAACCCACGGTTTTTTTTGGCGAAAAAACTTTTTGCTTCGAAATCGAAAAAGATTGTTATATCATCGTTCTATACATTGTTACGAACCCGAAACTGCCTTTGGTTCGAAATCTTCATCCCTTATATAACCCAGGTACATGCAATTGCTGAAGAAGCCACATTCGTCTCTCCCTCTTAGTGGGAAGTGTTCATCCCTTAAAGTGCCTGTTCACCCCTTAAACGTGGTTTGTTTGGGGAAAAATTTGCACAGCATGTACAGCTGGACTTACACTTTCGATTGGCACCCTAGAAAAAATTTTTTTTAATTTGACCATTTTCGGGAAAAATCAACGATGGTTAACCCACGGTTTTTTTTGGCGAAAAAACTTTTTGCTTCGAAATCGAAAAAGATTGTAATATCATCGTTCTATACATTGTTACGAACCCGAAACTGCCTTTGGTTCGAAATCTTCATCCCTTATATAACCCAGGTACATGCAATTGCTGAAGAAGCCACATTCGTCTCTCCCTCTTAGTGGGAAGTGTTCATCCCTTAAAGTGCCTGTTCACCCCTTAAACGTGGTTTGTTTGGGGAAAAATTTGCACAGCATGTACAGCTGGACTTACACTTTCGATTGGCACCCTAGAAAAAATTTTTTTTAATTTGACCATTTTCGGGAAAAATCAACGATGGTTAACCCACGGTTTTTTTTGGCGAAAAAACTTTTTGCTTCGAAATCGAAAAAGATTGTTATATCATCGTTCTATACATTGTTACGAACCCGAAACTGCCTTTGGTTCGAAATCTTCATCCCTTATATAACCCAGGTACATGCAATTGCTGAAGAAGCCACATTCGTCTCTCCCTCTTAGTGGGAAGTGTTCATCCCTTAAAGTGCCTGTTCACCCCTTAAACGTGGTTTGTTTGGGGAAAAATTTGCACAGCATGTACAGCTGGACTTACACTTTCGATTGGCACCCTAGAAAAAATTTTTTTTAATTTGACCATTTTCGGGAAAAATCAACGATGGTTAACCCACGGTTTTTTTTGGCGAAAAAACTTTTTGCTTCGAAATCGAAAAAGATTGTTATATCATCGTTCTATACATTGTTACGAACCCGAAACTGCCTTTGGTTCGAAATCTTCATCCCTTATATAACCCAGGTACATGCAATTGCTGAAGAAGCCACATTCGTCTCTCCCTCTTAGTGGGAAGTGTTCATCCCTTAAAGTGCCTGTTCACCCCTTAAACGTGGTTTGTTTGGGGAAAAATTTGCACAGCATGTACAGCTGGACTTACACTTTCGATTGGCACCCTAGAAAAAATTTTTTTTAATTTGACCATTTTCGGGAAAAATCAACGATGGTTAACCCACGGTTTTTTTTGGCGAAAAAACTTTTTGCTTCGAAATCGAAAAAGATTGTAATATCATCGTTCTATACATTGTTACGAACCCGAAACTGCCTTTGGTTCGAAATCTTCATCCCTTATATAACCCAGGTACATGCAATTGCTGAAGAAGCCACATTCGTCTCTCCCTCTTAGTGGGAAGTGTTCATCCCTTAAAGTGCCTGTTCACCCCTTAAACGTGGTTTGTTTGGGGAAAAATTTGCACAGCATGTACAGCTGGACTTACACTTTCGATTGGCACCCTAAAAAATTTTTTTTTTAATTGGACCAATTTCGGGAAAAATCAACGATGGTTAACCCACGGTTTTTTTTGGCGAAAAAACTTTTTGCTTCGAAATCGAAAAAGATTGTAATATCATCGTTCTATACATTGTTACGAACCCGAAACTGCCTTTGGTTCGAAATCTTCATCCCTTATATAACCCAGGTACATGCAATTGCTGAAGAAGCCACATTCGTCTCTCCCTCTTAGTGGGAAGTGTTCATCCCTTAAAGTGCCTGTTCACCCCTTAAACGTGGTTTGTTTGGGGAAAAATTTGCACAGCATGTACAGCTGGACTTACACTTTCGATTGGCACCCTAAAAAAATTTTTTTTTAATTGGACCAATTTCGGGAAAAATCAACGATGGTTAACCCACGGTTTTTTTTGGCGAAAAAACTTTTTGCTTCGAAATCGAAAAAGATTGTAATATCATCGTTCTATACATTGTTACGAACCCGAAACTGCCTTTGGTTCGAAATCTTCATCCCTTATATAACCCAGGTACATGCAATTGCTGAAGAAGCCACATTCGTCTCTCCCTCTTAGTGGGAAGTGTTCATCCCTTAAAGTGCCTGTTCACCCCTTAAACGTGGTTTGTTTGGGGAAAAATTTGCACAGCATGTACAGCTGGACTTACACTTTCGATTGGCACCCTAGAAAAAATTTTTTTTAATTTGACCATTTTCGGGAAAAATCAACGATGGTTAACCCACGGTTTTTTTTGGCGAAAAAACTTTTTGCTTCGAAATCGAAAAAGATTGTAATATCATCGTTCTATACATTGTTACGAACCCGAAACTGCCTTTGGTTCGAAATCTTCATCCCTTATATAACCCAGGTACATGCAATTGCTGAAGAAGCCACATTCGTCTCTCCCTCTTAGTGGGAAGTGTTCATCCCTTAAAGTGCCTGTTCACCCCTTAAACGTGGTTTGTTTGGGGAAAAATTTGCACAGCATGTACAGCTGGACTTACACTTTCGATTGGCACCCTAAAAAAATTTTTTTTTAATTGGACCAATTTCGGGAAAAATCAACGATGGTTAACCCACGGTTTTTTTTGGCGAAAAAACTTTTTGCTTCGAAATCGAAAAAGATTGTAATATCATCGTTCTATACATTGTTACGAACCCGAAACTGCCTTTGGTTCGAAATCTTCATCCCTTATATAACCCAGGTACATGCAATTGCTGAAGAAGCCACATTCGTCTCTCCCTCTTAGTGGGAAGTGTTCATCCCTTAAAGTGCCTGTTCACCCCTTAAACGTGGTTTGTTTGGGGAAAAATTTGCACAGCATGTACAGCTGGACTTACACTTTCGATTGGCACCCTAGAAAAATTTTTTTTTAATTTGACCATTTTCGGGAAAAATCAACGATGGTTAACCCACGGTTTTTTTTGGCGAAAAAACTTTTTGCTTCGAAATCGAAAAAGATTGTAATATCATCGTTCTATACATTGTTACGAACCCGAAACTGCCTTTGGTTCGAAATCTTCATCCCTTATATAACCCAGGTACATGCAATTGCTGAAGAAGCCACATTCGTCTCTCCCTCTTAGTGGGAAGTGTTCATCCCTTAAAGTGCCTGTTCACCCCTTAAACGTGGTTTGTTTGGGGAAAAATTTGCACAGCATGTACAGCTGGACTTACACTTTCGATTGGCACCCCAGAAAATTTTTTTTTTAATTTGACCATTTTCGGGAAAAATCAACGAAGGTTAACCCACGGTTTTTTTTGGCGAAAAAACTTTTTGCTTCGAAATCGAAAAAGATCGTTATATCATCGTTCTATACATTGTTACGAACCCGAAACAGCCTTTGGTTCGAAATCTTCATCCCTTATATAACCCAGGTACATGCAATTGCTGAAGAAGCCACATTCGTCTCTCCCTCTTAGTGGGAAGTGTTCATCCCTTAAAGTGCCTGTTCACCCCTTAAACGTGGTTTGTTTGGGGAAAAATTTGCACAGCATGTACAGCTGGACTTACACTTTCGATTGGCACCCTAGAAAAATTTTTTTTTAATTTGACCATTTTCGGGAAAAATCAACGATGGTTAACCCACGGTTTTTTTTGGCGAAAAAACTTTTTGCTTCGAAATCGAAAAAGATTGTAATATCATCGTTCTATACATTGTTACGAACCCGAAACTGCCTTTGGTTCGAAATCTTCATCCCTTATATAACCCAGGTACATGCAATTGCTGAAGAAGCCACATTCGTCTCTCCCTCTTAGTGGGAAGTGTTCATCCCTTAAAGTGCCTGTTCACCCCTTAAACGTGGTTTGTTTGGGGAAAAATTTGCACAGCATGTACAGCTGGACTTACACTTTCGATTGGCACCCTAAAAAAATTTTTTTTTAATTGGACCAATTTCGGGAAAAATCAACGATGGTTAACCCACGGTTTTTTTTGGCGAAAAAACTTTTTGCTTCGAAATCGAAAAAGATTGTAATATCATCGTTCTATACATTGTTACGAACCCGAAACTGCCTTTGGTTCGAAATCTTCATCCCTTATATAACCCAGGTACATGCAATTGCTGAAGAAGCCACATTCGTCTCTCCCTCTTAGTGGGAAGTGTTCATCCCTTAAAGTGCCTGTTCACCCCTTAAACGTGGTTTGTTTGGGGAAAAATTTGCACAGCATGTACAGCTGGACTTACACTTTCGATTGGCACCCTAGAAAAATTTTTTTTTAATTTGACCATTTTCGGGAAAAATCAACGATGGTTAACCCACGGTTTTTTTTGGCGAAAAAACTTTTTGCTTCGAAATCGAAAAAGATTGTAATATCATCGTTCTATACATTGTTACGAACCCGAAACTGCCTTTGGTTCGAAATCTTCATCCCTTATATAACCCAGATACATGCAATTGCTGAAGAAGCCACATTCGTCTCTCCCTCTTAGTGGGAAGTGTTCATCCCTTAAAGTGCCTGTTCACCCCTTAAACGTGGTTTGTTTGGGGAAAAATTTGCACAGCATGTACAGCTGGACTTACACTTTCGATTGGCACCCTAGAAAAAATTTTTTTTAATTTGACCATTTTCGGGAAAAATCAACGATGGTTAACCCACGGTTTTTTTTGGCGAAAAAACTTTTTGCTTCGAAATCGAAAAAGATTGTAATATCATCGTTCTATACATTGTTACGAACCCGAAACTGCCTTTGGTTCGAAATCTTCATCCCTTATATAACCCAGGTACATGCAATTGCTGAAGAAGCCACATTCGTCTCTCCCTCTTAGTGGGAAGTGTTCATCCCTTAAAGTGCCTGTTCACCCCTTATACGTGGTTTGTTTGGGGAAAAATTAGCACAGCATGTACAGCTGGACTTACACTTTCGATTGGCACCCTAAAAAAATTTTTTTTTAATTGGACCAATTTCGGGAAAAATCAACGATGGTTAACCCACGGTTTTTTTTGGCGAAAAAACTTTTTGCTTCGAAATCGAAAAAGATTGTTATATCATCGTTCTATACATTGTTACGAACCCGAAACTGCCTTTGGTTCGAAATCTTCATCCCTTATATAACCCAGATACATGCAATTGCTGAAGAAGCCACATTCGTCTCTCCCTCTTAGTGGGAAGTGTTCATCCCTTAAAGTGCCTGTTCACCCCTTAAACGTGGTTTGTTTGGGGAAAAATTAGCACAGCATGTACAGCTGGACTTACACTTTCGATTGGCACCCTAGAAAAAATTTTTTTTAATTTGACCATTTTCGGGAAAAATCAACGATGGTTAACCCACGGTTTTTTTTGGCGAAAAAACTTTTTGCTTCGAAATCGAAAAAGATTGTAATATCATCGTTCTATACATTGTTACGAACCCGAAACTGCCTTTGGTTCGAAATCTTCATCCCTTATATAACCCAGGTACATGCAATTGCTGAAGAAGCCACATTCGTCTCTCCCTCTTAGTGGGAAGTGTTCATCCCTTAAAGTGCCTGTTCACCCCTTAAACGTGGTTTGTTTGGGGAAAAATTTGCACAGCATGTACAGCTGGACTTACACTTTCGATTGGCACCCTAAAAAATTTTTTTTTTAATTGGACCAATTTCGGGAAAAATCAACGATGGTTAACCCACGGTTTTTTTTGGCGAAAAAACTTTTTGCTTCGAAATCGAAAAAGATTGTAATATCATCGTTCTATACATTGTTACGAACCCGAAACTGCCTTTGGTTCGAAATCTTCATCCCTTATATAACCCAGGTACATGCAATTGCTGAAGAAGCCACATTCGTCTCTCCCTCTTAGTGGGAAGTGTTCATCCCTTAAAGTGCCTGTTCACCCCTTAAACGTGGTTTGTTTGGGGAAAAATTTGCACAGCATGTACAGCTGGACTTACACTTTCGATTGGCACCCTAGAAAAATTTTTTTTTAATTTGACCATTTTCGGGAAAAATCAACGATGGTTAACCCACGGTTTTTTTTGGCGAAAAAACTTTTTGCTTCGAAATCGAAAAAGATTGTAATATCATCGTTCTATACATTGTTACGAACCCGAAACTGCCTTTGGTTCGAAATCTTCATCCCTTATATAACCCAGATACATGCAATTGCTGAAGAAGCCACATTCGTCTCTCCCTCTTAGTGGGAAGTGTTCATCCCTTAAAGTGCCTGTTCACCCCTTAAACGTGGTTTGTTTGGGGAAAAATTTGCACAGCATGTACAGCTGGACTTACACTTTCGATTGGCACCCTAGAAAAAATTTTTTTTAAATTGACCATTTTCGGGAAAAATCAACGATGGTTAACCCACGGTTTTTTTTGGCGAAAAAACTTTTTGCTTCGAAATCGAAAAAGATCGTTATATCATCGTTCTATACATTGTTACGAACCCGAAACAGCCTTTGGTTCGAAATCTTCATCCCATATATAACCCAGGTACATGCAATTGCTGAAGAAGCCACATTCGTCTCTCCCTCTTAGTGGGAAGTGTTCATCCCTTAAAGTGCCTGTTCACCCCTTAAACGTGGTTTGTTTGGGGAAAAATTTGCACAGCATGTACAGCTGGACTTACACTTTCGATTGGCACCCCAGAAAATTTTTTTTTTAATTTGACCATTTTCGGGAAAAATCAACGAAGGTTAACCCACGGTTTTTTTTGGCGAAAAAACTTTTTGCTTCGAAATCGAAAAAGATCGTTATATCATCGTTCTATACATTGTTACGAACCCGAAACAGCCTTTGGTTCGAAATCTTCATCCCTTATATAACCCAGGTACATGCAATTGCTGAAGAAGCCACATTCGTCTCTCCCTCTTAGTGGGAAGTGTTCATCCCTTAAAGTGCCTGTTCACCCCTTAAACGTGGTTTGTTTGGGGAAAAATTTGCACAGCATGTACAGCTGGACTTACACTTTCGATTGGCACCCTAGAAAAATTTTTTTTTAATTTGACCATTTTCGGGAAAAATCAACGATGGTTAACCCCCGGTTTTTTTTGGCGAAAAAACTTTTTGCTTCGAAATCGAAAAAGATTGTTATATCATCGTTCTATACATTGTTACGAACCCGAAACTGCCTTTGGTTCGAAATCTTCATCCCTTATATAACCCAGGTACATGCAATTGCTGAAGAAGCCACATTCGTCTCTCCCTCTTAGTGGGAAGTGTTCATCCCTTAAAGTGCCTGTTCACCCCTTAAACGTGGTTTGTTTGGGGAAAAATTTGCACAGCATGTACAGCTGGACTTACACTTTCGATTGGCACCCCAGAAAATTTTTTTTTTAATTTGACCATTTTCGGGAAAAATCAACGAAGGTTAACCCACGGTTTTTTTTGGCGAAAAAACTTTTTGCTTCGAAATCGAAAAAGATCGTTATATCATCGTTCTATACATTGTTACGAACCCGAAACAGCCTTTGGTTCGAAATCTTCATCCCTTATATAACCCAGGTACATGCAATTGCTGAAGAAGCCACATTCGTCTCTCCCTCTTAGTGGGAAGTGTTCATCCCTTAAAGTGCCTGTTCACCCCTTAAACGTGGTTTGTTTGGGGAAAAATTTGCACAGCATGTACAGCTGGACTTACACTTTCGATTGGCACCCTAAAAAAATTTTTTTTTAATTGGACCAATTTCGGGAAAAATCAACGATGGTTAACCCACGGTTTTTTTTGGCGAAAAAACTTTTTGCTTCGAAATCGAAAAAGATTGTAATATCATCGTTCTATACATTGTTACGAACCCGAAACTGCCTTTGGTTCGAAATCTTCATCCCTTATATAACCCAGGTACATGCAATTGCTGAAGAAGCCACATTCGTCTCTCCCTCTTAGTGGGAAGTGTTCATCCCTTAAAGTGCCTGTTCACCCCTTAAACGTGGTTTGTTTGGGGAAAAATTTGCACAGCATGTACAGCTGGACTTACACTTTCGATTGGCACCCTAGAAAATTTTTTTTTTAATTTGACCATTTTCGGGAAAAATCAACGATGGTTAACCCCCGGTTTTTTTTGGCGAAAAAACTTTTTGCTTCGAAATCGAAAAAGATTGTAATATCATCGTTCTATACATTGTTACGAACCCGAAACTGCCTTTGGTTCGAAATCTTCATCCCTTATATAACCCAGGTACATGCAATTGCTGAAGAAGCCACATTCGTCTCTCCCTCTTAGTGGGAAGTGTTCATCCCTTAAAGTGCCTGTTCACCCCTTAAACGTGGTTTGTTTGGGGAAAAATTTGCACAGCATGTACAGCTGGACTTACACTTTCGATTGGCACCCTAGAAAATTTTTTTTTTAATTTGACCATTTTCGGGAAAAATCAACGATGGTTAACCCACGGTTTTTTTTGGCGAAAAAACTTTTTGCTTCGAAATCGAAAAAGATTGTAATATCATCGTTCTATACATTGTTACGAACCCGAAACTGCCTTTGGTTCGAAATCTTCATCCCTTATATAACCCAGGTACATGCAATTGCTGAAGAAGCCACATTCGTCTCTCCCTCTTAGTGGGAAGTGTTCATCCCTTAAAGTGCCTGTTCACCCCTTAAACGTGGTTTGTTTGGGGAAAAATTTGCACAGCATGTACAGCTGGACTTACACTTTCGATTGGCACCCTAAAAAAATTTTTTTTTAATTGGACCAATTTCGGGAAAAATCAACGATGGTTAACCCACGGTTTTTTTTGGCGAAAAAACTTTTTGCTTCGAAATCGAAAAAGATTGTTATATCATCGTTCTATTCATTGTTACGAACCCGAAACTGCCTTTGGTTCGAAATCTTCATCCCTTATATAACCCAGGTACATGCAATTGCTGAAGAAGCCACATTCGTCTCTCCCTCTTAGTGGGAAGTGTTCATCCCTTAAAGTGCCTGTTCACCCCTTAAACGTGGTTTGTTTGGGGAAAAATTTGCACAGCATGTACAGCTGGACTTACACTTTCGATTGGCACCCTAAAAAAATTTTTTTTTAATTGGACCAATTTCAGGAAAAATCAACGATGGTTAACCCACGGTTTTTTTTGGCGAAAAAACTTTTTGCTTCGAAATCGAAAAAGATTGTTATATCATCGTTCTATTCATTGTTACGAACCCGAAACTGCCTTTGGTTCGAAATCTTCATCCCTTATATAACCCAGATACATGCAATTGCTGAAGAAGCCACATTCGTCTCTCCCTCTTAGTGGGAAGTGTTCATCCCTTAAAGTGCCTGTTCACCCCTTAAACGTGGTTTGTTTGGGGAAAAATTTGCACAGCATGTACAGCTGGACTTACACTTTCGATTGGCACCCTAGAAAAAATTTTTTTTAATTTGACCATTTTCGGGAAAAATCAACGATGGTTAACCCACGGTTTTTTTTGGCGAAAAAACTTTTTGCTTCGAAATCGAAAAAGATTGTAATATCATCGTTCTATACATTGTTACGAACCCGAAACTGCCTTTGGTTCGAAATCTTCATCCCTTATATAACCCAGATACATGCAATTGCTGAAGAAGCCACATTCGTCTCTCCCTCTTAGTGGGAAGTGTTCATCCCTTAAAGTGCCTGTCACCCCTTAAACGTGGTTTGTTTGGGGAAAAATTTGCACAGCATGTACAGCTGGACTTACACTTTCGATGGCACCCTAAAAAAATTTTTTTTTAATTGGACCAATTTCGGGAAAAATCAACGATGGTTAACCCACGGTTTTTTTTGGCGAAAAAACTTTTTGCTTCGAAATCGAAAAAGATTGTAATATCATCGTTCTATACATTGTTACGAACCCGAAACTGCCTTTGGTTCGAAATCTTCATCCCTTATATAACCCAGATACATGCAATTGCTGAAGAAGCCACATTCGTCTCTCCCTCTTAGTGGGAAGTGTTCATCCCTTAAAGTGCCTGTCACCCCTTAAACGTGGTTTGTTTGGGGAAAAATTTGCACAGCATGTACAGCTGGACTTACACTTTCGATTGGCACCCTAAAAAAATTTTTTTTTAATTGGACCAATTTCGGGAAAAATCAACGATGGTTAACCCACGGTTTTTTTTGGCGAAAAAACTTTTTGCTTCGAAATCGAAAAAGATTGTAATATCATCGTTCTATACATTGTTACGAACCCGAAACTGCCTTTGGTTCGAAATCTTCATCCCTTATATAACCCAGGTACATGCAATTGCTGAAGAAGCCACATTCGTCTCTCCCTCTTAGTGGGAAGTGTTCATCCCTTAAAGTGCCTGTTCACCCCTTAAACGTGGTTTGTTTGGGGAAAAATTTGCACAGCATGTACAGCTGGACTTACACTTTCGATTGGCACCCTAGAAAAAATTTTTTTTAATTGGACCAATTTCGGGAAAAATCAACGATGGTTAACCCACGGTTTTTTTTGGCGAAAAAACTTTTTGCTTCGAAATCGAAAAAGATTGTAATATCATCGTTCTATACATTGTTACGAACCCGAAACCGCCTTTGGTTCGAAATCTTCATCCCTTATATAACCCAGATACATGCAATTGCTGAAGAAGCCACATTCGTCTCTCCCTCTTAGTGGGAAGTGTTCATCCCTTAAAGTGCCTGTTCACCCCTTAAACGTGGTTTGTTTGGGGAAAAATTTGCACAGCATGTACAGCTGGACTTACACTTTCGATTGGCACCCTAAAAAAATTTTTTTTTAATTGGACCAATTTCGGGAAAAATCAACGATGGTTAACCCACGGTTTTTTTTGGCGAAAAAACTTTTTGCTTCGAAATCGAAAAAGATTGTAATATCATCGTTCTATACATTGTTACGAACCCGAAACTGCCTTTGGTTCGAAATCTTCATCCCTTATATAACCCAGGTACATGCAATTGCTGAAGAAGCCACATTCGTCTCTCCCTCTTAGTGGGAAGTGTTCATCCCTTAAAGTGCCTGTTCACCCCTTAAACGTGGTTTGTTTGGGGAAAAATTTGCACAGCATGTACAGCTGGACTTACACTTTCGATTGGCACCCTAGAAAAAATTTTTTTTAATTTGACCATTTTCGGGAAAAATCAACGATGGTTAACCCACGGTTTTTTTTGGCGAAAAAACTTTTTGCTTCGAAATCGAAAAAGATTGTAATATCATCGTTCTATACATTGTTACGAACCCGAAACTGCCTTTGGTTCGAAATCTTCATCCCTTATATAACCCAGGTACATGCAATTGCTGAAGAAGCCACATTCGTCTCTCCCTCTTAGTGGGAAGTGTTCATCCCTTAAAGTGCCTGTTCACCCCTTAAACGTGGTTTGTTTGGGGAAAAATTTGCACAGCATGTACAGCTGGACTTACACTTTCGATTGGCACCCTAGAAAAAATTTTTTTTAATTGGACCAATTTCGGGAAAAATCAACGATGGTTAACCCACGGTTTTTTTTGGCGAAAAAACTTTTTGCTTCGAAATCGAAAAAGATTGTAATATCATCGTTCTATACATTGTTACGAACCCGAAACCGCCTTTGGTTCGAAATCTTCATCCCTTATATAACCCAGATACATGCAATTGCTGAAGAAGCCACATTCGTCTCTCCCTCTTAGTGGGAAGTGTTCATCCCTTAAAGTGCCTGTTCACCCCTTAAACGTGGTTTGTTTGGGGAAAAATTTGCACAGCATGTACAGCTGGACTTACACTTTCGATTGGCACCCTAAAAAAATTTTTTTTTAATTGGACCAATTTCGGGAAAAATCAACGATGGTTAACCCACGGTTTTTTTTGGCGAAAAAACTTTTTGCTTCGAAATCGAAAAAGATTGTAATATCATCGTTCTATACATTGTTACGAACCCGAAACTGCCTTTGGTTCGAAATCTTCATCCCTTATATAACCCAGGTACATGCAATTGCTGAAGAAGCCACATTCGTCTCTCCCTCTTAGTGGGAAGTGTTCATCCCTTAAAGTGCCCGTTCACCCCTTAAACGTGGTTTGTTTGGGGAAAAATTTGCACAGCATGTACAGCTGGACTTACACTTTCGATTGGCACCCTAAAAAAATTTTTTTTTAATTGGACCAATTTCGGGAAAAATCAACGATGGTTAACCCACGGTTTTTTTTGGCGAAAAAACTTTTTGCTTCGAAATCGAAACAGATTGTTATATCATCGTTCTATACATTGTTACGAACCCGAAACTGCCTTTGGTTCGAAATCTTCATCCCTTATATAACCCAGGTACATGCAATTGCTGAAGAAGCCACATTCGTCTCTCCCTCTTAGTGGGAAGTGTTCATCCCTTAAAGTGCCTGTTCACCCCTTAAACGTGGTTTGTTTGGGGAAAAATTTGCACAGCATGTACAGCTGGACTTACACTTTCGATTGGCACCCTAGAAAAATTTTTTTTTAATTTGACCATTTTCGGGAAAAATCAACGATGGTTAACCCACGGTTTTTTTTGGCGAAAAAACTTTTTGCTTCGAAATCGAAAAAGATTGTAATATCATCGTTCTATACATTGTTACGAACCCGAAACTGCCTTTGGTTCGAAATCTTCATCCCTTATATAACCCAGATACATGCAATTGCTGAAGAAGCCACATTCGTCTCTCCCTCTTAGTGGGAAGTGTTCATCCCTTAAAGTGCCTGTCACCCCTTAAACGTGGTTTGTTTGGGGAAAAATTTGCACAGCATGTACAGCTGGACTTACACTTTCGATGGCACCCTAAAAAAATTTTTTTTTAATTGGACCAATTTCGGGAAAAATCAACGATGGTTAACCCACGGTTTTTTTTGGCGAAAAAACTTTTTGCTTCGAAATCGAAAAAGATTGTAATATCATCGTTCTATACATTGTTACGAACCCGAAACTGCCTTTGGTTCGAAATCTTCATCCCTTATATAACCCAGATACATGCAATTGCTGAAGAAGCCACATTCGTCTCTCCCTCTTAGTGGGAAGTGTTCATCCCTTAAAGTGCCTGTCACCCCTTAAACGTGGTTTGTTTGGGGAAAAATTTGCACAGCATGTACAGCTGGACTTACACTTTCGATGGCACCCTAAAAAAATTTTTTTTTAATTGGACCAATTTCGGGAAAAATCAACGATGGTTAACCCACGGTTTTTTTTGGCGAAAAAACTTTTTGCTTCGAAATCGAAAAAGATTGTAATATCATCGTTCTATACATTGTTACGAACCCGAAACTGCCTTTGGTTCGAAATCTTCATCCCTTATATAACCCAGGTACATGCAATTGCTGAAGAAGCCACATTCGTCTCTCCCTCTTAGTGGGAAGTGTTCATCCCTTAAAGTGCCTGTTCACCCCTTAAACGTGGTTTGTTTGGGGAAAAATTTGCACAGCATGTACAGCTGGACCTACACTTTCGATTGGCACCCTAAAAAAATTTTTTTTTATTTAACCATTTTCGGGAAAAATCAACGATGGTTAACCCACGGTTTTTTTTGGCGAAAAAACTTTTTGCTTCGAAATCGAAAAAGATTGTTATATCATCGTTCTATACATTGTTACGAACCCGAAACTGCCTTTGGTTCGAAAATCATCCCTTACATAACGATGGTCCAAGCATTTGTTGAAGAAGCCACGTTCGTCTCTCCCTCTTAGTGGGAAGTGTTCATCCCTTAAAGTGCCTGTTCACCCCTTAAACGTGGTTTGTTTGGGGAAAAATTTGCACAGCATGTACAGCTGGACCTACACTTTCGATTGACACCCTAAAAAATTTTTTTTTTTATTTTACCATTTTCGGGGAAAATCAACGATGGTTAACCCACGGTTTTTTTTGGCGAAAAAACTTTTTGCTTCGAAATCGAAAAAGATTGTTATATCATCGTTCTATACATTGTTACGAACCCGAAACTGCCTTTGGTTCGAAAATCATCCCTTACATAACGATGGTCCAAGCATTTGTTGAAGAAGCCACGTTCGTCTCTCCCTCTTAGTGGGAAGTGTTCATCCCTTAAAGTGCCTGTTCACCCCTTAAACGTGGTTTGTTTGGGGAAAAATTTGCACAGCATGTACAGCTGGACCTACACTTTCGATTGACACCCTAAAAAAATTTTTTTTTTATTTGACCATTTTCGGGGAAAATCAACGATGGTTAACCCACGGTTTTTTTTGGCGAAAAAACTTTTTGCTTCGAAATCGAAAAAGATTGTTATATCATCGTTCTATACATTGTTACGAACCCGAAACTGCCTTTGGTTCGAAAATCATCCCTTACATAACGATGGTCCAAGCATTTGTTGAAGAAGCCACGTTCGTCTCTCCCTCTTAGTGGGAAGTGTTCATCCCTTAAAGTGCCAGTTCACCCCTTAAACGTGGTTTGTTTGGGGAAAAATTTGCACAGCATGTACAGCTGGACCTACACTTTCGATTGGCACCCTAAAAAAATTTTTTTTTTATTTAACCATTTTCGGGAAAAATCAACGATGGTTAACCCACGGTTTTTTTTGGCGAAAAAACTTTTTGCTTCGAAATCGAAAAAGATTGTTATATCATCGTTCTATACATTGTTACGAACCCGAAACTGCCTTTGGTTCGAAAATCATCCCTTACATAACGATGGTCCAAGCATTTGTTGAAGAAGCCACGTTCGTCTCTCCCTCTTAGTGGGAAGTGTTCATCCCTTAAAGTGCCTGTTCACCCCTTAAACGTGGTTTGTTTGGGGAAAAATTTGCACAGCATGTACAGCTGGACCTACACTTTCGATTGACACCCTAAAAAAATTTTTTTTTTATTTGACCATTTTCGGGGAAAATCAACGATGGTTAACCCACGGTTTTTTTTGGCGAAAAAACTTTTTGCTTCGAAATCGAAAAAGATTGTTATATCATCGTTCTATACATTGTTACGAACCCGAAACTGCCTTTGGTTCGAAAATCATCCCTTACATAACGATGGTCCAAGCATTTGTTGAAGAAGCCACGTTCGTCTCTCCCTCTTAGTGGGAAGTGTTCATCCCTTAAAGTGCCTGTTCACCCCTTAAACGTGGTTTGTTTGGGGAAAAATTTGCACAGCATGTACAGCTGGACCTACACTTTCGATTGGCACCCTAAAAAAATTTTTTTTTTATTTAACCATTTTCGGGAAAAATCAACGATGGTTAACCCACGGTTTTTTTTGGCGAAAAAACTTTTTGCTTCGAAATCGAAAAAGATTGTTATATCATCGTTCTATACATTGTTACGAACCCGAAACTGCCTTTGGTTCGAAAATCATCCCTTACATAACGATGGTCCAAGCATTTGTTGAAGAAGCCACGTTCGTCTCTCCCTCTTAGTGGGAAGTGTTCATCCCTTAAAGTGCCAGTTCACCCCTTAAACGTGGTTTGTTCGGGGAAAAATTTGCACAGCATGTACAGCTGGACCTACACTTTCGATTGACACCCTAAAAAAATTTTTTTTTTATTTGACCATTTTCGGGGAAAATCAACGATGGTTAACCCACGGTTTTTTTTGGCGAAAAAACTTTTTGCTTCGAAATCGAAAAAGATTGTTATATCATCGTTCTATACATTGTTACGAACCCGAAACTGCCTTTGGTTCGAAAATCATCCCTTACATAACGATGGTCCAAGCATTTGTTGAAGAAGCCACGTTCGTCTCTCCCTCTTAGTGGGAAGTGTTCATCCCTTAAAGTGCCAGTTCACCCCTTAAACGTGGTTTGTTTGGGGAAAAATTTGCACAGCATGTACAGCTGGACCTACACTTTCGATTGGCACCCTAAAAAAATTTTTTTTTTATTTAACCATTTTCGGGAAAAATCAACGATGGTTAACCCACGGTTTTTTTTGGCGAAAAAACTTTTTGCTTCGAAATCGAAAAAGATTGTTATTTCATCGTTCTATACATTGTTACGAACCCGAAACTGCCTTTGGTTCGAAAATCATCCCTTACATAACGATGGTCCAAGCATTTGTTGAAGAAGCCACGTTCGTCTCTCCCTCTTAGTGGGAAGTGTTCATCCCTTAAAGTGCCTGTTCACCCCTTAAACGTGGTTTGTTTGGGGAAAAATTTGCACAGCATGTACACCTGGACCTACACTTTCGATTGGCACCCTAAAAAAATTTTTTTTTTATTTAACCATTTTCGGGAAAAATCAACGATGGTTAACCCACGGTTTTTTTTGGCGAAAAAACTTTTTGCTTCGAAATCGAAAAAGATTGTTATTTCATCGTTCTATACATTGTTACGAACCCGAAACTGCCTTTGGTTCGAAAATCATCCCTTACATAACGATGGTCCAAGCATTTGTTGAAGAAGCCACGTTCGTCTCTCCCTCTTAGTGGGAAGTGTTCATCCCTTAAAGTGCCTGTTCACCCCTTAAACGTGGTTTGTTTGGGGAAAAATTTGCACAGCATGTACAGCTGGACCGACACTTTCGATTGGCACCCTAAAAAAATTTTTTTTTAATTTGACCATTTTCGGGAAAAATCAACGATGGTTAACCCACGGTTTTTTTTGGCGAAAAAACTTTTTGCTTCGAAATCGAAAAAGATTGTTATATCATCGTTCTATACATTGTTACGAACCCGAAACTGCCTTTGGTTCGAAAATCATCCCTTACATAACGATGGTCCAAGCATTTGTTGAAGAAGCCACGTTCGTCTCTCCCTCTTAGTGGGAAGTGTTCATCCCTTAAAGTGCCTGTTCACCCCTTAAACGTGGTTTGTTTGGGGAAAAATTTGCACAGCATGTACAGCTGGACCTACACTTTCGATTGACACCCTAAAAAAATTTTTTTTTTATTTGACCATTTTCGGGGAAAATCAACGATGGTTAACCCACGGTTTTTTTTGGCGAAAAAACTTTTTGCTTCGAAATCGAAAAAGATTGTTATATCATCGTTCTATACATTGTTACGAACCCGAAACTGCCTTTGGTTCGAAAATCATCCCTTACATAACGATGGTCCAAGCATTTGTTGAAGAAGCCACGTTCGTCTCTCCCTCTTAGTGGGAAGTGTTCATCCCTTAAAGTGCCTGTTCACCCCTTAAACGTGGTTTGTTTGGGGAAAAATTTGCACAGCATGTACAGCTGGACCTACACTTTCGATTGACACCCTAAAAAAATTTTTTTTTTATTTGACCATTTTCGGGGAAAATCAACGATGGTTAACCCACGGTTTTTTTTGGCGAAAAAACTTTTTGCTTCGAAATCGAAAAAGATTGTTATATCATCGTTCTATACATTGTTACGAACCCGAAACTGCCTTTGGTTCGAAAATCATCCCTTACATAACGATGGTCCAAGCATTTGTTGAAGAAGCCACGTTCGTCTCTCCCTCTTAGTGGGAAGTGTTCATCCCTTAAAGTGCCAGTTCACCCCTTAAACGTGGTTTGTTTGGGGAAAAATTTGCACAGCATGTACAGCTGGACCTACACTTTCGATTGGCACCCTAAAAAAATTTTTTTTTTATTTAACCATTTTCGGGAAAAATCAACGATGGTTAACCCACGGTTTTTTTTGGCGAAAAAACTTTTTGCTTCGAAATCGAAAAAGATTGTTATATCATCGTTCTATACATTGTTACGAACCCGAAACTGCCTTTGGTTCGAAAATCATCCCTTACATAACGATGGTCCAAGCATTTGTTGAAGAAGCCACGTTCGTCTCTCCCTCTTAGTGGGAAGTGTTCATCCCTTAAAGTGCCTGTTCACCCCTTAAACGTGGTTTGTTTGGGGAAAAATTTGCACAGCATGTACAGCTGGACCTACACTTTCGATTGACACCCTAAAAAAATTTTTTTTTTATTTGACCATTTTCGGGGAAAATCAACGATGGTTAACCCACGGTTTTTTTTGGCGAAAAAACTTTTTGCTTCGAAATCGAAAAAGATTGTTATATCATCGTTCTATACATTGTTACGAACCCGAAACTGCCTTTGGTTCGAAAATCATCCCTTACATAACGATGGTCCAAGCATTTGTTGAAGAAGCCACGTTCGTCTCTCCCTCTTAGTGGGAAGTGTTCATCCCTTAAAGTGCCAGTTCACCCCTTAAACGTGGTTTGTTTGGGGAAAAATTTGCACAGCATGTACAGCTGGACCTACACTTTCGATTGGCACCCTAAAAAAATTTTTTTTTTATTTAACCATTTTCGGGAAAAATCAACGATGGTTAACCCACGGTTTTTTTTGGCGAAAAAACTTTTTGCTTCGAAATCGAAAAAGATTGTTATATCATCGTTCTATACATTGTTACGAACCCGAAACTGCCTTTGGTTCGAAAATCATCCCTTACATAACGATGGTCCAAGCATTTGTTGAAGAAGCCACGTTCGTCTCTCCCTCTTAGTGGGAAGTGTTCATCCCTTAAAGTGCCTGTTCACCCCTTAAACGTGGTTTGTTTGGGGAAAAATTTGCACAGCATGTACAGCTGGACCTACACTTTCGATTGACACCCTAAAAAAATTTTTTTTTTATTTGACCATTTTCGGGGAAAATCAACGATGGTTAACCCACGGTTTTTTTTGGCGAAAAAACTTTTTGCTTCGAAATCGAAAAAGATTGTTATATCATCGTTCTATACATTGTTACGAACCCGAAACTGCCTTTGGTTCGAAAATCATCCCTTACATAACGATGGTCCAAGCATTTGTTGAAGAAGCCACGTTCGTCTCTCCCTCTTAGTGGGAAGTGTTCATCCCTTAAAGTGCCAGTTCACCCCTTAAACGTGGTTTGTTTGGGGAAAAATTTGCACAGCATGTACAGCTGGATCTACACTTTCGATTGGCACCCTAAAAAATTTTTTTTTTTATTTAACCATTTTCGGGAAAAATCAACGATGGTTAACCCACGGTTTTTTTTGGCGAAAAAACTTTTTGCTTCGAAATCGAAAAAGATTGTTATATCATCGTTCTATACATTGTTACGAACCCGAAACTGCCTTTGGTTCGAAAATCATCCCTTACATAACGATGGTCCAAGCATTTGTTGAAGAAGCCACGTTCGTCTCTCCCTCTTAGTGGGAAGTGTTCATCCCTTAAAGTGCCTGTTCACCCCTTAAACGTGGTTTGTTTGGGGAAAAATTTGCACAGCATGTACAGCTGGACCTACACTTTCGATTGGCACCCTAAAAAAATTTTTTTTTTATTTAACCATTTTCGGGAAAAATCAACGATGGTTAACCCACGGTTTTTTTTGGCGAAAAAACTTTTTGCTTCGAAATCGAAAAAGATTGTTATATCATCGTTCTATACATTGTTACGAACCCGAAACTGCCTTTGGTTCGAAAATCATCCCTTACATAACGATGGTCCAAGCATTTGTTGAAGAAGCCACGTTCGTCTCTCCCTCTTAGTGGGAAGTGTTCATCCCTTAAAGTGCCAGTTCACCCCTTAAACGTGGTTTGTTTGGGGAAAAATTTGCACAGCATGTACAGCTGGACCTACACTTTCGATTGGCACCCTAAAAAAATTTTTTTTTTATTTAACCATTTTCGGGAAAAATCAACGATGGTTAACCCACGGTTTTTTTTGGCGAAAAAACTTTTTGCTTCGAAATCGAAAAAGATTGTTATATCATCGTTCTATACATTGTTACGAACCCGAAACTGCCTTTGGTTCGAAAATCATCCCTTACATAACGATGGTCCAAGCATTTGTTGAAGAAGCCACGTTCGTCTCTCCCTCTTAGTGGGAAGTGTTCATCCCTTAAAGTGCCAGTTCACCCCTTAAACGTGGTTTGTTTGGGGAAAAATTTGCACAGCATGTACAGCTGGATCTACACTTTCGATTGGCACCCTAAAAAATTTTTTTTTTTATTTAACCATTTTCGGGAAAAATCAACGATGGTTAACCCACGGTTTTTTTTGGCGAAAAAACTTTTTGCTTCGAAATCGAAAAAGATTGTTATATCATCGTTCTATACATTGTTACGAACCCGAAACTGCCTTTGGTTCGAAAATCATCCCTTACATAACGATGGTCCAAGCATTTGTTGAAGAAGCCACGTTCGTCTCTCCCTCTTAGTGGGAAGTGTTCATCCCTTAAAGTGCCTGTTCACCCCTTAAACGTGGTTTGTTTGGGGAAAAATTTGCACAGCATGTACAGCTGGACCTACACTTTCGATTGACACCCTAAAAAAATTTTTTTTTTATTTGACCATTTTCGGGGAAAATCAACGATGGTTAACCCACGGTTTTTTTTGGCGAAAAAACTTTTTGCTTCGAAATCGAAAAAGATTGTTATATCATCGTTCTATACATTGTTACGAACCCGAAACTGCCTTTGGTTCGAAAATCATCCCTTACATAACGATGGTCCAAGCATTTGTTGAAGAAGCCACGTTCGTCTCTCCCTCTTAGTGGGAAGTGTTCATCCCTTAAAGTGCCAGTTCACCCCTTAAACGTGGTTTGTTTGGGGAAAAATTTGCACAGCATGTACAGCTGGATCTACACTTTCGATTGGCACCCTAAAAAATTTTTTTTTTTATTTAACCATTTTCGGGAAAAATCAACGATGGTTAACCCACGGTTTTTTTTGGCGAAAAAACTTTTTGCTTCGAAATCGAAAAAGATTGTTATATCATCGTTCTATACATTGTTACGAACC
The DNA here is from genome assembly GCA_958496175.1 of Sisyra terminalis. NCBI lineage: Eukaryota > Metazoa > Arthropoda > Insecta > Neuroptera > Sisyridae > Sisyra > Sisyra terminalis. Next base: position 61,312,425 of record OY292276.1, read on the forward strand.
CGAAACTGCCTTTGGTTCGAAAATCATCCCTTACATAACGATGGTCCAAGCATTTGTTGAAGAAGCCACGTTCGTCTCTCCCTCTTAGTGGGAAGTGTTCATCCCTTAAAGTGCCTGTTCACCCCTTAAACGTGGTTTGTTTGGGGAAAAATTTGCACAGCATGTACAGCTGGACCTACACTTTCGATTGGCACCCTAAAAAAATTTTTTTTTTATTTAACCATTTTCGGGAAAAATCAACGATGGTTAACCCACGGTTTTTTTTGGCGAAAAAACTTTTTGCTTCGAAATCGAAAAAGATTGTTATATCATCGTTCTATACATTGTTACGAACCCGAAACTGCCTTTGGTTCGAAAATCATCCCTTACATAACGATGGTCCAAGCATTTGTTGAAGAAGCCACGTTCGTCTCTCCCTCTTAGTGGGAAGTGTTCATCCCTTAAAGTGCCAGTTCACCCCTTAAACGTGGTTTGTTCGGGGAAAAATTTGCACAGCATGTACAGCTGGACCTACACTTTCGATTGACACCCTAAAAAAATTTTTTTTTTATTTGACCATTTTCGGGGAAAATCAACGATGGTTAACCCACGGTTTTTTTTGGCGAAAAAACTTTTTGCTTCGAAATCGAAAAAGATTGTTATATCATCGTTCTATACATTGTTACGAACCCGAAACTGCCTTTGGTTCGAAAATCATCCCTTACATAACGATGGTCCAAGCATTTGTTGAAGAAGCCACGTTCGTCTCTCCCTCTTAGTGGGAAGTGTTCATCCCTTAAAGTGCCAGTTCACCCCTTAAACGTGGTTTGTTTGGGGAAAAATTTGCACAGCATGTACAGCTGGACCTACACTTTCGATTGGCACCCTAAAAAAATTTTTTTTTTATTTAACCATTTTCGGGAAAAATCAACGATGGTTAACCCACGGTTTTTTTGGCGAAAAAACTTTTTGCTTCGAAATCGAAAAAGATTGTTATTTCATCGTTCTATACATTGTTACGAACCCGAAACTGCCTTTGGTTCGAAAATCATCCCTTACATAACGATGGTCCAAGCATTTGTTGAAGAAGCCACGTTCGTCTCTCCCTCTTAGTGGGAAGTGTTCATCCCTTAAAGTGCCTGTTCACCCCTTAAACGTGGTTTGTTTGGGGAAAAATTTGCACAGCATGTACACCTGGACCTACACTTTCGATTGGCACCCTAAAAAAATTTTTTTTTTATTTAACCATTTTCGGGAAAAATCAACGATGGTTAACCCACGGTTTTTTTTGGCGAAAAAACTTTTTGCTTCGAAATCGAAAAAGATTGTTATTTCATCGTTCTATACATTGTTACGAACCCGAAACTGCCTTTGGTTCGAAAATCATCCCTTACATAACGATGGTCCAAGCATTTGTTGAAGAAGCCACGTTCGTCTCTCCCTCTTAGTGGGAAGTGTTCATCCCTTAAAGTGCCTGTTCACCCCTTAAACGTGGTTTGTTTGGGGAAAAATTTGCACAGCATGTACAGCTGGACCGACACTTTCGATTGGCACCCTAAAAAAATTTTTTTTTAATTTGACCATTTTCGGGAAAAATCAACGATGGTTAACCCACGGTTTTTTTTGGCGAAAAAACTTTTTGCTTCGAAATCGAAAAAGATTGTTATATCATCGTTCTATACATTGTTACGAACCCGAAACTGCCTTTGGTTCGAAAATCATCCCTTACATAACGATGGTCCAAGCATTTGTTGAAGAAGCCACGTTCGTCTCTCCCTCTTAGTGGGAAGTGTTCATCCCTTAAAGTGCCTGTTCACCCCTTAAACGTGGTTTGTTTGGGGAAAAATTTGCACAGCATGTACAGCTGGACCTACACTTTCGATTGACACCCTAAAAAAATTTTTTTTTTATTTGACCATTTTCGGGGAAAATCAACGATGGTTAACCCACGGTTTTTTTTGGCGAAAAAACTTTTTGCTTCGAAATCGAAAAAGATTGTTATATCATCGTTCTATACATTGTTACGAACCCGAAACTGCCTTTGGTTCGAAAATCATCCCTTACATAACGATGGTCCAAGCATTTGTTGAAGAAGCCACGTTCGTCTCTCCCTCTTAGTGGGAAGTGTTCATCCCTTAAAGTGCCAGTTCACCCCTTAAACGTGGTTTGTTTGGGGAAAAATTTGCACAGCATGTACAGCTGGACCTACACTTTCGATTGGCACCCTAAAAAAATTTTTTTTTTATTTAACCATTTTCGGGAAAAATCAACGATGGTTAACCCACGGTTTTTTTTGGCGAAAAAACTTTTTGCTTCGAAATCGAAAAAGATTGTTATATCATCGTTCTATACATTGTTACGAACCCGAAACTGCCTTTGGTTCGAAAATCATCCCTTACATAACGATGGTCCAAGCATTTGTTGAAGAAGCCACGTTCGTCTCTCCCTCTTAGTGGGAAGTGTTCATCCCTTAAAGTGCCTGTTCACCCCTTAAACGTGGTTTGTTTGGGGAAAAATTTGCACAGCATGTACAGCTGGACCTACACTTTCGATTGACACCCTAAAAAAATTTTTTTTTTATTTGACCATTTTCGGGGAAAATCAACGATGGTTAACCCACGGTTTTTTTTGGCGAAAAAACTTTTTGCTTCGAAATCGAAAAAGATTGTTATATCATCGTTCTATACATTGTTACGAACCCGAAACTGCCTTTGGTTCGAAAATCATCCCTTACATAACGATGGTCCAAGCATTTGTTGAAGAAGCCACGTTCGTCTCTCCCTCTTAGTGGGAAGTGTTCATCCCTTAAAGTGCCAGTTCACCCCTTAAACGTGGTTTGTTTGGGGAAAAATTTGCACAGCATGTACAGCTGGACCTACACTTTCGATTGGCACCCTAAAAAAATTTTTTTTTTATTTAACCATTTTCGGGAAAAATCAACGATGGTTAACCCACGGTTTTTTTTGGCGAAAAAACTTTTTGCTTCGAAATCGAAAAAGATTGTTATATCATCGTTCTATACATTGTTACGAACCCGAAACTGCCTTTGGTTCGAAAATCATCCCTTACATAACGATGGTCCAAGCATTTGTTGAAGAAGCCACGTTCGTCTCTCCCTCTTAGTGGGAAGTGTTCATCCCTTAAAGTGCCTGTTCACCCCTTAAACGTGGTTTGTTTGGGGAAAAATTTGCACAGCATGTACAGCTGGACCTACACTTTCGATTGACACCCTAAAAAAATTTTTTTTTTATTTGACCATTTTCGGGGAAAATCAACGATGGTTAACCCACGGTTTTTTTTGGCGAAAAAACTTTTTGCTTCGAAATCGAAAAAGATTGTTATATCATCGTTCTATACATTGTTACGAACCCGAAACTGCCTTTGGTTCGAAAATCATCCCTTACATAACGATGGTCCAAGCATTTGTTGAAGAAGCCACGTTCGTCTCTCCCTCTTAGTGGGAAGTGTTCATCCCTTAAAGTGCCAGTTCACCCCTTAAACGTGGTTTGTTTGGGGAAAAATTTGCACAGCATGTACAGCTGGATCTACACTTTCGATTGGCACCCTAAAAAATTTTTTTTTTTATTTAACCATTTTCGGGAAAAATCAACGATGGTTAACCCACGGTTTTTTTTGGCGAAAAAACTTTTTGCTTCGAAATCGAAAAAGATTGTTATATCATCGTTCTATACATTGTTACGAACCCGAAACTGCCTTTGGTTCGAAAATCATCCCTTACATAACGATGGTCCAAGCATTTGTTGAAGAAGCCACGTTCGTCTCTCCCTCTTAGTGGGAAGTGTTCATCCCTTAAAGTGCCTGTTCACCCCTTAAACGTGGTTTGTTTGGGGAAAAATTTGCACAGCATGTACAGCTGGACCTACACTTTCGATTGGCACCCTAAAAAAATTTTTTTTTTATTTAACCATTTTCGGGAAAAATCAACGATGGTTAACCCACGGTTTTTTTTGGCGAAAAAACTTTTTGCTTCGAAATCGAAAAAGATTGTTATATCATCGTTCTATACATTGTTACGAACCCGAAACTGCCTTTGGTTCGAAAATCATCCCTTACATAACGATGGTCCAAGCATTTGTTGAAGAAGCCACGTTCGTCTCTCCCTCTTAGTGGGAAGTGTTCATCCCTTAAAGTGCCAGTTCACCCCTTAAACGTGGTTTGTTTGGGGAAAAATTTGCACAGCATGTACAGCTGGACCTACACTTTCGATTGGCACCCTAAAAAAATTTTTTTTTTATTTAACCATTTTCGGGAAAAATCAACGATGGTTAACCCACGGTTTTTTTTGGCGAAAAAACTTTTTGCTTCGAAATCGAAAAAGATTGTTATATCATCGTTCTATACATTGTTACGAACCCGAAACTGCCTTTGGTTCGAAAATCATCCCTTACATAACGATGGTCCAAGCATTTGTTGAAGAAGCCACGTTCGTCTCTCCCTCTTAGTGGGAAGTGTTCATCCCTTAAAGTGCCAGTTCACCCCTTAAACGTGGTTTGTTTGGGGAAAAATTTGCACAGCATGTACAGCTGGACCTACACTTTCGATTGGCACCCTAAAAAAATTTTTTTTTTATTTAACCATTTTCGGGAAAAATCAACGATGGTTAACCCACGGTTTTTTTTGGCGAAAAAACTTTTTGCTTCGAAATCGAAAAAGATTGTTATATCATCGTTCTATACATTGTTACGAACCCGAAACTGCCTTTGGTTCGAAAATCATCCCTTACATAACGATGGTCCAAGCATTTGTTGAAGAAGCCACGTTCGTCTCTCCCTCTTAGTGGGAAGTGTTCATCCCTTAAAGTGCCAGTTCACCCCTTAAACGTGGTTTGTTTGGGGAAAAATTTGCACAGCATGTACAGCTGGACCTACACTTTCGATTGGCACCCTAAAAAAATTTTTTTTTTATTTAACCATTTTCGGGAAAAATCAACGATGGTTAACCCACGGTTTTTTTTGGCGAAAAAACTTTTTGCTTCGAAATCGAAAAAGATTGTTATATCATCGTTCTATACATTGTTACGAACCCGAAACTGCCTTTGGTTCGAAAATCATCCCTTACATAACGATGGTCCAAGCATTTGTTGAAGAAGCCACGTTCGTCTCTCCCTCTTAGTGGGAAGTGTTCATCCCTTAAAGTGCCTGTTCACCCCTTAAACGTGGTTTGTTTGGGGAAAAATTTGCACAGCATGTACAGCTGGACCTACACTTTCGATTGACACCCTAAAAAAATTTTTTTTTTATTTGACCATTTTCGGGGAAAATCAACGATGGTTAACCCACGGTTTTTTTTGGCGAAAAAACTTTTTGCTTCGAAATCGAAAAAGATTGTTATATCATCGTTCTATACATTGTTACGAACCCGAAACTGCCTTTGGTTCGAAAATCATCCCTTACATAACGATGGTCCAAGCATTTGTTGAAGAAGCCACGTTCGTCTCTCCCTCTTAGTGGGAAGTGTTCATCCCTTAAAGTGCCTGTTCACCCCTTAAACGTGGTTTGTTTGGGGAAAAATTTGCACAGCATGTACAGCTGGACCTACACTTTCGATTGACACCCTAAAAAAATTTTTTTTTTATTTGACCATTTTCGGGGAAAATCAACGATGGTTAACCCACGGTTTTTTTTGGCGAAAAAACTTTTTGCTTCGAAATCGAAAAAGATTGTTATATCATCGTTCTATACATTGTTACGAACCCGAAACTGCCTTTGGTTCGAAAATCATCCCTTACATAACGATGGTCCAAGCATTTGTTGAAGAAGCCACGTTCGTCTCTCCCTCTTAGTGGGAAGTGTTCATCCCTTAAAGTGCCAGTTCACCCCTTAAACGTGGTTTGTTTGGGGAAAAATTTGCACAGCATGTACAGCTGGACCTACACTTTCGATTGGCACCCTAAAAAAATTTTTTTTTTATTTAACCATTTTCGGGAAAAATCAACGATGGTTAACCCACGGTTTTTTTTGGCGAAAAAACTTTTTGCTTCGAAATCGAAAAAGATTGTTATATCATCGTTCTATACATTGTTACGAACCCGAAACTGCCTTTGGTTCGAAAATCATCCCTTACATAACGATGGTCCAAGCATTTGTTGAAGAAGCCACGTTCGTCTCTCCCTCTTAGTGGGAAGTGTTCATCCCTTAAAGTGCCTGTTCACCCCTTAAACGTGGTTTGTTTGGGGAAAAATTTGCACAGCATGTACAGCTGGACCTACACTTTCGATTGACACCCTAAAAAAATTTTTTTTTTATTTGACCATTTTCGGGGAAAATCAACGATGGTTAACCCACGGTTTTTTTTGGCGAAAAAACTTTTTGCTTCGAAATCGAAAAAGATTGTTATATCATCGTTCTATACATTGTTACGAACCCGAAACTGCCTTTGGTTCGAAAATCATCCCTTACATAACGATGGTCCAAGCATTTGTTGAAGAAGCCACGTTCGTCTCTCCCTCTTAGTGGGAAGTGTTCATCCCTTAAAGTGCCAGTTCACCCCTTAAACGTGGTTTGTTTGGGGAAAAATTTGCACAGCATGTACAGCTGGATCTACACTTTCGATTGGCACCCTAAAAAATTTTTTTTTTTATTTAACCATTTTCGGGAAAAATCAACGATGGTTAACCCACGGTTTTTTTTGGCGAAAAAACTTTTTGCTTCGAAATCGAAAAAGATTGTTATATCATCGTTCTATACATTGTTACGAACCCGAAACTGCCTTTGGTTCGAAAATCATCCCTTACATAACGATGGTCCAAGCATTTGTTGAAGAAGCCACGTTCGTCTCTCCCTCTTAGTGGGAAGTGTTCATCCCTTAAAGTGCCTGTTCACCCCTTAAACGTGGTTTGTTTGGGGAAAAATTTGCACAGCATGTACAGCTGGACCTACACTTTCGATTGGCACCCTAAAAAAATTTTTTTTTTATTTAACCATTTTCGGGAAAAATCAACGATGGTTAACCCACGGTTTTTTTTGGCGAAAAAACTTTTTGCTTCGAAATCGAAAAAGATTGTTATATCATCGTTCTATACATTGTTACGAACCCGAAACTGCCTTTGGTTCGAAAATCATCCCTTACATAACGATGGTCCAAGCATTTGTTGAAGAAGCCACGTTCGTCTCTCCCTCTTAGTGGGAAGTGTTCATCCCTTAAAGTGCCAGTTCACCCCTTAAACGTGGTTTGTTTGGGGAAAAATTTGCACAGCATGTACAGCTGGACCTACACTTTCGATTGGCACCCTAAAAAAATTTTTTTTTTATTTAACCATTTTCGGGAAAAATCAACGATGGTTAACCCACGGTTTTTTTTGGCGAAAAAACTTTTTGCTTCGAAATCGAAAAAGATTGTTATATCATCGTTCTATACATTGTTACGAACCCGAAACTGCCTTTGGTTCGAAAATCATCCCTTACATAACGATGGTCCAAGCATTTGTTGAAGAAGCCACGTTCGTCTCTCCCTCTTAGTGGGAAGTGTTCATCCCTTAAAGTGCCAGTTCACCCCTTAAACGTGGTTTGTTTGGGGAAAAATTTGCACAGCATGTACAGCTGGACCTACACTTTCGATTGGCACCCTAAAAAAATTTTTTTTTTATTTAACCATTTTCGGGAAAAATCAACGATGGTTAACCCACGGTTTTTTTTGGCGAAAAAACTTTTTGCTTCGAAATCGAAAAAGATTGTTATATCATCGTTCTATACATTGTTACGAACCCGAAACTGCCTTTGGTTCGAAAATCATCCCTTACATAACGATGGTCCAAGCATTTGTTGAAGAAGCCACGTTCGTCTCTCCCTCTTAGTGGGAAGTGTTCATCCCTTAAAGTGCCAGTTCACCCCTTAAACGTGGTTTGTTTGGGGAAAAATTTGCACAGCATGTACAGCTGGACCTACACTTTCGATTGGCACCCTAAAAAAATTTTTTTTTTATTTAACCATTTTCGGGAAAAATCAACGATGGTTAACCCACGGTTTTTTTTGGCGAAAAAACTTTTTGCTTCGAAATCGAAAAAGATTGTTATATCATCGTTCTATACATTGTTACGAACCCGAAACTGCCTTTGGTTCGAAAATCATCCCTTACATAACGATGGTCCAAGCATTTGTTGAAGAAGCCACGTTCGTCTCTCCCTCTTAGTGGGAAGTGTTCATCCCTTAAAGTGCCTGTTCACCCCTTAAACGTGGTTTGTTTGGGGAAAAATTTGCACAGCATGTACAGCTGGACCTACACTTTCGATTGGCACCCTAAAAAAATTTTTTTTTTATTTAACCATTTTCGGGAAAAATCAACGATGGTTAACCCACGGTTTTTTTTGGCGAAAAAACTTTTTGCTTCGAAATCGAAAAAGATTGTTATATCATCGTTCTATACATTGTTACGAACCCGAAACTGCCTTTGGTTCGAAAATCATCCCTTACATAACGATGGTCCAAGCATTTGTTGAAGAAGCCACGTTCGTCTCTCCCTCTTAGTGGGAAGTGTTCATCCCTTAAAGTGCCAGTTCACCCCTTAAACGTGGTTTGTTTGGGGAAAAATTTGCACAGCATGTACAGCTGGACCTACACTTTCGATTGGCACCCTAAAAAAATTTTTTTTTTATTTAACCATTTTCGGGAAAAATCAACGATGGTTAACCCACGGTTTTTTTTGGCGAAAAAACTTTTTGCTTCGAAATCGAAAAAGATTGTTATATCATCGTTCTATACATTGTTACGAACCCGAAACTGCCTTTGGTTCGAAAATCATCCCTTACATAACGATGGTCCAAGCATTTGTTGAAGAAGCCACGTTCGTCTCTCCCTCTTAGTGGGAAGTGTTCATCCCTTAAAGTGCCAGTTCACCCCTTAAACGTGGTTTGTTTGGGGAAAAATTTGCACAGCATGTACAGCTGGACCTACACTTTCGATTGGCACCCTAAAAAAATTTTTTTTTTATTTAACCATTTTCGGGAAAAATCAACGATGGTTAACCCACGGTTTTTTTTGGCGAAAAAACTTTTTGCTTCGAAATCGAAAAAGATTGTTATATCATCGTTCTATACATTGTTACGAACCCGAAACTGCCTTTGGTTCGAAAATCATCCCTTACATAACGATGGTCCAAGCATTTGTTGAAGAAGCCACGTTCGTCTCTCCCTCTTAGTGGGAAGTGTTCATCCCTTAAAGTGCCAGTTCACCCCTTAAACGTGGTTTGTTTGGGGAAAAATTTGCACAGCATGTACAGCTGGACCTACACTTTCGATTGGCACCCTAAAAAAATTTTTTTTTTATTTAACCATTTTCGGGAAAAATCAACGATGGTTAACCCACGGTTTTTTTTGGCGAAAAAACTTTTTGCTTCGAAATCGAAAAAGATTGTTATATCATCGTTCTATACATTGTTACGAACCCGAAACTGCCTTTGGTTCGAAAATCATCCCTTACATAACGATGGTCCAAGCATTTGTTGAAGAAGCCACGTTCGTCTCTCCCTCTTAGTGGGAAGTGTTCATCCCTTAAAGTGCCTGTTCACCCCTTAAACGTGGTTTGTTTGGGGAAAAATTTGCACAGCATGTACAGCTGGACCCACACTTTCGATTGGCACCCTAAAAAATTTTTTTTTTAATTTGACCATTTTCGGGAAAAATCAACGATGGTTAACCCACGGTTTTTTTTGGCGAAAAAACTTTTTGCTTCGAAATCGAAAAAGATTGTTATATCATCGTTCTATACATTGTTACGAACCCGAAACTGCCTTTGGTTCGAAAATCATCCCTTACATAACGATGGTCCAAGCATTTGTTGAAGAAGCCACGTTCGTCTCTCCCTCTTAGTGGGAAGTGTTCATCCCTTAAAGTGCCTGTTCACCCCTTAAACGTGGTTTGTTTGGGGAAAAATTTGCACAGCATGTACAGCTGGACCTACACTTTCGATTGGCACCCTAAAAAAATTTTTTTTTTATTTAACCATTTTCGGGAAAAATCAACGATGGTTAACCCACGGTTTTTTTTGGCGAAAAAACTTTTTGCTTCGAAATCGAAAAAGATTGTTATATCATCGTTCTATACATTGTTACGAACCCGAAACTGCCTTTGGTTCGAAAATCATCCCTTACATAACGATGGTCCAAGCATTTGTTGAAGAAGCCACGTTCGTCTCTCCCTCTTAGTGGGAAGTGTTCATCCCTTAAAGTGCCTGTTCACCCCTTAAACGTGGTTTGTTTGGGGAAAAATTTGCACAGCATGTACAGCTGGACCCACACTTTCGATTGGCACCCTAAAAAATTTTTTTTTTAATTTGACCATTTTCGGGAAAAATCAACGATGGTTAACCCACGGTTTTTTTTGGCGAAAAAACTTTTTGCTTCGAAATCGAAAAAGATTGTTATATCATCGTTCTATACATTGTTACGAACCCGAAACTGCCTTTGGTTCGAAAATCATCCCTTACATAACGATGGTCCAAGCATTTGTTGAAGAAGCCACGTTCGTCTCTCCCTCTTAGTGGGAAGTGTTCATCCCTTAAAGTGCCTGTTCACCCCTTAAACGTGGTTTGTTTGGGGAAAAATTTGCACAGCATGTACAGCTGGACCTACACTTTCGATTGGCACCCTAAAAAAATTTTTTTTTTATTTAACCATTTTCGGGAAAAATCAACGATGGTTAACCCACGGTTTTTTTTGGCGAAAAAACTTTTTGCTTCGAAATCGAAAAAGATTGTTATATCATCGTTCTATACATTGTTACGAACCCGAAACTGCCTTTGGTTCGAAAATCATCCCTTACATAACGATGGTCCAAGCATTTGTTGAAGAAGCCACGTTCGTCTCTCCCTCTTAGTGGGAAGTGTTCATCCCTTAAAGTGCCTGTTCACCCCTTAAACGTGGTTTGTTTGGGGAAAAATTTGCACAGCATGTACAGCTGGACCCACACTTTCGATTGGCAACCTAAAAAATTTTTTTTTTAATTTGACCATTTTCGGGAAAAATCAACGATGGTTAACCCACGGTTTTTTTTGGCGAAAAAACTTTTTGCTTCGAAATCGAAAAAGATTGTTATATCATCGTTCTATACATTGTTACGAACCCGAAACTGCCTTTGGTTCGAAAATCATCCCTTACATAACGATGGTCCAAGCATTTGTTGAAGAAGCCACGTTCGTCTCTCCCTCTTAGTGGGAAGTGTTCATCCCTTAAAGTGCCTGTTCACCCCTTAAACGTGGTTTGTTTGGGGAAAAATTTGCACAGCATGTACAGCTGGACCTACACTTTCGATTGGCACCCTAAAAAAATTTTTTTTTTATTTAACCATTTTCGGGAAAAATCAACGATGGTTAACCCACGGTTTTTTTTGGCGAAAAAACTTTTTGCTTCGAAATCGAAAAAGATTGTTATATCATCGTTCTATACATTGTTACGAACCCGAAACTGCCTTTGGTTCGAAAATCATCCCTTACATAACGATGGTCCAAGCATTTGTTGAAGAAGCCACGTTCGTCTCTCCCTCTTAGTGGGAAGTGTTCATCCCTTAAAGTGCCAGTTCACCCCTTAAACGTGGTTTGTTTGGGGAAAAATTTGCACAGCATGTACAGCTGGACCTACACTTTCGATTGGCACCCTAAAAAAATTTTTTTTTAATTTGACCATTTTCGGGAAAAATCAACGATGGTTAACCCACGGTTTTTTTTGGCGAAAAAACTTTTTGCTTCGAAATCGAAAAAGATTGTTATATCATCGTTCTATACATTGTTACGAACCCGAAACTGCCTTTGGCTCGAAAATCATCCCTTACATAACGATGGTCCAAGCATTTGTTGAAGAAGCCACGTTCGTCTCTCCCTCTTAGTGGGAAGTGTTCATCCCTTAAAGTGCCAGTTCACCCCTTAAACGTGGTTTGTTTGGGGAAAAATTTGCACAGCATGTACAGCTGGACCTACACTTTCGATTGGCACCCTAAAAAAATTTTTTTTTTATTTAACCATTTTCGGGAAAAATCAACGATGGTTAACCCACGGTTTTTTTTGGCGAAAAAACTTTTTGCTTCGAAATCGAAAAAGATTGTTATATCATCGTTCTATACATTGTTACGAACCCGAAACTGCCTTTGGTTCGAAAATCATCCCTTACATAACGATGGTCCAAGCATTTGTTGAAGAAGCCACGTTCGTCTCTCCCTCTTAGTGGGAAGTGTTCATCCCTTAAAGTGCCTGTTCACCCCTTAAACGTGGTTTGTTTGGGGAAAAATTTGCACAGCATGTACAGCTGGACCCACACTTTCGATTGGCACCCTAAAAAATTTTTTTTTTAATTTGACCATTTTCGGGAAAAATCTACGATGGTTAACCCACGGTTTTTTTTGGCGAAAAAACTTTTTGCTTCGAAATCGAAAAAGATTGTTATATCATCGTTCTATACATTGTTACGAACCCGAAACTGCCTTTGGTTCGAAAATCATCCCTTACATAACGATGGTCCAAGCATTTGTTGAAGAAGCCACGTTCGTCTCTCCCTCTTAGTGGGAAGTGTTCATCCCTTAAAGTGCCAGTTCACCCCTTAAACGTGGTTTGTTTGGGGAAAAATTTGCACAGCATGTACAGCTGGACCTACACTTTCGATTGGCACCCTAAAAAAATTTTTTTTTTATTTAACCATTTTCGGGAAAAATCAACGATGGTTAACCCACGGTTTTTTTTGGCGAAAAAACTTTTTGCTTCGAAATCGAAAAAGATTGTTATATCATCGTTCTATACATTGTTACGAACCCGAAACTGCCTTTGGTTCGAAAATCATCCCTTACATAACGATGGTCCAAGCATTTGTTGAAGAAGCCACGTTCGTCTCTCCCTCTTAGTGGGAAGTGTTCATCCCTTAAAGTGCCTGTTCACCCCTTAAACGTGGTTTGTTTGGGGAAAAATTTGCACAGCATGTACAGCTGGACCCACACTTTCGATTGGCACCCTAAAAAATTTTTTTTTTAATTTGACCATTTTCGGGAAAAATCAACGATGGTTAACCCACGGTTTTTTTTGGCGAAAAAACTTTTTGCTTCGAAATCGAAAAAGATTGTTATATCATCGTTCTATACATTGTTACGAACCCGAAACTGCCTTTGGTTCGAAAATCATCCCTTACATAACGATGGTCCAAGCATTTGTTGAAGAAGCCACGTTCGTCTCTCCCTCTTAGTGGGAAGTGTTCATCCCTTAAAGTGCCTGTTCACCCCTTAAACGTGGTTTGTTTGGGGAAAAATTTGCACAGCATGTACAGCTGGACCTACACTTTCGATTGGCACCCTAAAAAAATTTTTTTTTTATTTAACCATTTTCGGGAAAAATCAACGATGGTTAACCCACGGTTTTTTTTGGCGAAAAAACTTTTTGCTTCGAAATCGAAAAAGATTGTTATATCATCGTTCTATACATTGTTACGAACCCGAAACTGCCTTTGGTTCGAAAATCATCCCTTACATAACGATGGTCCAAGCATTTGTTGAAGAAGCCACGTTCGTCTCTCCCTCTTAGTGGGAAGTGTTCATCCCTTAAAGTGCCTGTTCACCCCTTAAACGTGGTTTGTTTGGGGAAAAATTTGCACAGCATGTACAGCTGGACCCACACTTTCGATTGGCAACCTAAAAAATTTTTTTTTTAATTTGACCATTTTCGGGAAAAATCAACGATGGTTAACCCACGGTTTTTTTTGGCGAAAAAACTTTTTGCTTCGAAATCGAAAAAGATTGTTATATCATCGTTCTATACATTGTTACGAACCCGAAACTGCCTTTGGTTCGAAAATCATCCCTTACATAACGATGGTCCAAGCATTTGTTGAAGAAGCCACGTTCGTCTCTCCCTCTTAGTGGGAAGTGTTCATCCCTTAAAGTGCCTGTTCACCCCTTAAACGTGGTTTGTTTGGGGAAAAATTTGCACAGCATGTACAGCTGGACCTACACTTTCGATTGGCACCCTAAAAAAATTTTATTTTAATTTGACCATTTTCGGGAAAAATCAACGATGGTTAACCCACGGTTTTTTTTGGCGAAAAAACTTTTTGCTTCGAAATCGAAAAAGATTGTTATATCATCGTTCTATACATTGTTACGAACCCGAAACTGCCTTTGGTTCGAAAATCATCCCTTACATAACGATGGTCCAAGCATTTGTTGAAGAAGCCACGTTGGTCTCTCCCTCTTAGTGGGAAGTGTTCATCCCTTAAAGTGCCTGTTCACCCCTTAAACGTGGTTTGTTTGGGGAAAAATTTGCACAGCATGTACAGCTGGACCTACACTTTCGATTGGCACCCTAAAAAAATTTTTTTTTAATTTGACCATTTTCGGGAAAAATCAACGATGGTTAACCCACGGTTTTTTTTGGCGAAAAAACTTTTTGCTTCGAAATCGAAAAAGATTGTTATATCATCGTTCTATACATTGTTACGAACCCGAAACTGCCTTTGGTTCGAAAATCATCCCTTACATAACGATGGTCCAAGCATTTGTTGAAGAAGCCACGTTCGTCTCTCCCTCTTAGTGGGAAGTGTTCATCCCTTAAAGTGCCTGTTCACCCCTTAAACGTGGTTTGTTTGGGGAAAAATTTGCACAGCATGTACAGCTGGACCTACACTTTCGATTGGCACCCTAAAAAAATTTTTTTTTTATTTAACCATTTTCGGGAAAAATCAACGATGGTTAACCCACGGTTTTTTTTGGCGAAAAAACTTTTTGCTTCGAAATCGAAAAAGATTGTTATATCATCGTTCTATACATTGTTACGAACCCGAAACTGCCTTTGGTTCGAAAATCATCCCTTACATAACGATGGTCCAAGCATTTGTTGAAGAAGCCACGTTGGTCTCTCCCTCTTAGTGGGAAGTGTTCATCCCTTAAAGTGCCTGTTCACCCCTTAAACGTGGTTTGTTTGGGGAAAAATTTGCACAGCATGTACAGCTGGACCTACACTTTCGATTGGCACCCTAAAAAAATTTTTTTTTAATTTGACCATTTTCGGGAAAAATCAACGATGGTTAACCCACGGTTTTTTTTGGCGAAAAAACTTTTTGCTTCGAAATCGAAAAAGATTGTTATATCATCGTTCTATACATTGTTACGAACCCGAAACTGCCTTTGGTTCGAAAATCATCCCTTACATAACGATGGTCCAAGCATTTGTTGAAGAAGCCACGTTCGTCTCTCCCTCTTAGTGGGAAGTGTTCATCCCTTAAAGTGCCTGTTCACCCCTTAAACGTGGTTTGTTTGGGGAAAAATTTGCACAGCATGTACAGCTGGACCTACACTTTCGATTGGCACCCTAAAAAAATTTTTTTTTTATTTAACCATTTTCGGGAAAAATCAACGATGGTTAACCCACGGTTTTTTTTGGCGAAAAAACTTTTTGCTTCGAAATCGAAAAAGATTGTTATATCATCGTTCTATACATTGTTACGAACCCGAAACTGCCTTTGGTTCGAAAATCATCCCTTACATAACGATGGTCCAAGCATTTGTTGAAGAAGCCACGTTCGTCTCTCCCTCTTAGTGGGAAGTGTTCATCCCTTAAAGTGCCAGTTCACCCCTTAAACGTGGTTTGTTTGGGGAAAAATTTGCACAGCATGTACAGCTGGACCTACACTTTCGATTGGC
This sequence comes from Sisyra terminalis, assembly GCA_958496175.1. Taxonomy (NCBI): domain Eukaryota; kingdom Metazoa; phylum Arthropoda; class Insecta; order Neuroptera; family Sisyridae; genus Sisyra; species Sisyra terminalis. The sequence continues at coordinate 61,328,026 of OY292276.1, forward strand.
ACCCTAAAAAAATTTTTTTTTAATTTGACCATTTTCGGGAAAAATCAACGATGGTTAACCCACGGTTTTTTTTGGCGAAAAAACTTTTTGCTTCGAAATCGAAAAAGATTGTTATATCATCGTTCTATACATTGTTACGAACCCGAAACTGCCTTTGGCTCGAAAATCATCCCTTACATAACGATGGTCCAAGCATTTGTTGAAGAAGCCACGTTCGTCTCTCCCTCTTAGTGGGAAGTGTTCATCCCTTAAAGTGCCAGTTCACCCCTTAAACGTGGTTTGTTTGGGGAAAAATTTGCACAGCATGTACAGCTGGACCTACACTTTCGATTGGCACCCTAAAAAAATTTTTTTTTTATTTAACCATTTTCGGGAAAAATCAACGATGGTTAACCCACGGTTTTTTTTGGCGAAAAAACTTTTTGCTTCGAAATCGAAAAAGATTGTTATATCATCGTTCTATACATTGTTACGAACCCGAAACTGCCTTTGGTTCGAAAATCATCCCTTACATAACGATGGTCCAAGCATTTGTTGAAGAAGCCACGTTCGTCTCTCCCTCTTAGTGGGAAGTGTTCATCCCTTAAAGTGCCTGTTCACCCCTTAAACGTGGTTTGTTTGGGGAAAAATTTGCACAGCATGTACAGCTGGACCCACACTTTCGATTGGCACCCTAAAAAATTTTTATTTTAATTTGACCATTTTCGGGAAAAATCAACGATGGTTAACCCACGGTTTTTTTTGGCGAAAAAACTTTTTGCTTCGAAATCGAAAAAGATTGTTATATCATCGTTCTATACATTGTTACGAACCCGAAACTGCCTTTGGTTCGAAAATCATCCCTTACATAACGATGGTCCAAGCATTTGTTGAAGAATCCACGTTCGTCTCTCCCTCTTAGTGGGAAGTGTTCATCCCTTAAAGTGCCAGTTCACCCCTTAAACGTGGTTTGTTTGGGGAAAAATTTGCACAGCATGTACAGCTGGACCTACACTTTCGATTGGCACCCTAAAAAATTTTTTTTTTTATTTAACCATTTTCGGGAAAAATCAACGATGGTTAACCCACGGTTTTTTTTGGCGAAAAAACTTTTTGCTTCGAAATCGAAAAAGATTGTTATATCATCGTTCTATACATTGTTACGAACCCGAAACTGCCTTTGGTTCGAAAATCATCCCTTACATAACGATGGTCCAAGCATTTGTTGAAGAAGCCACGTTCGTCTCTCCCTCTTAGTGGGAAGTGTTCATCCCTTAAAGTGCCTGTTCACCCCTTAAACGTGGTTTGTTTGGGGAAAAATTTGCACAGCATGTACAGCTGGACCTACACTTTCGATTGGCACCCTAAAAAAATTTTTTTTTTATTTAACCATTTTCGGGAAAAATCAACGATGGTTAACCCACGGTTTTTTTTGGCGAAAAAACTTTTTGCTTCGAAATCGAAAAAGATTGTTATATCATCGTTCTATACATTGTTACGAACCCGAAACTGCCTTTGGTTCGAAAATCATCCCTTACATAACGATGGTCCAAGCATTTGTTGAAGAAGCCACGTTCGTCTCTCCCTCTTAGTGGGAAGTGTTCATCCCTTAAAGTGCCTGTTCACCCCTTAAACGTGGTTTGTTTGGGGAAAAATTTGCACAGCATGTACAGCTGGACCCACACTTTCGATTGGCACCCTAAAAAATTTTTTTTTTAATTTGACCATTTTCGGGAAAAATCAACGATGGTTAACCCACGGTTTTTTTTGGCGAAAAAACTTTTTGCTTCGAAATCGAAAAAGATTGTTATATCATCGTTCTATACATTGTTACGAACCCGAAACTGCCTTTGGTTCGAAAATCATCCCTTACATAACGATGGTCCAAGCATTTGTTGAAGAAGCCACGTTCGTCTCTCCCTCTTAGTGGGAAGTGTTCATCCCTTAAAGTGCCTGTTCACCCCTTAAACGTGGTTTGTTTGGGGAAAAATTTGCACAGCATGTACAGCTGGACCTACACTTTCGATTGGCACCCTAAAAAAATTTTTTTTTTATTTAACCATTTTCGGGAAAAATCAACGATGGTTAACCCACGGTTTTTTTTGGCGAAAAAACTTTTTGCTTCGAAATCGAAAAAGATTGTTATATCATCGTTCTATACATTGTTACGAACCCGAAACTGCCTTTGGTTCGAAAATCATCCCTTACATAACGATGGTCCAAGCATTTGTTGAAGAAGCCACGTTCGTCTCTCCCTCTTAGTGGGAAGTGTTCATCCCTTAAAGTGCCTGTTCACCCCTTAAACGTGGTTTGTTTGGGGAAAAATTTGCACAGCATGTACAGCTGGACCCACACTTTCGATTGGCAACCTAAAAAATTTTTTTTTTAATTTGACCATTTTCGGGAAAAATCAACGATGGTTAACCCACGGTTTTTTTTGGCGAAAAAACTTTTTGCTTCGAAATCGAAAAAGATTGTTATATCATCGTTCTATACATTGTTACGAACCCGAAACTGCCTTTGGTTCGAAAATCATCCCTTACATAACGATGGTCCAAGCATTTGTTGAAGAAGCCACGTTCGTCTCTCCCTCTTAGTGGGAAGTGTTCATCCCTTAAAGTGCCTGTTCACCCCTTAAACGTGGTTTGTTTGGGGAAAAATTTGCACAGCATGTACAGCTGGACCTACACTTTCGATTGGCACCCTAAAAAAATTTTATTTTAATTTGACCATTTTCGGGAAAAATCAACGATGGTTAACCCACGGTTTTTTTTGGCGAAAAAACTTTTTGCTTCGAAATCGAAAAAGATTGTTATATCATCGTTCTATACATTGTTACGAACCCGAAACTGCCTTTGGTTCGAAAATCATCCCTTACATAACGATGGTCCAAGCATTTGTTGAAGAAGCCACGTTGGTCTCTCCCTCTTAGTGGGAAGTGTTCATCCCTTAAAGTGCCTGTTCACCCCTTAAACGTGGTTTGTTTGGGGAAAAATTTGCACAGCATGTACAGCTGGACCTACACTTTCGATTGGCACCCTAAAAAAATTTTTTTTTAATTTGACCATTTTCGGGAAAAATCAACGATGGTTAACCCACGGTTTTTTTTGGCGAAAAAACTTTTTGCTTCGAAATCGAAAAAGATTGTTATATCATCGTTCTATACATTGTTACGAACCCGAAACTGCCTTTGGTTCGAAAATCATCCCTTACATAACGATGGTCCAAGCATTTGTTGAAGAAGCCACGTTCGTCTCTCCCTCTTAGTGGGAAGTGTTCATCCCTTAAAGTGCCTGTTCACCCCTTAAACGTGGTTTGTTTGGGGAAAAATTTGCACAGCATGTACAGCTGGACCTACACTTTCGATTGGCACCCTAAAAAAATTTTATTTTAATTTGACCATTTTCGGGAAAAATCAACGATGGTTAACCCACGGTTTTTTTTGGCGAAAAAACTTTTTGCTTCGAAATCGAAAAAGATTGTTATATCATCGTTCTATACATTGTTACGAACCCGAAACTGCCTTTGGTTCGAAAATCATCCCTTACATAACGATGGTCCAAGCATTTGTTGAAGAAGCCACGTTCGTCTCTCCCTCTTAGTGGGAAGTGTTCATCCCTTAAAGTGCCTGTTCACCCCTTAAACGTGGTTTGTTTGGGGAAAAATTTGCACAGCACGTACAGCTGGACCTACACTTTCGATTGGCACCCTAAAAAAATTTTTTTTTTATTTAACCATTTTCGGGAAAAATCAACGATGGTTAACCCACGGTTTTTTTTGGCGAAAAAACTTTTTGCTTCGAAATCGAAAAAGATTGTTATATCATCGTTCTATACATTGTTACGAACCCGAAACTGCCTTTGGTTCGAAAATCATCCCTTACATAACGATGGTCCAAGCATTTGTTGAAGAAGCCACGTTCGTCTCTCCCTCTTAGTGGGAAGTGTTCATCCCTTAAAGTGCCAGTTCACCCCTTAAACGTGGTTTGTTTGGGGAAAAATTTGCACAGCATGTACAGCTGGACCTACACTTTCGATTGGCACCCTAAAAAAATTTTATTTTAATTTGACCATTTTCGGGAAAAATCAACGATGGTTAACCCACGGTTTTTTTTGGCGAAAAAACTTTTTGCTTCGAAATCGAAAAAGATTGTTATATCATCGTTCTATACATTGTTACGAACCCGAAACTGCCTTTGGTTCGAAAATCATCCCTTACATAACGATGGTCCAAGCATTTGTTGAAGAAGCCACGTTCGTCTCTCCCTCTTAGTGGGAAGTGTTCATCACTTAAAGTGCCTGTTCACCCCTTAAACGTGGTTTGTTTGGGGAAAAATTTGCACAGCATGTACAGCTGGACCTACACTTTCGATTGGCACCCTAAAAAAATTTTTTTTTTATTTAACCATTTTCGGGAAAAATCAACGATGGTTAACCCACGGTTTTTTTTGGCGAAAAAACTTTTTGCTTCGAAATCGAAAAAGATTGTTATATCATCGTTCTATACATTGTTACGAACCCGAAACTGCCTTTGGTTCGAAAATCATCCCTTACATAACGATGGTCCAAGCATTTGTTGAAGAAGCCACGTTCGTCTCTCCCTCTTAGTGGGAAGTGTTCATCCCTTAAAGTGCCTGTTCACCCCTTAAACGTGGTTTGTTTGGGGAAAAATTTGCACAGCATGTACAGCTGGACCTACACTTTCGATTGGCACCCTAAAAAAATTTTTTTTTAATTTGACCATTTTCGGGAAAAATCAACCATGGTTAACCCACGGTTTTTTTTGGCGAAAAAACTTTTTGCTTCGAAATCGAAAAAGATTGTTATATCATCGTTCTATACATTGTTACGAACCCGAAACTGCCTTTGGTTCGAAAATCATCCCTTACATAACGATGGTCCAAGCATTTGTTGAAGAAGCCACGTTCGTCTCTCCCTCTTAGTGGGAAGTGTTCATCCCTTAAAGTGCCTGTTCACCCCTTAAACGTGGTTTGTTTGGGGAAAAATTTGCACAGCATGTACAGCTGGACCTACACTTTCGATTGGCACCCTAAAAAAATTTTTTTTTAATTTGACCATTTTCGGGAAAAATCAACCATGGTTAACCCACGGTTTTTTTTGGCGAAAAAACTTTTTGCTTCGAAATCGAAAAAGATTGTTATATCATCGTTCTATACATTGTTACGAACCCGAAACTGCCTTTGGTTCGAAAATCATCCCTTACATAACGATGGTCCAAGCATTTGTTGAAGAAGCCACGTTCGTCTCTCCCTCTTAGTGGGAAGTGTTCATCCCTTAAAGTGCCTGTTCACCCCTTAAACGTGGTTTGTTTGGGGAAAAATTTGCACAGCATGTACAGCTGGACCCACACTTTCGATTGGCAACCTAAAAAATTTTTTTTTTAATTTGACCATTTTCGGGAAAAATCAACGATGGTTAACCCACGGTTTTTTTTGGCGAAAAAACTTTTTGCTTCGAAATCGAAAAAGATTGTTATATCATCGTTCTATACATTGTTACGAACCCGAAACTGCCTTTGGTTCGAAAATCATCCCTTACATAACGATGGTCCAAGCATTTGTTGAAGAAGCCACGTTCGTCTCTCCCTCTTAGTGGGAAGTGTTCATCCCTTAAAGTGCCTGTTCACCCTTTAAACGTGGTTTGTTTGGGGAAAAATTTGCACAGCATGTACAGCTGGACCTACACTTTCGATTGGCACCCTAAAAAAATTTTTTTTTTATTTAACCATTTTCGGGAAAAATCAACGATGGTTAACCCACGGTTTTTTTTGGCGAAAAAACTTTTTGCTTCGAAATCGAAAAAGATTGTTATATCATCGTTCTATACATTGTTACGAACCCGAAACTGCCTTTGGTTCGAAAATCATCCCTTACATAACGATGGTCCAAGCATTTGTTGAAGAAGCCACGTTCGTCTCTCCCTCTTAGTGGGAAGTGTTCATCCCTTAAAGTGCCTGTTCACCCCTTAAACGTGGTTTGTTTGGGGAAAAATTTGCACAGCATGTACAGCTGGACCCACACTTTCGATTGGCAACCTAAAAAATTTTTTTTTTAATTTGACCATTTTCGGGAAAAATCAATGATGGTTAACCCACGGTTTTTTTTGGCGAAAAAACTTTTTGCTTCGAAATCGAAAAAGATTGTTATATCATCGTTCTATACATTGTTACGAACCCGAAACTGCCTTTGGTTCGAAAATCATCCCTTACATAACGATGGTCCAAGCATTTGTTGAAGAAGCCACGTTCGTCTCTCCCTCTTAGTGGGAAGTGTTCATCCCTTAAAGTGCCTGTTCACCCCTTAAACGTGGTTTGTTTGGGGAAAAATTTGCACAGCATGTACAGCTGGACCTACACTTTCGATTGGCACCCTAAAAAAATTTTATTTTAATTTGACCATTTTCGGGAAAAATCAACGATGGTTAACCCACGGTTTTTTTTGGCGAAAAAACTTTTTGCTTCGAAATCGAAAAAGATTGTTATATCATCGTTCTATACATTGTTACGAACCCGAAACTGCCTTTGGTTCGAAAATCATCCCTTACATAACGATGGTCCAAGCATTTGTTGAAGAAGCCACGTTCGTCTCTCCCTCTTAGTGGGAAGTGTTCATCCCTTAAAGTGCCTGTTCACCCCTTAAACGTGGTTTGTTTGGGGAAAAATTTGCACAGCATGTACAGCTGGACCTACACTTTCGATTGGCACCCTAAAAAAATTTTTTTTTAATTTGACCATTTTCGGGAAAAATCAACCATGGTTAACCCACGGTTTTTTTTGGCGAAAAAACTTTTTGCTTCGAAATCGAAAAAGATTGTTATATCATCGTTCTATACATTGTTACGAACCCGAAACTGCCTTTGGTTCGAAAATCATCCCTTACATAACGATGGTCCAAGCATTTGTTGAAGAAGCCACGTTCGTCTCTCCCTCTTAGTGGGAAGTGTTCATCCCTTAAAGTGCCTGTTCACCCTTTAAACGTGGTTTGTTTGGGGAAAAATTTGCACAGCATGTACAGCTGGACCTACACTTTCGATTGGCACCCTAAAAAAATTTTTTTTTTATTTAACCATTTTCGGGAAAAATCAACGATGGTTAACCCACGGTTTTTTTTGGCGAAAAAACTTTTTGCTTCGAAATCGAAAAAGATTGTTATATCATCGTTCTATACATTGTTACGAACCCGAAACTGCCTTTGGTTCGAAAATCATCCCTTACATAACGATGGTCCAAGCATTTGTTGAAGAAGCCACGTTCGTCTCTCCCTCTTAGTGGGAAGTGTTCATCCCTTAAAGTGCCTGTTCACCCTTTAAACGTGGTTTGTTTGGGGAAAAATTTGCACAGCATGTACAGCTGGACCTACACTTTCGATTGGCACCCTAAAAAAATTTTTTTTTTATTTAACCATTTTCGGGAAAAATCAACGATGGTTAACCCACGGTTTTTTTTGGCGAAAAAACTTTTTGCTTCGAAATCGAAAAAGATTGTTATATCATCGTTCTATACATTGTTACGAACCCGAAACTGCCTTTGGTTCGAAAATCATCCCTTACATAACGATGGTCCAAGCATTTGTTGAAGAAGCCACGTTCGTCTCTCCCTCTTAGTGGGAAGTGTTCATCCCTTAAAGTGCCTGTTCACCCTTTAAACGTGGTTTGTTTGGGGAAAAATTTGCACAGCATGTACAGCTGGACCTACACTTTCGATTGGCACCCTAAAAAAATTTTTTTTTTATTTAACCATTTTCGGGAAAAATCAACGATGGTTAACCCACGGTTTTTTTTGGCGAAAAAACTTTTTGCTTCGAAATCGAAAAAGATTGTTATATCATCGTTCTATACATTGTTACGAACCCGAAACTGCCTTTGGTTCGAAAATCATCCCTTACATAACGATGGTCCAAGCATTTGTTGAAGAAGCCACGTTCGTCTCTCCCTCTTAGTGGGAAGTGTTCATCCCTTAAAGTGCCTGTTCACCCTTTAAACGTGGTTTGTTTGGGGAAAAATTTGCACAGCATGTACAGCTGGACCTACACTTTCGATTGGCACCCTAAAAAAATTTTTTTTTTATTTAACCATTTTCGGGAAAAATCAACGATGGTTAACCCACGGTTTTTTTTGGCGAAAAAACTTTTTGCTTCGAAATCGAAAAAGATTGTTATATCATCGTTCTATACATTGTTACGAACCCGAAACTGCCTTTGGTTCGAAAATCATCCCTTACATAACGATGGTCCAAGCATTTGTTGAAGAAGCCACGTTCGTCTCTCCCTCTTAGTGGGAAGTGTTCATCCCTTAAAGTGCCTGTTCACCCCTTAAACGTGGTTTGTTTGGGGAAAAATTTGCACAGCATGTACAGCTGGACCCACACTTTCGATTGGCAACCTAAAAAATTTTTTTTTTAATTTGACCATTTTCGGGAAAAATCAATGATGGTTAACCCACGGTTTTTTTTGGCGAAAAAACTTTTTGCTTCGAAATCGAAAAAGATTGTTATATCATCGTTCTATACATTGTTACGAACCCGAAACTGCCTTTGGTTCGAAAATCATCCCTTACATAACGATGGTCCAAGCATTTGTTGAAGAAGCCACGTTCGTCTCTCCCTCTTAGTGGGAAGTGTTCATCCCTTAAAGTGCCTGTTCACCCCTTAAACGTGGTTTGTTTGGGGAAAAATTTGCACAGCATGTACAGCTGGACCTACACTTTCGATTGGCACCCTAAAAAAATTTTATTTTAATTTGACCATTTTCGGGAAAAATCAACGATGGTTAACCCACGGTTTTTTTTGGCGAAAAAACTTTTTGCTTCGAAATCGAAAAAGATTGTTATATCATCGTTCTATACATTGTTACGAACCCGAAACTGCCTTTGGTTCGAAAATCATCCCTTACATAACGATGGTCCAAGCATTTGTTGAAGAAGCCACGTTCGTCTCTCCCTCTTAGTGGGAAGTGTTCATCACTTAAAGTGCCTGTTCACCCCTTAAACGTGGTTTGTTTGGGGAAAAATTTGCACAGCATGTACAGCTGGACCTACACTTTCGATTGGCACCCTAAAAAAATTTTTTTTTTATTTAACCATTTTCGGGAAAAATCAACGATGGTTAACCCACGGTTTTTTTTGGCGAAAAAACTTTTTGCTTCGAAATCGAAAAAGATTGTTATATCATCGTTCTATACATTGTTACGAACCCGAAACTGCCTTTGGTTCGAAAATCATCCCTTACATAACGATGGTCCAAGCATTTGTTGAAGAAGCCACGTTCGTCTCTCCCTCTTAGTGGGAAGTGTTCATCCCTTAAAGTGCCTGTTCACCCCTTAAACGTGGTTTGTTTGGGGAAAAATTTGCACAGCATGTACAGCTGGACCTACACTTTCGATTGGCACCCTAAAAAAATTTTATTTTAATTTGACCATTTTCGGGAAAAATCAACGATGGTTAACCCACGGTTTTTTTTGGCGAAAAAACTTTTTGCTTCGAAATCGAAAAAGATTGTTATATCATCGTTCTATACATTGTTACGAACCCGAAACTGCCTTTGGTTCGAAAATCATCCCTTACATAACGATGGTCCAAGCATTTGTTGAAGAAGCCACGTTCGTCTCTCCCTCTTAGTGGGAAGTGTTCATCCCTTAAAGTGCCTGTTCACCCTTTAAACGTGGTTTGTTTGGGGAAAAATTTGCACAGCATGTACAGCTGGACCCACACTTTCGATTGGCAACCTAAAAAATTTTTTTTTTAATTTGACCATTTTCGGGAAAAATCAACGATGGTTAACCCACGGTTTTTTTTGGCGAAAAAACTTTTTGCTTCGAAATCGAAAAAGATTGTTATATCATCGTTCTATACATTGTTACGAACCCGAAACTGCCTTTGGTTCGAAAATCATCCCTTACATAACGATGGTCCAAGCATTTGTTGAAGAAGCCACGTTCGTCTCTCCCTCTTAGTGGGAAGTGTTCATCCCTTAAAGTGCCTGTTCACCCTTTAAACGTGGTTTGTTTGGGGAAAAATTTGCACAGCATGTACAGCTGGACCTACACTTTCGATTGGCACCCTAAAAAAATTTTTTTTTTATTTAACCATTTTCGGGAAAAATCAACGATGGTTAACCCACGGTTTTTTTTGGCGAAAAAACTTTTTGCTTCGAAATCGAAAAAGATTGTTATATCATCGTTCTATACATTGTTACGAACCCGAAACTGCCTTTGGTTCGAAAATCATCCCTTACATAACGATGGTCCAAGCATTTGTTGAAGAAGCCACGTTCGTCTCTCCCTCTTAGTGGGAAGTGTTCATCCCTTAAAGTGCCTGTTCACCCCTTAAACGTGGTTTGTTTGGGGAAAAATTTGCACAGCATGTACAGCTGGACCCACACTTTCGATTGGCAACCTAAAAAATTTTTTTTTTAATTTGACCATTTTCGGGAAAAATCAATGATGGTTAACCCACGGTTTTTTTTGGCGAAAAAACTTTTTGCTTCGAAATCGAAAAAGATTGTTATATCATCGTTCTATACATTGTTACGAACCCGAAACTGCCTTTGGTTCGAAAATCATCCCTTACATAACGATGGTCCAAGCATTTGTTGAAGAAGCCACGTTCGTCTCTCCCTCTTAGTGGGAAGTGTTCATCCCTTAAAGTGCCTGTTCACCCCTTAAACGTGGTTTGTTTGGGGAAAAATTTGCACAGCATGTACAGCTGGACCTACACTTTCGATTGGCACCCTAAAAAAATTTTATTTTAATTTGACCATTTTCGGGAAAAATCAACGATGGTTAACCCACGGTTTTTTTTGGCGAAAAAACTTTTTGCTTCGAAATCGAAAAAGATTGTTATATCATCGTTCTATACATTGTTACGAACCCGAAACTGCCTTTGGTTCGAAAATCATCCCTTACATAACGATGGTCCAAGCATTTGTTGAAGAAGCCACGTTCGTCTCTCCCTCTTAGTGGGAAGTGTTCATCACTTAAAGTGCCTGTTCACCCCTTAAACGTGGTTTGTTTGGGGAAAAATTTGCACAGCATGTACAGCTGGACCTACACTTTCGATTGGCACCCTAAAAAAATTTTTTTTTTATTTAACCATTTTCGGGAAAAATCAACGATGGTTAACCCACGGTTTTTTTTGGCGAAAAAACTTTTTGCTTCGAAATCGAAAAAGATTGTTATATCATCGTTCTATACATTGTTACGAACCCGAAACTGCCTTTGGTTCGAAAATCATCCCTTACATAACGATGGTCCAAGCATTTGTTGAAGAAGCCACGTTCGTCTCTCCCTCTTAGTGGGAAGTGTTCATCCCTTAAAGTGCCTGTTCACCCCTTAAACGTGGTTTGTTTGGGGAAAAATTTGCACAGCATGTACAGCTGGACCTACACTTTCGATTGGCACCCTAAAAAAATTTTATTTTAATTTGACCATTTTCGGGAAAAATCAACGATGGTTAACCCACGGTTTTTTTTGGCGAAAAAACTTTTTGCTTCGAAATCGAAAAAGATTGTTATATCATCGTTCTATACATTGTTACGAACCCGAAACTGCCTTTGGTTCGAAAATCATCCCTTACATAACGATGGTCCAAGCATTTGTTGAAGAAGCCACGTTCGTCTCTCCCTCTTAGTGGGAAGTGTTCATCCCTTAAAGTGCCTGTTCACCCATTAAACGTGGTTTGTTTGGGGAAAAATTTGCACAGCATGTACAGCTGGACCTACACTTTCGATTGGCACCCTAAAAAAATTTTTTTTTTATTTAACCATTTTCGGGAAAAATCAACGATGGTTAACCCACGGTTTTTTTTGGCGAAAAAACTTTTTGCTTCGAAATCGAAAAAGATTGTTATATCATCGTTCTATACATTGTTACGAACCCGAAACTGCCTTTGGTTCGAAAATCATCCCTTACATAACGATGGTCCAAGCATTTGTTGAAGAAGCCACGTTCGTCTCTCCCTCTTAGTGGGAAGTGTTCATCCCTTAAAGTGCCTGTTCACCCCTTAAACGTGGTTTGTTTGGGGAAAAATTTGCACAGCATGTACAGCTGGACCCACACTTTCGATTGGCAACCTAAAAAATTTTTTTTTTAATTTGACCATTTTCGGGAAAAATCAACGATGGTTAACCCACGGTTTTTTTTGGCGAAAAAACTTTTTGCTTCGAAATCGAAAAAGATTGTTATATCATCGTTCTATACATTGTTACGAACCCGAAACTGCCTTTGGTTCGAAAATCATCCCTTACATAACGATGGTCCAAGCATTTGTTGAAGAAGCCACGTTCGTCTCTCCCTCTTAGTGGGAAGTGTTCATCCCTTAAAGTGCCTGTTCACCCCTTAAACGTGGTTTGTTTGGGGAAAAATTTGCACAGCATGTACAGCTGGACCTACACTTTCGATTGGCACCCTAAAAAAATTTTTTTTTTATTTAACCATTTTCGGGAAAAATCAACCATGGTTAACCCACGGTTTTTTTTGGCGAAAAAACTTTTTGCTTCGAAATCGAAAAAGATTGTTATATCATCGTTCTATACATTGTTACGAACCCGAAACTGCCTTTGGTTCGAAAATCATCCCTTACATAACGATGGTCCAAGCATTTGTTGAAGAAGCCACGTTCGTCTCTCCCTCTTAGTGGGAAGTGTTCATCCCTTAAAGTGCCTGTTCACCCCTTAAACGTGGTTTGTTTGGGGAAAAATTTGCACAGCATGTACAGCTGGACCCACACTTTCGATTGGCAACCTAAAAAATTTTTTTTTTAATTTGACCATTTTCGGGAAAAATCAACGATGGTTAACCCACGGTTTTTTTTGGCGAAAAAACTTTTTGCTTCGAAATCGAAAAAGATTGTTATATCATCGTTCTATACATTGTTACGAACCCGAAACTGCCTTTGGTTCGAAAATCATCCCTTACATAACGATGGTCCAAGCATTTGTTGAAGAAGCCACGTTCGTCTCTCCCTCTTAGTGGGAAGTGTTCATCCCTTAAAGTGCCTGTTCACCCCTTAAACGTGGTTTGTTTGGGGAAAAATTTGCACAGCATGTACAGCTGGACCCACACTTTCGATTGGCAACCTAAAAATTTTTTTTTTTAATTTGACCATTTTCGGGAAAAATCAACGATGGTTAACCCACGGTTTTTTTTGGCGAAAAAACTTTTTGCTTCGAAATCGAAAAAGATTGTTATATCATCGTTCTATACATTGTTACGAACCCGAAACTGCCTTTGGTTCGAAAATCATCCCTTACATAACGATGGTCCAAGCATTTGTTGAAGAAGCCACGTTCGTCTCTCCCTCTTAGTGGGAAGTGTTCATCCCTTAAAGTGCCTGTTCACCCCTTAAACGTGGTTTGTTTGGGGAAAAATTTGCACAGCATGTACAGCTGGACCTACACTTTCGATTGGCACCCTAAAAAAATTTTATTTTAATTTGACCATTTTCGGGAAAAATCAACGATGGTTAACCCACGGTTTTTTTTGGCGAAAAAACTTTTTGCTTCGAAATCGAAAAAGATTGTTATATCATCGTTCTATACATTGTTACGAACCCGAAACTGCCTTTGGTTCGAAAATCATCCCTTACATAACGATGGTCCAAGCATTTGTTGAAGAAGCCACGTTCGTCTCTCCCTCTTAGTGGGAAGTGTTCATCCCTTAAAGTGCCTGTTCACCCATTAAACGTGGTTTGTTTGGGGAAAAATTTGCACAGCATGTACAGCTGGACCTACACTTTCGATTGGCACCCTAAAAAAATTTTTTTTTTATTTAACCATTTTCGGGAAAAATCAACGATGGTTAACCCACGGTTTTTTTTGGCGAAAAAACTTTTTGCTTCGAAATCGAAAAAGATTGTTATATCATCGTTCTATACATTGTTACGAACCCGAAACTGCCTTTGGTTCGAAAATCATCCCTTACATAACGATGGTCCAAGCATTTGTTGAAGAAGCCACGTTCGTCTCTCCCTCTTAGTGGGAAGTGTTCATCCCTTAAAGTGCCTGTTCACCCCTTAAACGTGGTTTGTTTGGGGAAAAATTTGCACAGCATGTACAGCTGGACCCACACTTTCGATTGGCAACCTAAAAAATTTTTTTTTTAATTTGACCATTTTCGGGAAAAATCAACGATGGTTAACCCACGGTTTTTTTTGGCGAAAAAACTTTTTGCTTCGAAATCGAAAAAGATTGTTATATCATCGTTCTATACATTGTTACGAACCCGAAACTGCCTTTGGTTCGAAAATCATCCCTTACATAACGATGGTCCAAGCATTTGTTGAAGAAGCCACGTTCGTCTCTCCCTCTTAGTGGGAAGTGTTCATCCCTTAAAGTGCCTGTTCACCCCTTAAACGTGGTTTGTTTGGGGAAAAATTTGCACAGCATGTACAGCTGGACCTACACTTTCGATTGGCACCCTAAAAAAATTTTTTTTTTATTTAACCATTTTCGGGAAAAATCAACCATGGTTAACCCACGGTTTTTTTTGGCGAAAAAACTTTTTGCTTCGAAATCGAAAAAGATTGTTATATCATCGTTCTATACATTGTTACGAACCCGAAACTGCCTTTGGTTCGAAAATCATCCCTTACATAACGATGGTCCAAGCATTTGTTGAAGAAGCCACGTTCGTCTCTCCCTCTTAGTGGGAAGTGTTCATCCCTTAAAGTGCCTGTTCACCCCTTAAACGTGGTTTGTTTGGGGAAAAATTTGCACAGCATGTACAGCTGGACCCACACTTTCGATTGGCAACCTAAAAAATTTTTTTTTTAATTTGACCATTTTCGGGAAAAATCAACGATGGTTAACCCACGGTTTTTTTTGGCGAAAAAACTTTTTGCTTCGAAATCGAAAAAGATTGTTATATCATCGTTCTATACATTGTTACGAACCCGAAACTGCCTTTGGTTCGAAAATCATCCCTTACATAACGATGGTCCAAGCATTTGTTGAAGAAGCCACGTTCGTCTCTCCCTCTTAGTGGGAAGTGTTCATCCCTTAAAGTGCCTGTTCACCCCTTAAACGTGGTTTGTTTGGGGAAAAATTTGCACAGCATGTACAGCTGGACCCACACTTTCGATTGGCAACCTAAAAATTTTTTTTTTTAATTTGACCATTTTCGGGAAAAATCAACGATGGTTAACCCACGGTTTTTTTTGGCGAAAAAACTTTTTGCTTCGAAATCGAAAAAGATTGTTATATCATCGTTCTATACATTGTTACGAACCCGAAACTGCCTTTGGTTCGAAAATCATCCCTTACATAACGATGGTCCAAGCATTTGTTGAAGAAGCCACGTTCGTCTCTCCCTCTTAGTGGGAAGTGTTCATCCCTTAAAGTGCCTGTTCACCCCTTAAACGTGGTTTGTTTGGGGAAAAATTTGCACAGCATGTACAGCTGGACCTACACTTTCGATTGGCACCCTAAAAAAATTTTTTTTTTATTTAACCATTTTCGGGAAAAATCAACGATGGTTAACCCACGGTTTTTTTTGGCGAAAAAACTTTTTGCTTCGAAATCGAAAAAGATTGTTATATCATCGTTCTATACATTGTTACGAACCCGAAACTGCCTTTGGTTCGAAAATCATCCCTTACATAACGATGGTCCAAGCATTTGTTGAAGAAGCCACGTTCGTCTCTCCCTCTTAGTGGGAAGTGTTCATCCCTTAAAGTGCCTGTTCACCCCTTAAACGTGGTTTGTTTGGGGAAAAATTTGCACAGCATGTACAGCTGGACCCACACTTTCGATTGGCAACCTAAAAAATTTTTTTTTTAATTTGACCATTTTCGGGAAAAATCAACGATGGTTAACCCACGGTTTTTTTTGGCGAAAAAACTTTTTGCTTCGAAATCGAAAAAGATTGTTATATCATCGTTCTATACATTGTTACGAACCCGAAACTGCCTTTGGTTCGAAAATCATCCCTTACATAACGATGGTCCAAGCATTTGTTGAAGAAGCCACGTTCGTCTCTCCCTCTTAGTGGGAAGTGTTCATCCCTTAAAGTGCCTGTTCACCCCTTAAACGTGGTTTGTTTGGGGAAAAATTTGCACAGCATGTACAGCTGGACCTACACTTTCGATTGGCACCCTAAAAAAATTTTTTTTTTATTTAACCATTTTCGGGAAAAATCAACGATGGTTAACCCACGGTTTTTTTTGGCGAAAAAACTTTTTGCTTCGAAATCGAAAAAGATTGTTATATCATCGTTCTATACATTGTTACGAACCCGAAACTGCCTTTGGTTCGAAAATCATCCCTTACATAACGATGGTCCAAGCATTTGTTGAAGAAGCCACGTTCGTCTCTCCCTCTTAGTGGGAAGTGTTCATCCCTTAAAGTGCCTGTTCACCCCTTAAACGTGGTTTGTTTGGGGAAAAATTTGCACAGCATGTACAGCTGGACCTACACTTTCGATTGGCACCCTAAAAAATTTTTTTTTTAATTTGACCATTTTCGGGAAAAATCAACGATGGTTAACCCACGGTTTTTTTTGGCGAAAAAACTTTTTGCTTCGAAATCGAAAAAGATTGTTATATCATCGTTCTATACATTGTTACGAACCCGAAACTGCCTTTGGTTCGAAAATCATCCCTTACATAACGATGGTCCAAGCATTTGTTGAAGAAGCCACGTTCGTCTCTCCCTCTTAGTGGGAAGTGTTCATCCCTTAAAGTGCCTGTTCACCCCTTAAACGTGGTTTGTTTGGGGAAAAATTTGCACAGCATGTACAGCTGGACCTACACTTTCGATTGGCACCCTAAAAAAATTTTTTTTTAATTTGACCATTTTCGGGAAAAATCAACGATGGTTAACCCACGGTTTTTTTTGGCGAAAAAACTTTTTGCTTCGAAATCGAAAAAGATTGTTATATCATCGTTCTATACATTGTTACGAACCCGAAACTGCCTTTGGTTCGAAAATCATCCCTTACATAACGATGGTCCAAGCATTTGTTGAAGAAGCCACGTTCGTCTCTCCCTCTTAGTGGGAAGTGTTCATCCCTTAAAGTGCCTGTTCACCCCTTAAACGTGGTTTGTTTGGGGAAAAATTTGCACAGCATGTACAGCTGGACCTACACTTTCGATTGGCACCCTAAAAAAATTTTTTTTTAATTTGACCATTTTCGGGAAAAATCAACGATGGTTAACCCACGGTTTTTTTTGGCGAAAAAACTTTTTGCTTCGAAATCGAAAAAGATTGTTATATCATCGTTCTATACATTGTTACGAACCCGAAACTGCCTTTGGTTCGAAAATCATCCCTTACATAACGATGGTCCAAGCATTTGTTGAAGAAGCCACGTTCGTCTCTCCCTCTTAGTGGGAAGTGTTCATCCCTTAAAGTGCCTGTTCACCCCTTAAACGTGGTTTGTTTGGGGAAAAATTTGCACAGCATGTACAGCTGGACCTACACTTTCGATTGGCACCCTAAAAAAATTTTTTTTTAATTTGACCATTTTCGGGAAAAATCAACGATGGTTAACCCACGGTTTTTTTTGGCGAAAAAACTTTTTGCTTCGAAATCGAAAAAGATTGTTATATCATCGTTCTATACATTGTTACGAACCCGAAACTGCCTTTGGTTCGAAAATCATCCCTTACATAACGATGGTCCAAGCATTTGTTGAAGAAGCCACGTTCGTCTCTCCCTCTTAGTGGGAAGTGTTCATCCCTTAAAGTGCCTGTTCACCCCTTAAACGTGGTTTGTTTGGGGAAAAATTTGCACAGCATGTACAGCTGGACCTACACTTTCGATTGGCACCCTAAAAAAATTTTTTTTTAATTTGACCATTTTCGGGAAAAATCAACGATGGTTAACCCACGGTTTTTTTTGGCGAAAAAACTTTTTGCTCGAAATCGAAAAAGATTGTTATATCATCGTTCTATACATTGTTACGAACCCGAAACTGCCTTTGGTTCGAAAATCATCCCTTACATAACGATGGTCCAAGCATTTGTTGAAGAAGCCACGTTCGTCTCTCCCTCTTAGTGGGAAGTGTTCATCCCTTAAAGTGCCTGTTCACCCCTTAAACGTGGTTTGTTTGGGGAAAAATTTGCACAGCATGTACAGCTGGACCTACACTTTCGATTGGCACCCTAAAAAAATTTTTTTTTAATTTGACCATTTTCGGGAAAAATCAACGATGGTTAACCCACGGTTTTTTTTGGCGAAAAAACTTTTTGCTTCGAAATCGAAAAAGATTGTTATATCATCGTTCTATACATTGTTACGAACCCGAAACTGCCTTTGGTTCGAAAATCATCCCTTACATAACGATGGTCCAAGCATTTGTTGAAGAAGCCACGTTCGTCTCTCCCTCTTAGTGGGAAGTGTTCATCCCTTAAAGTGCCTGTTCACCCCTTAAACGTGGTTTGTTTGGGGAAAAATTTGCACAGCATGTACAGCTGGACCTACACTTTCGATTGGCACCCTAAAAAAATTTTTTTTTAATTTGACCATTTTCGGGAAAAATCAACGATGGTTAACCCACGGTTTTTTTTGGCGAAAAAACTTTTTGCTCGAAATCGAAAAAGATTGTTATATCATCGTTCTATACATTGTTACGAACCCGAAACTGCCTTTGGTTCGAAAATCATCCCTTACATAACGATGGTCCAAGCATTTGTTGAAGAAGCCACGTTCGTCTCTCCCTCTTAGTGGGAAGTGTTCATCCCTTAAAGTGCCTGTTCACCCCTTAAACGTGGTTTGTTTGGGGAAAAATTTGCACAGCATGTACAGCTGGACCCACACTTTCGATTGGCAACCTAAAAAATTTTTTTTTTAATTTGACCATTTTCGGGAAAAATCAACGATGGTTAACCCACGGTTTTTTTTGGCGAAAAAACTTTTTGCTTCGAAATCGAAAAAGATTGTTATATCATCGTTCTATACATTGTTACGAACCCGAAACTGCCTTTGGTTCGAAAATCATCCCTTACATAACGATGGTCCAAGCATTTGTTGAAGAAGCCACGTTCGTCTCTCCCTCTTAGTGGGAAGTGTTCATCCCTTAAAGTGCCTGTTCACCCCTTAAACGTGGTTTGTTTGGGGAAAAATTTGCACAGCATGTACAGCTGGACCTACACTTTCGATTGGCACCCTAAAAAAATTTTTTTTTTATTTAACCATTTTCGGGAAAAATCAACGATGGTTAACCCACGGTTTTTTTTGGCGAAAAAACTTTTTGCTTCGAAATCGAAAAAGATTGTTATATCATCGTTCTATACATTGTTACGAACCCGAAACTGCCTTTGGTTCGAAAATCATCCCTTACATAACGATGGTCCAAGCATTTGTTGAAGAAGCCACGTTCGTCTCTCCCTCTTAGTGGGAAGTGTTCATCCCTTAAAGTGCCTGTTCACCCCTTAAACGTGGTTTGTTTGGGGAAAAATTTGCACAGCATGTACAGCTGGACCTACACTTTCGATTGGCACCCTAAAAAATTTTTTTTTTAATTTGACCATTTTCGGGAAAAATCAACGATGGTTAACCCACGGTTTTTTTTGGCGAAAAAACTTTTTGCTTCGAAATCGAAAAAGATTGTTATATCATCGTTCTATACATTGTTACGAACCCGAAACTGCCTTTGGTTCGAAAATCATCCCTTACATAACGATGGTCCAAGCATTTGTTGAAGAAGCCACGTTCGTCTCTCCCTCTTAGTGGGAAGTGTTCATCCCTTAAAGTGCCTGTTCACCCCTTAAACGTGGTTTGTTTGGGGAAAAATTTGCACAGCATGTACAGCTGGACCTACACTTTCGATTGGCACCCTAAAAAAATTTTTTTTTAATTTGACCATTTTCGGGAAAAATCAACGATGGTTAACCCACGGTTTTTTTTGGCGAAAAAACTTTTTGCTTCGAAATCGAAAAAGATTGTTATATCATCGTTCTATACATTGTTACGAACCCGAAACTGCCTTTGGTTCGAAAATCATCCCTTACATAACGATGGTCCAAGCATTTGTTGAAGAAGCCACGTTCGTCTCTCCCTCTTAGTGGGAAGTGTTCATCCCTTAAAGTGCCTGTTCACCCCTTAAACGTGGTTTGTTTGGGGAAAAATTTGCACAGCATGTACAGCTGGACCTACACTTTCGATTGGCACCCTAAAAAAATTTTTTTTTAATTTGACCATTTTCGGGAAAAATCAACGATGGTTAACCCACGGTTTTTTTTGGCGAAAAAACTTTTTGCTTCGAAATCGAAAAAGATTGTTATATCATCGTTCTATACATTGTTACGAACCCGAAACTGCCTTTGGTTCGAAAATCATCCCTTACATAACGATGGTCCAAGCATTTGTTGAAGAAGCCACGTTCGTCTCTCCCTCTTAGTGGGAAGTGTTCATCCCTTAAAGTGCCTGTTCACCCCTTAAACGTGGTTTGTTTGGGGAAAAATTTGCACAGCATGTACAGCTGGACCTACACTTTCGATTGGCACCCTAAAAAAATTTTTTTTTAATTTGACCATTTTCGGGAAAAATCAACGATGGTTAACCCACGGTTTTTTTTGGCGAAAAAACTTTTTGCTCGAAATCGAAAAAGATTGTTATATCATCGTTCTATACATTGTTACGAACCCGAAACTGCCTTTGGTTCGAAAATCATCCCTTACATAACGATGGTCCAAGCATTTGTTGAAGAAGCCACGTTCGTCTCTCCCTCTTAGTGGGAAGTGTTCATCCCTTAAAGTGCCTGTTCACCCCTTAAACGTGGTTTGTTTGGGGAAAAATTTGCACAGCATGTACAGCTGGACCTACACTTTCGATTGGCACCCTAAAAAAATTTTTTTTTAATTTGACCATTTTCGGGAAAAATCAACGATGGTTAACCCACGGTTTTTTTTGGCGAAAAAACTTTTTGCTTCGAAATCGAAAAAGATTGTTATATCATCGTTCTATACATTGTTACGAACCCGAAACTGCCTTTGGTTCGAAAATCATCCCTTACATAACGATGGTCCAAGCATTTGTTGAAGAAGCCACGTTCGTCTCTCCCTCTTAGTGGGAAGTGTTCATCCCTTAAAGTGCCTGTTCACCCCTTAAACGTGGTTTGTTTGGGGAAAAATTTGCACAGCATGTACAGCTGGACCTACACTTTCGATTGGCACCCTAAAAAAATTTTTTTTTAATTTGACCATTTTCGGGAAAAATCAACGATGGTTAACCCACGGTTTTTTTTGGCGAAAAAACTTTTTGCTTCGAAATCGAAAAAGATTGTTATATCATCGTTCTATACATTGTTACGAACCCGAAACTGCCTTTGGTTCGAAAATCATCCCTTACATAACGATGGTCCAAGCATTTGTTGAAGAAGCCACGTTCGTCTCTCCCTCTTAGTGGGAAGTGTTCATCCCTTAAAGTGCCTGTTCACCCCTTAAACGTGGTTTGTTTGGGGAAAAATTTGCACAGCATGTACAGCTGGACCTACACTTTCGATTGGCACCCTAAAAAAATTTTTTTTTAATTTGACCATTTTCGGGAAAAATCAACGATGGTTAACCCACGGTTTTTTTTGGCGAAAAAACTTTTTGCTTCGAAATCGAAAAAGATTGTTATATCATCGTTCTATACATTGTTACGAACCCGAAACTGCCTTTGGTTCGAAAATCATCCCTTACATAACGATGGTCCAAGCATTTGTTGAAGAAGCCACGTTCGTCTCTCCCTCTTAGTGGGAAGTGTTCATCCCTTAAAGTGCCTGTTCACCCCTTAAACGTGGTTTGTTTGGGGAAAAATTTGCACAGCATGTACAGCTGGACCTACACTTTCGATTGGCACCCTAAAAAAATTTTTTTTTAATTTGACCATTTTCGGGAAAAATCAACGATGGTTAACCCACGGTTTTTTTTGGCGAAAAAACTTTTTGCTTCGAAATCGAAAAAGATTGTTATATCATCGTTCTATACATTGTTACGAACCCGAAACTGCCTTTGGTTCGAAAATCATCCCTTACATAACGATGGTCCAAGCATTTGTTGAAGAAGCCACGTTCGTCTCTCCCTCTTAGTGGGAAGTGTTCATCCCTTAAAGTGCCTGTTCACCCCTTAAACGTGGTTTGTTTGGGGAAAAATTTGCACAGCATGTACAGCTGGACCTACACTTTCGATTGGCACCCTAAAAAAATTTTTTTTTAATTTGACCATTTTCGGGAAAAATCAACGATGGTTAACCCACGGTTTTTTTTGGCGAAAAAACTTTTTGCTTCGAAATCGAAAAAGATTGTTATATCATCGTTCTATACATTGTTACGAACCCGAAACTGCCTTTGGTTCGAAAATCATCCCTTACATAACGATGGTCCAAGCATTTGTTGAAGAAGCCACGTTCGTCTCTCCCTCTTAGTGGGAAGTGTTCATCCCTTAAAGTGCCTGTTCACCCCTTAAACGTGGTTTGTTTGGGGAAAAATTTGCACAGCATGTACAGCTGGACCTACACTTTCGATTGGCACCCTAAAAAAATTTTTTTTTAATTTGACCATTTTCGGGAAAAATCAACGATGGTTAACCCACGGTTTTTTTTGGCGAAAAAACTTTTTGCTTCGAAATCGAAAAAGATTGTTATATCATCGTTCTATACATTGTTACGAACCCGAAACTGCCTTTGGTTCGAAAATCATCCCTTACATAACGATGGTCCAAGCATTTGTTGAAGAAGCCACGTTCGTCTCTCCCTCTTAGTGGGAAGTGTTCATCCCTTAAAGTGCCTGTTCACCCCTTAAACGTGGTTTGTTTGGGGAAAAATTTGCACAGCATGTACAGCTGGACCTACACTTTCGATTGGCACCCTAAAAAAATTTTTTTTTAATTTGACCATTTTCGGGAAAAATCAACGATGGTTAACCCACGGTTTTTTTTGGCGAAAAAACTTTTTGCTTCGAAATCGAAAAAGATTGTTATATCATCGTTCTATACATTGTTACGAACCCGAAACTGCCTTTGGTTCGAAAATCATCCCTTACATAACGATGGTCCAAGCATTTGTTGAAGAAGCCACGTTCGTCTCTCCCTCTTAGTGGGAAGTGTTCATCCCTTAAAGTGCCTGTTCACCCCTTAAACGTGGTTTGTTTGGGGAAAAATTTGCACAGCATGTACAGCTGGACCCACACTTTCGATTGGCAACCTAAAAAATTTTTTTTTTAATTTGACCATTTTCGGGAAAAATCAACGATGGTTAACCCACGGTTTTTTTTGGCGAAAAAACTTTTTGCTTCGAAATCGAAAAAGATTGTTATATCATCGTTCTATACATTGTTACGAACCCGAAACTGCCTTTGGTTCGAAAATCATCCCTTACATAACGATGGTCCACGCATTTGTTGAAGAAGCCACGTTCGTCTCTCCCTCTTAGTGGGAAGTGTTCATCCCTTAAAGTGCCTGTTCACCCCTTAAACGTGGTTTGTTTGGGGAAAAATTTGCACAGCATGTACAGCTGGACCTACACTTTCGATTGGCACCCTAAAAAAATTTTTTTTTAATTTGACCATTTTCGGGAAAAATCAACGATGGTTAACCCACGGTTTTTTTTGGCGAAAAAACTTTTTGCTTCGAAATCGAAAAAGATTGTTATATCATCGTTCTATACATTGTTACGAACCCGAAACTGCCTTTGGCTCGAAAATCATCCCTTACATAACGATGGTCCAAGCATTTGTTGAAGAAGCCACGTTCGTCTCTCCCTCTTAGTGGGAAGTGTTCATCCCTTAAAGTGCCTGTTCACCCCTTAAACGTGGTTTGTTTGGGGAAAAATTTGCACAGCATGTACAGCTGGACCTACACTTTCGATTGGCACCCTAAAAAAATTTTTTTTTAATTTGACCATTTTCGGGAAAAATCAACGATGGTTAACCCACGGTTTTTTTTGGCGAAAAAACTTTTTGCTTCGAAATCGAAAAAGATTGTTATATCATCGTTCTATACATTGTTACGAACCCGAAACTGCCTTTGGTTCGAAAATCATCCCTTACATAACGATGGTCCAAGCATTTGTTGAAGAAGCCACGTTCGTCTCTCCCTCTTAGTGGGAAGTGTTCATCCCTTAAAGTGCCTGTTCACCCCTTAAACGTGGTTTGTTTGGGGAAAAATTTGCACAGCATGTACAGCTGGACCTACACTTTCGATTGGCACCCTAAAAAAATTTTTTTTTTATATAACCATTTTCGGGAAAAATCAACGATGGTTAACCCACGGTTTTTTTTGGCGAAAAAACTTTTTGCTTCGAAATCGAAAAAGATTGTTATATCATCGTTCTATACATTGTTACGAACCCGAAACTGCCTTTGGTTCGAAAATCATCCCTTACATAACGATGGTCCAAGCATTTGTTGAAGAAGCCACGTTCGTCTCTCCCTCTTAGTGGGAAGTGTTCATCCCTTAAAGTGCCTGTTCACCCCTTAAACGTGGTTTGTTTGGGGAAAAATTTGCACAGCATGTACAGCTGGACCTACACTTTCGATTGGCACCCTAAAAAAATTTTATTTTAATTTGACCATTTTCGGGAAAAATCAACGATGGTTAACCCACGGTTTTTTTTGGCGAAAAAACTTTTTGCTTCGAAATCGAAAAAGATTGTTATATCATCGTTCTATACATTGTTACGAACCCGAAACTGCCTTTGGTTCGAAAATCATCCCTTACATAACGATGGTCCAAGCATTTGTTGAAGAAGCCACGTTCGTCTCTCCCTCTTAGTGGGAAGTGTTCATCCCTTAAAGTGCCTGTTCACCCCTTAAACGTGGTTTGTTTGGGGAAAAATTTGCACAGCATGTACAGCTGGACCTACACTTTCGATTGGCACCCTAAAAAAATTTTTTTTTAATTTGACCATTTTCGGGAAAAATCAACGATGGTTAACCCACGGTTTTTTTTGGCGAAAAAACTTTTTGCTTCGAAATCGAAAAAGATTGTTATATCATCGTTCTATACATTGTTACGAACCCGAAACTGCCTTTGGTTCGAAAATCATCCCTTACATAACGATGGTCCAAGCATTTGTTGAAGAAGCCACGTTCGTCTCTCCCTCTTAGTGGGAAGTGTTCATCCCTTAAAGTGCCTGTTCACCCCTTAAACGTGGTTTGTTTGGGGAAAAATTTGCACAGCATGTACAGCTGGACCTACACTTTCGATTGGCACCCTAAAAAAATTTTTTTTTTATATAACCATTTTCGGGAAAAATCAACGATGGTTAACCCACGGTTTTTTTTGGCGAAAAAACTTTTTGCTTCGAAATCGAAAAAGATTGTTATATCATCGTTCTATACATTGTTACGAACCCGAAACTGCCTTTGGTTCGAAAATCATCCCTTACATAACGATGGTCCAAGCATTTGTTGAAGAAGCCACGTTCGTCTCTCCCTCTTAGTGGGAAGTGTTCATCCCTTAAAGTGCCTGTTCACCCCTTAAACGTGGTTTGTTTGGGGAAAAATTTGCACAGCATGTACAGCTGGACCTACACTTTCGATTGGCACCCTAAAAAAATTTTTTTTTAATTTGACCATTTTCGGGAAAAATCAACGATGGTTAACCCACGGTTTTTTTTGGCGAAAAAACTTTTTGCTTCGAAATCGAAAAAGATTGTTATATCATCGTTCTATACATTGTTACGAACCCGAAACTGCCTTTGGCTCGAAAATCATCCCTTACATAACGATGGTCCAAGCATTTGTTGAAGAAGCCACGTTCGTCTCTCCCTCTTAGTGGGAAGTGTTCATCCCTTAAAGTGCCTGTTCACCCCTTAAACGTGGTTTGTTTGGGGAAAAATTTGCACAGCATGTACAGCTGGACCTACACTTTCGATTGGCACCCTAAAAAAATTTTTTTTTAATTTGACCATTTTCGGGAAAAATCAACGATGGTTAACCCACGGTTTTTTTTGGCGAAAAAACTTTTTGCTTCGAAATCGAAAAAGATTGTTATATCATCGTTCTATACATTGTTACGAACCCGAAACTGCCTTTGGTTCGAAAATCATCCCTTACATAACGATGGTCCACGCATTTGTTGAAGAAGCCACGTTCGTCTCTCCCTCTTAGTGGGAAGTGTTCATCCCTTAAAGTGCCTGTTCACCCCTTAAACGTGGTTTGTTTGGGGAAAAATTTGCACAGCATGTACAGCTGGACCTACACTTTCGATTGGCACCCTAAAAAATTTTTTTTTAATTTGACCATTTTCGGGAAAAATCAACGATGGTTAACCCACGGTTTTTTTTGGCGAAAAAACTTTTTGCTTCGAAATCGAAAAAGATTGTTATATCATCGTTCTATACATTGTTACGAACCCGAAACTGCCTTTGGTTCGAAAATCATCCCTTACATAACGATGGTCCAAGCATTTGTTGAAGAAGCCACGTTCGTCTCTCCCTCTTAGTGGGAAGTGTTCATCCCTTAAAGTGCCTGTTCACCCCTTAAACGTGGTTTGTTTGGGGAAAAATTTGCACAGCATGTACAGCTGGACCTACACTTTCGATTGGCACCCTAAAAAAATTTTATTTTAATTTGACCATTTTCGGGAAAAATCAACGATGGTTAACCCACGGTTTTTTTTGGCGAAAAAACTTTTTGCTTCGAAATCGAAAAAGATTGTTATATCATCGTTCTATACATTGTTACGAACCCGAAACTGCCTTTGGTTCGAAAATCATCCCTTACATAACGATGGTCCAAGCATTTGTTGAAGAAGCCACGTTCGTCTCTCCCTCTTAGTGGGAAGTGTTCATCCCTTAAAGTGCCTGTTCACCCCTTAAACGTGGTTTGTTTGGGGAAAAATTTGCACAGCATGTACAGCTGGACCTACACTTTCGATTGGCACCCTAAAAAAATTTTTTTTTAATTTGACCATTTTCGGGAAAAATCAACGATGGTTAACCCACGGTTTTTTTTGGCGAAAAAACTTTTTGCTTCGAAATCGAAAAAGATTGTTATATCATCGTTCTATACATTGTTACGAACCCGAAACTGCCTTTGGTTCGAAAATCATCCCTTACATAACGATGGTCCAAGCATTTGTTGAAGAAGCCACGTTCGTCTCTCCCTCTTAGTGGGAAGTGTTCATCCCTTAAAGTGCCTGTTCACCCCTTAAACGTGGTTTGTTTGGGGAAAAATTTGCACAGCATGTACAGCTGGACCTACACTTTCGATTGGCACCCTAAAAAAATTTTTTTTTTATATAACCATTTTCGGGAAAAATCAACGATGGTTAACCCACGGTTTTTTTTGGCGAAAAAACTTTTTGCTTCGAAATCGAAAAAGATTGTTATATCATCGTTCTATACATTGTTACGAACCCGAAACTGCCTTTGGTTCGAAAATCATCCCTTACATAACGATGGTCCAAGCATTTGTTGAAGAAGCCACGTTCGTCTCTCCCTCTTAGTGGGAAGTGTTCATCCCTTAAAGTGCCTGTTCACCCCTTAAACGTGGTTTGTTTGGGGAAAAATTTGCACAGCATGTACAGCTGGACCTACACTTTCGATTGGCACCCTAAAAAAATTTTTTTTTAATTTGACCATTTTCGGGAAAAATCAACGATGGTTAACCCACGGTTTTTTTTGGCGAAAAAACTTTTTGCTTCGAAATCGAAAAAGATTGTTATATCATCGTTCTATACATTGTTACGAACCCGAAACTGCCTTTGGCTCGAAAATCATCCCTTACATAACGATGGTCCAAGCATTTGTTGAAGAAGCCACGTTCGTCTCTCCCTCTTAGTGGGAAGTGTTCATCCCTTAAAGTGCCTGTTCACCCCTTAAACGTGGTTTGTTTGGGGAAAAATTTGCACAGCATGTACAGCTGGACCTACACTTTCGATTGGCACCCTAAAAAAATTTTTTTTTAATTTGACCATTTTCGGGAAAAATCAACGATGGTTAACCCACGGTTTTTTTTGGCGAAAAAACTTTTTGCTTCGAAATCGAAAAAGATTGTTATATCATCGTTCTATACATTGTTACGAACCCGAAACTGCCTTTGGTTCGAAAATCATCCCTTACATAACGATGGTCCACGCATTTGTTGAAGAAGCCACGTTCGTCTCTCCCTCTTAGTGGGAAGTGTTCATCCCTTAAAGTGCCTGTTCACCCCTTAAACGTGGTTTGTTTGGGGAAAAATTTGCACAGCATGTACAGCTGGACCTACACTTTCGATTGGCACCCTTAAAAAAATTTTTTTTTTAATTTGACCATTTTCGGGAAAAATCAACGATGGTTAACCCACGGTTTTTTTTGGCGAAAAAACTTTTTGCTTCGAAATCGAAAAAGATTGTTATATCATCGTTCTATACATTGTTACGAACCCGAAACTGCCTTTGGCTCGAAAATCATCCCTTACATAACGATGGTCCAAGCATTTGTTGAAGAAGCCACGTTCGTCTCTCCCTCTTAGTGGGAAGTGTTCATCCCTTAAAGTGCCTGTTCACCCCTTAAACGTGGTTTGTTTGGGGAAAAATTTGCACAGCATGTACAGCTGGACCTACACTTTCGATTGGCACCCTAAAAAAATTTTATTTTAATTTGACCATTTTCGGGAAAAATCAACGATGGTTAACCCACGGTTTTTTTTGGCGAAAAAACTTTTTGCTTCGAAATCGAAAAAGATTGTTATATCATCGTTCTATACATTGTTACGAACCCGAAACTGCCTTTGGTTCGAAAATCATCCCTTACATAACGATGGTCCAAGCATTTGTTGAAGAAGCCACGTTCGTCTCTCCCTCTTAGTGGGAAGTGTTCATCCCTTAAAGTGCCTGTTCACCCCTTAAACGTGGTTTGTTTGGGGAAAAATTTGCACAGCATGTACAGCTGGACCTACACTTTCGATTGGCACCCTAAAAAAATTTTTTTTTAATTTGACCATTTTCGGGAAAAATCAACGATGGTTAACCCACGGTTTTTTTTGGCGAAAAAACTTTTTGCTTCGAAATCGAAAAAGATTGTTATATCATCGTTCTATACATTGTTACGAACCCGAAACTGCCTTTGGTTCGAAAATCATCCCTTACATAACGATGGTCCAAGCATTTGTTGAAGAAGCCACGTTCGTCTCTCCCTCTTAGTGGGAAGTGTTCATCCCTTAAAGTGCCTGTTCACCCCTTAAACGTGGTTTGTTTGGGGAAAAATTTGCACAGCATGTACAGCTGGACCTACACTTTCGATTGGCACCCTAAAAAAATTTTTTTTTTATATAACCATTTTCGGGAAAAATCAACGATGGTTAACCCACGGTTTTTTTTGGCGAAAAAACTTTTTGCTTCGAAATCGAAAAAGATTGTTATATCATCGTTCTATACATTGTTACGAACCCGAAACTGCCTTTGGTTCGAAAATCATCCCTTACATAACGATGGTCCAAGCATTTGTTGAAGAAGCCACGTTCGTCTCTCCCTCTTAGTGGGAAGTGTTCATCCCTTAAAGTGCCTGTTCACCCCTTAAACGTGGTTTGTTTGGGGAAAAATTTGCACAGCATGTACAGCTGGACCTACACTTTCGATTGGCACCCTAAAAAAATTTTTTTTTAATTTGACCATTTTCGGGAAAAATCAACGATGGTTAACCCACGGTTTTTTTTGGCGAAAAAACTTTTTGCTTCGAAATCGAAAAAGATTGTTATATCATCGTTCTATACATTGTTACGAACCCGAAACTGCCTTTGGTTCGAAAATCATCCCTTACATAACGATGGTCCAAGCATTTGTTGAAGAAGCCACGTTCGTCTCTCCCTCTTAGTGGGAAGTGTTCATCCCTTAAAGTGCCTGTTCACCCCTTAAACGTGGTTTGTTTGGGGAAAAATTTGCACAGCATGTACAGCTGGACCTACACTTTCGATTGGCACCCTAAAAAAAATTTATTTTAATTTGACCATTTTCGGGAAAAATCAACGATGGTTAACCCACGGTTTTTTTTGGCGAAAAAACTTTTTGCTTCGAAATCGAAAAAGATTGTTATATCATCGTTCTATACATTGTTACGAACCCGAAACTGCCTTTGGTTCGAAAATCATCCCTTACATAACGATGGTCCAAGCATTTGTTGAAGAAGCCACGTTCGTCTCTCCCTCTTAGTGGGAAGTGTTCATCCCTTAAAGTGCCTGTTCACCCCTTAAACGTGGTTTGTTTGGGGAAAAATTTGCACAGCATGTACAGCTGGACCTACACTTTCGATTGGCACCCTAAAAAAATTTTTTTTTAATTTGACCATTTTCGGGAAAAATCAACCATGGTTAACCCACGGTTTATTTTGGCGAAAAAACTTTTTGCTTCGAAATCGAAAAAGATTGTTATATCATCGTTCTATACATTGTTACGAACCCGAAACTGCCTTTGGTTCGAAAATCATCCCTTACATAACGATGGTCCAAGCATTTGTTGAAGAAGCCACGTTCGTCTCTCCCTCTTAGTGGGAAGTGTTCATCCCTTAAAGTGCCTGTTCACCCCTTAAACGTGGTTTGTTTGGGGAAAAATTTGCACAGCATGTACAGCTGGACCTACACTTTCGATTGGCACCCTAAAAAAATTTTTTTTTAATTTGACCATTTTCGGGAAAAATCAACGATGGTTAACCCACGGTTTTTTTTGGCGAAAAAACTTTTTGTTTCGAAATCGAAAAAGATTGTTATATCATCGTTCTATACATTGTTACGAACCCGAAACTGCCTTTGGTTCGAAAATCATCCCTTACATAACGATGGTCCAAGCATTTGTTGAAGAAGCCACGTTCGTCTCTCCCTCTTAGTGGGAAGTGTTCATCCCTTAAAGTGCCTGTTCACCCCTTAAACGTGGTTTGTTTGGGGAAAAATTTGCACAGCATGTACAGCTGGACCTACACTTTCGATTGGCACCCTAAAAAAATTTTTTTTTAATTTGACCATTTTCGGGAAAAATCAACGATGGTTAACCCACGGTTTTTTTTGGCGAAAAAACTTTTTGCTTCGAAATCGAAAAAGATTGTTATATCATCGTTCTATACATTGTTACGAACCCGAAACTGCCTTTGGTTCGAAAATCATCCCTTACATAACGATGGTCCAAGCATTTGTTGAAGAAGCCACGTTCGTCTCTCCCTCTTAGTGGGAAGTGTTCATCCCTTAAAGTGCCTGTTCACCCCTTAAACGTGGTTTGTTTGGGGAAAAATTTGCACAGCATGTACAGCTGGACCCACACTTTCGATTGGCAACCTAAAAAATTTTTTTTTTAATTTGACCATTTTCGGGAAAAATCAACGATGGTTAACCCACGGTTTTTTTTGGCGAAAAAACTTTTTGCTTCGAAATCGAAAAAGATTGTTATATCATCGTTCTATACATTGTTACGAACCCGAAACTGCCTTTGGTTCGAAAATCATCCCTTACATAACGATGGTCCACGCATTTGTTGAAGAAGCCACGTTCGTCTCTCCCTCTTAGTGGGAAGTGTTCATCCCTTAAAGTGCCTGTTCACCCCTTAAACGTGGTTTGTTTGGGGAAAAATTTGCACAGCATGTACAGCTGGACCTACACTTTCGATTGGCACCCTAAAAAAATTTTTTTTTAATTTGACCATTTTCGGGAAAAATCAACGATGGTTAACCCACGGTTTTTTTTGGCGAAAAAACTTTTTGCTTCGAAATCGAAAAAGATTGTTATATCATCGTTCTATACATTGTTACGAACCCGAAACTGCCTTTGGCTCGAAAATCATCCCTTACATAACGATGGTCCAAGCATTTGTTGAAGAAGCCACGTTCGTCTCTCCCTCTTAGTGGGAAGTGTTCATCCCTTAAAGTGCCTGTTCACCCCTTAAACGTGGTTTGTTTGGGGAAAAATTTGCACAGCATGTACAGCTGGACCTACACTTTCGATTGGCACCCTAAAAAAATTTTATTTTAATTTGACCATTTTCGGGAAAAATCAACGATGGTTAACCCACGGTTTTTTTTGGCGAAAAAACTTTTTGCTTCGAAATCGAAAAAGATTGTTATATCATCGTTCTATACATTGTTACGAACCCGAAACTGCCTTTGGTTCGAAAATCATCCCTTACATAACGATGGTCCAAGCATTTGTTGAAGAAGCCACGTTCGTCTCTCCCTCTTAGTGGGAAGTGTTCATCCCTTAAAGTGCCTGTTCACCCCTTAAACGTGGTTTGTTTGGGGAAAAATTTGCACAGCATGTACAGCTGGACCTACACTTTCGATTGGCACCCTAAAAAAATTTTTTTTTAATTTGACCATTTTCGGGAAAAATCAACGATGGTTAACCCACGGTTTTTTTTGGCGAAAAAACTTTTTGCTTCGAAATCGAAAAAGATTGTTATATCATCGTTCTATACATTGTTACGAACCCGAAACTGCCTTTGGTTCGAAAATCATCCCTTACATAACGATGGTCCAAGCATTTGTTGAAGAAGCCACGTTCGTCTCTCCCTCTTAGTGGGAAGTGTTCATCCCTTAAAGTGCCTGTTCACCCCTTAAACGTGGTTTGTTTGGGGAAAAATTTGCACAGCATGTACAGCTGGACCTACACTTTCGATTGGCACCCTAAAAAAATTTTTTTTTAATTTGACCATTTTCGGGAAAAATCAACGATGGTTAACCCACGGTTTTTTTTGGCGAAAAAACTTTTTGTTTCGAAATCGAAAAAGATTGTTATATCATCGTTCTATACATTGTTACGAACCCGAAACTGCCTTTGGTTCGAAAATCATCCCTTACATAACGATGGTCCAAGCATTTGTTGAAGAAGCCACGTTCGTCTCTCCCTCTTAGTGGGAAGTGTTCATCCCTTAAAGTGCCTGTTCACCCCTTAAACGTGGTTTGTTTGGGGAAAAATTTGCACAGCATGTACAGCTGGACCTACACTTTCGATTGGCACCCTAAAAAAATTTTTTTTTAATTTGACCATTTTCGGGAAAAATCAACGATGGTTAACCCACGGTTTTTTTTGGCGAAAAAACTTTTTGCTTCGAAATCGAAAAAGATTGTTATATCATCGTTCTATACATTGTTACGAACCCGAAACTGCCTTTGGTTCGAAAATCATCCCTTACATAACGATGGTCCAAGCATTTGTTGAAGAAGCCACGTTCGTCTCTCCCTCTTAGTGGGAAGTGTTCATCCCTTAAAGTGCCTGTTCACCCCTTAAACGTGGTTTGTTTGGGGAAAAATTTGCACAGCATGTACAGCTGGACCTACACTTTCGATTGGCACCCTAAAAAAATTTTTTTTTAATTTGACCATTTTCGGGAAAAATCAACCATGGTTAACCCACGGTTTTTTTTGGCGAAAAAACTTTTTGCTTCGAAATCGAAAAAGATTGTTATATCATCGTTCTATACATTGTTACGAACCCGAAACTGCCTTTGGTTCGAAAATCATCCCTTACATAACGATGGTCCAAGCATTTGTTGAAGAAGCCACGTTCGTCTCTCCCTCTTAGTGGGAAGTGTTCATCCCTTAAAGTGCCTGTTCACCCCTTAAACGTGGTTTGTTTGGGGAAAAATTTGCACAGCATGTACAGCTGGACCTACACTTTCGATTGGCACCCTAAAAAAATTTTTTTTTAATTTGACCATTTTCGGGAAAAATCAACCATGGTTAACCCACGGTTTTTTTTGGCGAAAAAACTTTTTGCTTCGAAATCGAAAAAGATTGTTATATCATCGTTCTATACATTGTTACGAACCCGAAACTGCCTTTGGTTCGAAAATCATCCCTTACATAACGATGGTCCAAGCATTTGTTGAAGAAGCCACGTTCGTCTCTCCCTCTTAGTGGGAAGTGTTCATCCCTTAAAGTGCCTGTTCACCCCTTAAACGTGGTTTGTTTGGGGAAAAATTTGCACAGCATGTACAGCTGGACCTACACTTTCGATTGGCACCCTAAAAAAATTTTTTTTTAATTTGACCATTTTCGGGAAAAATCAACGATGGTTAACCCACGGTTTTTTTTGGCGAAAAAACTTTTTGTTTCGAAATCGAAAAAGATTGTTATATCATCGTTCTATACATTGTTACGAACCCGAAACTGCCTTTGGTTCGAAAATCATCCCTTACATAACGATGGTCCAAGCATTTGTTGAAGAAGCCACGTTCGTCTCTCCCTCTTAGTGGGAAGTGTTCATCCCTTAAAGTGCCTGTTCACCCCTTAAACGTGGTTTGTTTGGGGAAAAATTTGCACAGCATGTACAGCTGGACCTACACTTTCGATTGGCACCCTAAAAAAATTTTATTTTAATTTGACCATTTTCGGGAAAAATCAACGATGGTTAACCCACGGTTTTTTTTGGCGAAAAAACTTTTTGCTTCGAAATCGAAAAAGATTGTTATATCATCGTTCTATACATTGTTACGAACCCGAAACTGCCTTTGGTTCGAAAATCATCCCTTACATAACGATGGTCCAAGCATTTGTTGAAGAAGCCACGTTCGTCTCTCCCTCTTAGTGGGAAGTGTTCATCCCTTAAAGTGCCTGTTCACCCCTTAAACGTGGTTTGTTTGGGGAAAAATTTGCACAGCATGTACAGCTGGACCTACACTTTCGATTGGCACCCTAAAAAAATTTTATTTTAATTTGACCATTTTCGGGAAAAATCAACGATGGTTAACCCACGGTTTTTTTTGGCGAAAAAACTTTTTGCTTCGAAATCGTAAAAGATTGTTATATCATCGTTCTATACATTGTTACGAACCCGAAACTGCCTTTGGTTCGAAAATCATCCCTTACATAACGATGGTCCAAGCATTTGTTGAAGAAGCCACGTTCGTCTCTCCCTCTTAGTGGGAAGTGTTCATCCCTTAAAGTGCCTGTTCACCCCTTAAACGTGGTTTGTTTGGGGAAAAATTTGCACAGCATGTACAGCTGGACCTACACTTTCGATTGGCACCCTAAAAAAATTTTATTTTAATTTGACCATTTTCGGGAAAAATCAACGATGGTTAACCCACGGTTTTTTTTGGCGAAAAAACTTTTTGCTTCGAAATCGAAAAAGATTGTTATATCATCGTTCTATACATTGTTACGAACCCGAAACTGCCTTTGGTTCGAAAATCATCCCTTACATAACGATGGTCCAAGCATTTGTTGAAGAAGCCACGTTCGTCTCTCCCTCTTAGTGGGAAGTGTTCATCCCTTAAAGTGCCTGTTCACCCCTTAAACGTGGTTTGTTTGGGGAAAAATTTGCACAGCATGTACAGCTGGACCTACACTTTCGATTGGCACCCTAAAAAAATTTTTTTTTAATTTGACCATTTTCGGGAAAAATCAACCATGGTTAACCCACGGTTTTTTTTGGCGAAAAAACTTTTTGCTTCGAAATCGAAAAAGATTGTTATATCATCGTTCTATACATTGTTACGAACCCGAAACTGCCTTTGGTTCGAAAATCATCCCTTACATAACGATGGTCCAAGCATTTGTTGAAGAAGCCACGTTCGTCTCTCCCTCTTAGTGGGAAGTGTTCATCCCTTAAAGTGCCTGTTCACCCCTTAAACGTGGTTTGTTTGGGGAAAAATTTGCACAGCATGTACAGCTGGACCTACACTTTCGATTGGCACCCTAAAAAAATTTTATTTTAATTTGACCATTTTCGGGAAAAATCAACGATGGTTAACCCACGGTTTTTTTTGGCGAAAAAACTTTTTGCTTCGAAATCGAAAAAGATTGTTATATCATCGTTCTATACATTGTTACGAACCCGAAACTGCCTTTGGTTCGAAAATCATCCCTTACATAACGATGGTCCAAGCATTTGTTGAAGAAGCCACGTTCGTCTCTCCCTCTTAGTGGGAAGTGTTCATCCCTTAAAGTGCCTGTTCACCCCTTAAACGTGGTTTGTTTGGGGAAAAATTTGCACAGCATGTACAGCTGGACCTACACTTTCGATTGGCACCCTAAAAAAATTTTTTTTTAATTTGACCATTTTCGGGAAAAATCAACGATGGTTAACCCACGGTTTTTTTTGGCGAAAAAACTTTTTGCTTCGAAATCGAAAAAGATTGTTATATCATCGTTCTATACATTGTTACGAACCCGAAACTGCCTTTGGTTCGAAAATCATCCCTTACATAACGATGGTCCAAGCATTTGTTGAAGAAGCCACGTTCGTCTCTCCC
This sequence comes from Sisyra terminalis, assembly GCA_958496175.1. NCBI lineage: Eukaryota > Metazoa > Arthropoda > Insecta > Neuroptera > Sisyridae > Sisyra > Sisyra terminalis. The sequence goes on from OY292276.1 coordinate 61,364,094, forward strand.
TCTTAGTGGGAAGTGTTCATCCCTTAAAGTGCCTGTTCACCCCTTAAACGTGGTTTGTTTGGGGAAAAATTTGCACAGCATGTACAGCTGGACCTACACTTTCGATTGGCACCCTAAAAAAATTTTATTTTAATTTGACCATTTTCGGGAAAAATCAACGATGGTTAACCCACGGTTTTTTTTGGCGAAAAAACTTTTTGCTTCGAAATCGAAAAAGATTGTTATATCATCGTTCTATACATTGTTACGAACCCGAAACTGCCTTTGGTTCGAAAATCATCCCTTACATAACGATGGTCCAAGCATTTGTTGAAGAAGCCACGTTCGTCTCTCCCTCTTAGTGGGAAGTGTTCATCCCTTAAAGTGCCTGTTCACCCCTTAAACGTGGTTTGTTTGGGGAAAAATTTGCACAGCATGTACAGCTGGACCTACACTTTCGATTGGCACCCTAAAAAAATTTTTTTTTAATTTGACCATTTTCGGGAAAAATCAACGATGGTTAACCCACGGTTTTTTTTGGCGAAAAAACTTTTTGCTTCGAAATCGAAAAAGATTGTTATATCATCGTTCTATACATTGTTACGAACCCGAAACTGCCTTTGGTTCGAAAATCATCCCTTACATAACGATGGTCCAAGCATTTGTTGAAGAAGCCACGTTCGTCTCTCCCTCTTAGTGGGAAGTGTTCATCCCTTAAAGTGCCTGTTCACCCCTTAAACGTGGTTTGTTTGGGGAAAAATTTGCACAGCATGTACAGCTGGACCTACACTTTCGATTGGCACCCTAAAAAAATTTTTTTTTAATTTGACCATTTTCGGGAAAAATCAACGATGGTTAACCCACGGTTTTTTTTGGCGAAAAAACTTTTTGCTTCGAAATCGAAAAAGATTGTTATATCATCGTTCTATACATTGTTACGAACCCGAAACTGCCTTTGGTTCGAAAATCATCCCTTACATAACGATGGTCCAAGCATTTGTTGAAGAAGCCACGTTCGTCTCTCCCTCTTAGTGGGAAGTGTTCATCCCTTAAAGTGCCTGTTCACCCCTTAAACGTGGTTTGTTTGGGGAAAAATTTGCACAGCATGTACAGCTGGACCTACACTTTCGATTGGCACCCTAAAAAAATTTTTTTTTAATTTGACCATTTTCGGGAAAAATCAACGATGGTTAACCCACGGTTTTTTTTGGCGAAAAAACTTTTTGCTTCGAAATCGAAAAAGATTGTTATATCATCGTTCTATACATTGTTACGAACCCGAAACTGCCTTTGGTTCGAAAATCATCCCTTACATAACGATGGTCCAAGCATTTGTTGAAGAAGCCACGTTCGTCTCTCCCTCTTAGTGGGAAGTGTTCATCCCTTAAAGTGCCTGTTCACCCCTTAAACGTGGTTTGTTTGGGGAAAAATTTGCACAGCATGTACAGCTGGACCCACACTTTCGATTGGCACCCTAAAAAATTTTTTTTTAATTTGACCTATTTCGGGAAAAATCAACGATGGTTAACCCACGGTTTTTTTTGGCGAAAAAACTTTTTGCTTCGAAATCGAAAAAGATAGTTATAACATCGTTCTATACATTGTTACGAACCCGAAACTGCCTTTGGTTCGAAAATCATCCCTTACATAACGATGGTCCAAGCATTTGTTGAAGAAGCCACGTTCGTCTCTCCCTCTTAGTGGGAAGTGTTCATCCCTTAAAGTGCCTGTTCACCCCTTAAACGTGGTTTGTTTGGGGAAAAATTTGCACAGCATGTACAGCTGGACCCACTCTTTCGATTGGCACCCTAAAAAATTTTTTTTTTAATTTGACCATTTTCGGGAAAAATCAACGATGGTTAACCCACGGTTTTTTTTGGCGAAAAAACTTTTTGCTTCGAAATCGAAAAAGATTGTTATATCATCGTTCTATACATTGTTACGAACCCGAAACTGCCTTTGGTTCGAAAATCATCCCTTACATAACGATGGTCCAAGCATTTGTTGAAGAAGCCACGTTCGTCTCTCCCTCTTAGTGGGAAGTGTTCATCCCTTAAAGTGCCTGTTCACCCCTTAAACGTGGTTTGTTTGGGGAAAAATTTGCACAGCATGTACAGCTGGACCCACTCTTTCGATTGGCACCCTAAAAAATTTTTTTTTTAATTTGACCATTTTCGGGAAAAATCAACGATGGTTAACCCACGGTTTTTTTTGGCGAAAAAACTTTTTGCTTCGAAATCGAAAAAGATTGTTATATCATCGTTCTATACATTGTTACGAACCCGAAACTGCCTTTGGTTCGAAAATCATCCCTTACATAACGATGGTCCAAGCATTTGTTGAAGAAGCCACGTTCGTCTCTCCCTCTTAGTGGGAAGTGTTCATCCCTTAAAGTGCCTGTTCACCCCTTAAACGTGGTTTGTTTGGGGAAAAATTTGCACAGCATGTACAGCTGGACCAACACTTTCGATTGGCACCCTAAAAAATTTTTTTTTTAATTTGACCATTTTCGGGAAAAATCAACGATGGTTAACCCACGGTTTTTTTTGGCGAAAAAACTTTTTGCTTCGAAATCGAAAAAGATAGTTATATCATCGTTCTATACATTGTTACGAACCCGAAACTGCCTTTGGTTCGAAAATCATCCCTTACATAACGATGGTCCAAGCATTTGTTGAAGAAGCCACGTTCGTCTCTCCCTCTTAGTGGGAAGTGTTCATCCCTTAAAGTGCCTGTTCACCCCTTAAACGTGGTTTGTTTGGGGAAAAATTTGCACAGCATGTACAGCTGGACCCACTCTTTCGATTGGCACCCTAAAAAATTTTTTTTTTAATTTGACCATTTTCGGGAAAAATCAACGATGGTTAACCCACGGTTTTTTTTGGCGAAAAAACTTTTTGCTTCGAAATCGAAAAAGATTGTTATATCATCGTTCTATACATTGTTACGAACCCGAAACTGCCTTTGGTTCGAAAATCATCCCTTACATAACGATGGTCCAAGCATTTGTTGAAGAAGCCACGTTCGTCTCTCCCTCTTAGTGGGAAGTGTTCATCCCTTAAAGTGCCTGTTCACCCCTTAAACGTGGTTTGTTTGGGGAAAAATTTGCACAGCATGTACAGCTGGACCCACACTTTCGATTGGCACCCTAAAAAATTTTTTTTTTAATTTGACCATTTTCGGGAAAAATCAACGATGGTTAACCCACGGTTTTTTTTGGCGAAAAAACTTTTTGCTTCGAAATCGAAAAAGATAGTTATATCATCGTTCTATACATTGTTACGAACCCGAAACTGCCTTTGGTTCGAAAATCATCCCTTACATAACGATGGTCCAAGCATTTGTTGAAGAAGCCACGTTCGTCTCTCCCTCTTAGTGGGAAGTGTTCATCCCTTAAAGTGCCTGTTCACCCCTTAAACGTGGTTTGTTTGGGGAAAAATTTGCACAGCATGTACAGCTGGACCCACTCTTTCGATTGGCACCCTAAAAAATTTTTTTTTTAATTTGACCATTTTCGGGAAAAATCAACGATGGTTAACCCACGGTTTTTTTTGGCGAAAAAACTTTTTGCTTCGAAATCGAAAAAGATAGTTATATCATCGTTCTATACATTGTTACGAACCCGAAACTGCCTTTGGTTCGAAAATCATCCCTTACATAACGATGGTCCAAGCATTTGTTGAAGAAGCCACGTTCGTCTCTCCCTCTTAGTGGGAAGTGTTCATCCCTTAAAGTGCCTGTTCACCCCTTAAACGTGGTTTGTTTGGGGAAAAATTTGCACAGCATGTACAGCTGGACCCACACTTTCGATTGGCACCCTAAAAAATTTTTTTTTTAATTTGACCATTTTCGGGAAAAATCAACGATGGTTAACCCACGGTTTTTTTTGGCGAAAAAACTTTTTGCTTCGAAATCGAAAAAGATTGTTATATCATCGTTCTATACATTGTTACGAACCCGAAACTGCCTTTGGTTCGAAAATCATCCCTTACATAACGATGGTCCAAGCATTTGTTGAAGAAGCCACGTTCGTCTCTCCCTCTTAGTGGGAAGTGTTCATCCCTTAAAGTGCCTGTTCACCCCTTAAACGTGGTTTGTTTGGGGAAAAATTTGCACAGCATGTACAGCTGGACCCACACTTTCGATTGGCACCCTAAAAAATTTTTTTTTTAATTTGACCATTTTCGGGAAAAATCAACGATGGTTAACCCACGGTTTTTTTTGGCGAAAAAACTTTTTGCTTCGAAATCGAAAAAGATAGTTATATCATCGTTCTATACATTGTTACGAACCCGAAACTGCCTTTGGTTCGAAAATCATCCCTTACATAACGATGGTCCAAGCATTTGTTGAAGAAGCCACGTTCGTCTCTCCCTCTTAGTGGGAAGTGTTCATCCCTTAAAGTGCCTGTTCACCCCTTAAACGTGGTTTGTTTGGGGAAAAATTTGCACAGCATGTACAGCTGGACCTACACTTTCGATTGGCACCCTAAAAAAATTTTTTTTTAATTTGACCATTTTCGGGAAAAATCAACCATGGTTAACCCACGGTTTTTTTTGGCGAAAAAACTTTTTGCTTCGAAATCGAAAAAGATTGTTATATCATCGTTCTATACATTGTTACGAACCCGAAACTGCCTTTGGTTCGAAAATCATCCCTTACATAACGATGGTCCAAGCATTTGTTGAAGAAGCCACGTTCGTCTCTCCCTCTTAGTGGGAAGTGTTCATCCCTTAAAGTGCCTGTTCACCCCTTAAACGTGGTTTGTTTGGGGAAAAATTTGCACAGCATGTACAGCTGCACCTACACTTTCGATTGGCACCCTAAAAAAATTTTTTTTTAATTTGACCATTTTCGGGAAAAATCAACCATGGTTAACCCACGGTTTTTTTTGGCGAAAAAACTTTTTGCTTCGAAATCGAAAAAGATTGTTATATCATCGTTCTATACATTGTTACGAACCCGAAACTGCCTTTGGTTCGAAAATCATCCCTTACATAACGATGGTCCAAGCATTTGTTGAAGAAGCCACGTTCGTCTCTCCCTCTTAGTGGGAAGTGTTCATCCCTTAAAGTGCCTGTTCACCCCTTAAACGTGGTTTGTTTGGGGAAAAATTTGCACAGCATGTACAGCTGGACCCACACTTTCGATTGGCACCCTAAAAAAATTTTTTTTTAATTTGACCATTTTCGGGAAAAATCAACGATGGTTAACCCACGGTTTTTTTTGGCGAAAAAACTTTTTGCTTCGAAATCGAAAAAGATTGTTATATCATCGTTCTATACATTGTTACGAACCCGAAACTGCCTTTGGTTCGAAAATCATCCCTTACATAACGATGGTCCAAGCATTTGTTGAAGAAGCCACGTTCGTCTCTCCCTCTTAGTGGGAAGTGTTCATCCCTTAAAGTGCCTGTTCACCCCTTAAACGTGGTTTGTTTGGGGAAAAATTTGCACAGCATGTACAGCTGGACCCACTCTTTCGATTGGCACCCTAAAAAATTTTTTTTTTAATTTGACCATTTTCGGGAAAAATCAACGATGGTTAACCCACGGTTTTTTTTGGCGAAAAAACTTTTTGCTTCGAAATCGAATAAGATTGTTATATCATCGTTCTATACATTGTTACGAACCCGAAACTGCCTTTGGTTCGAAAATCATCCCTTACATAACGATGGTCCAAGCATTTGTTGAAGAAGCCACGTTCGTCTCTCCCTCTTAGTGGGAAGTGTTCATCCCTTAAAGTGCCTGTTCACCCCTTAAACGTGGTTTGTTTGGGGAAAAATTTGCACAGCATGTACAGCTGGACCCACACTTTCGATTGGCACCCTAAAAAATTTTTTTTTTAATTTGACCATTTTCGGGAAAAATCAACGATGGTTAACCCACGGTTTTTTTTGGCGAAAAAACTTTTTGCTTCGAAATCGAAAAAGATAGTTATATCATCGTTCTATACATTGTTACGAACCCGAAACTGCCTTTGGTTCGAAAATCATCCCTTACATAACGATGGTCCAAGCATTTGTTGAAGAAGCCACGTTCGTCTCTCCCTCTTAGTGGGAAGTGTTCATCCCTTAAAGTGCCTGTTCACCCCTTAAACGTGGTTTGTTTGGGGAAAAATTTGCACAGCATGTACAGCTGGACCCACTCTTTCGATTGGCACCCTAAAAAATTTTTTTTTTAATTTGACCATTTTCGGGAAAAATCAACGATGGTTAACCCACGGTTTTTTTTGGCGAAAAAACTTTTTGCTTCGAAATCGAAAAAGATTGTTATATCATCGTTCTATACATTGTTACGAACCCGAAACTGCCTTTGGTTCGAAAATCATCCCTTACATAACGATGGTCCAAGCATTTGTTGAAGAAGCCACGTTCGTCTCTCCCTCTTAGTGGGAAGTGTTCATCCCTTAAAGTGCCTGTTCACCCCTTAAACGTGGTTTGTTTGGGGAAAAATTTGCACAGCATGTACAGCTGGACCTACACTTTCGATTGGCACCCTAAAAAAATTTTTTTTTAATTTGACCATTTTCGGGAAAAATCAACCATGGTTAACCCACGGTTTTTTTTGGCGAAAAAACTTTTTGCTTCGAAATCGAAAAAGATTGTTATATCATCGTTCTATACATTGTTACGAACCCGAAACTGCCTTTGGTTCGAAAATCATCCCTTACATAACGATGGTCCAAGCATTTGTTGAAGAAGCCACGTTCGTCTCTCCCTCTTAGTGGGAAGTGTTCATCCCTTAAAGTGCCTGTTCACCCCTTAAACGTGGTTTGTTTGGGGAAAAATTTGCACAGCATGTACAGCTGGACCTACACTTTCGATTGGCACCCTAAAAAAATTTTTTTTTAATTTGACCATTTTCGGGAAAAATCAACCATGGTTAACCCACGGTTTTTTTTGGCGAAAAAACTTTTTGCTTCGAAATCGAAAAAGATTGTTATATCATCGTTCTATACATTGTTACGAACCCGAAACTGCCTTTGGTTCGAAAATCATCCCTTACATAACGATGGTCCAAGCATTTGTTGAAGAAGCCACGTTCGTCTCTCCCTCTTAGTGGGAAGTGTTCATCCCTTAAAGTGCCTGTTCACCCCTTAAACGTGGTTTGTTTGGGGAAAAATTTGCACAGCATGTACAGCTGGACCCACACTTTCGATTGGCACCCTAAAAAAATTTTTTTTTAATTTGACCATTTTCGGGAAAAATCAACGATGGTTAACCCACGGTTTTTTTTGGCGAAAAAACTTTTTGCTTCGAAATCGAAAAAGATTGTTATATCATCGTTCTATACATTGTTACGAACCCGAAACTGCCTTTGGTTCGAAAATCATCCCTTACATAACGATGGTCCAAGCATTTGTTGAAGAAGCCACGTTCGTCTCTCCCTCTTAGTGGGAAGTGTTCATCCCTTAAAGTGCCTGTTCACCCCTTAAACGTGGTTTGTTTGGGGAAAAATTTGCACAGCATGTACAGCTGGACCCACACTTTCGATTGGCACCCTAAAAAAATTTTTTTTTAATTTGACCATTTTCGGGAAAAATCAACGATGGTTAACCCACGGTTTTTTTTGGCGAAAAAACTTTTTGCTTCGAAATCGAAAAAGATTGTTATATCATCGTTCTATACATTGTTACGAACCCGAAACTGCCTTTGGTTCGAAAATCATCCCTTACATAACGATGGTCCAAGCATTTGTTGAAGAAGCCACGTTCGTCTCTCCCTCTTAGTGGGAAGTGTTCATCCCTTAAAGTGCCTGTTCACCCCTTAAACGTGGTTTGTTTGGGGAAAAATTTGCACAGCATGTACAGCTGGACCTACACTTTCGATTGGCACCCTAAAAAAATTTTTTTTTAATTTGACCATTTTCGGGAAAAATCAACCATGGTTAACCCACGGTTTTTTTTGGCGAAAAAACTTTTTGCTTCGAAATCGAAAAAGATTGTTATATCATCGTTCTATACATTGTTACGAACCCGAAACTGCCTTTGGTTCGAAAATCATCCCTTACATAACGATGGTCCAAGCATTTGTTGAAGAAGCCACGTTCGTCTCTCCCTCTTAGTGGGAAGTGTTCATCCCTTAAAGTGCCTGTTCACCCCTTAAACGTGGTTTGTTTGGGGAAAAATTTGCACAGCATGTACAGCTGGACCTACACTTTCGATTGGCACCCTAAAAAAATTTTTTTTTAATTTGACCATTTTCGGGAAAAATCAACGATGGTTAACCCACGGTTTTTTTTGGCGAAAAAACTTTTTGCTTCGAAATCGAAAAAGATTGTTATATCATCGTTCTATACATTGTTACGAACCCGAAACTGCCTTTGGTTCGAAAATCATCCCTTACATAACGATGGTCCAAGCATTTGTTGAAGAAGCCACGTTCGTCTCTCCCTCTTAGTGGGAAGTGTTCATCCCTTAAAGTGCCTGTTCACCCCTTAAACGTGGTTTGTTTGGGGAAAAATTTGCACAGCATGTACAGCTGGACCCACACTTTCGATTGGCACCCTAAAAAAATTTTTTTTTAATTTGACCATTTTCGGGAAAAATCAACGATGGTTAACCCACGGTTTTTTTTGGCGAAAAAACTTTTTGCTTCGAAATCGAAAAAGATTGTTATATCATCGTTCTATACATTGTTACGAACCCGAAACTGCCTTTGGTTCGAAAATCATCCCTTACATAACGATGGTCCAAGCATTTGTTGAAGAAGCCACGTTCGTCTCTCCCTCTTAGTGGGAAGTGTTCATCCCTTAAAGTGCCTGTTCACCCCTTAAACGTGGTTTGTTTGGGGAAAAATTTGCACAGCATGTACAGCTGGACCTACACTTTCGATTGGCACCCTAAAAAAATTTTTTTTTAATTTGACCATTTTCGGGAAAAATCAACCATGGTTAACCCACGGTTTTTTTTGGCGAAAAAACTTTTTGCTTCGAAATCGAAAAAGATTGTTATATCATCGTTCTATACATTGTTACGAACCCGAAACTGCCTTTGGTTCGAAAATCATCCCTTACATAACGATGGTCCAAGCATTTGTTGAAGAAGCCACGTTCGTCTCTCCCTCTTAGTGGGAAGTGTTCATCCCTTAAAGTGCCTGTTCACCCCTTAAACGTGGTTTGTTTGGGGAAAAATTTGCACAGCATGTACAGCTGGACCTACACTTTCGATTGGCACCCTAAAAAAATTTTTTTTTAATTTGACCATTTTCGGGAAAAATCAACGATGGTTAACCCACGGTTTTTTTTGGCGAAAAAACTTTTTGCTTCGAAATCGAAAAAGATTGTTATATCATCGTTCTATACATTGTTACGAACCCGAAACTGCCTTTGGTTCGAAAATCATCCCTTACATAACGATGGTCCAAGCATTTGTTGAAGAAGCCACGTTCGTCTCTCCCTCTTAGTGGGAAGTGTTCATCCCTTAAAGTGCCTGTTCACCCCTTAAACGTGGTTTGTTTGGGGAAAAATTTGCACAGCATGTACAGCTGGACCCACACTTTCGATTGGCACCCTAAAAAAATTTTTTTTTAATTTGACCATTTTCGGGAAAAATCAACGATGGTTAACCCACGGTTTTTTTTGGCGAAAAAACTTTTTGCTTCGAAATCGAAAAAGATTGTTATATCATCGTTCTATACATTGTTACGAACCCGAAACTGCCTTTGGTTCGAAAATCATCCCTTACATAACGATGGTCCAAGCATTTGTTGAAGAAGCCACGTTCGTCTCTCCCTCTTAGTGGGAAGTGTTCATCCCTTAAAGTGCCTGTTCACCCCTTAAACGTGGTTTGTTTGGGGAAAAATTTGCACAGCATGTACAGCTGGACCTACACTTTCGATTGGCACCCTAAAAAAATTTTTTTTTAATTTGACCATTTTCGGGAAAAATCAACCATGGTTAACCCACGGTTTTTTTTGGCGAAAAAACTTTTTGCTTCGAAATCGAAAAAGATTGTTATATCATCGTTCTATACATTGTTACGAACCCGAAACTGCCTTTGGTTCGAAAATCATCCCTTACATAACGATGGTCCAAGCATTTGTTGAAGAAGCCACGTTCGTCTCTCCCTCTTAGTGGGAAGTGTTCATCCCTTAAAGTGCCTGTTCACCCCTTAAACGTGGTTTGTTTGGGGAAAAATTTGCACAGCATGTACAGCTGGACCCACACTTTCGATTGGCACCCTAAAAAAATTTTTTTTTAATTTGACCATTTTCGGGAAAAATCAACGATGGTTAACCCACGGTTTTTTTTGGCGAAAAAACTTTTTGCTTCGAAATCGAAAAAGATTGTTATATCATCGTTCTATACATTGTTACGAACCCGAAACTGCCTTTGGTTCGAAAATCATCCCTTACATAACGATGGTCCAAGCATTTGTTGAAGAAGCCACGTTCGTCTCTCCCTCTTAGTGGGAAGTGTTCATCCCTTAAAGTGCCTGTTCACCCCTTAAACGTGGTTTGTTTGGGGAAAAATTTGCACAGCATGTACAGCTGGACCTACACTTTCGATTGGCACCCTAAAAAAATTTTTTTTTAATTTGACCATTTTCGGGAAAAATCAACGATGGTTAACCCACGGTTTTTTTTGGCGAAAAAACTTTTTGCTTCGAAATCGAAAAAGATTGTTATATCATCGTTCTATACATTGTTACGAACCCGAAACTGCCTTTGGTTCGAAAATCATCCCTTACATAACGATGGTCCAAGCATTTGTTGAAGAAGCCACGTTCGTCTCTCCCTCTTAGTGGGAAGTGTTCATCCCTTAAAGTGCCTGTTCACCCCTTAAACGTGGTTTGTTTGGGGAAAAATTTGCACAGCATGTACAGCTGGACCTACACTTTCGATTGGCACCCTAAAAAAATTTTTTTTTAATTTGACCATTTTCGGGAAAAATCAACCATGGTTAACCCACGGTTTTTTTTGGCGAAAAAACTTTTTGCTTCGAAATCGAAAAAGATTGTTATATCATCGTTCTATACATTGTTACGAACCCGAAACTGCCTTTGGTTCGAAAATCATCCCTTACATAACGATGGTCCAAGCATTTGTTGAAGAAGCCACGTTCGTCTCTCCCTCTTAGTGGGAAGTGTTCATCCCTTAAAGTGCCTGTTCACCCCTTAAACGTGGTTTGTTTGGGGAAAAATTTGCACAGCATGTACAGCTGGACCCACACTTTCGATTGGCACCCTAAAAAAATTTTTTTTTAATTTGACCATTTTCGGGAAAAATCAACGATGGTTAACCCACGGTTTTTTTTGGCGAAAAAACTTTTTGCTTCGAAATCGAAAAAGATTGTTATATCATCGTTCTATACATTGTTACGAACCCGAAACTGCCTTTGGTTCGAAAATCATCCCTTACATAACGATGGTCCAAGCATTTGTTGAAGAAGCCACGTTCGTCTCTCCCTCTTAGTGGGAAGTGTTCATCCCTTAAAGTGCCTGTTCACCCCTTAAACGTGGTTTGTTTGGGGAAAAATTTGCACAGCATGTACAGCTGGACCTACACTTTCGATTGGCACCCTAAAAAAATTTTTTTTTAATTTGACCATTTTCGGGAAAAATCAACGATGGTTAACCCACGGTTTTTTTTGGCGAAAAAACTTTTTGCTTCGAAATCGAAAAAGATTGTTATATCATCGTTCTATACATTGTTACGAACCCGAAACTGCCTTTGGTTCGAAAATCATCCCTTACATAACGATGGTCCAAGCATTTGTTGAAGAAGCCACGTTCGTCTCTCCCTCTTAGTGGGAAGTGTTCATCCCTTAAAGTGCCTGTTCACCCCTTAAACGTGGTTTGTTTGGGGAAAAATTTGCACAGCATGTACAGCTGGACCCACACTTTCGATTGGCACCCTAAAAAAATTTTTTTTTAATTTGACCATTTTCGGGAAAAATCAACGATGGTTAACCCACGGTTTTTTTTGGCGAAAAAACTTTTTGCTTCGAAATCGAAAAAGATTGTTATATCATCGTTCTATACATTGTTACGAACCCGAAACTGCCTTTGGTTCGAAAATCATCCCTTACATAACGATGGTCCAAGCATTTGTTGAAGAAGCCACGTTCGTCTCTCCCTCTTAGTGGGAAGTGTTCATCCCTTAAAGTGCCTGTTCACCCCTTAAACGTGGTTTGTTTGGGGAAAAATTTGCACAGCATGTACAGCTGGACCCACACTTTCGATTGGCACCCTAAAAAAATTTTTTTTTAATTTGACCATTTTCGGGAAAAATCAACGATGGTTAACCCACGGTTTTTTTTGGCGAAAAAACTTTTTGCTTCGAAATCGAAAAAGATTGTTATATCATCGTTCTATACATTGTTACGAACCCGAAACTGCCTTTGGTTCGAAAATCATCCCTTACATAACGATGGTCCAAGCATTTGTTGAAGAAGCCACGTTCGTCTCTCCCTCTTAGTGGGAAGTGTTCATCCCTTAAAGTGCCTGTTCACCCCTTAAACGTGGTTTGTTTGGGGAAAAATTTGCACAGCATGTACAGCTGGACCTACACTTTCGATTGGCACCCTAAAAAAATTTTTTTTTAATTTGACCATTTTCGGGAAAAATCAACCATGGTTAACCCACGGTTTTTTTTGGCGAAAAAACTTTTTGCTTCGAAATCGAAAAAGATTGTTATATCATCGTTCTATACATTGTTACGAACCCGAAACTGCCTTTGGTTCGAAAATCATCCCTTACATAACGATGGTCCAAGCATTTGTTGAAGAAGCCATGTTCGTCTCTCCCTCTTAGTGGGAAGTGTTCATCCCTTAAAGTGCCTGTTCACCCCTTAAACGTGGTTTGTTTGGGGAAAAATTTGCACAGCATGTACAGCTGGACCTACACTTTCGATTGGCACCCTAAAAAAATTTTTTTTTAATTTGACCATTTTCGGGAAAAATCAACCATGGTTAACCCACGGTTTTTTTTGGCGAAAAAACTTTTTGCTTCGAAATCGAAAAAGATTGTTATATCATCGTTCTATACATTGTTACGAACCCGAAACTGCCTTTGGTTCGAAAATCATCCCTTACATAACGATGGTCCAAGCATTTGTTGAAGAAGCCACGTTCGTCTCTCCCTCTTAGTGGGAAGTGTTCATCCCTTAAAGTGCCTGTTCACCCCTTAAACGTGGTTTGTTTGGGGAAAAATTTGCACAGCATGTACAGCTGGACCTACACTTTCGATTGGCACCCTAAAAAAATTTTTTTTTAATTTGACCATTTTCGGGAAAAATCAACGATGGTTAACCCACGGTTTTTTTTGGCGAAAAAACTTTTTGCTTCGAAATCGAAAAAGATTGTTATATCATCGTTCTATACATTGTTACGAACCCGAAACTGCCTTTGGTTCGAAAATCATCCCTTACATAACGATGGTCCAAGCATTTGTTGAAGAAGCCACGTTCGTCTCTCCCTCTTAGTGGGAAGTGTTCATCCCTTAAAGTGCCTGTTCACCCCTTAAACGTGGTTTGTTTGGGGAAAAATTTGCACAGCATGTACAGCTGGACCTACACTTTCGATTGGCACCCTAAAAAAATTTTTTTTTAATTTGACCATTTTCGGGAAAAATCAACCATGGTTAACCCACGGTTTTTTTTGGCGAAAAAACTTTTTGCTTCGAAATCGAAAAAGATTGTTATATCATCGTTCTATACATTGTTACGAACCCGAAACTGCCTTTGGTTCGAAAATCATCCCTTACATAACGATGGTCCAAGCATTTGTTGAAGAAGCCACGTTCGTCTCTCCCTCTTAGTGGGAAGTGTTCATCCCTTAAAGTGCCTGTTCACCCCTTAAACGTGGTTTGTTTGGGGAAAAATTTGCACAGCATGTACAGCTGGACCCACACTTTCGATTGGCACCCTAAAAAAATTTTTTTTTAATTTGACCATTTTCGGGAAAAATCAACCATGGTTAACCCACGGTTTTTTTTGGCGAAAAAACTTTTTGCTTCGAAATCGAAAAAGATTGTTATATCATCGTTCTATACATTGTTACGAACCCGAAACTGCCTTTGGTTCGAAAATCATCCCTTACATAACGATGGTCCAAGCATTTGTTGAAGAAGCCACGTTCGTCTCTCCCTCTTAGTGGGAAGTGTTCATCCCTTAAAGTGCCTGTTCACCCCTTAAACGTGGTTTGTTTGGGGAAAAATTTGCACAGCATGTACAGCTGGACCTACACTTTCGATTGGCACCCTAAAAAAATTTTTTTTTAATTTGACCATTTTCGGGAAAAATCAACCATGGTTAACCCACGGTTTTTTTTGGCGAAAAAACTTTTTGCTTCGAAATCGAAAAAGATTGTTATATCATCGTTCTATACATTGTTACGAACCCGAAACTGCCTTTGGTTCGAAAATCATCCCTTACATAACGATGGTCCAAGCATTTGTTGAAGAAGCCACGTTCGTCTCTCCCTCTTAGTGGGAAGTGTTCATCCCTTAAAGTGCCTGTTCACCCCTTAAACGTGGTTTGTTTGGGGAATAATTTGCACAGCATGTACAGCTGGACCCACACTTTCGATTGGCACCCTAAAAAAATTTTTTTTTAATTTGACCATTTTCGGGAAAAATCAACGATGGTTAACCCACGGTTTTTTTTGGCGAAAAAACTTTTTGCTTCGAAATCGAAAAAGATTGTTATATCATCGTTCTATACATTGTTACGAACCCGAAACTGCCTTTGGTTCGAAAAACATCCCTTACATAACGATGGTCCAAGCATTTGTTGAAGAAGCCACGTTCGTCTCTCCCTCTTAGTGGGAAGTGTTCATCCCTTAAAGTGCCTGTTCACCCCTTAAACGTGGTTTGTTTGGGGAAAAATTTGCACAGCATGTACAGCTGGACCTACACTTTCGATTGGCACCCTAAAAAAATTTTTTTTTAATTTGACCATTTTCGGGAAAAATCAACCATGGTTAACCCACGGTTTTTTTTGGCGAAAAAACTTTTTGCTTCGAAATCGAAAAAGATTGTTATATCATCGTTCTATACATTGTTACGAACCCGAAACTGCCTTTGGTTCGAAAATCATCCCTTACATAACGATGGTCCAAGCATTTGTTGAAGAAGCCACGTTCGTCTCTCCCTCTTAGTGGGAAGTGTTCATCCCTTAAAGTGCCTGTTCACCCCTTAAACGTGGTTTGTTTGGGGAAAAATTTGCACAGCATGTACAGCTGGACCTACACTTTCGATTGGCACCCTAAAAAAATTTTTTTTTAATTTGACCATTTTCGGGAAAAATCAACCATGGTTAACCCACGGTTTTTTTTGGCGAAAAAACTTTTTGCTTCGAAATCGAAAAAGATTGTTATATCATCGTTCTATACATTGTTACGAACCCGAAACTGCCTTTGGTTCGAAAAACATCCCTTACATAACGATGGTCCAAGCATTTGTTGAAGAAGCCACGTTCGTCTCTCCCTCTTAGTGGGAAGTGTTCATCCCTTAAAGTGCCTGTTCACCCCTTAAACGTGGTTTGTTTGGGGAAAAATTTGCACAGCATGTACAGCTGGACCTACACTTTCGATTGGCACCCTAAAAAAATTTTTTTTTAATTTGACCATTTTCGGGAAAAATCAACCATGGTTAACCCACGGTTTTTTTTGGCGAAAAAACTTTTTGCTTCGAAATC
Organism: Sisyra terminalis; assembly: GCA_958496175.1. Classification (NCBI taxonomy): domain Eukaryota; kingdom Metazoa; phylum Arthropoda; class Insecta; order Neuroptera; family Sisyridae; genus Sisyra; species Sisyra terminalis. The sequence continues at coordinate 61,379,713 of OY292276.1, forward strand.
GAAAAAGATTGTTATATCATCGTTCTATACATTGTTACGAACCCGAAACTGCCTTTGGTTCGAAAATCATCCCTTACATAACGATGGTCCAAGCATTTGTTGAAGAAGCCACGTTCGTCTCTCCCTCTTAGTGGGAAGTGTTCATCCCTTAAAGTGCCTGTTCACCCCTTAAACGTGGTTTGTTTGGGGAAAAATTTGCACAGCATGTACAGCTGGACCTACACTTTCGATTGGCACCCTAAAAAAATTTTTTTTTAATTTGACCATTTTCGGGAAAAATCAACCATGGTTAACCCACGGTTTTTTTTGGCGAAAAAACTTTTTGCTTCGAAATCGAAAAAGATTGTTATATCATCGTTCTATACATTGTTACGAACCCGAAACTGCCTTTGGTTCGAAAATCATCCCTTACATAACGATGGTCCAAGCATTTGTTGAAGAAGCCACGTTCGTCTCTCCCTCTTAGTGGGAAGTGTTCATCCCTTAAAGTGCCTGTTCACCCCTTAAACGTGGTTTGTTTGGGGAAAAATTTGCACAGCATGTACAGCTGGACCTACACTTTCGATTGGCACCCTAAAAAAATTTTTTTTTAATTTGACCATTTTCGGGAAAAATCAACCATGGTTAACCCACGGTTTTTTTTGGCGAAAAAACTTTTTGCTTCGAAATCGAAAAAGATTGTTATATCATCGTTCTATACATTGTTACGAACCCGAAACTGCCTTTGGTTCGAAAATCATCCCTTACATAACGATGGTCCAAGCATTTGTTGAAGAAGCCACGTTCGTCTCTCCCTCTTAGTGGGAAGTGTTCATCCCTTAAAGTGCCTGTTCACCCCTTAAACGTGGTTTGTTTGGGGAAAAATTTGCACAGCATGTACAGCTGGACCTACACTTTCGATTGGCACCCTAAAAAAATTTTTTTTTAATTTGACCATTTTCGGGAAAAATCAACCATGGTTAACCCACGGTTTTTTTTGGCGAAAAAACTTTTTGCTTCGAAATCGAAAAAGATTGTTATATCATCGTTCTATACATTGTTACGAACCCGAAACTGCCTTTGGTTCGAAAATCATCCCTTACATAACGATGGTCCAAGCATTTGTTGAAGAAGCCACGTTCGTCTCTCCCTCTTAGTGGGAAGTGTTCATCCCTTAAAGTGCCTGTTCACCCCTTAAACGTGGTTTGTTTGGGGAAAAATTTGCACAGCATGTACAGCTGGACCTACACTTTCGATTGGCACCCTAAAAAAATTTTTTTTTAATTTGACCATTTTCGGGAAAAATCAACCATGGTTAACCCACGGTTTTTTTTGGCGAAAAAACTTTTTGCTTCGAAATCGAAAAAGATTGTTATATCATCGTTCTATACATTGTTACGAACCCGAAACTGCCTTTGGTTCGAAAATCATCCCTTACATAACGATGGTCCAAGCATTTGTTGAAGAAGCCACGTTCGTCTCTCCCTCTTAGTGGGAAGTGTTCATCCCTTAAAGTGCCTGTTCACCCCTTAAACGTGGTTTGTTTGGGGAAAAATTTGCACAGCATGTACAGCTGGACCCACACTTTCGATTGGCACCCTAAAAAAATTTTTTTTTAATTTGACCATTTTCGGGAAAAATCAACGATGGTTAACCCACGGTTTTTTTTGGCGAAAAAACTTTTTGCTTCGAAATCGAAAAAGATTGTTATATCATCGTTCTATACATTGTTACGAACCCGAAACTGCCTTTGGTTCGAAAATCATCCCTTACATAACGATGGTCCAAGCATTTGTTGAAGAAGCCACGTTCGTCTCTCCCTCTTAGTGGGAAGTGTTCATCCCTTAAAGTGCCTGTTCACCCCTTAAACGTGGTTTGTTTGGGGAAAAATTTGCACAGCATGTACAGCTGGACCTACACTTTCGATTGGCACCCTAAAAAAATTTTTTTTTAATTTGACCATTTTCGGGAAAAATCAACCATGGTTAACCCACGGTTTTTTTTGGCGAAAAAACTTTTTGCTTCGAAATCGAAAAAGATTGTTATATCATCGTTCTATACATTGTTACGAACCCGAAACTGCCTTTGGTTCGAAAATCATCCCTTACATAACGATGGTCCAAGCATTTGTTGAAGAAGCCACGTTCGTCTCTCCCTCTTAGTGGGAAGTGTTCATCCCTTAAAGTGCCTGTTCACCCCTTAAACGTGGTTTGTTTGGGGAAAAATTTGCACAGCATGTACAGCTGGACCCACACTTTCGATTGGCACCCTAAAAAAATTTTTTTTTAATTTGACCATTTTCGGGAAAAATCAACGATGGTTAACCCACGGTTTTTTTTGGCGAAAAAACTTTTTGCTTCGAAATCGAAAAAGATTGTTATATCATCGTTCTATACATTGTTACGAACCCGAAACTGCCTTTGGTTCGAAAATCATCCCTTACATAACGATGGTCCAAGCATTTGTTGAAGAAGCCACGTTCGTCTCTCCCTCTTAGTGGGAAGTGTTCATCCCTTAAAGTGCCTGTTCACCCCTTAAACGTGGTTTGTTTGGGGAAAAATTTGCACAGCATGTACAGCTGGACCTACACTTTCGATTGGCACCCTAAAAAAATTTTTTTTTAATTTGACCATTTTCGGGAAAAATCAACCATGGTTAACCCACGGTTTTTTTTGGCGAAAAAACTTTTTGCTTCGAAATCGAAAAAGATTGTTATATCATCGTTCTATACATTGTTACGAACCCGAAACTGCCTTTGGTTCGAAAATCATCCCTTACATAACGATGGTCCAAGCATTTGTTGAAGAAGCCACGTTCGTCTCTCCCTCTTAGTGGGAAGTGTTCATCCCTTAAAGTGCCTGTTCACCCCTTAAACGTGGTTTGTTTGGGGAAAAATTTGCACAGCATGTACAGCTGGACCTACACTTTCGATTGGCACCCTAAAAAAATTTTTTTTTAATTTGACCATTTTCGGGAAAAATCAACCATGGTTAACCCACGGTTTTTTTTGGCGAAAAAACTTTTTGCTTCGAAATCGAAAAAGATTGTTATATCATCGTTCTATACATTGTTACGAACCCGAAACTGCCTTTGGTTCGAAAATCATCCCTTACATAACGATGGTCCAAGCATTTGTTGAAGAAGCCACGTTCGTCTCTCCCTCTTAGTGGGAAGTGTTCATCCCTTAAAGTGCCTGTTCACCCCTTAAACGTGGTTTGTTTGGGGAAAAATTTGCACAGCATGTACAGCTGGACCCACACTTTCGATTGGCACCCTAAAAAAATTTTTTTTTAATTTGACCATTTTCGGGAAAAATCAACGATGGTTAACCCACGTTTTTTTTTGGCGAAAAAACTTTTTGCTTCGAAATCGAAAAAGATTGTTATATCATCGTTCTATACATTGTTACGAACCCGAAACTGCCTTTGGTTCGAAAATCATCCCTTACATAACGATGGTCCAAGCATTTGTTGAAGAAGCCACGTTCGTCTCTCCCTCTTAGTGGGAAGTGTTCATCCCTTAAAGTGCCTGTTCACCCCTTAAACGTGGTTTGTTTGGGGAAAAATTTGCACAGCATGTACAGCTGGACCTACACTTTCGATTGGCACCCTAAAAAAATTTTTTTTTAATTTGACCATTTTCGGGAAAAATCAACGATGGTTAACCCACGTTTTTTTTTGGCGAAAAAACTTTTTGCTTCGAAATCGAAAAAGATTGTTATATCATCGTTCTATACATTGTTACGAACCCGAAACTGCCTTTGGTTCGAAAATCATCCCTTACATAACGATGGTCCAAGCATTTGTTGAAGAAGCCACGTTCGTCTCTCCCTCTTAGTGGGAAGTGTTCATCCCTTAAAGTGCCTGTTCACCCCTTAAACGTGGTTTGTTTGGGGAAAAATTTGCACAGCATGTACAGCTGGACCTACACTTTCGATTGGCACCCTAAAAAAATTTTTTTTTAATTTGACCATTTTCGGGAAAAATCAACCATGGTTAACCCACGGTTTTTTTTGGCGAAAAAACTTTTTGCTTCGAAATCGAAAAAGATTGTTATATCATCGTTCTATACATTGTTACGAACCCGAAACTGCCTTTGGTTCGAAAATCATCCCTTACATAACGATGGTCCAAGCATTTGTTGAAGAAGCCACGTTCGTCTCTCCCTCTTAGTGGGAAGTGTTCATCCCTTAAAGTGCCTGTTCACCCCTTAAACGTGGTTTGTTTGGGGAAAAATTTGCACAGCATGTACAGCTGGACCTACACTTTCGATTGGCACCCTAAAAAAATTTTTTTTTAATTTGACCATTTTCGGGAAAAATCAACCATGGTTAACCCACGGTTTTTTTTGGCGAAAAAACTTTTTGCTTCGAAATCGAAAAAGATTGTTATATCATCGTTCTATACATTGTTACGAACCCGAAACTGCCTTTGGTTCGAAAATCATCCCTTACATAACGATGGTCCAAGCATTTGTTGAAGAAGCCACGTTCGTCTCTCCCTCTTAGTGGGAAGTGTTCATCCCTTAAAGTGCCTGTTCACCCCTTAAACGTGGTTTGTTTGGGGAAAAATTTGCACAGCATGTACAGCTGGACCCACACTTTCGAATGGCACCCTAAAAAAATTTTTTTTTAATTTGACCATTTTCGGGAAAAATCAACGATGGTTAACCCACGTTTTTTTTTGGCGAAAAAACTTTTTGCTTCGAAATCGAAAAAGATTGTTATATCATCGTTCTATACATTGTTACGAACCCGAAACTGCCTTTGGTTCGAAAATCATCCCTTACATAACGATGGTCCAAGCATTTGTTGAAGAAGCCACGTTCGTCTCTCCCTCTTAGTGGGAAGTGTTCATCCCTTAAAGTGCCTGTTCACCCCTTAAACGTGGTTTGTTTGGGGAAAAATTTGCACAGCATGTACAGCTGGACCTACACTTTCGATTGGCACCCTAAAAAAATTTTTTTTTAATTTGACCATTTTCGGGAAAAATCAACGATGGTTAACCCACGTTTTTTTTTGGCGAAAAAACTTTTTGCTTCGAAATCGAAAAAGATTGTTATATCATCGTTCTATACATTGTTACGAACCCGAAACTGCCTTTGGTTCGAAAATCATCCCTTACATAACGATGGTCCAAGCATTTGTTGAAGAAGCCACGTTCGTCTCTCCCTCTTAGTGGGAAGTGTTCATCCCTTAAAGTGCCTGTTCACCCCTTAAACGTGGTTTGTTTGGGGAAAAATTTGCACAGCATGTACAGCTGGACCTACACTTTCGATTGGCACCCTAAAAAAATTTTTTTTTAATTTGACCATTTTCGGGAAAAATCAACGATGGTTAACCCACGGTTTTTTTTGGCGAAAAAACTTTTTGCTTCGAAATCGAAAAAGATTGTTATATCATCGTTCTATACATTGTTACGAACCCGAAACTGCCTTTGGTTCGAAAATCATCCCTTACATAACGATGGTCCAAGCATTTGTTGAAGAAGCCACGTTCGTCTCTCCCTCTTAGTGGGAAGTGTTCATCCCTTAAAGTGCCTGTTCACCCCTTAAACGTGGTTTGTTTGGGGAAAAATTTGCACAGCATGTACAGCTGGACCCACACTTTCGATTGGCACCCTAAAAAAATTTTTTTTTAATTTGACCATTTTCGGGAAAAATCAACGATGGTTAACCCACGGTTTTTTTTGGCGAAAAAACTTTTTGCTTCGAAATCGAAAAAGATTGTTATATCATCGTTCTATACATTGTTACGAACCCGAAACTGCCTTTGGTTCGAAAATCATCCCTTACATAACGATGGTCCAAGCATTTGTTGAAGAAGCCACGTTCGTCTCTCCCTCTTAGTGGGAAGTGTTCATCCCTTAAAGTGCCTGTTCACCCCTTAAACGTGGTTTGTTTGGGGAAAAATTTGCACAGCATGTACAGCTGGACCTACACTTTCGATTGGCACCCTAAAAAAATTTTTTTTTAATTTGACCATTTTCGGGAAAAATCAACGATGGTTAACCCACGGTTTTTTTTGGCGAAAAAACTTTTTGCTTCGAAATCGAAAAAGATTGTTATATCATCGTTCTATACATTGTTACGAACCCGAAACTGCCTTTGGTTCGAAAATCATCCCTTACATAACGATGGTCCAAGCATTTGTTGAAGAAGCCACGTTCGTCTCTCCCTCTTAGTGGGAAGTGTTCATCCCTTAAAGTGCCTGTTCACCCCTTAAACGTGGTTTGTTTGGGGAAAAATTTGCACAGCATGTACAGCTGGACCTACACTTTCGATTGGCACCCTAAAAAAATTTTTTTTTAATTTGACCATTTTCGGGAAAAATCAACCATGGTTAACCCACGGTTTTTTTTGGCGAAAAAACTTTTTGCTTCGAAATCGAAAAAGATTGTTATATCATCGTTCTATACATTGTTACGAACCCGAAACTGCCTTTGGTTCGAAAATCATCCCTTACATAACGATGGTCCAAGCATTTGTTGAAGAAGCCACGTTCGTCTCTCCCTCTTAGTGGGAAGTGTTCATCCCTTAAAGTGCCTGTTCACCCCTTAAACGTGGTTTGTTTGGGGAAAAATTTGCACAGCATGTACAGCTGGACCTACACTTTCGATTGGCACCCTAAAAAAATTTTTTTTTAATTTGACCATTTTCGGGAAAAATCAACGATGGTTAACCCACGGTTTTTTTTGGCGAAAAAACTTTTTGCTTCGAAATCGAAAAAGATTGTTATATCATCGTTCTATACATTGTTACGAACCCGAAACTGCCTTTGGTTCGAAAATCATCCCTTACATAACGATGGTCCAAGCATTTGTTGAAGAAGCCACGTTCGTCTCTCCCTCTTAGTGGGAAGTGTTCATCCCTTAAAGTGCCTGTTCACCCCTTAAACGTGGTTTGTTTGGGGAAAAATTTGCACAGCATGTACAGCTGGACCTACACTTTCGATTGGCACCCTAAAAAAATTTTTTTTTAATTTGACCATTTTCGGGAAAAATCAACCATGGTTAACCCACGGTTTTTTTTGGCGAAAAAACTTTTTGCTTCGAAATCGAAAAAGATTGTTATATCATCGTTCTATACATTGTTACGAACCCGAAACTGCCTTTGGTTCGAAAATCATCCCTTACATAACGATGGTCCAAGCATTTGTTGAAGAAGCCACGTTCGTCTCTCCCTCTTAGTGGGAAGTGTTCATCCCTTAAAGTGCCTGTTCACCCCTTAAACGTGGTTTGTTTGGGGAAAAATTTGCACAGCATGTACAGCTGGACCCACACTTTCGAATGGCACCCTAAAAAAATTTTTTTTTAATTTGACCATTTTCGGGAAAAATCAACCATGGTTAACCCACGGTTTTTTTTGGCGAAAAAACTTTTTGCTTCGAAATCGAAAAAGATTGTTATATCATCGTTCTATACATTGTTACGAACCCGAAACTGCCTTTGGTTCGAAAATCATCCCTTACATAACGATGGTCCAAGCATTTGTTGAAGAAGCCACGTTCGTCTCTCCCTCTTAGTGGGAAGTGTTCATCCCTTAAAGTGCCTGTTCACCCCTTAAACGTGGTTTGTTTGGGGAAAAATTTGCACAGCATGTACAGCTGGACCTACACTTTCGATTGGCACCCTAAAAAAATTTTTTTTTAATTTGACCATTTTCGGGAAAAATCAACGATGGTTAACCCACGTTTTTTTTTGGCGAAAAAACTTTTTGCTTCGAAATCGAAAAAGATTGTTATATCATCGTTCTATACATTGTTACGAACCCGAAACTGCCTTTGGTTCGAAAATCATCCCTTACATAACGATGGTCCAAGCATTTGTTGAAGAAGCCACGTTCGTCTCTCCCTCTTAGTGGGAAGTGTTCATCCCTTAAAGTGCCTGTTCACCCCTTAAACGTGGTTTGTTTGGGGAAAAATTTGCACAGCATGTACAGCTGGACCTACACTTTCGATTGGCACCCTAAAAAAATTTTTTTTTAATTTGACCATTTTCGGGAAAAATCAACGATGGTTAACCCACGGTTTTTTTTGGCGAAAAAACTTTTTGCTTCGAAATCGAAAAAGATTGTTATATCATCGTTCTATACATTGTTACGAACCCGAAACTGCCTTTGGTTCGAAAATCATCCCTTACATAACGATGGTCCAAGCATTTGTTGAAGAAGCCACGTTCGTCTCTCCCTCTTAGTGGGAAGTGTTCATCCCTTAAAGTGCCTGTTCACCCCTTAAACGTGGTTTGTTTGGGGAAAAATTTGCACAGCATGTACAGCTGGACCTACACTTTCGATTGGCACCCTAAAAAAATTTTTTTTTAATTTGACCATTTTCGGGAAAAATCAACGATGGTTAACCCACGGTTTTTTTTGGCGAAAAAACTTTTTGCTTCGAAATCGAAAAAGATTGTTATATCATCGTTCTATACATTGTTACGAACCCGAAACTGCCTTTGGTTCGAAAATCATCCCTTACATAACGATGGTCCAAGCATTTGTTGAAGAAGCCACGTTCGTCTCTCCCTCTTAGTGGGAAGTGTTCATCCCTTAAAGTGCCTGTTCACCCCTTAAACGTGGTTTGTTTGGGGAAAAATTTGCACAGCATGTACAGCTGGACCCACACTTTCGATTGGCACCCTAAAAAAATTTTTTTTTAATTTGACCATTTTCGGGAAAAATCAACGATGGTTAACCCACGGTTTTTTTTGGCGAAAAAACTTTTTGCTTCGAAATCGAAAAAGATTGTTATATCATCGTTCTATACATTGTTACGAACCCGAAACTGCCTTTGGTTCGAAAATCATCCCTTACATAACGATGGTCCAAGCATTTGTTGAAGAAGCCACGTTCGTCTCTCCCTCTTAGTGGGAAGTGTTCATCCCTTAAAGTGCCTGTTCACCCCTTAAACGTGGTTTGTTTGGGGAAAAATTTGCACAGCATGTACAGCTGGACCTACACTTTCGATTGGCACCCTAAAAAAATTTTTTTTTAATTTGACCATTTTCGGGAAAAATCAACGATGGTTAACCCACGGTTTTTTTTGGCGAAAAAACTTTTTGCTTCGAAATCGAAAAAGATTGTTATATCATCGTTCTATACATTGTTACGAACCCGAAACTGCCTTTGGTTCGAAAATCATCCCTTACATAACGATGGTCCAAGCATTTGTTGAAGAAGCCACGTTCGTCTCTCCCTCTTAGTGGGAAGTGTTCATCCCTTAAAGTGCCTGTTCACCCCTTAAACGTGGTTTGTTTGGGGAAAAATTTGCACAGCATGTACAGCTGGACCTACACTTTCGATTGGCACCCTAAAAAAATTTTTTTTTAATTTGACCATTTTCGGGAAAAATCAACGATGGTTAACCCACGGTTTTTTTTGGCGAAAAAACTTTTTGCTTCGAAATCGAAAAAGATTGTTATATCATCGTTCTATACATTGTTACGAACCCGAAACTGCCTTTGGTTCGAAAATCATCCCTTACATAACGATGGTCCAAGCATTTGTTGAAGAAGCCACGTTCGTCTCTCCCTCTTAGTGGGAAGTGTTCATCCCTTAAAGTGCCTGTTCACCCCTTAAACGTGGTTTGTTTGGGGAAAAATTTGCACAGCATGTACAGCTGGACCTACACTTTCGATTGGCACCCTAAAAAAATTTTTTTTTAATTTGACCATTTTCGGGAAAAATCAACGATGGTTAACCCACGTTTTTTTTTGGCGAAAAAACTTTTTGCTTCGAAATCGAAAAAGATTGTTATATCATCGTTCTATACATTGTTACGAACCCGAAACTGCCTTTGGTTCGAAAATCATCCCTTACATAACGATGGTCCAAGCATTTGTTGAAGAAGCCACGTTCGTCTCTCCCTCTTAGTGGGAAGTGTTCATCCCTTAAAGTGCCTGTTCACCCCTTAAACGTGGTTTGTTTGGGGAAAAATTTGCACAGCATGTACAGCTGGACCTACACTTTCGATTGGCACCCTAAAAAAATTTTTTTTTAATTTGACCATTTTCGGGAAAAATCAACGATGGTTAACCCACGTTTTTTTTTGGCGAAAAAACTTTTTGCTTCGAAATCGAAAAAGATTGTTATATCATCGTTCTATACATTGTTACGAACCCGAAACTGCCTTTGGTTCGAAAATCATCCCTTACATAACGATGGTCCAAGCATTTGTTGAAGAAGCCACGTTCGTCTCTCCCTCTTAGTGGGAAGTGTTCATCCCTTAAAGTGCCTGTTCACCCCTTAAACGTGGTTTGTTTGGGGAAAAATTTGCACAGCATGTACAGCTGGACCTACACTTTCGATTGGCACCCTAAAAAAATTTTTTTTTAATTTGACCATTTTCGGGAAAAATCAACGATGGTTAACCCACGGTTTTTTTTGGCGAAAAAACTTTTTGCTTCGAAATCGAAAAAGATTGTTATATCATCGTTCTATACATTGTTACGAACCCGAAACTGCCTTTGGTTCGAAAATCATCCCTTACATAACGATGGTCCAAGCATTTGTTGAAGAAGCCACGTTCGTCTCTCCCTCTTAGTGGGAAGTGTTCATCCCTTAAAGTGCCTGTTCACCCCTTAAACGTGGTTTGTTTGGGGAAAAATTTGCACAGCATGTACAGCTGGACCTACACTTTCGATTGGCACCCTAAAAAAATTTTTTTTTAATTTGACCATTTTCGGGAAAAATCAACGATGGTTAACCCACGGTTTTTTTTGGCGAAAAAACTTTTTGCTTCGAAATCGAAAAAGATTGTTATATCATCGTTCTATACATTGTTACGAACCCGAAACTGCCTTTGGTTCGAAAATCATCCCTTACATAACGATGGTCCAAGCATTTGTTGAAGAAGCCACGTTCGTCTCTCCCTCTTAGTGGGAAGTGTTCATCCCTTAAAGTGCCTGTTCACCCCTTAAACGTGGTTTGTTTGGGGAAAAATTTGCACAGCATGTACAGCTGGACCTACACTTTCGATTGGCACCCTAAAAAAATTTTTTTTTAATTTGACCATTTTCGGGAAAAATCAACCATGGTTAACCCACGGTTTTTTTTGGCGAAAAAACTTTTTGCTTCGAAATCGAAAAAGATTGTTATATCATCGTTCTATACATTGTTACGAACCCGAAACTGCCTTTGGTTCGAAAATCATCCCTTACATAACGATGGTCCAAGCATTTGTTGAAGAAGCCACGTTCGTCTCTCCCTCTTAGTGGGAAGTGTTCATCCCTTAAAGTGCCTGTTCACCCCTTAAACGTGGTTTGTTTGGGGAAAAATTTGCACAGCATGTACAGCTGGACCTACACTTTCGATTGGCACCCTAAAAAAATTTTTTTTTAATTTGACCATTTTCGGGAAAAATCAACGATGGTTAACCCACGTTTTTTTTTGGCGAAAAAACTTTTTGCTTCGAAATCGAAAAAGATTGTTATATCATCGTTCTATACATTGTTACGAACCCGAAACTGCCTTTGGTTCGAAAATCATCCCTTACATAACGATGGTCCAAGCATTTGTTGAAGAAGCCACGTTCGTCTCTCCCTCTTAGTGGGAAGTGTTCATCCCTTAAAGTGCCTGTTCACCCCTTAAACGTGGTTTGTTTGGGGAAAAATTTGCACAGCATGTACAGCTGGACCTACACTTTCGATTGGCACCCTAAAAAAATTTTTTTTTAATTTGACCATTTTCGGGAAAAATCAACGATGGTTAACCCACGGTTTTTTTTGGCGAAAAAACTTTTTGCTTCGAAATCGAAAAAGATTGTTATATCATCGTTCTATACATTGTTACGAACCCGAAACTGCCTTTGGTTCGAAAATCATCCCTTACATAACGATGGTCCAAGCATTTGTTGAAGAAGCCACGTTCGTCTCTCCCTCTTAGTGGGAAGTGTTCATCCCTTAAAGTGCCTGTTCACCCCTTAAACGTGGTTTGTTTGGGGAAAAATTTGCACAGCATGTACAGCTGGACCTACACTTTCGATTGGCACCCTAAAAAAATTTTTTTTTAATTTGACCATTTTCGGGAAAAATCAACGATGGTTAACCCACGGTTTTTTTTGGCGAAAAAACTTTTTGCTTCGAAATCGAAAAAGATTGTTATATCATCGTTCTATACATTGTTACGAACCCGAAACTGCCTTTGGTTCGAAAATCATCCCTTACATAACGATGGTCCAAGCATTTGTTGAAGAAGCCACGTTCGTCTCTCCCTCTTAGTGGGAAGTGTTCATCCCTTAAAGTGCCTGTTCACCCCTTAAACGTGGTTTGTTTGGGGAAAAATTTGCACAGCATGTACAGCTGGACCCACACTTTCGATTGGCACCCTAAAAAAATTTTTTTTTAATTTGACCATTTTCGGGAAAAATCAACGATGGTTAACCCACGGTTTTTTTTGGCGAAAAAACTTTTTGCTTCGAAATCGAAAAAGATTGTTATATCATCGTTCTATACATTGTTACGAACCCGAAACTGCCTTTGGTTCGAAAATCATCCCTTACATAACGATGGTCCAAGCATTTGTTGAAGAAGCCACGTTCGTCTCTCCCTCTTAGTGGGAAGTGTTCATCCCTTAAAGTGCCTGTTCACCCCTTAAACGTGGTTTGTTTGGGGAAAAATTTGCACAGCATGTACAGCTGGACCTACACTTTCGATTGGCACCCTAAAAAAATTTTTTTTTAATTTGACCATTTTCGGGAAAAATCAACGATGGTTAACCCACGTTTTTTTTTGGCGAAAAAACTTTTTGCTTCGAAATCGAAAAAGATTGTTATATCATCGTTCTATACATTGTTACGAACCCGAAACTGCCTTTGGTTCGAAAATCATCCCTTACATAACGATGGTCCAAGCATTTGTTGAAGAAGCCACGTTCGTCTCTCCCTCTTAGTGGGAAGTGTTCATCCCTTAAAGTGCCTGTTCACCCCTTAAACGTGGTTTGTTTGGGGAAAAATTTGCACAGCATGTACAGCTGGACCTACACTTTCGATTGGCACCCTAAAAAAATTTTTTTTTAATTTGACCATTTTCGGGAAAAATCAACGATGGTTAACCCACGGTTTTTTTTGGCGAAAAAACTTTTTGCTTCGAAATCGAAAAAGATTGTTATATCATCGTTCTATACATTGTTACGAACCCGAAACTGCCTTTGGTTCGAAAATCATCCCTTACATAACGATGGTCCAAGCATTTGTTGAAGAAGCCACGTTCGTCTCTCCCTCTTAGTGGGAAGTGTTCATCCCTTAAAGTGCCTGTTCACCCCTTAAACGTGGTTTGTTTGGGGAAAAATTTGCACAGCATGTACAGCTGGACCTACACTTTCGATTGGCACCCTAAAAAAATTTTTTTTTAATTTGACCATTTTCGGGAAAAATCAACGATGGTTAACCCACGGTTTTTTTTGGCGAAAAAACTTTTTGCTTCGAAATCGAAAAAGATTGTTATATCATCGTTCTATACATTGTTACGAACCCGAAACTGCCTTTGGTTCGAAAATCATCCCTTACATAACGATGGTCCAAGCATTTGTTGAAAAAGCCACGTTCGTCTCTCCCTCTTAGTGGGAAGTGTTCATCCCTTAAAGTGCCTGTTCACCCCTTAAACGTGGTTTGTTTGGGGAAAAATTTGCACAGCATGTACAGCTGGACCTACACTTTCGATTGGCACCCTAAAAAAATTTTTTTTTAATTTGACCATTTTCGGGAAAAATCAACGATGGTTAACCCACGGTTTTTTTTGGCGAAAAAACTTTTTGCTTCGAAATCGAAAAAGATTGTTATATCATCGTTCTATACATTGTTACGAACCCGAAACTGCCTTTGGTTCGAAAATCATCCCTTACATAACGATGGTCCAAGCATTTGTTGAAGAAGCCACGTTCGTCTCTCCCTCTTAGTGGGAAGTGTTCATCCCTTAAAGTGCCTGTTCACCCCTTAAACGTGGTTTGTTTGGGGAAAAATTTGCACAGCATGTACAGCTGGACCCACACTTTCGATTGGCACCCTAAAAAAATTTTTGTTTAATTTGACCATTTTCGGGAAAAATCAACGATGGTTAACCCACGGTTTTTTTTGGCGAAAAAACTTTTTGCTTCGAAATCGAAAAAGATTGTTATATCATCGTTCTATACATTGTTACGAACCCGAAACTGACTTTGGTTCGAAAATCATCCCTTACATAACGATGGTCCAAGCATTTGTTGAAGAAGCCACGTTCGTCTCTCCCTCTTAGTGGGAAGTGTTCATCCCTTAAAGTGCCTGTTCACCCCTTAAACGTGGTTTGTTTGGGGAAAAATTTGCACAGCATGTACAGCTGGACCTACACTTTCGATTGGCACCCTAAAAAAATTTTTTTTTAATTTGACCATTTTCGGGAAAAATCAACGATGGTTAACCCACGGTTTTTTTTGGCGAAAAAACTTTTTGCTTCGAAATCGAAAAAGATTGTTATATCATCGTTCTATACATTGTTACGAACCCGAAACTGCCTTTGGTTCGAAAATCATCCCTTACATAACGATGGTCCAAGCATTTGTTGAAGAAGCCACGTTCGTCTCTCCCTCTTAGTGGGAAGTGTTCATCCCTTAAAGTGCCTGTTCACCCCTTAAACGTGGTTTGTTTGGGGAAAAATTTGCACAGCATGTACAGCTGGACCTACACTTTCGATTGGCACCCTAAAAAAATTTTTTTTTAATTTGACCATTTTCGGGAAAAATCAACGATGGTTAACCCACGGTTTTTTTTGGCGAAAAAACTTTTTGCTTCGAAATCGAAAAAGATTGTTATATCATCGTTCTATACATTGTTACGAACCCGAAACTGCCTTTGGTTCGAAAATCATCCCTTACATAACGATGGTCCAAGCATTTGTTGAAGAAGCCACGTTCGTCTCTCCCTCTTAGTGGGAAGTGTTCATCCCTTAAAGTGCCTGTTCACCCCTTAAACGTGGTTTGTTTGGGGAAAAATTTGCACAGCATGTACAGCTGGACCCACACTTTCGATTGGCACCCTAAAAAAATTTTTTTTTAATTTGACCATTTTCGGGAAAAATCAACGATGGTTAACCCACGGTTTTTTTTGGCGAAAAAACTTTTTGCTTCGAAATCGAAAAAGATTGTTATATCATCGTTCTATACATTGTTACGAACCCGAAACTGCCTTTGGTTCGAAAATCATCCCTTACATAACGATGGTCCAAGCATTTGTTGAAGAAGCCACGTTCGTCTCTCCCTCTTAGTGGGAAGTGTTCATCCCTTAAAGTGCCTGTTCACCCCTTAAACGTGGTTTGTTTGGGGAAAAATTTGCACAGCATGTACAGCTGGACCTACACTTTCGATTGGCACCCTAAAAAATTTTTTTTTTAATTTGACCATTTTCGGGAAAAATCAACGATGGTTAACCCACGTTTTTTTTTGGCGAAAAAACTTTTTGCTTCGAAATCGAAAAAGATTGTTATATCATCGTTCTATACATTGTTACGAACCCGAAACTGCCTTTGGTTCGAAAATCATCCCTTACATAACGATGGTCCAAGCATTTGTTGAAGAAGCCACGTTCGTCTCTCCCTCTTAGTGGGAAGTGTTCATCCCTTAAAGTGCCTGTTCACCCCTTAAACGTGGTTTGTTTGGGGAAAAATTTGCACAGCATGTACAGCTGGACCTACACTTTCGATTGGCACCCTAAAAAAATTTTTTTTTAATTTGACCATTTTCGGGAAAAATCAACGATGGTTAACCCACGGTTTTTTTTGGCGAAAAAACTTTTTGCTTCGAAATCGAAAAAGATTGTTATATCATCGTTCTATACATTGTTACGAACCCGAAACTGCCTTTGGTTCGAAAATCATCCCTTACATAACGATGGTCCAAGCATTTGTTGAAGAAGCCACGTTCGTCTCTCCCTCTTAGTGGGAAGTGTTCATCCCTTAAAGTGCCTGTTCACCCCTTAAACGTGGTTTGTTTGGGGAAAAATTTGCACAGCATGTACAGCTGGACCTACACTTTCGATTGGCACCCTAAAAAAATTTTTTTTTAATTTGACCATTTTCGGGAAAAATCAACGATGGTTAACCCACGTTTTTTTTTGGCGAAAAAACTTTTTGCTTCGAAATCGAAAAAGATTGTTATATCATCGTTCTATACATTGTTACGAACCCGAAACTGCCTTTGGTTCGAAAATCATCCCTTACATAACGATGGTCCAAGCATTTGTTGAAGAAGCCACGTTCGTCTCTCCCTCTTAGTGGGAAGTGTTCATCCCTTAAAGTGCCTGTTCACCCCTTAAACGTGGTTTGTTTGGGGAAAAATTTGCACAGCATGTACAGCTGGACCTACACTTTCGATTGGCACCCTAAAAAAATTTTTTTTTAATTTGACCATTTTCGGGAAAAATCAACCATGGTTAACCCACGGTTTTTTTTGGCGAAAAAACTTTTTGCTTCGAAATCGAAAAAGATTGTTATATCATCGTTCTATACATTGTTACGAACCCGAAACTGCCTTTGGTTCGAAAATCATCCCTTACATAACGATGGTCCAAGCATTTGTTGAAGAAGCCACGTTCGTCTCTCCCTCTTAGTGGGAAGTGTTCATCCCTTAAAGTGCCTGTTCACCCCTTAAACGTGGTTTGTTTGGGGAAAAATTTGCACAGCATGTACAGCTGGACCCACACTTTCGATTGGCACCCTAAAAAAATTTTTTTTTAATTTGACCATTTTCGGGAAAAATCAACGATGGTTAACCCACGGTTTTTTTTGGCGAAAAAACTTTTTGCTTCGAAATCGAAAAAGATTGTTATATCATCGTTCTATACATTGTTACGAACCCGAAACTGCCTTTGGTTCGAAAATCATCCCTTACATAACGATGGTCCAAGCATTTGTTGAAGAAGCCACGTTCGTCTCTCCCTCTTAGTGGGAAGTGTTCATCCCTTAAAGTGCCTGTTCACCCCTTAAACGTGGTTTGTTTGGGGAAAAATTTGCACAGCATGTACAGCTGGACCCACACTTTCGATTGGCACCCTAAAAAAATTTTTTTTTAATTTGACCATTTTCGGGAAAAATCAACGATGGTTAACCCACGGTTTTTTTTGGCGAAAAAACTTTTTGCTTCGAAATCGAAAAAGATTGTTATATCATCGTTCTATACATTGTTACGAACCCGAAACTGCCTTTGGTTCGAAAATCATCCCTTACATAACGATGGTCCAAGCATTTGTTGAAGAAGCCACGTTCGTCTCTCCCTCTTAGTGGGAAGTGTTCATCCCTTAAAGTGCCTGTTCACCCCTTAAACGTGGTTTGTTTGGGGAAAAATTTGCACAGCATGTACAGCTGGACCCACACTTTCGATTGGCACCCTAAAAAAATTTTTTTTTAATTTGACCATTTTCGGGAAAAATCAACGATGGTTAACCCACGGTTTTTTTTGGCGAAAAAACTTTTTGCTTCGAAATCGAAAAAGATTGTTATATCATCGTTCTATACATTGTTACGAACCCGAAACTGCCTTTGGTTCGAAAATCATCCCTTACATAACGATGGTCCAAGCATTTGTTGAAGAAGCCACGTTCGTCTCTCCCTCTTAGTGGGAAGTGTTCATCCCTTAAAGTGCCTGTTCACCCCTTAAACGTGGTTTGTTTGGGGAAAAATTTGCACAGCATGTACAGCTGGACCTACACTTTCGATTGGCACCCTAAAAAAATTTTTTTTTAAAATGACCATTTTCGGGAAAAATCAACGATGGTTAACCCACGGTTTTTTTTGGCGAAAAAACTTTTTGCTTCGAAATCGAAAAAGATTGTTATATCATCGTTCTATACATTGTTACGAACCCGAAACTGCCTTTGGTTCGAAAATCATCCCTTACATAACGATGGTCCAAGCATTTGTTGAAGAAGCCATGTTCGTCTCTCCCTCTTAGTGGGAAGTGTTCATCCCTTAAAGTGCCTGTTCACCCCTTAAACGTGGTTTGTTTGGGGAAAAATTTGCACAGCATGTACAGCTGGACCTACACTTTCGATTGGCACCCTAAAAAAATTTTTTTTTAATATGACCATTTTCGGGAAAAATCAACGATGGTTAACCCACGGTTTTTTTTGGCGAAAAAACTTTTTGCTTCGAAATCGAAAAAGATTGTTATATCATCGTTCTATACATCGTTACGAACCCGAAACTGCCTTTGGTTCGAAAATCATCTCTTATTTAAAGAAGTTTTAGACCTTTGAAGTTTGAATGGGGTTGACGATTTCTTCCTCGACTTTGATGGTCGATTTCATCCCTTAAACATTGTTTGTTTGGGGAAAAATTTACTCAGCATGTACAGCTGAACTTATGCGATTAAACAACTATTTTTCGAGAATTAAGCACCTTCAGGGATCTGTCATATGCGTCACTTTAGAACAAAATAAATATTTATTTATGAATTCATATCGATTGAAATCGATCAATAATCATTCAAAGTTACCAAATAAATCTATATCGACACTTGTGGATTACTTCAAATCGTATTTTCAATCAATTTAATTTACATTTGATAGCTGTCAGAATTGTTTATGGTTTGCTTTATATACAACCAGGTGAGCATAAAAGAACAAAATTCGTTGTTTTGCTTATTTTGACCATTTTAATTTTCACGCTCTAAAAATTCGCTCCAATTGGCTAAAAGTGGTATGATATTAGGACCGCCGCAATTTAGTCAAAATGACGTCACGAAATTTTGATGAGCGACCTCATCGTCATCTGTTGGAGAAACGCTGAACTATTACGGAGACCCACCCACTTACCCGACAAGTAGGCGGGGCTTAGAATAAATGTCGTGACGTCATTTTACCAAATTGCCGCGGTCCTAATATCATATCACTTTTAGCCAATTGGAGCGAATTTTTAGAGCGTGATAATTATCATGGGCAAAATGGGCACAACGACGAATTTTGTTTTTTTATGCTCACCGGGTTGCATATAAAACACAATAAAACCAATTTTGACAGCTATCAAATGTAAATTAAAAAGATTGAAAATACGATTAGAAATGATGCACAAGTGTCGAAATAGATTTATTTGGTAACTTTGATTAATAATTGGTCGATTTCAATCGATATGAGTTAGTAAATAAATATTTTTTTGACCCAAAATGACGCATATTACAGGTCTCTGAAGATGCTAATTTTCCGAAAATTAGTCGTTTAATCGCAATTATGTATATAGATTTATCTAGAGAAATATATAAATCATCGATCAATAATTTCCAAAGTCGATGGCTATGGTTGATCGCTTGAATATATCATCCTAAAGTTCGGACACGAGGGTTCATGCTATTAAGTGATAGTATAAGCCAATGTAAGCTAAAAGGAAAAAAATCAATTATTATGGTAGTAAAACATATTGGGCTCATTCGCCAATCAAATTCGGAACCTCTGGATTCACCATAGCCGTCAAGGAAATCGTTTCGGAGAGTGGCTGAAATCAGCATATTTTCCAATGCAAACGGAATAATTCTATGAATGAGAACGATTTTTTGATAAAATTCAAGTTAAATATTCTTTAAGCCTATGCCCCAATGGTAGTTACAATATTTTCGAATAGGAAACAACAATTTTTTACCTGAAAAAACACTTGGACTTACCATCGTTTATTGTTCAGAAAATCGTCTAAAAAATTATAATAATCACGCTAATTTCTCGAAAAGAAACCGTTTAATTGCATTTACGTAACCAGATTTGGCTATAATGCAATAGATATTAACTGAATTCATATTAAAATCGATTATATTGCAATGAAATTTTTAGAATTGGTCGGGGTTTTTAAATTTTCTCGACATTGTCTCTTACAGGACTTAAATTTCAGCATTTAATAGAATAATTCAAACCCAACCGCTTGAATTTATCATCGGTAACGTACGACCGATAATCAACGTAAAAATCGCCGTTAAAATTTGAAAATTTTAATTCTTACTTTAATTTTTTCAAAATTATAAACCTGAAATACAGCTATAATTGTCTAAAGGAATATTTGTCCCTAAGAAACTCAGCAACGAGGATTATTGTTATTCCAGGATATTAGAAACATTAAAAAACCAAAATAAATAGTAAAATATTTAAAAAAAAAATTGACAATTTCAAGGTTCGAACCCGGAGATTGTTGCTTTAGATTCCCGCACCATATCTACTCAGCTACAACTAAACCTGTTTGAATTAAATAAAAATTTATATATAAATATTTGTCGGAATACAAAATTCAATTTTCTTTCGCGATAGAAATAATTGGAATTTTCCAAAAAAAAATGAAACCATAGTGGCTCCATGGTACATCCGGAAAATATGTCGATACACATAGCAACATTTTGATGTTTTTCCTCATTTTTTTCGATATTTAAAATTCTAAGAAACGGTAATGCATTGTTGTCGTATGGACAAATATGTCCTCTTCTTCTTTAAAGTAAATCAAAACCAACTATCGACTTTAAGAATTGCATTCCGAAAAAGGTAAACAAAGTAATTTTTCTCGTAAATTCCAGATATTCAACTCCTTTGTTGTATTAGATTTGTACAATAACATAGGAAATGATATGAGAAATATCGTGAACAAACATTAAGATTGATAGGCAACCCGCTTACACCAATGTATAATAAAAATATATGGTTGCATATACGTAGCATTTAATAAAATTTCTCGGAGAACTTTAGGGCTGTTTTATGGTTTAATTTTTTATTTGTACGGGAAATTTGAAATTTTTCATAAGAGTATAAGTCCAGCTACGTTTAAGGGATGAAATTTAAAAGTTAAAGGGGTTGACTAAGGCTTTTTCTTGGTCTTTATTGTTGAAAACAGGTGTAACCATGGTATTAGCCATCGGTATTAAAAATCCAAGATCAATAACCGATGCGTTTCTTAGCGACCTACACGTTGTTGATGTGCTCCAACTCCTTAGACATTTATAACCCACTCATATTGGTGGCACATACAATGTGTGAATATTTCCACATTCGAGAAATTCGAAATCAAATTGCGTCAAGTTTACTTTGTCGTTGTAATTAATTCGTTGTGCTGGCTGCAAAAATGGTTACGGGAAAAGAGTTTCGCGTGAGCCTTCGGAGGCCAATGCCGCGCGCCTCCCCCGGATCCAAGTCCGACACGAAACCGCGAATCGTTCCCGCGTTCACAATCCAAAGTCTGCAGCGAAACACAGTGGTCTCGCCGCCGCCCCAATGCTTCCCGATGCGGCCGCGCCCCTCGAAACCGTCCCGCTTCCGGAAACATTACAAACGCGGCGATTTCCCCATCAGTCTCGAGTTCGACACGTACGGCAACAAGATCGGATGGCGCGTAAGATTTATTTCATATTGTCCGCTGAAAAAATTTAAAAAAAATTCAATAATTTAGGTTGAAATTGACAAGTTGGACTTCCATCACTATTTGCCAATGTTTTTCGATGGCCTGGTCGACACTGATTCGCCGTACAAATTCTTCGCCCGCCAAGGTATCCGCGACATGCTCACCTACGGTGCCCACAAAGTGTTTCCCGTCATTCCTCAACTAATCATTCCCATCAAAAGTAATCAATAACTCTTCTTCTTGATTTGATCTACAAATTAAAATTTATTTATTACAACATATCACTTGCAGATGCACTGAACACAAGAAACTTAGAAATCATATGTCAAACCCTAAAAGTCATTCAACAGTTGGTCAAATGTGACGAATATGTGGGCGAAGCCCTCGTTCCATACTATCGCCAAATTCTCCCCATACTAAATATCTTCAAGGAATGTAACAGTAAGTGGCCAATAGCTGAACTTGAGGTATAAACGAGCCGTTTTATTTTGAAAGTGGTCCAAGTCCATACGATAGTTTTACGTATTTGCAAGATTAAACTTTCACATATTACCTTCGTGATAGTTTTTTTGACTTAGACCACTTTCAAAATAAAATGGATCAAATATTCTTTGAAGAAATTAAAATGCACCAAATATTAACTATTTATTTAACTAAGAAGACAATTTAGATTATTTCAGATCGTTTTTTTTTTTATTTAATATTTTTATTAATAAATTTGCTACGTTTCGTTATGTATCGTAACTTCATCAGGCTTCTTGATTCACAAAAAAAAAATATTTTCAATTTAAATTCAATAAAACTTTGAATCAAGAAGCCTGATGAAGTTTCGATACATAACGAAACGTAGCTAATTGAATAATAAAAATATTACATAAAAAAAAAAACGATCTGAAATAATCTGAATTGTCTTCTTATTTAAAAAAAATAAATCATTTATTATTTATTTGACACACATTCTATAAGAATCACTTGTAACGATTCTTTTTTAATTAACTATAAGGTATTCGGTAAAAATTTAAAATTAATTTAGACTGATTCAAAAAAAATGATGATTTTTTTTCTTAATTATATCGAAAATATTATTGGGAATGACAAAAAAATCCTGTGAAAGTTTAAACGCTTAATATTAATATTAAGAGGTCGCAAATTTCGATTTTCCATTTAAATAACATGGGGACAATATTATCTTGCACTTTGGTATTTTATAGTTCACGTTGGTGACAATATTTCGGAATGACCAAGGTATATTCTTGTAGAAAATTGAACGATCTACAAAAAAGGTCTTGAACAAGTTTTTGATATATTTATTCCTTTAAAAGTTATTCAAGGTCAAAGTTGAACTGAAGAGAAATTTAAATATTGTTTCAATTTTTTGACGCAACCATCAATTTTATGAGAAAATTTTATAGGACATTTTTTGTAGAGCATTTTTTTTTTCTATAATTTATCTCTATAAAAATTTTTGATATTTTTCACAGGTCCTAAGTTATTTGCATTAAACTGAAAATCCCTAAATTATTATATTTTTAACATAATAATTATTTTTTTTATTTTAATTAAATAACTTAGGACCTGTGAAAAATATCAAAAACTTTTATAGAGATAAGTTATAGGAAAAAAAGTGCTCTACAAAAAATGTCCTATAAAATTTTCTCATAAAATTGATGGTTGCGTCAGAAAATTGAAAAAATATTAAAATTTCTCTTTAGTTCAACTTTGACCTCGAATAACTTTTGAAAGAATAAATATATCAACAATTTGTCAGAGACCATTTTTGTAGATCGTTTAATTTTCTACAAGAATATACTTTGGTCATTCCGAAATATTGTCACCAACGTGAGCTATAAAATTCCAAAGTGCAAGAAAATATTGTTCCCATGTAATTTAAATGGAAAATCGAAATTTGCGATGCGGCACCTCTTAATAGTAATATTAAGAGCTTAAACTTTCACAGGATTTTTTTTTTGGAATTCCCAACAATATTTTCGATGTAATTAAGAAAAAAAATATAATCAGTCTAATGTGTATACAATATATAGAATATATTGCGGTCCAATCTATGAAGTATAATAATATATAAAAATTATACCATAAACATAAATTTGAACAGAAGTTCAAACAAAAATATTGTAACGTATTTCGATTGCCAAGCAATCTTCCTCAGTGGTCATCACGTAGTTTGGATCGATCATTCCGTAACTGCTTTGTGATGATTCACCTTACGAGTGAATCAAACTACTTGATGAGCACTGAGGAAGATTGCTTGGCAATCGAAATACGTATCTGCGCAATACGTCACAAATACTTTTCAAATTTATTGTATAATATGATTTTTATATATTATTATACTAAATTGTACTACATACAATATATTCTATATATTGTATACACCGTATAACTGTTCAAAGTCAGCGAAAAAATATTGTTTTGATAATTTCGACAAGTTACAAATTTTTGGCCACTAAAGGGCCCTAATTTGAAATTGAATCTTACTTCTACCGATTGGGTGCCGTTTATTAATTATGTGAAGAAAATTTAAGATATTTTTACCCTCCCCCCCTCATGAATTAGGTCAAAATTGAGGCAAAAATAAACATAAACTTCCCATTTACTATGTCGAATTGATTTCTTTTATTGTAGTTTAGTGTTATAGAATTATAAATGCTATATTTTTTTCGACTTTTTTTTTCATAACAAATCTCACTGGATACTCGCAACTTCTTTTGCGTGACATACTAATTAATATCCATTATACAATAGTACGGATTTTTTTTTTAATTCCCCAATTTGTTTTTCTTTTTTGGAATATCACCTTTTAACTCCAAGAAGAGTTTTCCATTTTTAAAGCATGTAATTATGTTACTTAAGTATTCTAAATGTTAGAACACCAAGTATAGATACAAGAAGTTGAACTTAATCTTTACATCAAGGGTATCAATTTGCGGTCCAATATCGATAGAGCCACACTACTCTTTCAGAAGTGTTATTAACAATAATGAATTTCAATTTTCTATACAATGGAAAATGTAGCAAAAAGTGGCGCCGCCACAAGAGTATCTAGCGTACTAACTTATATTACTTTAGTTACCGTACATAAAGTAGACACTTTCGGTTTAAGTTAGTACTGCAAACACACTAACGGCGGCGCCACATTTCCCATTTTCTTAAAACGTTTGGTACATTTGCGCTGCTAGTGACCGAAAATAGAACTACATCTTGTATCTATATACTTTGTGTTTTGAGACTTAATAGAATTGATTATATTTAATGAACACCCCGCCCCCCCCTATAGTACACATGTGTTATAAATAATAATTAAAAAAAAAAAAATTAATTTTTCAGTTAATTGTGGCGATGAAATCGATTATACGCAACGTCGTCGCCAAAACGTCGGTGATTTGATCAGCGAAACTCTGGAACTGTTGGAACGGACCGGCGGCGAGGATGCCTTCATCAACATTAAATATATGATCCCCACTTATGAATCTTGCATGCTAAATTAATATCTCGTCCTCAACAATTTGCTTCCCCAATCGTTTATTTTATTTTTTTTCCATCATTGAAATGAAAAAATTAACACTTTTCATGCGCACTTTTATTATTGATTTTAATAAAAATAAATCGCATATACAACGACCAAACAAAATATTGTATCCTGAAAGTAAAAAGATAAAATATAATGTTAATTTACACAATCGTTAAATATTTTATCTAAAAAAGAAGATTCTAGAAGTTAAGTGCAATTTATTTTGATAGTGGGTTAAGTCATTTTCAAGGATTGTATGTATGTATATAAAATGTATAACAATCTTTGGACTTAGACTACATTCAAAATAAACGATTTTTATGAAGCTAGAAGGCGGACATACTAAGACAATGGTTAGACTAAAGTAATATCAAAAACAGTTATTTCAATCTTGCAATGTATGATGGGAAATGTTTCAACATATGGCGCCGCCACAAGTGTGTCTAGAATACTAACTCATCGAAACTATGCACTGTTAGGCTAACGGTTAAAATTAGTAATCTAGACACACTTGTGGCGGCGCCACATGACACTTTCCCTATCATGCATTACAGAATTGGAATACCTTCTTATATATTACCTTAGGTTAGACCATTGTTTCGCAACCTGTGGTCCGCGGACCCCTGGGCTTTTTTAATGTAATGAAGGAATACTAAAGTATAATATTATCCGAAAATTGCACTTTTTTTCACTCAAGGGTCCTTGACATTATGCTTGAATTCCTTGGAGGTCCGCGGCTGAAAAAGGTTAGGAACCGCTGGGTTAGACCATACCCTAAAGATAGCTACTTAACCGACAAAAATATATCTGTTAGATAAACCCTACACAATAATCCTACATAAATCACTATTCTTAGAAGAAAATAGGCATCTTTTATCCTGCGAATAACATTTGATCTCGATAAATGAGTGTCTTTAAAAAAATGCATTGCGTATCCATTACATTTAAACGACATTTAATTGCTGTTTTTAACATAAAAATGCCTTTAAATACCTTTTTAAAATGGCGGAAATGCGCCTGTAATATTGATTGAAATAGACGTATATGTTGTCTTTGTTATACTCAAATATCATATATCAGGAGTTGTCAATTTGCTTCTTGGAAGACGAAGCTGGGTGGAGTCATAAATGGCGGCAAAATTTAAATTCAGTTACCATCTTTTTTGTATATTGAAAACTAAATGTACCTAATCAAAGTTATTTGAAATAAATTGAAAAAAAATTGTCAAAATTTTGGATAAATTACTAAGAAATTGTTATTGCCATCTGGTGAATTTTGGAAAAAATTGGTTGTTAAACGCGGGAAAATAAATTAAGTTTTAAAATTAATACAATCTTAATTACGTTAGTTTTGAAAATACATTTATAAAGTTGTACTTTTGATGTTATAACGAAATAAAAAAAGACTTATATACCCCAAGGTTTATAAAATACACAGGTGGCCTCATGGTGACGTATCCAGAAGAAATTCGTACATATCTTCAAACTGATTCAATTTCAAAATTCTTCCTACGACGTCATTTTTTTTTTCTAATGGAGCAACCTGTGTAATTTACAAAACTTGTATATACCCTACGAAATACAAAAGCATATGTAGCAAACTATAGAAGTCAATGGTAAATAATATGCAATTTATGAGTACCGTTTCGTAGCATATCTGATCACCGGCCATATTTATGTCTTTGCCCGTTTTTATTACAAGCATATCAGCTTTTCTATCTCTTAGTTCTTAACCAATCTTATTACAATGCAACTTATTGTTAAATATGTTCCAAAAAGCAATTAAAAACATTTGGAAATGTCTTGTTTTAACAGGGATAGAAGTAGGGACATTTTAATTAAAATTTATAAAATTTGCTAGTGCTTATATATTTTTAAAGACCATATAAACTTGAATAAATGAATGACTTCTGTTCTTTATCAATTAAAACTCCACCCTCTTGCCTCGCATTAAATTCAACTCTATGTCCTGTTAAAAAGGAATAATTTAAATTTAATGACTATAAATTATCCATAAATGATATTTTTTAACATATTTAACAAAAAGTTGACTAGAACATCGAATAAGACTCTAAAGAAATGGCCATAAATGATAAAGTATTGAAGTTTTTAAACATAATATCTCAAATCGAATTGCCAAACTTAAAAAACTGGTATAAGTATTTTCATGGTGCATCTAAACCAAAAGGTAGCCACCACTCAAGGTTTATAAAATACACAGGTTGCCCCATTAGAAAAAAAAAATGACGTCATACGAAGAATTTTGAAATTTTAATCAGTCTGAAGATATGCACGAATTTCTTCTACATGAGGCCACCTGTGTATTTTATAAACCTTGGCCACCACTATCCAAATAAGTGCCTTTAGGCACAAAAAGGTTGACAACCTCTGCTATATAGTCTTATTCTGACTCTCTTTCGGGAAAGAATTCCCCATTTTTACTAAGGATATGACAAAATTTTCAACTGATTTTTGAGAATTAAAATTCGTTGATCTTCTGCTCAACTTTCAAACAAATAGTCTTCTATGGAGCTCACATTCATAAATAGTTCGGAAGTGTACGAATCGCATTCCGAGTCCCACAAACATCGCAACCCACTTTTGACTCCAGCTCCTTTTTGTTCGCCCAAATGCACCTGCACGATAATCTTGAATCTTCGAAAATTCAATTCTAAAACCAAAACTATAAGTTCTAGATCATTAAATTTATCATTGGGAATACCTCGAACTCGATCTCGCACCACATTGGCAATATTAGTCGTCCAAATTTTGGCGTCTTCACTGGAATATTCGTGGCCGTATAGGGTTTCTTTGAACACCTGATTGATTATATCTTTGACGGGCTGCGCCCGAAATCTGTAAGCCAAAAGTTTTTTATTCCTCTTTTCTCGGTAATTACGGATATAAATCGTTGAAAAATCAACATTTACTTGTACTGTAGTGGAGGTTTGATAAGGTAAGTACTTGGCGGCAATTCTTCGGCACTGGGCGCACGAGGCACTTCGATTTGCACAGAATCCTCGGACTCATAATCAGCACTGTCCATATCATGTTTTGGTAACATTTCTCTACAATATTTTTTTTGAAATTAAATCACATAAAAATGTCCACTTTGTTAAATCAATACAAAAAAAAAAGGTTAGGTTTGCCATTTGTTAACATTACGTTGTCATGGAAATTGAGAAATTAATGCGTAGCATTATGAAAATATAATGTAATATTTGGATTCATTTTCTTTACCTAAAAGTTATTTTAAAATTATTTTTGATTATAAGAATTTTGAAATCTTACCGCTTACATATTTCAAACTTTTCATGTCACGTTCCAAAAATAAACGGAAATTCAAGTCCTTTTCTGTCATTATATTATGCTATCTTCCATCTTTGTCTGGGTTGCACAAATATGGTCAAAAAGTTTCTTACAATCCGGCGACCGGTATTATTCGGAAAACGATTCGTGTGTTTCTCTTGTTTTTATTGAATTACTTTTTTCGAACTTATTCCTGTAGATAAGTATTGTTGATTTTTAAATTAAATTTATAAACAATAAATATTTAGATACAAAAAGTTTCTTTGGAAATAAAAGCATATATTTAAGCCGGCAACAAATTGATATCATTTGGTTGATGTCTTCCAAGGTTTATAAATTACACAGGTTGCCCCTTTAGAAAAAAAAAAATGACGTCATACGAAGAATTTTGAAATTTGTGAAATTTTGGTCATCACGTAGCGCATGAGGCCACCTGTGTATTTTATAAACCTTGAATGTCTTCTACTATTAGTTAGTCAATCTTAAAGTAGTCAAGGTTTCGGCTGTCGTCAAGCCGAAACTACGACCGAAACCAAATTCGTAAGATAAAAACGTTAAAAAATCATTGTTTTTCACTTATTATTTGATTCTTCAACTATGAACACTGTGTAATTTCACTAATCCGGCACTATTTGAAAACCGGAGGGTGCCGGATTATTGGAATTATAATTTTGTTTAATATTAAAAAAACAGAATTCAATTTAATGTATCAATCAAATTTTTCTTGTATTATTTTACATATTGCATTAATTTTATTTTAATTGTAATTTACCGTTGCCTAACTACTATGGACTTTTAGCGACTCTAGGGTCAATTAAATCCGATATCGAGAAATATTGAAAATGTGCACGATATGAGAATCAAACCCATTACCACTTACCAATTTTGGAGTGGCCACCTTGGCCACTCGGCCACCAGTCCACTTGGCTATATTGCATTAAATAATCCCAAAAAGGACTCAAAATTAAAAATTACTCCACACATGTCATAAAAATAAACTGTAAAATGACCCAACTGGTAGAACAACATATGGAGGTGTAATTTTTAATTTTGAGCCTTGAAGAAGTCAGGAATGACTCAAGGTTTATAAAATACACAGGTGGCCTCATGGTGGCTACGTGACGTATCCAGAAGAAATTCGTACATATCTTCAGACTGATGAAGTGTGCATAATTACACAATCGGCAGAATGTCAAAGTGAATAACTTCTGTTCTGATTGATATGCATGTCATAAGGCTATCATAAGGCTATCCTTATGTCCAGTTAACTCTCAAAAACGAGACAAGGATAGCCAAACTGGGTAGGATAATTGTGGAATAGCTGTATAGAGTGTTTGCTGCAGGTAGAAAGAGATAGAATTTCGGAATTCCTATCTCTTTCTACCTGCAGCAAACACTCTATACAGCTATTCCACAATTATCCTAACAAGTTGGACTATTCTTAGTGAGTTAACAGCCCGTGGTTAGACCCCCCCCCTGATTAAGGAGTAGTCAATAAGAATCATCATTATAATCGAACGAAGATATGTAATAAAGGACAAACGTCTTTTAATGCACCTCCTCCAATAAACGTTATTTCACTGATTCAAATTTCAAAATTCTTCGTATGACGTCATTTTTTTTTTCTAATGGGGCAACCTGTGTAATTTATAAACCTTGCTAATTGGTCACAATTTAATTATTATATTTAAAACGACAAGGACTTAAACAGCATGGTTAATGATAAATGTATAATAATTCCCATTTTTTTTTTCCCGAGAAAAAAACATTTTTGATGAGCAACAAATCAAATGACAGTTATCAACAATCAATGTGAAACAATGATATTATCGAGGGAAGGCAAAACGCTCGTGATTATTCCATATCGTAAGTGATCTTATGCGTGGCGTATGAGTTGATATTGTGTCGGGCGGGTTGATATCGGCCGGTGGGGCGTTCGTGTGTGCGCGCGCGCGCGCGCCGAATGAACGCAGCCAAATTGGCGCGCACTAAATTGGCTCGTTTGTTCGTCGATCCTTCCTCTTGAACTAAATGGTGGCTGGAGCCGCCGTTTGTCTCGTCTTCACTTCGTTATAATTTTTGCCGAAACTTTTTCACTGTTGTTATTAAAACTGGATTTTAACGCAATTATTCAGTAATATAAGTTTTTTTGTTATTGTTTTTCTTATTTTAATATGTAAGTATGCGTTTTATTGCCACTTTATTCTCGCGAACATAGCCGCATCGGGTTTGTTACACGTGGTTTTTGGAACACGGCGTAATTGCACCGACTTACTGGCGATAGTTCATGGGGTTTTACGTTGGGAATTTGTTGATGTCGGTTGGGAATTGATTTGAATTGATTGGAATTTGTCAGGGATGGGATTTTAAAGGGGTTTCCGATGAAATTGTTAATTTTGCATGTTGGTCGTCCATTGTGTATATATGTTGTATATGCAGTGGGAGAGAGATGGAGATAGGCATTTTTTTTTTAATGGGGAATTTTTTCTGTTTTTTTTTGTAGAAAATATGAGTTCGACCGTTTGTTATAAGTGTAACCGAACGGGACATTTCGCCCGGGAATGTACGCAAGGAGGAGGTGGTGGCGGCGGCGGTGGTCGTGACGGCGGTCGCATGGACTACGGAGGCGGTGGTCGCGGTCGCGAGAAGTGCTACAAGTGCAACCGGTTTGGACATTTTGCACGCGACTGCAAGGAGGACCAGGACCGATGCTACCGGTGCAACGGCACCGGCCACATCGCCAAAAACTGTATGCACAGCGCCGAGTCGCCATCGTGCTACAACTGCAACAAGCCGGGCCATTTGGCGCGCTCCTGTCCCGAGGGCAACTCGGACCGCGACATCGAGGGCGGTGGCGGTGGCGGCGGCCGTTTTTCCCAGCTCTGCTACAACTGCAACAAGACTGGCCACATCTCGAGAAACTGTCCGGAGAGCTCGAAAACGTGCTACATTTGCAGCAAGCCCGGCCACATCAGTCGCGACTGCGATCAGGACGATCGAAAATAATCGCGCGGGGGAGACGCACACGGGATGGACGGTGACGACGACCAAACTATTTCTTCTACTTCTTCTTCTTCATGTTGATGCTGTTGTTTGTTTAATGGACCAGTCGGCTAGCCGATCACAAACCGGTGCCAGCTTGCTACCATCCATTGCACATAACAATTCAAATAGTGTCACGAACATTCCAAATTCGTGACAATTGGTCCCCAAACCACCACCCCCAACAACCCCCTCCCACACTTTATTATTCACCCAACTACTTTAATCCTTACAGTCTACAGTTTACATTCACCATCGGAACCATCTTCCTCCCCCCCCCCAAAAAAAAAACCCAACCCTCCATCAAGCAGGGCGGTTTTTTTCTCTTCTTTTTTTTTTTGTTTTGTTCAACTAAAATCATTGCTAATTATAACTATTAAACAAAAAAATAAAATATAGATGTATGTTTAAGATGTTATAGCCTTAAGATAGTTGACGCTCTAATATCTTACGGAATTCAAAGTTATGTTTTAACGGATTTGTGAAAAAAAATATAAAATTTAAAATTGAAGGTGTATTTTTGTACATTTTTTTAATTTTTACGATCGAAAACTAAATAAAGATGACTTGAAAAATAATTATAAAACAAACATGTTTTGTTTGATCTAACAGAGAACTCAATATAGGCTTTTTTTACTCTCTATAAGAATATACGTGTGCAATTTTGCAAATCTTATTTTTCTACTTTGAAATCTTTCATCAATATTTTTTTTTTTTTTTTTTTTGTTTGGCGTATGGAATAGTTTGTTTATTTCGTTGTACGTTTGTGGCACTAGAAATTAGCGAAAAAGGTTATTGAATAAATAAAAATAAATAATGAAGGAAGAAGTCGTTTGTTAAGACACTTAATAAAATAAAAAAAAACTATTGTAATAAGATACATTAAAAATGTTAAAAATTTCTTTTTTGTAAAGCTTGTAAGAAATATATAAAAATACATTTGAACATGTGTAGTTATTTTTTTTTTAACACATTTGGAGATGCGAAAACTGATTGAACTTTAAAATGGGCGCCACGTGAAGTTAATACATAGAGGGCAGGCAAGTGTTGAGTAGATAAAATTCAGCGGTAAGTTCAAATTTATTATGGATGCTGATTTTCATCAAGGTTTATAAATTACACAGGTTGCTCATTTAGAAAAAAAAATATGCCGCCATACGAAGAATTTTAAAATTGAATCAGTCTAAAGATATGTACGAATTTCTTCTGGATACGTCACGTAACGCATGAGGCCACCTGTGTATTTCATAAGCCTTGGATTTTCATCTAGGTTTATAAAATGCACAGGTTTCCCTATTAAAAAAAAAATTATGACGTCATACGAGGAATTTTAAAATTTGAATCAATAAAGATATGAACGAATTTCTTCTGGATGCATCACGTAGCGTATGAGACCATCTGTGTATTTTATAAACCTTAGATTTTCATTAGGTACCATAAAAAAAATTGTAAAGGCTTTCGATAGAAAAAAATTTAGGACATCTGAATAAAAACACAGGCCTGCAAAAAAATTTAGGCTCTCTCCTTGTTGCAGCAAACCCTTCAATTGCAAACAAAATTAATGCATTTATTTGCGAAATGGAAGCAAATTAACGATGCACATATTGTATAGGCAAACGTGTGTACATATGTGTATCATATGTTGCCTACCCATTTAGGTTTATATAGAAGAGTGGCAGTCTTATATATCAGGGCATAAATCCATTGGAAAAAAGAGAATACTTATAACAAAAATGAAATGGAAAAATAAAATTTTTGGCTGTAATAAGTCATTTCACTGTATTTTTTGGCACTTCAAATATAAAGTCCATTTCCTTCCATCATGTAAAATTTTCTCACAAAATGAGAAAATATAAATAAGTAGCAAATAATGCAATTTTCTTAAAAAAAAAGTTTGGTAAATTCCATGGAACAGATATATTAAGTAGCACGACAAATTTGTAACATTAACATTAATTAAACATAGATATCAATAAGAGTAATACCTATAGGGGCCATTCATAAAATACGTCACGCTAAAATAAGCTTTCTCTGACTTCCTCTCCCCCGATTGTCACGCTGTGTCACACTTTCTGTGACCCCCCTAGAAATATTTCGTCACAAAACTAAGACCCCTTCACTCCCGCTGAATATGATAAATTTCAATTAAAACTGCAAAAAAAATTTTTCAATTGAACCTGTGAAAAATATCAAAAACTTTTATAGAGATAAGTTATAGCAAAAAAAAATGCTCTACAAAAAATGTCCTATAAAATTTTCTCATAAAATTGATGGTTGCGTCAAAAAATTGAAAAAAGTATTTAAATTCCTCGTTAGTTCAACTTTGACCTCGAATAACTTTTGAAGGAATAAATATATCAAAAACTTGTTAGAGACGACCTTTTTTGTAGATCGTTCAATTTTCTACAAGAATATATCGTGGTCATTCCGAAATATTGTCACCAACGTGAGCTATAAAATTCCAAAGTGCAAGAGAATATGGTTCCCATGTTCCAATTACTCTGATAAAAAAACTTTAATCACCACATGACGTAAATTTTTCCGAGTTCCAAGTCAATTTTTCTTGAAATTGGGGACATAAAAGATATATACATAGCTTCTGAAATGCATCAAGTATTGTTTGCTATTTACAATTGGTTAAACTTTATTTGATACGAAACCTTTTCGTAGATGATAAGAAATATGGGGGAAAAGTACTCTTTAGAAGTGAACTTTTAAATTCTGGAAATTCAGAATTTTTGAATTTACTATTTAGAATATTGGTAGACATTGTCCAACTAAATATTTTCAAATTTTACAGTTTTAAACAATATTCATATTAAGGGAATACTACGATTCTTTTAGACGGATTCTTATAGATTTCCACGAATAAAATTTTTCGATATTTCGTTTAGTTTAGGAAATGTCGAACCTTGAAAATGGAAAAAATAATTGATTTTTTTGACAGATTTTTCAGGATTTTCATAAAAAAAAAACGGTAAATGCTTACAACCGTAACGAACGGAGGGTCCAGGGGCGAAGCCCCGATGGGGTTGAGGTACGAAACTCTTCCACCTCCCACAAAAAAATAGATGTTTATGTAATGCAATATTGCCAGATATGAAGGACACCTCCCAACTATCGCCGGGATTCCTGGACCCCTTGATTATATTTTTTTGGTACAAAAAGGAATTGATGGAGCTATGGTTGTAATAGTATACCATTTTTCTCATGAAAATTCTTTATATTCTTTATCCTTGCGTTGTTATTATTAATATTTTGATAGTGTTTATAATTTTTTCATTTTTCATTGTATCATATTTCAGTTATCACCGTTATCACAAACCACTTAAAGCACTATCGAAAGTGGATTGAAAAGATCTTTTTTTATACTAAAGAAGTAAGTATACCTTCTCACGATTACATAAGTACTTTTGTGGGTTTTTTTTCTTACGACTAATTCTACGTTTTCATCAAAAGATTTTTAAACTATGAAACCACAAAATATTTGTAAATCCGATTTATGTGTAAAAATTATGGTTCCCATGGTTTAAATTCTCTTATTTTATGTCAAACACGTACTTTATTCATACATTTTAACGATGGACTTGGAAAAATCGGAGGCAAATCGACAATATTCAATTTACTTGTACGTTTATATTTGCACTATGGCAGCCTATAGGCTAAAACCTAATGTTTAATCTCAATTAAAATCAAACCTACCTCTTAATCTTCGGCAATTTCTTCCCACAACTGTTCATAACTTCCTCAAAATTCTGAAAATTCAAAGGAAAAGGATTGTCAAAAAGTGTTTGTAAATCAAAAGGAATTATTTACATGTCCTGATTTCTTACTTGAAGCAAAATATTTTCGTCTACACTAAACCATTTTTTCTTTTTCTTTTTGCTCCAGAAACCGATTGATTACATTGATTGATCCGAACAAAATTTGGGAAGTGGATCCATTGATTCATATTGGCTTGCGACCGCAATATTCCACGTTGAGTTCCGAGCTTCAAATTGTCGCACGAATCAATTTAGAAGTACAAAATAAAAGTGGTTGAACTTTTTAGCGTAGAAAGATTGCGAAAATTAAACTTTTCAATCTACGACTTTAAGTTCCATCAATTAAGCTTGAATTACTAATACATAAAGAAATCTCTTACAGAGACGTCGGGACGCGTTAAAAGCGCTCTTCGAAACTGATCGAAAAGAACATGAGGCCGCTTTGCACCACGTGGGTTTGTCATTCTTGCGAACACATCCGTGAAATGTAATCAATTGGCAACAAAACTTTATTTCTAACTTTTCTTCATTTTCTTCCCAATTCGATTCTTTTGCGGTTCAATAAAAATATTTTTACAAATCTTCTTAAATACTATGCGTAACATATGAATCAGTACACCTAGAATGATCACGTAAACGGCGATAACATCAAAACAATATGCTTCCCAGGTGGACAAGTGTACCGAGGCCGCTTGAAAATGAAATCCCCCACGATGGCGAATTGTTCGTTCAATCCAAAACACGGCCCGTTGCAGTGGCGTGTTTTGCTGATCGCGAAATTGCCCCGACAATTCTTCAATATTTTTCCGAAATCTACAAAAAAAATAACGATTTATATATCACCTTTTTTGAGGTATTTAATTAAATAGTTACTTATCGTTGGTGATGACTTCCGTAAGTGTGTCAACTACATCATCTTCTTGCAAAGTTAAATAGTCAAGACGTAACGCAATTCCTTTTTGTACGGCCCGATTTACATTGTAAGACTGGTCCAGAAAAAATGGCATTCCCACAAACGGAACTTGAAAGTAGATGGCCTCTTGCATGCTCAATAATCCCGAGTGGGTGAAGAACAACTTGACGTTGGGATGCTCTGAAAAAATATCAATTAAAAAAAGGACAAAAAATGTCAACTTTTTAGAGGCAATCTAGCAAAAAGGACAGGGATTTATTCAAAACGTTCTTTGAAATAATTTTAAATCACTGATATTGGGGTTTTCGGGTCACTGATTACTTATATAAGGATAATTTAATCCCCTAACGCACCTGGAGGATAGTATGAACCTCATCTTCAGGAGTTTTTTTTTAATTTTCTCGTAAGCACATGAAATCCATGCATATCGTTTTCGGTTGGGATCAAAAGCACCCAATAATCTCAAATAAATAGTTTTAATGGGAAAAGTCCTGGAGATTAAGTCCAGAACTACCTAATAAACCTCAAATTGGTATGGAAATGAAATTCATACTATTCCCTAAGTAGGTCGACGAATTTTGTGGGTTTCAAACTATTTGTATCCATATCGAATTACACTCCAGAAGATGAGAACCACATCCATCTCCAGGTAGGTAGATTAGCAATATTTGTAATTAACGACTCAAGAAATCTTCTGCACATGTTTCAACCCGACCATTGACGAATTTTAACACAAAACTTCAGGAGATGATTCATACCATTCCATAGTTACATCGGGGAACTTTATGATTTTCTAACTCTTAAGGAGGCACCAAATTTTCAGGTCTATCCTCTAGGTTTATCCCCAGGATCTACTTAACGAATCTCATCTCAACTTCAGGAGATGAGATTCATACCATCCCCCGAGTACGTCAGACCTTATGGATTTCAAACCCTTAATCATTGACCCTAAAAATTGACCTAGATCGTACCCATATCGATTTAAACTTCAGAAGATGAGATCCACGTTTATCTCCAGGTGGGTCAGACTACCTGCAGACCGTTATATTTGTAATTAACAACACAAAAAATCTCCTACAGCCCAACTATGGACGAATTTTAAAACAAAACTTCTGTAGATGAGATTCATACCATTCCAAACCTACATCGGGAACTTTAGGATATTTAAACTCTTAAGTAGTAGCCCCAAAAGTTCTTTCCTTTGATTTCCTAATAATTTTACAAAAAAAAATCCTGAAGATGATGTCCACGTCTATCCCCTGGCACATCGATTAATCTAACGAATTTCATATACAAAACTCCAGGAGATGACATCCATACTATGCTCCGAGTGCGTCAAGAAATTTTGTGGAATTCAAACTAATCAATGACCTTAAAAATCGATCTATAGCGAATGAAACTCCAGAAGATGAGATCCACGTCAATCTCCAGGTGGGTTGGACTACCAAAAACCTTCATATTTGTATTGAACATTTCATAGGTACATCGAGGAACTTTATTGTTTTAAAAATTTAATAATTTCACAAAAATACTCCAGAAGATAAGGTCTAAGTCTACCCCCAGGTATCGATTCATTTAACGAATTTCATATACAAAACTCCAGGAGATGAGATCCATACCATTCCCCAGGTACGTCCGGAAATCTTATGGATTTCAAACTCTTCATCAATGATTTTATCTCTTCTTTGATTTCGTAATAATTTTACAAAAAAAATCCTGAAGATATGATCCACGTCCATTACCTGGCACATTGATTAATCTAACGAATTTCATATACAAAACTCCAGGAGATGAGATCCATACTATCCCCCGAGTGCGTCAGGAAATCTTGTGGAATTCAAACTATTAATCAATGCCTCTAAAAATCGATCTATAGCGAATTAAACTCCAGAAGGTGAGATCCACGTCAATCTCCAGGTGGGTTGGACTACCAAAGACCTTCATATTTGTATTGAACAACTCAAGAAATCCCCTGCACGTGTTTTGATTCGATTTTCGATGAAATTTAAAACCAAACTCCAGAGGAAGAAATTCGTACCACTTCATCGGTACATCGAGGAACTTTATTGTTTTAAAAATTTGATAATTTCAGAAAAATACTCCAGAAAATAAGGTCTAAGTGTACCCCCAGGTATCGATTCATTTAACGAATTTCATATACAAAACTCCAGGAGATGAGATCCATACCATTCCCTGGGTACGTCCGGAAATCTTATGAATTTCAAACTTTTAATCAATGATCCTAAAAATATTTGTTTCCCTATCCAAATCGAATTTAACTCCAGAAGATGAGTTCCACGTCTATCTCCAGGTTGGCCGAATTATCAAAGACCTTCATATTTGTATTTACCAACTCAAGAAAACCCCTGCAAAACTCCAGAGGAAGAAATCCGTACCATTTACCACAAGTATATCGAGAAATTTTATGGATAAAAGTGGCCTCAACCGTGGATTTCGTAGTAATTTCACAAAAAAATTCCAGAAGATAAGATCCACGTTTGCTATTTGTACAGAAATAAATATAAAATGAATCAAATTTGTTACTCCGTTAAGTTCCGCGATGCACCTGGCGGTTCAAGAAGATCATCTCCTGGAATTTATTCTGATATTTCTTTGAAATAAGTTCAAATCACTTAGATTGAGGTTTCTAGCGTTACTAAGTCCACTTACGCACCTGGGGAATGATATAAACCTCATCTTCTGGAGTTTTGTTTTAATTTTTTCGTCAATTCCTAGCACATGTAGAGGTTTTTATGAAATTCATGGCCATCGTTTTCATGGTTAGTAGCACCCAGTAATCCCAAATAACTACTATTAATAAAAAAACGGAAAAGTTTTAGAAAATAAGCCCGGGGATACCTAGTAAACCTCATATTGAGACAAAATTCTTCTACTTCTCACGTACATCGGCGAATTTTAAGGGTTTAAAACTATTAATTAGTGATTCAAAAGGTTTTCGTACCAATATCTATTTAAACTCCTGAAGATGACATCCACGTCAATCTCCAGGTGGGTTGGACTACCAAAGACCTTCATATTTGTATTAAGCAACTTAAGAAATCCCCTGTTCGTATTTTGATCCGACTTTAGATGAAATTTAAAACAAAACTCCAGAGGAAGAAATTTATACCATTTCACTGGTTCATCGGGAACTTATGATTTCAAAAATTGGATTTAAGAATTTAATAATTTCTCAAAATACTCTAGAAGATAAGGTCCGCGTCCATCTTCAGGTACATCGATTTATCTAACTTTCAAATACAAAACTCCAGAAGATGAGATCCATACCATCCTTCAGGTACATAACCAAAAACCAATTTCTTCAAAGTGACCCACTAAATTGATTTTTTTTGGACAAAATTGAATTCTTACTTAATACATCACATTGGGGCACCCATTTCTTGATCATAACATTATCGGGTTGTCCCGGAAGTGAATCGGATTCCCATTTCCACAGAACTCGATAGGGCAATCGTGCAAATGCGGCCAAGAGTAATTCACGTTTTTCTTTCGATAAACGATTCGATCGCACGTTGGTACCAAGTGAAAAAAGAATCGCTCCCGTCGAGGCTTCGTCCAAAAATTGTTGGATATCCTACAAATTAAAAAAAAGTCACTAAAGTATACGATATAACCTACTAATGCATGGAAATTGTTACTTTTTGGTGGGCGATCCGGATTAAAGGCATGTTTGTCGAAAAGTAATTCACATGCAATTATTGTCGATGGTGATTTTTATACCTGTGGTAGTTTATCGTTGATTTTTATATGAATTCCTGCGACTGGAATGACATTTGGCATTAGTGGACGTGGAAACACCGAAATTGGATCAGTGTTGATCAAAAAAGTGCTGATATTCCGTTCGATTTGGTCGGTTTGTGCCAATGTGGATGGGTCGTAAAATTCTGAGGTTACTTCTTGGATTTGTGGTTTGTACCAATACTTGTAGACGCCCAGTAGGTAGAGATGTATGGCGACGTTGATAAACCGTTGGACAAACGTCATCCGATCGGTGAACGGTAATGAATAGTACGGCGATATCGAGGGATAGATAAAGTCACCGGTTTCGGCTCCCAGCTGCGGCACCAGGCCCAGAGGACTTGTTCCGACCACCGGCGGATTTCCAATGGTCGCGATCAACGGATAGAAACAAACATTGCCGGATGACACATCAAGAATGACAAGATCAAAAAATCCGGGTGGATAATTTTTAATGGTCGCAAACCCTTTGGACTCGAGCTCGTAACGACACTGGACCACCATCCATTTGAACAATTGCGTATTGTACGGAACGGCTTTCGGTAGATCTTCCAAAAGATATTTGGGACCCATTTTATCGTAGACATCTACAAAAAACAATGATTAGTTCTTCGACGAAATGTTTCTCCAGGTGTCTAAAACACATACCTTCCATCAAAACAACCGTGTAGTTTGGTCCACTAGGTTCGACGTCGACGCCCAACACGGTGACATTGTGGCCTCGCAAATTTAGCGTCGTCAGCAGGACCCGGTGCCAATGAGCATGACTACGGGACGTCACCGGGGAAATTGCCAAAATATTGGCACCACATCCCTCATCAATCCCCAACGCAAAGACCATCAACCCAAACACTATCCCTGTCTTCCACATGTCTCACATTAGTCTTTTGTTTCAACAGAAAAAAAAAAACAAAACGAAAACGTTTCCGTTTCTGGGCCTTCTTTGATATAAAAACCAAACTGCAAAGTTTATCATTTTCTTTTGGGTAATTATCTATTTACATGATGATAAAAAATTCAACCGTTGATTTCTTCCAGATAGATCTTCCAATACACGATCCACATAAATCAATTAGGCGCGCTTATCATTTTTTTTTTCTGTCTTCTATTTTCATAATGTCAAAATTTGACTTGTCAGGAGCAGATTAATATGTGACCTTGATGTCATATTTGTTTTGGAGATTTATATGTAATATATTATTTTTCTTTATTTGTTTTTTTTTTTTTTTTTTTTTAATAAATATTTCAACATTCACACATCAAAAACAATTGAATTGTACATCGATATATATATGTATAGTTAAAATATAATCATTCTATTTTTGTGCCACCCATTGAAAATTAAAAAGTTTCAAATTGGTTAATCACTAATCATAAGAATTAACTTTGTTTTTTGGTTTAAAAAAAAAAGCTGTTATTAAAACAATCGAGAAGTGTCAGATCATCCGTGTTTTGTTTCTTCAACAATGAAAATAATTTAAATCTTAATGCTGTATCGCCCCTCCTTTTGGAGAATCACTGTACTAATATTTTGAATGCTTCTCAATTGTTTCTTCGATTTAAGTCTTGTAAGTAACTAATACCATTGGTGTGAGATAATAAATAATAAAATCTTTATACTTAAGTTTTTTTTTTTTTGTTTTGTTTGGTATTTAATTTTTATATTAGTAGAATAATTGTTGTTGGTGTCTTTGTTTTGAACTTCATTTGTTTTTACATCCCTTCGGGCTTTGGTATGTTTGTGTCGTACGCACGAATCACGTCCGTCTGTGTCACCGTGGCGCCCTCCTCTTGCGAAAACGCGTAGCCATCTATGAAATTAATTGATATATTAATTTTCAACAAAAAAACAAAAGAAAATCGTTTTAAAAAAACAATGGAATTACTTGTGTTATAAGTGTGTTTCAACTATAAACATGCAACTATTTGAAAACAAAAGATTGTTATGTACAAAAAAAAAAAACGAGGGGTGTTAGAAATAGTTGATTTTTGGTTTGGCCTACTTGATCGCTAAGAAATCCTGATTTCGGTACAGGAAATAGTTAACTAGAATATCCGAAACAATTGAAACCAAGCGTGGAATCAGCAAACTTTACATCATCTATTCAAAAGAGGTCATAGAAAGAAGCTCTAAAACTGTGCTTCTCAAATTTGGGGAGGAGGCGCAGCCCCCTAGGGCCAAGATGGCGAACTTTTTTTTAAGTCTAAACCAATTTTTTTTTCTGTTCAAAAGAGGTCATAAAAGAAGTTCTAAAACTGTGCTCCTCAAATTTGGGGGGGCGCAGCCCCCTAGGGCCAAGATGGCGAACCTTTTTGAAATGTAAACCAATTTTTTTTTAGTATTAGCATGGCGTTCATTTGCACTGCACAAGGTGAAACAAAGAGGGGGCGATATAAATACTCTGGAAATCTAACATAACAAACGAATAGCTACCAAAGCCTACTGGACTAGGTTGACGCTCTAAAACTAAATTCGAATCTCGTATCAAGCAAATTTTTGATTTTATTAACCCTAGAGTCATTAAAGACCTTGGTAGTTATAAGGCGACGGTATAAAACAATTGAACAAAGAAAAAAAACAATTGAAAAGCTTAAATGGGTCAAAGTTCAACCTACAAGTCAATAATATCCCTAAGGTAAGATAATGTTTGAGATAAGATAATATTTAAGAAGATATTCCAATAATTAGGGGAAATGTGGCGCCGCCACAAGTGTGTCTATGGGACTAACAATGTATGGAAATATAAAGATTTATGAATCACACAGGTTGGCTCATTAGAAAAAAATGACGTCATATGGCATGTATATTATATTACACACATATATTCTTTTTTTTTTTTAAAAATCAGCACTACCTCGTGGTCATCGTTCGAACTATTCCTCTCGACTCCATATGCCGACTTAGGGAAACAAAAATATATTACCTACAAATATGCTGGGGAAGGGGTACGAAAATGCCGGGGGGAACTAAGCAGCAAATTGAGGGGACAGGTAGCAGATAACAGATGTCTGATTAGGGGGTTAGAAGCAATCAAAATTGCCTGGCCACTGGGGAAACATTTTCTAATCGTTTTCCAAAAACAACAAATGCAACTTTTATACTGTTACAGTGTGTCAACAAATTTGAGGCAGTGGGGAGAGGGCATAATCCTCAAGGGGACCTTGAAGCTCCTGCCAAGGAGCCGCCAAATATTTCTACAGTAATAATCAACGGCACTTCATTAAATGAAGTCTAAAGGCGATGGTATGAGATGTCTGGCAAGAGGTTGTCCCAATGGTAAGAATCAGGATCAAGCAATTGTTGGTCAATAACTGGTGGACTAAAATTATCCCGAAAGGATCTAAAAAAAATACGATATTATATAATAGCTAAAATTACGTTGATACTAGTAACTTCCCGTGAAATATTCAGTCCAACATTGGCACAGTTGGCAAGTTTTTGCCGACAATACATATGTTTGCCTATTAGCAATATAATTATGTACACTTTTGCTACCTGTAACTTGTCAAGGTGACGATGACCTAACAATCACAGTTGGCTATTGTTCCTATTGTTGAGCCAAGAATTCAATGTATTATGTTCAAATTGGTAGACAATAACTTGAGGAAGTTAACCAATATGTTAACTTCCGATAAAATTAGGATAGAAAAATTAAAACTTAAACCAGGAGTCAATTGGTCATCTGATACAAAATTAGGCCTTTTGATTGGACTATTGTGGTACCCGTGACAATCTATATAGGCTTACTATTGAGAGTGGGACAAAACTTGGCATGCTTGCAATGTTGCATGGTGAAGGAAATATTGGGGATAACCCGCAAAATAGAGTTCAAAATTGGGGGAAAAATTGGGCCTTTTGATTGGATTATTGTGGTACCCGTAACAATCTATACTTTGGAAAATTTGGGATTTTACTATTGAGAGTGGGACAAAACTTGGCAGGCTTGCAATGCTGCATGGTGCAGGAAATATTGGGGATAACCTTCAGAATAGAGTTCAAAATGAGGGAATCAATATCGAAGATCAAGTGGTAGTGGATGGGGCACGTCGGCTGAATAGAAGTACCCTGAATTTTTTCGTGAGGCCGAGGGTACCCAGCCCTATCCAATGAGTAGACAAAATTCAGGAAACACTAATCACATATAGCTACTCAGAAGAGTGAAAGGCAAGGAGCTGAAGAAAAAAAAATCAACTTTTCTCTATACTTTTGTCACACTTCACCCCTCGTTTTCCCAAAAAAAAAAAAAAAAAAAAAAAAAAAAAAAAATGCGTGATTTGGCAAATAGTGTTTTCAATCAT
Source organism: Sisyra terminalis (assembly GCA_958496175.1). Lineage (NCBI taxonomy): Eukaryota > Metazoa > Arthropoda > Insecta > Neuroptera > Sisyridae > Sisyra > Sisyra terminalis. Next base: position 61,423,623 of record OY292276.1, read on the forward strand.
ATATGGTTAATGATGTTGTTCTCTGGAATGGGTTTAATAAGAATCAATGTTTAATTAATCAATGTGAATAAACGGGGGTGGCGGGGGTGGAGGGGGTTGGGGTTTCGGGGTGAAATTGGATTATCATTGGAATAGTACTACTCACGCGACAGTTCCATTTCCATGTTCATGCGAGTGGTCGAGCGGCGCATAAATACACTTTTAACATTCTTGAGAAGTCGCGCCGTTTCGGTAAGTCTGAAAGCAAGATCGAACCGAGAAAAAAAAAAAATCTCGGTCTTTATAGCCGCCCCTCATCACATTGTATATATGTACTATTTAAATATTATACTAAATAAAAATCATCATCATCACATCTTTCTTCTGTCCACTGCTTTATGCACATCTTCTCTCATTGTCCATCCAATTGTTAGTTTTTTTTTTTTTTATAGAGGGCTTTGGAAAAGATAATAACAATGGAACACATAAACAATAAGTGCACGGCGCAAGCTTATTAATATAGAGAGAAAAAAAAACAAAAAAACATCGAAACACATTCACATGCCGCTACTAGTTGTTGAGAGAATTACCTCTTCTACTTTCTAAGAAGACGGAAGGATTTTGAAATACTTACAGGCGGCAAGAAGTTCCAAGGCATGCGCAGGCCTTTTGAAGATTCAATATAGTTTTAATATTAAACAGTAAAGAAACAAATGAATAATAATAATAATAATAATATTAAACAAAAAAAAAAAAAAAAAATGTGCGCAAAAACGTTAGAATAACGCAAGAAAAATAGACAGATTTCACTCATTCCATGCGTTTGTTTTGTTTGTTTTTACACAGAAAAACATTTGCACATCGAAAAACAAAAGAGAAAACTATTGTCTTAAAAAAACAGTAGTTCCATATTGTAATTAAGAGAGACAGAGTTTCGTTTGTTTTTTTTGTTGTATACATAAAGAAAAAAGAAAAAAAAAACATTTTTTAGCAAAATATATTTCTTTATAAGTTTTACAAACAAAAAAAAAATATATATAAATTATAGAGAATTACAATTTTCAATTTAATTTCAATTTTAACCCAATATAATTTTATCTTTGATTGGTTTTGTGTAAATTAATTATTTACGCGGAAAATCAATTATATTCGAGTAAGACAATTCGAAACGCGACGTTAATCAATCAATCAAATATATATTAAAGTAAATGGAAGAACTTTCTTGAAATTAAATTGAAATTTTATAAATTTATAGTCTAAAGTTTTCGATTGGCTAATTTAATTTAACCAATGATTGCCTATAATAGTTTTCCGTCTGGTGTGTCTAGTGAGCCGTGAATTTTTTGAACCAATCAACGATGAGTATGAAAGAAGGACGGGAAAGTAAAGTATTATCAATTGTTTTTTTGGTGGATGCTAATTGAGGACACAAACATGAGAGGACGAAAATCACAGTTAAACCACCACCTAATTGGTTGGAGAGAGAGAAATATACTCATCACTCATATGGAAAATAGGAATTTGGTTCAAATTTTTTTTTTCACGTCAACTCACTACGTTTTCCGCCAGTGGTCGGTACGAAATTTCTTGGACGGACGCATAGAATGGATCGACACATAATAGCTCTAACGATTTCCTAGTGGGGGAAAAAAAAAAATAAAAAATTCCACATTTTCATCGATAAAAATTAACATATTGTCTTGAAGAATTTGACATCAATTTGCCACGGAAATATTCGTTATTAATATCAAAAAAAAATATTTCCAATTGTGTCGTTTAATTAGCTACAATGTTTACCAATAGGTAAGGATATGGGGTTAGTATGTGGTTAGGCAACCCGCGATACATCCATGTATGTCAAATAACCTACAAAGCATCAATACAAAATTTTACATAGGAGACGCAATCAAAAATTATGTAACGTTTTTTTTTTTAATTTTTAATTAATTTTTACATCTCCCCGCATTTAATAATTTTCTAATTTTTATTGTGAATATAATAAATAAACAGAGAAACCTATAATTTATGGTAGAAATGGTTACTTTAGTGACATTTCCAATTTGAATTAATTATAATTTCCCCTCATGCATTTTTGGTACATTTACGTCTTTTTTTTACATATTTCCAAGTCCTCAGTGCCTAATTAATATCTTAATCCATTGAATTTATTACAAGTTAAATAATTCCCCTGAACTATATTTCAATTTTATTAGCATTTCCTTGTCGGTTTTATTCCAACTTAAAAAGTACATTCCAACATTCAGAATGTCATTCTGTCCTTTTTCAACGTATTGATTTTATACGTCCCATCTTTGTTGCACCTTATAATGTATGTACTAAAATTAAGAGAAGGCCATTTATAATTTTAGGCAAATATTAGACTTATATAGAAGCTCAATTCTGCGTTGAAAGTTTTGGCGTTTGGGATAGCCACCTCAATACAGTGCCCAGCAATATTTTGCAAGGAAATGCCATTTATTAAAAGAACATTTAATTCAAGGTTTGTAAATTACACAGGTTGCCCCATTAGAAAAAAAAAATGACGTCATACGAAGAATTTTGAAATTTGAATCAGTCTGAAGATATGTACGAATTTCTTCTGGATACGTCACGTAGCCACCATGAGGCCACCTGTGTATTTTATAAACCTTTGATCGCCATTTTGTTTATCACTTGAATTGAAATTCTATATGTCTTACTTCTCTGATTACAACCACGAATTATAGATACAAGGAGTTCAAAGAATGCCATTAAAAATAAAGGATTAAATCGGGAAATTTAAAAGATATAGTCAGTAAAGTTAATATTTAAAAGTAATCGTATTGATACGTCTAAAAAATCTATAAAATTATCTATATTCCAATTTTTCAGTGCACGATGGAAAACCAATCAGAAAGTGGCGCCGCCACAAGAGTCTTCGGAGTACTAATATATATTACGTTAATTACCTTGCATTATATAGAAAATCAATTCTGTGCTAAAAAAGTGAACCCACGGACTGTTAACTCTCAAAAACGAGACAAGGATAATCAAACTGGGTAGGATAATTGTGGAATAGCTGTATTGAGTGTTTGCTGCAGGTAGAAAGAGATAGAAATTTCGAAATTCTATCTCTTTCTACCTGCAGTAACAAGACGGGCTATTCTTATTCCAATTTATTAACATAAACTTGAACAGAAGTTCAAACAAAAAATTCGTGACGTATTGCCCAGATACGTATTACGATTGCCAAGCAATCTTCATCAGTGGTCATAAAGTAGTTTGGATCACTCCGTAACTGCTTTGTGATGATTCACCTCGAAGATTTTTTCTCATCGATAATTTTTTTTTTTTTATATACAATTTACGGTCGAAATTTTGGTCAAAAATCGATTTTTTTTTTGTGAGAAACCGCCATTTTGTCCAAAAAAAAAATATTTTGCTTATTCCTTCGATTAATTACTAGATTTAACATTACTTTAACGACATCTGTTGGGTTTTTTAAATTCAGAGGATCCAGTTCAGAGATATAGTGGTCAGCGCAAAACGTCTTTTTTTCAGAGGAGCTCCCGAAAATCAGCTGTAGCTCCTTTCCAAATAAATATTTTTACTAATACTAAGTCTTAAAATACAGTTAAAAGATACCATAATATGTGTACAAAATTTTAGATCAATAAATTTAAAAGTTTTCTCTGAAAAAATTCAGGAAAATTCGCTTTTTTTCGGCCTTCTAACTGTATATAACCCCTTAAAGCCTTGAATATGTTATAAATATTTGCGCTGCTAGTGACAAAAAAGAGAACTAATAAAAAAAGCCTATACCATTTAGACTCCTTGTACCCATATTTTGTGATTACCATCCACCCCATTTCACCCCTTGCTTTGTCAAAAATTGTTACGTCATTTTTGAGCACTTTTATCAGTAAGTACCACATTTATGGCCCTCCATTGAGATTTTCATCTCAACATTCATTGTCTAAAACATCAAAATCGGTTTATTGTTTTTTATACAATTTTCTATAAAAAAAAAAAATCCAAAACAAAAATACAGTCTTATATCTATAAACATTTTTTTTTTGGTCAATGAATCACAAATTTTACAAAACTTTTGTGTGTATTTCAATTTTTTTTGGTTTTCAATCCAAGAAGAACTCATTTTGTGCGTTATTTTTTTTTTTTTTTTTTTGAGTATAATCACAGTTTTGAAGACTAAATCTATATATATACACATTATCAAAATAACAATTGAACAAGAGAAACAAAAGAATAAGCTTAATATTGTTGAATCGAAACAAAGGCATCACGTTTTGAATGTCATGCAACATGCGCATGACTAGACGATAAGGGCCGTACAGAACCAAGATGGCGCCAAGCAATGCCGATTGGACGCCCCGTATTCGTCGTTGTCACTTTACGACACAGATCGCACAACCACGACCTATATTAATTAATAACATGCGACGTTTTGTATTTGATTTAAACTTTTTTTTTTTTTTTAAATTTTAAAATTTTCGTTTTTTTTTTTAAATTAATTCTTATATACATAAATGGTAAAACTTTAAAAATATTTACAATATAATCTTAAAAAATATATATATATATATATGTAGGTATGTAAGAAATCAATGTTCCAAGGCCATGCAAATGCAATTTCATGCGAATATTTCAACGTTTGATAATAAAACTCCATCTCTCTCTCTCTTTTTTCTTCTCTCACTCTCTCTTTCTCTCTCCCTCCTTTCCTCTTTGTACCTCTTTCCAGCATCACTTGCATCATCATCATCATCTTTATCTTCATCTCTTCATCATCATCATCATCATCATCATCCAATGTATCTCAATTTAAGTTTCATGCACGATTGAAGCAAAAAATTATACCAATAAATTAACCAGCACCGCGTCTTCTCGAATATAATTACCGCCCATTTGATTAAAAATTGGCTTTATACAATATATTTATATTAAAAAAAAACAGAAAAAAAATCATATGTGTAAAAAACAACGCACTATTTTAGCATAGCACAACGTTTCAACGACAAAATGCTTGCACGTTTTACAAAGAACCAATATGGGAGCAGTCCATAGCTCACTTAGTTGTAAAAGACAACGACAAAACGTTGTGCTATGCAAAAGTAGTGCCATATAATAGTACCTAAATGGAGGCGAATCTAAACATTTACTATTAACAGAGGCGTGGTTCACACATTTTTTTGACAAATAATTTTCTTTCTTAATATTTCAAAGCAACAAAAAATTCACTTAAAACCACACACACACACTTGAGAATTAAAAAAAAAAAATAGACAAATATAAATCATGCAAAGACAATTTTTGGGATTAAATCCTTTTGGAATTTTCCATTTTTTTCGTGAGGAGTACATACTATGCATGGGGGTCAAGCTCTTATGGCAGACTTGGTTCCCAAACATTAATAGTTGGGGCGTCAAATGCAGATGGCGCGGTACGCAATATTTCAAGTTTTAAGCGACTTTTAGCTAGGGACAAGTGTCAAGTTGGTAGAAATGTTGAAGTTGGTAGTTAAGAAATTAGGGGCGGGGGGGGGGGTGAAAGTTTTTTGGCTAACTTTAAAATAAGACTGACGCCACCAAAAATATTTCAGGAATAAATTAAATTTGAATTCGGTGCATAAAATTCTAAAATTGGTTAAAAGTAGTTATCGATATTATCGGCTATGCTACACTAGCGCCGTCAGTAAATGACGCCCAGAAGATAGCCATTTGGAGGAACACAAAATTAACATTGAGCTAGCCTCCCCTGATACTATGTACATTGCACACACACACACACACATACAGGGTGGTTGGACATAAACGGAGAAAGACAAAGAAGAAAAGAAAAAGAAAAATTAATAATAATAATAAATATACTTACGAAGGTTTTGACTCGCGATTGTAACCGGTACCCGAGGCTTCATTCTCCCGAATCAAGTCCAATTCGGATTTGTTAACGGTGGTGCGAATCCTACAACGCAACAACAACGATGATGGATATCATTCATCATTTATTAAATAGGAAATATGAGTGCTTTTTTTTTTTTTTTTTATATTTTTGGTAACTTTTCATTGGTTCGAAGCAAGCACAACAGAGGGGGTGTGGGTTGATTTTCACGTTCTCATTTTAATGAGCCTAACAGTGTACCATAGAATTGAAAAAACGACATAATTAATAAAAATGTATAGCACGAGCGTGTGCTTTCGTTTTCAACGCAAAAGTGAGGACATTGACTGCAAATAGAAAAGAGAAAAACGGATTTCAGGATTTGCAGGAACTAAGGTATATGCATCTCAATATTCAACATATATATTACAAAATTCAGTGCTGTTCAAAATGTCATGATGCATATGTGTGGACGCATATGAAAAGCACTGATTATCACTATACAATAAACCAGTGTTTCCCAACTGTTCAACAATGTATTAAAAAAAAATCAAAAAACAAGTTGAAAAACACTGCTATAGTAGGAAACTAGCACATTACAATTACTATAAAAATAAGGACATAAAGTTTCAATTTATTCCTTGAAACTCCATGGAATAAATAGAACAAGAATTGTTCATTAAAAAAAATATTTCCTCGAACGACATCCAATTTTGCTTCTTACAACGCTTCCTAAAGTTAGCCCATCGACTTTTGATTTTTCAAATGTTTTTCTTTTCCTCTTTCATTTGTTCGTTTTTAAAGTAGCAAGTCATTACAAGTGACAAGTGATTTAATGATCACAACGAGTTACCTTGTTCCGACATTTGTCGATAGATGACATGGACTCGGTATTAGTAAGGAGCCGTTCATAAAATACGTTTGCATACAATGGAGTGGGGAGGAGTCTGGTTCAGTGTGACAAGATATTACGGGGGGAGAGGTGGGGGGCCTTTGGTAATGTGACGTTCGTCGTTCGTCAAAAAATTTTAAATTAATATTTCCAACGACTATTTTTCTTTTTCAATTTTCAATTATTTAGTAAATATTAAATATTGTAACAGAAAGGGACAAAGTCTGTCTCTCTGTTTGTGCCCTGCCGGCACGCGATTGGCTGAGTGATTTCTATCTCTCTCCCACCAATGCGAAAGTACATATTGTACATAGATTGTTCTGGAAACATCTTGTAGGTGGTGGAACGATGGCAAACAATGGAGTATATTCTAGAATGGTGGGTTACAGGTATAGAAGTCGCTCTTATAATAGGACAGTATACAAGTGTAATAAAAAAAGGGATTTTTTATTTCCAAAAAAAATTAAAAGAACGAATAAACGCCATCTCAATACAGTTTTGAGACGTCACGTTACAATATATAGAGGTTTTAATATATATAGAAATCTGTGCACTTTTAATTGAAATTTACATATTCAGGCGGGGGGGGGGCACACACAGCGTGACAATGGGGGGGCGGGGGTCAGAAAAAACTAATTTTAGCGTGACATATTTTATGAACGGCTCCTAATGTAAAAAAAAGGAATACAATTTTTTTAATACGTAAGTATTTAAATATTGAACAAGAAAGTCTAGTTTGTGGAATTTGCAAATATTTTTTCGCTAAGATAGCAAAATGAAAACATTTATTTGCCAAACACTTGTAAGCAAATCAACTCTGCCCATACAGTATAGACAAACATATGTACACATGTGTATCGTTGATTGCATACACATCTAGGTTTATAGAGCTAATAAAAATATGTTTATCTTTATAAGTTGCAATTCCCGATGTATAAGCAACAATAGAATCCGGATCACGGGTTAATGGGAAAAAATAGTTAAATCATAATAAATAATTTATTCTTAAGACTTTATGAAGCTCTCAACTATGTCTAAACGATCGTCAAGTGAAAATAAATGCCAACACAATATGTTTCTAAAATAAACCTCATTGTAGTCAAGGGCGGATTCAGGAATTTTTTCTGAGAGGGGGGCACAATATCATCTTTAATTTGCAAGTGCGTGAAATAGACTAGAGTTTCACTAATGTTCTTTCTATTATTTTATTAATATATTTTCACAACTTTAATAATTTGATTTGCTTCTAAGTATGTACTGTTATGGAATCCCACAGTACACAAAAATACTATGGGAGGGGGGTAAAGTACCCCCCCCCCCGTAAATCCGCCGTTGGTTGGCAAGAAATTTCAAGCAAGTGAAAGCTGACCAATTTTTATAGAAACAATTTGCATAGTGTACCGATTAAAAACGCAATCAAGTTGACTGAATTGATCGCTAGCACAGGTTTATTGCTATTCGGTGGGAGAAACCAACTGAAATGATCGACCAAGAAATTAAAAAGTGCCAGAAAGATAAAAATCATAACAAATATCGTCGCAGTTGTTATTTTATAATTAAAACATCTTCAATTTTTATAGTTTGATTTTTTTAAAAGAAAAATATTTTTTTGAAATTTTTGAATTGAATATGGCCGAGTGGCCTACGAGGCCACTCCAAAATTGGTAGGTAATGGATTTGATCCTCATATCATGCAAATTTCCAATATTTCTCGATATCGGATTTAATTAACGCTAAAGTCGCTAAAAGATCTTAGTAGGTAGGCAACAGTTAAATTAAAAAATAAAATTAATGCAACAAGTAAAATAATACAAGAAAAATCGATTGATACATTAAATTATTTAGACTAGTGTTATTATTTAGATAACTAAATTTTTTTTTTCTATCTTAAACCTCGACGGTTTTTTGGCCCCTAATAAAATGCAGCATCCATAACTATTTTAAACTTAGCGCTGAATTTTATCTACCAAACGCTACTGCCCTCTAAGCATTAATTTCACGTAACACCCATTTTAAAATTCAATTTTTTCATCACCAAACAAGAAAAAATTACACATGTTCAAATGTATTTTCTATAAGAGTGACTTCCTCAAGGTTTATAAAATACACAGGTGGCCTCATGCGCCACCTGACGTATTCAGAAGAAATTCATACATATCTTCAGACTGATTCAAATGTCAAAATTCTTCGTATGACGTCCTAGTTTTTTTTTTCTAATGGGACAACCTGTGTAATTTATAAACCTTGTGACTTCCTTCTATATAAACCTAAATGTGTAGGCAACCTACGATACACATATGTACACATGTTTGCCTATACTATGTATACCTTGTTACGCTATTTAATCGGTTTCAATGTTTTAAATTTCCAAAAGATTAATAAAACATAAAACTTGCTCTCTGAAGCACTCGTCGTTTAGAGGAATTTAATTTAATATATCGAATATTAATCATTGAAAAACTAATTTGTATTAATAGAAATCTCCAATTTCCCTTAAGTGTTTTAAAATTCCATTCAACGACTGAACATATTGGAATGCTTAAATTTTTACTTTCATTGAAAATATACAATTCAAAGACGAACAAACGAAAGTCTATAAAAATATATATCAATTTCAAGGGAAAAAGACCCTAATTTAAAAATGAAAGGCTAACTTTAGATTTCGATTTCCTCAAAATTGTTTAATATTTTTATTTAAAACCGACCAAACGAACAAGATTTTGAAAAATCAAAAGTCGGTGGACAGGGGCTGGCTAACTTTAGGGAGCTCCCCTTACTGTAAAATATTTTCGAGATTTACTTACACTTTAAAGGCAATATCAGGTAAAAGCGTTATCAGTGGAATGAGAACCAGGCCGAACCAAAAAACGGGCGACGTAAACACAATTTTGTTTTGTCCCAACATTTCGGCGCCCACCGGTAATGTGGGCCAAACGTGACTGTACGCCCATAGGAACGAAAACCATAACAATATCGAACCCCAAATGGCCACGTGCGTCGGCCACGTCCACGTGTTAATCACCAGGCCGGCTTTTAAACACACCGTGATAACCACATACTAAAACATTAAAAAAGTAATTAGCAAACCAATAAACTAAATATTTAAATATATAAATACCGTGTAGATGGTGTTACCCAACACCAAATATCCGCCGCTCAAACCATTCTTCCACAGCACATCGTTGACGACCAGCACCATCGGCAACCAATACAGTGCGATCGAATGAAACAAGCCGTTGATCATCCACACCCAAAACACTTTGACGTTGAAGAGCCGCGCATCCTGCGACGGCAAGTACAACTTGGGAAAGCGCACCATCAAATCGTCCGAGCACGGCTTATCAAACATTCCCATAGCAAACGGCGGCAACGCCGTAAAAAACAAATTGAAAAAGCCAATGCACCATTGCTCGAAAATAATTTGGCCCGACCACGCCGAGTACACGGCAAACCACAACTCAATCACATACAAACAAATGTTCTTATAAAAACTATACAAAATTAATTTACACATTCGCGAATAGTTCCACGCGCCGTGCACCAACAGCAGCCGCAACAAAAACTTAAATTGCGCGATACTGTAGTCGGAGGCGCATGCCGCTTGCAGTCCTTCGACGCCCGAAATGCCCACGCCCACGTTGGCCTTTTGAATCATCGCCACGTCGTTGGCACCGTCGCCGATCGCCAGCGTGATGGACTTGGTGTGTTGCGACACCAACTCGACCACTTCGGCCTTCTGAATGGGCGACACACGACAACACAGTACCACTTTGCACGAAATGCAAAGATCCAGAAATTCCCGGCGCAACTCACAACTCAGTGCATACTTTAACGTTTTGCCGTCGATCACCAGCGCTATGTTGTTTTCCTGGCCCATACGATCGCCTAGATCGTTCGCGTGCCGTTGCATTCCTTCCCGGGTGCTATCCAAACTATCTTCATTCACTAAAACAGAAAAAAAAACGGCAACAATAAGTTAAATTTTCAACCATTGATTTGAAATCGATTAGTAGTGTTTAAGATAAATCGGTACTATTCCATGGATTGAATGGAATAAAACCAAACAGATGGAGACCAATGCAAAGTTAGCATCCCATTCAGTGGCTTAAATTTCATAATTTGACGTTCCAAATATGTATATGACGTATAGGCAATCAATTTACACAAATGTACAGAAATTGCATACACATCTCATAAATATTACTGCAGATTAACTATATTGGATAAATAAAATTTTGTCTCTTACTAGTGGCGAAGCTACCTAGGGGCTAGGCAGGGTAGTGCCCCGGGACCCTCGAATCCTTACCAGAAATCTCGATCGAACTGAACTTTTGGAAATTCAGTTGGAAGTTCACCAATTATGTAAGGAAATAATGAGCAAATATGGAGTGCCAGAATGCGATCTAACGAAAGTATTTACAGCAATTTTATTATTCTTTCCAATTCCTGTAACTTCTGCAGCAGAAAATTAAAAATAATAACAAATTATTTAAGAATTAATATGGGCCAAACTCATTACATCCAGTGGCGTAAAATTACCTCTGTCAAGTTAGCACTCGACTTTTACAAAATAAAATTTTAAATATATTTTTAGATTGCCTTTTGTTTGTACTTGATAGTACCGAAAAAAATTTCGTTTGCACCTCAACCGAAAAAAAGGTATTAAATTTTTAAAAATCGTTAGCCCCCCTCCCATTGTTAAATTTTTCTAAAAATTTAACAACCATAGATAGGCCTCGACACGTAGAGGATTGTACCGAAAAAAATTTGTTTCTAACTTTAACCCAAAAAAAGTTATGAGCGATTTTGTGAATGCACTTATTCCATTGTTGAATTTTATAACGACTGTTATTTTTTTTCATCTGAAGTACAAACAAATTTTATTGCAGTGCAATTTGGGAGTTAATATATAGACACATATCCTAAAAAAAAATTCCCTTCTAATTCGATCCAAACAATAGTTATAACAGTTTTTTGTAAATGTAATTAGACTCAAATTACTTCATTGTTGAAACAGCAAAAACGGCCATAATTTTGAATCAATTGAGGTACAATCGAATTTTTTTGCGGATTCCTCCGGGTGCTGGTCCCTAGTTAATGTAGCCAGTTGAATTTTCGTTTGTACTTCAACCGGAAAGAAAAATAGAGTTTTCCGGCTACTACGGATTTTCCTTGAGAGATTTTCCAAATCTAAAGGCAATATAATCTAGCTACGTAGGCGCTGAGGATTGTACCGAAAATATATATATAATATAATATAATATTGTAAAAGGAATTTCGTCATTGTGGAATACTTTCGAAAATTGGAATAATATCGTATAGGATAATATAAGGTGCGTGTTTCACGCATATATGAAAGGAAGAATTTAAATTTCCGCGCCATGTTGGGCACAGATACAATATGCACATGCGCTAATTTTTAAATAAGGCGCTAACATGCAAATTTTTTATCCAAAATTTCAACAATTTTTTATGGAAAAACCATAGGAGGACCTAATGATCGAGATTATTACCAGTTTGCAAATCTTTCGATGGGGTGCTAACTTTTCATTGGTCGTATTTGTTCACGAATTTCTATTTTTTATGTATTTTTGTCTCCGATTGTATCTCCATAACATCCTTATTTCAAACAATAAAAAAATTAACCATTTTTCTGTCATTATAATGCTTTTTCTTAAAATTTCCACACTATCGGCACCGATGAGTAAATATTTTACAACTTTTAAGAGTTCATATTTCATAAATTAATGATTTTAATGGAGAAATTATTTTGAATTTGTCATCATTTTTCAAGACCTTTTCAACGATACCTCACACGCTTATATCTACAACAATTTTTTTTTCATCCCCTTTTTATAGGGATGATGTTTTGATTCCCATATTTTTTTCCTTGTAGCTTCTTCATTGCATTGTATAGCGGTTTAATTCATCTTTCTTTAACATTTAATCTTTAAAGTGATTATCATTTTTGAGTAAAATAAGCGTGACAGACAGACAGACATGTCCAATTTTGAGAGTTCTATTTTTGCTATTAAACCCAAATTATAAAATAAAACTTAATAATTGATAATTTATATTCTATTCAAACCGACTTTAACGAGATTATTGTAATCTTTGTTGATGTTCATTTTTTTGAACTTTGGATGAAGAGGTGTTAATTGTCATAGCAGGTAGACGAATATTTTCACTTCTAGTAGTATGACAAGTATTCGTTTATTATGTTATTGTCTTCAAATTCCTGATAACAAGTGCTAAACGTTGGGGTGGCTATGACCGGTTTTTCATTTGTTTGCCCTTGATCAATTCATACTATTGATCTGTATATATCGATAGATCGTGCATATGACGTTAAATAATAACAAGACAAATCTAGTGTGCCGTACAAAGGTCATTTAAGAGAACTACGTTTTGTTTTTGATGCCTAGTAACTTAAAAATTATTGCACAGATGGCACTAGCAGTTACTAGTAGCGCTGCGTTTTGTTTATTGTACAGTATGCTAAGCCTACTTATAGATCAGTGGTTTACACCTATCAGATAGTATCCATATATTATTATGCACTTGTTTCACACAATAAACAAAAAAAATATTTACCAAAAACAAAAAATGCATTGCATGCTTGGAATACGTTCTTATTATGGAAGATAGAAGGAAGGAATGTATTAAAAAATGTCAATCGAAAGGGAACAAATTAAGGTGGCGCTAAAGTAGCAAGTGTAAGGATTTAAAAAAAAACAGCGCCATGAATTGTTAGAGTAAAATACGAAATTAAAAAAAAAGGAAAAAAATATTTCACTCTATTTATAAGCGCTAAATTCATATCATTTCTGTGTATACAATATATAGAATATATTGCGGTCCAATTTATGTAGTATAATCTGATATAATAATATATAAAAATCATACCATAAACATAAATTTGAACAGAAGTTCAAACAAAAATATTTCGTGACGTATTGCCCGGGTACGTATTTCGATTACCAAGCATTCTTCCTCAGTGGTCCAAGCAGTTACGGAGTGATCCAAACTACTTGATGACCACTGAGGAAGATTGCCTGGCAATCGAAATACGTATATGGCCAATACGACCCGAAATACTTTTGTTTGAACTTTCGTTCAAATTTATGTTTATGATATGATTTTTATATATTATTATATCAGATTATACTATATAAATTGAACCGCAATATATTCTATATATTGTATACACCGTATAACTGTTCAAAGTCAGCGAAAAAAATCTTATTTTGATCATATCATTTCCTTTACCTACACGAGCGCCATTTCAGTGAGTTTTCGAATTATAATTTGCTGTTTATAGGTGGACACTTTTTCAACTTGTCCCCCCATATAAGACGGTTCTACTTCCTTCCCCTCCATAGTTCATGTTCAAAGGACATGTTTTTCGATATTAAGTCAAAATATGGAGAAAAAGTAACATTTTTATGGAAGTATAGAATTCTAAGTATTCTCAAGAAGTATAGCTCCACAAATATAAAAAACTAAATTTAAATTGGATGAGAAATCGGCCAACACCTTAAAAACATGGGGGTTAAGCTCTAATGGCAGACTTGGTTCCCAAAAATTAATAGTTGGGGCGTCAAATACAGATGGCGCGGTACGCAATATTTCAAGTTTTAAGCAACTTTTAGCTAGGAACAAGTGCCAAGTTGGTAGAAGTGTTGAAGTTGGTAGTTAAGAAATTACGGGGGGAGAGGGGTGAAAGTTTTTTGGCTTACTTTAAAATAAGACTGACGCCACCAAATTTTCGTTAGTATATTTTAAATATTTCAGGAATAAATTAAATTTGAATTTGGCGCATAAAATTCTAAAATTGGTTAAAAGTAATTATCGTTATTATCGGCTATGCTACACCAGCGCCCTCAGTAAATGACACCCGGAAAGATAGCCATTTGGAGGAACACAAAAATTAACATTGTACTAGCCTCCCCTGACCTTAAGGGGAGGGTTACTTTCGAAAAATCGATTTTTGTCTCTCTTATCTTATTGTTTCACATTTCAAGAATATGTCCTTAAAATTTTAGGTCGATAGAAACAATATTCTTAAAGTTATTGTCTTATTAATCTCCTGCTCTTTAACGCTCCAATTCTAACAGCTGCGGGGGCGGTCGGGGTAGTTCATAAACTTTTCACTGTCATTTCAAAACTACTTGACCGATTCATTTCAAACTTTATACACATTTTTGACATATAAAATACCGCCCCTCCCAACGTTTAGTAAAATTTTTTTTTTTTTACATTAAGGGTGTTTTCCACCCCCAAAATGGCGGAATTTTTATTTTTTTTACACTTTAAATGGCCGCCAAAAATCAGAGAACGATGGGAGGAAGATTTGATCACAATTTGACTAATTTTTCTTGGTTTTTTTATTTTCAAATAATTTCCAGCCGAGTTATGGTGAACACCGCAAATTGTTTTTTTCTCAAGACGTTCTGGGGGAAGCTCTGTTACCGGCTTATGCTTCAATATTTCTGCATGAAAAAATTACCCTCTATTGTCGAAAGTATGCTCAATAATGTACAAAACAGGGGGGTCTAACTCTTATGGCAGACTTGGTTCCCGAAATATCATACTTAGCGCGGCCAAGTATAGATGGCGTGGCAAGCATTTCTAGTTTTAAGTAGCACAGACCTGGGGTAAAGAACAGAAGGTTGGTGAAAGTAAAGATGTTGGTAGTAGTGAAATCATCTGAACGAACTTGTTCATTTCAAAGTAAAACTGACGCTATTAACAGCTGTCGATCTTAATTATTTGGAATCGCATTTTTTCATCGATTTTCATTGTCGCGGTCTTCCATTATAGGAAACGGGTATACCTTTGGCAGTGTTGTGTTTTATATTAAAAAGTTACCATCAAATACATTTTTTTACTTCTCAAGATTATTCCAAAGATATGTATTTAGTGGCTAAGACCCACTGTTTTGTGGCAAACCCAAATATGTTTGAAATTCAAACTCGGGATTTACTACCTACTTTCATTGGAATTTTATTTTTTTAAGTGAAATAAATTTGTTTCAGCAACGATTCGACGATTTTTCTAAGTCGTCGCAATTCATGGCAATCGAGAAGGATAATTTCCAGGATTTAGCTGTCATTTCCAAATTAACGTATTTTTAAGTATACTTTAACATGTTGTCTATAATGTACTTCAATTAAAGGAAATGGAACAATGTAAAATTTAAACTTATAATTATTACTATTTCTAAATTCATTGTCCAGTTTTCTGTATTGATCATATTTCGTTTTAAGCAATTTAAATTTTTCAATGCTTCATAATGTTATGTTTTGTATTTCAATTTTTGTAAATAAAATGTAATTTTCAATCAAATTTTCATTTTTCTATATAAAATATTTCAGGAATAAATTAAATTTGAAAATGGCGCTTAAATCCAAACTGATTAAAAGAAGATATCGTTATTATCGGCTGTGCTACTAAACTAGCGCGACTAGCGCCATCGGTAATTGGCCGCAAGAAATAGACCTTTTGGAGGAACAAAAAATTAACATTGAGTTAGTCTCCCATGATACAAAAGGTCCGATTAAAATTACTCAATCCATATATAAGAAAAAAAATCGCAAAAAAAGTTTTCTTTTTTACCTTGAAACACGTAACCTTAAACACGTACTAATCAATTCTAGCACGATAAATCAATACTCACTAATGATAATAATCATTCCATGAACAATTAGTCTCGACGCATATCCGATATTGATTGCCGTTTCCTGTTTGTCGCCCGTCAACACCCAAATGTGAATGTTGGCCTCCAACAAGGTGGCAATCGTTTCCGGCACTTGGTCCTGTAACTTGTCCTCAATGGCCGTCGCACCTAGCAGCAACAAATTCTTTTCAATCATATCAGCCGCTTGACTGATTTTACTCTCACGATTTGTCAACGCCGTCGACGCCGTGTCGTACGTTTTTTTCCACTCGTGGAAAAACGACTCGCTGATTTCCGTCACGGCCAGGCACAACGTGCGCAAACCCTCCGTGGCGAATAGTTCCAGCTGCCGTAGCAGTTCATTGGCCGAGTGTTGGCCGACGGTGCCGAGGCGTTCGTAGATCACGTTGTCGGCACCTTTGCAGTACAATTTAATTTTGCCGTTGGGATCGCGCACCACGACCGACATACGTTTGCGGGCCGACGTGAACTCTAGAACGCTCAAAATCGTAAAGTTCATTTTCTTGCCGTGGGCGTTGATCGTGACGGTGGACGGCGTGCGTGTCTCAAACACATAGCCAAACTTTTCCGCGCCGACGACCAACGCTCGTTCGTCCGGCGAAGCGGCGTGGTAAATGATTTTCCCGTCGGCCTGGCGTTCCGGTATGACCGTGTGACACACGGCCAACAACGTCAAAAACTCGTGGATCAGAGCCGTTTGACCCAACCAACTTTTCGAGTCGCGTATCAGCGAATTGGGATCATCGACCGAATAAATATTACTACCGATACAACACTTCTTGAACTCCATTATATTCCGTGTCAACGTGCCAGTCTTATCCGAGAAGATATACTTCACCTGGCCAAGTTCCTCGTTTAAATTCGACGTCCGTGCCACGGCTGGCGTGTCCGTTTCCTCGTAATACATTTTCAAGTCCATATTAATGAATATCGCCTGAATAAATCGAACCATTTCGATCGTAACTTGCAACGAAATCGGCACGAGATTGTTATACAATATGATAAATGTCAACAGATTGTATCCAAAGTTCTTAACGTCCATTTCTAAAAAAAATTGGCATGAGAAAAATTACAATAAAAGTTCCTTTATGTGTAAAAAACCATCGTCTACCTGATATTCCAATGTACCAGTCTTTATTGTTGTGGCTTTTCGTCCAATATTCGTTCATGCCGGCGCTGATAAACGCAAGAATCAATAAAATGGCAAAGAGCATTATGACTTGGGTGTTGGTCAGGCGATCGACATTGGAACGTTTCAGGGGGGCTCGCGTGGAATTTCGAATTAATTTCGTGTCGGCGCCCGTGTAAATCACAATGGCAAACACCCACGCCGTATTACGCAGCATCGCCCCACGTAACAGGATCTGATCCGGTCCCAAAGGAAGTGCACTAAAATCAAAAAATATCTCCATTAAAAAAAAATCCCATTTGGAATTATTCCTGAGACAATTACTTGGTAATTTTGTCATATAGGCGCTTTTCTTGGCGGAAATACAACTTTCTTTATAGATTTTCCAAAAAAAAAAATGCATAACAGTAGACTTTAATAAACGTCAAATTATTAAACTCATTTACTTACAAGTACGCATGTGCAATAGAACCAATTAAAAACAAAGATATGTAAAAATGACACTGGCGGATGAATATCTAGTTTGAAAAAGCACCCCGGGAAAATTTAAAGTTAAATAATATTAAAAAGATGTAATTTTGATCGATTTATTCGCGAATTGACTTAAAAAAAAAAAAAAAAACAAAATGGAGAATGAGACGTTGAAATGTGCCGGTGTAAACTATGCCAAAATAAAATATATGAAATTATTACTCCAAAAGTAAAATGTGTTAAATTTTTCATAGTAATACCTGAATACCATAATATAACAAAATTCTCAATTATGGTGACTTTCATAAGTCTTAACTTTAAATAACCTAAGATTCAAAAATAAAAGAAATCAAAATAAGATTTTTTTTGCTGACTTTGAACAGTAATACGGTGTATACAATATATAGAAATATATTGCGGTTCAATTTATGTAGTGTAATTTAATATAATAATAAATTTGAACAGAAGTTCAAACAAAAATATTTATAACGTATTTCGATTGCCAAGCAATCTTCTTCAGTAGTCATCAAGTAGTTTGATTCACTTGTGACCGCTTGTTTTTAGGTAAATCATCACAAAACACTGAGGAAGATTGCTTGGCAATCGAAATACATAACAAATATTTTTGTTTGAACTTCTATTAAAATTTATGTTTACTATTGGGCTCAAAAAAATCAATTTTTTTTTTAACTATATCGAAAACATTGTTCAAGGTGATAAAAAATAAAATATCGAAAAGGTTTGAGCCCTTAATATTAATATTTAAGAGGTCTATCATCTGTAATTTCGATTTTTTATTTGTGCTTTCATTTTTGCGTCAATGCTGTCAAAACTATCAAGGTAAAAAAATTCATCTGGACATATATTTATAGAAAATTAAATTCCCTACAAAAAAGGTAGCTTGGAAAATTTTTGTCAGACACGCCGTTTCCGAATAATCAAGCTTCAGACATTGATATAATTTTTGATATAATTATTCCAGTATAATAGTATGGTGATTAAATCTTTTATGCCTACTATAATAATACATTGTATATTAGACTGATTCAAAAAAAAAATATGATTTTTTTTTCTTAATTATATCGAAAATATTGTTGGGAATGACAAAAAAAATTCTGTGAAAGTTTAAGCTCTTAATATTAATATTAAGAAGTGCCGCATCGCAAATTTCGATTTTCCATTTAAGTAACATGGGAACAATATTCTCTTGCAATTTGGGGAATTTTATAGCACCCGTTGGTGACAATATTTCGGAATGACCAAGATATATTCTGTAGAAAATTGGACGATCTACAAAAAAGGTCTCTAACAAATTTTTGATATATTTATTTCTTCAAAAGTTATTCGAGGTCAAAGTTGAACTAAAGCGAAATTTTAATATTTTTTCAATTTTTTGACGCAACCATCAATTTTATGAGAAAATTTTATAAGACATTTTTTGTAGATCACTTCTTTTCCTATAACTTATCTCTGTAAAAGTTTTTGATATTTTTCACAAGTCCTAAGTTATTTAATTAAAATAAAAAAATAAATTTTTATGTTAAAAATATAAAAATTCAGAGAATTTTCAGTTTGATGCAAATAACTTAGGACCTGTGAAAAATATCAAATACTTTTACAGAGATAAGTTATAGAAAAAAAGTGCTCCACAAAAAATGTCCTATAAAATTTTCTCATAAAATTGAGGGTTGCGTCAAAAAATTGAAAAAATAATAAAATTTCTCTGTAGTTCAACTTTGACCTCGAAAAACTTTGAAACGAATAAATATATCAAAAACTTGTACAAAACCTTCCTTGTAGATCGTTTAATTTTCTACAAGAATATACCTGGGTCATTTCGAAATATTGTCACCAACGTGAGCTATAAAATTCCAAAGTGCAAGAGAATATTGTTCCCATGTTATTTAAATGGAAAATCGAAATTTGCGATGCGGCACCTCTTAATATTAAGAGCTTGAACTTTCACAGCAATTTTTTTTTTCATTCCCAACAATATTTTCGATATAATTAAGAAAAAAAAAATCATCATTTTTTTTTTGAATCAGTCTATTGGATATATTAGCGGGCGTTATAATTCATAATGCCCGTGGTCAAAAGGGCAACCTATTAGAAATTTGAGGGCATTATATTTCATAAAGCCCTCAAATTTACATTTTGCTAAGAAGCCTTGATTCCAATATGAATTCATTTTAATATTTTCCATGGAAACTTGAACTTCATATTATTTACAGACTTGAATACATTGTGCGAAGTTTGCATAGAGATAAAATTATTTTTTTCTTACAAATTAAATGAAAAATATAAGTTTGTATGCACCCCAGGTGTTATCAGGTGATAATGCCTATTGAGGGCAGCATTATCTCGCTCTCCGGAGATTATCACCTTGATAACGCTCTTGGTACATGAATAACTATTATGCATTAATTTTTTTGGAGAAAAGCCTAAAACCCTATACGACAAAATTACCAATGGCATTTATTGTAAAACCAAATGCATACTCTTTATTTCGCTCTTTCAAAACACCAATGAACTCATAGAGCATCCGATTCGGTGGTTCACAACTGACAGTCCCTTTGAAATGTTTCAATTCTTTCTTATTGATCAAATGAATGGTTGTGCCAAGACCTTGACGAATTTTCAAGTTGGTCTCACCATCTAAATTTGCAGTTTCAATGAAACATATTCCCTGAGGTTCGCTAAAACAATAAAAAAACGATAATATATTTGGTTCTTAATATTGGGGTGGTGGTGTTACTACCTTGACGCCAGTAAAACTAAATCGGCCGGAAAGAAGTTGTTGTTCTGCACTTTGACAATGTCGCCGACGATGACCTCCTTCCACTTGATGCTGAGCCAGTGGCCCTCGCGCAGCACTTCGACGATGCGGTCGTTTGTCTCGCGGTCGGCGCGATGGCGCTTGAAGTCTTCGAGAATTTCCTTCAGGGCCGAGACGCTGAGAATGAAGAGCAACGGCACCAGCGTGGTGTAGCGTCCCGTCGGCGACACGTTCGGAATTTGTTGCAGCAGTGCGATGAACAAGAAGAAACAGTTCGAGTAGCGGCGAAACTGTTCGAACAAGAAGGACGGGATGAAGCTGAGGAGGCTGTATTTGCCTGTCGATATGTCATTGCCGCAGAAGCGCTGCACCTGCGCCCCATTCACCACAATCACACGATTCTCCTCCGGATTCATGGCACCCTCGCCGGCGTCGTCCGTCGTCGCCGATGTGGTCACTTCATCCTCCTCTACAACAACAACACAAAAAATATCATTAGTTTCCTGTCGATTTTGGACGAAACTATTGCTGTTACAACAAAAATTTATTACAAACACAATAGTGAGTTAAATTGATAGTAAACTTCAAAGAATTTCCTAGATAGAGTCAAGGTTTATAAATTACACAGGTTGCTCCATTAGAAAAAAAAAATGACGTCATACAAAGAATTTTGAAATTGATCAGTCTGAAGATATATGCGAATTTCTTCTGGAATTTTCTCCTGTGTATTTTATAAACCTCGAGATAGAGTACGGTACAAGGGACAAAAACAAGTGCAAGCAAAGCGTTAAACCCTTAAACGAGTACTAAATCGTACAATATATCAAATTAATTCTTTTTTGGTACTAGTGGTATGACCCCTTTATTTTGAAAGTGAGTTAAGTCCATTTTCAAGAACAATCCCTATAGTATTATCCTATAGCCACTAGTGTGTTTGCTGAAATAATTTAAATTGAAACTGTGTACTTTTAGTAAAGGAATGAAGGTAACTTAAGTTAGTACCCCAGATCCTCTTGTAGTGGCGCCACATCGTTCAGAAAATTAAAGTTTATAACTGCTAGTAACATAAACATTTCCCGCGTAATAATTTAAAACATGTGCTTTTTGAATAATAGCGTAATCTACTGGTCATTTTTTTCACCATTACGTTCGGATTCCTTTTATCTATACTTCGTGTTTAGAATGATCAACTTTCACCAGGAAATGTTAATATATGAACCGTTTATTTTGAAAGTGAGTTAAGTCCATTTCAAGAACAATCCCTATAGTATTATCATTTTGAACCATAGGAACATAAAATACTAAGGGGCAGGAAATAATTGGCGTTTTTGTTAAAATCACTAATTTCTGAAAACTTGGCAGTCAAATAATTAACATACTTTGTTCTAGTTACAAGAAATGGACTTCAATCCTTGAAATGGACTTACGCCACTTTCAAAATAAACGAGTCATATATTTACTTGATTTGAACCATATGAAAACTATTTTTCTTCGGTATTTAATGTTATAAAGCTGCCCATAAAAGAAGTCATTTTTCTACCCTTAAAGCTACCGGATATTGAAAATAATATGACATTGAATGATCATCTAGTTAAACAAGGATGCTAAATACCAGTTGTACCCGTTTTTTTTTGCCATTGCTCAAAAAATTGCTGCATAAAATACCTTCATGTATAGATAAACAATTTTAGATAGCAAAGTCTTAAAAATTATATTCAAGGGCGGTTTTGGGGGCGAGGGGCACGGGGGCACGTGCCCCCCCTACGGATTTTTTGTGTACTATGAAAATTCCATCACAGTACATACTTAGAAGCAAATTAAGTTATCCAAGTTGTTAAAATATTTTGAATAAAGTAATAGAAAGAACATTAGTGAAACTTGAATCAATTTCCGGCTGGAATTACGATTTTTTTTTGGTTGCATCCCTTTCACGTACTTGCAAATTAAATATAAAATTGTACCCCCCCCCATCCCAGAAAAAAATCCTGAATCCGCCCTTGATGATATTCATACAATAGTAATTGTGTTAATGTTTTATTTACCCATTTCTAGCTATGTATTGAAATTGGTTTTTAATTCAATTATAGAAAAATATCGTGCAATATAATGTAATAATTGACTTTCCTTGCATTTATCTAATTATTTTTTCATAACTAACGAAGTTTAATTTCAAAAGATTATTCCCAATTTCGCGTTATTTGGAGATCAGTGGGATCAGTGTTTTGTATATGCAATCCGCAATACACCAAAACATATATGGTAGCATATACATCTAAGCTAAACTTATAAACATCATTGTATTAAAGTATTGAAAGTACATAAGAGTATATAAGGCGTTAAAAACATACCAACTTGAACAAAATTTTCCCCATGCATTCCTACCAACCCATTTCTAGTACTTGTCCATTCTATACTTTAACCAAAACAATATTGCCACAGGAAATTCTGTTTTTAAATACTTTGCTTTTGAACAACAAAAAAAACAATAAATTTTAATTTAAATGATTTACCAACTGTTAATATTTGACAACCGATAATTTTTAATAATATTTCCTGGATTATACTCCTAAATAAATGAACCGTTTATTTTGAAAGTGAGTTAAGTTCATTTCAAGAACAATCCCTATAGTGATATCAATTTTATCCATAGAAACTATGGAAGATACTACGGAGGAGGAGGGAATAATTGGCGTTTTTGTTAAAATCAGTAATTTCTGAAATCTTAGCACTTAAATAATTAACATACTTTGTTCTAGTTACAAGAAGAAGAATCACCATGGAGTTACGCCACTTTCAAAATAAACGAGTCATATATTAGTATACCTAGTACTACACTTTGATTTCAAACTGGCCTATGCTATCCTATAATATAATAGACCATATGGACCTTTTTTTTTCAAAACAATAAAATTTGCATGAGAAAGAGCCAAAATCACGAAAGGGGGAATTCAAATGGGAACCATGCGGGGCAATAGGAGGAAGGAGGAAGAATCAAATAATCTAAAGAAAAAAACCACAACTTAATGAATATGGTGTATATAGACAACCCGTTTAGCATGTATGCGTGTATGTTTGCCTATCCACTGTCCATGTTGGAATATTCAAAAATAATATTAAAATTGATCAAGTGATCTTTGTATAAATGTACCATGGAAATAATAATTTCAAATTCTACTTGGCCTGTCCATTGGTTGTTAATGATTGTTTATTATAAAACAAAAGAGTATAACAATAATGAAATCAAAATCTGCTGTTGAAAAAAAAAAACGTGTTTATTTCGTCAACAAGAAAATCGTTCAATAAATAATTAAAAAATCAATCGTTAGTTTTTTTTTTAACCAACCACAATTCCCAACAGTTCAGAATTTCTATGAATAGAAAAAAGGTATTGAAAACTATCAATCTATGACAAGAAATTAAATTACTTTTTCTTAATAAATACCACAAGATAATGATGGAATTAGAAATTCATTTCGAATTTAAATTCCATTCTGTATCTAGCCATGCATTTTGCGCAAATTAAGACGTGGCCAATTCTGGTTTTGTACAGCGCCTAAGTGCCAATTTCCAGAAGCTCTGAGCACGTGGTTTTCCTAAACTCCAAAAC
The DNA here is from genome assembly GCA_958496175.1 of Sisyra terminalis. NCBI lineage: Eukaryota > Metazoa > Arthropoda > Insecta > Neuroptera > Sisyridae > Sisyra > Sisyra terminalis. Next base: position 61,448,054 of record OY292276.1, read on the forward strand.
TTTTAACACAGAATTGAACTTCCATATAAGTCTATCTTCTCTGGTCAGTAGGGTAGTATCAAGGCTTATAAATTACACAGGTTGTCCCATTAGAAAAAAAAATGATATGTACGAATTTCTTCTGGATACGTCACGTAGCCACCACATGAGGCCACCTGTGTATTTTATAAACCTTGGGGTAGTATAGTGTCTCTTGGTAGTATATCGATCTCACTTTGAAACTTTGAATTGCCAAATAAGAGACTCATAAAAGTTCGATACAATGTAAAAAGTTTTGACGTTTAGGAACGCCACGTGATCAGAGCTTCTGGTCACCGGCACCTAGTTGGCGTTGTACAAAAATCAAACTCAGTTACGCCTTAATTTGTGCAAAGCGCATGCCTAGGTAAAGAACGGAATTTAAATTTAAAAGAATTTCAAATTTCATCATCAAATTATTGTATTAACTAAGAAAAAAAAATAAACCAAACCATTATAACATTATAAACTCTCACTAGTATTTGATAGTCCCATAGTCAAAATAAATGTTTTTTTAAAAGAGTGGGGGGTTAGACTCAATCTAAAGTTTTATATAAATCTCTGTTTTCAGCTACCAACGGAAGGAAAAACGATGCCAGCGCTCGTAGTGTCCGGTAGTACATTTACGATACAGAAAAAAATGTTGGAAAAATGGAAAATAGCCCAAAAAATTAGTTTCGGTCGAACTCTGAATGGATCTAGTGTATATATGCAACCTGTTTGACACTGGAGTATTTAAGTTGGCCTATCCACCATTTACTAGGTATTATTATGTTTTTATTACGTCAGAATCGCAATGGATAGCATTTTCAATATTATTTTATTACCATTTTGGTACTATTTTCGATACAGAGAAAAAAAAAACATTTTCGGCCAAAAAAAATAATTATGTTACATCCCTTAATGGATCTATTGCATATATGCAACCATTTCAACATTGGTGTATCTTTGGTTGCCTATTCAATATGTTCTACTTAGTATTATGTGAATAATATTACAAGGAGTCCAGAATCTCTATGTATAGAAAAAGGTTACTACCAATACTTGCCAAGGACATAAAAGAAGTAATATAAAAAAAAATGATCAAGAAGTTTAAAACAATTAAAAAACGTCTATATCTTTTTACCCTTAAAAGTTAATATGCTCATTTTTTTCTAATTTTCTAATCGATAATGATATAATATACATGAAGAAAATCCCCAATTTTTAGTTATATCATATAATATTATACCCAAATAAATTAATCAATTTTTTCCATAAAAATACAGGTTATGTAGATAATGTTTACAACGATTTAAACAACCTTTCCCTTTGTGTTAAAGTATTTTTGTCATATAGGACCACGTCCGTGGGATTTTTAAGTTTCTGTACTGTGACGTCATTTTAATGCCGGACCAATAGGAACTCGTTTTAGGCATATGAAATTTAACGATTTTTTTGCATTTATAAATTACTATTTCTTAGATTTTATCAAGTTAGAATATTTATAGAACATTTAAAATTATTTTTAGATCATGTGTATTATGTGCATTAGGTCTGTTACTCCATGTTCCATCGCCTACTTAAATCTCTAGAAAAAGCAAACTTTTAGATCAACGAGTGCCTTGTGAATATTTTTACACCATATAGAAAAAAAATGGCTACTATAACACCAAGCCCCCCCTCCCCCCGGCTCCTAGTGTAATAAATAACTATTTAGGTTAAACAAGACAAATAAATATTCAATCGAATTTCACTTAGAGTTACACACACAAATAATTAATGACAGTAGAGGAATTGATTTTTAAATTATAGCTTCAATTTAAATGCTATACAACCAACCAGGAAACGATATCCTCCTCTCCAACCCCTAGCCCTAGTTACGTTATCCACTGATACTATCATCAAAAAAAAAAAAAATACAATCGTTCCGTACAAAACAATTAAATATATTTTTAAATTCATCAATAATGTAATGATTTATATACAAATTGAATATATAAATCATTCTAAATTTAGATATAATTTAGATACAAGTTTTCCGTTCACTAATTAAATCATATTCTTCAAGACATTCAATTGTTTCAGCAAACAATACTAAACCGAAAAACAAATACCAAACGTTATTTATAACACCTTCTTTTTTTTTAAACAAATGAATCATTTACAAAAAAAAAAAAAAAATAGATAATAATCTTACGTCTTGACATCCGAAATGGTAAAACGTTGAACAAATCGTACCAAGTCATCGTTACAATTTTTTTTTTTATGTTTTCCAAAAAAAATGGGCTCCAAACTACTCAGCGTCGAATCGACGTTCAATTTTTTCGTAGCATTTTTTTTTTTTTTCTTGGGCCCCGTTCTCTACAACAACTATATTCACATAGAGAGACCACAGTAGTACCTACTCGGAACGAGGATTAGGATTTAATTAAATCTAATTAACATTTTCCTCTCCACTTCAACCCACCCCCTCGCGGCCCCGTTACACACCCCGTTTTCGGGTCACATCAACAGTTAAGTCACTTAATTCAATTTGAAAAACAAACAAACAAAACAAAACACCAATCGATTGTTGCAATTGTTTTACTTTGTTCCATATGTTCATGTTCCACTACTACAACACTTCAGCAGTCGTTTTTTTTTTTGTTTTTCCGCTGCTCAATTGTTTGCAACAGTAGACGACCACACACTATGAACACAATCACACAAAACAAAACACTGTCGCTGTTAAATTCAAGTGGCAAACGAAAACTCAATTTTCCTACCACCACAACAACCTGCACTTCCTTCAACTGTTTTGTAGGTACTACAAAGTAGTCAACTGTTTACATACATTTCATTTGTTTGTACTCTAAATGTATACGGGAGGGAGGAATCAAAAAAACAAAAAAAATCGCGCAATTTTGAGTCAAAAGACTACAAAAAAAAAAACGTTGACATATGAATATGGCAGCAACGACAAACCACCACTGTTGTCGTCGTTTTCAGCCATTTTTAATTTGACAAGAGAGCGACGCCTAAACGTCGCGGCGCATATTCAAACCGGGAAGCACCTACTTGTTGAAGAAATGAATTCTCATCATCATCATCATCACTATCATCGAACTATATATGCACTACTCTTAATTGTTTGTCAATTGTTTTCCACTAACAGCTCACTTACACACTACCTACATTCAATTGTTTTTTTTTTTTTTTTGAAAAACAACATTTGTCGTCATTAAAAATTTAAATAGCGCGCAATGTTTCATTTTTAAGGATCAATAAAAAGTTATCTTTTATTTTTTGTTATCAGTAGAATAACATATGAAAAAATCCATCGGTGCCAAATGTATTGAAGGCGAGACACTTGAACATATATAATGATAAGAAAATTGATCTATAAACAAATGCAATTGTATAGAGTAGGGCCATCTATCTACCATTGTGGGCCATTATCAGGCAATGTATACTGAATTATGGCTATTGCCTTACTAATGGACATTTCTTTGGCCCTCCACAAAATCATGTTGGACACCCCTGGTATATAGAGGCCATAAACTTGAGACAACATAACTATAAAAATCATAAACTATTTTTAAAAAAAAAATATATATCTTAGCAAAGAGAAGAACTAGAAGAATTATACAATAAGGGGTGGAGGGGGAAGAATGAATTATTAAAAGTTTAGAAAAAAATCGTAACATTAACTAACGTACTATTGCCATATAGGAATTTGGGTATAATTTCAATGTCCAAAAACAAAATCAGCTTTTGTTTTTCTAAATACAATACCAACTTTAGAAGCCATTTTGTATCAGCCACCTCTGATATTTTTCAAGGCATCGACAGGAAAAAATATCGGAAGAGGAAGAGGGGAATTTATGGAGAATGATCGTTTATTTTCGGATGTTCATTTTGAAAAAAAAAATTAAAAAAATTCAAACCATTAATGAAAATAAATTTTTGAGATGGGAGAGAGGAGGCTTCAAAGAGTACAAATATAGGACAGGAGGGGTAGGAGATCAACATTTATTACCATGGATCATTCAAGATAAACCATAGGATTGATCACTCAAACTTCTAAGGAGGAAACTAAAAAAAAAATGGATGACAATGTATATTGCTAACCAATAGATTAAAAACGGGAATGTTAGAGCTGCAATATGGGGCAGGAAATCCCAGAAAAATTTTGAACCTGAAGATTTAAGAATTTAAGAACTAAGAACTACATAGGAAATATGTTACTGCTTCAATTGTTAAATTTTTACGAATCACCCAAACTTTGGGGTCATCCCCTGTGATAATGTTACCCGATGCGATTTGCACCCCGCCCCCCCACTAATGAGAGTACCTAATTGTCCAGGGATTTATCAATTAGCCCTAAAGGCATCAAAGATAGGGATCAAGATAGCAAGGAAAACCCATTACATTAAAGACTTTCGAAAATTTTCTATAACAACTAGCACCTATCATAATTGAAATGAAAAAAAATCAAGTCACCTGAAGATAAACTACAACTTTTATATTCAACTAACCAAGCTTGCTATGATATAAATGACTTTCTAATCATCAACTGGCATATAGGCAATTTGTACACAAATGTGTACACATGATTGCCTACACATACACATCATTACTTTTATATATGAATCAAATTTCATAAAAATTTTAGTGTTATTTTTATAAAAGGAAGATAATTTTAAATGGTTGCTTAGAGAAAAATATTTTTTTGATGTTTATATCTCAATTAAATCATTTAAATTATAAATAAAACCGAATTGAAATTCAATCTACCAATTTACCCTTAAATCCCTAAATTTAAATATAGTTAGAGATGTTAAAACACAATTATCTTAACAGATATTTTCAGGTATGGAGAAACACCACCGGGCAAAAGCACAATACAAAGAATGATGAAAAAACCATTCCCAAATCTAAGCTACTGAAATATTAGGTCTTACAAGAAAACATGGTCAAAATGGTAACAGGTCAATAATCAGCCACTGTGGAATATAAAATAAAAAAATATATTTTTTACAAATATTTATTGGAAAGCGGGGGGGAGGGGGGTACGAGCACTCGGCAAATTCAAGGGAAAATTTGAAAATTTAAATTTCACATGTCTAGTTTTTGATGGCGATTTATTGAAACATTTACTTTTAAAGGCAATAGAACTTGGCAAAAAAATTTAAGAATTTAAGAACTAAGAACTAAACAGAAAATATGTAACTGCTTTAATTGTTAGTTTTTTTTACAAATCACTAATAATTACTAATACAAATTCTCAATATGTAGAAACACCACCGGGCAAAAGCACAGTACAAAGAACAATGGAAAAACCATCTCTAAATCTAAACTACTGAAATACCAGGTCTTACAAGAAAACGTGGAATATAATATGGAAAAATATATTTTTTACAAATATGCATTGGGAAGAGGGGGGGTACGAGCACTCGGCAAATTCAAGGGAAAGGAAAATTTAAATCTAACATGGAGCTTTATATGGCTCTATTGAACTCTAGTCATACTTTAGTCACTGATGGCGGATTTTTCCAACATTTACTTTTAAAAGCAATAGAAAATGGCAAAAAATTTTAAGAATTTAAGAACTAAGAACAACATAGAAAATATATTACTGCTTTAATTGTTAAATTTTTTACGAATCACCTTAATTTTGGGGTCACTCCAGGTCCAGGGATTTATCAATTGGTCCTAAAGGCAGACCGGAAGACATTCAAGTTAGGGATCAAGATAGCAAGAAACACGCCATTACTAATAAAGATTTTCGAAAATTTTCTGGAACAACTAGCACCTATCATAATTAAAAAGTAAAAAATCAAGGCATCTGAATAAAAATTACAGCTTTTATATTCAACTAACCAAGCTTCCTATGATATAAATGACTTTCTAATCATTGTTTGACATATAGGCAATTTGTATACTTGTAAGTACACATGGTTGCATATCCGTACACATCATTACTTTTATATCTGAATTAAATTTCATCAAAATTTTTGATTTTACTTTATTATAAAAGAACAACCGGTTGGAAATGAAAAAAATAAATTTTAATATTTACTTAATTCTTAGAAAAAATTTTTTTTGATGTTTACATCTCAATTAAATAATTCAAAATATAAATAAAACAGAACTAAAATTCAATTTACCAATCTATCCTTAAATCCTTAAATTTAAACATAGTAAGAGATGTTAAAACACAATTGACTTAAAAGAAAGATTCCAGATATGCATACACCTGTACGGATCGGAAGGAATTTCATATAATATTCTGTATAGAGTTCAAAATTTGTTCCATTAAATCCGTACAAGTATACGCATTAGGGTGATTTTTTTTTTACTTTTTTTGAATTTTTTTTTGGTCCCATCGTAAAATTTTGTTGGAAATACTAAAAAAAAAAATCCCTGAAATTTGGAGCCCTTAATATTAATTTCAAGTCCTCGACCAAGACGTGTAAAGATTTCCCATTGAAAATACACGGAAACTCTGATTTTTTATTTTTAAATTTCTATATCTCAGCGGCAATTCATGGGATCACTTTTACCGACGGTGGTTTTTTCTCAGAATTAAACGCTCTACAAAAGTGTCCATTGCGACAAAGTCGTAACTCACACCGGTGAGGTAGTATGGGCCACTGAACCTGATTTTTCCATAAAATTTGTGTTTTTTTGCATTTATCTCGTAAATAACAAGAGCTACGGAAAAATTATAAATGAAAAACTTGTACAGAATTAGATTTCCTACAAAAAAGGTACAGTAGACCAAATCGATAAGATCAATACTAAACGAGATATTAAGCCTTGAATTGATTTTTCTAAAAAAATATTTTAATAAGTTTAAATCAATGATCGGCAAAAATTTCACAGAAAAATCAATTCAAGGCTTAATATCTCGTTTAATATTGATCTTCGCGATTTGGTCTACAGGAACTATTTTGTAGGAAATCAAATTCTCTACAAGTTTTTCATTTACAATTTTTCCGTAGCTCTTGTTATTTACGAGATAAATGCAAAAAAAAAACGCGAATTTTATGGAAAAATCAGGTTCAGTGGCCCGTACTACCTCACCGGTGTGAGTTACGACTTTGTCGTAATGGGCACTTTTGTAGAGCGTTTAATTCTGAGAAAAAACCACCGTCGGTAAAAGCGATCCCATGAAATGCCGCTGAGATATAGAAATTTAAAATTAAAAAATCAGAGTTTTTGTGTATTTTCAATGGGAAATCTTTGGCAAGTCTTGGTCGAGGACTTAAAATTAATATTAAGGGCTCAAACTTTCAGGGATTTTTTTTTTTTTGGTATTTCCAACAAAATTTCACAATGGGACCAAAAAAAAAAGTCAAAAAAAAAATCACTGAATTTGCTTATATTTTTTAATCGTTTGAATTAAACTTTAAGAAAATATAAAGTTTTTCATTAAAAAATTAAATAAAACCCATTTTTTTTCAATCCAAATTGATAAATAGTTCGAAATGGACATAAAACAATAAATCTTATTGATAAGGGTGTAAAATTTTATTTTAGAAATACTAAGTTTTACTCAAATTCTTGTAAATTTGATTTAAATTATAAACGAAATCAATATTTTCAGTATTAAAAACTATTTTGGATAGCCCTTCGTTTCAGGGACATAGAATAAATAAAAAAAAAAATCTTTATCAAACCAAACATTTTCCGATAACATATCGAAAAATATAAACCATATAAAATTACATATGATAAAACAAAATCCCCTTATCAATAGGTACTTAATATAAATGATATTATATATTTAAATTTTTATACTAAACTAAAAGTTTGCTCTAAAAGCTTCACGTGCAGTAAAAAAAAAAAAAAATTCAAAAGCCACCAATGAAAACAACACACAACAACAAACAATTGGACGTGAGTGAAAAAGCGCGAAAATTTGAAAAGAACAAAAAAAAAGTTAATTAAATTTTGGAAAAGAAAAAAAAATGCATTACCTTTTCTTTGATTTTGTGAATCGCTCACCGTTGGCGATAAATCGTTATCGTTCATCGTTGTCAATTCGATATTGCTCGGTGCTATGATATTATCGCTATCTTGCGACATTATTACTATTATCGCTTATTTATATATATATATATATTATACTGAAACTATTCAATTACGTCTCGACCCCACCGACCGACCGACAATCAATTCTCTCAATCAATTCGTCAAAAATTTCAACATTTAAATATTAACAACAATAACAACAACAATATAAATGATTTTTTTTCTTTAAGGCACTAAGAACACAATCCGATTTTTTTCGTAAATAAAACGTTCTCATCATAAATATCACATCTGTCCCATTTTTTCCTCTTTTTCCTACACCGAAACACTAAAAAAAAAAAAATTTTTTTTTTAGATTAAAAAATTAGTATTCCCTTACAACAACAAAAAAAGAAATTTCAAAATTCCCACCAAAGTTAAGTTAGCCCCATTTATAACACAACAACACAAAGCCACCTAGAAAACCAAGCAATTATTTCAATCAATTATTGGGTTAATTTCAAATCAATAATGCCAACGATAACTTGATATATTCATAAAATTCCAACTAATTTCACATGAATGCATCAAAAAAATAAAATGGAAACTTTCAAAGGCAACTCGATGACTGAAAACTTGCAACAACTTCAATTGATTCATGTAAATAAATAATTTGCTTGAACAAATTACCTTCAAACACCAAAAAAAAAAAAAACGAGAAAAGAAAAGTAATTGATTTTACCTGAATCAATTCCAATATTAATTTCAATTAACATACACGTACGATACGGGCAACTCATTCAAATTACTACCGCTAATTGATGTCAAACCAATTACCGCCATCTGACGATACCAACAACCAACCAAAATTCAAAACGAGCCAAATTTGAATTGAACAGAAAATTTTAAAAAAAAAAAAATGACCACCAAAATAACACAATCGCTATAAATATGTTTAATATAGCAAATTTGAAATGACGGAAATTTTATTTTTGGACCAAAAAATTCGACTAACCTACATTGCTCAGCCAAGCCAACAATATAAAACAGCTGGATCCTGGTTATCGACGTTTTTTTTTTTTTTTTTGGTGCAACAATATAGCCCACGCTAATTTAACAGTTGAAGACAACAATTAACGCTTCGCGATTGTTAATAATTGGACATGGGAGAGATGATGTGTTCACGTTGCGTACCGCACACATTGTGTGACGCCGGAGGCGAAAGCGTCGCGACGCCTTTCGCTTGTTTCGTTCTGCACTTGTTTCTCCTCATTAAAAAAACCTCCAACACTGTGCGCTACCTATATATAATGTCAAAGAGAAAAATCCCAACTCTCCCGACACGGTCGTTCCTAGAATTACCCCCTCCTCCTCCCCTTTATTCCTCCCCTTTCCAGATTAACACCCCCCCGCCCACTTTTTATGAGAGTCTTGTGCTAACATGCTTTTCCTGTTCATTGTTGTTGAATTGAATTTTTTAATTGAACAAAACAAAAGAAAAATCATAGCCTCCCAATAGTGAAATTTTTAAAAAAATTGAATTTCGTCCCTAACAATTTGGTCTGAATCTACTGAAAAAAAAAAAAAATTAAAACTATATGTGTACTCATATTTACATTCTTGAAACCAGTGTTTCTAAACCGGTGATTTTCGCACCTTTGGGAGGTGCGAGATATGCTTTAACTGTTAAATTTTTAACGAATCACCCTCATTTTGGGGTCATTCCTTGTGATGAAACTAACCGGTACGGACCGCACCAATGAGGGTACCTAATTGTCCAGGAATTTATCAATTGGTCCTAAAGGCGGACCGAAAGGCATTCAAGTTAGGGATCAAGATGGCCAGGAAAACCCATTACATTAAAGACTTTCGAAAATTTTCTCGAACAATTACCACCTATCATAATTGAAATGACAAAAATCAAGTCACCTGAAGATAAACTACAACTTTTATTTTGAACTAACCAAGCTGGCTATGATATAAACGACTATCCAATTCATAACTTGCTTATAGGCAATTTGTATGCATATATGTGCAAATGGTTGCCTACCCATACACATTATTACTTTTATATATGAATCAAATTTCATCAAAATTTTTCATTTTATAAAAGAACAACCGGTTGAATATAAGAAAAATAATTTTTTGATGGTTCCTTAATTCTTAAAAAAAAAAAAATAATGTTTGTACCTCAATTAAATCATTCTAATATCAAGTCTAATAATCGGCCACCGTGGAACATATAAAAAATATATTTTTTACGAATAGAAAGGACAATTAAAAATGAACACATGGGGCCTTATGCAGCACTACTGAACTCTAGTCTTTGATGGCGATTTATTGAAACCAAGGTAAATCACAAATGGTGACGTCATATGCTGCAACAATTGACCATCGGTAAATTACTGTTAAAGTCATGTTAAAGCATCAATCGAGGTTCCCAAATTTTTGACGTCACCATGCCATCTTATGGCATTCCGAAAAAAAAAAATATGTACAAAAATTGCCACTTTTTATTTAACATTCCACTAGTAATACCTGACAAAAATATTATGATAAATTACAGTGGTTCTCAACAGTTTTAGCGATAAGTACCATTTCAAATTATAAATAAATATAAGAAGACAATTCAGGTTGTTTAAGCTCTTTTTTTTTTTTTTTTTTAGTATTTTGTACTATTCAAATTAACTACGTTTCGTTACGTATCGTAACTTCATCAGGCTTCTTGATTCACAAAAAATATGATATTTTCATTTTAAATTCAATAAATAAATAAAAATTAAAAAAAAAACACCGTACTTAAACAACCTGTATTGTCTTCTTATTTAAAAAAATAAAAGCTGAGATCTGAATTTTATCATCCACTATAAATAAGATCTTAACTTTCCTAGTATGTCATTTTTTTTATTTAAAAAAAACATAATGGTTCCAATATTGGAGTTTAGAGGGAATCACCCAAGGTTTATAAATTACACAGGTTGCCCCATTAGAAAGAAAAAAAAATGACGTCATACGAAGAACTTTGGAATTGAATCAATCTGAAGATATGTACGAATTTCTTCTGGATACGTCTCGTAGCCACCATGAGGCCACCTGTGTATTTAATAAACCTTGGGAATCACCACGAAGGATTCGGTGAAAGTAAAGAAATTTGGGAACACCCCCCCTCCCCTCCATAACCATATCGCAAAAAGAGAAAGACACGACATATAAATTGAGGTCAATCCGTGATTATTTTGTGAATCATCACATAGCCGTTACGGAATGATGCAAACTACTTGATGACCACTGATGAAGATTGCTTGGCAATCGAAATACGTAGCTGAGCAATACGTCACGAATATCTTTTGTTTGAACTTCTGTTCAAATTTATGTTTATGCTATGATTTTTTTACATTAAATTTGTATATTATTATGTTAAATTATACTACATAAATTGGACTGCAATATATTTTATATATTGTATACACAACAAAACCTTGGGAATCACCACTGAAATGGACGGAGGACCTGTGATCAAGGTGGCTGAATTCAAAACCGAGAAAAACAAAAGAGGTTTTTATCCAGAAATAGAAAGCTTAGGAGGCTGAGAGAATAAGAAAAAAAAGAAGTTTAGGAGGCAAAACAAAACTTTCACTCATTTAACCAATGAGCGCTTATTGTTCTTATCAACCACCCCCGGAATTAAATTTACTGTTTATTAAAAAAAAAAAAGTTTTAGATGGAGGAGAAGTGGAAAACCACTCCACACCTTTCCCTGACCAAAATTTCATGATTTCATGCTTACGACACGCAAATACGTCACACATTCTAATTGATTTATTTTTTTTTTTCAATTTTCATTACTATTATTACGCTACTCTAATTTTATAGTACACTCTATATAATCTCTCTAAACTAGACAATCATTTGTCTTGAATTTCATTTGTTAAACAAAAAAAAAAAAGAAAAAAAAAGCGAGTCTACGTTATTAAATTAGAATAAAATATTCAAACATTTTTCTCTTCTGTTTTTTTTTTCTCCAAGTACCAATTTGTTAAATGATATAATTTTAATTTCAAATTAGTTGGAAAAAATTTTTTTTTCATCCCCATTACAAAAACAAAAGCTAAACGTTTTCTCGTCTCTCTCATGGGATTTGTACGTAGTGGATTATTTTTTTTTTCAACATGCACGTCAATTTGTCGAAACACAAAAAAATATAATGAGGACGACGAAAAAGTATCCATCCCTTAATATGATTTTTTTTCATTTATTATTATTATTATTATTAGATTGGTGTGTTATACAAGTGCGGGATTATGGTCTATTAGATAAGAGGGTTGGAAAATAGGTTGGCGTCGCTATAAAATTCCCATTTTGACCTTTTGGCCGAAGATATATGGGGATGGATATGGATCACCTGAGAACCATCACACATCAATAGGGCACAACACTTATATAATATTGCCCCTATTATGTGTAGAGATATGATACCGCCCCCCCCCCCCCTATTGGCATTTAAAATGTGAAGTTTGCAACAATGAAAAAGAAAATCAATGTCTTTAAATGTTAAATTTTGTACGAAAAAAAAAAAAAAATCTCCTATGGCATGTGAAAGTGAAAATCGATATATTCGTGACACATTTTAATTAATATATCACTTTTGAAGAGGACGGTTTTTTTTTTTTTGTTTTCTGATAAAAGTTATCGGATATTTTTTTTTCCTCCCTACTTTTACTAAAGAAAGAGATGGCAGAAAATTAAGGAAAGTGTACATATTCGCCCATTTACCCACATTTTTTTTTTTTTGCGTCCACCACACAATGGACGCTTAGCGGGTGGCCGGCGGGGGGGTAGATGAATGGATGGATGGAATAAAAGCAATTTTATTTTTATTTCCTGATCAACACGCGACATTTAGGTGTGTCCCGTTTTAACGGGAATTTTAACGGGAATGACAGAGAGGGTGGTCGGGTCGGGATGACAGGAGGCAGGGAAAATCGACACCAACAATTTCCCGTTAATGGCTCTAGTAGGCGGCATAGCGTTTTTTTTTTCTTTTTTTTTAATTTTGACAAAAGCTTTTAGTAACAGATAGTGATGGACTAAACGACAAAAAAAAAAGAAAACGTTAAGTAGAAATGAGGGGGAGGGGGTTGAATTGGGCTTGGATCTGTGATTTGTCTCAATCAGAATGTCATTTCATTTGATTAATGCCCGACAATGATGCCAATCATCAGGACAAAGACAATATTGTGCTATTGTAGGAATTTAATTAAAATCAAGCCAGCTGTGAATAAAAGCATGGCTACGCAGACTATTGGAAATGCGCAATGGCGACCAAACAAATGAGGGACCAGTGCTTTGTACAGAGCACTCTTTTATTGGAAATCGTAGAGAAACTAACTAGCAAAAGTCATAAGGACATCAAAAAAAAAAAAAAAAAGGAAAAACGGGAAACGGGAAACCAAACCCTTATATAATAATTTCACTAAATTCACCAATCTTCAATTGGTGAAAAGACACAAAAACAAGAATGGACTATGCTTTAAACCAGGAGTCCTCAATCCAATGTTTACGAAGATTTAGACGTCGGCCATTTTAAACTCATCCCCCCTAATTTCCAAATTTGTAGATTTACTTCCCAAAGATTCAGCAGACCGAAAATAAATTTGTCCCCCCTAGACCAGTGCTTCTTAAACTTTTTCATACCACGGCCCTTTAAATCAAAGACAAAAACTAAGATTCCCCTCTCAAAAAATGTAAATCATTAGTGATCAACAGAACATTAATTACTATGGCTTTGGAAGCCATTTTGACCCCACCTGGGTACCGGGGTGCTCTGATATCAAAGAAGGCAAACTACCTTTCAAAGGCTGGTTGAAAAATGCCATTTATAGGTCCAAAACCGGGATACAGAACTACCGTATGGACTCGAAATGAACAAATAAAAGCCTGGAATAAATACTCAGGGGGTGAATTCTCAAAAAAAAAAAAACTCTGAAAAAACATAGCAAAAGATTTCTAAATCTAAGAAGGACACCAAAATGCTTATAGGTATATTAACAGGAAGACATTAAATTTAAGAAGGCATCTCCAAACTATAGAGATGAATAAAGAGTCAAGTGCTTGGCGGCAATGTGGTGAAGGAAATGAGACAACAACCTTCCATGACCCACCCGGAAATACTCAAAAATTCAATTGTTTGTCTGCTGAGATTTATAACAAAAGAAGCTCAGAAGTAGACTTGATCAATTGGAACTAGAAACAAAGCAGAGGAACTCTTAGAAGAGGTAAAAAGAAGAAGAATAAGAAAAATGGGCACCATTCACATTAGTGACCCACATAAAAGTTCACCATCTGTACCCTAGGGAGCAGAAACACTACCTTGATCAATAGCCAATAGAATCTAGTAGGCTTAGGATCGAATTTCTCTAATATCTTCTTTGACAATCGGTTTTACCAAATTTTCCAAGAAAAAAAAATTTGTACATTTTGGTCAACATGCCAATCGTTACCTAATAATAAAACAATTGATAGGCACCAATCAATCAAAACAAAGAAAAACAAATGAACTTCTTTTGCCAAAAATCAATTGTTTTTCAAATCTGCCACCTCATTTGTTATCATTAATAATCGCATGTTTGACAGATGCGGTAAATTAATGGACACAAATCTAACAGTTGTAATGATTTTTCCGTTACATATATTAAAAAAAAAAAAAAACACCCTCCCTCCTCACCATCCTATCGATCTAAATCCGACAAATTATGAATAATTGATCAATTTATTTTGCCTTCAGTTTGTCTATTTCATCATCACCCCCCTCCCCTTCAGCCCCTTGTTCATTTTCCCAATACTATCAAAAGTCATTTTCCACCTTGCCTTGACTGGTGGACTTGACTTTTAAATATCATATGGATTACACTCTTTTTTCCCCTTTCCCTCTTTCTATAAAAATCTAGTGTTTTCCCTAAGTGCATAGTCCAATATCAAGGCCACGAAAAATTATTGAAATAATTGTTTGGTAACAGGAATGTAAAGATCAAAAAAAAATAATCGGTTTACATAATCATGTGTGGTATAAAAGTAAATGAACAATCGAAAAAAATCAAGTGGCTTGATTTGTATTTCAGACACAGTTGGCTTTGGAAAGCTTTATGAAATATCATCTCTTCCCTCCCCCAATCATTAATGCAAACATCCCGAATCCCGTTTATCTTCTTTTTTTTTAATTTTTAATCAAGATTATGAAATAAAACTAAACTTACTATTTTATAAACGAAGTATAGGCTTTTTCACAACATTCATAGATCCAGATCATATTTCTATTTTCTATCACTATAAAACGAATATAAGGTTTTAAGAAGGTATTCCAATCTATCCTAATAGAAAATTTGTAAATATGTGGCGCCACCACAAGGACAATTTGCAGTACTAAACTAACTTAAACCAAAACTATGTAATTTCCAAAGAAGGGATTCTTACGTAGAACTTCAATTCATATGGAAGGCAAAAACGATATTATTCACATAGGTACTAATAACTAGTACATGCTGTGTAGGCAAACATAAGTACACCAATGTTGAAATGATTGCCTATACGCAATAGATCTGTTTAGGGTCCTACAAAATTAGTTTTTTTGGCCGAAATTGGGAACCCGAAGCCAACTTCTTTTTTTGTATCGAAAATTGTAGTATCGGACCTCGCTACAACGAGCGCTGGTGTCGTTTTATCTTATTTTATCTAGCAGAAAAAAGATATTTATATAGTTTATATAGAACTTTAATTCTAATGGAAAACAAAAACGTGATCTAACATTTCTAAAATGAAGTAATAGATGGCATTGTCATATAAAATATCATTTTGCACAGTATTGAGGTGAAGCCTAACCCCCCTCCCTTGTCTTAAAAACATTTATTTTCATTACAGAACTAGCCAATACGAGCGAAAATTGGCTATAGATCTCGGCTTCTTTTTTTCTATCATGAATATAAGAATATTAATTGAAGTACTTATTTTTCATGTAAAAAAAATAAAGTTATTAATGAAGATATTGCAATATTTAAATATTATCTCCGTTATCTCCTTAAATATTGAAATTTTGGGAAGTATAAAATTAAAATTTAAAACATCGTACCTTAACTATCTATGAAACAATACATAAGGTAATATATAAGAAAACATTTCAATCCGGCAAAGTATGATGGGAAATAAGTCAAAATGTGGCGCCGCCACAAGAGTATCTAGTAGGCTAACAGATAAAATTAGTACTTTAGACACACTAGTTGCGGCGCCACATTTTAACACACTTCCTATCACAGGCTGTTAACTCTTTAAGCTGAGACAATGATAGCCAAACTGGGAAGGATAATTGTGAAATAGCTGTATAATGTTTGTTGAGGATAGAAAGAGCTAGAATTTCGGAATTTCTATCCCTTTTTATCTGTAAAAAACACTTTATAGAGCTATTCCGCAATTATCCTATCCAGTTTGGCTATCCTTGTCTTGTCTTAGAGAGTTAACAGCCTGTGATAGGAAATGTGTTAAGATATGGCGCCGCTATAAGTGTGTCTAAAGTACTAATTTTATCCGTTAGTATTCTAGACCCACTTGTGGCGGCGCCACATCTTGACTTATTTCCCATCATACATTGCAGGATTGGAATATTTTCTCATATATTACCTTACCAATAGGCAAGGTTTATCAAATACACAGGTTGGTCCATTAAAAAAAAAATGACGTCATACGAAGAATTTTGAAATTTGAATCAGTCTGAAGATATATACGAATTTCTTCTGGAAACGTCACGAAGCACATGAGGCCACCTGTATATTTTATAAATCTTGGACCAATAGGGAGCTACATGGAGACTACTTCGAACAAAAAAATTGTTAAAATGCGGCGCCGCCACACGTGTGTCTAAAGTACTAATTTTATCCGTTAGTATTCCAGATTCACTTGTGGCGGCGCCACATCTTGATTTATTTCCCATCATACATTGCAGGATTGGAATATTTTCTTATATATTATCTTACCAATAGGCAAGGTTTATCAAATACACAGGTTGCTCCATTAGAAAAAAACAAATGACGGCATACGAAGAATTTTGAAATTTGAAGCAGTCTGAAGATATATACGAATTTCTTCGAATTCGGAGACTACTTCGAATAAAAAATTCTGGTAACCCTTTTTAGTACTACAAACACTCTTGCGGCGGCGCCACATTTCCCATAACGCAGAAAATTTGAATTCACAACTGCTTTTCTGTAGAAGTATCACTTTCTATCGGTTGTGGACTTCAAATTGTTGCCATTGGCCATGACCACGAAATATTCTGAAGTGGCACACGTAATAGTAGAATCTTGCAATATCTTTGATATCAAAAGAACCATTCGTAAAAAATATTTTTTTTTTGGTAAAATAATGGACATCCCTGCTTTTCGATCGAAAAAAAATACTTTGGATGGGAGATCATAGAAGGGCAAGGGGTATTCAAACTTAAATCCCAAAAAAAATATCTAATCCAGATATGTCCTAAATTCATCGCCTACTTCAATCAAAATTGGTTAAACCAATCAAAATTCTAGTTTTCAAAAATATCTTCATTTGTTTGTTTATAGTTTATACCTTCATGTGTTTTTCACTATCTATTTATGTATTTATTTTTTTAAGTCCGAGATAATATTTTCAAAGATAAACTCAATAAATTCGAGTCAAGGATTTCTCTCTACAGATATTATAATATTCTAACAACTACTGTTATTGTTAGTTGGGCGAAAAAAAAATCAAGCAAATTAAATCATACAAATTGAAATTAGAACATAATATACAAAAGGAAGAGTTTTTGTTATTACTGTTTTGTTTTCCTTTTCCGTACGGTTTTTTTTTTGCAGATCTACATAATATAAATATAAATGCATTCTCGAATGCAATTAGTAGGCAAATTGAAGAGTTAGTCAAAAGCAAATAATATATAACCTCAAATGATGCAATAGGTTTAGAGATGTGGCTTACCGTACCGATCAGAAATAAATTTTCATCATTTCTACGATTTCCACATAACATTTCACAAACATAGTTTTTATGTGGATTTTCCTCATGTAATTTTTACAGTTTACAATTTTCACACACATATATAAATATTTATACACATACACCCGCACACTAATGTCGTACGAAATTTAATACACCGTATGACCTAATCGTGATCGATGAATGTTCAATTTTCATCGTTTACGGCCATTGGAAGTTTCACCGTAACACATTTTCGTCAATTGTTATTTCCTTCGATGGAAAAATGCATTGGAAATGTCGCACATTGCAAATTGCATACAGATCAATTGACATTTGCCCTGTAGTATATTCAAACTGGTTCAACTTCTGATGTTCGTTTTTTTTTTGGTTGCAACCAAAAAAAAAAACCGGAACCACCCGAAATTGTGCAAATGTAATTGGAAAATTTTAGTTCAAACTATTTAAAAAACGGTTTCATCGAAAATATTTGCCAATTTTTCAAATTGTTTTCGTCGGTTTCAAAAACGATAACTTCACGTTGGACTTGGTGACATTTTCAAACTAATGGTAAAAATCCCCAACGTGTGTCACTAGTTCATTTGGGCCGCGCAATTCAAATATTTAAATTGGATTTAAGTGCTTTAAATTTGAATTTATTTTTTTAACACTTACTCGTTATTATTTGTTTTGATTTCATCAAATTAAAATATACAAATGATTACTGTCAAAATAAATACATTTTAATTGCAATGACCTCAATGTTTTAGCATTAATTTCAAGACAAACTTTGCGTACATGTTTTGAATATTTTAATATCATTAAACTAAATACGATTTCCATTTAAGTGTGAAAATATTTTATTTGGAATGACGCACTGACGCACCCTTTGGTCCCTCATTAAATCACCAAAACCACATTTTGGTTTTTACTCAATGAATCATAGTACAAATTTATCGTAATTGAGGAAATGTATGGCGGAATGGCTATCAAAGGTCATTTTTTCTTAACAATATGTACAGAAATTAATCAATGTAATATCAGTTACTATAATTTAAAAGTGCATTTTAATGTTTTTCATGCATAAAATATTTTCATTACAACAGGAACATTAAGTGAGTGGTCTACGGATAGCCGGATAGTTCGAAATCCTTTACTTATAGTTTATAAATAATCTCCAATATTTGAATTCCGAATTGTTTCTTCCACTTAGACATAAACAAAATTTAATTTTCACCAATCAAAGATTATTATAATTTCATGTCCTACAATCGATTATGCTCTTTCCTGTAAATCCAATTTACTGAAAATCGTTCCAAAATATAATCCAAATATTTCAGATCCTTATCCCCAGAGGACAACTCTATGGAAGGAATCCAAAAAGATACTTGGATTCTATACAATTTCTTCAGCGATTCGCCGACAAGTGATGCGAAAATGCTTAATATCCGAAATACGCCATCATTATAATGGTTCCTAAATCTAAAAAAACCTTCTTCTAGTCCTTCAGACCTTAGTTTACTTCCCCTTCTCTCGAAAATTCTATAAAAGCTTCTCCTTAAAATAATTCTTCCTATCCTAAAAACCAAAAAATATTACCTAATATTCAAAATCCGAATTGTTTCTTCTATTTAAACATAAACAAGATTTAATTTTCACCAATCAAAGATTGTAAAATGTTCAACTTTGAAAGGTATATTTCATTTTTTCACCGGCCAAACCACCTACAATCGATTGTCGATTCGATCAACATCTCGCATCCTTATCCCCAAAGGACAACTCTATGGAAGGAAACCAAAAAGATACTTGGATTCCATACAATTCCTTCAGCAATTCGCCGAGAAGTAGATAGATGCTTTCAAAATGCTCTTAACCGAAGCACTCCCAAGATTTATAAACTACACAGGTTGCCCCATTAGAAAAAAAAATATGACGTCATACGAGGAATTTTGAAAATTGAATCAGTCTGAAGATATGTATGAATTTCTTCTGGATACGTCACGTGACGCATGAGGCCACCTGTGTATTTTATAAATCTTGAAGCACTCCATCTTATAATGGTTCCCAAACTTAACAACCCTTCTTCCAACAGACCTTAGTTTACTTCCCCTTCTCTCTAAAACTCTAGAAAAGCTTCTCCTTAATTTTTCCTATCCTGGAAACCAAAAATATTATTCCACACCATCAATTAAATATTCGCCCCTTTCATTCTACGATTCAATAGTCGAAACCATTTCTGCAGCCCTTGAAAATAAAGGGGTGTGCCTTGGGGTTCTTCTGGATTTTCTGGATATAAGCTTAAGGCTTCTATTTCCCAGTATTTCCTTATCATACAATCCTTTTTTATCAAATCGGAGCTTTATATATGGAGCTAATTATTCAGCCTCTTTTTCTATTCGTGCTGGAATAAAAGTTTGTACTTTTACTTATACTGATTGCATAGCAATCCTATCCACTAAATCTGGTCCCATGAATGGGATCAATACGTTACAGCCTCGATTTCATCTCCAGATGAGGTCACTAATGAAAAATAAAAATCAACAACGAAAAAACACTAAGACAATTGATACATCTTCTGATTTACTTTGAAAACAGCATTACCCAAACATCTTCTAAGGTTCGTTATCTAGACTTCTACCTGGGTAATTACTTAACCTGGAGGCCACACATTAAATTCAAAAGACAAGGATACGAAGTGTATAACCAAGGATACGAACTATTACGTAGACCTAAGGACCTAAATCTTTAATAAATACGAAAACTAAACTAACGATATACAAAACTCTACTAAGACCTATTGGAATTTAGAATTTTGGGGCTCTGCAAAACCATTCAACATCCAAAGTTCTTCGACGAATAATCAATGCGCATTATATCAAAAACCGAATTATACACAATGACCTTAACTTTCCTTTAGTCACTATCTTAGTCCAAAAAAGTTTCCCAAAAATTCCACTCCAATTTAATCGACCATCGTAACTCTAATGTTGAAATTCTTTCCTCTAAAACCTATCTAGATAATAGTCCCCACCAGGGTGACTACAGCTTTTACCTGAGGTATAGTGTTTAATCAATCGAATTTTTTTAAGCACATTGCATAGTATATAAATTGTATGTAGAAGGCAATAGGTTTAAAAAAAACTATAGTTTTACAACGGGAAACTCACTACCATCAGGGAGGGAATTTTAAAATGAAATTCGGATCAACAACAAAAAATATCCGCTTTTTTGGGATTTTAGACCACTTTTCCTTATTATTCGATGCTGGCACACTTTTAAAACTCTTTTTCGCGATCATTTAAAGTCTGAAAATTCTCTTCCCTATCCCTATTGAAAAAGGCAGTTAACTCATTTAAAAAATCCATTAGAAGGGGTTGCAAGTTTTTAAAGGTATAATGCCTCTTTTTAACAAGGATACTATTTAAAAACTCTGAATTTTCGGTTTTTGAAGACACCTTGTCCTACAATTTCGACATATTTTCGGAACCCCTTCAATTCTTTAATAATAAACGTCTTTTACGAATGGTTTTTTGGTTTGGAGTATAAGTTAACAAGGGGAAATATTTTGAGAATAAAAAGCCATGAAATAACAAACTTACCGAATTTTCAGAATCCAGAAAAGATTTATGAGGAAAATATTCCATTTCTAATGTAACTATATAAGGACTTATCCACCGGTTAAGATTTTCTTGAAGAATGATTTGCGAACTATTAAGATTCTAAACAATTTGGAGGCAACTGGCTCTGCGTCTATAAATTTTACGGGGAACATTAACATCCAAACAATAAAAATATAATTATATTTACCCTTTACGATAGAATAATTTAAACTGTGTCTTCCGAAATATATGATAAAAAAATTGCTTCGCCCAATTTTTAGGTTTAATTTTGTCAAATTTTTAAAAGGATTTTCTAATTATGTAATCTTCACTAATTTGCGATTTCAAACGAGAAAATTTATAAGAAATTTTAAAGATTTCATTGAAACCTTAATTTTTTGGTTGATTTCCTTCTTCATTACAAAGTCCAAACAAAAAGCACTTCAAATTTTAAACAAATTCTTCTATTTTCTTCGTAGTACTAATATTACTTATAAAAAAAGCTCAACTATTTTAAAATATCCTATCTTTGATATAACTATTTTCAGCCGACTTTTTCAATTCGTCCGCAATTTCGATCCAATTAATTCGTAACATTGTATGATGGATGCGATAAACTAAAAACAGAAATATCAATTAATGTTATTTCTAATAGGAAAACCATCATTTAATACAGTTAATTCGCATATATTGCTTTCGTTTTTTCTTTCGGAAATGCGTTTTGGTGTGTGACAAAGTTTTTTCAATCACAGTGGCCTTAACCCGGACCAAATTGGGATCGAGGATGGGACGTCCGAAGAGGGTGAAATCGGCGCTTCCGACGCATAACACTTTGTCCAATTTTAGTTCGTCGCCAATGTCTGGTGGCCAATAACCTTCGATTATGATCAAATCGTTGGCGGTGACTTTGAATTGTTTGCCGCAAATGTGCACCACGGCGAAGAGTCTTCCGGTCGCATCTTCCCGAATTTGAGCATTAACTTTGGCAATTACATCTAAAAAAAAATGTACTTTCTTAATGTTCTTCTTGTAAATTTAATTAAAACTTACCCTCTGTAATTTTATCATCGTTTTTCCTGGTGTCTTGTATAACCTCTTGTTTGGTGGTAACAATTTCATTTCCTTTTCCAATAATTTGACTACAAAATTGTGAAACTTGACCACATGGCAATAGTAATGGTTTTGGTTGATTTAAATTCGGTACATTTAATTTAATTTTTGAAAAATTTACTATTAATCTTCGTAAAATCGTTGCCGACATTGTCACAAGTCAATGAGGTTAGGTGTCATTGAAACAATTGTGAGGTTATGATTCTAGTAAAACGATGCAAGCCATAAAGACTCTATTTTCTTCGAAATGTAATATTTTAACAAAGTTAACATCAAATATTCACACATCGCCAGCATTGGCAGCTTGGGCCAACGACAATAGAGGTCCAACAAAGTTTCTACGCTACAACAATGTGATATATCCTCCACAAGCTTCTGACGAAGCTCCTCGACCTGCCGTAAATATCCTTATTACTGTTACAGCGGAAATATTTACATATTTTTTCTTCTTCTAGTTTGTCTGTCACGTGAAGCCCAATATAAAATACAGTCCCAAGAAAATGTGGTATGTCGCAAGTTTCATTCGAGGAATGTCGGTCGATGAAGCTATTAAACAGTTGCGGTTTGTTTTGAAAAAAGGGGCGGCATCTGTTCTGGAAGCACTACTTGAAGCCAAAGAAATTGCTGTAAAAGAACACAATGTTGAATATCCATCAAACATGTGGGTTGGTAAGTACCTCTACTTCTTCTACGCCGTGGAAATTCATTGCAATTCTTTCCAGCGGAATCTTTTGTGGGAAAAGGAAAAGTTTTCAAAGGAGTACGACGACACGCACGTGGTCGATTTGGTCACGTCGAATACAAACATGTCCACTACTTCGTCCGACTAGAAGAAGGAAAACCTCCAGAACATTACTACTTGCCATATCCCCAAGAACCCAGCGAGCAATTGGAAGAATGGATGGAACAAATGCGGAAACGAAAAGTTATCAATTCTCTTTAGTTTTTTTTTATATTAGGAATTAAATAAATATTAATTTAAAAAAAAAATCTACTACTTGTTTAACTTGTACACAAAACCCATATAATTCTCATGAGAATTGCTAAAAATAAAACGGTGAAAACATATTTCATGTGTGAAATTTCTGGTCGTCGAATTCCGGATATATCACCCTTGGGCAAGGGTCGTGCCAGTCCTGGATTTGTCAAATCATTCGATATCAATTCACCAATCATCGAAAACTTGGAACAGCCAACAATTTTCACTTTAATCATTTTCCCCATGAATTCGTCCCTCATGGGAACGAGCACTTGCTCGTAAAACTCGTTATGGCCGACGTAGTGTTTTTTATCGTGCGATATTTCCGTAACCAAAACCGAATGAATTTCACCAAGTTTATGTCCGTAAGGTTCATAAGAGTAAAACAATTCGGTCAAACGTTTCGTTCGAATTTTCACGTCTTGAGCGGGAATACGTTTCATCTTGGCCGCCGGCGTTCCCGGACGCGGGAAAAACTGATTAATGAATAAACTAGGAAATTTATATTTAGCACATAGCGACATCGTCTCATCAAAATCCTCTTCTGTTTCGGTTGGAAATCCACAAATTATATCAGTAGCAATCGTAATTCCCGCAACTCTAAAATCAAAATAAAATTAAATTTTGACACAGCAAAAGATTAAAAAAAAAATACTTTTCTTGTAAATAATCGACAACTTCTTCAAAGTCTTGACGCGTATATTCGCGTTTCATGTCCGCTAAAACCACATCACTGCCAGACTGAACCGGGATATGAATAAAACTATAAAGTCTTGGATGAGTTAAAGCTTTTGCTATATCCGCAAGTTGGTCGCGAATATACGGCGGATTTGTCATCCCCACACGCATTTTACATCCTTCAGGAATTACATCGATTAGTTGGAACAAAAGCTGCGACAAGGATGTGCCAATATCTTTTCCATATGCTCCCGTATCTTCAGACGTCAACCAAATTTCAACAACGCCTTCTAGAAATGCTTGTCGCGCTCGCGCGACTATCTCCTCCGGAGGATAACTTCCCAGTGCACCACGTGCATGTTTTGTTTTACAATATGTACATTGATTTAAGCATCCGGTGTTTATAGCAATTATTTCAATGAGAGGATTTTTACGCACTTTTGGTAAAAGTAAAGATGCACCACCCGATTTCTTTCCTTGCTCGGTTTTTGTTCCCAACAGCCGAACTGCGTGTCCTAAAATTGGAGAAAAAAAAAGTAATTTCCAAGCAAAAATGTTTAAAATATCTTAAATACCTTTGAGAGTTTCCTCGACTACTTCTACAACTCGATCGATTTGTTGGACTCCAATTATGCTCAAGCCTTTGATGAACGTGGCTTTGGGAGCACCTTGTGGCACACAACCGGCAATCACCACGTGCTTATTTCGTTTAGTTCCGGCTTCGATTTCATTTCGAAAATGATCTTCAGCGGGATTTTTAACCGTACAACTATTCAACAGCCACAAATCGGCTTCTTCCTTATCATCGGTTAAAATATATCCATAGGCTGCCAACTGGCCGGCCATGTATTCCGAGTCGGAATTGTTATGAGCACATCCCCAGGTTTTTATGTAGATTTTTTGCGTTCCAGGTATAACGCTGGTCAAAAACGTTTTTTCAACGGTTTCGGCTGGACCTGGTGCAACTTTGACATTTTTTCTTGGTCTTACTTTTACAAAGTTTCGGTTTGATCGTTCCGGCGGAGGAATATCAATCAAACCAAACAAGTCTTCGATGTCGTCAATATCTTCATTTGTAACTTCAGGCATTTTTCACGTTTTGAACGATTTTATTTTTCACATGGATTGTTATCATAACCTCTAAATTAATGCAAGCATATGATTGGTTCGTACAATGACGTTGGTGACGAGGGAAATTCAAAAAAAAAATCCAAGTACATGAAAAATGAAATTTAAATCCACATATGAAATTCTATATCTTCTGGTTCCATGGCATAGTTTTACTCAATACAAACACCTTGAAAGCGATTCAAAGAAAATGTTCCGGTTTGAAAATTTAAATATTTTCTTTCATCTATATAAATAAAACGGTGAATCTTCAAGTTGCTAGTATTAGGCACGATGAGTTCGCAGGGTAGTTCCAAACGGCAAAAAACTACAAAAGATTCAACAGATTTTTTCGGTAAAAAAAACTTTCACTTAATCAAATATTTTCTTTGGAAATCAACGATTTTCTTTTAGGAATTGGAAAAATTGAGTTTCATGCGACCAACGCAAATGATTCGATTGAAAATCTATTGTTGAGTTACCGATATTTCAATGGGAATGAAAGAGTGCACGGACGTACGATGAGCGAATGGCTGCGATTTGCGATTGATTTTCATTCAATTTTTCAAAGCAACAACAATGCATTTAAATTTGACGCCACCAACAATTGGGACGATTCAATTTCGATTGATAATTACAAATCGAAAATTAAATCCTTCTTTGAACTCTTGACCATTTTGGGAGTGAAACATTGGACGGCTTTCGATACGGACTTGTTTCCGCAAGGCGATACATGGGACGAAACTTTTCGATATTGCGATGAAATTATCGATTATATTCTCGAACTACAACAACGATCGAATATTAAACTTCTTTGGCTAGCGACAGATCCCAATTTTAAAATGTATTGCATTAAAAAAAATAAATAAATTAAGCAATCTATACTATTTTTTTTCTTCTAGTTTTGAAAATGGAGCTGCCACCAATCCAGACCCAGCAATTTATTCATACTACGGAATGCGTCTTCGCAAATGTTTGGAGGCAACTTTTAAATTGGGGGCCGAATGTTTCTTCGTCGACGGCTGCATTGAGGGATTTTCAACGATTTGGTCCAGCGACGTGCAGCTTGAACTGAAAAATTGGGGGAAAATGTTAAAAATGGTGGTGGAGTACAAGGAGCAAATCGGCTACGATGGTCAATTGATTTTAAACGTGGCCAATTCAAAGAAAAGACCGAAATTCAATGCGTATATTTATGACTCTTGTAGCGCAATTTGCTTCTTAAAGCAATTTAATTTGGATCGTTACTTTAAACTGAACGTTGGCAATCCATTTGATTTTATCACAGGATCAAAGTATTTAAAAGGTTTTCAGTTTTTAGCAGAAACTTTTTTAATTTTCCTTTTAGTTTTGGTTCGATCGGATCGATTTGGTGGTCAAGCGAAAATAAATCATTGAAAAAAGCTTCGTCCATCATTAAAATGATTGTTCAGAATGGATTTTCTCATCCGGGAACAATTGTGGTTCAAGGTTTTTCGATTGATCGCATATTGGAACAAAAACACCTGGTTCAGTGTTTAATTTCAACGATTGATTTATTTGGTAAAGCCTTGAAAACAATAATTCGCATGTATTCAGAAGCAGCGATTCCAAAATCGGTTCAAGTAAGAAATTAATAATCAGTTGATTCCATTTTTATCAATTGTTGACTAAATTACAGCCATACTATGTTTCGCAACAATTTCCAAGTGTCCACTTCATGAATTCTCTATCAGAATGCGACGAACAAATTCGTAAAGTTTCCATTTCGATGAAACAATTCAACGATCAGCAACATCAGCATTGCCAACCGGAATATTGGTCAATCTTGATGGATCGTTTTCTGGGAAAAAATTAAAACCGTATCCTGCCTTGGCAATTTCGACAATTTTTACAATATATATTTTTTATGTACAAAATATTAGATAATATAACTATCTTGTTTTATAATAAATTAATATTTTTCCTAAATAAATGCATATATGTACTTAAGAAAAAAAAAATACCAAAACAGAAACGCAAGTTTTAAATACAAGAATAAATAATTAAATTGTACGATCAAATTCTAGGAACAAAAAGCGCAACAACCCAATGGAAAATTATAAAAAAAGAATCACTTTTCTAATACAAATTGACTATTTTAAATGAACGAGAAATGAAGCGTAGATTAATTTATTTTTACAATTTCCCAAAGTTGTTTTTTCTTTCCTTTTCATGAAATCCACATATCACGACTAGAAAACCAAAGAAAAAAACAAACATTTAATTGATAAAACTTTCGGATGGTTCTGTGCCAAAGTAGCGATCACCAAAGTTGCCGATGCCGGGCAACACGTAGAACTTCTCATTGATTTCAGGATCTACCGCCGTTGTAACAATACGCACTTGCGGAAAAGCATAGGCAATGGTGTGCACGCCCGATTCGGCCATCAATAACGAAACAATAAAAATGTTACTTTCGTCCACGTCGTGGTCGAGAAGCACTCGAATTGCCATCATAGCCGCTGCACCTGTCGCTACAGTTGCGTCCATTAAAATCACTTTATAGTCCTTGATATCTTTGGGAAGTCTTAAATAGTACAACTAGAAAAAAAAAGTATTAAGAAATTAACGAAAAAAAAAAACTTCTAGCTTTCTTTACCTCCGGTTCACCCGTAACTAAATTTGTTTGAATTAAAATTTTTCCGATTCGAATATCTTTGCACACATCACACACGGCTTGTTCCATAGTTTCACCGGCTCGCAAAATCGAAACACCACATACTTTATTTCTGGCACCACGTTTGCCTGAAAAAAGAATAGAATACAGTGAAAAACTTATGTATTTCTCTTCGTAATATCATTGATGGATACTAGGGTGGGTCAAAAAAATCGATTATTTTTTTTGTTTACAAGTGACGCGGAAAAATGGGTTGCTAGACACCTTGCAAAAATTCTCACCAAGTATGAGCTCTTAATTTTAATAGGAAGATCCTCCGCATTGCAGTTTTGTATTTTTTTCTCAGTCCAATAGAAAAAAATTCATACCTCATCATTTATCGATTGTACAGAAAAATGTTCGGAAAGAATTTTTTAGGAAATTAAATGCTCTACAAAAAACGTATCTTATATTTTTTCCGTAAGCCTCACCATTTGAAAGATATTAAGGATTTAATTTTGATTATTTTAAGACAAATTTCATTTTGGTTTATGAATTTTATAACTTGACAATAAATGACTCTTATACAATGCGCAATACAAATTTTTGTTGGAAATTAACTGCTCTACAAAAATGGTTTCTTATGTTTTGGCGATTAAATTAACCGTTCAAAAGATATTCATCATCAAACTTTCATGTGTACGGATTTTAAAAGTTTTTGATGAGATATTCGAAAAATTTCAATTTAATTTATAATTTTTGAGAAAATTTACACGAATTTTAGTTTTTATCAACTGAGAAACTTCAAAATATTTTTCAAGTTTTTTTTTTATGCTTCAGTATATTTGTCTCCATTTCAAAAAAAATAAATTGTACATTATTTATCGCTTAGTTAAATATTTATTAATAAAAAAAGTAAAGTTTTCATTATACATATATTATGATATATTTCAGTATTGGAGAAAAACAATGCTCAATTAGTAATAAAAAAGTTTTTTATTTCAATTTTCAAACAAGTTTTTGTTGCAAGTTGGGTAATTTTTTCGATGCTCTTTGACAACTTGCAATAAAACTTTTAAAATCCGTACACATGAAAGTTTGATGATGAATATCTTTTGAAGGGTTAATTTAATCGCCAAAACATAATAAACCATTTTTATAGAGCAGTTAATTTCCAACAAAAATTTGTATTGCGCATTGTATAAGAGTCATTTATAGTCGAGTTATAAAATTCATAAATAAAAATAAAATTTGTCTTAAAATAATCAAAATTAAATCCTTAATATCTTTCAAATGGTGAGGCTTACGGAAAAAATATAAGATACCTTTTTTGTAGAGCATTAAATTTCCTAAAAAATTCTTTCAGAACATTTTTCTGTACACTCGATAAATGATGAGGTATGAATTTTTTTCTATTGGACTGAGAAAAAAATACAAAACTGCGATGCGGAGGATCTTCCTATTAAAATTAAGAGCTCATACTTGGTGAGAATTTTTTTAAGGTGTCTAGCAACCCATTTTTCCGGGTCACTTGTAAAAAAAAAATAATCGATTTTTTTGGCCCACCCTAATGGATACTTTATTTTACACCAAGGGGTCCTCAACCTTGTTGCTGCCAAAAGCATATTCTAAAATGCTGGCCGGGCGGCGGGAACCGCCGGTATATTTATAGTTGACGATAGCAAATAATACATACAAATAGTGCACAAAAATACGATAATTCTGGTAATTGAGTCGAATTAGAAGAACGCATTACTAGAGGGTGTTATTATAGAGACGAAGACAAACTAAACTACACCTAGAAGATGCTATTTTAACCGGAAAAATTATAAAAATGTAATTATTTTCTCTTTTCTCTTATTTCTCTGTTTAGTTAGTAAATATTAATCTTTTCCACAAGATTATATTGTAAACTTAAATATCTTTTACAGTGGCTCCACTGCAGAGGGCACACATAAAATGGTCGGCGGGCACCATGGTGCCCATCAAGGTTGATAAATTACACAGGTTGTCCCATTAGAAAAAAAAAAATGACGTCATACGAAAAATTTTGAAATTTGAATCAGTCTGAAGATATATACAAATTTCTTCTGGATAAGTCACGTGGCGCATGAGGCCACCTGTGTATTTTATAAACCTTGGGTGCCCGTAGACTTAATGTTGGGAACCACTGCTTTATACAATTGGAA
This sequence comes from Sisyra terminalis, assembly GCA_958496175.1. Classification (NCBI taxonomy): domain Eukaryota; kingdom Metazoa; phylum Arthropoda; class Insecta; order Neuroptera; family Sisyridae; genus Sisyra; species Sisyra terminalis. The sequence goes on from OY292276.1 coordinate 61,478,327, forward strand.
ATTAACTAAAGCTTTTATTTCAAAAATCCCTATCACCTACTGTTTGTCTCACCAAAACTAAAATCCAGGGTCCACTATTGCTTTAGCCACAGTGGCGTAACTAAATTTTTTAGACCCGTAAAAAAGCTCCAATTAGGAGGCTCCTACTACTACTATTTTAACTGTTTATACAAAGGAAAATTATTTTTTAATTTAAGGAAATAATAAATTTCATTTTTCATAAAGCCGGAAGCCCAAAAGCATTGCTTCCCTGTAGCTACGTCACATCTCAGACGATATAATAGATACAGTATATTGAATTAATTTTTAAAAAAAAAAAGCATATTTATGCTTAAAGGCTCCAAAATTGATGTTTAACCTCTAGTTTTTGATTAGTAATACAAAATATAAATAAAAACATAATTTTAGAGGTGTGCGAATATCATTCGAATCGAATCGAATATTTGAATAGTTCGAATTATTCAAATAATAATTTTCTATCACCAAATTAATCAATATCGACAGAAAAGTTTGTTTTTTTAGTTATATTCGACTTAAGGGGTTAGGGGTTTTCAGAAGCATGAAAAAATGATTTTTTAATTATTTTTTTTTTGCTAGTAAATGATTTTATTTTACAAAAGTAAGAATATAGCATTAATCCGTTATATTTTGACTTGACTTCATCAAAATTTCAAAAAAAAAAATCAATAATTTTCAAAGTTATGGCTGTTGGTGTGGACCCAGTTTCTCCAGAAATCCCTTGTGGTGATCATCACAAATCCTGAGATTCATCAAAAATCAATCGGACCGAAAAAATTAGTCTTATTAATAGATAATCTAGTGCCTGATCGAAGCTTTTTTTTAAAAAAAAATTAACAAAATGGCGGCCTCAGGAATTTTTTTTCCGAATTTTCGGGAAAAAACCAACAGTTAATTGTTAAAAAAATCGAATTTAAAAAAAAAAATAATCCTTCGATCAGGCACTAGTTTTTCAAAAGCTGTATAAATTTCATTGAAATCTACCGAGCGGTTTTTGAATTACAGTGATTACCAGTTCAAAAAAAAAATAGTTTTGAACAAAAGCCATAACTTTTAAAATTATTATTTTTTTTTTTGAAATTTTGATGAAGTCAAATCGAAATATAATATATTAATGCTATATTCTTACTTTTATAAAATAAAATAATTTACTACCAAAAAAAATAATATTAAAGAATTTTTTTTATGCCTCTGACTACCCCTAACCCCTTAATTAAGCTCGAATTATTTATTTTAGTTTAATTAATTAAATTTAAACTTATTAAATTTCTGCATTTAATTATTGTTTAAATCATTTTTAAACTATATTACGGACTGATTTAGTATTCGAACTAAGCGATTCGAAATTTGAATCAAATAATTCGAAAATTCGCACACCCCTACATAATTTAATAAGGAACGGGACAATATGGACATACATGTACAATTGGTTGCCTATACGCAGACAATGTATTCCATAAATCTTAAGTTACCTTGATACAATACGCCTTGCGGCGTATCAACAATAACATTTTCAAACGGCAACAACGATAGCGTGTACTCAATAACCAAACGAATCAAACGTTTCGAATAGAAAATGAATTCATCCCGTGACGTTTCTCGATTTCGAATGAACGTGTGAAGACCCCGAATTTGCGGCGTCGTCGGCAACAAAAGCAAATTTTCCGGCATCGGTTGTCCAATATATGAATGTGCTAATTTTTCCCGCAATTTAAATCCACGCTAAAAATTCAAACTTTTAGCACAATTTTACTCAACGTATAACATTTTTAATTATATACAAGTTGCAATTGTGTGTGAACGTGTTGAACAATTAATTCGATAGCAACTTCGTTTTCACCGCCTCGTGGCACAATTATATCGGCATGCACCATACTGGGGGCAATGTAGTAATTGAAAGACGGCTGCACCATTGTACTATACTGTTTTAAAACACCGTCCAAATCTCGGCCACGTTGCGATATATCTCTGAAAAAGATTAACGTTTAGTATTGTTAATTTAAAGTTAATGAGATGAAAGAAAAAACCTTTTTAGACGGCGAGCTAGACGAATATCGGCGTCTGTGTCAACAAAAATTTTCATGTCCAACAATCTCAACACGTCAATGTTGTAAAAAGTTAAAATCCCCTCGAAAATTATAACATTGGCTCCATACATAGTTTTCTAAAACAAAGTAATATTAATTCTATATTGTTATAAGTTTAGTAATGACATATTTTCATGATTTCCAATTTGATGAAAGAGATATCTTTTACAAAGATTCTTTGATAGATATCTTTTACATTTATTTCACTATCATAATATAATTCAGGGGTCGACAACCCGCAGCTCGTAGGCCACATGTGGCCCATGACTTTTATAAGTAAGAGCCTTACATACCTACCTACATAAATAAATAATTACCCGTGCAAAATATAAATAAATTTACATAATCATAAATAAATTTGTACTCTTTTATTAGTTATACTGTGAAAGTTTAAGCTTTTAATATTAATATTAAGAGGTGTCGCATCGCAAATTTCGATTTTCCATTTAAATAACATGGGAACAATATTCTCTTGCATTTTGCAATTTTATAACTCACGTTGGTGACGACAATATTTCGGAATGACCAAGGTATATTCTTGTAGAAAATTGAACGATCTACAAAAAAGGTTTTGTACAAGTTTTTGATATATTTGTTCCTTCAAAAGTTATTCGAGGTCAAACTTGAACTAAAGAGAAATTTTAATATTTTTTTCAATTTTTTGACGCAATCATCAATTTTATGAGAAAATTTTATAGGACATTTTTTGCAGAGCACCTTTTTTCCATAACTTATCTGTATAAAAGTTTTTGATATTTTTCACAGGTTCTAAGTTATTTAATTAGAATAAAAAAAAATATGTTAAAAATATAATAATTCAGGGAATCTTTAGTTTAATTAAATAACTTAGGACCTGTGAAAAATATCAAAAACTTTTATAGAGATAAGTTATAGGAAAAAAAGTGCTCTACAAAAAATGTCTTATAAAATTTTCTCATAAAATTAATGGTTGCGTCAAAAAATTGAAAAAATATTTAAATATCTCTTTAGTTCAACTTTGACCTCGAATAACTTTTGAAGGAATAAATAAATCAAAAACTTGTACGGGACCTTTTTTGTAGATCGTTCAATTTTCTACAAGAATATACCTTGGTCATTCCGAAATATTGTCACTAACGTGAGCTATAAAATTCCAAAGTGCAAGAGAATATTGTTCCCATGTTATATAAATGGAAAATCGAAATTTGCGATGCGACACCTCTTAATATTAATATTAAAAGCTTCAACTTTTACAGGATTTTTTTTCGTCATTCCCAACAATATTTTCGAAATAATTAAGAAAAAAAAATCATTATTTTTTCTGAATCAATCAATGTATAGATATCTTCTATAGATACAGAGAAAAAAATATTTACGTTAAGAATTGTCATCCCCATTATTCCGATACTATAGGGGTTAGGGGTGTGAGTTTAATTGTAAGGCTATCTTAGATAAAAAACAAGGTAATACCCCTTCATTAGACGCGAATGCAGTTTTCAAATACTTAATCGTCTAAATCCTTTTATGCCATTTTGCCATCTAATTTGATAAATTACTAAGTACTGAAGTTCTAACTTATGGGAACAAACTTTTTCGATTCTCAATTACAAAAAAACTAAAGATCTTACCGATTTAAGAGATATTCTACAAAATGCAACTTCAAACCTCGAAGCTAATATACAACAAAAACGTCACCCTAATTTTTGTAAAATAGTTCTATTTTGAGTTCTCGTTTAAATTTTTGAAAAAAAGTTTTCGAATTTATTTCAATTTAATTCACTATATGGCTTTTGTCAGCCAAAAGGTTGCCGATCGCCGATGTAATTAATATCAAACTTCCTCCAAAGCATTTTCGTTGGAATCATTCCACTAAAAAGTTTATACCGAAATAGTTACCGTTCGAGCTTCTCGAGAATGAGTGACAAAATTGTAGACGGGAACTTCAACTTTTTTCCCGTCTTTCAGACGTTGAATGACCTCGTGTAAAAGTTCAAAATCAAAAGCGTCGGGATGGTCGAAATTGTATTCATTGTTTTCTGCAAGTGTGTGCTGTTTTTCGTTTAAGACCTTGTAAAATGAGTCCATGCTGAGCAGGGTGACCCAAGGCACGTCGAGGGACTCGATAATCTTTTCGGCGACTGTCGTTTTTCCTGATGCACTACCGCCACATATGCCTACGGAAATTTAAGTTTAACAGAGATGTTTTTAATTTATGATATTTTTTTACCGATTACAAAAGGTTCGACTTGTTGTCCAGCTGAATTGTACCACGGAGGACGGCCGGCTGTGTAGATGGTCCGCGTGAGACTTCGCAGCACCGATTCGGATGAGGTTTTCTTGGAGGATTGCGATAGTGAGGTAGTGCGTTGGCGACGTGCTTTCGGCGACTTTTGCGAGCCGGTGGACGGTGGTCGGGGACAATAAGGCACAGTGTTGGGCGACGCTGGCGACGTGTACATTTCCGCTTCCTCGTCAATAATTCCATCGTCGCTCCCGTAGACGTCGTGGAAGTCAATGCGACCCTCGCCTCCGTCACTACTTCAACCCAAAAAAAAAAAAAAAACGATCTCGATTAGACAACGTGGATGCCATAAATTAAAAACCCACAAAACATACACGCGGATTGCATGCCTTGTCTGCGTCAAATATTTCAACATTTCGGACCAATACGTGGACAATTGTATAGAATATAAACTAACCACAGAAAAATGGGATAAATAAATTAAATAAATAGGACATTACCTGTCCGAACTTGCCGACGACGGTGGATCAAATTGGGGGACTTTTGCTGCCATTTTTCTGCTGGAGAAAAATCAAAAATCAACTTGCAGCTTTTGTTTTCTCATTACAAAGCCTAAGCTAACGAGTATCTTTTACGTTAAAGTCATACCACGCGTGGACGGTAAATTACGCAATACGTACACGTTTGAAAGGGGGCGCCAAATTCCTGATTAATAACGCCAAAAGTGAGGTTACAACGACAAAACGTGTTTTTGCTTGCTAGATCCATGTGACTTAATTGACAATTTCGTAGAAAATGGAAATCGACGACAATTTAATGTTTGTTCACAATTTATCGGAGGAAACGTTCACTGTGCACTGTACAAGTGATTTGTTGGAAGATTCCAACGTAAAACGTTTGCTGGATACGAAATTCGACCTGGATTGTCTTCGCCGCGATGACGACTTCCACGAATTGTCTGTGGAGAAGTTTCACTGTTTGTTTCGATTAGGGGTTGAAAGTATTCACAAATTTATTCAAATCAATTGGCTTGGACCTGAACTTACCGAAGCCACCAATGAAATCCCTGATTATCGAGATTTGCTCACGATGGACAGCGAGGAAATTAACGTTACCGTAAAAAACTGTGAATATTTTCTAATAGCCCGAGTAATATTCGATTTTCTAGGTGAAAAATTACCGTTGTCGCACGTTATTATCGTATGGAACTTACGATTAACATATATGCACCAGGTGATGCTGGAGGAACTAAGCCAAACTTTATTCAACAAACACGAAATGTTTATAAAAAAATTAGACCTAGACTGCATCAAAAACGAACAACATCGAGCAGAAATTCTAGTAGAATTGTCCCACTTGGCTCTTTTGTATGGAAATGTAACAAACGCAGAAAAATATATTGCCAAATCAAAAGACTTATTGAAAATATCGACGCAACTGCTCGGCAGTATGGGTATGCGAACGCAACACCAACAAAAATCAACCGCTCAAATGAAATTCGAAATTTCCCTATCCCGAAACGAACCGGAAAACGATAACTCGGAAAACTATCTTCCGGATATAGTTTCTCTGGACGATGACGTACGTTTAGATGCAATCAAATGGGACAATGATTCGATTCAAAATCGCAACATTAACGTTTTAGATCAATCCGTTTTATTGGCCGAAATTCGCTACCAACGACGTGCAATGCCCCAAGACAATTTATTGCACGAGGAAATGATGCCCGTGATTGATTTCTTGTTGACCCAAAAAAGTGGATGGTCCACTCGGCTGGTGACTCTTTTTATTAAATCCAAATTGGAGTCAACGCATAAACGAACAGTCGAACGAGCTTTGGCCCAAAGTGAAGGATTGATCGGTTCTGTAAAACGAACAAATCCTCCTTTTGAAAATCGAGTGAATCATTTTTGGGCGGTGGCTCCGCCACCGCGATGGGACCTGGAGCACCAATTGGCCGACCTGATGCTCTCAATCGGCTTGGTGAAAGCCGCTTTGGAGTATTACCTGAAATTAAATCTATGGGAAGATGTGATTGTTTGTTATACGATTTTAGAGTTGAAACATCTTGCAGCTAAATATATCCAACAAGAATTGGATGTTAGACCCAATGTTAAATTGATGTGTTTGTTGGGCGATTGTACCAGTGATGTGGAGTGTTATCAAAAAGCTTTGGAGATGTCGAGTTATAAAAGTTCGCGTCCTCATCGCCACTGGGGGATGTATTTGTTTGGGAAGAAGTTATATGAAGAGTGTATTCCCCATTTTCAGAAGTCGTTGGAAATAAATTCGTTGCAGGGAACGGTTTGGTTGCGATTGGGTTATGCAGCCCTAAGTGTTGAAAATTGGGAGTTGGCAGCGACGGCGTATCGGAGATACACGGCAATTGAACCGACAGCGTTTGAGGCCTGGAATAATTTGGCTCGAATTTACATAGCCCTGGGGGATAAGAATAGGGCGCATCGCGCCCTAAGCGAAGCGATTAAATTCAGTTACGACAATTGGCAAGTATGGGAAAATCTAATGCTTACCAGTGCCGACACTGGCCACTTCGACGACATAATCCTAGCCTACCACCGACTGTTAGATCTTCAAGGCAAACACGTCGACGTAGAAATTCTCACGATTCTCGTCCGAGCAATTCTTCAAGACATCGCCGACTTCGAGGACAACTCCCCCAAACGTTTAACAAAAAAATGCCTAGAACTCCTCGGTCGGGTTACATCAATCCATCCCAACGAATACAAAATATGGGAACTATACGCATTATTGACGGACGATATCAAACTAAAAGTGCAACGCCTCCAGAGAGCCTATCGAGCCCTTGTCCAAAACACCACGTGGTCCAAAGACTTACACCAGTGCAGTTTAGTCTTAAACATTTGCAAACAACTGGGCGAAACTTGCGTCGAAGCTGGAGACATTTCACTGAGTTCTTCGGTACGATTGTCTTTGAAATCAGCCGTGAAAGCCGCCGAAGACCAAGACTGGACTCAACACAGTGAACTTCTCAACGAAATTAAAAGTCTAATTGAAAGTTTAACACCTAAATAAAACAATACATGTATTTGATTAAAATAAATTGAATTATTTTTTATTTCGTCGTAGTTTTATTTAAAAAAAAAAAGTAGTAATAATCTTAATATGGCACATTTTCCTGAAAAAATAATACTAATCTACACTTGGAACAAGTTAATCTCCATGTTCCAATTCATTTTCAATTTCAGTGAAAGATTTTGCTTTGGTTTCTATCATTGTGACACGCACGAAAAATAGGGCTAGAATTGAAATTACCGCGAATATGTAAAACGTTAGGTCTAGTCCCACTAGGTTGATTATTTCGAGAAAATATTTGGAAATGAGAAAGGTAACGATGAAGTTAATAATGACGGTGAAGGCAATACCACGGTTTTTGATTTCTTGGGGGAAAATTTCGCTGACTACGACCCACGGAATTGGGCCGAAGCCGACTTGGAATGCGAGGGCGTAGCCGCTGAGAGCTAGAAATGGAATTATGCCGTAGGTAAGAGGCATGGTTTCGGGGAAAACTCGACGCAATGTTAGGTAGACGCCGGTTATTAGTAAGCAAAGTGCCATGTAGAATGCGGAATTTGAAAGTAAGTAGACGCGGCCCTGTTTGTCGGCGACAGCCTCTCCGATTAGGACTCCAAGCAGTTGAACGATGCCGAGGAGAATAAAAACGGTGCTGGTCGTCAGTGGAATTCCTGACGATTGGAAAATAACGTAGGAGTATGACATTATGGAGTACAATCCAGAAAGTTGTTGAAACACCATGATACCAGTTCCGATCAAAAACGCTCGTCTGGTCGATCTTTTTCGCATGATTCGACAAAATCCCACTCGATTTCGATGATAATTTTCGTCGTCGGCCACAATTTCTTGAATTTCCTCGTCTACATTATAGTTTTTTCCACGTAGATACAAAAGTGCTTTGCGGGCTTCATCCATACGACTTTTTCGCACCAAATAAATTGGACTTTCTGGTTGGAAAAGAAAGACCAGTCCAAATATCAATGGAAGTCCAGCACAAACTGCCGACAGAGTAATAAGTGGTGTGAAATCCGAAACTGTATAAACGAAGAGTATTCCAATAGTAGTCATCAATTGAAACATGGAAACGAGAGCTCCACGTATTTCTTTTTCGGCGATTTCGGCTATATAAAGCGGGGCGACCACGCAAAAACCACCGCAAGCCAAGCCGGTGATGAAGCGGCCGACGTAGATGGCGGTGAGAGATTTTGCAAAAACTATTGTAATCCATCCGGCTGTGTACGGAATAAGTAGACCCAACAAGGTCCATTTACGGCCGATGCAATCGATTAGGCAACTGATCGGCCCGAAGATGGTGGCGGCGCCGAGGAACACCAACGAGCCGATCCAGCCGATCGCGGCGCGATCCACAACCAGCCCAAAAGCGGTTCCAGCACCGATCGCGGCTGGCGACAGCCAGCCCAAAACCGTACCCAATCCTAGCGCTCCCAAAGTTGCCGAAATCGCGGCCACATACTGCGGAAATGATTTACCACGAGCCCGACGTTTAACTGGACTCACCAAAATTCCGGGCGGACCAAAAACATTTTCCTAAAACAAATATTAAACGATAAATATCCAAAAATCAAATCCATTAACCTATTACCGTTTGTGTTGCAATACTTCCATAATTTCGTTTCGTCTCTACAATCAAATTTTCACTATCCATTTTCAAGGGAAACACCAAAAATTCGGCCATGAAATTTTGACCAACTCAATCACTGTTGAATTAAGACGTACAAATTGTACATTTAATTGAAAAATATCAATGCAATTCCGTGACAATGTGTAGTAAAAGATAAATAATATAAAGTGTGTAATCTCTAATGACTTTGCATTGGCCGACTGCCTTTCCAAACAACAAAACCGGTTTGGAAAAATATTGGATGAAAAAAAAAACTATATAATAACAGAAGACAGAAACAGGTGCGGGATTCCGAAGGTATGATTGATTTATTGTCTTTTCTATTGAAAAAAGTTTTATACTCTTCTTTTATTGTTTCTTACCCAATTTTGCGCCCAATCTGTTGAATTTGGTTCAACCAAGTTATTTCCGTATTTTTGTAAGGTTTCCCCTATTAATAAATCATAAAAATATTTCAAATGAAAACATCTTACATCATCAAATTCATATACTTATCTACAATTGTTGGATTCAATGTTTATGCTCTTATTTAAATCGATAATTAAAAGTTTAATTTGATGGAAATTTTATTATGGAATTTTTTCGTAGCAATTAAATTCTAAGCAGAAATTCTTTCGACCAATTATGTATTAAAACCATGAGGTCAAAGAATGGGCAATCAGTACATTTCCATCAGCCCATATTTTTATCTAATAACTTTATAAATAAAATCATAATTGATGCTTTATTACGGTATTTTTTTTATCTATTCCATATAGGTTCCCAACCTTTTGTGAACCACCGCAGAATATATTTAGCCTCATATAAATTTGCTAAAACAAAGAATAGTTCAGGACCTTCGACTTTTGTCTATAAAGTTATCACTATTTAAAAAAAAAAAAATACCCCTTACAGCGGTGCGGAGGACCAATTCTGGTGGAAAGAATTTTACGTAATAATCTTTTTTAAATATTTCATATTTCCATCAATGACCCGAATTGAGATTCATTAGAATATATATGAGAAGCTTCTAAGTATAAACAGCCAACGCATATCCATAACTTCCTTCATAGTTATTTGTTTAATTTGTCCATATATCTTAGGAGTAATTCGAAAATTTACTTGGGAAAGAAGTCATCGCTTTTTTCCTCATAATGGATATATATTTATGAAGGAGGGGGTCTTCAAATGGCACATTTTTCCTAGATAATTTATGAGTGGTAAATCCGGTTGATCCTTACAGGTCCGTAACGGGGAGTATTGTTATCAATTATGGTAATATATCCAGTAAATTGGTGAAAATTCAATCCCCAGATCGGATCATTTAAATAACTTTCTCTCATTCCGCCTGAAACCACGGTAACTAAGGTCCTGGATTCTTATGGGTAATTTTTTGGGATCCAAAGCCCAAAATATTTTCATTTTTATATCTAAAATATAGCATTTCTTTGGCTTTCAATAGTCCACAATTATAAAGGCCAAAACCTCCATAAAATTGGATTGAGATGTGGGTTTTTAGCATTTAGTTCAGAAAATGTTGCCACTTTTTATTCTATACAAACGAGTTTTTGCATTTGAGCAACAAAAATGCATTAATTTATTGCGTAATACTAAGAAATAAATATTTATCAGTTGAAGAAAAATGCACAAAATTGGACGAATTTTCTTATGTGAAGGTATTTAGAGTTGCTGATCCCAAATTGGCCGTTAAAATTTTAGATGTACATTAGGGTGATTTTTTTTTGACTTTTTTTGGTCCCATCGTGAAATTTTGTTGGAAATACCAAAAAAAAAATCCCTGAAAGTTTGAGCCCTTAATATTAATTGTAAGTCCTCGACCAAGACGTGTAAAGATTTCCCATTGAAAATACACGGAAACTCTGAATTTTTATTTTTAAATTTCTATATCTCAGCGGAATTTCATGAGATCGTTTTTTCTCAGAATTAAACGCTCTACAAAAGTGCCCATTGCAACAAAGTCGTAACTCACACCGGTGAGGTAGTACGGGCCACTGAACCTGATTTTTCCATAAAATTCAAGGCTTAATATCTCGTTTAATATTGATCTTCGCGATTTGGTCTACAGGACCTTTTTTGTAGGAAATCAAATTCTCTACAAGTTTTTCATTTATAATTTTTCCGTAGCTCTTGTTATTTACGAGATAAATGCAAAAAAAAACGCGAATTTTATGGAAAAATCACGTTCAGTGGCCCGTACTACCTCACCGGTGTGAGTTACGACTTTGTCGCGATGGGCACTTTTGTAGAGCGTTTAATTCTGAGTCATAATCATCTTCGGTAAAAGCGATCCCATGAAATTCCACTGAGATATAGAAATTTAAAAATAAAAAATCAGAGTTTCCGTGTATTTTCAATGGGAAATCTTTACACGTCTTGATCGAGGACTTAAAATTAATATTAAGGGCTCAAACTTTCAGAGAATTTTTTTTTTGGTATTTCCAACCAAATTTCACGATGGGACCAAAAAAAAAATCACCCTAATGTACATGGAACTCATCTTCTAGAGTTTTAATTAAATTAATGGAGTTTTTAATTGCAAATACCTGGAGGTAGATATGAATCTAATCCTCTAGTTATGGCCAATTTTTTGTACCGAATAAAAAATGGTTTAATTCTCTAATCAAATGCAAAAAATCTAAATTCTCAACTAATTTACTACTTGTGTTTCGAAATTTCATCATCCAATCGTCAAAGCTTTTTTTCTTAACTCTTCAAACAAATCTTCTCGTATTATTTCCTAAAAATAAGAACATATAAGTGCTAGGAAAGTTATGTGGTAAGATTATTCATAAATTAGGTGAGCCAAATTTGGCGAATTTGAAACTTTTGGTCTCCCCAAATGAAATTAAATCCCTCTTATATGGGAAAGTGAAAAAATTGTGGTTTATCACACTGTCTTACGTAATTTATGAATAACTCTTTTAAAAAAATTAATAAGCTAGGTATACTTTGTCGCTGTAAAAGTGATTATAGGATGTAACCGATGTAACCATAAGTGCTAGAATTTCTGGATTGGGATGGAACGAAAGGAAGGACATGCATCTTGGAAATCTCAAGTTTTCTTTATTCAATCAAGGAACAATTATGGAAATCTGAAAAAGGAAAAAAATTGTAATTGTAATTTATAAACGATGCAACTACGGAACCCTAAATAAACTTTAAAAACACATATTCGATTCATATAATCAATTGGTTCAAAGTCATGAAAATATATTGGAAATAACACGTGGACGTGGCAAATTCAAACGAGATTCGATCAATAACTAGTTTTTTACGCCTAAAATCCTAGATTACCTCTAGCTATTCCTCTTCAACTCTTTAATGTACTTTGAAACTAAAGAGAGCCAACTATAGAAGCGATATGATATGAAATTATGTTTTATTTACATTTCCAATCATATCGGCTTTACCATATACATTTATAAATAATACCGTAAGTGAACCGCACCAGATAGTATTATTCAAGAAAAACGTTTATCATCTCATTAAACATATATTTACAATTTGCCCATTAATTCAACAGAAAATCGCTCAATGTCATCGCTACTATTATTAATAACATTCAACTTTTAGTTTCTCGATTTTATCAATTTATTAATCACCGACCAGTCTACTCTCACTCACTACTGCCATACAATAACATAAACTTTTATATTTCCACGTTCAAGTTTATTCCAATCGCTCCTCTATTGTGAATATTCGTTCATAATATTCCATTACCTAATTGACTGAATGAATGCAAAATTCATTGAACCAAAAAAAAAAAAAATGTTCGTTAACAAATCGTAAATTATTGGTAAACAACAATGGAATATAAAAAAATCGATTTGGGACAAAGTAAAAATGTTTATGGATCTGTGACTATCAGTCGTTCGTCAAAGGTGAGTTTTGATTGTGTCTTAATCTATTTGAAAAGTCCTTCAGTTTGTTTTGATTTTCTTATCGTTAGAGCCGCTGCGCGGAATTTAAAATTTTTAATTGCGGTGCATATTTAATTTTTACGTTCAAGGTAATAGTTTGTATTGAAATTTTTAGGATATACTTCAAGAGAGCCACTTGAAACCGGTGGAATCGTCGGGTGATGTTTCGGCGCAGTATTTGGCAGCGGTGACATCAACGTTTGGAGCCCTGGGTCTCGGCACCGTTTTGGGATGGTTGCCATCGATTGCCATCGAAGGTCAGTCGACCTACGACATGAAAATCGACCACATCGCCATCGGCTGGATCGGCTCGCTGGTGTTCCTCGGCGCCGCGACTGCATTCGCGCCCATCAGTTTCCTGATGGAAAATCTTGGACGTAAATGGGCATTGATTGCCCTCCTTATTCCCTATACAATCGGATGGCTCGTGATAATATTCGCCGATTCGCTTACAATGCTCTACGCCGGTCGTTTCGTGTGCGGCATTGCCAACGGCGGATTTTGCGTCGTCACGCCACTGTACATTGCGGAAATTTCGCACAAGACAATCCGAGGCGCGCTCGGGTCTATGTTTTTGTTGATGGCAACGATTGGCCTCATGTTTACATACATAGCCGGGAGTTTCACGTCGCTGACAACGTTGTCGGTGTTGTGTTTGGGTGTTCCGTTTTTGTTTGGGGTGGTCTTTGTCTTTCAGCCGGAGAGTCCTGTGTATTTGGTGCGCAAAAATCGACTGGCCGAGGCCCGACTGGCTTTGCTTAGATTGCGCGGGTTTAATTGTGATGTGGACCATGAAATTGGAGAGATTTTGGATGCGGATGATTTGCGGAGGAGTGAAAAGTCCACGTGGGCCGTTTTGAAGCGACGAGCAACGCAACGGGCGTTGATTATCGGATGTGCCGTTATGGCGTTTCAGCATTTATGTGGACTGTACACGGTCATGTCTTATTCGTATGTAATATTTCACGCGTCCGGTATTCCGGTGTCCATTTGGAACGTTTACATTCTTCTCGGCATGGCAAAACTCGTGGGACTTTTAATCGGTAAAATCGTGGTTGATCAATGGGGCCGAATCTATCTGCTATCAATGTCAGCGATTTACATGAGCCTCTTTCTGGTCCTAATCGGCATTTACTTAACGCTAAAATCCCATTTTCATGTTACCACAATATTCCTCTACGGAATCACTCCGTTTATGGCCATGTGCGGATACGTAATCGCCTACTCAATCGGCTTCGGTCCCATCCCGTGGATCATTATCGGCGAAATATTCCCCGAAACGATTAAAAATCTCGCGATCAATCTTGCAGTGATTTTCAATTTGGCCGCCGGATTTATTATGTCCAATTACTTTTTGATTTTGGCCGACTTCATCGGCGTGGATATGATGTTTTATTTGCTGGCCGCCGTTTGCGTTGGCATTTACGTTTTCGTTAAATGTGCGATGATTGAAACGAAAGGCCGCACGTTTCAGGCCATTCAAAACGAACTGGAATTTGACGGGGTCTCAGTATAAATCTAATTACTAGTCAACATATTAATACTTACAATGTATATTACATTATTATTAACATATTAGAAATAAATTTCTCTAGAAAACATTTTCCTTTTTTCTTATAAAAGTATTATTAAGATATTGGTGTTCTGTAGATCTATAACAACAGTAAAGAAGATTTAGTAAATTGGATCATTTTAAAAATAAATTCATACCAGAGATGCACGTGCTTTCCTTTACGTAACATGGCGACCAATGGCGACTATGGCTACATTATGTACAATAGTAGAGCTAATTCTACTTATATCCGATATTATTCCACTTGTGCTATAAAGAATAATACCGAGAAGAAGTAAATCGATCAAATCTTAGAACAAAAATAGATAAGTTCTACGCGAGGTTTTCTTTTCTCAAAAAAAAATCGTAGGCACATAAAATTAGTATTAAAATATTCAGAACATTTAAAATTGCAATATTCCGGCGGTGGAACTCTAATTTTCTTCACAATTATTACAAAAAAGCCTAAAAAAAGTACTTGAATAGACGTCAAAGTAACTGCTAAACGCATTTGCTTACAAGTACGCATGTGCAATAAAAACAAAGAGATGCAAAAATGACAAAGAGAACAAATATGAATTTAATTTGACAAAGCACCCGGGAAAGTAAAAGTTAACCAAATTACAGTAAAATATCTGATACGAAGTAATGACCAACAGGTTACATAATTTTATGGTACAAATATTAATAAATAAATAATAATAAATTCACCATAATAGGAAATTATGTGATATTATGGCAGTCAAGTATTACCATGAAAAGTTTAACACGTATAACGTTTGGAGTTATAATTTCATATATTTTATTTAATAACGTCTCATTCTCCATTTTGTTTTTTTTTTAAATTCAATTCGCGAATAAATCGATTGAAATATCATTTTTCCAACATTATTTAACTTTATATTTTTCCGGGCGCTTTGTCAAATTAAATTCATATTTGTTCTCTTTGTCGTTTTTGCATCTCTTTGTTTTTATTGCACATGCGCACTTGTAAGCAAATACGTTTAGCGGTTACTTTGACGTCTATTCAAGTACTTTTTTTGGGCTTTTTTGGTAATAATTGTGAAGAAAATTAGAGCTCCGCCACCGGAATATTGAATTTTTAAGTGTTCGGAACATTTTAACACTAATTTTATGTGCCTACGATTTTTTTTTGAGAAAAGCCGTCATATGACAAAATTACCTAAACATTATATAAATTCATATCAGAGATGCACGTGCTTTCTTTTACGTAATAACAATGGCGACCAACTAGGGCTACATTATGTACAATAGTAGAGCTAATTCTACTTATATCCGATATTATTCCACTTTTACTATAATGAATAATACCGAGAGGAAGTAAATCGACCAAATCTTAGAACAAAAATAGACAAGAAGTCTTCTACGCGAGGTTATAGAAAAATTTACGATTAGTATACCAAATGGAAAACTTTACTTCCTCTACCGTAACTTATTCAGGGTACTTAAAGGTATTTATAGATTGCCTGTTTAGCCGCAAGTTTTCCAATGATCCAATTCACCTACCCTTCATTTTTTTTTCATAGATCTTCCGAAGCACCGATCAATAACTTAAGTAAAATAATTTGTTATTGTTACAAGTTTGTGTGTGGGGGGTGGCGGCGAACTCCTCGATGTTGACTAGATATCCTTGACGATTTTCATAAAGATTTACATATTTTCGCTGGGCATATAAGCTTCGTTGACTTCTCCGGCATGAGCTGGTGCTGGCCGTGGTTGGCCACTTAATTCTTGTTGGATTTGATCGAGCGACTTTCCTTTGGTTTCCGGAACGATGAAGAAGACAAAAACCGTGCCAATGTATGACATGATCGAGAACAACCAAAATGTCCAATCCGTTCCGAGGCTGGTGGTTAAATTGCCGAAGAACTTTGTAACGATAAATGCTAACAACCAATTGAAGGTGCACGCCGATGGTGAGACGATGGCTTTGACTTCCGTGGGCACAACTTCGCTGACCATCATCCACGGAACTGGTCCAAATCCGATTGAAAACACAATGATGAAGACGCAAAGCGAAAGTACTGGAAGCCATCCGATTTTGGCGAGTTGGTCGGACGTTTCGGTCGTACTTAGGTAGAAATAAGCACCAAGTGCTGTTGTACTGAGTGCCATCACCGACGCTGATAACAGTAGTAGAATTCGGCGACCTAGTTTATCGACGACTAGCGTCGAAATAAAAGTGGCCACCACTTGCATTACGCCGACGATGATTGTCGCCAAGTCGGGTGAAATGGCAGCTCCGGCACTTTTGAAAATGCTTGTTGTATAAAAAATCACCGCATTGACTCCGGAAAGTTGTTGAAACGTCATTAGTCCAAAACTAATTAAAATCGCAAGTAATGAAGCTCGTGTGAATAACGATTTGCCAATGGAAACCTGGTTATTTTCATGCTTTTCATTTAGGGCAATTAATATTTCAATTTCCTTGTCCACGTCGTACTCATCTCCACGAAAATATCGTAACGATTTCTTGGCCGAATCAATTTTATTCTTTTTCACATAATAAACGGCCGTTTCCGGTTGAAGGACAAAACATACGCCGAAGACTAGCGGAACAATCATGCAAATGATTGACAACGTGAATAGTTCCACGTAGGCCCCCACCACGTACACGAAAAGAATTCCCAGTGTGACCATTAGTTGAAAGTAACTGCCCAGACTTCCACGGATTTCATTTTGAGCGATTTCGCTGGTGTAGAGTGGAGCACTGATACAAAAAGCTCCGCCAGCCATTCCCGTGATAAATCGGCCGATGTAGATCATGGTAATCGATTCGGCCCAAATGATCAAGCACCAGCCGACGGTGAAGGGTAAAATTAGCAGTAACATAGTGAGTTTACGGCCAATTAGGTCCATCATGACGGACATGGGAAAACATACGGCCGCCGCACCTAGCGTCATCAACGAGCCAATCCAACCCAACTGATCGGCGTTCACCGGGAAATTATACGCAGTTTTATCCTCCAACGGTCCATTCGCTGGTGATGTCCACGCCAAAATTGTTCCGGTCGCAAAAGCACCCAGCGTCACTAAAAAACAAGTAAAAACCCAAATCAATACAATGAAAAAGAACCTTGACAAATTTACCGAATTACCCACACAAAGATTCTACATTTTTATCTTTTCTTATACGGCCTCGGAACCATACAAGTTTCAGATTGTTTTTTCATTCAGCATTTACATTTTCTTTCTTTGGTGTTAAACACCAAACCAAGGAAATTAAGTACCTGCAATTGCCGCGACGTACTGGGTAATGTATCGGGACTTTCCGAAATTCTCGTCGGCCTCATTATGCACCAACGTTTGGGTGCTGATTCCCATCTTTGTCGCACTATCGGCCATCGTATCCGATTGAAACGGAAAATTCTGAAAACCAAAAGAAAAAAAAATCAATCAAACCTATTTTCTATCGAAATTTCAAGCAAGTACCATCACATCAGTCTCTTCCATGGCCTCAACCAAATATTGTTGGTCCGACATGGCTATTTTTTTGTAAAACTTTTCAAAAGAAAGGCGGCTATGCCAAAATTAAAAGTGGGAAATTTTAAATGCACTTTTGCAAATATTATCAAAATAAATATGTTATTTTTAAATACTTGTCAGCCAAGTATAACTCACGATAAAAATTAGCACAAAAGAAAAGAGTTTTGGGAAATTGTTTGACATTTATATTGTGCCGTATTTGCTTGGTTGTTATTATAACACAAGTATAAAATTTTTAAAACTTTTATCGAAAGAAATGAATGAAACAACTTATGAAATTTATTAACTAATCAAATTATTTAATTTATAATCAGAGAAATTAATATTTTTTGCTATTATTCATTGTTTACTTCTTTGCAATTTGACATTTAGTTACTTAGTGGGTTAGGCAACCGTGTCGCACGTGTATGTAGGACTGGTTGCATACACATCAACTAACCCAAAACAGTAATGAGATTTTTGACTTTGACCAAGCTAAAACGATTTTATGACAGTGCAACAATTTGAAACCGATGTAATTGTACCAACAATTAAATCAGTCATTGCAAACACCAACTAAATCAAGTTTTTTTCAATCAAACTATAGGAAAATTAAGGAAGTAAAAAAAATTTGGAAGATTATCCAGAAGAATACGTTATGAGTTATGAGCCGGGGGGACAATTTGATTTATTTGAAGTCAAATTTGTAATTGGTATTTCGGGTTCTTTAATTGCGGGATTGATAGCAAAATTTAATGAGTGAAGAAAAAATACAAAATTTAGTATAGAGAGAGGGTAATGATTTAATCGTAGACGGACCACTAATTATTACATAAACGGAAGCACAAAAAAAATAAATAGATAAAAGTATTGGGCTAATATGAAATTTGTGGTTTTCATTGTTCTATTAATTTAAAAATAAGTTTTTAACAGGGTAAAGTATTCGATCTATATTAGAATGATTCAAAAAAAAATTATGATTTTTTTTTCTTAATTATATCGAAAATATTGTTGGGAATGACAAAAAAAATCCTGTGAAAGTTTAAGCTCTTAATATTAGTATTAAGAAGGGCCGCATCGCAAATTTCGATTTTCCATTGAAATAACATGGCAACAATATTCTATTGCACTTTGGAATTTTATAGCTCACGTCAAAGACAATATTTCGGAATGACCAAGGTATATTCTTGTAGAAAATTGAACGATCTACAAAAAAGGTCTCCAGCAAGTTTTTGATATATTTATTTCTTCAAAAGTTATTCGAGGTCAAAGTTGAACTAAAGAGAAATTTTATTATTTTTTCAATTTTTTGACGCAACCATCAATTTTATGGGAAAATTTTATAGGACATTTTTTGTAGAGCACTTTTTTTCCTATAACTTATCTCTATAAAAGTTTTTGACATTTTTCACAGGTCCTAAGTTATTTGCATTAAACTGAAAATTTCCTGAATTATTATATTTTTAACATAAAAATTACTACTGCTTTCCAAAAAATCATTTAAGTAACCAATTGACCGATTGAGGCAAATCATTTTCAGATACTTGTGGCATCGAAAAAAATTGCAATGTTGAAAAAAAAATCTACCAAACTATAGATAAATGTTCCAATTTTAGAAGTAACAACTTTAAAAAGCAAAATTTTTTGTTAATTATTGAGAAAAAAATCTTTAAACTCAACAGGTGTATACTGTCTTCCATAACCAATTTTCTTCAATGTTTTTCGTCATTTAAATTATAGAATTTCACTAAAATAAAAACTACCAGTTTATAGAAGGATAACCAAATTAAATCACTAAAAACTTTTTTCGCCAATTTTTTCACTAATTACTTTAAAAAAAATCATCAACTTTGTAAAGCGATGATACGTTTGTGGGAACTTTTTTCCTGATACGTTTACGACCAAAAAAATTATTAATTTCAATAAAAATTTTGTACCAAACTACAGAGGAATGATTGAACTAAGTAAGTAAACAGTTTTTAAGGCAAAATTTTTGGCCAATTAATTACAAAAAAATCGTAAAACTCAAAAGGTGCACCCACCTTGCGGACAAGTTATTTTCTGACCATTTTTTCACCAAATTGCCTCCCGATTTTGGCGAAAATCCATTGCAAAACGATAAAACTAATCCCACACAAACTTTTTAAGTCATTTAATTAAAATTTACTCCAACAAAAGTAGCACAGAAACCGAAAAAGTTTGGTCCACTAAAAGGACGCCATCAGATTTGAATAGTTTCCACTAGTCCACTGGTCCAATAAATTGTGCTTAGTGGCAATGAAATTTGAACAAAAATATTTCAGTTATCATTTTAAATGATTTCCACAACATTTTCAGCATTTTTTCACATAAAACACGAAACTTTTAAAACTTTATTTATTCAATATAACAATGACGCTATCTGAAACAATTGAACATCGAGAAATTGACACAAGTACCAACACATGCGCATATGGACAAAAAGTTACTGAAGAAATTTAAAAATTACATTTTCTTCCTGGATGTTTAAATATCTTAATTTTTATCCTCGTTGATTATCTTTTATGCCATAAAATTCATATTTCATATTTATCCATTATGATTTTCTGTATTTTCTAAAAAAATCATATTTTGACGTTTCGAATATGGGTATGACGTATAGGCAAGCAATGTACACAAATGTACAGAAATTGCATACACATCTCATAGATATTACTGCAGATGAACTATATTGGATAAATTAAATTTTTGCCTCGTACCCTAAGCCTTGTGTTTAAATTGGAAGTCTTATTTCTCGTTTGGGGGAAGGAAAGAACTTCCCAATTAACAGAACTTTTTTTTTACAAATAATTAGGTACTAGTTATATTCAAATACAAAATTTGAAGTCTGAGAGTTGAAGCCTTTTTAAAATAAAAAATAACAAAATTTAGTTAATTTTCAAAATTTATAATTTTCTGAGCTCAATATCTCTTGTGGGGGACCAGATAAAAATCTGAAATATCACCCCATTATAGTACTGGATGATAGTATTATGCACCTAAAATTTGGAGTTTGAGATTTGACTAGGAGCAGAGGTATTGCATGCAAAAAATGTCAAAATAATGCATACTTCAGTAGGTGAAGTGCATGTTAGGGTGTCCGTTATTTCCCAAATTGAATTTTGTACAGCGATCGCCCCCTGAATTTTTAGTTTAAGACACAAAAAAAAATATCCAATGCAATTAAGCTCTAAATTTCTTGATTAAACCATGCCGAAATCATATTACTTTTACCATTTAAATAACATTGTGATTATTTGACTTTTTATTTTTTTCTCAGAAACAAATTAATGAAAAGATTTAAGGTCAAATTATTCTGACGTAAAATTAAACGTTCTACAAAAAAGGCCTCTTATGAATTTTCGATTAAATCACTCCATTAAAAGTTATTCAACATTTAACTTGTGCCTAATATTTTCAAATTTTTGCTCATTTTTACTATTTTTAACTATAAAATCATTGGAAAAGAAGATAAAAATTATAATCATTAGAGCGCAAGTGATTATTTGGGTTAATTTTAAGGCTTGAATTGAAAATTAAACAAAAAAAATAATTTTTTGACAATTAAAACCGGTGACATAAGATCCGATTCGTTATAGTCATGAAATTCAATTAATCCAGGATAAATTTTCGAACTTTAATCAATATTTTGTGCCTACGAAGTGAATTTCATACTAATTACTGAGACTATCGACAAAAGTCCAATTAAAATTCGAATTTTCACCATTTCACCTGACGCCATCTATGAGAAATTTCTTAGAACTTGAAGTCAACAAATTAAATGTTGAAAAATTACAAAATACAAATTAAACAAATTAATTCAAGTAAAATGTTGAATAACTTTTAATGGAGTGATTTAATCGAAAATTCATAAGAGACCTTTTTTGTAGAGCGTTAAATTTTACGTCAGAATAAGTTAATTTTAAATCTTTTTATTTATTTGTTTCTGAGAAAAAAAATTAAAAGTAAAAAGTCAAATTATCCCATGTTATTTAAATGGTAAAAGTAACATGATTCCGGCACGGTTTAATCAAGAAATTAAAATTTTAATTGTATTGGATAATTTTTTTTGTGTGTTAAACTAAAAATTCTGGGGGCGAGCGCACTAAAAAAATCAATTTCGGAAATAACGGATACCCTAAATTACATATACCTCTAATATATATATTCTTTTTACATAGGCAATTTGATTTTTCTGTATGCACATGTGTACGAATGGTTGCATACACCTCAACATACATTTATTGGTTCGAGTTGTAAATGTAAAAGATTTTGAAACATTGCTTTGGAAAATATTACTAAAAATTCATTGTTAAAGAATTTTTTTGATTTGTACATAAATTTTGAATGATTAAGTTCCATCATATCTGAAAACTATTGCAATTGCTAATTTAATTTTGAGAATTTTAAACAAATGTGCGAAACCTTTCAATTGTGAAGAAAATTGATTTGCTTTGGTTTAATTAATTAAAATAAAATAAAATTGCAAAATAATTAACTAATTAATCATAATTCAAATAATCAATTAATATCAAGAAATGAATAGCTATGTATAATTTTTTACTTTTTGGTTCAATTAAGGTAAATAAATTTCATAATTTAAATCAATTTTAAAAAGATATTACCTGCAAAAAATTGCATCTAGCATTTAAAATTTGAAAAATGGTAAAGTTATGGTTGATTTTGGTGTTGGTTGGTTGCATTTTCGTTTTTGTTTCCGAGACACAGAGGACAGAGGACAAGAAATTAAGAACTTAATTGTATTGGATAATTTTTTTTTATATCTTAAATTAAAAATTCTTCAGAAAAAAGCTTTCAGAAAGAAGTATATATTTTAAATTTAATATATGAATAACAGTTAGCCCAGAGTATATGTTGTTTTGTGTAAATTGCCCTTTTTCTCAAGTATATGTCACATATCAGATGGTTAAATGCATTATATTCACCTACTGAAGTATGCATTATTTTGACATTTTCTGCATGCAATACCTCTGCTCCTAATCAAATCTCAAACTCCAAATTTTCAGTGCATAATACTATCATACAGTACTGTAATGGGATGATATTTCAGATTTTTATCTGGTCCCCCACCAGAGAGATATTGAGCTCAGAAAATTGCAAATTTTGAAAATTTCCAAATTTTGTTATTTTTTATTTTAAAAAGGCTTAAAGTCTCAGACCTCAAGTTTTGTTTTCTAATAGAACTAGTACCTAATTGTTTGTAAAAAAAAAATTAACGTGTAGACTTTTTCCCTTCCTTCACAATCTTTCCGTGAAAATTGGAGTTTTTACAAATGAAAGCTAAATCTTTAAGTTGAAATTTCACCCCTTAGAATTAAATTTAGGTGAAAACATCTGAATACAATTTTATAGCTTATATTTTTATGAACCCACTGCTTTTAATTTCATTTTGATAGGACAAATAGAGCCTGAGATAATCAAGTTTCCGCCAACCCTTAAAAGTGTAAAGAAAATGCAAATCTAATAAGGCCACCACTGGAATACTAAAAACAACTCAAACTCCAAATTTTAGGTGCATAATACTATCATCCAGTACTATAATGGGGTGATATTTCACATTTTTATCTGGTCCCCCACCAGAGAGATATTGAGCTCAGAAAATTGCAAATTTTGAAAATTACCAAATTTTGTTTTTTTTATTTTAAAAAGGCTTAAAGTCTCAGACCTCAAATTTTGCTTTTAAATACAACTAGTACCTAATTGTTTGTAAAAAAAGTTTTAACGTGTAAACTCTTTCCCTTCCTTCACAATCTTTCCGTGAAAATTGGAATTTTGACAAATGAGAGCTAAAACTTTAGACTGAAATTTCACCCGTTAAAATTACATTTAGGAAAAAACACCTTATTACAACCTTTTAGCTTATATTGTCATGAACCCACTGCTTTTTGTTTCATTTTGATAGGACAAATAGAGCCTGAGATAATCAAGTTTCCGCAAACCCTTAAAAGTGCGAAATTGTAAATCTAATATGGCCACCACTGGAAAACTAAAAACAATAAAATTAAAATAATGATGAATTTCAACTACCAACATGTTGGGGTGACCGCAAAAAAAAAATCAGAATTTAAAAAAAATATAGATAATATAAATATATAGATAATATAAATACATATCGATTAAGAAGTGTTATGATACATTGGTGTAACGTGGGTTGCATACACATCAACACTTTAAATTTAGCTAATTAGTAGCCTGAGATTTTTTACAAATATTTAAGCCGAAATTTCACCCCTTAGAATTACATTTAGGTGAACACGTCTTGTTACAATATTATAGTTTATATTTTCATGAACCCACTGCTTTTAGTTTCATTTTGATAGGACAAATAGGACCTGAGATAATCAAGTTTTTGCAAACCCTTAAAAGTGCGAAAATGTCTGCGCCTAGTAAAACTATAAGGGCCACCACTGGAAAACTAAAAACAAAAAAATTGAAATAATGATGATTTTGAACTACCAACATGTTGGGATGGCCAGCCCCCGCTTTAGGGGTGGGCAACCCGGGCGGTCGCCTGGGGCGAAAAATTTCAGGGGCGGCATTTTGTCATATTTGATATACAATATGAACAAAAATGTGAAAAAATTAGTTTTTAGTTAAAAAAATATTTTTCCAAAAAATTAAAAATTTTGTGATATTAAAACTCTGTGTCTTTTCAACCCTGAAGGGGCGGCATTTTTTCATCTTGCCCAGGGCGGCAAATTTGCTAGAGCAGGGCCTGGGGATGGCCGCAAAAAAAATCAGAATTAAAAAAAATAATCAAGCGACCTTATTAGGCATATAGATTAAGAAGTTGGTATGATACATTGGTGTAACGTGGGTTGCATACACATCAACATTTTTATTAAGGTAATTAATAGCCTGAGATTTTTTACAAATAAAATTATTTTTGTTTATATTTACAAAAGTATTTCCATTTATAAATAAAGTAAATGTATTTAACCATAAGTTTTATACACTAACCAATTGCGATATTACCAACATAATGACGAAAAAAAAGTTTTTATGGGAAACAACTTTTAAACTGTTTTCATCATACTACTTTAATTGACATTGCTTTTTTTTTTTTAAAAAAAAAAAAGAAAAGACAGTAAGAGAAAGTCATAAGGTTTATGTATTTAAAAGAAAAGGCGCGAGATATTTAAATAGGTCGTAATGCGAGTTTCTTGCGTGGCAAAAGTCGAAAAACCTGATTTTTTTTTTTTTTTTGGTTCAAGTATAAAACATTATTATTTATAGAACAATTTCGAATGCAATTAGGTTGAAATTTCAAATATTTTTTTTTTTTTTTTTTGATAAGGAAAATATATAATCAATCTAAATAGTCTAAAGTCTTAAGATAACAAAAAAAAAAAAAAATCATTAAAATTAAAGTACCTAAAGTACATAAAATTTCCCATATATTCTGCAACCAATTATTTTCTCGTTAGATCTACAAAACACCTACTATGATCAATTAATTATCATTGAGTAAGGTATATGGAAAAAAAAAATGAATGAGCAAAAAAAAAACAAATGATATCCGTCAAGGAGAAAGGAATTAGAAAGTCTTTGCCAAGAAAATCAGATTGTTTTCCGTTTAATTTTAAATTTTCAATTTGATATTACTTCAATTGGCTCTACAAATCCTTTTCATAATCCAAAAATCCGATGATTGATGAAAATATTACGTAAATTCGATTGTTTTCCATTTCAAGGCACTCTCGATATCAAAAAAAAAAAAAAATTAAAATAACTATTTTATCTCTCCAAAATGGCAATAATATTAAAAAATTTATACCTTTGACATTGAAATTAATGCCTCAATATTTATGACTTTCAATAGCACACGAGAAATTACCTAGAAAAATCGCAAAAAAAAAAAACAAAACATTTTTATTATCAAAAACTTTGTTATTTATATGAGGTAGCGAATAGGAAGCCTTGGATGTTTGTAAACAAAAATATACGTTCATTTGTTTTAATTAGGTATTCAATTGTTTTAAAATTCAAAAATTGTCGTAGGAATTGGAGGAAAAATCGTGACGAGATTTTAATATTGATTTATTTTTTTTTTTTTTTTTTGATAATTTCACGTGGTATTGGAAATATCACCTGTAAAATCGATTATCGATTTGAAATATATAAACATTTTTTTTTTAATGAGCCGTTTTATGTCAACAAAGGCATTTTAACGATTAATTAGTGTCGATTTTAATCTCAATTTTATTTTCAATGTTTATGTAATTGGAAAATAATATCACATTTAATCGTTTAATAAAAAGTATAAAATATAAAATAAATTTTTCGTAGTGTGATAAGACACGTTGCAAGGTTATTGGTGAATATTTGAAAAAATAAAATTTTTGAAAATATTTTATGATAAATATTTTTTATTATCGCCTATGGAATGACTCATAGTCATAGCCTGCTTCTCTTATAAAAAAGGTGCCTACTTTAGGGACCACTAAAGAAAAAAAATTGAGAATCAAATTCCTTTGTTTTCCATACTCAATAATTGAAGTAGGCTTTGTCGCACGAAACAAAATATCCAAGTAAGCTGTTTTGTTTGTTCAAGGTTATTGGTAAATATTTGAAAAAATAAAATTTTTGAAAATATTTTATGATAAATATTTTTATTATCGCATTTGGAACGACTCATAGTCATAGCCTGCTTCTCTTATACAAAAGGTACCTACTTTGGGGACCACTAGCTTAAGAGGACGTGAAAATTTACATATCTATACTAATATATAAAATTCTTAGGTCTGTCTGTACATTTCGATTTTGAGGCCAATTTTAGGGTAAATATTTGTTTCAAGAGGCCCTTATTTCAAATTTAACATTTTTGTCTGTCTGTTTGTCCCGATTTAACTAAAGAACGAAACAACCGAATTTAATGAACTTTGGTATTAAGATACAACACAATTTCCCACATACTATAGGCTACTTATCATTCCAAAAAAATAATAAGGGAAGGTATTCCCTAGGGATGAAAACATAATTTTTTACTTTAGATAGGTGAGTTATATATCATTGGAAAGGTAATTAAAAGTTAGAAAAAATTCTGTAAAAATATTTTTAGTTGAACTGATAAAAAGTACAGTAAATTCAATTTAAATTTTAACAAATTGCCTCTCTGAAATATAAACCCTTATCTATTCTAATATATAAAATTCTTACGTCTGTCTGTACATTTCGATTTTGAGGCCAATTTTAGGGTAAATATTTGTTTCAAGAGGCTCTTATTCCGAATTTAACATTTTTAAAATTTTTGTCTGTCTGTCTGTCTGTCTGTGTGTCCCGATTTAACTAAAGAGCGAAACAACCGAATTTAATGAAATTTGGTATGAAGATACAATACAATTTCCCACAGACTATAGGCTACTTATCATTCCAAAAAAATATTAAGGGAAGGTATTCTCAAGAGATGAAAACATAAATTTTTACACTAGACCGGTGAGTTATATATCATTGAAACGGTAATTTTAAATTAAAAAATAATCTGTAAAAATATTTTTAGTTGAACTGACAGAAAGCACAGTAAATTCAATTTAAAGTTTAAAAAATTGTCTCTTTGAAATATAAACCTTTATAAAAAACATAGAAAATTAATTGATCATTATATACAACTATTTTATTATAAGTAACAGTTTATTAAATGTGTCTTTTTAAAGTTGACAAAAGAGTGTTTTCAGGTATGATTATGTTTTTCGTAAAAGAAATAAGAAAAATAATAATTTTCATATACCAATGGCCAAATGGGAAATTTAAAAAGAAAATATAATCTACACCTACGTTACGCAGACGAAGTCGCGGGGATCTGCTAGTCAATTATAAGAAAAAAAAATGAGAATCAAATTCCTTCGGTTTCCATACTTAATAATTGAAGTAGGCTTTGTCGCTCGAAAC
Source organism: Sisyra terminalis (assembly GCA_958496175.1). Lineage (NCBI taxonomy): Eukaryota > Metazoa > Arthropoda > Insecta > Neuroptera > Sisyridae > Sisyra > Sisyra terminalis. Next base: position 61,506,234 of record OY292276.1, read on the forward strand.
AAAATATCCAAGTAGGCTGTTTTGTTTGTTTTTATTCGTAGAACTGAAATATTTTCCATTGTTAAACGTTTCTTCAATTCAACCGCAATTAAATGGGTTTCCCCTCTCTACATACATCACGTATTCCGGGCCCAATATAATAGAATTAATATATTCAAATTTTTAAGGAAATAAATCGGTAATTTTACAGGAAAATACTTTGCCTACCAAATAATGTTTTGCGTGTTTCTTTTGTTTTCCAATGCCTACTTTTCTTGAGAGAAAAAAAAAGAATACCTGGGCAACAAAAAATTCATTATAAACCAACATATATATATATGGAAAATATTCCAGCAAGCGTGTTTCTTTTGTTTTCCAATGCCTACTATTCCTAACAGAAAAGACTTGAATAAGAAAAAATTCTTTATAATATATGGAAAATATTCCAGCAATAACAAATTATCAAAATCCGCCTAATTAATTGTAATCTCTTAATTGGTTTGTGGTAGTTTGCCTAAAGTATCAAGTGAGAATATGTTATTATCTTCATACCTGGCACGTCGTCATTCATTTGAGTGGCTAATTTATGAGACAGGTGTTGAAAAAAATGTTGATATATATTCAAGTATTTAAGTGTAATCTATATATACAGCATTCACATCTAGATACCCATGAAAAACAAATATTTGCTTCCATCAAAAATTGTTTTCATCGCCTTCTATCTACCAACTATGCTATATAGGTATTCCCATATACAATATAAGGCTAGAGGCACCAAAAAAAATTGTTAATTTATTTCAGCCATGTAAATAAAAGTTCAAGTGCCATTTTTGAAACCTTGACTCAATTAAATAATATAACAAATATATATATATATATATCCCAAACAAATTGATTGGTCAATTTTTTTTTTCATAATAAGGTTACCTATACTAATAAAAATGCAACAAACGGATATAACAATTAAATACAAATGAATCTCCTTATCAAAGCCATCGTTGATTATAACGTGAGAGATTCATTTTCTTTTTTTAATTTTCCTTTATTGTTCGTAGACAATTCAATTGTCATTTTCAGTATATGATGTACATGCATATCTACCACTTGTTGCATTTGCATGCATTGCAATAAAATGCAATTTTCTTGTAGAAAAATTAAAAAAATAATAATAATCATATGTTTGTTGTTAAGGGGAAATAATTATTTGTGTAAAAAAAACATGACAATTTTTTTGCAAAATAAGTAATTTAAGTACCCCCCCCCTCCTATACTTTTGAGACGGAAACAAAAGAAGTTAGCTACCGATGGATAGTATTTTTCAGTTTTATGGATAAATCTAAAGAAAACAGCCTACTTGGATATTTTAATTCGAGCAACAAAGCCTACTTCAATGTTTAGGGGCCATTCATTAATTACATGAGAGTATTGAGGGGGAAAGGTGAAAGAAAAAAAATTTCTACATGTCCTTATTCTTACGTAATATTTGGTTAATAAAAATTCAATATTAAGAATCTAATTCTTCATTTTTATAGTGTACAATCTGATTTAATTCCTATTTTAATTTTTTTTTATTGCTTAGTGGAGGTAGAGGAGGGGAAAGAGTTCAAGAAATCATACGTATACTTATATGGAGGTAGTAGGGGGTTAAAAGTCACCAAAATTGTCTTTACGCAATTAATGGATGGCCCCTTATTAGCCTGAAAACCGTTAACTACGGAAGACATTTGACGGGACGAGGGAATAACTTCTTAATTTTTTTTCTTAATATGTTAAACTTCACAATTTCTTAGGTCAATGGTCCAGAACGGGGCAGGAAATTAGTATTTAAAAGTTAATTTTTTTCTCCATTTTTCCCCAAAGTATGAAGATATTTTTTCAGATAGCACTATCTTCTGATCTTAATTGAGAATTTTTCCAGAGATTTTCCCGTTAATCTTAACATCAAATTTAATACCTTTCAGGTATATTTGGAGAATTTCGTATATGTCCTACCCGGGGCATCAAATTAGAGAGGAATCAAATAAAAAATTTTTTTTTTTTTGAATCTTTAGCAAATTTATATATATTTAGATGAAAAGGCACCCATATTAGTTAAAACCCTACAAGCGGCCCTTTGTGTAGGTGTGATCATGGAGGGCTGGGTAAAAAACCAGAAGTTTGCCAATTGAAATGAAAAAAAAATCGACATCTTGTGTCCATAAAACAACATTATTCCATAAAACAATAAAATCTTAATTATTTCACCATTAGTCGATTTTTTTAAAAAAAAATCCCTAATTTTTGTGTATACAATATATAGAATATATTGCGGTCCAATTTATGTAGTATTAGTATTAGTAGTAAAGAGAGGGGGGGAGGGGAATAAAATTATGGACTTATAAAAATTTAATTTTTCTACTACTTGATCCCGTTTATAGCAAAATATCATATAGTAGGCAGTTTTGATCGGAATTGAAGTAGGCTGTGGAAAATATTTTTTCTTCTTTTAATTTTTTTTTTAGTAGGCTGTGCTAGATAAAATCCTGCCCGAAAACCATATATAGGTTGTGGAGGATGAAAAGTTTTCGTCTGATATTTCGATAGCCGTACGTTTAACGTTAATTTTACGCGAGGACTTTTTTGTGGAAAATTTAATTTTCTGTAAGTTTTATTTGAAACATTTTTTTCTAAAATCAAAAATTAGGGTCAAAATAAGATTTTTTCGCTGACTTTGAACAGTTATACGGTGTATACAATATATAGGATATATTGCGGTCCAATTTATGTAGTATAATCTGATATAATAATATATAAGAAATGAACATAAATTTGAACAGAAGTTTAAACAAAAATATTTGTTACGTATTTCGATTGCCTAGCAATCTTCCTCAGTGGTCATCACGTAGTTTGATTCACTTGTGACTGCTTGTGTTTAGGTGAATCATCACAAAGCACTTACGGAGTGATCCAAACTACTTGATGACCACTGAGGAAGATTGCTTGGCAATCGAAATACGTAACAAATATTTTTTGTTTAAACTGCTGTTCAAATTTATGTTGATTTCTTATATATTATTATTATATCAGATTATACTACATAAATTTGACCGCAATATACTCTATATATTGTATTCACCGTATAACTGTTCAAAGTTAGCGAAAAAATCTTATTTGACCCTAATTGTTGATTTTAGAAAAAAATGTTTCAAATAAAACTTCGAGAAAATTTAATTTTCCACAAAAAAGTCCTCTTGTAAAATTAACGTTAAACGTACGGCTATCGAAATATCAGACGAAAACTTTTCATCCTCCACAACCTATATGGTTTTGCGGGCAGGATATTATCCAGCATAGCCTACTAAAAAAAATTTAAAAGAAGAAAAAATATTTTCCACAGCCTACCTCAATTCCGATCAAAACTGCCTACTAGATGATATTTTGCTATAAACGTGACCAAGTAGTAGAAAAATTAAATTTTTATAAGTCCATAATTTTATTCCCCCTCCCCCACTCTCTTTCCCTCGTGTTTTAAAGTTATTTTTATCGGTTTATATATAATATATTAATAAATTAATTAAAATTTTAAATTTGAATCTAACACGAAATCATCAATATTTTTAATGATCAAATTTTTTTTTTTTAGTAATAAGGAAAGAAACAAAAACAAATCAAATCGGTCCAAGGAAATATTTTCGTGTTTAAGACCAGAAAACATTGCTAAATCGACACAAACAAATTATCTCTAATTATATGTATTTTGAAACAAATGTCTGCGAAAACAAAAGCGCTAGTATATGTATAACAGTTGAAATCTATCGTTTGTTTTAAGTTGACTTGAAAGAAGAGAATTAATATAATGTAGGGGTCCCATATAGGATTCCTCCCCTCACCCCCCAAAGAATTTTGTCAATTGGGGAACATTAAATAATTTGATGATGGATTTGTCCAGAGTTTAAATTATACCTTCAGCGGTTCTTAGGCTTAGGTGGGACTTAACCAAGAAAAAAAATTTGGGAACCACTTCTCTAATTCCTACAGAAGAATCCCGAAATCACCGATTTTTAAATAATATTGTTTTTTTTTTGCGTTTTGCCATATATTGGAGAAAAAAAAATTGGAATTACAAATTGAAAAATTAATTATGTAAGAACTGAAATGAAAAATAAAAAACAACTGACTATCTATTGCAAAAATTCCTTTACAGCCACAGCATTCACGTGTTTGCATTTTTTAATTGTTGCACATTTTAAAAATAGACCAACAATCCAATTTAAAAGAAATTTGGAGAAAAAAAACTTACCGATTTTTTTTTACAATCACTTGAGTAATATGTATTAATCACTAGACCAATTTTCCTTATTGAAAAATATTTTATATACAAAATTTTTGAATATTTTATCTGGTCGAGAAAAACCACAAGGATTTACTTAAAAAATATATTTATATTTCGCGACCACTGCTGATAATAATTCAGCCAAACCGATTCATTTTCTCATTAGAAATGAATGAATATTCGTTTATCGTGCGTTATTTAAGCCGGGGAATTAGAATTTAAACAATTTTTTCTTTGGATATAATTTTAGATTTATAATAATTGCAGACAAACGTAGGTCGTTGTTGCGTTTGACGCTGTAACTCTTCGATGCAATCTTGCGCCTGATTTGCTTTGCTCCTCGTGGGAGTGGGTTGTGGGGGTGGAGGAAGACTCAAGTGGAAAATAGCAACGAAAATTAACGCTCCGGTTAAATTGTCATTAACAAAACGAAACATTCCTCAAATTGATCGAAAAAACGACAAAAAAAATGTTCCATTTCACAAGGAAAAACTATCCGAGAGAGGAAAATCTTTTATTAAAAAAAAAAAAAAAAAACCATTGAATAACTAGAGGGGTTATTCCTCTTTTGCATCGCTTATTGGGATTCCCTTCACCCGAACAAGTGGTCACATCAGCGGCGATTGATTCAATGTTCTATATTTATTTGTATTGTCTGTACAATTTTATCTTTCATCTCTTATTTTTTTTTTGAAAGAATGATGTTAAATATAACAAGTTTATGTGAAAATCAGAAAGATTTATTTCCAGTTTAAGAGAAAAAAAATAAATAAATATTTCCAAACATTTATGTAATCAAACAACATAAATACAACAACAAAAAAATGGATCAAGGGGAAAAAAATTATCGATTTTTATCAAAAAAAAAAAAACAAGAAGAATTGATTTTTCACTATTTCGAAAGTCAATTCGAGAGAAAATTTGAGATTTCAATGAAAATTTAACACCACGAATTTCTACACTTTTATATAAAAAAGACGCCATCTGTCGTTGAAGCCTAGAACTATATTAGTGCTTTGATTTGGTTTGGATCTGGACTAATTTTTTTGAATTTGACATTTGAAAAAAAGTTTACCAGAATTTGAGGGAATAATAAAAATATTTCGAAATTTAGCTATGGAAACTATTAAGTAAACTGTTGTCGAGTTAAAATTGCTTCTTTTATGCTATATTTGGTAATTTATATTTAAACCATTTAAACTATATTTGGTAATCTCAAAAAAAAATCGTGGGCACATAAAATTAGTGTTAAAATGTTCAGAACACTTAAAAATGCAATATTCCGGCGGCGAAACTCTAATTTTCTTCATAATTATTACAAAAAAGCCTAAAAAAAAGATACCATTATAGTTTAATTTTAATAGACGTCAAAGTCAGAGAAGAGAGACTTATCCGGCTTTCAAAACTTTCAAGATATTCCAAGAAAATACTTTTGCAGCTTTAGTTGTAAATTAAAATGTCGACCCAATGGAATTTGTCACTATTATAAGGAAACTATGAATGGTTACAAAATAGAAAGTTCTTAGGGTTCTTAAAATATTTAATGCATACGTTTAGTGCTCAATCATGACGTCCAATGGACGCCATGACACTCCTAAAATTATATCCAAAAAACTAATTTTTTTTCTATATCAATTTTTCTTACCAAGCCTATAATTATAATTTAACCAGGCGCTTTGTCAAATTAAATTCATATTTGTTCTCTTTGTCATTTTTGCATCTCTTTGTTTTTATTGCACATGCGTACTAGTAAGCAAAAGCGTTGAGCAGTTACTTGGACGTCTATTAAAGTCTACTATAATGGCATTCTTTTTTAAGCTTTTTTGTAATAATTGTGAAGAAAATTAGAGTTCCGCCACCGAAATATTGCATTTTTAAGTGTTCTGAACATTTTAACACTAATTTTATGTACCTACGATTTTTTTTGAGAAAAGCTGTCATAGACAAAATTATCGAAAAAAAAGTTCCCTGAATTTGAGGGAATAATAAAAATATTTCGAAATTTAGTAATAGAAACTATCAGATAAATCGTTATATAGTTAGAATTGCATGTTTTATGCTATATTTATATTAGCGAGAATCCTAAAGCTTTTATCGTATCCCAGGTGTCCCACATTTCCATGCCCATAAGTCCCATAAGTTTGTATTTCCCCCAAGTTCTTTGATGATTTTCCGATCCATTTTAATTTTTATAGATCCATTTAATCATGGCATAGATATAGGGTTTTTCGGTTATTCTATGTATTCTATTTCCTTTTCTTTTGTAGATTAACTATCGTTATTTTATTGACTACAGACTACGAAAAAACTTCAGGAGCTTTGGGGTAACATTAATCGCCCAAACTACAATAACGATACACAAATAACTCAAAAAAAAGTCAATTTTATGGAAATATTTAAGCGAAACCGAACCCCTGTATATTTAAACCTTAACAAAGGAATAGTGGGAATAGTACTAAGGATGGAGCACTTCATATACTTTGGATGTCTTATCGACGAAAAGTCTTATCATAGCCAGAAAAATCTTCCCCCAATGATTAGAATAATCTTTGTGGATTGAACTTTACTTCCGGAATTGCGTTTAAAAATGGTAAAGTGCTATGTGTTCCCTATTGCCTTATACGACATAGAAGTATGGAATCCTACTCAGAACTTGGGTGCGTATAAGCCCCATAAGTTTGTATTTCCCCAAAGTTCTTTATTGATTTCCCGATCCATTTTAATTGTTATAGATCCATTTAATCATGTGATAGATATAGTGTTTTTCCGTTATTCTATGTATTCTATTTCCTTTTCTTTTGTAGATTGACTATACATTGGCTAATAGATTAACTTTCGTTATTTTATTGGCTACAGACTACGAAAGAACTTCAGGAGCTTTGGAATAACATTAATCGCCCAAACTACAATTACGATATAAAAATAAACCAAAAAAAGACCAATTTAATGGAAATATCCAAGCGAAACCGAACCCCTGCATGTTTAAATCTTAACAGAGGGATAGTACTAAGGATGGAGCACTTTAAATACTTCGATTCCCTTATCAACGAGAAATGGGATATGGACCAGGAAATACAAAGCCAGAAGAATCTTTACAAAGATGAGAATAATCTTTGTGGATTGAACTTTACTTCCGGAAATGCGTTTAAAAATGGTAAAATGGTATTTGTTCCCTATTGTTTTACACAAAATGGAAAGATAGACTTTTACCTAGAGGTTGGAAGATATAATTGAAATGATATATGTAGGCTCTAGTGTAAAACATATGGCTTTCCGATGGTAAACCGTATGTTAATTCAATGTAACGAACATTCTGGGTAAAGTTACCAACTCTTCAGTTTTAGTTCGGAGACTCTAGAAAAATAATGGTTTCTCCAGACTCCAGTGTACAAAAATAATCTCCGGATTTGTTTAGAGTGAAACCGGAAACTCCAGAAAAATGTAATTTTTTCTTGACTCCAGTTTACAAAAACGATTTTCCACATTTTTCAATGTTAATAAAAAGCAAAATTTTCCACTGTTATCAAGCGATAACAATTGATTTTATAGTCAAAAAAATATATATTTATTTTATTTCGAATATAGAATGAAGCAGTAAAGCTTGTGAACAATCATTTCACAAATCATTTAGAATACTTGCTAAATTTTTAAGACTGTTTTTTTATTGAATACAACTCTCCGTATTAAGTTATACGTTCTCCGGATTTTCTATAATTTAAAATTGGTAACCCTATAGATTAACTATCGTTATTTTATTGACTACAGATTGGGAAGGAACTTCAGGAGCTTTGGGATAACGTTAATCGCCCAAACTACAATTACGATATAAAAATAAACCAAAAAAAAAACAATTTTATGGAAATATCCAAGCGAAACCGAACTCCTGCATGTTTAAATCTTAACAAAGGAACTGTACTAAAGATGGAGCACTTCATATACTTTGGATGTCTTATCACAACCAGAGGAATCTTCACAATGATGAGAATAATATTTGTGGATCTTTATTTTCGGAATTGCGTTTAAAAATGGTAAAATGCTACTTGTTCCCTATTATCTTATACAAAATGGAAAGATGGACTTTTACCCAGAGGTTGGATGATAAAATAACCGCATTTGAAATGAGGATATGGGGGTCCTAGTCAAGGTTTATAAATTACACAGGTTGCCCCATTAGAAAAAAAATATGACGTCATACGAAGAATTTTGAAATTTGAATCAGTCTGAAGATATATACGAATTTCTTCTGGATACGTCACGTAGCGCATGAGGTCATCTGTGTATTTTATAAACCTTGGGTCCTAATATCCTAATATAGGTCCTAGTCCTACTATGTGGGCTCTAGTGAAATAGTTGCGGTTTTCAGATGGTAAACCATATGTTGATTCGATGAACGATGTAGCAAATATTTCGGGGCATATTACACCTTAAAGATGCAATCCGGAGTTGTTGTAAAACGTTGGTGATATATGCCATGGAATCAACACATGGTTTTGCATCAGAAAGCCATAACTTTAGCACTAGAATTAAGATTGATATTAAAAGACTTAAATCTAAAAATCCTTTATATTATGTTATAGTTAGGGACTTTTAGAGATTAATTTTAATTTAATATTTCCAGTTCATATAAAAACAGTGACTTTATCAAAATACCTATAAAAACGGGTTTATAAATATAAATAAGTTAGCTAGGGGTTGAAAAAGGAACAGGATATAGAGAACGAAATTAAATAAGTAACAATTGTAAAAAAGAAAAAAAAATACATTACATCTGTATAAAAGTATGATTTTTTTTCTTTTTTTACAATAACAAATAAGAAAATCATACATCTTAACTTGACTGAAGTTTTCAGATGAGAAAATCAAAATTTTCTTCGCCATTGTCGCCCAATTATTAACTACAGTTGAATGTGGATGTTTGTATATAAAATTCAATGTCCAAGTTTGAGGTCATAATCGCAATCTGCAACCAAAAAATAAATATTAAATCATTGATTTTAGAAAACAAAGATATCATTTGTAACTAAAGTTTCCTAAGAATCACCAAATTTGTTATACTTTTTTGCTATAGTTAAAAAGATGTTTTTTTCAATACAAAAAATCATTTATGTAACCAATTGACGACACAATTGAGATAAATCATTTTCGGATACTTGTGGCATCGAAGAAAATAGCAAATTAAAAAAAAAAAATTCTACCAAACTATAGATAAATGTTTCAATTTTAGAAGTTATAACTTTTAAAGTTAACATTTTTTGTCAAGTGCTTAGGAAAAAATCTTTAAACTCAACAGGTGGATGCAGTTTTCCATAACCAATTTTCTTCAATGGTTTTCGTCATTTAAATTATAGAATTTCACTAAAATAAAACTACCAGTTTATAGAAGGATAACCAAATTAAAGCACTAAAAACTTTTTTCGCCAATTCCTTCACTAATTACTTTAAAGAAAATCATTAACTTTGTAAAGCGATGATACGTTTGTGGGAACTTTTTTCCTGATACGTTTACGATCAAAAAAATTACCAATTTCAATAAAAAATTTGTACCAAACTATGGAGGAATGATTGAATTAAGTGAGTAAAGGATTTTTATGGCAAACTTTTCGGTCAATTAATTACAAAAAAATCGTAAAACTCAAGAGTTGCACCCACCTTGCGGACAAGTTGTTTTCTGACCATTTTTTCATCAAATTGCCTTCCGATTTTGCCGGAAATCCATTACAAAACGATAAAACTAATCCAATACAAACTTTTTAGGTCATTTAATTACAATTTATCCCAACAAAACTAGCACAAAAGCCGAAAAAAGTTTGGTCCACTAAAAGGACGCCATCAGATTTGAATAGTTTCCACTAGCCCACTGGTCCAATAAATTGTACTTAATGGCAAAGAAATTTGAATAAAAATATTTCGGCTTTCACTTTAAATGATTTCCACAACAATTTCAATACTTTTTCACGTAAAATACGAAACTTTTAAAACTTAATATTCCACTATAACAATGACGCTATCTGAAACAATTGAACATCGAGAAATTGACACAAGTGCCAACACATGCGCATATGGACAAAAAGTTACTGAAGAAATTTAAAAATTACATTTTCTTCCTGGATGCTTAAATATCTTAATTATTATCCTCGTTGATTATCTTTTATGCAATTATATCCGTATTTATTATTATTCCATAATCCTTTTCTGGATTTTCTAAAAAAAAAACATATTTTGACGTTTCGAATATGGGTATGACGTATAGGCAAGCAATTTACACAAATGTACAGAAATTGCATACACATCTCATAGATATTACTGCAGATGAACTATTTTGGATAAATTAAATTTTTGCCTTGTACCCTAAACCTTGTGTTTAAATTGGAAGTCTTATTTCTCGTTTGGGGAAGGAAATAACTTTCCAAATCACAGAATCTTTGTTCTGCAGACAGTCGTAGGCTTTCCAAAGGCACCGATCGATTGAATTCGTCAAGAATTCGGTCAAAATTTGAAGTTTACTGTTTATTTACGTTTGACATCCAAAGCTAAACCTTGTTTACAATGCAGTTTAGCGTTAAAAGCACCCAACCTGGTTATTTTTTATGCATTTTAAAAGCCATAAAAGCTTACGAAAATATAGACAAATGGATTTCAAAATCAGCTTTACATAAGTTCTGCCAACATTTATGGTATTTAATAGATGAAATGTTAGTCTTGTCCGTTGATGAGGATGTAGACCAAAAACAAAAATGCAAAATTATACAACGAATAAACGCTATATCCTATCGAAAGAAGAATTTAATGACTCATTTTACGGTTAGTCTGGCAAGCAATAGTATAAAGTTTACTTATTACTAAGACATGTGATAAGATTACGCTCATTTTTATTTTCCAAGAAAATCATCGAATATTGTGAAAAGTAAAACTACTGAATAATTTTCTTTTCATAATTAATATAAGGTACAGACAAAGCAGTGTTAAATTACCAAAGATTTCATATTTCTGCATGGTTTTCTACATTAATTTTTATATGAAAACTTTGAGATCAATTTGGCACGGGTTCTCGTTGTTCGATGGCGATAATATTTAATATTTTAGTTATTTGGGTCAAATAGAAAAAAAATAATAATAGAGGGTATGCGTATCGAAATTCGAAAAAAAAAATTTGCCCTTATATCTTGGGACACCCTACCCTACAGGTCTCATTTCATTTTTATATAATAGAAGAAGATAGAATGAATGCGAACGATGTAAATGGACAAGTCATTGCTATTCGATGTCATATTTAATAAGTATACATAGTAGGGTGATTTTTTTTTTGACTTTTTTTGGTCCCATCGTGAAATTTTGTTGGAAATACCAAAAAAAAAATCCCTGAAAGTTTGAGCCCTTAATATTAATTTTAAGTCCTCGACCAAGACGTGTAAAGATTTCCCATTGAAAATACACGGAAACTCTGATTTTTTATTTTTAAATTTCTATATCTCAGCGGCATTTCATGCGATCGCTTTTACCGAAGATGGTTTTTTCTCAGAATTAAACGCTCTACAAAAGTGCCCATTGTGACAAAGTCGTAATTCACACCGGTAAGATAGTACGGGCCACTGAACCTGATTTTTCCATAAAATTCGCGTTTTTTTTTGCATTTATCTCGTAAATAACAAGAGCTACGGAAAAACGATAAATAAAAAACTTGTAGAGAATTTGATTTCCTACAAAAAAGGTCCTGTAGACCAAATCGCTAAGATCAATATTAAACGAGATATTAAGTTTATATCAATATATTTTTTTTATATCAATTTATACGTTTAAATCAATTATCGGCAAAAATTTCACACAAAAATCAATTCAAGGCTTAATATCTCGTTTAATATTGATCTTCGCGATTTGGTCTACAGGAACTTTTTTGTAGGAAATCAAATTCTCTACAAGTTTTTCATTTATAATTTTTCCGTAGCTCTTGTTATTTACGAGATAAATGCAAAAAAAAAAAAACGCGAATTTTATGGAAAAATCAGGTTCAGTGGCCCGTACTACGTCACCGGTGTGAGTTACGACTTTGTCGTAATGGGCACTTTTGTAGAGCGTTTAATTCTGAGTCATAACCATCTTCGGTAAAAGCGATCCCATGAAATCCGTCGCTGAGATATAGAAATTGAAAAATAAAAAATCCGAGTTTCCGTGTATTTTCAATGGGAAAACTTTACACGTCTTGGTCGACGACTTAAAATTAATATTAAGGGCTCAAACTTTCAGGGAATTTTTTTTATTTGTTTCTCCAACAAAATTTCACGATGAGACCAAAAAAAAAAAGCCAAAAAAAATCACCCTAATACATACGTATTATTATGAATCTTAGTATAACTATTCAAAATATTGCCGGTATACGGTAAGCATTGAAATGTTAAATACATTTTGCGATTGCTACTGTATAGGCAACCATATGTGCATATTTGTTTAGCTGGTTGTCTATACAACAGTATATTTCATGAACATGGAAATGGATTAATAATTCAGTAAAACGTAATAATTTGTACGTAATAATTAATACCCAAATTGTATTCATTAAAAAAAAAAATGATTTTTTGATAATATCCCCATTTGTTTCTAATCCCTCAAAACTTGTACACCTAAATATTAGTTTAGAATTTTATTTTTTATTTCTCTAAAACTTTTTATATTTTTCTCATATTGCAAAGAATAAATCAAAGGATTGCATTATTTCTATAAATTTCTCCAATTTCAATCAATCGATTAAATGCATTAATGGTGTATGAACGTAATCTTTCAGATAAACCTGTGCAATTTTTCGCTTTTATTACAACAGTGCAATAATTAACCATTGGCATATTATTTTTAATTGAAAAAGTATATCAATTATAAATTTATTCATTCAATCTCTTTAAATAACTTGCGTACGAAATAAATTTATTATAATTTTTCAAATTGTTTTTTATTTCTTACATAGCGACAATGGGAAAATTATGGCAACTTTGGCTATTGGTCGCTTGCGTTTACGTTTGTTATTGCGAAGCTCAGTTTAATGAAGGTTTATATATTTTGTAACTATGTATTGTATAACTAGTAGAAGCCAGTGATATATATATATATATAAATATTTTTTTTTTTTTTTTTTGAAACAGGTAAAGAAGCTGGAAGAAGAGGATACTGTGTTCCATACTCAGCATTTCACCATATGAATAAATTATGTGTCTGTAACAGAAAAGGTACAAATGCAGGTTGCCTCGTATATGATTCACATAGCAAGTAGCAAATTCAAAAATATTATATAATTTTTTTTTTTTTGTTTAATATCAAAGCTTATTTTCAAAATTTAAATCTATCAACAGTATGTTTTATCTTAATTTTAAATAAAAATATTTTACGTTAGAGTGGTGATTTTTTCCCAAAGAAAAAAAAAAAGTAATAGAAACTATTACAAAACCATTTAGGATTTATAAATCCTGATTTTTTTTTTCAAACATCCATTTAAAATAATAAAAAACCCACTCTTCCCAATTCCTTTTGAGCGAAATTCACAACAATGCAACAAGCCACAACAATGTGTTTAATCCAAAGATTGAGTAGGTCGTGTTAAAAAAGGAACTAAAACAACGTTTTTGTCTACCACTTGGTTTCAAATGTACATGGTTGGTACCCTGTAAAATAGGGATTTATTAATTCTATTGAACAGAAGAGAGATTTTTTGATACGGACGAGGTTTCACCTGTTTATTTTAATTGTTATTCAATTAATTTTAATAGATTTATATATTTTTTTGATTAAAAATATTCATTTTTTCACCTTATTTTGACTTAATATCCAAAAAGCACCCTAATTTTCAATCGAAAATTCTCACGTCAAAATATCTGCTTTTTTAAAAAAGTTGGTGTGTTTTTTGTTTGTTGAAATCTCTACTTTCTGATGGTATAAAAAAAAATTGACACTACTATGGTAAATGTTCTCAGAAAATGCAAATAATGATTGCACAAATGCACAAATTTATGTTCAAATTGTCATGGTTCTGAAACATGCTCCAATGTGGAAAAAAAAACCTATCATTATTTGCATTTTCTGAGAACATTAACCATAGTAGTGCGAATTTTTTTTATACCATCAGAAAGTAGAGATTTCAACAAACAAAAAACACACCAACTTTTTTCAAAACGCAGATATTTTGACGTGAGAATTTTCGATTGAAAATTTTTGGGTGCTTTTTGGATATTAAGTCAAGATAAGGTGCAAAAATGAATATTTTAAATCAAAAAAATTACTGTATGTTTGGGACATACAAAGGTAAGTTTTCACCAAATTTCGTGAAAAAATATTTTTTTTTTGGCAAAAAATAAAAATAAAAAACCACAAACTCGGTTATCCGAATTTTTCACATAAATTTTGAGGTTATGTGAAAAAATTGTCAGTACAAAAGTTGTAGATATTTTAATTACCTACAACTTTACTATTTAACTTTTTTTCATAGGACTTGCAGTTTTACCGGAAATCGAGATTAACCGTTTTTTCACCCTTAAAAACTCACCCCATTTATTTTTCCTTTCATTTTTGTTGTATTCTCTACCTTTTCCAATGGGTTTCATTCTACTATATTTTTTTTTTTGGTCTCAAAAATTATCGACCCTGGTCTAATAAGTACTACATAAGTATTAAACTTTCATACTAATTTTGTGAAATGACGTTATTTAAAATGTCATTAAAATGATATAAAAACACTAATATTTAATTTCTTAATATAATTTTAGATAAACTTTTTTTTATATTAAGAACTAATTATCTCATATTAAACATTTAGTTGCGAATGCAACGGGCAACTACTAGTAAATAATATTCCACAAGAAGCTTTGTCGTTATTGCCCACAATTTAATTATTACAATTAAAAATTGGTTTGATGAATAAAAATATTTACTTTTGGCCAAATAAGTTTTAAGAAATACTCAATGATTGTATAAGAATATATTAGGAGTACAAATAAGTTTCCGCCGTTTTATTGTAGATGGCGCGGCACGGAGTTTCGGTTAGCTTTCGCAGATGATAACCGGCTTAAAAATAGTTTGGACATTCAAGAACAACATAACTTATTAATATTATTGGTTTTATATTGGTAAAATATAATTTTTATAAGTTGAAAATGTCAAAATTTTTTAGCCAAGTAAGCGTCATTTGCGGGAAATATTAGTTTACTTCTTCAATTTAAAGAAATCTGCTGCTGAGGCGCATCAATTGATCGTAGAAGCATATGGTGAGGGTGCTTTGAGTGAGAGAGAACGTGTCAAAGAGAGTGGTTTCAAAAGTTTAAAAACGGTGATTTCGACGTAGAAGACAAAGATCGCAGTGTGGAAGGCCAAAAATTTACGAGGATGCAGAATTGGAGGAATTATTGGAGGAAGATTCATCTCAAACACAAAAAGAACTTGATCTAACATTAGAAGTCACTCAGCAAGCAGTCTCTATTCTATTCTAGACTGTTCTAGACTATTCTAGACACGAAAAAATTATTCTTCTGCATGACAATGCTCGTCCACATGTTGTGGATCCCGAGAAAAAGTACTTGGAAACACTTGATTGGGAAGTGTTACCCCACCCGCCGTATTCACCCAGATATTGCACCGTCCGATTATCACCTGTTCACATCTTATGAGGATACCAAAAATTGGGTTGATTCGTGGATAGCCTCAAAAGACAAGGAGTTCTTCAGACGTGGGATTCGAATGCTGCCTGAGAGAGATGGGAAAAAGTGGTTGCAAGTGATGGGCAATATTTTCAATACATTTATATTGCCGTTCTTCTATAATAAATATTTAATTTGTGTTAAAAAACGGCGGAAACTTATTTGTACTCCTAATAAATTACTGATAAAAATTTGCACTTCCGGAAAATTACTAAGTCTTAAGCAATCTTAAGCATTACAACGACATCTATTCTATTGTGCGAGTACTTTTATAAAAGATCTTAAGTTTCCAATACGTCAAGAAAGTATAAACCAATTATAGAATTATAGAATAGAAGGAAGGACTCTAGTGAATTACAAACAATTGTATACTTGAAGTTTTTCGGTGCAATTCGGTAATGTTTCACAGTTAATATTATAATTAATTAATCAATTGTACAATTAAATATTTAAATTGCAATTGCATTTATTTAAAGTGAAAATAAAACAACTTTAAACTGATTATAGATTTAGGTAAATACAGCCAGAATAAGCTTTAATATGAAAACATCTTGTTGGAAATTGAATAATTGAAAATTTCATAAATTATTTCTCGGTGTATTATTTGGCCGGTGCAGGTGTCGTTTCAGCTTCCGCCGGGGGTGCCTCTGATGCGGCCGGTTCGGCAGGTGCAGGCTCCGCTGCTGGCGGTGCAGCCGTCGTCGCTGCCGGTGCTTTATTGTCTACAATGCACTTACTATTTGTGCCCTTCTTGTTGCAAGTGCATGTTTTATTATTGTCTGGATAAGACTTCTTGGGAACACAGAATCCCTTCTGTCCTTTTTTCTTGCCTGTTTTACAAACATTAATGTTATAGAAAATATATATAGAGTTTAATATTTATATTTCCCTCCATGGCCAAGATACAAACCTTTATTCTGCTGTGCCTCGGAAACACAAACCATAACGCACACAACGACCACCAAAATCAAACACAACTTTCGCATTGTTCAGCTGTGTTGTAAACTTAATTACGTCAAATACACAATATTGAATCCAGTTCTAGTGCTAGCTATTTAAATACCCTAACAATAATGGTATAAATTACATTTTTAATTAAAATATTTAGTTAGAGAAGCAAAAAATTAATCGATTTTATGCAGATGTTAGAAATTTCATGATGTGGATTTAATAAAATTAATTAATTAATGTTTTTCATCTGATGAAATAGTAACATTACGAAATTGTATGTTTCAAACTTTTATAGACTGATTATGAAATTATCAAAACCAAAAATTCAATCAGGAATATTTTTTTTTTTAATTTTCTATGTAAATTTTTTAACCAGTCGTTCCCAGGTTTATTATATTTATAGTTCGAAAGTAGGGAAAAGTATAAGAAACTATATGATAGTTTATTAAACTTGATGTGTATGCAACCCGTCGTACATATATGTACATGCCAAACTCAAATTGCCTATACTAAACAAATTTGTATATGATTTGCTCAAAAAGGTGACTTAAAATTTCGAGAGCTATTTATTTTATTATTCTGAAGCAAAGATGGATTTAAGGGGGGAGGGGAATGAATATTCTATTTATGAATATATTTTTCTACGGGCTATTTTAACCACTTTTCTCTCCATCAAATCCCACATATTATCAATGGAGTTCAAATCAGGGTTATTCTTTAGAGTAGGGTAATTGGGGTAATAATCAAGTCTATTATACCCTTATTTAGAAATTATATTGCTTAAAAATCTTTACTACTTTTCATAATATAAAAAGGAAATAGTATCAAATTTAATTTGGTAGAATACATAAAATTGGAAAAAATCTTAAGTACATCTAATGGACAACTTTTTTTTTCCCTCATTACTTATTGACGACCATTTAAATAAATAAATTGATTTTTTATGCCACCTCAAGAACCAGTGGTGTAGGAAGCGATTTTGCCGCCCCGTATTTTCATCATAATCAAGAGAATTGGTAAAAAGTAAAATACCTTGTATCGATACCTTAGACAAATCATTTGTATAATTATCAATGTCAATATGCCGCCTCATTTTTTTATGTGCCGCCAGGGGGCCATGGCCCCTGCGGCTCATCCACCCAGCTACGCGCTACTGTTTTTTTGTTTTTGCCTGGAGAAAACCAAAGGACCAAAAAAAAATAGTCATTAATAATCGAGGGATCAATTGTCGGGGATATTTTGTCGTAAGGATGTCTTGTCGTAGTCATACTATTTAAAAGTGAAATAGAGCGACTAGAAGACAATGTTAGAAGCACTATTTGGGAATAAGTAATATCAGTTGTTAAATTCAAGTTTCATTGTACACATTTTCACTATTTTCACATTGTCACAATCGTGAAATATTCACAAACAAAACACATTGCTTGAAGTGATAAATGACAAAAAATGGGTAATTTAACGAAATCAAAAAGATAGTTGAAACAAATGACAACAATTAGATATATCAAATTTGAAACAACTCATACTTTTTCTGACTTAATTAATTAATTGAATACCCCCTTCCCCCCTCCCGGGTATTTTTGTGTACTGTAGAGATTCCATAACAGTACATACTTAGAGGTAAATCAAATTATTAAAGTTGTAAAAATAATATAAATTAAATAAGAGAAAGAATATTAGTGAAATTAGTCAAACTATTGTTGCATAGTAGAAAAATCCTTATTTTGGCTAAATGAAAAAATATATGCAACTTTTAGGTATAACGTACAATGTGAGCTAAAAAGCCTCTGAAAATGCATCTTTCAAGGTGATAGGAAGCCAATGAGACCTAGAAATATTCTATATAAAAATTGATTGTAAAACTGGTTAAAAATTTTACAACAATTAAGTTGCTATTAAATAATTAAGTGAATACATTTTACGGAATAATTATAATCAATCAATTATATCACGTAGATATCTAGATGCAGTAACCAATACCTTAATCTGCCTAAAATTACGCAATTTGCTGCTTCTATAACGACTATATGAAATATGTAATACACAATAAAGGTATTAGTTTCAATAAATATTTAATTTAATTAATTTTCAATTTTAATCAACGTCATATGAACTACCTATTGAGACATATCTGATTTTAGTTCCCAGCGTTTATGTTTGTATTTCCGAGGCACAGAAAAATAAAGGTTTGCATCTTTTAAAGATATTTTTGATACAATTAATGGAAGAAAATAACATTATTTTTGTAAAACAGGAAAGAAAAGAGGAGAACTTGGATACTGTGATCCCAATAAGATTTTCAAAGATGGTGGTCCAGGAAACTGTTATTGTAATAGAGATGGTACATATTAAAATAGCGGAGCCATGAAAATAGTATATTAGATTGGATAGGTTGATAACGACGAATCGTTTTAAACTTTGAATAACTTGGGAAATATTATCAAATTCTAAAAGATATTTGTGATATTATATTTTGACGTCAAAGCTTTTTATCTTAACTTTAAATTAATTAAAATCCAATCAAAATATAGTTTGTAAGTCACTAGAGTTCTTTAGAGGAAATTTTGTTACAGTCGACGTCAGATTTTCAGGGTGACCTTTTCCCCTTATATCAAATAAAATTGGAGTTTAAGAAGATTATAAATTCAATATTAGAATATAATTTCTTCCCTAAGTATAAGCCGTATAAGACAACAAAAACCGACGCTCTCCAATTCCATCGATTTTTCATCGATCACTTATCAAAAAAATCCACTTACCTCGACATGAGAAATTAGTAAACTTGATTCAGCACACTGTAAACAATAATTGCCCACATGAAATATTAAAGTTTTACACATTTTAATTAACTTTATTCACAAAAACTTAATTAAAACTTCAACAATGTAAAAACCCAAGCGTCACTAACTAGCGCCAAATGGCATCCAGGTGGTAAATCAGTGGAACCAACAACTTTCAAAAAAAACCACCTACAGCGCTGATCTGTCACGTCAAATTTTCAAAATTTGACAGATCAAAGGAAAATTTCTTTCCACGTAAATGATAAATTGATAAACGGACAATTTTAACTTTTCCATAAAAAATATATTACGTCAAATACAAATTTGTGATTGAATAGTCATTTCGGTCATTTCCTTGATCTTTTTCAAAAATACGAGAGCTAAGGCACCAAATTATATTGACATAAGTTACAACTTTAAGAAAATGGTATGGACGAATTGCAAGACGAAATTGCACCATTTATGGCGAGGACCAGGATAGTTGTTAAATTCCCTGTTTCCTATCCGTCTTTCTTATGAATTTCCAAGCCAAAATTAATTTATTTCCTGACCTTATAGTACAGTCGTGGAAGTCAATTTTATTTAATGATAGATAAGGTCTCAAACATGATTTCCACCAATAAAACCTACTGGGCACTTGGGCTGAAAAATCACTATCAATAAGTCCAAATCAGTCCAAGTGACCTTCACCGTTCAGGAAACGGGCCCTCCGGTCAATCTGGACTCCTGAACTGAGATCCCATTGTCCGACACGTGTTCATCTGGACAGGAGGCTGACCTGGAAATCTCACATCATCTAAAAACGAAAATACATCAACAAGAGGTTCAAACAGTTATACTGGCTGTTGGGTAGGGGCTCTAAACTTCCCCGTGAGGATAAACTACATATGTATAGTACTTAGTAATAGTGCCAATCTGGTCGTACGGCATTGAGCTGTGGGGCTCTGCCAACAAGTCAAGCATTAAATTAATCGAGGCCACCCAATTAAAGATCCTGAGACAGTTAGCAGATGCTCCATGGTATGTCACAAATGAGACTTTCCGAAGATCTCTCCATTACCGTACGTACCACCAATCATTTTGGAAAGTTGAGTCAACACTCAAATTCCTGGATTCCGCCACTTTTGGAGCACCAAAATAAAAGACGGCCAAAAAGAAAAGTGCCTAGTGATCAAGTAGAGGCATAGGGAGATTCCTCCTATATATATATGAACTGAAATCTTAAGTATAAAGATATCAAAAACTAATTACAGGAGGAAATATACTTTCTTAGACATTAAATTTTTCATCATGAAGCATTTTAAGATATAATAGATATCTAGTAATTTTTGTTTGGGGCCATTAAAATTTGGTAAAAATCGTCAGAGATTAATATAATATTTCCTTTTTTTCAGTGAAATAATCAAAAGACGCGAGGTTTACAGTGATCTCGAGTGCAAGGAATTAAAAATTAATATTGTAATATGTATTGAATTTGTACAAACTTTTTATAACATTTTAAACATTTAAAATGAGGATGGGGGAACGAGGCGCCTCCCGATAACGGATTTTTTGATTGAAACCTAATATTTCTTTCATTGCCTTACATTTTCAATCAAATAGGGGATTAATAAATGTCTTACCGATTATTTAAAAAGGAAAACGAATTGATAACACTGCAATTTACGACTTATATTATAAGTGTAATTGGTAGAAGTTTTTGTGTTAAAAATCAGGATATTCCCGCGAAAAAGTCTAAAAAAAATAAAATTAATATTAGATCTGAATTTTATTCATTACTAAAAGTATTAAATACCTTTAAAGATACAAAAATATGGATATTTTTTTTTGCTTTCGAGAACTGCTTTGGTTTATTTCTTTGAGAAATCTCCATAATTACATTCTTGTCCAAGATCCCACGACGGCCAAACTTCGTTATTCTATAAAATAATGATTTCATTAGTGGTTACTTTGGCAGCAAGGATGTTTAAAATAAAAGCTTAATTTCGTTAAAGTATAAAGGTCAGTTTTTCTTTATATTTTCTTCGGAACAATGTCAGAAATCCATTGATACTTAGTACCCTTTGCTTGACACTTCTAAACTTTAGTAAAACAATGTAAACGTATGTACATATATTGGGAAAAACGGAGAACAAAGATTGGAAACTCATACGTGTGAGTGAAAATCAAATAGAAATGCTTCAAATTGGAATTTATTGTTGAATTGCTATTTTTTACTCAGTTTAGGGGTTGAAACCATTTTGGCAATGGAGGATGTGATTTTTTATATTGTAAACGAAATTAAGTTTTTTTTATACACCTTTGCTACCTGCCAAAGTAACCACTATCCAAATTCCGTAGTCGCTGATCGTTCTTACCAGTGTTGCGGACATGTATAAACAAATTTCAGCTTTTATAAAACAATTATATTAAAATTCTATGGTCGAAGATAATTTTCATGTAGTCATGGACCTGGAGCGGTTTTAGGAGCTAAAAGGCTATATGCAAATCTTCAGGTGTTATTAATTTACTCGGATTCTTATTTTTTTCTTCAAAAACCCTGCAAAATATAAAATAATCAGGTGAAATTTCAACGGATACTAAATTTACACAAAAATTACTTTGAATTCATTTTCCAACTCCAATTTGAGCTTTTAGGGTGGGCTGGCATTGGTGGACGTAGGGGTTAAGTTTCTTTCAATGAAACTGATCTATTTAATTTTCCTTGACGGAAGTACGGTGAAAATTTCGTCACTTACAACTGTTTTAAATAAATTTCCAACCCTTAAAGTAGAAAACAATTATGTTGATAAAGAAAAATTCAAAAAATAATTGTTACCAATGTCGGTCATATAACGGCCGAATAATTTTATCCCACAAAAATTGGTAAAAACCACGGAAACCGCATCCTTTGTCATTTGTATTTGGTGCTATCATTAAATTGCATTATCTAATAAATGCATTTAATATAATTTTTATTGAAATTTCAAATTTGTGGCTGAATTATCAAAAAAAAAACAGATGCTTGAGAAAAGTTGAAAACATGGGGAACTACGCTCACTACGATGAAAATACACCAGGCTAGCATAACAATTGTATTAAAGTGAGATGCATTGATACGTTTTTTTGCTTTTATGACAAAGATAAAAAACCGACTTATATTCCACGCATGCGATTGGTCCGTGTTTAAAGACATCTATCCGTAAAATTAAAAACAACATTTCTATTATGTTGCCCTAATACATTTTCGATGTATTTCACACCAGTTCCTACTGCACCCTTTTTTTTCATCAACTAAATTTTAAATCAATTTTGCATCTAAACGATGGGACATACGCAAAAATGTGTCATTACCATTTTTATAGAAAATTAAATTCTCTACAACTTTTATTTGAACCTTTTTTTCCTACTTGCACTCGTTTACGAAATATTTGCACAAATCTAGGTGTCAACATAAAGGGGATGAAAAAATCGCTGCACAAATGATTAAATAGATTTATTAACGACTTAAACATAATTGAAGGAAAACGTGTGATATGTGATACAAAATTATTTAGAATGAAATAAAAAAACTACGTTAACATGAACTTTTCAATCGCTATTTTTTTTTTCATTTAATGAGCATAAAATTACAATGTTTTCTGTTTTACTGCATTACATTTTTTTTTTTAATATAATATAAACTAATCTCTGTTAAATACACAATAACCGTCACCCGGCAGATAAGAATATATTGGTATAATGTATTTAATATTATTAATTAATGAAAAAAATCACTGGAATTGAAATGAGTGAATTTTCCCATTGTCCGACCAAAAAATTTCATTAAAATTTCCCATAGTTTGTTTTACTTTATTTAGTAGTTTTAAATAAACCTCTATAAAAATATTTTAATTCTACCGAATTTGGTACAATTTATAGTTGATAGTATAGTTAATAATCTATTATTTGTTAAGTATTTTTAATAATAATATATAATATATGTTGTAAAAGTAATGTATGACTTAATAAGGGAGGGATTTTTTTTGACTCTGATTTCCATGTAAGCCACCTCTGGCCGTTTTAAGATAGATTTTTTTTTATTTTCAAATCAGTGGCTAGGAAATTGATGAGATAAAATTAATATGAATTGGTTTTAAACTAAATTAACAAATTGGACTTGAAAATCTCTTTAATTTTCAACCAAAATTTTAAACCCTAAACATAAACTACCCATATTTTCATATTGCACAGTTCAATTTATAAATATTTTTTTTCTTTTTTGAAAATCAAAACAAGTAAAAGTTAGGACGCAATTTTTGTCTTTGAGCAAAATCAAATTAAATTCATTGATCAATTGTGAAAGTAAGTTGAAACGTAGCTGCCAACATGTTGGTCGTCAAATATAAATAATTTACTTAAACTGTATAAATATTATAAATTAGTATAAATAACAAGTTTTTGCTGCAATATTTTATATCAAGTACGTAAAATTTGTGTTTATATAGTTAAGTTAAAAACGTTAATGACATGCAAATTATTATTTGTTGGTTTTAATTAAAAAGTCCCTGGAAATTTAATAAAAAAATATAAAATTAAAATGAGAATAGAGTAAAACATTATCCGAAAAGTTTTTACAAGAAATTAACTAATAAATTAACAATTGGAGATTTAGATGGAATTTTTTGGTCATTACAATTGCGATTCAATATTCTACGTAAGTTTATGCCAATTCTGGGTTTTCCACGATTTTTATCAGTAACATATTTAATGCGCAGATTTCATTATAATATTTTAAATCGCAATTGTAATGAGAAAAAAAATCGACATCTTTTCTCCCATGTTTCCTGAAAATTCCATAATTAATTTTGGCTTTTATAAAGCTTTAAAAATTCGAGGTCATCAATAAATTACGTTAGGCATTTCGAGAGACATCAATTAATTTTCATACTTTTGCAAGAAAAAGAAACCAAAAATATTAAAATTAGCCTAACGTTTTTAATAAATGACCTCTACCATACAATTAATTTTTTTCATAAAATATACATCAAGAAACAGATTAACATTTTCGAAAAGAGCAATTTTTTGGATACATCACAACAGTATTTTTTTTTTTTTTTTGTTACATTATTTGGCGAATTTGCACAAGACGGTTGCGGATTAAAAGAGACGACAATAAAGATAGGCGCGCTTATGCACTCGCACGCACTCAGGGACGGCGCAGTTCCGCATCCAAGGGCTCGGAAACTCTTTCGAACGCACAACAAACATGGACAGTCGGATACGCGGAACATTTAAAAAAGCTTCTTGGTTTTTAAATATTCGCAATTCGTTCACAATGCAAAACACCTACGCCACACAAATTGGCACAATCGTTGTCAACAAGGAAATGATTTGGACTTTGTGCCAACGCTTTCGCAAGGTATTTTACAAGTCTGGACAACTTTTTTTTCAAATAAATTACATGGACATCTACACCAGCTTCTTGTTATTATAAGGTTTTTTTTTTTGTCTAAATTAATTTATATAACTTTTTCTTTTAAATATTAGTGTAAAAAAGGAATCGTTCAACGATATATAACTACTTATTTATAATATTTAAAAAAATTAGTTACGGGACAACTTTCAAATTGAACGTTTTTTTTTTTTTCATTGAATGCTACGTTTACAACTATAAAAATTGTCCCAAATAATAACTATATTAAACAACATTATAACGTTAATTTATAGTACTTAATTTCTGTACGTATATATATAATTCTTTATACAATTTCCTTTTTAATCATCATTGCATTAGCTTAACCATTTTACTCTTGTAAACCAAGATAATTAATAAAAAGAAAAACCATACATACCCATCCGTTTTATTATTTTTTTTTTCTTGTTGGAGGGAATTAAAATTTATTGTATATTTCTTAAAAGATAATGCCGTTGGAGTACATACAACCATTTGCCATTGTAAAAAAATGGAATAAGTCCATTTCAAAATTACCTCCACAATTTCATTGCTTTTTCAAAGAATACACACTACAATATTTGGAAAAAAATCGGATTATCTGATTGATTGAAATGAACTTATTTCATACTTATCTCCAAGACTGGTTGCCTACCCACACATCACTCAATCACGTTCAATGTTTTCGTGGAATTTTACATTTTGAAAAGGGTCGAAACGAACGCCACAACGTACATGACCACTCTGGGTCTGGGCTAGAAAAAATCTCGACTCGGTTGCGAGCGGCCGGGTCTCGAGAATGTTGTTTTGCCGCCACGCGTGCCACCAACGCCGGGTCGTCGCGCATTGCGAATTTCCCGATCCATTTCCAGCTCTTCCAAACGTTGGGTGAGACCAAGCTTTTGTTGCACGGCCAGTCGTAACAGCTGGTTCAATGTTTTCTTTTCCTCTTCGGCGGCGCTCAGCTGATGCTGAAGCTCGTCCACCTGGGTCACATACTCCTCGCAACGAGCCGCAAACATTGCACGCAAACCTAAAAACAAATTCAATTTAAAAATTTTCGATCAAATTTAAGAGTATCATAATTACTTGAAAATGTCGCGGCATCTTCTTTCAATAGTCGAAGTTCATTACGAAGTTTCATCATCGTCTCAGACACGATCGCCTTTTCGTTTTCATATTTCGATTTGAGATTGGTGAGGGCAACTTCGGCGGTGTTTTTATTCGATTTCAAAACGGTACGCAGTGTGGCAATTTGTTCCCGTTTGGTCGACAACAGCGACTTCAATCGAATGACTTGCTCCTGCAATTCGCTCAGTTCGGCCTCTTTGCACTCGTCTTTGGTGCTAATTTCCGACAAGCTCGAACGCAGGCCTTTCATTTTCGAAAATTCGATTGTGTTTTCAACGGCCGAACGTAGATGTTTGATTTGGTCGACGATGGTTTCAACGTGCTTGGCCATTTCGGCGGCGTCGCTTAAACTCTCTAGATTCTTCAAGGGAATATCAGTCTTTAGTCTGCTTTGCAGGAATTGAATTCGAGTCAGTTCGCCGATGGCGGTCGGTGCATTTTCCGTCATCGGTGTCATGCCGCCGTGTTTTTCATGGTCGAGCACAACACGACTGGGCGTTTCTCCGTTCACCGTGCACACGTGGTGGTACAATTGAGCGAGTTCATCGGACACGGTGCTCAAGTCAGTCTGGGCCGCGTCCAAAGCAATGCCGGCTTCGCCGGCAATTTCCCCCAATATCCGCACGTCGGTTTCCAACTCGGAAGACTTTTGTTCCATATCAAGAAGACGATTTTTCAGGTTGGTCACCTCCGTGCGCAACAGTAGCGTCGCATCCGGACATTTCAAATTCTTTTCCAAGTCGCGTAAATCATTTCGCAATTGCTCGATTTCTTTCGACGACAATAAGAACCAGTGATGGTATTGGTCGACCATGCTGCCTAGTTGGTCGAGAGGGATATTTTCCTTGTTTGGACCGATTTCCCGGTCGATTTTTTGTCGTAAATGTTGCAAGGAGTCAACGTGCGCTGAGAGTTGAACTAAAAGTGTGACAAACATTTGCAATTCGTTTTGATTTCGTTCGGCCAACGCTTGACTTTCCCGTAGGTTTTGAGTGAGCAGATTTTTTTCCGTATCAGCAATTTCTAGTTGTTTCTCTAGTTTTTTTAGTTCGTTAAGATGAATTTCGGAGAAGAGGTCCACTTGTTTGCCGTCGGGCGAGTTGAGATCGGAACCGCTTTTAAGGTCAGCCTCGATTCGTTTGAGGGCGGGTAATTCGTCTTCACCGTCACTACCTAGAGCAGTATCCTCGGTCATTCCTCGGATGCTGTATGCTAAATTACTGATATTATACATCGATTCCCGATTTATATGTTGGTCGAGTTCTTTTTTTAAGGCATATTTGGCCTCACGTTCTGACTGTAACGATTCAAGCGCTTCTTCCATTTGTTTTTCGGCGATTTTTTTCAAATTTGTCAACTCCTCGACTTGAGAGTTTAAGACTTCAACCTCCTCGTGTAAACGACGGATTTCGTGTTTAACACCTTCGAATTCCACTTGGGACGATTTCAACATAGAAACTTGCTTCTGTAAACTAATGTTTTCCTCTTCCAACTCATTGTTTTCTGTTATAAGACTGGTTTCCCTATATTTGATTTCTTTCAGTTCTGCTCGAAGTTTTTTCCTTTCCATCTCCAAATCATCTTTGTCTTTACCAACATCAACATTTTCCATCAACATACGATCCCGTTCGGCTGTCACACGTTCCAATTCATGCCGCAACTAAAAACCAAAAATTCAGTTAAAAATATCTCCAAATTCATAAACTTCATAGATCTTTACTTGTTTTAATTCATTTTCCAAGTCGATAATCTGTGAGTTTAGCGACGTTTCTCGAGCTGCAGATTCCGAAAGTAAGGATTCCTCTTGTTCTATGCCGGATTTGGTGGTGACTTTATGGGTGGACTGAAATTTAGCCAACGCCTAAAAAGAAACATTTCCAATTAGTTTAGTTTCGGGTGAAAAAGCATTGGGGCGGGGTACAAACCTCTTGTGTGTTTTGCAAGTCTTGCTTCATGTTCTCGTAGAGGGTTTCGAGTTCGTCGCATCGTTGCTCCAGGTGCTGCTTTTCCTCGAGCAGCACCAGGCCAAACTGCGCCGACTGGATCTTCTCGCTGCTGGCCTGGTCGAGTTCCCGTGTTAGACGCTCGATTTCCTCCTTCAGCTCGGTCACCGTTTGTGACATATTATTGTTATTCGTAGCTGCCATTTGTTTCTGAAGATGCCCGTGTTGGTTCAACACCGCAAACACGCCATTTATCGTTGAATTTAATTGGCAATTGGGTTGCCAATGCCACGAATCGGTTCACAACACGTTTTCAATTAGTTTTTCGACATTTTCTCTCGAAGATTTTTGACACAAGCTGGCTTCAACATACGGCGATGAGGTGTTGAAAAAGCGCATGTCACCTTCCACAATAAAGAACTCTTTCACTTGTTTCACTTCAAAAATCGTCTTCATGCTGTTTCCACGAGGAGTTAAACAAAGATAACACCATTGACCAATGCCCTGTTCATAACAAAGACCGACGAATCATACTGTTGCAATAATTTCATAATATTGTTATTTCTGCAACAATAACACTCGTTTCAAGCAATTAAAAAACATTGTTCAATTATTAAACGATAAACTAATCGATATTTTAAATTCATTTGAATTATTATATTATTGAAATGTAAATAAAAAAAATAATCAGTAAACTGGGTGCTAAAGCGCAAGCGCATTCATTTGGCGCTTGCTTTTGAAAACATTTTAAAACTTAAAAATATTTAATTTAAAAAAAAATATCGCCAATTTAATATTCAATGCAAACTTTTACACAATATCTGCAATTATAAATTGCATTTTTTCTCATATTAAAAGAAAAACTTTGATTTTTTAACACAAAAAACTATAATTTGACAAAACCGTATTTACGAAAAGGAAAAAGAGAGTTGACTAAAAAATTTGTACTAAATGCCTAAAAATATTGGAAATCTTTACCTTTAGGTTTACCAATACTTCAACAGTGCAGCCCCTGGGCTTATTGTACTTCCGGGATCCCTGATTTACCTAGGTAAGACCCAATAGAAAAAAAAATGACGTCATACGAAGAATTTTGAAATTTGAATCAGTTTGAAGATATGTACGAATTTCTTCTGGATACGTCACGTAACGCATGAGGCCACCTGTGTATTTTATAAACCTTGAGTAAGACCAAGCAGCTGGATGAACCTCAACACTCGTGGTACCAGGTGCTTTCCGGTAATTTCAGTTCCAAGGCTTATTATCCCCATAGTTCCTCATTTCTCCATTCATTTAAAGCACCACCTTCCCATAGAACGTGAAAAGCAGTATCATCCTCTGACAAAACCTGCATTTTGGGTCATCCAATATAATTCCATTGTATGCAGGTGTTTCTTCATTCCACAGTGGTCAGTTATTAGACCTGGTTTCTTTTACGACCAAGTATTTTAGTCGTTAGTTTTTCTGATGGTTTTCCCATCTTCGTTTTACTGTGCTTTTCATGTTATGCAGTGGTTTTTTGCTTGATGGTATTTTCCATTGGCGGTCTTATAACTTCAAGTACAGGCTATGGGGCTGGTGAAAAGTAGGATCTTTGGGATTCCGGATAAGGACGTCATTCTTTTCATTACCTTTGATACCCTTATGGCCGGGCACCCATTCCAAGTTTACGTGTGAGTCAATACACACAGGTACTCCTGAAATTATCTTATAAATTAAGGTGAAACATATTGGACACATATACTTAAATCTTTATTCTACTGAACTATGAAATATTGGCCCAAATGTTGGCGAAGATCAGATAACCATGTCAGTTTTTCAATATCAAAATGTTTTGGGTGAACCAATGTGTATGACTACATTAGCTATGATGAGGAGGACCAAGAGGACTTATTATATTTGCTTTTCTCGTAATTATAGGCAACTAGCTATGGTTGCAAGCCTTTACAAAAGAAAATTGAAAAATTTGTTTGCAATATAGTTAAAGACTAAAAAAATATTCATAAATAAGTCTGTTTTCAGATTTTCTATACCAGAGTTCGAAGATACAATATCGACTACAAAATATCCAAAAAGAAGATCTATCGAGAAAATTTCAATAATAAGCAATACGTAATTTAATTCTTTTAACATTTCCTTCCATGCGGCTTTTTATATTAAGCAGTGTAAATAAGTTCTCGCTGTTTTACAAGTTATGGCGCTAGCAGTATTAAATTGATTATTTTGACCGAACTTTTTTTTTCGCTGGAAAGCTATGACATATGCCAACAATATTCAATACAGATTGTTTTAATTTTCACACATCAACTTGTTTTTTTCACGCATCGAAAATGTCTACTTTTGAGCCAAAAAAAGTGTATTTGCGGGGAATTTAGCTCCATCATTTTTTGATGAAGAAAACGGCCGCTGAAACTCATCGTGTGCTGGTGGAAGTTTACGGGGATCATGCTCTATATCTGAAACGACTTGTAGAGATTGGTTTCGACGCTTCAAAAGTGGTGATTTCGACTTGGAGGACCGTGAACGAGGTGGAAGGCCTCAAATATTTGGTAAAAGGTAATGCTCTGTATTTGGTGGGATCAGAAGGAAGTCATCTATTATGAGCTGCTGGATTCAGGTAAAACCAGCACTGGTGATTACTATCGAACACAATTGATTCGTTTGAACCGAGCAATCAAGCAAAAACGGCCAGAATATGCGTCCAGACACGAGTCGATAATTTTTCATGATGACAATGCTCGGCCATATCGTACTTCCGCGGTGAAAAACTACGTTGAAAATGCTGGATGGGAATCGCTATCCCACCCGCCATATAGTCCAGACTTGGCACCTTCTGACTACCACTTGTTTCGATCCATGTAGAATGCCTTGTCCGGAATACGCTTCACTTCAACGGAGGGAATCGAAAATTGGCTCGATGCGTTCTTGGCCTCAAAAGACGAACGGTTTTTTTGGGAAGGTATTCATAAATTACCTGAAAGATGGGGAAAAGTCGTAGCTTCCGATGGACAATACTTTGAGTAACATTATAATTCATTTTTTCATGAAATAAAACCGTTTTTTTCAACAAAAAAACAGCGAGAACTTATTTACACTGCTGATATTTTATCGAAAAGCAAGTTCTTGGTATGTTGAGCTGTGTGATCCTAGTCCTGAACTTGTATTGTAAAATTAGCTTCGGTATCGCATTTCTAGATTTAAAAGAAGTGACCATTCTGTAGGACCATATTGTATTTTTGGCTTGGGAACGAATCCAGGTTGTACCTGGAATATTCCAGGTTGTATAATGACAAACATGACGAAATTCCCAATCAGCGTTTTTGTCCAATGTGTAACATGAATACTATTCATAGTAGAAGACATGGACCAAAATAATTTTGGACTATATTTTCGTCGACTAGGACTTCCAAGATTTATTCGGCCAGGACTAATTTTGAATCTAAATCTTAGTGAATCATTTATTGCCAACAATTTTTTTTGTATATTTCTTTGTCGATACTTTATCTTATAGATTCAATATTCATCAATTTAGATTCTTTTAAGATTAAATTTTTGTTTAATAAACCATTAAACATGGTTTAATAAACCATACGGTTATTCTATAACTATAAATTTAATAGCTATACCATTATCGGAATTATTTACAAATAACCACGACTGGTTACATTGGAATATAAAGACATTACAAAGGGAAGAAATTTTCCACTTTTCAACGACACATTTTATAATATCTTGATCATTTCAAGTAATTTTTTCTGTATTATTTACAGTAATTTCATTGTCAATTTTAATATTTATTGCTCATTTAAAGTGCGACTTGGGGTTTGTTGTCGACATTTCTAGGTCATCGTCGTAGCAACAAATGGACAAACACAATTTCAACAATAACGAAATAACACATAGATGGGCACTTAATATAAAATTCATGACAATCATGATTAGTTTTAGCCCGTTGTGGCACACGGGGGTGGGAGGTGTGAGGGTGGAAGCCACAGGGAAATGATTTTATTATCACTTGAAAACTGTTCGATGCCATCATTTCCCATTGCGAAATGGATCGTCGAAGATATTTGGAAGTTGTTCTATGCATTTTGATGTGTTTGGGTTTTATAGGAAAAACTAAACAACAAACAACTCAAACGATTTACGTTTGTAAGTTATTCCAGAAAAAGTTTTTTTCTTTTATTCATTTTTACCACACATTTACTTGTTTAGTGTTTGTCAACGAAGAAAACAATGAAGTGGCTGAACGAGCGATTGATACGGCTCAACATTATGTGGCGAAAAATCCGCAGTTGGGTATCAAAGTAGAATTGCAACGCGTGATGGGAAATCGAACCGATGCCAAAGGCTTACTTGAATCACGTTAGTGTTTTATCTTCCTAAAAAAGGCAAAAAAAAATGTTTTTTTTTCTTTTACTAATAGTGTGTAAGACTTACGGCGAACTGCTGGAAGAGGGTCATCCACCGCATGTTGTCCTAGACATGACCATGACTGGAATGGCTTCGGAAACGGTAAAATCATTCACAGCAGCCCTCGCCTTGCCAACAATCAGTGCATCGTTTGGTCAAATCGGAGATTTGCGACAATGGCGAAATCTGAGTCCCGAGTCGGAAAAATATCTCGTGCAAATAATGCCACCGGCCGATCTTATTCCGGAGGTGATTCGCGTGATTGTCGACAAACAAGACATTCCAAACGCGGCAATTTTATTCGATGATTTATTCGTGATGGACCACAAATTCAAGTCACTTTTGCAAAACATTCCAACACGCCATGTTATCACACCGATAGCACCGGCTGCCGATATCAAAGATCAATTAATCCGACTCCGCAACTTGGATATTGTCTATTTCTTTATTTTGGGAAGTTTGAATAGCATTAAAAATGTGCTCGACAGTGCTGACGATATTGGATACTTTGGACGCAAGTACATGTGGTATGCAATCACGCAAAATAAAGGGGAGCTCAAATGTATTTGTAAAAATGCGACAATTTTGTATTTGAAACCGACGCCGGACGCCAAAAGTCAAGATCGACTTGGTAATATTAGAACGTCGTACCAATTGACGGCACAACCTGAAATCGCTGCCGCGTTTTATTTTGATTTATCCCTGCGGACTTTCCTGACAATCAAGTAAGAAATTCTTCTGAGATTTCCACAGTATTTACTTTCCTAAAAAGAAGGATATTTTAATTTAATTATTTCTACAATAATAAATCAATTCAATACTTATAGCTTCAGCTAGTCTACTGTTTTCTTAGGTCCCCTCATGTTAGCATATTCTGGCAAATTGTCACCTACAAACTGTAATAAACGACTGATTCCTTCTTTTTCTTTCCATCTTCCAGAGATATGATTTTGGGTGGTGGATGGCCCAAAAACTTGACATACCTAACGTGCGACGATTACGACGGAAAAAATGTTCCTCCTCGTTACGACTTGAACTTGCGACAAGCATTTAAAAAGGTTGCACCCAAATCTTCAATTTGTGCTTCTTGTTTTTTCACGAAAAAAATTTCCAGGCACCAGATGAAATCCCAACGTATGGACCGTTAAATGTTAGTGAGAATGGAATGAGTCAGATGGATTTCATTATGCAAATCAGTGCGGTGAGTGTGCGGGATGGCGCTAGCGATAAATCGGTCGAATTGGGCACGTGGCGGGCTGGACTTGCCAATGATTTGACGCTGAAAGAAGGAACGTCGATGACAAATTATACCGCCGACGTTGTTTATCGGGTCGTCACTGTTCTGGTAAAGTATGAGGCCAGGATGGCCGATTAACAATTCGATTACCTCACTAGAATGTACTAGGATTTTTTAAAATTAATTGCAGCAACAACCGTTTGTGATGCAAGACGAAAATGCTCCAAAAGGCTTCATCGGCTATTGTATTGATTTGATTGACGAAATCGCCGATATGTTACATTTCGACTACGAAATTCAATTGGCTCCCGATGGAAAATTCGGTAATATCGACGAAAACGGACAGTGGAACGGCATCGTCAAAGAACTGATGGACAAAAAAGCCGACATTGGTTTAGGTTCAATGTCAGTAATGGCAGAACGCGAAAGTGTCATCGACTTCACCGTCCCTTACTACGATCTAGTCGGAATTACCATTCTAATGAAAAAACAGAAAACTCCAACGTCCCTCTTCAAATTCCTGACGGTTCTCGAGAATGAAGTATGGCTTTGTATCCTGGCAGCCTTTTTCTTCACTAGGTACTCAATTCTTTCAGCCGCCTTTCTTTTGCTTCAATATTTTTGGTTTTCAGTTGTCTAATGTGGGTTTTTGATCGATGGAGTCCATACAGCTATCAGAACAATCGCGAAAAGTACAAGGACGATGAAGAAAAGCGGGAGTTTACGTTAAAAGAATGTTTGTGGTTTTGTATGACGTCTTTGACGCCTCAAGGAGGGGGCGAAGCCCCCAAAAATCTTTCTGGTCGCCTGGTGGCAGCCACTTGGTGGCTTTTTGGTTTCATTGTAATCGCTTCATACACGGCCAATTTGGCCGCCTTTTTAACCGTCTCACGTCTCGAATCACCCGTAGAATCTCTCGATGACCTTTCCAAACAGTATAAAATCCAATACGCGCCAATGAACGGCTCTTCGGCGATGACGTACTTCAAAAGAATGGCCAGCATTGAGAATCGATTTTATGAGTATGTAAAAAACCAATAAATTTTTCAGCCTAAAAAAAAGAGGAAAATTATTACTTGTAGAATTTGGAAGGATATGAGTTTGAACGATAGTATGTCAGAGGTGGAACGAGCAAAGTTAGCCGTATGGGACTATCCGGTCAGCGACAAATATTCAAAAATGTGGCAAGCCATGCAAGAGGCTGGACTGCCAAATTCTTTGGATGAGGCGGTCGCCCGTGTTTTACGCTCGTCTTCGACCAGCGAAGGTTTTGCCTATTTGGGCGATGCCACTGATATCCGTTACCTCCAACTTACCGATTGCGATCTTCAAATGGTCGGCGAAGAATTTTCCCGTAAGCCATACGCAATTGCCGTGCAACAAGGCTCGCCACTAAAAGACCAATTCAACACCGCGTAAGACATCCAACCACGGCTAAAACTGCAAGAAACTTTACTTCAATTTTTATTTTCCAGTATACTAACATTACTCAACAAAAGGTCGTTGGAAAAACTCAAAGACAAATGGTGGCGTGGCAATTCAAAAGCAAAAATTTGTGAAAAAGAGGAAGACCAAGCCGATGGTATTAGCATTAAGAATATCGGTGGTGTTTTTATTGTAATCTTTGTCGGTATTGGAATGGCTTGTATCACATTGGCCTTCGAATATTGGTATTACAAACATCGGCATGTCAATGCAAACGTGATTAATGTTCGCGAAAATCCGACCAAAAATAGTAAGGACAATCCGAAATTTGTTCCCTCACCTCCAGATAAGACCAATCTTGGATTTCGGGCCCGACAAATTAACACCAACAACAATGATAGTCATTTACAACAAAGCCACTTCCGTTCACGATTTTAATTGCATTTTAAAATGGTATTTAGATTTGAGGATCTTTACCCACATTTAATTATGGTAATGATTGTAAAGGTTCGTTCTTTTTTTAAATTTAGTTAAATCACTTTTACTAATACACTTAAATTAAAATGGTATGAACTTCAAGATTGTAAAAAAAGTTGTGATTATATACTCAAAATACAAAGTTTTAAAGTTTGTCTTCAATTCTTTCCTTTTATTAGTGATTACCTAAGACTTCGTTTGCGTGGCGGAAAAATATGGCTATTATTTTTGAGTACGAGAAACGGACCATTTTTTCGTCTATTTTGATTTCAATATTTGCTTACTATTAAGAAGTATTTTACAGCTTTTCTGTGTACAAAGGATTGAAATATTCTTATTAATCCGATTTTTACCGACAAAAAAGTTTGTAAATGGTCCGGCCTAAGGCTTCCTTCAAGAATAAATCCTTTTAAAAACCCATTTACGATGGATAACTGATTGAGGAAGGATCATCAAAAAGATACGTCATTTTCTAGGATAAATATTTTCGGATAACTGCTTCACTCTTAAAAATCAAGAAAGTTACATGTATTATAGTTTTAATTTCCATATTTCTACTTTGTGAAATTACTTATAGCAGCTAAGAGTCTTGAAAAGAATGTCATAAGCAAAGGTGGTACGCAAGATTTCCCACAAATACTAGAGGTAAAACCGTAAAACAAGACGAAATCGATAGACGGATACCATAGGAGATGATCTGTGGGAGCTGGGAATAATCAATGGATGGCATCGTCAAAATCACAATGGATTGATTTTTGAAGAGTAAAAATGCCAAAGAATTTGTAAACCAATTTTAGATTTAAAGCTTTCACGGTCGGTCTTATGCATATAACAACTCTTTATTGAAAAAGTTGTGGCGTTCGGATCCAAAGCCGTGTCCAAAAGATTGACTATGTCGCCAACATTTCGGAACCTCTCCGGGTCGCATCTTCAGGGCGTAATTGCTCCGAAACTAATCGCAGGATGGTCCTCAAGTCGTCTTATCTGACCGTATTGGAAGGGTGCTCAGGAAATATAATTTCAGGGTGGTGTTCAAGCCTCCTACGAAAATATCTTGTATACTTCCGTCCCCAAAGGACAAGACCCCAGTTCTGGACAGGCCTGGAGTATACCAAATCCCCATTATTGGTGAAACCGGGAGATTCGTGAATACACGATTGAAGGAACATCGTAGGAATGTAAAGTTTGGTCAAACCGACCTCTCAGCTGTGGCTGAGCATTTTTCGGCTACTGGACATTCTATGCGATTCGACGAGACCGAAATTCTCTATTCTTCTCGTGGCTTTTTCAAAAGAAAGCCCCGAGAAGGAATAGAGATCCACAAGAATCCCAATACCATCAACAGGGATAGTGGTCTCAAACTTCACCCTACTTGGAAAGCGATTCTCCCAGTTTTTTCGTTAAATAACTCTTCAACTAAAAAGAGAATGATTATCCCCTTCTTCTATTATTGGTTGACCTGCTTTAAACTATATTTTCCACCCACAATGGATGGTATATAAGACGACTTGAGGTCCATCCTGCGATTAGTTTCGGAGCAATTACGTCCTGAAGATGCGACCCGGAGAGATTGCGAAACGTTGGCGACATAGTCAATCTTTTAACACGGCTTTGGATCCGAAAGCCACAACTTTTTCAATAAAAAGTTGTTATTTGCAATTTGTAAACCATTTATTGAATAAGAATCTAAAAAAAATGAGATATTAATTCAGAGAAATTTTATAGATTTTTTACTGTTTTACCTTTTAAGTCTTCAGAATTGTTTTCAGAATATTTGAGAATAAAGGAGATAATCTTTGGGAGCATAGAATAATCAATGGATGACATCGACAAGCAGCCCCCGCTCTAGGGGTGGGCAACCCGGGCGGTCGCCCGGGGCGGAAAATTTCAGGGCGGCATTTTGTCATATTTGATATACAATATGAACAAAAATGTGAAAAAATTAGTTTTTAGTTAAAGAAATATTTTTCCAAAAAATTAAAAATTTTGTGATATTAATACTCTGTGTTTTTTCAACCCTGAAGGGGCGGCAAATTTGCTAGAGCAGGGCCTGTCGACAAGATCACAATGGCTTGATTTTTGAAAATGCCAAAGAATTTGTAAGCCATTTATTGAAAAAGAATCTAAAAAAGTGAGATATTAATTCAGAGAAATTTTATAGATTTTTTTACTGTTTTACCTTTTAAGTCTTCAGAATATTTGAAAGATAATTATCCTGGAGGATTTAATACGTTTAAGTTTATAAATTAATGATGCATTTTAAGTTAGTTCCTTTTTCTTGTGTAAAACATACGTACTCTTGTCTTAAGACAGCGGGTGTTCTTTCATCTGAATGAGTCCTACAATAACAAAAAATTAGTACATAATGGTATTGAGAATTTCCGCAAAGAAATCCAGGTAAATTTATTCATTAATACTTGCCTGTATTGATTTTATAGGATATATTAATGCATCTAGATCAATGGTTCCCAACCGATTTTGGGTCATGCCTCCCTCGTGATATTTAAAATTTTACGGTCGTTCACCTGAAAGAAGCTTAAAAGGCCATTAACTTGATATCTAAACAAGCTTCCAAACAATAAGTCATCGAAACGATATTTTCAAATATATACCTAATAGAGAAACATATATTACCCCATAGTCTTTGGTACCTATAGTCAGTTGAAGGGTGCACGTCCTGCCGATGGCCCACCAAAATATTGCCATGTCCCAACAGCGCCCCACGTTAGGAATGACGGATCTAGACAAGGTTTATAAAATACACAGGTGGCCTCATGGTGACTACGTGATGGATACGTGACGTATCCAGAAGAAATTCGTACATATCTTCAGACTGATTCAATTTCAAAATTCTTCGTATGACGTCATTTTTTTTTCTAATGGAGCAACCTGTGTAATTTACAAACCTTGGGATCTAGATGAACTCATTTAGAAGAAAAGATAATCAATCCGTAAAAATTAGGCCAGTGATTTATTTAATTTTTTTGTCAAAGGGCAGCCAAAGGAAAAGACCTGAAAAACCATAGAACCAATTAAGTAGGTAGCTATTTATCAACTTCTAAAACTTTAACCATGTGTTCTCCAATCATTTCCCATTGTTGACGAATGGAAGTCGAAGATAGTTGTTAGATAGATAACTTGGAAATAAGAGATTTATGGAAATATACTTAACAACAAATATAAGTAAAAAAAATTATATTTATCCAGAAAAATGTTTTTTTGACTACCACAATGTGACTTTTCCGGGCAACAACAAAGTTTACGCTGTTCATTTGTTTGTCGCTTAAATCGCGCGGCCATTTTTAAAATCACCTCGGCGTGCACAGCTCTTCTTTACCGACCACAAAAAATTGACATATTGACCGGGCACTCTTTAAAAAAATTTACATTCGACAGAAATGTCACACAGCCTGATATTTTGAAGTTGCTATGGCTGAAGGTGGTAATAATGATAATTACGATTCATTGTCATACTCGAATTATTTGGACGTGAACGACGACAGCGGCGTCAATGACGAATCATCAAATCATGCGACAACATCATCGCGACCCGATCTTTTCAACAACGACAAAATCCTAAACTACGATCAAAACAATGCATCGGGATCCAACTCCGGTTTGTAATTGGCATCGGATGTGTTTTTGATTTATTTGTAATTTTTTTAATTTTCAGGCTCGACATCACGGCGCGAGGAGAATCCCTTTTCGTTTAAGCATTTTTTAAATCGAGACGCAAATGCCTCCACCGCAGGCAACAACTACTATCAAACGGGGGCTCGACCAAAAGTATTCTCAACAAACCGCCAGCATTCGTTACCCACGTCAGATTTACAGGGATCCACGTCTCCGTTGAATTCTGATCCACCGATTCGAATGGCTTCGGTTGACAGCGGTGTTCGAACCGATTTTCCGTCAGTGCTACCCGATTTTGTTCAGGATCACCTAGTGGTGGAACAGTGTTATTTGGGTGGCGACGGAAACAATGTGGACTTAGATAATTTACCCGATTTTACCCCCAATAGGTATCAACGTAGAAAACTTTGATCTTGACACTCTGACTTCATTTTCAATGTTACAGATCTAGTGAAAATCAAAGACTGTGGTCCCAAGATCCTAGTGATAACGAAAGTAGTAACGATTTGACATTTAATTTAACAATTCAAAGACGTAATCGCGTCGGATTTCCTTTAGATTTACCTCTGGTTGATACTCGAAATGAAGATATTAACAATCCATCATCTGGACATAGAAGTTGTCCTCAATCGAGCGAAGTAACTAAAAAAAATATATATATATACTTTTGACTAGAACTAAAATTTGCATTTCTTTGACTAGGTTGGCGTTTCAAAAAGCTTACCAGATTTTCTATCAGATGGTCCAATTCACTCGACAAATCGCCACTCAAACATCACACGATCCACGAATGAATCTCCTTCGGCTCCCGGGCCGCCCATTATTAACGAGTCTGAATCCACCACGTCTAACAGCAATTCTCGTGACAGCGATCGATGGCTGCGCGACGAATTAGAACAACTAAGACAACAACTAAATCGACGTAATCGAACCGTTGAAGCGCTCGAACGGGATTTGGCTGCAATGCGGCGAAAAGAAGAAATTTACATGGACGAATTGTCCAAATCAATGGAACAAGTCGAAGGAAATTTAAATATTAGTAATGTACGTGACAAAACGTTACTCTGTTTTCTGCCTAACGGCAAATATAGTTGACTTCTTCTCTTCAGCATCTGCTATCCCCAACTATTCCAGTTGTCCTACAACATATACTAATAAAATATTATTTTTTTTTTTAGAAACGTGCCATTAACGCAGAAAGTTCGCTAGCTAAAATCAAACAGGAAAATAAAAGTTTAAAAGTAAGTTCTATTCTCGGCGTCTATAATTTGTTTATCAATGTTGAGTTGTTTACATTTAGTGCGAATTGGCGGCGTTACGACGTGAAAATCGTTTACTTCGCGACAACGCCGCTGGAGCCGTTGGTGGACCGTCTGTTGCATATTCTTCGCGACAAGACCAAACCGCACGTAGATTAGCACAAGAGCTCCGCGGTGCTGCCAACACTGCAGAACAATCGCTTCGTAGTTTACTGAGCGGACTGACAAATTTGCGAGTGATTGCCAAATCATTGGAAAATTTAAACAGCGAAGACGAGGCGTCTTCGCCCCAACATCACGATCCATTTTTATCAAACGTCGAAGATGAACCGGGAGCTCCGCTTTAAAATTTAATTTAATTTCCCACTATTCCCCGTAAATGTTATATTGATAGTTTTTTGTACATGATAATATATTATTATATTAATTATTATTGTTATGTAAATGTAATATAAAAAAAGTACGAGCATAATGCTAATTTCTCCAATTCTGTCGTTTTTGCTACGCTTTGATTTCATCATCTTCTAGGGGTTGTAATGGTTGCAAAAAGTCTTGATAATCGTGTAAGATTTGTCTCACTAATTCCGATATTTGAGCAGATTCGGACTGAGTAGCATCAATTAAACTTGAGAACAACATAAATAATTGATCCCATGCCACTTTAGTAACTAAAAAAGGCACAAAAAGTATTTCAAAAGAATAATATATGTATATTCATTGGGGTAGTTATATACGAGCAAAGTGCCAAAAAAAAATGATGTTTTATCAAGGAAAAAAAGCGCCAACTCTCTCGAATTTGAAAAAGCAAAGTCTTTACAACAATTCATCCTTTCCACATGATGATAGATTAGCATTTAGTAAGTGAGTCAAACCTTAATTATTGATATGGTACCAACTTGTATATCTTTTTCCAATATTGCCCCATTTAACTTTTAAAGAAGGCCCATATGTTTTGGACTATTTACTACGTAAATGAGAAAAGTATGGATTGTAAATTAAGAAAAACCTATTAAACAAGCCAATGAAATACGATTATGTCCTGAAGATGACCTAGCAATACAAAAAACATATAAAAATTGGATGTAGAGTTGTTGGCTTTCTTCTCCTTAATCAATCGAAACTTCTTGGATATTTTATAAGTAACAAAAAGAATTACTTGACTTAAGCTTTTTTTCTTTAATCAAACCAATTAAAATTTGAATTGCCTTAAGAACAATCGACATTTCCACCACACGAAACCTACAAAAAAATTAAAACGATTACCATTTTTAACGATTTTTTTTCTCCAATTACCTAGGTAATGGACATTTTCCATTGTGGGCCTCATCGTCAACAAATCGTTTGACCACATCTTGAAATCGTTGCAACAATGCTGATATTGCCAAGGTGCTCGTAAATTCTGTGGGACAATCACCTGACTCCTGGAGAATCGGATCAATTTTATGATGGAGCGAATATTCCAGCAGTGTTTCAAAGCAAATTTTGGCAAAGTCTTCTCGTATCAATTCCGCTTCGGGTTCGCAATTATTTGCGGTGGCGTACATCGACCCATTGTTCAGTAAAATTATCACATTTTTAACAAAGGTTTTTGGAAAATTTGCTGAATATTTCAATAAGTCAACGCGCAGAAATTCAACTACTTTGCAGTCAATCATTTCGTCGGTGACCAACTCGTCGAGGCCTTGATTTTGAGGCGGAGCGCTTGACGGGAAAAGAAAATCTTTTAACGTTTCGGCCAGTTCTTTCC
Source organism: Sisyra terminalis (assembly GCA_958496175.1). Lineage (NCBI taxonomy): Eukaryota > Metazoa > Arthropoda > Insecta > Neuroptera > Sisyridae > Sisyra > Sisyra terminalis. The sequence goes on from OY292276.1 coordinate 61,548,603, forward strand.
AAAATTTCATCGAGAACCCTTCGACGTTTTCATTGATAAACGGTAATGTTTGACGCACAATTTTCAGTAAGCTCTCAATGGCAAATTTCCACGTGAACGCCGATGGCCATATGTATTTAAATTTCAACGGCACATGCAAACATTCCACGAGATTTTCCAAAATTTCATGCTTCATGAATGTATGAAAGTCCAAAGTTGCCTCATACAAACCAATGGCAATTTCAAGTGATTTTTCTCCGAATATCACATTGTTCAACGCCTCGATTTTGTTGGAATCAGACTCGCACAGGAAACGCTCTTCATTTTGACTAGCCAGAAAATATTCAAAAGAAATCTTACAAAATTTGAGTAAGGTTTGAAAAATGTCTGGCAAGAATAACGAATTGTTTCCTTGGCCTTTGATCAATGAGTTCATCAGAGCCAAAATATTTTCATACAAAGAGAATGCTGAAGTATCTGCAGACGTATTGAGCCATTGTGATTTTCTGGTGGGAATTTGAACCAAATTGATGATAGTTTGGCACAATTTTTGTACATTTTCTTTAGTAAATCTAAAAAAAAAGAAGTTATTCAGACAAAATTTAGGCAAGATTTCAACATTATTACAAACCCATTGTTGAATTTTTGATAGATAATCGGAAGAATTCGAATTAAATTTGCCAGATAAGACTGTGAAAGCACTGCATTTTCTTCTGATTCATTGATCTGCTTTAGATTTTCTTCAGAAATTTCCAGCCAAATTTCCCATGAAATACTCCAAATTTCCGTTAGATTAGATTTTTCTACGGCACCCTCTATTGCGATTGTGTTTCTTTCAATTGGATGATAAAGCACCAATTCTAAAAAGTTTTCCAGCGACCCCAAAGCGACTTCTTCATTTCGACTCAATGCATAGCTTTTAATAATCAGCAACAATTTACGCCACATTTCAATGAAACTATCCAAATTTTCAAGCACGCTTCTTTTGGAATTGAAAATGCGAATTGTTCTGGCCAATATTAGCACTTGCGTTTCAGCCCATTGCTTTTGAAATGTGTTACGAGTGTGATGGATTAAAATGTCTTTGTCTTCTTTCACTGATTCATCGGTGGCTTCGTTTGATAGTTGTTCAACTTGACGCAAAAGACTGAACAAAACTTTGTCAAAAACAATTTCCCATGTGTGTGACTTCAGCAATCCTCCGTGGGCTACAATAATACCAAAGAGAGTATTTCCGGCCGATTTACGTACGGCAGGTCTATCATTCAAACACAAACTTAGCAAACATTCAAAAATTCCAATCCAAAATTCACTACAATCAGATAATTTGGCATCTTTCAGTCCCTGGCTTGATTGGTTGGAGGAAATTTTTCGAATTTTATCAAAATTTTGATAGCAAAAATCCGAAATGTTCCACTAAAAGCCAGAGGTGATTAATTAATGATACTTTTTATAAAATGTGAGTTCCTGTACTATCAATTCAATGGCACTCAGCGAAATGTTCAATTCGTCGTTGTGAAGTCCAAATTTTTTCGTTAAGCTAATACATTTGGGAAAACATTTCCATGGTAAAATCGCTATGAAATCTGTCAGTATTAGTTGAAGAGTTTGAAACGAAATTCGAAGTAAATTTCCTCCAGCAAACAAACTAAAACGAGAAAAAATTATGAATTTTTATTGACTAATTTTTTTCAATATATATGACAAATTATTCCCATACGATACCAAAGGTTTAGCTAAACGTTCGAGGCAACTGAATAGTCGTTTTAGTGTAAGTTTAATCAGTCCAGGAACTTAAAGAAGTTGGTAATTTTCTCAAAATAATAAATTTTAAAATTGCCACGGAGTCTTCCTCTTTGAAATGAAAAAAAAAACTATCCCTCCATCTCTTTTTTTCCTTTTCTATTCTCTATGCTTCGAACTCACTTGACTCAAACGTTTGGACGAACATTAGAGCAAACGTTTGCTGTATCGTATGCAACCGGCATTATACTTATATTCAAAAACCGAGTCAATCATTTGCAACAAAATTGGCCAACCAAAACTCAAATTATTTTCGAAACCATTTAAAATTTGAATGATACATTCAAATTGTTTTTGTCGTACGTCCGTGCAAGAAAACATCGATAAATCACACAAAGGAGTTAGTAATGTTAGTTGCAATTGCTAAAAATAAACAAAATCACATTAGTAATTTATAGTTTATAGGGTTTCAAAGAAAAATATATGAAACTAGTTGATACCCGTGATTTCTTTTGCGTATCACATAAACAGTTTACAATATTAACAGTAGCAGAAGTATTAGTCACTAAAAATTGAGTCATAAGTTAGCTAAAATGTGATATACAAAATTTTAGATCAAATACAAAACACGAAATCATACGTATATCTTTTTACAATAATTAACATCTTTTTCTAATTGAAATAAGTTTAATTTTTTGAAAAAAAATATGCAAATCTATTCAGTAGTTTATATGTGATAGGCGCACAAAGAGTTCAACTATCATTTCATTTTTATACATAAATTAAGTAATATAAAGCCAAGGTTTATAAAATACACAGGTGGCCTCATGGTGGCTACGTGATGGATACGTGACGTATCCAGAAGAAATTCGTACATATCTTCAGACTGATCAATTTCAAAATTCTTCGTATGACGTCATTTTTTTTCTAATGGAGCAACCTGTGTAATTTACAAACCTTGATGTAAAGCATAGTTACCTCATTATCTTTCAAGGGTGTTGAAAATTCATACTTTAACGCCCCTTTTATCAAATTGGTCATCGAGTCAATGCCCGATTCGCGCATAAACGCACATGGATGCTTACAAATTTCAATAAACTGCGAAATAACTACCTCCCAAATTTGCTCAATTCGAAATAAATTCACCAAAGCAATTTCCAATAGTTTTACGATCGGAAACAAAGGTGGATTTTTATTTGTACATCCCATCACCATCGCCTCGTTTATTAGCTTCTTCAACGCTTGAATCAAACAATTCAACGCGTCTTCATCTAAATTTCTCGTACTCTCAACCAAACGCGTTAATAAATCCGTGATAATCAGTAAATCAACCAAGACAGCGTTCGTTATAATTGTCGTGATATCCGACGGATTTCTCTTGGCGCCAGGATTTTTATCAATCGATGGTTTCATTCCTAAAATCCATACGAGATGCTCCAAAGTTGTTAGAATCATGTGCCACGATTGGCCCAAAACATTTCCGTGGCAATGAGCGAGAACTAGCAGGGCTCGCATACATTCTAAATTTTTATTTGTAAGTATGACGGGATGTTGATATGCTTTCGATGATAAAACTGGAGTTTTTAGTGGAGGTCCTACTGCAACAAATCGAGATGTAGATCCATCATCGTTCAGCACTGAATAGATATTTTCGTAGTCAATTCGGTTTGGTCCAATTTTTGGAGTATTTAAAACCGTTAGAGAATAATATGGAGGCAGTGCAGTTTTACACATTGTTGCAATGAAAGCATCTCGTGGTTGTTCCAAGTTTAACATTCCGCAGAGTGCAATAAACGATTGCATTTCTTTTAAAAGATTTTCAAAGGCTTGTTCGTCGATTGTCGCCTCTAATAGTGTGCAAAAAGATGTTAAAAGTCCACACCAGCTGGATTCAATCATTTGTGAAAATATTTTCCTTGAATCGGGCAAATCTTTCAATTGAATCACCAAATGTAACGAGCGCACCACGGATAAAGTGCTTGCAAAGGCAACCGAAATACCATAGCCGTCTAAAATTTGGGGCGTCTCATATTTATCCAATAGATCCAAACTTAAAAATACCAAAAAAAAATTTTACAATCAGCCCAATAAAGTATTTATAAAACATTAGGGTGGTCCTTATTTATGGTTTGTCCGAAAAATTTTCACGATAGTCCTAAATCTATTAAAAAAAATTCATGCCAAGTTATAGATCTTAATTTTAATTTTAACCCCTACCGCCAAAGTTTTAAATGGAAAGAACACGGGAAAAGTTCTGTTGATTTTTTGAATTTTTTTTCATCATGTATAATGAACAGATCATGTCGACCAATGACAATTCTTATAGCAAATTTAACGCTCTACAAAAAAGGTCTCTTATGATTTTTTGTTAACTCTAACGGTTTCTGTAATATAATGTATTACAGTTGGTTAAAAACCATCGTCAAATGTTTCCTGATGCGCTAAAAAAAACTAATAACTTCATAATAGATAATAAAAGTATTTTTTGTAATTTATTGAAATTTTGATAGTCGATTTTTTAAATAAAATAATACTTCTCTTTTAGAGCATGCGTGGAAGTAAAAAAGTCGTCTAAGTTATGAATTATTATCTTTTTTTCATTTTTAAATCATTAAACGACGGTAAAAATAGAAAAAATCGTAAAATTGACTTAAGCTTCAACTATGACCTTAAATAACTCAGAAACCGTTAGAGTTAGCAAAAAATCATAAGAGACCTTTTTTGTAGAGCGTTAAATTTGCTATAAGAATTGTCATTGGTCGACATGATCTGTTCATTATTTCATGATTACAAAAAAAAAATCAAAAAATCAACAGAACTTTTCCCGTGTTATTTCCATTTAAGACTTTGGCTGTCGGGTTAAAATTAAAATTAAGATCTATAACTTGGCATGAATTTTTTTTAATAGATTTAGAACCGATTTAGGACTATCGTGAAAAAAAATTCGGACAAACCATAAATAAGGACCACCCTAATAAAACATACTATGTAGACTTGACTTGTCCATTTTTAAAATTGCAATTCAATGGAAACCAAATTCCATGTAACAAAAATCCCTTTTGATTTTTCAATTTCGGACAATTTAAATACGGAATTTGATTTGGAGCCAGAAAAACATCGGTATTACCATCTAAAACCAATTTAAGTTTTAATCTTATATTCATAAAAAAAAATTGTAGAATCATCAAACCATCAATCTTTTTCGATCTTCGTAATTGTGGATGCATAAACAACGATTGTATGTAAGTTCCAAGGGAATTAATCAATTCTTGGAAAGTATTTGTCATTTCAGGATTGAAATCATAGTGGATACAAATATTTTCCAATACGTTCGGTTGCGATACAATTTTATGGATTATTTCCAACGATAAAACACGTTGCCAATTTAATTTATCGGGATCGAGAAATCTTATTATCAAGGAAATATAAACTTCGCATTCGGTTACCTAAAAAAGAAAGATTAGAATGGATATTCAAATGTTTAACTAAGACTAAAATTTATTGGGAATTAGTTGAGAATTCGTTTCATATATTAATCGTAAAATTTACCAAAATATCAATGTAGTTTTCAATCAAAACCATAATGATTCGAAGCAACCGTGTTGCAATAGAAAAACATATTTTATCAGCCGAAAATAGTTTGATAACCAGCGCACATATTCCCTCTTTCAACAACAAATTAAATTGTGGCTTCTAAAACACAAATTTTTGTTGGAAAAAACATCAAACTGATTAGTTAATATATTGAATTTTAACATTGCGGAAAATCGTGGGAAATTTTTTCAACAATTCCTCCAACAATTCCAATCCAAAACTGCGACTCATTTCATGAATTCCAATCAACCAATGCGGCTGTTGTGCATCGACCATTTGAATCAAATCTTCAAACATATAGTATGCATCAGATGCACAAGGATCTAAGCCGGTTGCCTCATTGCAGGATGATGCTCCTCTATTCACCACCATATCATTTTCCTCCGAAATGATGCGATGAAATACCAGCTCTATCAGTTGTCTGATGGTGGCCTCGGCAATGTTGTACAACTCATTGTTTCGAGTAAAATATACGCGTAAACATAGTACCAAAGCCTAAAATTATTTTTTTGAAATTTTTTTTTTTAAGATTTTGTTGGTATATTTACTTTTGCCAATGTTTTGCCACGGGTGACCGTATTGGTTGTTAGTAAGAGAGTTAAGGTTTGTAAAATTTTTATGTCTTCTAGTCCATTTTCCATTAAGGTCCATAATGTATCGACAATATAGCGAGCACCATTTTCGTCCACGATTTGTAACGTGATTAGATGTTGCATCAATTTCAAACATAACTGCAATACAATTCAAAATAGCTTATTGATATTCGAAATTAATATGATTAGTTTGTAACTGTAGTGAGATTTGATCAAGATTTTAATATTAAATTTTTGCCAAACCTGGTACAGTCCTCAAAAAGTACGTAGAAGCCAAGGTTTATAAAATACACAGGTGGCCTCATGCGCTACGTGACGTATCCAGAAGAAATTCGTAAATATCTTCAGACTGATTCAAATTTCAAAACCTTGCGTAGAAGCCACTTTTTTATTTGGCGATAGATTAGATCCCAAACATGATTTCAACCAAAAAATCTGTTACCTGGGTATGCCACGTCCCGTCGCCCAATTGATTTTTCCAAAAAAAATCTTATTAAAATGAAAGTTGAGGATATTTCCTACAAAAAAGCTTCTTTAATAATTTTCTCTATGTACCATAGTTAACATGAAAATGACTTGAAACCATATGAAAATTTACATTTACAAAAATCGTATTGGGTAATTGTTGATATTTTTGAAAATTGGCATTTTAAGAAAAATCAGAAGCCAAATGATTTATTTATTTGTGAGCTATCTTATCTTCTTGCTTCTTACCTGGGAAAGTTACTAAAGACATCAATTTCCAGCCAAACTATGGCATTTACGGAAAATTGGTATAGCTCAGCTTTCATTTCAATAATAACAATTTTATTTGTATCTAGCACGGTTTATAAGTTATTGCGAAAAAAGAAATTCTATTTTGGAAAAATCAAATGGGCGGATGAGAGGATAGCATCGACTCCCGGTGAAGGATTTTTTGGTTACCTAATCTATCAATAAGTAAAAAAAATAGCTTCTAAGCACTTTTTGATGAGTGCATTATGCATATACTGCACCGACAACTAATACCTTTAAAATTATAGCATCTTTCGTATCACACCCCGTCGTGAGCGGATATAGCAAGTCATTGATATTTTTCGATAAATCCTCTGTTGAATTAATGAAATTTAATTTCGACAGTGCAGTTTCGCACACCTGCAAACAATCACGTAAAATATTACCTGTTAAAATAGCTAATGAAAAAAAAAATGTATGTTACCTCCCGCACGTGCGGATATTTCTTTCGAGTTTCAAACGACAATGCCATAAAATCAAGTCGTAAATTCTCGTACGTTTCTTCAATGAGTGAAGAACTTTTCAAATCACTAGTGGAATTCATTGTTTGTCAATGATAAAAATTAAAAAAAACGCCAATTTTGGTTGAAATTTATGACAATATATTATAAGACCGTTCATCCATTTGTAACAATTGAACAACGATAGTTATTCATTTGAAAATTGGGCGCTGAAAGCGCCACTTTAACCGAACTAAAATTTCAAAATTTTCAAAGTTTTAAATTTAAATTTGCAACGATTATATCGTTAAAAAACTTACGAAATTGTTATTTTAACGTTTTAAATTATTTTCCAGTTAATTTTCATTTAATTAATAATTTATTTTTTACAATTTTGTGAAAAGTGTAAGTTTTTTTACACTTACGTTGCACAATTTTGCACCGCGAGCACGTTTTTCCATGACGTCAAATTGACATCTTATCTATTGTCCATCATTCATCTCTATTAACTTAAATATAGTTTTTCGATTTCATCATAATCGAATTCTTATTGTTTAATTATTTATTATCGCACACACCGGGGCTAGTGAACTATTCATTTATGTAATCCTTTTGCAACAATTCAGTGTAAATATGTACAACGTATCCAAAGGTCCTAGTAAAATTGTGACTCAAACAAGACGAGGTAACATTCCATCGTATTATCATCATCTCCTGAATCAATTATTTACGAATTTCTTTCCCAATTTTCCTTAGGTATACCGCAAGGTCTGGAACCGCGTCGCGATAATACCAAAAAAGCCTCCGGAGATAATGAAGTAATTAGGTATGGTAGAACGCCTGCACGATTTCTGTACTATTTGAGGTTATTTCCATCGATTTTTTTTCCAGTGTACCAAAGCCCGTGTTCCATAGCAATGGAAATTACAAAAAGTACAATTCCAATCGTGTGATTCACGATATTATTACTCCGCAACACGAAGAACTAATTCGGTTCATCAATGATTGTAAGTTTGGAGATTTACTATGAAAGTTTCATCTAACTTTTACAACTTGTTTTAGCTTGGAATAGTGTTTATTCACAATATGAGCAACATAGTAGAACCGGCACACCGTCGACAATTAGTAACGATAGTTCTCACTCGGGCGAAACTTACAGTCCGAATTTAACGTCAAGTGAGTATCCGATGAGAACAAAACGTTATTTTTTCACCGGCAATAATCGTAAGAATGTTAGAAATATCAAACCCAATCGTACTGTTACTAATAACAATAACAGCTATTACAAAAATCATCATCAAAATCACCAAAATTATCAACACTGCCATCATCACCATCATTATCGTCAACATCAAAACAATTTCATTGCGGAATACGCCACACCGGTGTTATACTATAATCCTAATATTCATTAAGCTATACCTTTTTTAAATGATTTATAATGAAATGAACTAATAAATTGTAATGATTATCAAGAAAAATCAATTGGATGTTTTAATTTGCCTGTTGTTTTTGTTGTTTTTTTGTTTGCTTAAATAACCGCATCGTGTGTGATCGTGTTAGATTTTAGTTGCAAGAATTTTGAAAATTATTCTATTTTCTAGGTCCTACCGTAAGTGATTCCGTTGTGTATTACGAAGATGGAGAACCAAATGCAATTATGCAAAACTTTATTCCGTTTGACTTGGAATCATGGTGGGGAAAACGGTTGTATCGTAATATCACGGAGTCGTTGTGAAAACACTGACAAACCCATATCAATTTTAATTATTATCTAACTAAGGAAATTGCCAAATAATGTAGATATGAGAAAAAGTCGCTGCCGTAGTGCAGCGTTTACCAAATACGCAATAACAATGGTTTGGGGAAATTGTTCGAAAATAAAGTTGCCTATAAGTATCAACGATAGAATGTAGGGGATGTGGTCGCGAATTTTCTATAGAAAACACCAAATTCTGCGCTCGTAAATTGATAGATGTACAAACTGTCGAACCCAGAGGTCTCACGAGTAATATTTATTTTTTTTAAGATAAATTTATTGTTTGGATCTTTCATGATGGTGACCCAGGCTGAGACTACTGGTTTAACCAGATAAATATGGAAAAATCCCTTTTCCCTGGTATAATTGCAAATTTAAAAGCTGCAATTCTTCCTTTACAAAGAAAATTAAAGACTTTTCTATTTTTAGACTATAGTGTAGAAAAAAAATTTTGGTCAAACCAAAAAGTTTTTATTGTTAGAAACGGTGATTCAATTTATGGATAGCTTCACAAATGTATGGATCAATATAGGTGCCTCTAATTATCTCATATATTGAAGAACCTTTACATAATCAAGAAAAAGTTAATAAAGTTAATAAATTTTATACGTAGAAGTTGGAAACTATTTTTCTAAAATATAGCGCAATCCTTCTCAATGATGAATAATAGACAATACTTTTAGTTGTTCCATACGTGCAGTTTTATTTTCGAACAAATTATCTAAACTTCAATACCAAAGTACCACTGAAATTAAAGTTCTTCCATTTTAAAAAGTGCTTGATAAAAAATAATCTTTTTACTGTATAAAATACATTTTTCTTTTTCAGTTTTACATCACAGTTGTCCCTTTGAAGACGTTAATTTTAGAATTTAGACTGATTAGAAATATAAATATATAATCTTATACGTTACAATTGTGAGACAAGTTGTTTTCAATTATATTATCTTGTCTCAATTTTATTATTACTTTTTAATATTGAAATTTCAGACTTTTTTTTTTTTACTTATTGATTCACTAGTGAAATAATAACGCTTATATTGTGATAACTCCACGTTGTGCTTTAAATAAACAAAAAAAAAGTAAAGATTTAATTGTTACCAGTCGAAATTGCAATATTGAAAATCGTTTTTTTTAAGTCTCGAAATATTTTAAAATCATATTTTCATAGAAATACAAACTTTAAATGAATGTTCTGTTTTGTTCACATTTATTTTTGGTTGTTGTTATTATGTTGTACCAAAAAAAAAATGTGAATTGTTTTTCTTTTTTGTTAGAATAAAACTTTAATGAAATTGTTGTACATTTTTTTTTTTTTCGTTTTTCAACATTGGCCGTCGTTATCGACGCACCATTGCGGATCGATTGGGTTGGAGTTGATGCCGCGGCCGAGCAGTCGTTCGTGTTGATGGTAAAAGCGGCGAATTAAGTCGGTTCGGCTCTCTGTGCCGCCCGGATTTGACCAGAGGCGCTCGGCGGCTGCGGCCGTCCGTGGCCACATGCGGCTGTCCAGGCCGTCGCTTTCAACGCGCTCGGACCACATACAAACTTCGCCGCCCAAAACTAAATTGTTCAACGGAATTTTGTTGTTGTAGACGGTGTCCCATTGGTAGTACTTGGTGGTGCCCCAAAATCCATGGTCCAAGTACCATGCGTCTTTGGTCGAAATGATCAATTGGTAGCCTTTGTCCAGCAAAGAATTCACAGTCGGATCGGATGATGGCAACCACGGTTGGATTACATATCTACAAAATATGATATCAATAGATTTAAGTTTCAAATTTCGGTATTATAATAAAATTGTAACTCTTGTGTACTTTTAATTCATCAAATTATCTAATTAGATGATACTTATAATCTCTTTTTTAGGTAACTAAGTTGCAAGTCCAAAAAAGAGCTTTTTAACTTTCGGTTTTTAGGCAATTTGGTAAACAATAATTGATGGAAATCGTATAAAATTAAATTGAAACTTAAAAATCATTTTTTTTTTTTGGGTATAAGATCACATAATTTACATCAATATGAAGCCTCCAAATTTGTGGAATCCAGACTAATCAAAAATGTTGAAAACTTGTAAATTAAAACCGACCTGTTTTTATCTAAATGTTTTTCAATCGTCGACAAATCGTCCGTCAATTGGCTCGTCCACAAAATAAATTTGGTTTCATTGTGCCCGGCATATTGGTCAAATTGCGCAGCGGCTTTCTGTTGAAAGTCGGCCCACAAATCGATAAAGTCCTGTGTACTGCGACCACGTCCCGAATCATTCAAGTACTGCACAATTTCCGCCGTTGAATTCCAACAACTGAGCTTTATCTCGTCGCCGCCCATATGAAACGCATGCAAGTTTGGAAAATAGTTGATTATGTCACCGTAAAGTTTCCCCAAAACGGGATATAACTGTTGATTAGCCGGATTCAATTGGCCGCACGGCGGTTGAATACAATAACTAAAAGTGGATGAGTTTAAAAGTTCAATTAGTTTTTTTGTAGAATTAAAAAACGGACCTGCTCCACGGCATTTTATTGATGCACACGGCGAGATTTCCAAGTCCTTCAGCCGGACCCCATTGCCAACCGTTTCCCGAATGGCTTGGTGCGTCGATTTCCACGATGATTCGCACTCCTCTCAGCTTTGCATAGTCTCGTAGTTCAGTTATATCGTCCGAAGTATAAGTTTCCAACGTGGATAGTGCACCATATCTTAAATTAAGTGAATATTACAATGTAGTTGGTCTAATTGGTCTGGATTACGGTACTTAGTTAAATTTGGAAGACTCGGAATTGTTAATGGAAAACTTTGGGAATCGGTCGCGTGCCAGTGTAACACATTCATCTTTGATAAGCCCATCGCATCGATTTGCTTTTTAATAGCTTGGACCTTCATAAAATTCCTTGCTGTGTCCAGTAAAATGCCCCGATGCCGATAAACGGGTTCATCCACAATTATTGCTTCAGTTAGAATTACAAGGCCTTTTGAATATTTGTTGAGGTCAATCCAATATGAGGCGATCAATTGATTTAAAGTTTCTAAGCCGTGGCGAACTCCGTAAATCGTTTCAGCAATGATATTGACTTGAACTTGATTTTCTAAGAAAAATGATAGATTCACTATTTTAATCGCCTTATGAGGTTGGTTTAAGAAGGAATTCTGCTTTTAAAGATCCAAAAAATCCATCATTTTATTTAATGGTTCTAAAAAACAATCCAAAAAACCCAATTTTTCGGATCTACTAAAGCAGAATTTCGCCTTACAGTTCACCCACCATTTGTATGTACTTGAAGCGAATACGATTCATTTGTACTCCAATCCAATTTAACATTGTTTGAGTTCACTTGAACATTAACAGCGACATTCGTATCACTTGTACTTTGAATGCAAAGATCCGGACTGTTCACGTTACAATCTTTGATGATATTTTGCAAAAATATTTCGAACACTTCATTCAAATATCCCACGATTTCTGGTGGAAAATCATCCGCATACTTTAACTGAATTCGATAGAAATCAAAGGTGATCACTTGGCGAGAGTACGATAGTTGTTTGGTGGGAATTGGCCAAAGCGTTGGCTTTTTGTTGCAAGTTAATCGACACACATCGTGCGATTCATAAATCGATTGATTTAACGATGTAACCGAATCGACTGAATCACGTATGCAGTTATAGTTTTCGCATTTCCAATTCCACGATGCTCTACAATTTGAATTTGGTATAGTTACTAGGAAATTACCAGCCGAAAATAGTATCAACTTACTGGGATTGTATGGAATTAAGAAATGTTAGAACCAGAATGAAAATCTCCGTTTTCGCCATAGTCTAAAATAAAAATTTTAACGTTTTATTAAATCAAATGTATTTTTATTACTATGTGAAATAAACAGCTAGATTTACTATTTATATCGATCAATATTAATCAAAATAAATGAGTAAAAAAAGTGAGATTTATTATTAAGCTATATAAGTATGGTATTTAGTAATGAGAGATATTAATACTTTGTTAGTTTCACAACAATAAATGAAAATAAATATTATACTTGCATTAAGTTTGATTGATTGAGTATTAATACTGCATTTATTCTTTCAAACTCGAAAACTTTTATTTACTACTGACTATATTGTAAACAAATAGAAATCAAATTTCGCTCCAGAATAAATTCCGAGATAAAATTTAGTTCAGTTTCGTTTTATTTTGTTGTTCAAATGTTCCGAATACGAAATTCTATTACGTATATTATGTAAATATTGTAAAGATAAAGTTTCAAAATTTGAAAACATCAAATTTTGAATAATTATTTAATTCAACAAAAAAATTATAATCAAGAATAGTGTTACAGAAGATGTATTTGTATGAAAAATCAAAACGTAAATTATCTAACACAGATTGATTTTAGTTTAATAAAGTTGTGGGTATATTTTCCAAACAAATGTCTTGGAAAAGATTTCAAAAATTAAGGAAACTTGGAAGAAAACAAGCAAGGAAGTCTTAGATTAACTAAGAAAACATATTTGGAAGTGAAGTGGTCTTGAAAAACGTTTCGTAAATGAGCAAGCAGTCTAGAAATCGTAGAACAGGTAGAAGAAAACCTTCTCGAGATCGTAAGAAACTACACAGTAATATGTGCATAATTATGAACTCCTACAAACATTTTGACTTTTCAGTATCAAAAACTAAGATTTTCGGCTAATTTTTGATCATTTGGGAAGCAATAAGGTCGTTAAAGGTGATGTTGGAACTGCTAGCAGTTCCCCACGATTGTATTCCATACGTCCATACCGGTTTTATTAGGCTTTATAGATCATCAGATTACTGTTCTGGGACTGGCCCGAATCGCTTTTCAACATCTACTACAGCTTTTTTATTTTGACCTCCAGCTGTTGCCGTTTTGGGACTATCTGCCTACACCAGGTGAGGCATCTAAGTAGTTGTTCTTTATAAGCTCTCCAATTTGAAAGTATATGAATCAAATATTTTCATGCGGTTAATACATGCTGATCGCCACATTCAAATACAGCTTCATTTTTTGACGAATCTTTGAAAAAAATAATTCAAAATAATCGAGGCATGTTAAACTTAACAAGAATAAATCAATTTTTCCAATTTTAAGATAATTTATGAGTTGGAAAACTTCAGAGACAAAAGATTCGATTTAGCACTGGGTTCAATCAAATAATGGCAAATTATCAGGGAAAAATCTATTTGATTTAACTGCTAAAAGTTTTACGTACGTTTGGATACAATTTCTAGCAAGATTTATCAAAAATCTGTTGGTAAATTTATGTATGGCGGCACCAGGTTGGGTAACAGAAATTTTTATTCTTCATAATCCGACCAGCAAAAAAAATTAATCTAAACGTGCTTGTTTTAAGAAAATTGTTTTGTTACACCAAAGAACAAAGTTTTAACGTCGTTTTTAATTAAAATCCATCAAGATTTTTCAAAATATGAAGCTGTACTCTTTCATATCGGATATGAATGTTTTAACCAAAGAAATTTCAGACCTGAATTAATTTTTCAATTACCAATCAGCTAAAAGTAAAGTCTTAAGAAGATAAATTATTCAAATAGTTTTTTCTATACTTGCGTTTTGTAAATCGTAAAGCACTTAAAGTTTCCGATGAAATATTTCCAAACGGCTAATGCTAATAATTACAATAAATTGATTGTTGTTTAAATTTTTAAATGTCAGTTGATTGTTGACGAATTCAATGTTTTTTTTTCGTATTTTAATTTTAATAATAAGCTCATTATTGAAAAGTTTTAAAATAACGTTACCTCAAAAATGTAAACGATCAAATTTTCCAAACACTTTGAAATTATTAATTCCGTTCACATAACGTGAACTAAAGAAGAATACTTATAATTTAATACACTAAATCATTTTATCTTTTTGATTTTAGCATCCTCAATGATAAGACTCCGACCAGATTCAATACAGTACAAAGAGTCAATGCATACGACTTCCTCATATCTATTCAAATTCTATTTTTAATTCGAAACACAGCAGTTGGGTGTATCAACATTAAAACATAACTGCACAAATAGCACACAAAACTATCACGTAGTGTGGACTACCATAATTGCCATTGAAAAGTGGTAAAATTAAAATATTTATTCTCTAATATTGTCGATAAGTTCAAGGTTCGATTGAATGCAGAAAAGCCATGAATTCTTACCCGAAAGTGATTTTACTTGCGAAACGTAGGAGTGACTGGAGAGACAATTAAAAAAAAAAAACGCAAACAGATTGAATTTCCGATAAGTTTTTAAAATTTTAATGACTTAATATTGTGAAAAAACTTGTTTAAGTTCACGTAATCAAATTTAAATTATGCAGTTGGGTCTCGAATTTTTTGCTACGATTGTTGCACTTGCTTGTTATAGTGAATTTGTTTGGCAAATCGTTGCGATACTTATAGCCTGTGTTTTATTCGGTTTTGTCGTTGATTTACTAGAAGAAGTGGATGGGAGAGTTCATTGCCATTATTTTCGGGTTAGAAATTACGGCTTTTGCTCGTTATACTTACCACCAACTGTGTGTGTGTGTTTTTTTATTGTATAATTATCACGCACATAATAAATATAATTACAATGCAAAATTTACATTTGAAAACTTTAGATGCAACGTTTTCATTTTGTAAGACTTGGGAATTTATAGCGACTTTATTAAATACTCTACTTACAATCATGAGAATTCGGTTAGAGTTGATTGAAATGATGAGAAAGATTAGAATCAGTTGTTAAATATACTTTTTTTTTTAATTGATAATTCTATACATAATCGTAAATAATACAAACTTTAATTGGTTACACGAAGTTACTGGAAAGAAAAATATGTTTCAGTCATGACGATCTGCGGTGAGATCTTTCGCGATAAACGAGGAATGGATTGAATGGTGGATTGGACGTGGTGAGGATAGCATGAGCTGCTGTTCTCCAGGATCAATTTCCGGTGAACTAACTGGAGTTGACGTGGTGGTAGTCGCTGGCGACGACGAACCGTTTCTGTTGTTGTTGTAGTGATGTGACCGCACCGAAAGGTCCATCGAGTGGTGTGTGTCGTTCGTAGATGTTGTCAAAGCCAGAGGTGGCGAATTGCATTCACAATTGTTGGGAGGATGATTGGTCGCTGCTGGATACGCCGACGGTGGCAAACCAGGTGAAACACTTCCACTACGTCCCGTGTCAATCACTGGACTACCCAGTTGAGTGTTTCCATCGGAACTACCGTTACGATTTGACGATAGTAATAGCGGCGGAGCCGCCAAACCAAGACATCGCATTCGCCACGCATCCTGGAGCAATTGCAGCCTCGCTTGTTTCCTCCATTTCGCCCGTCGATTTTGAAACCAAACCTTTACAATAAAAAAAAAAAACACTCAACCACAAATTCACACTAAAAAAAATAAAACCACCACAAATTCCTTGCAAAAACAATTACCTGAACACGTGCTTCGGACAGACTAATTCGTAGGGCGACTTCCTCGCGCAAAAACACGTCTGGATAGTGTGTCTTTTGAAACAACGACTCCAACTCTTGCAATTGTTGCGGCGTGAACGTTGTCCGATTGCGGCGTTGGCGACGTCGTCCAAACATATATTCCGTGAGTAAATCACCCGGCAACGGAGACAAAAATGGACCAGCCATTGTCCGAAAACTAAATTCACGATTCCTGTTTCAAATTCCTGCTTCAGGATAACCGGTGCACGTAAAAAGTGTTCCTCAAAGTCCCTGACACGACTGACAGTTTCAAGCACGCGACCATCCTATTCAAGCATCCAGACGCCGCCTTCTCCCGTTATCCTGATTGGTACTAGGGCGGTCCCGATTCAATTCCTGCAGGCGCATGTTTTTCATCCCTATACAAGGAGGAGATACGGGAAAACGACAAACCAAAAAAAAAAAAAAGGAAAACAACGAATTTCTACACTGTTTACCACATTTGCGAAATTTAATAAAAAAATGTAATTATACAAAGGCAAAATTCAATTTAAAGTTGTAAGAATTAAATTATTTTTAAAATAGTTTTTTTTTTTAATTAATTTTTTTTTTGCAGAAAGGGAAGAAATGAGGAAGACATCGCAGAGGGATGCAGCCGGTTGTATTGTTCAGGTGAATTTGAGTGTATTAGCATTACGCACTAATGCCTTGCAATGTTTTCTTTCGTTCCGCAAGGCTGGGATGTATGGGATATGGACTCCCAAGTCCCCCGTTCCCGTCTAACCAACCCCGTTAGCATGGAGACAACAATAACAAAATGTACACAAGTTCGAGATGAGAAAATATCCTCAACAATCATAATAATAAACATAATGTTAATGATAATAGTGCAAGGTGTTGAAATCTATTCAGTTTCTCTGCTGGACCAGCAGAGATGAATGCACTACCATGCATGTATTATTTCTTTTTTTTTTCCCTCTTCACATTTACACTTTTACATGATTCGAATAACACCTCAATGCAATTTCCAGATAACTACCATATAACGCTTGCAGCTCGAGATATCTTCAATTAAAACGGGGAACACATTTAATTTTCTCGATGCATATGGTGAAGAGGTTTCAAATGCATCCCAATAATGCATTTGGTAATTTGATCAAGTAAAGCGATAACGTTTTGTGTATAGTGGCCCATTGAATAACGTAAGAACTTACAATCATCATTAGTCCTCAACAGCACCGGGGGACAACAATCTGAGCTTGATCGTTTCTAAATCTAAAAGTTATCGTTTCACAATTAATACCAAAACTGTTTCATTTAAATTACAATACAAACAACAAGAACATATCGAATAAAAACACATTTTAATTATGAAAAAAGTACCAAATCAATTTTTCAAATTAAAATATTTCCATAATTAAAAAAAAGCTCGAACAAAGCTCCGTCTAAATTAATCTCATTCTCTCGTTGTTTGAAGACAGAGAAGAAAAAAAAATTAAACAACTCCAAACTATGAAATTATATGCAAGGAGGACAGAGAACGGCGAAAAAGAGGACGAGAGTGTAACACAAAAAATGTTGATGCTGATGATGATGATGACGATTTTTTATTATTATTATTACAAAGGCAAACGGGAGAACAATAATTGTGTTGTCAACGTAATAATGCGAGAACAACACACACACATATACACGTGGAGGCACTGCCATGGAACAGGGGGAACGAAGGAAAAATTTGTCCGGGATGATGAATACAATGAGATGTCATAATACCCGTTTTACTAATTAATAAAAATAGGAGAAAAATGAAAGCTCTGCAGATGGAGTGGGTGTGGATGATTATATATTTTAGTGAATCAAAAAGATTTTGCTTTAAAAAATAATTGATAATTTAAATTGAATGAACCTTTTCATAAGGGTCTAAGGCTTTTTGTTTCACCAAAATTATATCGTTAATTAAATTATTGACAGCAAAAAAAATAAAGTTACTTAATCTAAGGACTGTTTCACTCTTTTACGTTATGCGACCGGTAATATCGTAAAAGTGTGAAATAATCTTAACACTGATAAATTATCCTTATAAATCATATAAGAAGTACAAAACTTTACTGATTGTTTTTCACGACAAAAAATTGATTTTTTATAAAATTTTGGGCTAATGTGTGCTTTAGCACACACACAATCTGGCAATGTTGCATTTTCGACTTTGTTTTTGAATTTAATTCGCGATTAAATCGGTCCATAATGAAAATTTAGCCACAAAAGAGAGAATAATACTATATTAGAATTAAATCAGCAAAAGTATCGCGAATTTAATTAAAAACAAACTCGAAAATGCAACATTGCCAGATTGTGGGTGTGCTAAAGTACACTTGGGCTAAATTTCGTACTTTTTCATGGTATCTTTATTAGGGTGATTTTTTTTTTGACTTTTTTTGGTCCCATCGTGAAATTTTGTTGGAAATACCAAAAAAAAAATCCCTGAAAGTTTGAGCCTTTAATATTAATTTTAAGTCCTCGACCAAGACGTGTAAAGATTTCCCATTGAAAATACACGGAAACTCTGATTTTTTATTTTTAAATTTCTATATCTCAGCGGCATTTCATGGGATCGCTTTTACCGACGGTGGTTTTTTTTCAGAATTAAACGCTCTACAAAAGTGCCCATTGCGACAAAGTTGTAACTCACACCGGTGAGGTAGTACGGGCCACTGAACCTGATTTTTCCATAAAATTCGCGGTTTTTTTTGCATTTATCTCGTAAATAACAAGAGCTACGGAAAAATTGTAAATAAAAAATTTGTAGAGAATTTGATTTCCTACAAAAAAGGTCCTGTAGACCAAATCGCGAAGATCAATATTAAACGAGATATTAAGCCTTGAATTGATTTTTCTGTGAAATTTTTGCCGATAATTGACTTATAAATTGATATAAGAAAATATATTGATATAAACTTAATATCTCGTTTAATATTGATTTTAGCGATTTGGTCTACAAGACCTTTTTTGTAGGAAATCAAATTCTCTACATGTTTTTTATTTATAACTTTTCCGTAGCTCTTGTTATTTACGAGATAAAAGCAAAAGAAAAATGAGAATTTTATGGAAAAATCAGGTTCAGTGGCCCGTACTACCTCACCGGTGTGAGTTACGACTTTGTCGCAATGGGCACTTTTGTAGAGCGTTTAATTCTGAGAAAAAACCATCTTCGGTAAAAGCGATCCCATGAAATTCCGCTGAGACATAGAAATTTAAAAATAAAAAATCAGAGTTTCCGTGTATTTTCAATGGGAAATCTTTACACGTCTTGGTCGAGGACTTAAAATTAATATTGAGGGCTCAAACTTTCAGAGAATTTTTTTTTTTGGTATTTCCAACAAAATTTCACGATGGGACCAAAAAAAGTCAAAAAAAAAATCACCCTAATCTTTATAGCATTGAATAAGTAAGGAATGAAAATTTCGAGTTTGAATCTCAATTTTTTTTTTCTACTCCTACTGTTTCTTTCTTAATTCCCTCCTGATTTTTGTTTTTAAATAGCATCCTTCCACCTACTCCAGGTCAAATTCTGTAGAAGAAAGATTTGCGTAAGCTCTTTGATAAGACAGCATTGCGATTAATTGAGCTTTCCGGAATTTACCTAAAACTCAATTTAATTAAAAATTTGTTGATTTTTGTTGATCACCCATACCTAAGTTTAGTCCTTCACATGATTATATAATCTCCATACGTTTTGATTGGGCTAAATTCGTGAATCAATGTGTGGAACCATCCAAGTTTTTATCATAAGAATTCATCAATTCCATCTGAAATAATATTTGATATAAACATTTTTCAAACTAAATTACAATCATAGGCTTTTTATGGCACAAATTCATTATTTTTTTTTTGGGTACGAACTTCACTTCAACAATTAAAGTTCGATAAAACAGATTAAAATCAATTTATAGGTACACAAGCTTCGGTAATTACCTTATTTTCCATTCAGAGGTATGAAAAAAGTTCTTGCTACGCCTCTGAAGTCATTATATAGTTTTAAAAAGGCAATTTTTCCTAATTAATTGGGGAAAAAAATTTAATTAAATCGGTGATTTGAATGCACGTTAGCGAGAAACTTTTTTTCAGGCCCTTTTATTCACCAAATATTATTCAATTCTTATAAAATTTTCTACAAATCCATAGAATTAACCATAAAATAACTTATTATAAAGACTTACGTGAAAAATTTTAAATTAATTACGAAAAAAAAATCAATCAAATTTGTGGTTCAATCCTTCGCATGGTGGAACATTCTTTCAAATGATTTTTTTCCTAAAAAAAATACGAATTTTAGCAAAATGTTTACACAAATCATTAGAATAATGTCTAAATTACTTGTTAATGAAGTTTTTATGTCAAAATTATTAAATTGAATACGAAAAAAAAATCAACAAAATTAGTGATTCAATCCCTTGCCATGTGGAACATTTTTTCATCGCTATTTTTATTAAACTTTTACCAATTTTCCTCAAATTTTTGCACAGATCTATTGAAATATGTTCGAATTAATCGGCAATAAAGTTTTTAAGCCAAGTTTTTTACCGTACATTAAGAAAAAAAATCGTTTCTTTCGTGCGTCAAATCCCCGTGATGGCGAAATTATTTGTCAAAGCGTTTTTTCATGAAAAACTTGTCGATTTCTCTTAAATTTTGACACAGATTTATAGTAAAATATTGGAATTACTTGGCAATACAGGTTTTTAGTGGAAATTTACAGATTTATCTAGAAAAAAAAATCAATAAAGTTTGTGGTTCAATCCCCATATCGGGGACCGCATTTTTGTTTTTACATTCTTTCATGAAAAAACTCTCAATCTCACCTCAAATTTTTCATAAACCGATAGAAAAATCATCCAACTAAACGGTTGTAATGTTTCTAGAGTTCAATTTTGTAATGATTTGTAGAAAATTGGTATTTAAATCATAAAATAAAAATCTGCGTAATAATCTCCATAAGCTCAGCATGAGCCCATGTTTTTCAGTACATGCCCAATATTATGGTTCATTGGAGTTGAAATAATATGCTGTACCAATAATAAATTAATCCTAATTCAACAATTTCGGCTCATCTTCAAGTAGTTGGATACAAATTACTTAATTAATTAACATTAAATTTTGACATAACAACTTCTAAAACAATTGAATATCAAGCTTCAATTTCAAGTCAATACGCATGCGCATTTGAAATTAGTAGCAGGAGGCAATTTCAAATTTAAATTGAATTTGAATAAAAATAGAGAAAAATATTTTATTCTAAAAGTTTATTTATTGTTCTTACTAATTTCAATGAAATAGAAATGCCTTAATTATATTTATGTTTTGTAATCTTATGAAGTACTGAATTTACAAAGTAATGAAATTATTTTTTTAGTGTAAAAATAAAATAGATAAGTTTCTTTCAATTTTGTTACAATAATTCGTTCAATAATTTTATAAAATTATTCAAATGATTATGTTGCACGTTTTGACTTGAACTGACGAGAAAAACTTATTTTTTGTCAGAATAAATTAAATAAAGGAAGAGATTTTGACAAAAAGAAAAAGTTCAATTTATTCTTCACAATCTTTTTGGGCGTTTTTAACGATCCCTAGGTCTACAAAAATTTAAGAAACCTATAAAATTATCCAGGTTATTTAGTAAAGGGTTTGAATATAATTCCTGATTCTACAATAGCTTACAAGGGGTCTAAATTAACTGGATTGATATACCAACGTGATTATTTGATTTCAAGGGCTTAATCGAAGTTGAAGTTGGCAAATTTTTTTTCCAAAGATAGATATATCTTATTTTCAAAGGTAAGTAAGGGAAGAAACACATTTGAGCATCAAATTCGCAATCTTTTATAAGCTTTCTGGTTACTCAAATGATGCATGATTTCAGCCTCAATTTTAAGCATTTATCTATGAGATTTAGTCAAAAATGTTCCTAGGACTTTCCACATTAGCCAAATAGAACTTTTTTTCCAAACCCAATTGCTTTTAGTTAATTTTTTTCAAGTCAATGGAACGTAAAAGACAAAACTTTCGATGGGAAAAACTAGCCATACGCCATGCGTTATTTTGGTCTCATTTTTTAGTGAATCTTAATAAAATTTATTTCGAAATAAGTTTCAAACTGTTGTCAGCAAAATATAAAAGGTTCTTCTTACAGAATTCACCTTTATTTTATATTATTCAGCACTAAGTTGAGCCTCTTCTCTTAAAATCGCTTAAAAAATAATTAAAATTTGTTTATTTAAAAAAAAAACGTTATTATAATGAAATCAAAAGTATGGAATGAATTTAAATATATTTTATCATGATATATCACATAAGATTTTTATTTGTCACAAATAATTTTATCAAATAAAGTAATTTCAAATTAATAATTAAATTAGTGTAATAAATAGTAATAAAAGGCCAATTTGAATTTTGAATTTACCAACTATTTCAATTTTTAAATCTACCTTACCGGCTTTTTTAAACAAACTAATCGAACCCCCAAATATTTTTTGTAAAAAAATTAAAAAATATAAAATTTTTCTTATGAATTTCCCATATTAATGTTTTAAAATTCACTTTAATAATTTAACTGTTGATTTCCACCAAAAATTTCTTTAATCTCAAAATCAAAAAAGGAAATTTTAAATTTAAATCCAAACAGTGATTGTTACTAGACCAAAAAAAAAAAAAAGAACATCCCAACCGACAGACATATTGGAATTTAATTCATTTCAACTTAAGTAAATTTGTGCTCTGATTGTAACCCAAATTAATAAGGTTTTTTATCGTTCAAATTATATTTTTTTTGCGTTTATGTGAAATTTGTTGGTACTTAAACAACTAGGAATCATTAAATCGAAGTTGCATCGATAAATTGTTGGAGAAAATCGATCGAAAAATGATACAGGTTAGAATCGCCACCGTAACTTATTGCGGTATTTTTTCAATTTTTAAATCTTTTATTTGCCTTGTTTTATGGCTATAAAGCATTAATAAACTTTGATGAAATAAAATAACATAATTTGTGAAGTGCAAATGTTATTATAATCATTTTTTGGGAGTTTTTAGCTTTCATATATGGAACAACAATTGGAGGAGATTTCTGGTGGGAGAAAACCGCAGAAGCTGTGTTGTACCCTGTACCAAATCTTTGCTCAACAAATCCAATTAACTTTGTGTGGATACTTAATGGAAATATTGACAAGATTGTTGACCAAATGCTTTCAAGCATCAAATAGCCGACGATATTTATTTGCGCCCCAAACTCTCCGATTTCACAACACACCCGAAATCCCTCCTCCCCCCCGTTCCAAAATTGTCTCATCTCTATTCAATGTTGATAACGTAATCATATAATAGACTGATGAAAAGGGTGGATTCATTCAAGGGTGGATATCAGAGTGTAGAGCATGTAATAATAATCAACTATCAAAATCACAACCCTTAACGCACATCAATAGCGCCCCGATGGGGGGCCCTTTCATTATTTACATTTGGCACGTCTTCATGATCAACCCCTTAATACGATGACTTTTATTATTATGATTATTTCATTGCTAAACGGCTATTAATTTATGAGGGATTGTATTTAGAAATAATTATTATCATTTAACATTGACTATTGGGAAAACAATTCGGATAGAATGGTTTAATAGGGGGGGAGGGGAATTGATTTGGTTTTAGAAATTAATTATGATATTGCAAGGGATTGATTATAGTAGGCAATCGTCGGCATAATTTTTATATTGTTGTAATATTCATTTAGGGGTTGAAAATTTTGTTAAGAACTTGGACAAAATTCAAAATTATGTTCTTTGTCGTTAGGTAGTATTTCTTTGATAAGGTCTTCAGAACAGAATAAAACTTTCTAGTTTTTTTTTTTTTTTTGCAAAAAAATGCACATTTCAACGAAGAGGGTGGTATATATGGGCACAGAGTGACAATATCGCGTTTCCCCTTTAATTTAGAAATTCGTATTTTCATTATGCATGATATTAATAACTTTTGTGGCCTGAGGTATAAAAGTTAAAAATATTCAATTTTTTAGATTTCGAATCAATTATTCTATCCTAAAGTTGATTTGGAAGAAGTCACCCTCCACCCTCCATGAAAATTTTTTTATTGTACCTATGTAAGGTAATGTCTTTTCTTGTTTTTCATGAGGTACTATTTGAGATACTATTTCATTTATTTTTTCAGATAAATATGTGAAACTTTTATCAAAGCTGTGCGGACGGAGGTCAATTTTTTGTTTCCGATCATCGAAGCCCAACTTGTAAAATTCTTCTAGTTGTGATGATCTATGAAGAGGTCAGTGGAAATTTGTTAACAGTAGCCACTATTGAAACTCCTTATTAAGTGACGTCACTTATATACACTGCAAAACTATTATCCTATTATTAAATAATTTTTTTCTCCATTTATCATTGGCTTATGAAACTGTAGGCTAACTAAACAAGAGCCTAAGAATCGATCTATGGATCGAAAGAATTTTTCGAAATTTGACTTTGTGTGACGTCACAAAATTCAAATTTTTTCACACTTACTGCGTTATAATTTTCTTTTAAAAGTAAAATGACTCCCCCCGACCATCATTCGTTAATGTATCGACAATGTATTTAATGTTGACCCCTATTAGTTACTCTTAATTCCTCAATCATTTGCTCTGTGTGATTTTATAAGTGTTAATACAAATGGTCAGTGTAAATGGAAATTAGACCAAAGAAATAAATGGATAAATGATAGAAGAAGATAGAAGTAAGTATCCTTTATCTTTATTATCAATGTGATCTTGAAAATAGAAGACAATAAATGTGATAGCAAGAAGAACAACTAAATGAGAAAAAGGCATGGAAAAAAATAAGGGAATCCAAGAAAATGGAAGAATAAGAGTTGGAAGAATGGTATAGTTATTTTGTCTTGAAAGATTTTTATGGAGCAGGCAGCGTTCGAAAGAAGTATATTACCAAAGAAGAGGCTGAACTTCGATGTACACTCTATAAAAAAAAAGGTATAGAAATTTACCTATTTATTTTCAAGTGGATTAATTATTTTTAATTTTTTAAGGAGAAAACGAAATTGCAACCACAAATCGTTGGAAAGATAATTTCAAATATGTGGAAATCTTCCTCTTATCATGTGGCAGAATGTTTCAAAAGACTTGGTGACTTAAATCTTTGAAATCACCTGGCTTTTGAGTTAAAATTGGATCAAAACCTAAATATTAATGTAAGGACGACCGAATTGCTTTTTTGGAGGTATGTTTTTTTGATTGTGCTAATATCAATCGTGTCATATTGATTTTGTTTTATATTTTAGAATCACAATTGCCTGTAAAACCAATTAGACCTTCCGAAGTTTAGTCCCTCATTGAGAAAGCTCCATTAAAAAAGGCTCCTGGTCAAGACCTCATAAACGCTTTGCCTCGGAAGGCCATTATATACCATACCTCAATATATAATGTCATCCTTCGAAATGCTTACTATCCGAAGTATTGACAGCACTCCATAATTATAATAGTTCCTAAACCAAACAAGCCTTCCTATAGCCCTTCTTCCTACAGACCAATTAGTCTACTCCCTCTTCTCTCTAAAATTCTAGAAAAGCTTCTCCTCAAAAGAATTCTTCCTATCCTGGAAACCAAAAATATAATTCCATACCATAAATTTGGTTTTCACTCGTTTCACTCTACGACTCAACAGTGTTTTAGAGTAGTCGATACCATTTCCGCAGCCCTTGAAAATAAGGGGGTGTGCCTTGGGATTTTTCTGGATGTTGCACAGGCGTTTGATCGCGTGTGGCATCCTGGTCTCTTATATAAGCTCGAGGCACTTTTACCTTCCCAGTATTTCTTTATCCTACAATCCTGTTTATTCAATCGCAGCTTCAGTGTGAGATGTGGAGCTATATACTCTGCCTCGTTTCCTATTTTTGCTGGAGTACCACAGGGGAGTATTATTAGTTCTCTTCTTTACATCATCTACGGCCGATATCCCAACTCACCCACATATCTGTATTTTCACTTATGCTGATGATACAGCAATCTTTTCCACTGACCCTAACCCCATAAAAACAACCAATACGTTACAGCACCACCTCGATCTCATCTCGGGATGGTGTCAGAAATGGAAGATAAAAATCAACAATGAAAAAAGCTAAGACGACTGACATATCCTCCGATTTACTTTGACAACGACACTGTCCCAATTGCTTCCAAGGTTCATTATTTAGGCTTCTACCTAGACAGCCACTTAACCTGGAACCCACATATTAAACTCAAAAGACAAATACTAAACCAACGATACGGACTATTACGTAGACTTTTAGGACCTAAATCTTCAGTTAATACAAAAACTAAAGTCGCCATTTACAAAATTCTACTACGACCTATCTGGGCTTACGGAGCAGAATTGTGGGGCTCTGAAAAAACCATCCAACATCCAAATTATCCAATCTTTCCAATCAAAAGTCCTTCGTCGAATAATTATGTTAACAACCGAATCATACAGAATGATCTCAACTTTCCTTTTGTCATTACCTTAGTCCAAGAACGATCCCAAAAATTCCACTCCAAGTTAGTTGACCATCCTAACCCTAATGCCCAAATTCTTTCCTCTGAAACTCATCCAGACGTTGGCCTCGCGACCTCCTAACAAACTCTTAGAGAGTCCCAACATTGGTTGGGCCCTCTCAACATGTTTCGAAAATACCACACCAGGGTCGAACTACGGCTTTTACCTCAAGTGTGGTATATAAGCAACCAAAATTTGTTAGCACATTGCATAGTATATAGATTGTAAATATACAGACGGCAATAAAGGATTTAAAAAAATATATATATTTTAGACGCGTGAATATTTCTGCAGTTTATCTGCAATGAAGCTGCGACCGAATAAATTCAGTTTGGAAACGAAGAAATGCAGAAGGAACGTTGATTTGATTGCTCAAGGCAACATGAAGATAATAAAATACTCGCGCATATTTACATTTCTATATTTTTGCACTTTATTATATCTGTATGTAATATGTGCATAAATGTCTTCATCGCATTTTTCTGCATCCTACTTCCCGATGAAGTCTCACCACCCGTCTACTAGTTCAATAATGATGGTGATGGTGATGGCAGCTGTGGATATGGGAGAGTAGGCAAATGTTCTTGCAATTGTGTAAACGGTACCTCGATGCAATGAATGAATTTAATGACTTTTCTTCGTCAACTCGACACGGACGAATAATAAAAAACGAAGAGAAAAGAAAATGATATTTTACGAGACGTAAATGCAAATGGGATGGAAAATGGAATATTCGTGAAACTATCGATGAAAATTTTAATTTATTTTTCGTCATGGAATTTTTCATGTTGCTTTTGTCAAGAAAAATTAAAAAAAAAACGCTCACCGTTGTTCCCCGTCTTGAAAAAGACAATCTGTAATTTGTATTATCGATTTGATCAAAACATACGTAAATGTATGTATTTGATGAGAAAAGAAATCAAAATATGGTTTGGGAATGTATCCCAAAAAGGTGATGGATGTGGCATGGGGAGGATTTCTTTTTTATTCTGTATTTTCTTTTGTGCTGCGATGCGATGGATAAAAATATGATATTTCTTCATCATGACGTTATATCATCATCTAATTCCAAAACAGTGAATAAAAGAAAAACGTGTATCCCATGATGTACAGAGAGAGTCCCGTTTTCATCCCGATCCGTAGTGAACCTGTCCCATTCTCTCCCCGTATCGCGTCATATACAAATTTAAACAACAAACATAACAACTCGTGACTGTGTGAGAGGCTGGAAGGTGAGGCTAACAGGATGATGCTGATGATTACGACCGAGAATGGGGGTGGATGGATCGCTGGAACTGGTTCTGGAATTGCTAAATGAAAGCGGGGAACCTGGGATAGGGAGGTGGTTGTGCTTTGTGACGTTCCCAACCATCCCTCTGTATATATATTCCCACCACGTTCCCATTCTCTATTCTCTTTCAAATATGAACTAATGCATAATTTTCATTACTGGCTTTTCTCTGATATACAACATGCTGTTATATATTTATATATATGTGTATATAGATATGAAAACATGGGCGTTCACAATCATATTGTTGTTTTTCTCAACGTGATTCAAAAATCCCGCCAACTAATTGAATTTTTTTTAACTGATTCAGATCAATAAACAAATCAAATGATTGCAAAAATTTGCATCTCTGAACTATACATGTTTATAATGCAACTATCAAACCACGTTTGGGGCACTCTTCTTGTTTTGGTTTGAGGAAAATTATCGAGGAAAGAAAACAATTGTACGCTACTGTTGATGTTGTTTGTGAAAATTTTCATCATTCGCTTTTATTTCTCGCTGGCGTTTTTGTGTTTGTTATAACATTCTGTTTTATCTGCACAAATATTATATATATAAAAAAATATATTATGTTTGTTGGGTATTGTTCGGGGCTTTTTCATGTACAATTTTACTATATAGAGACTGTAAGATATTTATGTATATGTATGTATATCCCATTAATATTATATGTAAAGTTTCAAAGAAAAAAGTTAATATAAAGAAGAGAAGATTCTTTTAATTTATTATCCAATTTTTAGAAAAAGCTTTCACTCTCTCTTCGTTTTTTTTATTTTTTTTTTTTAGTATTATTTATTATTTTCTGTTTTTATTGTAATATTTAAAAAAGAAAACCTTTTTTATCGGATTGATGTTTATTTGGAGGAGAGCAATTTTAAAGTTTCTTTGTACAGGCAATGTCTAGAATTATTTTTTTTTTTTAATAATTGAATCGTTTCGTTGAAAAAATTAAAACTTTTTGTTTTCAGGTGAATGATTTATTTGAATTTGAAGAAGAACCAGAAATTTATGATATTTTCAAAATATTTTCCTCTTCAATATCTTGTTAAACAAAGCAAGTGGCTAGCTTTACACAATCGGAATTTTTCGAGTTGAATACAATTATATAAGGAATTATTTCCTTTTTCATCCAATTGCTGCGAAGGCTTATAACAATAGGGTATGTGTTTTGCTTTTAGTTCTTAAGTTTAGTATTCCTTTTATTAATTTATTTTTATGTTTTAGATGTGTGCAAATTGTCGACGTTGAAAGAAGTGGCTTCAAAAGTGATGGTCAATCGAGGGATGATTCAACTATTAGCTATCAAGATTACGCCTTACAAACAGCCCGAAATTGCTGCTCAAAACTATTGAAATGAAGAATTGGCTTCTTATGTAGCAGTCTTTGAAATCATCTTCAAAATTAAATGGACAACAAATTTGAACAAAATTCTGTACAAAGGGTCTAGCAGGATCCACATGGCGAGTTGGCCCCCAAATAGGAACCTATGTCGAAACTTATGTTAAAATATCGGCTTGATATACAAACACATTTTGTATACTTTTCGCGACCAAATTCCTCTTTGACCTTGAGATATGGGCAAAAATGTCCCTCCGCATGGTTATTTTTCAAAGTTACATATCTCAAAAATTAATTAAGCTAGAGAAGTGAAACCAACGCGAGGCTTTACATTATTTTACAGAGCATATCATATATATTTTTTTAAATTTTTAGAAAAAAAAAATTATACAAAAAAAATCCAAAAAACAAATTAAATATATTTTTTATGTATTCTCTGAAAATGACAATCACGAAAAAAATATATTTTATGCTTCTATGTGAGCACTATAACTCATAAAAATTGCGTGAAAAAATAGTTAGTGCAACACCTTGAAAAAAAATTAAATGTGATTTACGCCTAATAGTTTACCATGGTTTTATTTTTTTTCGAAGTGTTTCACCAATTTTTTTCTCACAAAATTTCAATAAAAAATAGGCCACATATAGGAGCAAAACATATATTATTTTCATAATTGTAAGTCACAGGAAACACAAAAAAAATTTTTTTATTAGTTTTTTTGTTTTTTTATATTTACTCTTCAGATGATTACTTTCAAGATCAAAATAATTGATCCCAAAAGAGAAAAAAACAACTATTGTTCAATTTTTATTAAAAAAAGAATAAAAAAAAATTATCGTCACTGCTAAAATTTATTACAACTGGAATACTATGCGTCTCCAATTAATTCTGCGTACATATTGACGGCATCTGAATTACTTGGTTTTCTTCGTTTAGCTTAGGATATTATTCACTAGCTCATACCAAAATTTTTACAGGTTCTACCTAAAACGGGCGAATAAATGAACTATCAAATAATATTTTAAAACAATGTGTAAAATAAGCATCTAATATCATTAGGGTAGAAGTAAAATCAAGATATATGTATAAATAGCAAAGACGGTCATATATACAATGATTATACTTGTATTTCGAATGGTAAATATTGCAACAGTATTTTCCGTTATTCTCGTGATTCTCCAATAGAAACTTTACAGTGGGATATTGTTTTCATGCAACAGCTTTTATTTGTTATTTTTCATATGAACAATAATTATCCAGAATTCTGCGTCCTACGAGATACCAACTAAATTATTTTAAGTTCATAATATTCCAGTTGTAATAAATTATAACTGTGACGATAATTTTTTTTTATTCTTATTTTAATAAAAATTGAACACTAGTTGTTTTTTTTTCTTTTGGGATCAATTATTTTGATCTTGAAAGTAACCATCTGAAGAGTAAATATAGAAAAACAAAAAAACTAATAAAAAATTAATTTTTTATGTTTCCTTAGACTTACAATTATGAAAATAATATATATTTTGCTTCTTTATGTGACCTATTTTTTATTGAAGTTTGGTGAAAAAAAAAAGTGGTGCAACACTTCAAAAAATAAAAATAAAACCGTGGTATAGTATTAGGCGTAAATCACATTTCATTTTTTTTCAAGGTGTTGCACCAACTATTTTTTTACGCAATTTTTATGAGTTATAGTGCTCATGTAGAAGCATAAAATATATTTTTTTCGTGATTGTCATTTTCAGAGAACACATAAAAAAAATTATTTCATTTGTTTTTTGGATTTTTTTTGTATAATTTTTTTTTCAAAAAAAATTCAAAAAAATATATGATATACTCTGTAAAATAATCGAAAGCCTCGCGTTGGTTTCACTTCTCTAGCTTAATTAGTTTTTGAGATATATAACTTTGAAAAATAGCCATGCGGGGGGACATTTTTGCCCATATCTCCAGGTCAACGAGGAATTTGGTCGCGAAAAGTATATAAAATGTGTGTTGTATATCAAGCCGATATTTTAACATAAGTTTCGACATAGGTTCCTATTTGGGGGCCAACTCGCCATGTGGATCCTGCTAGACGCTTTGTGCAACTGCATCAACTATGCTGCTATGTAGCTCACCTTTTGCAAAATTGTACCTTATTAATGTTTTTCAAACGATATTAGAATAGCTGAACAGTAGACATCCGCTCCAGCCTAAATAGTTTGTTTCGAGAGTCTTGTAGTCTGATATTTGACGAAGATTTTTTTTTGATAATTTTTATAATAGATTATAAAAATTAGATCTCAGCTTTAAAATTGTTTAAATAAGAGAAATTCAGATTGTTTAAGATCTTTAATTTTTTAATATTTTATTATTTCAAAAAAGCAACGTTTCGTTACGTAATCGTAACTTCCTCAGGCTTCTTGATTTACAAAATATAATATTTTTAATTTAATTCAATAAAAAAATTTTTTTATTGAATTTATTGAGTTACGATTACGTAACGAAACGTTGCTTTTTTGAAATAATAAAATATTAAAAAATTAAAGATCTTAAACAACCTGAATTTCTCTTATTTAAACAATAATTTTTATACATAAACACATTTTATCCTCTATACCAGAGTTCCCCAAACTTTTTTGTGTCGTAGACCCCTTGCCATGTTTTTCCGTGTTGGGTAGACCCCCTACTTACCTGATATTGATTTCCTGTAAATTTCTAACTGCAGTGAAGTTTAGTATTAAAACCTTGAAGTAAAAACATAGGTACTTTTATAAATAATGTATATGTCTTGATATTATAAGATAGTATGATGTAAGTAAATAGGTACTATCAGTGTATGTGTTGGGATCCACTATCGTGGACCCCCAAATTTTTTTTCGCTGACGTAGACCCCTTGTAGGTTGTCATAGACCCCTAGGGGTCGATATAGACCACTTTGGGAATTACTGTGCTAGACGCTTTGTGCAACTGCATCAACTATACTGCTATGTAGCTCACCTTTTGTAAAATTGTCGCTTAATAATGTTTTTCAAACGATATTAGAATAGCTGAACATTAGACATCCGCTCCAGCCTAAATAGTTTGTTTCGATAGTCTTGCAGTCTGATATTTGACGAAGATTTTTTTTTTTTTGATAATTTTATACATAAAACACATTTTATCCTCTATACTTAGAATTACTGTTTATCTAGCTAGTTATTTGGGGCTTAGTTTTTAAATTATTTATATATTTTGTTGGCTTAAAGTGTTATTGTTCTTGAACATTCTTGAGTGATAAACTGATAAATCACATTCACTAAAATAAAACGAAAACCTTCTATCTGTACTAACTTATGTCGCTTACACTACGTTTTTCATTTACCTGTAAAAACTATTAAAATGGATTTAGCAGGTTAATGATTTCACGTATTATATGCTACACGTTGATCTTAGTTTTCTTTACGAACTTTTGAATTGAAGAATGTTGCCGAGAAATCCATCCTGCTTTGAATTGCACTCATAAAAGTTTAATTTACTTCGGTAACCATGCTTTACCAAGACTAAGTTATAAATAATAGGGATACCAACAATTTATTAGTTAAAATAATACTGGTGTATATTCAACTCTCAATTTACATAGATTAATAGTTTAGTTATTATTTTCAAGTAACAATTTTAACTCTATACCGATACTTTTAATGGTATTTTTCGATTTCAATTTAGAGGGATGATTATTATTATTTATGTCTTCACTAAGTATTTTTTAAAGGATATAAATTTACAGACAATACTAAGTAGTTATCTCCCAAATCTGCTTTTAAAAAATGACTTGACTCTACGAAATAATGGAATACGTGCATATGCAACCGGTTTGAAGAATTTTTGGTCTTCTGGGATAATTTTTTTTATTGTTTTAACAGCAATTTGAACTGATACATCGGCTTGTTTTAATGCTTGTTCTGTCACTTTTGTTCCATAATCTATTACTTTGTGTGCTGCATCTGTTTTTGATTTTATGAAACCATTATACACCTGCAAGCGGTTTGTTGTTAATTTTACACAGTTGCTCTTTTGAATAATTTTCAATATCAATAAAAAAATGGTTACTGATCTTACCGTTTCGTGGAAGGATTTATGTGTGAGGGTGCTTGATTTAGATATACTGTTTGCAAATGTTAATTTAGCAACCGAGTTCTTGCAGCATGTTTGAACGCCAAACAGTTTTCCATTGACAATTATTGGTGCCCCCATTGTCAGTCCTGTTTCATTGTAATTTTGAGCGGAGTTGGTCGAATTTATTCCCACACAAAACTCTTCAGCATCCATTCGATTGTCTTGTGCTTTAAATTGATCGCAGGTTGGACCTTGTCCTAGGATATGTTGAACAGGTAGGAAATGTACTGTGGAGGATCTTGATTTCAAGCCTTTTTCCACTGAATTGATTTGCCCCATTACAATATAACCAAATCTTATTTTCTTTGTACTTTTTGTCGTTGTTAAATGCCTGTACAACTGAATGGGTTGTATTGACTTGGACATAATTAAGGGTGTGGTTAGCTTAAACATTTAAATTATTATTTTTTAATACTGTTTCACATGAAATTCC
Source organism: Sisyra terminalis (assembly GCA_958496175.1). Taxonomy (NCBI): domain Eukaryota; kingdom Metazoa; phylum Arthropoda; class Insecta; order Neuroptera; family Sisyridae; genus Sisyra; species Sisyra terminalis. The sequence continues at coordinate 61,582,718 of OY292276.1, forward strand.
CCTAAACCTTACAGTCATTACAGCAAGATCGAAATTATCTCTATTCGTATGACCATATTTTGGATTTTTCAATATATAATCAACGGTCTTTATTTTGGCCTCTACTTTGTGATGCATTCCAACCAGCACTTTTCCTTGCGATAAAAAGTCCCCGTAATTCTGTGGAATGCACTCATTTGCAGTAAGTATGAGACTATGGGTAATAATTGATCCAAAACATGTCGGAGAACTATATACGATGTGAGCAAGGTATGGAGGTCCTGTTGCCCCATATATATTTCTTATAATCGCTTGATTGCATTTAAAAAAAACTATCCCAAACAAAAAATGTAAAAATTTCAAGACAAATAAAGGTAAAAACTTAATATTACCAGATAACAAAATCAAGTAGTTGAAAGTCATAATTTTTTTAGCAATATTACTTTTAATGTGTTTTACTGTTTTTATTGACAAGAAAGTTTAATTTATAATTACATTATAAATGTTTGATTAAATTATTAATTAATTATATACGTAACGAAAAAAATTATTTAATTAAAATATCCAATAACATAGGCATAAAATTAATTCACAATTTCTTAATATATTTAACAATTTAATTTCCCCCTATACCGATTAGCCAACAAAATGTTAAACTTTGAATTTTCCAAAATTTCTTTTGCCAATCGATGGGAAATCGTTCGTCGAGGTTTGGTGAAAGAAATTGATTTAGTAAAATGTTTAGAAAATAGGGTTTTTAGCGACATAAAATAAAAAAAAATGCAGGAAAATTTAGGAAACTGTTTTTGTTGTTTTTTTTTTGTTTTGTTGTTTAATAATGATACCAAATGACAAATTAGAGAAAATTTTATCAGAACCTTCTCCTCGAATCAAAAAATTGGAGAAAAATATTTTCACCCAAATATTTTTTGAATATTTGAATATGTAAAATAACATTGAGTGTTATCAAATTTCTATAATATGATCAATGTATTTCTTTAGTAGGAACTTTCTTCAAATTTTATTCATGATTAATAGAATTTAAGTATCTTCTTAAGTTAATTTCTTGATTAATTTTTGCTTAAATAAGAAAACTAATCATTTTTTTTTTGTTGTGTAGAATCAATTTAATTTCACACTCCCTGCCCCGGATGTAGAGGAGCGCCGGTTGCCAACCGGGTCGCCTAGCTTTTCGAGGCTGATTTTTCCTATCTTTTTCTATGCTGCGGAAACGTGGACTATCCGTGCAGCTGATCGGCGACGAATTGATCCCTTCGAAATGTGGGTCTGGAGAAGAATGCTACGGATCCCATGGACGGCTAAAAGAACTTATATCTCTGTCTTGAACGAAGTTAAGCCAGTCCAAAGACTCTCTTCATTGACGTATGGACAAATCCTCAGGTTTTTCGGACCATAGAAAAGCTAATGGTACAAGGATGACCTGAAGGGAAAAAAAAGGCGATCACCGACCCGTTGGACGGAAATGGTGGAAAAGTTCGTTGAATAGTTTCGCGTCCGCAACGTGACAGGCAGAAGATCGTAATCGCTGGAAAAGAACCATTCAACAGGTTCTGAGAAACCTGGAACTCCCCACGTGACAGCCATTTTTTTAATCGCCATATATCGGCAGTGATGTTGGATTAAGAAGAAGAAGAATCAATGGATCTTAGACTAGAGTGCATCTAAAGTTATCACTTACCAAATTGAAGGAATTGTGGCGGTTCAGTACCAAATCACCTTAGAAAATATACAGGGCGGTTCTGGCTCTTTAGGTTCCGGTGGTTCACTATTAAAATTTTCAAGTCGTATTTACATTATACAAGGTAATAGAAAACAATAAATATCAAATTATAAATCAAACACATTTTATTACGACCTAAACAAAACTATAGAATTCAAGTTATTGGCTTATTTCTCATATTTTTAATTTGTAGGAAATTGTGGAATCATTCAATATTGTATTAATTATATGAAGCAAACGAATTGAAAATTTGGATAGATCAAATCACGAATCAAATAATGAGACAAGGATGCAAAGAGGAAAAGGCCATTGAGACCATTGATGCGGTGACTAAAAAGGAAAAGCTTTACTTTAGACATTCCAAAAGAAATTCTCAACTTACGAAATTGATTTTTTGCTGACGTAATTCAGCAGCAGTTCACACGAGACAAAGGTAACGGAAGTGCTCCACCAACCACTGGTTTTAAGTCCCTTAAATTTGCAATTTGTTCCAGCACAAATTTACAACGGAATACTTAGAACTCCAAATAAAACTCCAGGGACTGATCTAATCACACAACCTCTACTCAAGGCACTACCAAGAAAGGCTATAGTTCAATTGACACAAATACGTGCGCCGTTTATTTTGAAAGTGAGTTAAGTTCATTTCAAGAACAATCCCTATAGTATTATCATTTTTAACAATAGGAACATGATATATTAAAGAGGAGGGAATAATTGGCGTTTTTGTTAAAATCAGTAATTTCTGAAAGCTTAGCAGTTAAATAATTAACATACTTTGTTCTAGATACAAGAAGGAGAATCACCATATAGACCGTCCTTGAAATTGACTTACGCTGCTTTCAAAATAAACGAGTCATATAATGCTATTATTAGGACAACGTATTTCCCTAAACATTGGAAGAAAGCGATCGTCATAATGATCCACAAACGCAAAAAGGATCCAGGAAATTACAGACCAATAAGCTTGCTTCCTATATTCTCGAAAATCTTTGAAAAACTCCTATTACCGCGCACCTTCTCCAGCAAACCGCTGAATATAAACCCAATGAGTAATATGGTTTTAGATTCCAATACTTTTGTCCGAGGATAAAAAGGTTTGCTTGGGTCTTTAAAGGACTCCTGGCATAAAGGCATAAAGGACTCTTTTGCAAGTTGAAACCGATTCTGACACCAGTTTTCGGGTCATCCAGTCGTACCTCACTGATCGTGTCTTTAGAGTACGAGTCGAGAAAATTTTGAGAGAAAAATTTGATTATTCCACGACAAGAGAAGTCTTATCAGGAGTCCCACAAGGAAGCATATTGGAGCCTTTCTTGTATACAATGTACACCTACGACTTTCCTAAAATTGACTCAACAATGTTGGCACAGTTCGCAGATGATGTCACTATATTGAGCAAAGGAGACTGTGAGGAAACTGCAAAGAATGTCCAAGTACAAAGAATGGTGCAAAAAATGGAGAATTAGACTAAGCCCAGATACATCTAAAATCATAAAATTTACCTTAAAAACCAAAACAAGACAACAACCAATAATCCTGGACAATAGAGTGGTTCCAGTAGCAGATAATATTAAATACCTAGGACTTTCAATGGATACTAAACTGACATGGAAAGCTCACATAAACAATATATTGGTACAGCTCCCCTCTTGTCTACGGCAATTCAAATGGTTGATAACGAACAAAGCCCTGGCTTTATCACTAAAAAGAACTATTTACATTCAAGTCATTCAACCAATTTGGACTTACGGACGCGAACTAGGGGGTATAGTATCCGATACCCAAATAAAAAAGATCCAAACTTTCCAAAACAGAGTGCTGAGACTAATGACAGGTTGCCCCTGGTTCGTAAGAACTTCAATACTGCACCAGGATTTGCTGATAACGATGGCAGAGGAGGAAGTGACCAAACGATACTCCAAGATAAGTGAGTTGTTCGAAGAACACGTAAACCCTATCGTCAGAGAAAACCTATAAAACTGGCCATTATCGAGAGGGTATAGAAGACTAAACCGCAAAAGACACGTGGACTTTACAAATAATATCACCTAAGACATTTAAAAAAAAACAATTCTAATAAAACAAAAGTAATTTGCTTACAAAACAACGAATAAGTAAATCTTATAATTAAATCTAAACATAAAAAATTAAAAAAATAATATATAAGTGAGTAGGAACCATCGCGGGATGGAATTCCCAACATGTGACAAGTTAATTTGACTAAGGTTGACTTCTACATATTAGCCAAACTGAAAAACCAATTCGGCAATAAGAAATTAGCCAGGAGCAAAGATACTTCTGGAAGAATAAGTTTAACCATTTGAATAACTTCACTTGTGGTAAGATAAAAATCCAAAAAACCATGTTTCACTCTTCAATATCTAATAAAATTATTGTATTTTTAGGAATACTCAAGTTGGAAAACGGATTTTTTGGTCGAACGGATATGTTGTTAATTTAATAAAATCCAAAGCTCTAAAGCTGCAAAATTTGTGTCAAGCTTTGCTCTTTTAATTATCTAATTACATTGCGTAATTGTCAATGTCCAAAAAATGGAACAGCTTAATATAAAAGGTATAATGGAAGAAGTTCTTAACTCGATAATGAATCTTTTTGATGAATCGAATTTGACTTTTCATTGCTGAAAAGTTTGATGTTTAACTCAATGTAATATGAAAGTTGAAAAGCTCAAATTTATAATCTTCATTGGTCCATTTTGTTTATTATGATTTGAACGTTTTGATGAATGTTTTTCTTTTTTTTAAATATGTATATATGTTGTCCAGGCACTGTTTCCTATTTGTACATGAATCGGTATAATGTTCGTTTTAAAATGTGTTTTGATAAAATGAAAAGAGTCGAGTAATTTATTTAAATGCATTTAATTACTAATAGCATTTTAACATTTCCTTTGTCGGTCACTCGCTCTTTTATGTTATCTCTTTTTGATTATGCGTTTGAAATCATCAAAAATCAATGCATTTAGCGATTACTAAAACCTCTCACACTCCCCTCGCGCTTTGTCCCTATTATTTCGCTCCCACATGGCAAAGTTTTTTTTTTTCATATTTATCACGTTGCTGTAATGTATTTGAAAACGAAAAATGAGAGGGAAATTTATAAACGTTATTTGTTCAAAGTTTTGTTTGATTTTTTGCAGATAAATGAAATGTTATTATGTTGTGAGATTGAGTCAAGAGCGGGTGGAGGCTGGGAGAGCTTGTGATGGAAGTTGGACCCTTTCTCCAACTGTGGGGTGGAAAGCAGAGAAAGGAACAGAAGTTGTGTTGGTCCTGCTGCGGTCGCCATACGATGAATAAGTCGAGCAGTTGCACACGAGCGCACAGACTTGATTAATTAAACAGCCCCGTGTTGATGAAGAGAAAAGCCACCCTCGACCAACCCCGTTCACTATCGCAGAGCCACCACCACCACCACCACCATCCACCTCTCGACTATCTGAGATATTCAATGTAATTATTCATACTTTTTTGTATTAAAATATTAACATCATTGAATTTTATTAAAATTTTCTTTTTAGAGATGAAATGATCTGAGGTTAGACCTAAACGAGATAATATAAAACCGCAAACGGGTCGTTAGATTTCCAGAAGTTGGAACGTTTATTTGTCGTTCACCGCATCATCGTCTCCACGAACCTCAAACCTCGATCGAATCGAAAAGATAGCTAGTTTATATAACTACGTCGCTATATATATATATATATACCTACATATAATCCGGTTGAACATCAAATCAAATGTTTTAACTCAATCTCGCTCTCTGGTCTCGGGAGCACTCGTTTGTATCGGCCGTTTTAAGGGAGAGCTATTGGAAGTTGGAAGACATTCTCTCACTCATCATTGGTTTATTTCGTCCGACTCTAAATGCTGCCTCGTTTGTTATTCGCTTATTCGTCTACGACTCCGGGGGCCCGTAAATAGAAACCGCTATACTCACGAGAGCTTTATCTATACGATTTTATGTAACTAACTGAATTCATTATGATGGAAACTTAACAAGAATTTACGTCAAGCTCTTTCTCTCTCTCTCTCACTTACCGGCTCTAGCTTTTGCATGCTGCCACTCTTACCTCTTTCTCGACGTCGGGAGACTGAAAAGGATGGTGCGGCAATGAGAGGGTGGAATATGCGGGGGTGGTGCAAGACCACGACACGATTTTCTAGTTTAATTAACTTGTAGACAACTTTAATTACGTAATTAGTTGTGTGTCTAATTAGACGTTATTTGAGTTGATAAAATAAGGCAATATATGCGGCTTTGGTGAGTAGTTTTTCTTTTTGCTATAGAAAAAACAAATTTTGAGACTTTTAATTTTTTTAGCGTATAAGATGAAGAAAAATGAGAAACGAGGGTAGAAGAAAGTAGAAGAAAAATGTTTTGGAATATATCGGTGAAATATGGCAATATTGAGGAGAAATTGAGTTTACTCACTAGTTTATATAGTATTAGTTCAGGAGTGCTCAACCGATGTGAAGGTAATTGCGATGGGGCTCAATTTATCAACTTGGACTTGAATTGTCTATGAATTAGTTGTCTTACTCAAAAGAGGATAGAAGACTTTCCTTGTAAGTCCTTTGCGTGATTTTAAATTCTTATTTGACTTAAGTTTTTTAATATTACTATACTAGTTGGTCTTAACAATTGTTTGTATGGCATATATGTTGATAATATTTTTTTGGTATAAGAAAGAAAGTGGAATTTCCTAACTTTTTATAATACTGGTATTCAGTGGTCACCGTATAAAATACAGGGTGTTTCTTCCTTTTTAATTGTCAGTTAAATATAGAAATCCTGTATGATAAGGCCTAGTTTATACGTGTTTTCATACTTCGTATGTCTATCGCTGACTTCTCTATGGGACACTCTCGTCAATAGTTGTTTTTTGTGATGGGTGTAGATAAATTATTCGGAAATCAATTGGTCAAAAGATAAACTATGTACAGCTTTTATTTTCATTGACCAAATGGTCGTTCTAAACCCCTTCACATCGCTAAACGCTACTAATACAATACTTAGCCTAAGCAGGTATGAAATGTCAGAAAATGAATCCCTAAGGGTGGAGATAAGATCGTAAAGTGAATTAAATTTTCATTACAATCCATAAGGGAACCTCTATAAAATCCGTTAGAAGTTAGCCGATAATCATTGTTGACATTTCTTTGAAAGTGGATTAAGTTCATTTCAAGAACAATCCCTAAAGTATTACAATTTGTATCCATGAGACTTTAATATACTTTTATTACAAAAGAACTAAGGAATTATAATCGGTTAATGTCAATATCTATGTAAATCAATTATTTGTAAAAACACAACAGATAAAAAATTGACACTTTTTACTTAACTTTCCGTTGTTTCCTAACCTGTGGTCCGCGGACCGCTGGGGGTCCGCGAGCCTCAAGGTTTATAAAATACACAGGTGGCCTCATAGTGGCTATGTGACGTATCCAGAAGAAATTCGTTGATTCAAGTTTCAAATATTTTTTAGAGGAAGTTCCAATTGGTAAGGTTGCTCAAGGTAACGGAGAATATCCGTTTCATACTGAGACTGATTCAATTTAAAAATTCTTCGTATGACGTCATATTTTTTTTCTAATGGAGCGACCTGTGTAATTTACAAACCTTGCGCGAGCCTATGTTTGGAGATCCGCGGTCCCATTTGAAAAAGTTTGTTTTTTAATTTAATGAAGGAATACTAAAATATAATATTGTCCGAAAATTGCAAATTTTTTTTCAGTCAGGTGGCCTTGACATTATGCTTGATTTCCTTGGGGGTCCGCGGCTGAAAAAGGTTAGGAACCACTAGGCTAAATTATTCTTGCACGGAAGTAAAGTGTTATACATTTTCTTTTGCACATTTAACCACTGTTGTATATAGCTGACTAGCTGATCTCCGCAACTTCGTCTGCGTAACGTATTTTATTTTTCTTATTCTTTCACGAAAAATATAATCATACTACATCTTATATCAAATAAAAAATATCGCCAAGTTCAATAAATTCGGTCTTAATTATGACAAAAAAAATCGAAAGTTATCAAAATACACGCGTCAAAATAATCCCATCTCACTTTTTCGATTCCAGAATAAACCTTTTTCCAAAAACTATTACACTATTGCACTGTACAACACAACCGCCAAATTGAAATTTGTACAATGGCACGAAACCCAATTCTTCCATAATCATGTATAACCATTATGTATCTATAAACTTATTATTGAAATATCTGAATTTCAACTATATAATTAAACCATATTGAATAGTCCAGAGTTCACCATACACGATTTGGCGTATGTCTTGCTTTGGAAGAGGATTTTAAATTTCTTTTATCATTATGATGATATGATTATTTATTATTTATCATTATGATGATTTCTGGCTGGAATTGCGAATTTTTTTCTTGATCCCTTTCACATACTTGCAAATAAAAAATATTGTGCCCCCCCCAAGAAAAAAATCCTGAATCCGCCCTTGTCTGTAAGGGTAGGAATTTTAAAAAAAAAAAAATTATCACATGCCTACTTCCTATAAGGAATACACCGAATATTAAAATTTCATCAGTCAGAGGGCGTATATAAATACACGATTTTATATATGCACGGTTTTAAAGACGTATATACTTTAAGCTTTATTATTATTACTATTACATTTTTTTCGTTAATATTTCTTTACTGAGCAATCCTAAGGATCTATTTACAACAAGTTTGTAAAAAAAAAGTTTACTGTCAGATTATTATCTATAAAAACATTTATATTTCAAAAAGGCAATTTTTTGTACTTTAAATTAAATTACTGTGCTTTTTAATAGTCAAACTAAAAATATTAATACAGATCATTTTTTAACTTTTAAATACCTTTTTAATGATATGTAACTCGCCTATCTAAAGTAATTTTTTTTTCATCCCTCAGATTTTACGTAGGGGGTACATACCCTTATTATTTTTAAGGAACGATAAGTAGCCTAACGTGTGTGGATAATTGTGTTGTATCTTAATATAAAGATTCATTAACTTCGGTTGTTCCGTTCTTTCGTTAAATCACAAGCGCACGCGATGTAAGAAAGTTTTTTGGTAATTTGGTCACACATTATTGGAGTTTTAGTATAGATACCTAATTTTTTTGAAAATTTAATATAGCCTATGTTTACCGGAAACAGTGTAGCTTCCCAACAGTGAAAGAATTTTTCAAATCGGTCAAGTAGTTTCGGAGCCTATTCAAAGCAAACAAACAATCAAATATTTCCTCTTTATAATAATAGATTTGAGGTAGAACCATTAGTGCTTTCATAAATGTAACAAAACGTACTTAAGTGGAACTCTGTTTTTTTTTTTTGGAAAATTATAAGTTATGTAATTGGGACTTCTTTCATTGTAATTATAGGGGCAATCGATCTTCAAAAACTATATAAAAAAAGTACTAAACTTCTAAAATGGGAAAAGCTTATTCTTCTGTAAATAAATTACAATCAGCAAATTTTGTAGTAAAATAAACGGTCCTGTAAAAGATGAGTCCTTTGACCTCTTATTTAGCACTCTATTTAATGTATAGTTTCCGGACATTTGTTTTAAAATCTTTCCGGTAGGTCACTTGGCACTGCATGCTTCAGTCTATGTGTTACTGATTGGTCCATGAGGTTGGTCAGTTACATAACTTAGAGCTTTTCTGGGTAGATTAGAGGATTTTTTAGAGGAAGTTCCCATTACTCAAGGTAATGGAGAATATCCGTTTCATGACTGTAATTTTTTTCGGAGGAAATTATTTTATTGAATTACCAAAAATTTGGATATTCTCGTATAGTCAGATATAAACGAAAAACATAATGGTTAAAAGCAGAATTTACTTGTGTGGCTCCAAAAGTATGAAATTTAATCATTGAATTGATTATAATATAGTTTCCTTTAAAATTCTATTATGTTGTCAATTAAAAATATTTTCCTCATTATGCCATCAAACGATTTTGGTTAAGTGGAGACATATGAGACGATGAGTAAATACATAGATATTTGCATTATGGAATTTGAATTTGAAAAATATAAAATCTTTCTTACAACAAAAGCTTTGACTAAAAAAAAAAATGTAATGAAAGACAGAAGAGGGAGAAGTTGGACTAAAATACATTACACTAATAAACGGGAAAACTTCATTGAATGAATTCAAGCGTGTATTTTTCATTCGTTTTCATATTCAAACAAATCTTTTGATTTTATTTTTCTCTGCATTTGTGTGTGTGTGCCTATGTTTACGAATGTTCACGTAAATACCTCTACACATACAATAACATAAAAAAATTCTATAAACTAGTCAGAGAAAGATTTTGCCTCTTGCTTTCACATCCTTTGCTTTATCAAATATGAAAATGGGAAGGTTGCCGAGTATTCGCGGCGTTAGCCACATGCTGAATGTTCCTTTCATATTTACATCATATTTTCTATTTTATATATTAGATGAAATAGATTTTTTATTTTTTACTTTATTTTATTTTATAACTCCCCCGCATTAGTCGAATGGCTTTTTTCATCGGCAATGGATGCACATTTTATTATAATGCACCTTTCAATACATTCAGTTTAATCGATTTAATTTTAATAAATACTCTTCTGGCTTTTGCTGTTACATTTTTTTTTTGAATTGATTATTATTTTTCCCAAAAATTTACTAAAATTCATTTGACGGAATTGTTAATTTTTTTCCAACTTTTATACGAATATTTATACTTATACGATTTTTACCTGCTAATTAGTTTAAGAGTTAAATGAATCTGTAAACCTAACGGTGAAATATTAAATTAATAATGCTACCTTTGTTTTTGCCTAATGGTAAAGTGAGTATACTTTATCACTATACTATGTATACAATATATAAAATATATTGCAGTCCAATTTATGTAGTATAGTTTACTATAATAATATATAAAAATCATAAATTTGAACAGAAGTTCAAACAAAAATATTCGTGACGTATTGCCCAGATACGTATTTCGATTGCCAAACAATCTTCATCAGTGGTCATCAAGTAATTTGGATCACTTCGTAACTGTTTTGTAATGAAGATTGCTTGGCAATCGAAATACGTATCTGGGCAAAACGTCACGAATATTTTTGTTTGAGCTTTTGTTCAAATTTATGTTTATGGTATGATTTTATATTAAATTATGCTACATAAATTTGACCGAAATATATTCTATGTATTGTATACACAGTATAACGGTTCAAAAAATCATATTTTGGTCTTTGGAGTAGTTTTTCGCAAGTGAAGATATAACGATCGACGTTTCTTAGCTTTTAATTCCGGGAACTCAGTATTCCTGTTTTGACTATAATTGTTGGTTCATTTCTAAGGTTTTCAGGGACTCATCTAAAGTTTAATTTGAGAATTTTGATTCAATAATTCCTCCAATTTAGGATCTTCTTATCATACTGATTAGACTGATTCAAAAAAAATGATTGGTATAATAAGCTTTCTTAATCTCTTCATTAGTATAGTGATATAATCAAAATAAGATTTTTTCGCTGACTTTGAACAGTTATACTGTGTATACAATATATAGAAATCATACCACCAACATAAATTTGAACAGAAGCTCAAACAAAAATATTCGTGACGTATTGGCCAGATACGTACTTCGATTGCCAAGCAATCTTCTTCACAATACAGTTACGGAGTGATCCAAACTACTTGATGACCACTGAGGAAGATTGCTTGGTAATCGAAGTACGTATCTGGGCAATACGTCACGAATATTTTTGTTTGAGCTTCTGTTCAAATTTATGTTGGTGGTATGATTTTTATATATTGTATACACAGTAGAACTGTTCAAAGGCAGCGAAAAAATCTTATTTTGATTATATCACTATACTAATGAAGAGATTAAGAAAGCTTATTATACCAATAATGAGAATAATTACAAAAGATTATAGCTCTGAAATATGTATAATAAAAGTTTTTCATCCTTACAAAAAATATTTGTACCGCATATGAAAGTTTTCCCATCGTATCGATAGTGTTCCAAATGATTTATTTTCCGAGCTTAAAACGAGAAAAATGATGAACCAATAAATCTCGAATAAAAACCAATTTTTTTATACGTATGGATTTGTTTTATTCGAACGTATTTGACTAACCAATCAGTGTTCATTGTACACGCTACGAACAATGGACAATGATGATTCCGTAAACGGAGAAAATTAAAATCTGCTACAACAAACATCAACTCTGTGTACATAGTAGATAAATATACGAGTACAAAATAAAAAAAAAATTGTATAGATATTATTGTTTAATACACAAGTTTGCGGTACATCAACCAAAACACATAATCATCCTCCACACCACGACGCCAAAACCTTCTCGTCTCTCTTGGCCGGGAATTGAAAACTCGCACGTTCCACACCCCATCCCCCATTGTTTTGATTAAATTTAGGAAAAAATATAATTTTTAAGGAATTAACATTTTTTCTTTTCTTTGCAAGTTAATCGAGAGCTGGCCGCCCAACTGGAGGATAAATGTCGACGAATTTCCGTTGGTGTGTGTGTGTAAGCGAAACCTCTGCGAGCTGTATGTATATATCCATCACAGGAATGGGAGAGCTTTCGGATGAGGATGAGTTGGTTAGGGGCGGCGCACACCACATGCGGCTGAATGGAGATTAATTTGTATTGTTCGCGAGAAATGATTAAAATCTCCGTATATCACATCCAAGGCAGAACCACAATAATAATAATAATAATAATAATAATAATATGCGAGTAAAATGCGATGAACGAATGAAAATATGGTGCATATCGAATGAAGCAGGGAATCAGATGGGGCTTTCTTATATATGTTTATCCTGCCAAACTGAGGAGAGGAATGAGACACTTTGAAATGAGGAAACAGGTACTTATTTTTTTTTTTAGGTGAATAATTGAAGAAAACGTTCAGATTTTTTTAAATGGTAACAGTAGATATATCTATGAGTGATTCTAAAATCCCGGGATTGGAGATTTAAATGTTATTGGTAGTGAAGGATAGAAGGTTTTGTTCGATAAATTAATAACGAAATACTTAAAAGTTTTGTTATTTTATACAAGATTAATTTACATATCAGTTGCTTCCACAATTTGATTTTCCGGACGTTCTTGCTTTTTTCAACTGTCAAAACTTTCTATTTTGTTCACACCCAGCCTTGCATGGCCTTAATATACACGTTCCTGCTATTGATATCACTCCGATGCCCAATTTTTTTTTGGGGCAATGCCGTTGGACCTTTTCTTTTACCGACAAATCGCGTTGGTCTTTCTGGTCGGTGCTCGATACCATATTAAAATTGTACATCGGGTACCATAAACGAAGTACAGAAGTGTAAAAATTATTAGAATCAAAAGAAGATTTTTACTTTCTTCCACCAATGTATCGGCCAGACTGTAAAACATCCAACATCAGTTATGGTTTGGAGCTGCATGTCAGCAAAGGTAGGATATACATTGTGGAAGAAAATAGTTAATAGGGTCAAAAAAATCGATTATTTTTTTTTACAAGGAACACGGAAAAATAGGTTGCTAGACACCTTAAAAAAATTCTCACCAAGTATGAGCTGTTAATTTTAATAGGAAGATCCTCTGCATCGCAGTTTTGTATTTTTTTCTCAGTCCAATAGAAAAAAATTCATACCTCATCATTTATCGATTGTACAGAAAAATTTCGGAAAGAATTTTTTAGGAAATTTAATGCTCTACAAAAAAGGTATTCTATATTTTTTCCGTAAGCCTCACCATTTGACAGATATTAAGGATTTAATTTTGATTATTTTAAGACAAATTTCATTTTTGTTTATGAGTTTATAACTCGACAATAAATGACTCATATACAATGTGCTATACAAATTTTTGTTGGAAATTAACTGCTCTATAAAAATGGTTTCCTATATTTTGGCGATTAAATTAACCGTTCAAAATATATTCATCATCAAACTTATAAATTTAAAAAAATAGTTCAATGTCAATAATCATATAATATCCTATCATTATCCGGCATAATGTTAAACAATAGTTTCAATACGATATTGTCGATAGTGATTGTAGAGTGTAAACGTTCGAGGGTCTTATTACAACACCGTCAAAAGGTATCGTCACATTTTCGAGCTTCGGCGAATTTAACTTCTCATAAAAGGAAAACTACTAAGTGGCGTAGCTACCTAGGGGCTAGGCGGGGCAGTGCCCCGGGGCCCTCAAGCTCAGGAGGCCGGCAAATCCTTACCAGAAATTTCGATCCAACTGAACTTTTAGAAATTAAGTTGGAAGTCCACTAGTTATGTAAGGAAATAATGAGCAAATATGGAGTGCTAGAATGTGACCCTACGGAAGTATTTACAGCAATGCTATTATTCTTTACAATTCCTGTCACTTCTGCAGCAGCTAAAAGGCCTTTTATCAAATTAAAAATAATAAAAAATTATCTAAGAAATAATATGGGCCAAACTCGACTCCGATATTTATCGCTAATAGCAATTGAAAACAAAACCGCATCAAGCCTGGATTTAAGCGAAGTTATTGATACTTTTGCGAAAACTAAAGCTGGGAAAAAATTGTAAATTTAATTGTTATTTAGTCTGTTGGTAGGCCCGACCTTTATATAATAAACCCTTGAATCTGCTCTATTTCGTTTTATTAGCCAAACCTACCCCAAGTATTAATTGTAATTTATGTTGTTACTGTTTAATATTTTTATTACCTGCCCTGCAGTACACAAAAAAGGAGCTTAAGTAGCTTAGCATTTTTAAAGTGTTTGTATATTTCATATTTTTATTTGATAAAACCTAATCAGCTTACATCGCAGTGGGGCCCCATTTTTTAATTTGCCCCAGGTCCCTTGGTTACCTAGCTACGCCACTGATCTATCATATAAATTATAACTAATAAAAGCTATCTTAAATATCGGTGGTTCGAAGTGGTTCAGTATTTTAATATCGTTTTACTATAAACTTTGTTCTTACGGAACAATTATTGTCCTCTATTTTCCATGTTTCAGTTAAAAGAAAACTTAAATTAAAAGGCCCGTAACCCATGCGACTGTCAAAAAGAATAAACCACTTTTGCCACTTTTATTGCACATTGCATAACTGCAATGTACCTGGACAATGATCTTCAGAGATCCATTCAGAATACTCAGTAGTCTATCAACCACCTATGTATTTAGTTCAGTAGTTGGAAAATTCCTTTACATTTCATCAAAAGCCTGACCAAAATCTTTTCTCTAAAACACTTCTCCAGCCGGAGCTTATCGTGATGGACGTCATGAAAATTCCGTGAAATGAAAAAAAGACATCTGTTAAATATTGAGGAATACTGTTGGGCTCTAAATTTACCAGGAAAAGTCATCTATTATTATAAAGAGGAAAGATTTGATTGTTTGTTTGCTTTGAATAGGCTCCGAAACTACTGGACCGATTTGAAAAATTGTTTCACTGTTAGGAAGCTACACTATTTCCGGTGAACATAAGCTATATTCAATTTTCACAAAAATTAGGGATCCATACTAAAGCTCCAATAATGTGTGAAAAAATTACTAAAAAACTTTCTTACATCGCGTGCGCTGGTGATTTAACTAAAGAACGGAACAACCGAATTTAATGAAACTTTATACTAAGATACAACACAATTACCCACACACGTTAGGCTATTTATCATTCCTTAAAAATAATAAGGGAATGTACCCCCTACGTAAAAACTGAGGGATGAAAAAAAAATTTACTTTAGATAGGCGAGTTATATATCATTGAAAAGGTATTTAAAAGTTAAAAAATGATCTGTATTAATATTTTCAGTTGAACTATTAAAAAGCACAGTAATTTAATTTAAAGTTCAAAAAATTGCCTTTTTGAAATATAAATGTTTTTATCGATAATAATCTGACAGTAAACTTTTTTTTTACAAATTTGTTGTAAATAGATTCTTAGGGTTGCTCAGTAAGGAAATATTAACGAAAAAAATGTAATAGTAATAATAATAATAGTAATAAAGCTTAAAGTAAATACGTTTTTAAAACCGTGCATATATAAAACGGTGTATTTATATACTCCTCTGACTGATGAAATTTTAATATTCGGTGTATTCCTTATAGGAAGTAGGCATGTGATAAGATTTTTTTTTTTAAAATTCCTACCCTAACAGACAAGGGCGGATTCAGGTTTTTTTTCTTGGGGGGGGACAATATCTTTTATTTGCAAGTGCGTGAAAGGGATCACGAAAAAAGTTCGCAATTCCAGCCAGAAATCATCATAATGATAAATAATAAATTATCATATCATCATAATGATAAAAGAAATTTAAAATCCTCTTCCAGAGCAAAAGGCATACGCCAAATCGTGTATGGTGAACTCTGGACTATCCAATATGGTTTAATTATATAGTTGAAATTCAGATATTTCAATAATAAGTTTAAAGATACATAATGGTTATACATGATTATGGAAGAACTGGGTTTCGTGCAATTGTACAAATTTCAATTTCGCGGTTGTGTTGTACAGTGCAATAGTGTAATAGTTTTTGGAAAAAGGTTTATTCGGGAATCGAAAAAGGGAGATGGGGTTATTTTGACGCGAGTATTTTGATACCTTTTGACTTTTTTTAGTCATAATTAAGACCGAATTTATTGAACTTGGCGATATTTTTTATTTGATGTATGATGTAGTATGATTATATTTTTCGTGAAAGAATAAGAAAATACGTTACGCAGACGAAGTCGCGGGGATCAGTTGGTGTAGATTAAAGTATTATTTTTTTTTACCAGTAAATTACTGCTAAAATATTTAACATTAAAATCAATTATATCAATTAATTGAAAAGTATAATACATTTAAAGATAATTGTTTTAAATATAAATTTTTGGCAATTTTGTTCGTAAATAGCTTGAGCTGTTTGGACAAAAATCTTATCACCAACAAAAGTATTTGAGGGCCCCTAATCGAAGACATTATCAAATAATTTGTGAGAACTAATTGAAATGACCTTTTATTATCGTTTTAGATAATAAACGTTTATTTTTATTTATTGATTATAACATAATATACGGATATTATTTCACGGTCGTTTGAAATGAAGAAAAAAGACTTCTTTCAATTTGTCACTTAAAATAATTTACTATAAATTAATCATGAACCAAATATTACCAAAATTTTAGTTGTCTTAGATATTTTTGAATATTTTTTTTCGTTTATGTAGGTACAAAGAATGGGAAATTATTATTATTGGTAAAAGAAAGAATATTTCATAAAAATGAGGTTTTATTTTAATGTATTAAAACGATGATCGATTTTACATATTTGTTTTATTTTAGATATGGATCTATGATGTTTTCGACAAACCATTCATCAGAGAATTGCAAATGATTGCCATCGAGACTGAGAAAATCTAATTTTCCGTCTTGGTCCATTTGTTTCAAACCCAGCTGATCCTAGAAGAAGAAATTAAATTTAAATTACATAAATTCACTGATTGTATATTATGTAATGTAAAAAAAAGTTTTTTTTCTTCTTACATTTATATAGAGATCGGAGTGCTGCAAATCGACGGTTTCAACATCTTGACCTGGTATGTAAAAACCGAACCATTCACTATCGACAGGTTGAACCATTGTGTCGTTATTAAAACGAACCATGACAAATTTGTTTAATTTCTGTAAATTAGTTTTGTAGTCCTCGTTCACGGTCACTTCATTGTTGATATCAGCCAAGAAAATGCTGCGCTTACGGTATTTGGCCTCATTGTACGGATCGTGCCAGTAAGATGCTTGCACTAGAGTTTTTTGGATTTCGCTAATTGAAAAGAAAAATAGATTTTTGGCGTTACTTTCTTAATCATTTAGAAAAACTATTTACGGATTATAAGCTCCAAAGTTCAACATGTTGCGTAGATAGTCGCACATTTTGTGTGAAATTGCAATACAATTGGGAAGTCCATAGACGCCCTGATGTTGGCCACCGATCGAAATCAAATTGTGCATTGGAGGACTAGGACAACGTTGTGCCACTGCTCTCCTATAAAATGATGAGATATAAATTGAAAAAAATGTACAAATACGATTTTCATTTGCAATGACTTACAAAAATTGAGCACCTTGCGAAAATCCTATCGCGTTATAGCCGTTTTGTAGTTTCGGGTCGGCGGCAATTTTTTTGCACACCTCACTTACCTGGTCGTTGGCTTTTTCAAAGAATCCATTGGAAAAATCGGCCACAATGTTATTACCGATTTCCAAAGACACGACATAAACGTCCTTAATATTTCTCTTGATTGTTCGTTTTACATGTCCCATACTCAAAGGATTGCAGCAAGTGTCGCCTATGGAAAAATTTGCAAAAAATATTTTCAACCAATTTGATAGAAATTAAACAAATTTACCCATTCCGTGCCAAAGCACCACCGGTGTTGGTGCATCTTGAACCGAACAACTCACAAACAATGCCAATAAAACTGCAATAAAGCAGTGGAAAATCCGAACCATTATGTTAACGTTTAAAGTAATCAATTAAATGAAACTTCAAGTTATCAAGTAGCGTTTTATAGTGAAAATTAATCGACGATATTTATTATCTTTGAATTGAATCCGTTTGATGAATACAAAACTGAGGTAGTACATACACATTGACTGGTTCAATAAAAGTACAAAGCCAATTTTACATGTGCATGTAAGTCTCTGTACAGAGTTCAATAATCTAATTACGTGAAATGTTTCTCTCAAATGAAATATTTTTCGCTCATTGTCTCATTTTCTCATATATGCAAATTAAATATGAAACTTAAACTTAATGACGTCACAATGGTTCGCGTTGAAGTCGTTATCATTATGCGTTGGTACTTTTCGCAACGATAATTTTAGGTTTGTTAAAGGAAAATAATCACAAACATTCGTTTAGTTCAATTTGAACGATTTCATCAGGTGCATAATGCAATTTAAAAGTTGCAAGTGCATATTATGACCGCGTTAACATTGTTTTAATTAGGTAATGTTTGGGATTTATTTTAAAGACTTGAAGAATATAATCGTTTAGAGAATTGTTTTGATGATAACTGATTTTAACAAAACTTTTTTACTGAAAGAATGGTAAGATTAAACTGGCTCACATTTTAACAGTAAATGGAAAGGGTTAAGCCCAGTTGTAAATCATTTGTGGTCACAATATAGTTTTTATGTCAAACCAGTTTCTTGAGGCATTTTAAATCGTTGAAATCGTACGAATGGCTAAAATGTTGAATGAATTAGAAATATGAAGGGTACAGGTGGTACAAGGTTTGTAAATTACACAGGTTGCTCCACTAGAAAAAAAATGACGTCACACGAAGAATTTTGAAATTGATCAGTTTGAAAAAATGTACGAATTTCTTCTGGATACGTCACGTAGCCACCATGAGGCCACCTGTGTATTTTATAAACCTTGCAGGTGGTGTAGGTAAAAACGTAAATTGTTCAAACAAGTTTAATATAGATTGTATATTTACAACTGGATATTTTAGGATTACTTATTTATGATATTTTTTGGGTTGAACAAAATTTAAGTTCGATTGAATCGATTAAGTTCAAATTATTTTCAATTTTTAGGTTTTTATATACAACTAGCTGAATCCGACAGACGTTGTCCTGCCAGCCTATGGAAAAAATGCCTGTGAATTATTAAAATCACTTCCCTTGTCAACCCGCAGCATTTCTCGCTGTACCAAGTAAATAGATATACATTTATCAATTACGTTTTGAGAAAATTTGCTCTACCTCTAAAAATCACTGTACGATCATAACAATGAAGTATTGACAGTTAGCGGCTATTATATTGACCGTTGAAAAAACCGTTTTATTGCAATCGCAGGTATATTGCTGACGTAAAACAGGCCGTTCACGTTCCAACTTGCAGTTCAACTAGTCGGATTGCCCATATGATCCGCTAGACATCCCACTTCCAAACAACACCATTCACGGTCCGACTTTAGATCCAATTTCAAAAGTCGGACCACTAGTTGGACTGCAAGTCGGAGCGTGAATGGCATGCTTAAGAAAAAGATAAAAACAATCTTTACAGCGGATTGTATATCGTGACAAAATTTGAGCTAAATCGATGCAGAACTTTTTGAACTTTTGAAATCTACGCAAACCAATATAACAATTTTATATATGTAGATAAACGATATATTATTCATTGTTTATGTGGATTAGAGGTGGCCATCCCGTGGATCACAAAAGGCACCCTTGACAATTTTTTCGACGAAATGCATGACTTATAAATTACATTTTATAATGACCAAATTGGTGAAAATCAAAATATTAAAAAATGATTACATTGTATCTAAATTTATTATGGAAAATTTGAGATATAACTTCGAAAGTGGTCCGCCATATCATTTTGGTTGGCCACCTCTGATTTCAAGTATACTGATTTTTCGATATCTTAAAAAAGAATATAGATATTTAATTAAATGTTCCAATTTATATCCAATCAATGGGTATCCATTTATTTATTTTAATCGACCTCCTTCTAAATGCTACATTTATTATTAATAATTAAACGTAAATAGGCAACCTTTTCTTCTGAAAAAAAATAATTGAACTTGATTACAAAGTTTCTATCAAATCAGTAAAGTTGTCTTCCGATTGGAATCATAAGTGAAATCAAAATAAAATATTCGCCAACTATTTAAATTGGACTTGTTTGTGACCTTTATACTTATTGTTGGCGAAATACTAAGATCTACCTGAAAACAAAACATCGAAATCGATAAATCTGTTCTTCAATCATACGATAGAATTCAGGTAGACAAATATTAAAGTTCAATTTTATCGGCATTTGTCCCATAATGATCTCAATATTGTGAACAAAAGGGGTTGCATTCCAAATAGGTGTGAAATTGAAAAGAATTTTACCTGCTCTCAACTGGCGATAATAAATAATATGGTAATGAGAAAAAGGCAAGTTTATAGGTGTTAATGTGTTTATAATTGACAACAAATAATAAATACTTTAAACTGGTTCCAAATTCCATAAACGACATATTTATATCTGCCATTCTCTCATTTTGGTCTTCAAGCTTTTATTATGTTTATTTTTTATCAACAGTTGATAATGTGCATTCCATACTAACGAGTAAACTGGTTTCCCACTTAACGTGTGAAATCCATACCGGCAAAAGCCATAATAAAAATGAATAATATTTAAATTTCCATTTTATTTCTTATAATTAAGTTATCTATTTGAAGGTATTATAATAATTTCAAGTCCATATTTTGCCGACACATTTAAATTAAATCTTCATAAAACCTGTTCTTGAATTGTAAGCTAAAATTCAGGTAAATAGAAATATACGTTCAATTTTAACAACCTTGGTTCCATAATGTTCAATATTGTGACCGAAACCGGCTTAATTAATTCCAAGCTGGTGTGTGAAATTGAAAGGAATTTTACCTGGTCTCAACGGGTGGTCTGAGATAACATAGTAGACGCTTGAAGGCGAAAATGTGAGAAAAAGGTCGATTCAAAGGTGTTACTAATGGATTCGGAAAAAGGTGTTAATGTATTTATAATTGACAACAAATAATAAATGCCTGAAACTGGTTCCAAATTCCCGAACAACATATTTCTTTCATTTTGGCCTTCAAGATTTAACTCTGTTATTTCATATCAACAGTTGAAAGTACGAATGCTTGCATTCCATACTGGCTAACAATTGAAACTGGTTTCGTGCTTTACGTGTGGAATTCATACTGACAAAAGTTATAACAACAATGATACCTACTCGAATTTGCATTTTATCTCTTATTAATTATTAACATATTTAATATTATATTAAAATCAGTTCATTTCAATTCGATTATTTATATCTGGGAATGTAGTTTTAAGTTAATAATCATTTAATTATCGAAGTGAACATATTTACAATATGAAGGATTTAACTTTTATAGGCATACACTTGTATTTTTCGTATATATATATATATAATTTAATAATATTTTTAATGCTTTTAGAAACAAACCAAATTTGATTTCATGATTTTCATTAAATTCTTTTGTCTATGGTAATAATATTAAACACTTTTAAAAAATAAAGCATTTTTTAAATTGCCTGCGTTACAATTGATACTGAATGCACTTGATTATGTTATATACCAATATTTTTTTTATTATAATATATCAGAGGACTCGATAATGAATTTACTATTTAACCCGATAATGAAATGGAAAAATTACGTCCATTCGTTAAGGGTATCTCCATAATGAATACTACATCTATATCTTTGTCATTAAGTAAAAATTGTAGTTCGTTTAGATCGTATTTCCATTTTCCTTGCTCAGAATAGTTGACTCATTGGCGTTCCATATGCTGATTGTTGCTGGGATCTTCCTCATCGTCATTTTTTTACTATTAGCACCGGGAGATTTTGTGCTAAATTTAGTGCAAAGTTTATAATTAAGGGATAATCGCTTCTTTGTATGTTTGCTGGGGATTGAGACCTTAGTACATTGGTATAAGAAGTTCGCCTTTGTGTTGTATTCTTGATGAATTCTTTAAATATGTTATTGGGTTTAGTTATGGAAGTTAGTTATTAGTTAGAATTAGTTATTAAATTAGATTGAATGCAAAAACAAATACCTTACTTTGAAACTAAAATTCAAGTAAATCAATTAAATCAGTAAATATATGTCCTATGACTCAAATTCTACTTTATTACGACGCGTTTCAATAGTTTTTGGCTGTCATCATCAGGTAATCAATATATTACCTGATAATAATAGTAAATTACCTGATGATGACAGCCAGAAGCTGTTGAAACGCGTTTTAAAAAGAAGAATTTGAGTCATAGGACATATATTATTATCCATTAATGTATTAATTGTGACTCGAAATTAAATAAAATACTTATCAATGTTTATAATACAGTATGTTTACAATTGTTATGAAAATGGAAAAGCAGGAAATTACATTTGCCGTGGAATTTATGAAGAGACTAAACTTTTTCTTTTCATATTCAAAAGTGGAGTTTGTCGCTAGTTTTTGAAATTTATTTAGTTTCCGTATTTCTGCAAACAAAAATAGGGACTGTAATGTCACTACCATATAAACCTCTATCACTTGTCCCCTTCATATAAAGTTCCATGCAAAATTTATTCGTTATAATCTTAATTTCCTTTAACTACAAACGTATCTAAGTTTAATATTATGATTAAATTAATACAATTTAAGGGTGGATCACCGTCAGAACGTAAAAAAAAATGACTTTTTTAAAATTGCTGCCCTTTTTTTTTTAGAGATTTTAAAAAACGGTGTTCGGCATGTAAAAGTTGAAGTTTTGAACTATTTTTTTTTATTTGCCCCGATATGTTCCTCCCCCCCTCCATCCCCCTTTTACAGCGCTTTGAAAAAGGGTCCTCAAAAATGAGGAGGCAAACAAGGGGAGACAAGTTTTCTCGGAAACCGGAAGTCGGATCATGATTTTCCAAAGAATGTAGGTTTTGGTAATGCGTCTTCTTGGTACTGAACCTCGAAAATTCGAAAAAAGTTGAAAATTCACAAAATGGCGCGATTTTGAACCAAAAAGTTAAAAAAAAACGACCTTTTTTTGGACCTTTCCCCCTCTCCCACTTTGAGAGGGGGGGTGAGGTTTGGCCAATTTCAGAGGTTCAGTACCAAGAAGACGTGTTGAACTCTCCAGTTTCAAGTCAATCCGTCGGATAGTTTCTGAGAAATCTTGTCTCCCAGTTTTAAAAAGTTGATTTCGAGAAAAACGCATTTAAAGTTTTTTTAAGATATTTTTTATGTTATTATCAATTTATTTATACATTAGTCAGTTATTCCAATCCTTTTAACATGTTATTCTTGAATGTTATAAGAAGGCATTTATGGAAAAAAAATCGAAAAATTTCTTTTTTCTGACGGTGATCCACCCTTAAACCATATTGTGTTTAAATGTTTTGAAATTCAAAATTACTATAATGTTTGTAAGCCAGATGGCAGATCAAGGCAATAATCGACTTAATCGAACAATGCGAATTGGTTTGAACGCTAATACAAATTTCTGCATTTAAAATAAACCAAATTTGTCTGAATTTCAATTTAAAGTAATATTTGGGGGCCACAATCTTTAGAAAATTGGAAACTTTCGGATTAGGTTTTTGTATGCTTGTCATTTTTCGAATTTTTTCTTAATTTTCTGATCTTAGCACATTGCCAGTATTGCATTATAATCCAAGCAAAATAAATTTTCTACGTAAAAAAAATTATTCGTTCAATATTGAATTCAATTAAATTTAACAATATAATTTAAGTTATATTGGTTTGTATCTGAAATTCAAAGTTGTCTCATTCCTCTGCCAGATGGCAGCTTCGTACAATAAACGCCGTACATATTTTGAACTAAATCCAAAAACAAATGCTTCTCTGAAAATGAAATTTACGTTGACAATTTAACTCTCAATTGATAAATAATGATTCAGATATAAAATTAAAAAATATATATATATTAATTATATAAAGTAATCTTTTTGGTGTAATATAAAATCAATGTGTTATACAGTATATAAGGTATATAATATTAGAGTACTTTTTTTAAGTGCTACAATTTCTACAATGTTTTAGCAAGACAATGAGCCTCCTTCGTTCTTGATTAATTGAGTACGGACATAGTCAGCCACTTTAGCGCTAAGGCCTAATGTTGAGACTTCATTTTCGAATTGCGAGAGCCCCCCGAGTCCCACCACGTAACCATTGAGACGAGCGGCGACATGTGACCGTTGCAAAAGTTTTCCTTTCAATCCCAACTCGTTCACCAAGTATGAATGTCGTTGAAGTTTAAACTTTTGATGATAACTAAAATTAGATTGTCTTTTTTTAGAAAGCATTGACCACAGAGTGCGATAAGAAATGTCGTTACTCTTCAGCTGGATAAAAGGCACCGACTTTTCGGATTTCTGTCACGAATTTGGCGTGACGTCGTTCCTCTTCTTGTTTTTTAGATATCTCAGCTTCCGCTTTCTGTTCATCGTCATGGTATAAAATCAAAGACATATACTGAAATTATAAATATTGAATTATTATCAATTGGCGTGCTTGTAGGTGTAAATGTTAATACTTGTCGTTTGAGTTTTGTTGTCAGACCATACTCGTGGTTTTTCCAGAATATTGATAGAAGATTTGCATAAGATAATACGTTTGGATCATAGTCAACTTGAATTACCTCTGTGTGATCAGCACTGAAAGTATGTGAATATTAAGATATTATAACTGTTATTGCTGCGATAAATTTACATATTTTTGTATGAAGGATTTAGTGTTTCGCCTCCGGCATATCCAACACTGGTCCGTAAAACGCCACTGGTCACACCAAAGACACAATCGCCGCTCCAGAAACACCCCATACCAAACGTGGCTTGTTTAAAGGGAATATCCAGCTCGTGTTTGACCGTCATTTTATTCTTTGTGGACTCTTTGGTATCGGCTTGAAAGAACTTTTTCAAGTTGGACAACATCGAAAACCACCCAAACCGTAAGCCACTCTGTGAATCAAAACTAATTAGTGGTATGCATGAGAAACTTTCACATGAACATTTTCTTTCTTTTTTAGATGATTCAAATTGACTTTATGAAATTCGCTATCCAAAATTATCAAATCTGGGTCATGGATAAAAGGGAAATCGACTCTGAAACGATACAAGACGGAAAAAACTTGGCAAATTGTTTTAAATGATATCGAATTCGATGATTAACTCACTTGGTTTTTTGTCGATAAAAAATGACGCGATAATGTTGAATTATACATTGAAAACAGTAGCGGAAGAGTGACGATGAGCGAATTATTCTGATAATGGGAGATAACCTTGAAAATTAAAGTACGTAAACTTGAAACGTCAAAAGTGACATTTCTACAGAGCAACTCCGAATGTTTTCCATTACTTTTTGATGGCTATAAAATTGCATGTGGTATCTTTGTTTTATGTGGATTGTTGGCTCGATTTAAAAGTGAACCGCGCGAAATTATAAGGAAAAAGGAAATTTATAAGATTGCAATTTAGCAATTTGATAGAAAATTGATTTTCATTAACTTTTTGATATAAAGTAAATATTTCTAAAGATAATGACCATTATAAGGCAAAAATAATATCCAAACAACTAGGTTTATAAATTACACAGGTTGCTCCATTAGAAACAAAAATGACGTCATACGAAGAATTTTGAAATTTGAATTAGTCAGGTTGTACGAATTTCTTCTGGATACGTCACGTTGCCACCATGAGGCTACCTGTGTATTTTATAAACCTTGTCCAAACAATCCATTTTTCTTTTCCCATCTTCGGATTTATGAATGAAGATTAAAAAAAAATGCAACCATAGAAATACCATAGAAATATTTCGTCACAAAACTAAGACCCCCCCCCCGCCTGAATATGATAAATTTCAATTAAAAGTGCACAAATGTCTATATATGTATGTACAAATATATATGTACAATGTCTATATATGTATGTACAAAAACTACTTATACCCACGCTTTTATAAAATATTGTCTCCTTTCTTCCCAATTATTTCTTACATATTTCGACTTTGTACATAAGGTCAATATATTCAATTCATTAATACATTAATTTTAATCTGTTTTGGTTAACTTTTGTTAAAAAAGAGTACTAAAGGGCCGTTCATAAAATACGTCACGCTAAAATAAGCTTTTTATGGCGCCCTCCCCCCTGTGTCACGCTGTGTCACACTTTCTGTGACCTCCCTAGAAATATTTCGTCTCAAAACTAAGACCCCTCCCCCGCCTGAATATGATAAAATTCAATGAAAAGTGCACAGATTTCTATATATTTAAAAACTCTATATATATTTAATATTTACTAAATACGAAATGAATGACTTTTTATCATGATAAAAATTGAAAAAAAGAAATATTAATTTAAAGTTTTTTGACGAACGGCGAACGTCACGTTACCGAAGACCCCCCGCCCTTCCTTTCACATCTTGTCACACTCAGCAAGACCCCACCCCCCTTGTATGCGAACGTATTTTATGAACGGCCCCTTACTACAAATCATATTAATCTTATATAAAAAAATGAGTTGACACATGTGGGTCTTGCAAAAACTTGGCGACAGCTGAACCGATTTGGTTCATTTTTGTGTTGAATTATTTGCAGAAGGCAAAGGGAGGTTTAAAAGGTGAGAAAACAGGAAAAAATTGTAGGGAAAAAAGTAAAAACCAAAAAAAAAAAACCATATTAACTGTTAATACCTGTCAAATATGTCATTTATCGATTTGGGGACTTTACCGAAAACCCCCCGCTCCCTCTGGCACATCTTGTGACACTCAGCAAGATCTCTCCCCCCCCCCTTGTATGCGAACGTATTTTATGAACGGCCTCTATTAAATGTGGTCAGACAATGAAAATAGAAGCAGTAATGCTGCAAGTTTAACAGGGTTTTATATAAAATGTTCTCATACAAAAGAATCTCACGAAATTGTTGATTTAATAAGTTCCATTTTAGTTAAAAAATGTTAGATCTAATAGAATGGAGTGTATACAATATATAAAATATATTGCAGTCCAATTTATGTAGTATAATTTAACATAATAATATACAAATTCAATATAATTATATACAAATTTAATATAATAATATATAAACTTAATATAATAATATATCGAGATCATACCACCAACATAAATTTGAACAGAAGTTCAAACAAAAATATTCGTGACGTCTTACCCAGATACGTATTTCAATTGCCAAGCAATCTTCATCACATAGAAGTTACGGAGTGATCCAAACTACTTGATGACCACTGATGAAGATTGCTTGGCAATCGAAATACGTATCTGGGCAATACGTCACAAATATTTTTGTTTGAGCTTCTGTTCAAATTTATGTTGGTTGTATGATTTTTATATATTATTATATTAAATTTGTATATTATTACGTTAAATTATACTACATACATTGGAGTGCAATATATTTTATATATTGTATACACAGTATAACTGTTGAAAGTCAGCGAAAAAATCTTATTTGGACTAATAGAATGGATAATATCCTTGGAAATCAAAAACTTGGACGACAAAAGTTTGAAAATTTATTTATTTGTTTTTCCTACAAATTTATTAGTAAAAATATCACTTTGATTTCTATAAAATACTTTTTTTTTCATTTTAAAATTATTAAGAAAGTAAGCAGAATTCTTGCACTAAAGTATTTAATGTTTATGAATCAAAAAAATAAGTTCTTTGTAGGTTGCTACTAGAAAATTAGATATTCTTTCGTAGCTTCACCTTGTTCAAGTTCCCTGCTTGTTTTCTATCATTTTTTATGATGAAAAAATCCATAAAACTAACAATACAACATTCCACCTTCATTCTTTATTAATTGTTCCCGCACATAGTCTGCCGTTTTTGCGTCGAGTCCCAACTTGGGTATGTCCATTTCAAATTGTTCCAAACCACCCAAACCCACCACATAGCCGTTCAATTTGGCCGCGACAAATGATGTCTGCAACAATTCCTCGTTCAAACCAATGGCGTCCACGAGATCGGTATGTCCCTGAAGCCGATACTTTTGATGGTAACTATAAGACAATAAAATTAGTAAAACTTTTTTTTGATATTACATAAACGCTTACTCTTCAGCTGGAAAAAATTCTCCCGCTTTTTTGATTTCGGTGATGAGATTCTCGTTGCGTCGGATTGATTCTTCGCGAAGTGATTGTTTGGCAAGTTCACGTTGTTCGTCGGAGTGGTAAAGAATTAGGGACATATACTGTAAGATTGGTGGGTATTATTATTTTTTTATACATAAATATAAAAGTCCTTGACTTACTTGTCGTTTTACAGGCGTGGTGAGTCCATATTCGTGGAAGTTCCAAAATTTTTCTAAGAGATCTAAATATGAGACTTTTGTTGGATCGTAGTCGATTTCAATTACTTCGGTATGATCACCCCTGCAACAATTTACATTTAATTGACATGCTAACGTGTGAAATAAATGCTCAAGCAAATTTACATGTTTCGATAAACGGGATTCGGCGTAGTACCCCCAGAATAGCCGACACGTGTACGCAACACTCCTGGCATCACTCCAAAAAGTGAGTCGCAACCCCAAAAGCAGCCCATCCCGAACGTGGCCTTCTGATATGGAATGTTAATTTCATGCTTCACCGTCATTTTCATTCTGTAAGCAGTGTAATTATTATCGATTATTCGATCCCCTTGATCGAAACATTTCCCCAAGGCAATTCCAACTAGACGGCTCTAAGTCTCGACAAGAATTAAACGAAAAAAAAAACGTAAGACTAAGCCTTTTAAAATGAGGTCGTTTACTAATAAAAAATATTTGATAAAAACTAGGTTTCAGGTTGGTATTTGACCGAAATATTTCCACTAATTGTTGGACCGAAACGGAAAATTAATTTTACTATTCTTCATCGAGCTGCCGCGCTAAGTGTGACGATAACGTGATGATTTATTTGGCAAAGAAAAGGTCGTAAAAAATGTTATGATGCAATAAAAAGAAATTCAATGTCAAGATTACATGCGAAAAACTGAGAGAAAAGAAGTACTTACGATGATCGTAACAGGAGGAGATCTTGAGATCGACTAATCGACACTATGTTGAGCTAGTTTTTGAGAGCACACCAAAATTGAGGTGCTCTGCCCCCCTTTTTCTTTTTGTCGTCGTTCGTCGTGAACTTGTCGAAGATTTCGGTTGGCCAAATCGAAATCTCAGTGGCAGATTGCGCCTTGAAAAGTTGAGTACCTTCGACCAACAATCGAACGACTTTTACGCGTGACTTTTGCTTTTATCTCTAAAAATGGAATGATGGAACAATTCGATAATGCAACTATCAATTGACGTTGTTGGCTGCCGCCTAATGAATATATAATTTAATTTCAACCGAGATGAATCAATTGCGATGGAATTTAATTTTTAAAATAGCCCACATTTCCTAGTCGTTTAGATCAAATTAATGATTTTAATATGGGAGAGAATTAAAAATAGATTTGAATGTTGCAATTTCGGTTGTTTGCGGTATTGATTTGCAAAAATTATTGCACTTTTCACGCCTTATCAAGACGGGCACTTATATTGCAATCATGACAGAGGTTATTTTCATAAAAATTGTTGAGATTAAAATAGGTGGAATATGGTTCACTTATTATAAGGCATTTTAAAATACTTTGAAATTGATTGATTTGAGTAATTAAATCGTGTTTTTGCAGATTACTAATCAAGTTTTTGTCCGAACGTATCGATGAATATCAGTTGATATAGGATCGATAAAAAAAATTGTTTCCTAGAAATCAGACAATGCATTTTTCTTGCACGTAAGTTTTTTTTTTCGAATCTTTTAATGATTTCTGTTGGTTTACTTTGGTCTCATTATAGTTATGTTCCTATAAAAGACCGTTAATCGACTTTTTATTATCCTATTATGAAAATAATTGATTTTAATTAAACTTTATGGTTTTTAGAGATGTTTGTAAAGTTGAAATCTGTAATTGGATATTTCACATTGAACAACTCAAGAACTTAAAGGCAAGAAGCTATTAATTATCAAGAATCTATTAATTAGCAATAATCGATTATAATTTACAGCCAAACTAATGTATTAAGTCTATTTTGAAAGTACTTTTTGAAGGTTTTAGGATCTAAAGAGTATTTCATGAAGTTTTTGCCTTTATATTCTTGAGGAAATTAAAAAAAAAGTTACATAGGGTTTCAGGTTCTTTCTAAAGCCATAAAGAGAACTTATTTTAAAGAATGTTCTATTTGTTTGAAGGTTTAATTTCAAAGTGGTACTGTTTTATGTCTATCCTCATTAAATTTTGTTACTTAGTTTGAGAAGTGGCTACAAAAAACACGTGGATCTTCTAGAAAAAGTTGAAAATTGGGAGAGTCAAGTTTATAATGTCTTACGCGACCATTAAAGATTATAAAGACGATTGGCAAGAGAAAACTGAAGTAAATTCAAGTAATATAATTTTTTTTTATTTAAAATTTTGGTGCTCAGCGACTTAGGCCATATGTACCTTAGATGTATTTACATTAGGGTGATTTTTTTTTTGGTCCCATCGTGAAATTTTGTTGGAAATACCAAAAAAAAATTCTCTGAAAGTTTGAGCCCTCAATATTAATTTTAAGTCCTCGACCAAGACGTGTCAAGATTTCCCATTGAAAATACACGGAAACTCTGATTTTTTATTTTTAAATTTCTATATCTCAGCGGCATTTCATGGGATCGCTTTTACCGAAAATGGTTTTTTCTCAGAATTAAACGCTCTACAAAAGTGCCCATTGCGACAAAGTCGTAACTCACACCGGTGAGGTAGTACGGGCCACTGAACCTGATTTTTCCATAAAATTCGCGTTTTTTTTTGCATTTATCTCGTAAATAACAAGAGCTACGGAAAAATTATAAATGAAAAACTTGTAGAGAATTTGATTTCCTACAAAAAAGGTCGTGTGTACCAAATCGCTAAGATCAATATTAAACGAGATATTAAGCTTTGAATTGATTTTTTTGTGAAATTTTTGCCGATCATTGATTTAAAGTTTTATAAATTGATATAAAAAAAATATATTGATATAAACTTAATCTCTCGTTTAATATTGATCTTAGCGATTTGGTCTACAGGAACTTTTTTGTAGGAAATCGAATTCTCTACAAGTTTTTCATTTATAATTTTTCCGTAGCTCTTGTTATTTACGGTTATTGCATCACAAAGCAGTTACGGAGTGATTCAAACTACTTGATCCAAACCACTGAAGAAGATTGCTTGGCAATCGAAATACGTTACAAATATTTTTGTTTGAACTTCTGTTCAAATTTATGTTGGTGGTATGATTTTTATATATTATTATATCAGATTATACTACATAAATTGGACTGCAATATATCTTATATATTGTATACACACAGTATGGGACATTTATTTGGTGCTGATACAATTTTTTAATTGCAACGACTCCATGGTTTTTTTCCGGATATCCTTAGACCATTCTGGATTCCTCCAATTTCTTCGTCATCACAACTTGTTCACTAAATCAAGGTAAAAGGGATGAATCTAAATTTTCGACATATTTTTTTAATAATTTAAATAGAATTTATTGGAAAGAATATTGCCAACTTATAAGTATATAATATAATACAAAAAAAAAAATATATATTTATAAAGTTTAAGTACACAATAATAGGAAAGTTAATTTACCAAAAAATTAACCGATAAGAAGTCCAATTTTTTCTCTTTTCAATTGTAAACAAATTTAAAAAGTTTTAAACAATACAAAGACAAATATCACAATCAGAGTCGTGCTGAAAAATATTTACAAAAAAAGAAAAAGAAAAAAATACTTGTTCAATACAAATAATAAATTGATCACATTTTTTACGAAAAAAAAAATCATTTTAAAGCTACAAATTCTGTTAAGGAAAAAAAATTATCAAATAGTGTGTAAGAATCTGAGATTAAATATAAATATATATACACACACGGAAAATATAAATTTCGACAAAAATATTTCCCTCTAATTAAAATTTTATTTCATTGAATTTATTCCACGATTTCAAGGCCCCGACATCATAATTATATTTATAATATTAAGTATTAAAGACGCGCGCAATTGGCTTAAATAAAATATTTTTTTTTTAATTTTTTTTAAATTAATGATTTTGAACTTTAGTGTGACATATTTTTTTCCATTCAAGACGAAGAAGACACGTTTTTGCTAATATGACAATTAGTTTCTCGATCATAAATCTCGTGGCCCTAGTTAAATGGTCTTGATTGGAAATGTCAGTAAAAATTGGAGAGGCACTTCCTACAATAGGTTTTACATGACACCAAAAGTTAAACTAAAATATTTAATAACTTTGTTTAAAAATTGTTGTCATATTATCCCTATTAACATTCATAATCAAACCAAGAAAAATCCTATTTCTAAGTAAATGCTGCCTTTGTTATTGAAAAATTAATAAATACATAATACTTTCTTTATTAGGCAAATTCTCTATGATATATTTATATATAAACGACTCTTCGATATCTTTGCTTAATCTAATGGAATGTTGTGTATACAATATATAAAATATATTGCAGTCCAATTTATGTAGTATAATCTGATATAATAATATATAAAAACCATACCAAATATTTGTAACGTATTTCGATTGCCAAGCAATCTTCCTCAGTGGTCATCAAGTAGTTTGATTCACTTGTGACTGCTTGTGTTTAGATGAATCATCACAAAGCAGTTACGAAGTGATCCAAACTACTCGATGACCACTGATTGCTTGGCAATCGAAATACGTTACAAATATTTTTGTTTCAACTTCTGGTTCAAATTTATGTTTGTGGTTATTATATCAGATTATACTACATAAATTGGACTATAATATATCTTATATATTGTATACACAGTACAACTGTTCAAAGTCAGCGAAAAAAAAATCTTATTTTGACTAATGGAATGTGTATTAAAAGGCTAGGAACTATAAATAATATTTTCTATCATCTAAAATGAACAATATTTAACCATTCTTCTCTCTAAAAGACCTAATAATATATTTATATACCTAAAAAAAATTGATATGAGGCAAGATTTCTACGTTTTTAAAAAAAAAATTGAGTATGAAATTCAAGTTTGGTCATTTCCAAATAGATTGCATTTTCTTGTTTTTTTAAATAAAAATAAATTGAGCTACGCTCATATGTTGGCCATTTGGAGAGCTTCCGCTCTCTCATATAATAAAGACGTTGTTAAATCTCACTGTTGCGTCTTTTTCAGTCTAAATTCAAAAAATAATTTGTGATGCAATTTTTAGAGAAAGAATACAATTTTTTTTGATCTAAAAAAGTTTTTCAGTCAAATTGTGTCACCCATATCGTAGCATTGGCCTAAAGAGTATCGACCAACGCATGAGATGAGCTATTAGACTTAAATATTAAATATATATATATGGCAAAATATTTACATAAAAAAAAAACAGACACATTGGAAATGGAATGTAATGAAGAATTTTTGTTTTAGGCAAATCTTATTGGATAATACAGCAACGTTTTGATGTAACATCACCGACAACTTCGCCCGTGTTGCCACTGAACTTGTGCACACTTTGGGCGGCTGTCAAATTATTATTGGTCGATGTTGTGTCGATTCCGACGATAGTCGGCAGGGACATCGATCCAGTCGAGTTCGATTTCAGTGGATCGGTTTGATGACCCAACGAGACGATGTCGGATTGGGAATTGGAACTGATGCTGGGCGACAGTGGAAGGCTATTGACGTCGGGACTGCTGTTGCGAATTTGGGCACGTTGCTTTTTCAAATCGGCCAACGTACCCGCGTTGATTGTCACGGTAACCGTAACGTTGATTTTTCCGTTATTGTCGGTGCTGTAGCTGGTCTCAGTCGGCAATTGGTCGTTGTTCACGGGTTCGTCGTTGACGAACGACTCGTTGTCTTTACCGTCGGGAGCATCACGACCGCGAATCATCGTCACACTACTCCCATTATTAAATTCGTGGGCGTTGGAAACATTTCCGTTGGTCGTCGACGGCATCAGCGATAAACTATTCGGCGCCTCCAACGCACTACCGTTCAATACTTTACTTGGAACATTTTCGGTTGAATATCCCTAGAAAATTAACCAAAAAAAAAAATTAGTTACTCATTTTAAAAAAATTAACAAACTTGATACCTTATAACCGATCAAAATTACATTTTCTACTCTTCTACCCATTATATGTTTTTTTTCTGACCAAATTTAAACTTGTTCGATTTGTCGACGAACCACTTAATGACTGATCTTGATATAATTATAAGTTAAACTTTCTAAGCCGGGAAATTATTATTCTCATTTTTTTTTTCACACATATTCAAAAATTTTCACGCAACGCATTTGTGTGCTAGATATTAGAAAAATATTTTGCATAGCAAGTAAATGGAGGTGGTTTACTCTTTCCTGATGTGCACTCAAGTGCATCGAAAAAATCCACTTTCAATCATGCCAAGTCGAAAACGAATTAATTCACGTGGGGATTTCTCAATGCGGAATACGGAAACCGATCACCGTTTCCCGTGGCGGCATTCCAACCAATTTTCGTTTTTCGGGTTTCACTTACTTCTTGCGCCTGCAGACGGAAGCGAGCCTCTTCGACGGCGTCTTTTTTTGTCGTGAGCGTTTTGTCGCGAATGGACGTGCGCCGCACGGACTGCGCACGTGTGTTGCTTTGGGAACGTCGAACGGGGCGTCCGCCCCGACCGACGCGGGCTGCCGCCTCGGCCTCCTCCCGCTTGCGCGTCTCTTGCTCAAACTTCAACTGAATGATGCGTTCACGAATTTCAGGATCTTCGCAAATGTCTACAAAGAATTTTCTTTTTACAATTTTGAAAAAATTCAATCATTTCACTTGATTACCTCCAGGAGTTTCATCGTTTTTGTTTTTAGCATTTAAATCAGCACCGTTTTGTACCAACAATTCGAGAACTTCCAACTGAAAAAATGGAATAATGTTTGAGAAAAGTTTTAATTTAAGAGATCGATTAAAAAATTTACATGGCCCCAGCAGGCTGCAGCATGCGCCGGTGTCCAATCATCATTGTCGCGGACGTCCGTACTGACATGTTGATCCATTAGAAATTCTGCCACTGATATATAACCGTTGGCAGCAGCGATATGAAGCTAAAACGAAAACATAAATTATCCTTGTTATACAGAATCTGCACAAAATTTTTTGATCATTTCAACTTCAAAAATCCATTACAACTGGCATTTATCCTTCTACAATTCCAGAAAAGTAGACAAGCCTAGGATAGACTAAAACATTGGAAGCATGGGAATACTTTTTAAATTTAATCATGAAATACGCTTTTTAATCAATGATTCTTTTTCTCGCAAATGAAAGGGGAAATCCAACCGGAACCCAAAATAACTACCCAGAATCATCCTGTCATAAACCTAAGCCTAGAGATTTTCACGTAAGCATCAAGTGGACATCGATAACTACAAAAATGGAATAATCCAAAAATTCAAAATTGGACACAAAGACAGTAAAAACTAAATATATAAGATTATTATTCATCTAGTGGTGCCATATGGTAGTGAATCATCGCAGAGGATAAGGGCTCGCCAGTCTAATTGGCTACCTGTTGAAATTTATCTCAGAACTAGAAATAATGCAGGGGCACTAGGGTGAGTCACACCACCTGTGTTGTAATAGTTTATTTTTATAGTTTTTTCTTCACAATGGGCCATAAATTTTCTATGAAATTTGCATCAGGACTATTTCCTGGCCAAGAAGGCATATTAATGTAAAATTTTTTGAGAAAATCCATAACTTTTTTGGGCTTTATGACAAGGAACTCCATCCTGCAAAAATATATGATTTTCTTCCGGCAACCACTTTTTAGTTTGAGGCAATAACTTCGTTTCCAAGACTTGTATAATAGGCTGGGTCAAAAAAATCGATTATTTTTTTTTTACAAGTGACACGGAAAAATGGGTTGCTAGACACCTTAAAAAAATTCTCACCAAGTATGAGCTCTTGATTTTATTGGGAAGATCCTCCGCATCGCAGTTTTGTACCTTTTTTTCTCAGTCCAATAGAAAAAAATTCATACCTCATCATTTATTGATTGTACAGAAAAATGTTCTGAGAGAATTTTTTAGGAAATTTATTGCTCTACAAAAAAGGTATCTTATTATAGAACAGTTAATTTCCAACAAAAATTCGTATTGCGCATTGTATAAGAGTCATTTATTGTCGAGTTATAAAATTCATAAACCAAAATGAAATTTGTCTTAAAATAATCAAAATTAAATCCTTAATATCTTTCAAATGGTGAGGCTTACGGAAAAAATATAGAATACCTTTTTTGTAGAGCATTAAATTTCCTAAAAAATTCACTCAGAACATTTTTCTGTACAATCGATAAATGATGAGGTATGAATTTTTTTCTATTGGACTGAGAAAAAAATACAAAACTGCGATGCGGAGGATCTTATTAAAATTAAGAGCTCATACTTGGTGAGAATTTTTTTAAGGTGTCTAACAACCTATTTATGTGTCACTTGTAAAAAAAAATCGATTTTTTTGACCCACACTAAGGGGCACAATAGTCCTTCTAAGGCTGGCATTCCCAACGTGGGGCGCAAGCCCCACCAGTGGGGAATGGCAATATTTTGGTGGGTCATGAGCAGGACGTGCACCCTTCGGCTGACTATGGCGTAATTCACGAATAAGTTAATAATATTTCATTCAAATATTCGCTATTTCTGCATTTCAATTCTCTATTATATGTTAGGAAACTATTTATTAAACTGTTTTTTTCATTTTTTTATTTTCATCTTTAATGAATGACTTATTCTTTGGAAGCTCCTTTAGATATCAGCCTTTTACGCTTCCTTCAGGTGAATAACCGTAAAATGTACTTCGAATCTTCGTATCGAGCAAATTTTCAATATTTCTTGATATACGGATTTTTATTAATCCTATTCGCTAAAGGCCTTGGTTCGGTCGCGATGGCAACAGTAAAAAAAATATCACTAAGAAGGACATCAGGATTTTAGAAATACCTAGGTGGGGCACGGCCCCAAAATCGGTTGGGAACCCCTGTTCTACGGGAACAATTGGGAGAGGCCTCCAGAATGAAGAAAAGATTGGTTCCATAAGGATAAAAATTGGTATATAGATATTTTCAATAAACAAGAAATATATTAAGTATGGAATGATACTGGGGAGCAAATCCCAGGAAACGAATATTTGTAGGCCTGGATAAAATGCCAGCAGTATTCCTGCAGTAGAAGTCTATGCCATAATCATCTGTCTTCAAGAAAATATGAGAAGAAATTATCACAATAAAAATATAAGAATCTTCTCAGACAGCCAAGCCGCAATTAAAGCGATCGAAAATTACCAGACTAGCTCTAAGCTGGACTGGGAATGTAAAGCACTCCTTACCCAGTTGGCGACATCCAACAGAGTTTCACTTGCTTGAGTGCCGGGGCACTCTGGCATCAAAAGACCAACTCGCAAAGACGGATTCAAGAATGTCATTCATGGGTCCAGAGCCATAGGCTATAGGCCTACCAAAGTGCATAACACTGAGTAAAATAGTCTCAAAGTTCCCAAAGGTCATGATAAAGAAACCTCTGAAAGAACATAACAAAAAACTTCTAAATCTAAGAAGGAAGAACATCAAAACGCTGGTAGGCCTATCAACAGGACACTGCAATTTGAGGAAACATCTTCAAATTATAGGGAAGACCACAGAGTCCAGCAGCTTGCCCAGAAATGTGGCGTGGAAGATGAAACTGCCTTTGACTGCCCAGCTATGACTCAAAGTCGTCTCAACTCGCTTGGTCCACCCGGACATGAGCTGGGGAACATACACAGAGATCCAATTGACTCTCTGCTGAGATTTATATCAGAAGCAGACCTGACCAACTGGAACTGAAATTAAACTGAGCCGCAATAATCCTTTTAGGACGCAGTGCAGAGGAACTCGCATGAGAGACCCCCAGATCAAAGGAAAAAAAATGGGATGATACTCTTGGAATAGTTCTTTAAAAAGGGATATGTGTCCAAAATGTTTTTTTTTTTAATTTTAATCAATAGCTGGTGTAATAAACGAAGACCAAGTAGATAACTTGTCTTTGTCTCAAATTTATGAATTTTGGAGTGGAAAACTCCAACGAAAATCAATTTAAATACGATATGCCCAAGGACTAGAGCTCTAACATGGGTGACACCCATGAAAAGTATGATTAAACTCATCTGGAAAATTTCAAAAAAATCAATCCCTTAAATCAAGGAAATTCTCTGTACTAAACCAAAACAAAAAGGTCTAATTTTGATGCGAAGAAAAAAATTTGATTCGAATGTTTTTAGAGAAAAAATTGTATAACATTAAGGGTTCCCAAGGGACCGCGTTTCTCCCGGATAATTAGAGAGAGAAACTGAGACCTAGAACCAAAAAAAATATTTACAATATACAGTATAATCTCACTATTCCGGCACTATTAAAAACCGGACGGTACCGGATTATTGGAATATAGTAAAAAAGTCATAGGTAATGAATAAGATAAAGCATTTCAGGGTGCCGGATTAGGGGATCAATTCACTACCTGCAATGACTAGGCTAAATCAAAAATGGTTATTTTTTTTCTGCTTCAATACTTTTCTTGCAGACAAAAGCATCATACCGGAGTCGCACCCTGGTGATCGTGTTGCTCGAGATCATCCCCGTTGGCCGCCAACGTTTGCAAATCTTTCAGCATAACTTGCTCGGTATGCGCGCGTGTTGAATCGATCAATTGTTGCGTAACACCACGTCGTGCCATTTCACTTTCGATATAGTCCAAGGTGGCATCATCTTCGCAAATATCATACGGCATATTTCCATCGGCATTGACGGCCAACAATCCGGCACCACGTGCCACCAAATAGCGCACCAAACGTAAATGTCCACACGTGGCCGCCGCATGGAGTGGTGTCCACTTTTCACTGTCTTCCGCGTTAACATTGGCACCGTACTCCAAGAGTAATGTTAACATTTCTGCATTGTCGTCGATACAGCACTGGTGTAACGCTGTGAGACCATCTTCGTTGGTTGAATCAGGATTGACACCTTTCATCAATAATCTCCGAACTAAAAGTTTAATTTTTTTAGTAATCTTCCATGGATTTTATTTGGAAATTACCTTCATCGATATCATTGCGAGCGGCTGCCTCCAACAAGACCACATTATCGCTAAAAAATATATTTCGTTTGTTCGGATTGCTTTTGCGTTGAGCCGTTGTGGGGCGGTGTCTGAGCCATTCGCGTTCGCGCTGCGCCCACCCCTTCAGTTGCTGCACCCGACGCTTGCGGGCCAACGCCAACCGCTCCTGGTTGCTCAATTGCTCGACCCGAGCCATCTCTTGCACCAGCTCGGCATGTTCCATCCGCATCGCTGTAGTGGAATTATTGCTGGTCGTTTTCACCATCGATAAATTTGCGGCTCTGCAGGAAAAGAAATGATCAACAAAAAAAATCCCTTATCTTATCGGTACACAAAAG
Organism: Sisyra terminalis; assembly: GCA_958496175.1. NCBI lineage: Eukaryota > Metazoa > Arthropoda > Insecta > Neuroptera > Sisyridae > Sisyra > Sisyra terminalis. The sequence goes on from OY292276.1 coordinate 61,622,520, forward strand.
TTTTTTGATGACTGACCTATTTTGAGCCGAAAATCTTATATTGATTTGGGAACCGATTGGCGATGATGTGATATTCTAATTGTATGAAAACCTGTTCCTTGTACTGTTCTACACGTCATTTTTCAAGGTTTTACGATTATAAATCCCATGACATCAAATAACTGGGTAAGACTCCTCTCCATTCACCATTGAATTTATTATGTAATCTTTGACGTTTACTATGTGTTATTGGAAAAAGTTATTGCTTTAAATCAATTATTTCATTTTGCAAACTTGAATTTAAAAAAAAAATACGACAAATTTGATAAAAAAGATTTTTTTTCTTAACAACTCAAATACCGTACATTGTAATCATTTTGTTTTTTTTTTTCTTGCATCAAAATTCTAGTACGTGTAGAACTTTATTAGTACTCTACATAAACACAATTTGAAATTCAACTAAATATTAAAATATTCATCATTAAATTAAAACTAATTACGAAGGATTATCAACGTCATAAATCTAGAGATTAACGATAAGTTTTATAATTGGATTTCAAGGATTAGTTTATTTATTTTTACCAATTGTAATCTCGGACTACTTCACGCTGCGTCTGTCAACCGGTTTTTGTTAAATTGAAATTACATTCAATAGACCTAAATGGACTGAAATTTTCGTCTAATTGGATTAATGTGGTGCGAAAATAAATTCGTAAACGATGCATTTGAAATCATATAATGCAATTTTTTCGGGATTATGTGGTGCGATGGCAAGTCTGTGCGGAAAATTGTCAGCAGGCTTACCAGGTTTTGAGGTAGATGGCGCCATCGTTTACTTGGATGGAGGCAATTTTAAATTTGAACGACAAATTTTTTTCAGGAACGCTACGAAGTGAAAATATTTTTTATTTTGCTAATGCTAATGTGTAATGCTGGTGTTTGGACATTTTTTGTGAAGGCATTGCATTCGTCTAGTTCATCGCTGAATGCAACTTTGGTCGCCTCGACGACAAATTACCTGGTTTCGGTGAGTTTTAATGCATTTTTTTTAAAATGATTAATATTAAGGGTTTAAATGGTTTTAACAGGCACTATTGGGGATGATTGTGTTCCACGAGGCTACGAAATTGTTGTGGTGGTGCGGTACTACGTTGATGATTTCTGGATTGATTTTGGTGTCATCCGAAGATCATTCCAATAAAAATAATTAATTTAACGAATAAGATTTATAATAAGTTGAAGAAATGAAGATTTAATTAAAGGTTTACATTTATTTTATTGCTTTTATGGATAAATATAATGCGATAGAAATATTACTAATAATTATTTGGCTCTCATAAATTTCAATTCATATTTTAATTGTATCGCAATATTTTTCTAATCTATTATAAGGACAATAAAACTTTTAACACTGAATTATAAAAATAAATATTTCAGCTGAAATAAAGTGTCGGATGACAAACATCAAAATTTTTTCCAAAGGCAAATATTTACTCATTGAAACAAGCGACTTTTGCCACCCCTTTGACCCCAAATGACAACACTGTGCGGCATTAAAAATTGATGAAGGTATCAGATAAAACCTGACGGGCGTTTTTATTTATTCACACGAATTTCTCTGCAGAAAACATTGGAAGTACAACAATAAAAGTAAAATGTCGACCCGAAAAATATTGAAATTTTATATTAGGGAAATTTCATAAGTTTATATGGAGACCGGTGGCAGGAATAATATAAAATTTGTTGACAAAAACCCCACCTTCGATTGCCGCCGCGACACAGATGTGGAATGAATTTAAATTTGATTTCCCTGCTTTTCTGTTGGAAGAGAAAATAGTATTGGTAACATTGATTGATTTTCATTCATATATCTAGAGGCTTGCATGATTATTTTCGACGTTTTTCAGGAAATTTCGTTGATTAAGAAATTGTTGAAATGAAGAAAAGTAAATTAATTTCATTTATATATTATCAATATTTTTTCAATTTGAGGAATTGAGGAATAATCTAAATCCCTCCAAATCGGTCATGAAAACATCAATTAAGTTAACGAAGATACTCCAGTCGTAAAGTGTCAAGAGAAATAATATAAAAAAAAAAAACTACGATGGTAGAACTCAAGTGATTTTCTTGATAAATTTCAATATGCATTAGTCTATTGGAACCATTTTCTCGTGAGGATTTTTCTGACCTTTTCTGAAGCAAATCCTGGTGGAAATGTAAAAATAATTACCCGGAAAAGTCTTTAGAACTAAAAATAAGACTTCAAAGTGCTATAAAAATCTTCATATAGTCCACTAAGAATTTCTTTTAAAGGGTTACTTAAGAAAATTTTGAATTAATATGCTGACCTATTAGTTAACGAAGATACTCCAGTCGTAAATATAAAAACGTAAAGTATTAGGAGAAATAATAAAAAAGAAACTACGATGGTGGAACTCAAGTGATTTTCTTGATAATTTCCAATATGCATTAGTCTATTGGAACCTTTTTCTCGTGAGGATTTTTCTGACCTTTTCTGAAGCAAATCCTGGCGGAAATCTAAAAAAAAATTACCCGGAAAAGTCTTTAGATCTAAAAATAAAACTTCAAAGTGCTATAAAAATCTTCACATAGTCCACTAAGAATTCCTTTTAAAGAATTAATTGAAAGAAAACTTATATTTATATTTTCTGGTAAAATGCAACTTGGGAAATTTTATAGTGCATATAAAATTCATTGCTTGGTGAAGACTTGTATTAAATTACATATACATTATGAATGCAATCTTTGAAATGTCAGAGAGTAATGATCCAATGCAACTGAAATTAGTTTCCCAATTTCGTTCTAGTTCACCATTGTTTGCATAAGACCATGATTCATGTATGAAAACTGCGACACATTTTGAATGCATTTGTGTAATACGTCGTTGCATTTACACACACTTGTGAATATCGACCGCGGGGGATGATCCGGGGACGTCGGCGATAGTTTTTCACGCCAAATACGTTTCCTCGCGTTTACTTTATCAGACACGTCGGCGCCGTTTCGAGAAAGCCAACCATATATATTTTGTTATCGATTGAACAATGACACAAAGTTAACAACCAGCTACGTTTATGTCAAGTCTCCAAGCTCTTAAACGTAGATTTTATTGTTGAGCTTTTATGTTGGTTCTTTGTTAACATATACACAAAAAAAAGCAATACAATTTAAAGTTAGTTTTATATTAAAATGTGTGAATTTTGGTGTGGCATGTTTGGGATGGTGTACGATGGCGTTGATGTGAAACGGGATCGACGTGGTTAGGGGTCGTGATGTGAAGAAGTCCAGCAGTCGGGATTCCTTCGGGGGTCGCCCCAACATGTGCGCCATGATTCAACCCCGTCAATTCGACTGCTGCTGTTGTTGTTGTTGTTGTTGTTGTCGTCGCTGTCAACATCAAATGGGGCACAAGCGCCACGAGCCACACATTCGTCCACGTTGGGACCTCCAGTGAAATAAAATCCTCCTTCAGTCTTTCACTTTCGTTTTTTCGGGGCTCGTGCCGACTTGTTTGGTGTACACGCGGTAATCCAACACCTCCGTCAGCCATGGGTAATGGAATGAATAAGGTCAGTACAGAAACTTGGTAACTTAATATCCAACAATTAAATATCAAATTTAATTCCGTAACTAACGTGGAAAAAACTTTCATTTTACCTCAAACAATTTATATTGCCACCAACCATGAAACTGGCTTTGCTGATAAGAAAAATGCAAATTGTTTTCTGCAGAATAAATGAGGAAAACGGGGACAATAGACTCGGTGTTGATGTTTTAATTAAGAGGCCTCCGAGGCGCTCCTTAAAGCACAAAAAGCTTCCGGTTTGTCGGGGACAGTTGGACAGGATGTTCTCATTCCTCGTAACTTTTCAAATCTTTTTTAATAGATTTACTCGAACTCTATAAAACAATTAGTTTAGATGTTTTTCATTAGGGGGAGCGAAAAATAAAAACGTTGGGGTTTTTGGCCCACGGGGGACGATTTCAAACGGGCGGCTCATATGCATAAATACTACATGTAATTTTATAACGAGCTTATGTCGTGCTTCACGTGAGCTTTTGTTCGAAAATCTCCATTGTTACGAGAGACCAAAGTGTGTTAACTAGTGCAAGACCAAGATTTTTTTTCTTGAGAGCCCAAAGCAAAAAAAGGAAAAAAAATAAACAATAGTTGTGGTCTGAAAGTCACTTTTCCCTCTTTTATTATAAATTTATTTATAAATGAAAAGTGATCAACGCCAAGTTTCATATAAACGCGTCGACTATGTGCTTGAACGGACGTTTGTGATTTTTGGTCATTGTTAAAAAAAATTTCTTTTTGAATTTTTGTGATTGCAAAATTGTGATTGAAGAGATCTCTGTTTTATCGATATTATTTTTGACAACCCGCTGTTGCTTATTTGTTTTTCGGCTCCATTTTTATTTCGGTTTTTTTGAATTTGGCGATATTATGAATTTGCATTTTTTCGATTTGGACGGCGAACGGGTGCCCGCTTTTGATACATTCGACTATGGAATGTCCAAAGTATGTGTATACACGTTTTTTCATTGATACTAATTGATAATTTTTTATTTTTAGTTTTTTCTTGGCAATAATTAATTTGCACGCTTAGGTAGTATGATAAAGAGCGGGAGATTTTTCCCGATTTGAATAAATCGATTTTCCGGGAAGGGATTGACGACATAGTTGTCGGTTGTGTGAAAATGACGTTCCCGGTTTCCTTCCCGTCTATCCTTTTTTGAAATCCATATAAATTTGATACGTTGAATGTAACCTAAATGTCATTTTTGTCGAACGAACGGAAATTTATTATGTTTGATGATCAATATTGAATGTTTCACAATATTATTTTCCTCGATGGCAGGGGACGATCGTTAAACCACTACTTTCTTATTAAAAGTATTACTTTACCTCTCTATCATTTAAATATTTAAAATTTTCATTTTTTTAAAGTTCTTTTCAAGGCCATAAGTAATTAGAGTTACATCAATTATTAAATATAATTAAAGGGAAGTGTTAAATACAAATTAGTCAGAACTATTCTTGTAAATTACAATTTTCATTTACCATATGAAATTTCCCTCCTATGCAATAATTACAGAAAAAACAAAGTTGGATAGTCTTCTTTAAATCTTGGTTGAAATGTAGAAATATTTGTCCCAAACACATTCTAAAAAAGTCTTCAAATATGACATTTTAAAGGCATTACTAAACATTTAATTGTACCTCTCATTTAGTTCAACCTATTGGTCTTAGGGCTACAAATGTTAAATGAAATCCTTCGAAAAGGACTCATGGATCTGTTATACATAATTAAGCAGCTATGAAGATGCAATATTGGCCAAATAAATTGAAAATGGCAGAAATTACATGGTGCCCAGGCTTGGAAAAACCATACAAAGATAGACCTATCAATCTTCTACCAAGAATATCCAAATTGTTTGAGGAAAATCAGCCTGTAAAGAAAAATCAGTCAGCTGTATAAAAATGCCAGCTGTCTTGAGGCCTTTTCTACATTCCCGATTGTACAATTCTGATCTACCTACTGAGGAAAATACAATGACGGGGATGTTTGCGAACAATACAGTGATTATGGCTACCCATACAATCTCCAGCACCATCTAAACCTACTGAACTCTTGAGCTTAAAAATGGAACATTAAAATTAACAAATCCAAGTCAGTTCAAGTAACTTTCACCCTCTGGAAAGTAATTCGCCCACCTGCCAATCTAGATTCATCTGTGATTCCCTCATCTACTACCCTTAAATATCTGGGTGCTTACCTAGAGAAGAGATTCACTAGGACGTACCACATAACACAGAAAACAACTGCTGAGAAAGGCTTTTAAACTTCCCGTGGATGATACTTTTAATACTTCATCGATAGAAGACTGAAAAAGAAGTAAAGAAGTTCCTCCAGGGGAAATACTTTCCGCCAAGTTTCTGCCACCAAATTGAATAAGAGAATCTGGATCCTGATGGCCAATTTTAAAAAAAAAGAGGAGAAAAAATCACAATAGTTGGCAGATAGTAAGTGCTCGTATGTCTTGCTGGAAACAAGGACCAAAAATATCTATCTACAATTATTTTTGGGCCATGAAATGATTGTTTATCGACCAATCTAATGGTTGCTATGGACCATTTACGTAAAAAGTAGCCTTGTCACTGATTTTTTTTCGAAGTTCGTAAACTTTTGTAAATATTTCATTTGGAACATGCAATCGATTATTATCTAAACTTTATAGGTTTCCAAATGCAAGTTTTTCCTCTAAAAACTTCAAAGGTTTTGACGAATTGAATTTATACTATTAAACCAATCGATTTTCTAGAAGTGCCATATTTGATACATACCGTATCATCAAAATAAATTTTTTTTCGCTGACTGAACAGTTATACTGTGTATACAATATATAGAATATATTGCGGTCCAATTTATGTAGTATAGTTCAATATACACAGTAATATATAAAAATCATACCATCAACAAAAATTTGAACAGAAGTTTAAACAAAAATATTTGTAACGTATTTCGATTGCCAAGGAAGGAATCTTCCTCCGTGGTCATCAAGTAGTTTAATTCACTTGTGACTGCTTGTGTTTAGGTGAATCATCACAAAGCAGTTACGGAGTGATCCAAACTACTTGATAACCACTGAGGAAGATTGCTTGGCAATCGAAATACGTATCTGGGCAATACGTCACGAATATTTTTGTTTGAACTTCTGTTCACATTTATGTGGGTGATATGGTTTTTATATATATTATTATATGAGATTATACTACATAAATTGGACTGCAATATATTTTATATATTGTATACACAAGGGTGATTTTTTTTTTGACTTTTTTTTTTTTGGTCCCATCGTGAAATTTTGTTGGAAATACTAAAAAAAAAATCCCTGAAAGTTTGAGCCCTTAATGTTAATTTTAAGTCCTCGACCAAGACGTGTAAAGATTTCTCATTGAAAATACACAGAAACTCTGATTTTTTATTTTTAAATTTCTATATCTCAGCGGCATTTCATCATGGGATCGCTTTTACCGAAGATGGTTTTTTCTCAGAATTAAACGCTCTACAAAAGTGCCCATTGCGACAAAGTCGTAACTCACACCGGTGAGGTAGTACGGGCCACTGAACCTGATTTTTCCATAAAACTCGCGTTTTTTTTTTGCATTTATCTCGTAAATAACAAGAGCTACGGAAAAATTATAAATGAAAAATTTGTAGAGAATTTGATTTTCTACAAAAAAGTTCCTGTAGACCAAATCGCGAAGATCAATATTAAACGAGATATTAAGCCTTGAATTTTATGGAAAAATCAGGTTCAGTGGCCCGTACTACGTCACCGGTGTGAGTTACGACTTTGTCGCAATGGGCACTTTTGTAGAGCGTTTAATTCTGAGAAAAAACCACCGTTGGTAAAAGCGATCCCATGAAATGCCGCTGAGATATAGAAATTTAAAAATAACAAATCAGAGTTTCCGTGTATTTTCAATGGGAAATCTGTACACGTCTTGGTCGAGGACTTAAAATTAATATTAAGGGCTCAAACTTTCCGGGAATTTTTTTTTTGGTATTTCCAACAAAATTTCACGATGGGACCAAAAAACAAAAAAAAGTCAAAAAAAAAAAATCACTCTAATAAACATAAATTTGAACAGAAGTTCAAAGAAAAATATTTGTGACGTATTGCCCACATACGTGTTTCGATTGTCAAGCAATCTTCCCCAGTGATCATCAAGTAGTTTGGATCACTCCGTAATTGCCTTGTGATGATTCACAAAATAATCACGGATTGACCTCAATTTATAAGTCGTGCCTTTCTCTTTTTGCGATGTGGTTATTTTTTTAATTATTTTGTTTTTTATTATTTTATATTATTTTGTGAATCATCACAAGGCAATTACGGAGTGATCCAAACTACTTGATGAGCACTAAGGAAGATTGCTTGGCACTCGAAATACGTATCTGGGCAATACGTCACGAATATTTTTGTTTGAACTTTTGTTCAAATTTATGTTGATGGTATGATTTTTATATATTATTATATCAGATTATACTACATAAATTGGACCGCAATATATCCTATATATTGTATACACAACATACCATATCGTTTAGCGGAACCAATAGAATAACGATAGATCCAATATTTGGTCCTATATTATATTCCAGGTATGGGGATTCTTTGTGACAAATCATTTGTAAGATTTTTCTGATGGTTCCAGGCTCGTTTCTGAGCATAGCGGACCATCAAAACCATTTTTTTCTTAAAAATTCATAATCAAATTATTTTTTTCCATATTTTGAAACTAAAGTTGAAAATAAGCCGAAAGAAATACTATATTACCATAGAAATTCAATTAAAACTTTTTCTTTTTTGTTGAGGAAGTCATTAAAGCAGTGTGGCAATAATTTATTAAAGTTAATTACCGAAAATAATCTTGAACCCTTAGGAGAAGTATACGTTAAATTCCGATACTCTTTTCCAAGAAACGATCATTTTGTTTTCGTTTCCTTTTATGAATTATAAAGAAAATCAATTTCAGATTTCATTTGATCATTACGTCGTAGTACTACTTACTATTTTTATAATGTTTAAATTGAACATATTCTTTTTGAACATACTGTAGTATAATTTTAATAGAGTTGAGCTTTTAAAGTGTATGTTATTAATGTTGAAAAATTTCTCCATAAAATTAAATTTTAGGTTTTCTAATCAGATTTGTGTGTTATGTGTCTGAGTTATTTTTGAAATGAAATGGGACGGGAAACCACTGGGGGTGAATGGATCGCACGATATACTTATGTGCGTTGGTTACGTTTACGTTTTTATTGATTTAATAGTTAGACCAATTTAAGGGTTGGATTTTTTGTTGTTGAAATTGTATGTATATGAAAGAAAATAGCCTCAACTATAGTTATTTGCAAGCCATATGTATGCCTCCAAACTTATAATCAAGCCCCGCCGTTATTTTATTGGGATTTGTAAGATTTTCATGTTTGATTTGATTTTCAAATGCTGCGTCTATTTAAATCAGAAAATATCGTTTCACATGAAAATTGCCAAGTTCTTATTGTTTGTCTATTGATTTATTGATTTGAGTTTTACAAAGGGGTTGCATATATCGTGGGTCAATTTGATTGGATTTTAAACGGAATTGTTTGTCGACAGGTGCTCACGGGGCTCTACGTTGGCAACTATCGGGACTCAAAAGATGCGGCTCAGCTGGACAAGTATGGAATCACCCACATTGTGGCCATTCACGACACGGCTCGTCGAATTCATATGGTAAACATTAATCGCTCGTGTGAATCAATCAATCATTTCAATGAAAATTGATGAGACTGAAAAAGCAATCAATTATTTTTCCGTTCAAACGTGAAAGAATCATTTAAGAGTTTTTCCTGTGGTAGTAGTTTTATTTTATAGATTTTTTTACTGTCACTTCTAGGCTAATGAGATTTTGTTAGATGTGTATGCAACCATGTATACTTTAGTGTATCGCGGTTTGCATAAACACCTGGTTTCCCAATATTGCTCGATAGGGAATAATTTTTTGAAATTATTTTTCTTTAACGGCGTTATAAAAAAAAATAAGACTAAATTTTTTACTAAAATACTAAAGTTCAAATTATTTTACGTTTCTTTTTTTAAAAAAATCTATTAATTTCCATGTTTTACTCTCACGTCTATGCCAATGAGTTTTTGTTAGATGTGTATGCAACCATGTATACTTCAATGTATTACTGTTTGCATATAACACTGGTTTCCTAATATTGCTCGATAGGGAATAATTTTTTCATATTATTTTTCTTTACCGGCATTACAAAAAATACTAAGACTAAATTTGTACTGAAATATTAAAATTCAAATAATTTTACGTTTTTTGTTTTAAAAAAAAATCTCTTGATTTCCATATACAACTAGCTGAACCCAGGCCCTGCTCTAGCAAATTTGCCGCCCCGGACAAGATGAAAAAATGCCACCCCTTCAGGGTTGAAAAACACACAGAGTTTTAATATCACAAAATTTTTAATTTTTTGGAAAGATATTTTTGTTAACTAAAAACTAATTTTTTCACATTTTTGTTCATATTGAATATCAAATATGACAAAATGCCGCCCCTGAAATTTTCCGCCCCGGGCGACCGCCCGGGTTGCCCACCCCTAAAGCGGGGGCTGGCTGAACCTGGCAGGCGTTGTGCTGCCAGCCTATGGGAAAAATTCCGGTGAAGTATTAGAATCACTTCCCTTATCACAACCCGCAGCATCCCTCGCTGTACCAATTATAACTTACCGTCAAGATATACATTTATCAATTACGTTTGGAGAAAATTTGCTCTACCTCTAAAAATCACTGTACGCAAGGTTTGTAAATTACACAGGTTGCTCCATTAGAAAACAAAAAAATGACGTCATAAGAAGACTTTTGAAATTGATCAGTCTGAAGATATGTACGAATTTCTTCTGGATACGTCACGTAGCCACCATGAGACCTGTGTATTTTGTAAACCTTGCACTTTACGATCATAACAATGAAGTATTGACAATTAGTAGTTATTGTATTGACCGTTGAAAAAGTCGTTTTATTGCAATTGCAGGTATATTACTGACGTGAAGCAGGCCTTTCACGTTCCAACTTGCAGTCGGATTACTAGTTGGATCGCCCATATGATTCGCTAGACATCCAACTTCCAACAATTCACGGTCCGACTTTAGATCCAATTTCAAAAGTCGGACGACTAGTCGGACTGCAAGTCGGAGCGTGAATGTCATGCTTAAGAAAAAGATAAAAACAATCTTTAAAGCGGATTGTATATTGTGACAAAATTTGAGCTAAATCGATGTAGAACTTAGTTTTTGAAATCTAAAATCAACAACAATTTTATATATGTAGATAAACAATATATTGTTCATTGTTTATGTGGATTAGAGGTGGCCAACCCGTGGATCAGAAAAGGCACCCTTGACAATTTTTTCGACCCACGAAATGCATGACTTATAAATAACATTTTATAATGACCAAATTGGTGAAAATCAAAATATTAAAAAATGTTTACAGTGTATCTAAATTTAGTATGGAAAATTTGAGATATAACTTCGAAAGTGGCCCGCCATATCATTTTGGTTGGCCACCTCTGATTTCAAGTACGCTGATTTTTCGATATCTTAAGAAAGAACATAGATATTTAATTAAATGTTCCAATTTATATCCAATTAATGGATATCCGTTTATTTTAATCGACCTCCTTCTAAATGCTACATTTATTATTAATAATTAAACGTAAATAGGCAACCTTTTCTTCCGAAGAAAAATTAGTTGAACTTGATTACAAAGTTTCTATCAAATCAGTAAAGCTGTCTTCAGATTGGAACCATAAGTAAAATCAGAATAAAATATTTGCTAACTTTTTAGATTAGACTTGTTGTGACCTTTATACTTATTGTTGGCGAAATACTAAGATCTACCTGAAAACAAAACACCGAAATCGATAAACCTGTTTTTCAATCATACGATAGAATTCAGGTAGACAAATATTAAAGTTCAATTTTATCAACTTTTGTCCCATAATGATCTCAATATTGTGAACAAAAGGGGCTGCATTCCAAACAGGTGTGAAATTGAAAAGAATTTTACCTGCTCCCAACTGGCGATAATAAATAATCGGAAAGAGGTGTTAATGTTTTTATAGTTGACAACAAATAATAAATACCTCAAACTGGCTTCAAATTCCTTAAACGACATATTTCAATCTGCTATTCTTTCATTTTGGCCTTAAAGATTTAACTCTGTTATTTCATATCAACAGTTGAAAGTATGATAAATTGCATTCCATTCTAGCTAACGAGTAAACTGGTTTCCCACTTAACGTGTGGAATCCATACTGACAAAAGCCATAACAAAAATTAAAACTAAAATTTCCATTTTATTATTATTTCGTAATCTAAAGTAATTATAATAAAGGGTCTAGCAGGATCCACATGACGAGTTGGCCCCCAAATAGGGAACCTATGTCGAAATTTATGTCAAAATATCGGCTTGATATACAAACACATTTTATATACTTTTCGCGACCAAATTCCTCGTTGCCCTGGAGATATGGGCAAAAATGTCCCCCCCCCCGCATGGCTATTTTTCAAAGTTATATATCTCAAAAACTGATTAAGCTAGAAAAGTGAAACCAACGCGAGGCTTTAGATTATTTTACATAGTACATCATATATTTTTTTGAAATTTTTAGAAAAAAAAAAATATACAAAAAAATCCAAATAACAAATGAAATAATTTTTTTTTATGTGTTCTCTGAAAATGACAATCACGAAAAAAATATATTTTATACTTCTACATGACCCCTATAAGTCATAAAAATTGCGTGAAAAAATAGTTGGTGCAACACCTTGAAAAAAAATGAAATGTGATTTACTCCTACTATTATACCTGGGTTTTATTTTTTTTCGAAGTGTTGCACCAATTTTTTTTCACAAAATTTCAATTAAAAATAGGCCACACGTAGGAGCCAAACATATAATTATTTTCATAATTGTGAGTCTAAGGAAACATAAAAAAATAATTTTTTATTGTTTTTTTTTTTGTTTTTCTATAATTACTCTTAAGATGATTACTTTCAAGAGCAAAATAATTAATCCCAAAAAAAAAAAACAACTAGTGTTCAATTTTTATTAAAATAAGAAAAAAATAAAAAATTATCGTCACTGCTATAATTTATTACAATGGAATATTATGAACCTAAAATAATTTAGTTAGTATCTCATAGTACGCAGAATTCTGAATAATTATTGTTCATATGAAAAATAAAAAATAAAAGCTGTTGCATGAGAACAATATCCCACTGTAAAGTTTCTATTGGAGAATCACTGGAATAACGGAAAATATTGTTGCAATATTTACCATTCGAAATATAATCATTGTATATTCGACCGTCTTTGCTATTTATACATATGTTTTGATTTTACTACTACCCTAATAATATTAGATGCTTATTTTGGACATTGTTTTAAAATAATATTTGATAGTTCATTTATTTGCCCACTTTAGGTAGAACCTGTAAAAATTTTGGTATGAGCCAGTGAATAATATCCTAAGCTAAACAAAGAAAACCAAGTAATTCAGATACCGTCAATATGTACGCAGAAATAATTTGAGACGAAATATTTTAACATAAATTTCGACATAGGTTCCTATTTGGGGGCCAACGCGCCATGTGGATCCAGCTGGACCCTTTAAATCCATATTTTGCCTATACGTTTAAATTTAAATGTTCATAAGTTCTTAAGATAAAGTCAGTTTATTTCAATGCGATTATTTATATTTGGGAATGCAGTTTTAAGTTAATAATCATTCAATTATCGAAGCAAACATATCAACGAAATTAAGAATATAACTTCTATAGGCATTTACTTGTATTTTTCGTCTATAGAGTATAAAATTTAATAATATTTTTACAAACATATCAAACTTCATTTAGCTTATAGTCTAGGATCCCACTGCAGAACAGTGTAGTGATCGAGTGCATGCTAAAAACCTAATTTGTACGCATATTTATCATCAGGAGAATAAATATCTACTAGGTTGCCTATCAAAATAAGGTCGCTAGTATTTTTAATTAAATTATTTTGAATTGATTTTTCGCAAAAATTTAATTGATTTGTTTTTAAAATAAAATATCGGTCCACTTCACGGCAATGTATATAAAGACTTTGAAAAGTCAGGGTTGCCGTTGCGCACTTGGTCGCACCTCTTCGCAGCCAGGTGTAAACAGGTATGAATTAGGGGCCTTTTTACGTTCATAACGTACATTTACGATTTATATATCAAATTAAAGCTAATTTTTTCTCATTATTATGATATACGGTTGCCTAATTAAATCTGGCCGCAAATAAGGGTTGCTGGCTGCTAAAAATGGTAAAAATATTAAAAATAGAGTGAAAGAGAGCTAGCGCATAACTTTTCTGTTTTCTTCAGTACTTCCTTAAACATAATATTTGTTTTATGCGCCAAACGATGCCATTTGAAAACAATTGTTGTATTTGTGAATATTGGCCAAGAAATTTTTAGAATCATTTCCTATCGCATTAACTAATGAACGTAAGGGATCTAGTGGTAGGACCAATTGTTGCAATTTTACTTTTCCACCACCACAATATAACCCAGTAGATTCACCCTTGTATTTAAACGCCTTACAATATTGACAAATGATTATCATTTCCCCAATTGTTGCAGATTACAATAAATATCAAGTAAAATATGTAAATATAAGTAAATTATAGTATTTTTGTAAAATTTGTGGTCAAATATTTTTTGGTGTCGGCGCCTACTTTGCCTATTTGGCCTGTTTGACAGGAATTAACAATTTGTAGGGGGAAAAAATGTTGTTTTTACTACTTTTCTTACAATTTCTTCCGGTTTTCTTACCTTTTAAACCTTCCTTTGTCTTCTACAAATATAGGTAACACAGGTTTTTTGTTGCCTGGTAGGGGAAACCAATCATGAAATGCTCGATCTTAGTGTTTTTTTTAACAAATTTGAAGAAATACAAACTTAAAGTTGGTCCCTCATTTTTAAATACGATCAAATAAGCATAACTTCTCAACATAACACCGTTTTTAATAGATACTCTTACAATTACGTTAAGTTTTAGTTGGGTGTGTAGGCAAACCTTTATACTTAAATGTACCGCGGTTTGCATATACAAAAACACTAATTTCCGAGTACAGTAAAATAGGGAATCAATTTCAATTATTTCGATTTTATTTGAGCAATTAAATTATTTCAGTTTATCATATACTGAAGGGAGGCTAATATATTGTATATATATCCTTTATTATTTTATGGTTTCAACCAAATGTACCACACTAAAACTTCTATTCGTTCAAATTGACGATTTTGTGGCGCAGAATTTGTTTATATATATATATCTCTGTTTAAGAAATTGAAATTTATTTGATCTACGTTTTTTTCTTTTTTAGGACAAGCATTACTTATGTGTGTTGGCGTCGGATACACCTGATCAAAATTTGACGCAATATTTTCCGCTGTGCAACGATTTCATTCATGGAGCTCGTCTACGTGAAGGAAATGTTCTCATTCATTGGTAATTTTATTATGAATATCTTCGCCGTTATTGCCTTCTTTTTTTTTTTTTGTTATTTCACACTCTAATTTGGTTTATGTTTTCATACCTACATACATGCACAATGTATTACGATGGTTTTGCTTTTATCGTAATATCCCACATATATGTGTGTTATAAATGCAAGAATAAAATATGCATTTGGGAGAGTGCATTTTATGTGGACGTGAAAATTGCGACAAGCGAGAGAATAGCACGGCAATTTGCTTTAATATTTAATGGCAATTTAAAAGTAAATTTACATTGGAGAAACATAACGTTTTTCAAACTTTTATTATGTGAATATTAAATCGCTGACGAATGGAACAAACAATATGGTCGTTGGGGAGCACTTACTATTGTAGATACTTGTGGAGGATTTGAATATAGAAATATTTGGATAAGTGATTTCTATGCAAAACTTTTGCACTTATTGTTTTTATAAAAATATATGAATATGTATATTAGACTGGGCCAAAAAAATCAACTATTTTTTTTTTTTGAAGAGTCTATCAAAAATATTGTTCAAGGTGACCCAAAAAAAATATCGGGAAGGTTTGAGTCCTTAATATTAATATTTAAGAATTCTATCATCTCTAATTTCGATTTTTTATTTGTGCTTTCATTTTTGCGTCAATGCTGTCGACACTATCCAGGTAAAAAAATTCATCTGCACATATATTTATAGAAAATTAAATTTCCTAAAAAAAAGGTATCTTCGAAAATTTTTGCCAGACACGCCGTTTCCGAATAATCAAGCTTCAGACATTGATATAATTTTTAGATTTATCTTGTTTATTTTGGAATTTTGTAACTAACAAACAAATAAATATATAGAAATGAACAATATAGATTCTTTAAGGGAATTTAATGCTCTACAAAAAAGGTCTTTTAACGTTTTTATATATAATCACTTTTTCAAAAGTTATTCACAATTAAAGTTGGAGGAGAAATTAAATTATTGTTTTTTTCGTTGTTGAACCAATTTTTTTTTCATTCGATGGGACAAATTGATATTTTACAGGATCGAAAATCATAATTTTATCAATCTTATTGCTTGAAATATTTAAATTTCATAATATACCCAAACCTATTCTCGTTTAACAGCTTTTTATTACACGAAAACGATGATTAACTGTCTTAAAATAATTTAATTTTTCCCTCAACTTTAATTGTGAATAACTTTTGAAAAAGTGATTTTATATAAAAACATTAAGAGACCTTTTTTGTAGAGCATTAAATTCCCTTTCAGAATCTATATTGATCATTTCTATATAGTTATTTGTTCGTTAGTTACAAAATTCCAAAATAAACAAGATAAATCTAAAAATCATATCAATGTTTAAAGTTTGATTTTTTGGAAACGGTGTGTCTGGCAAAAATTTTCAAAGAGACTTTTTTTGTAGGGAATTTAATTTTCTAGAAATATATGTACAGATGAATTTTTTTACATTGATAGTTTGACAGCATTGACGCAAAACTTAAAGCACAAATGAAAAATCGAAATTAAAGATGATAGACCTCTTAATATTAATATTAAGGACTCAAACCTTTTCAATATTTTTTTTTGTCACCTTGAACACTATTTAGATATACATTTCAAAAATAAAAATAGTATTTTTTTTGGCCCAGTCTAATAAACATAAATTTAAACAGAAGTTAAAACAAAAATATTTGTAAAATATTTGTAAATAAAATATTTGTAAATATTTGTGGGCAATACGTCACGAAATATTTTTGTTTGAACTTCTGTTCAAATTTATGTTTATGGTTTATTATTATATTAAATTATACTACATAAATTGGACCGCAATATATTCTATATATTGTATACACTGTATAACTGTTCAAAATCAGCGAAAAAATCTTTTTTGATTCCTTTTATCGTTTTATTGTTAAATCTTAGGTCATTTAAAGTTACGACTTAACTTATGACAGTCACCACAATTGATAATTATGTGATATTATGGCATTCAGGTATTACCATGAATAGTTTAACACATTTTATTTTTGAAGTTATTATTTCATATATTTTATTTGGCATAGTTTACACCGGTACAATTTTTCAACGTATCATTCTTCATTTTATTTTCAATTCACTTCGCGAATAAATCGATCAAAATTAAATATTTTTAATATTATTTAATTTTAAATTTTCGCGGGCGCTTTTTCAAACTATATTCATATTCATTCTCTTTGTCATTTTTGCCTATCTTTGTTTTAATTGTTTCCAATGCACATGCGTACTAGTAAGTAAATGAGGTTTACTAATGACTTTGACGTCAATTAAAGTCTACTATTATGCATTATTTTTTTAGGTTTTTTTGGAAAAACTATAAAGAAAGTTATATTTCTGCCACTGTAATATTGCATTTTTAAGTGTTCTAAAGATTTAAATACTAATTTTATATACCTACAATTTTTTTTGAAAAAAGCCCTTATATGTCAAAATTATCACCAGGAGAAGTTGAGGAAGATGCCGTTGGGCATCGGTTGGAAAATAAATTCAATTGTTGGATTTTTTTTCTTTTGATTGCCGTGGAATTAAATCCGTAGTAGAAATGTTATGAAAATTTTGATATACTGTTGTTTTTAATTAATTCTATCAAAGTAAATTGTCTGCCCATTATAAGTAAATGAGGTTTACTAATGACTTTGAGGTCAATTTAAGTCTACTATTATGCATTTTTTTTAGGTTTTTTGGAAAAAATTTAAAGAAAATTACATTTTCGCCACCGTAATATTGCATTTTTAAGTGTTCTGAACATTTAAATACTAATTTTATGTACCTACCCTTTTTTTTTTTGAGAAAAGCCCTTACATGTCAAAATTATCACCAGAAGAAGTAGAAGATGATGCCGTTGGGCATCGGCTGGAAAATTAAGTCAATTGTTGGATTTTTTTCTGTTAATTGCTGTGGAATTAAATCCGTAGTAGAAATGCTATGAAAATTTTGATATACTGTTGTTTGTAATTAATTCTATCAAAGTAAATTGCCTGTCCATTGTCGCGAAATGGGTGGGAAGATTTTGATTTAATTTTGGTGGTCAGACAAATAGGACACACCCTGATGGTCGGGGTTGTTAACGTATAGCGTGCATGACAATGTCCAATTTATTTTAATGAGAGACATGTAATTAATATTTATGGAGTTATGGAATGAAAATTTATTTTTCCTTTTTTTTTTTGTTGTAGTTTGGCGGGAATGTCACGTAGCGTCACCGTGGCTGTGGCTTATATTATGTCGGTGACGACGTTGTCGTGGAAGGAGGCGTTGAAGGTGGTGCGCGCGGGACGTGCGGTGGCTAATCCGAATTTGGGATTTCAACGGCAACTGCAGGAGTTTGAGGCGACCAAGTTGTTTGAGGAGCGGCGTCGTTTGAAGGAGCGTTTTCCTAGTTTGGCGATTTATGCCCACGATGAGGAGCAGTGTGCGATGATGTTGGACTCGTACGAGCGGCAGTTGTTGTCGAAGGACATATGCGAGGGCCGGTGCACCCTCGGCCAACAGTGTCCGACGGGAATGTGTCGCGGTCGCAGTCGCGCCCCGACGACGCCGTCCTCGTCGCAGTCGCAACGACGCCGCCGTCGCAACAGTAGCCAGCAACGCGACGCCTCCATCGAGCTCCGTCGCAGTCCCAGCGTCGTGTCCGTGAATCGACCCAGGTATTTCGAATGCGACGATTATTTTGCATGCCCGTATTCGACCGCTTCACCATCACCACCACCACCACCATCCTATATGCCATCTTCATCATCATCATCCCCATACATTTACGGTCGCTCCACCTCCTTCTAGGTCGAGTCCTGCCGGCCTCCACTCGTACACGGGCTCGGCGCCGCCGTCGCGCTCCACGTCCCGCGTCGAACTCTCGATGGCCGGGTGCTCGGCCCCATGTACGCCCCAACCTAGTCCGCCAGTTTCACCGCAACATTTGCCGCGACGAAGTGCGTCCCTACAACGAAAAAGTGCCACATTCACCACGTAGCATTCGGTGCAGTCGGCCCACGCTGTCTTATACGAGGAGTCCACTTGACGTCTTCATCCCATCTCAATTCTACGCCTGCAACTATATAACTATATTGTATCTGAAAACTTTTTCACCTAATGAATTGTGGAAACATATTGCCCACTCTCTTTTAAGAATCATAATATATGTTGACTTTGGTCGCGAGACAAATATACTTTGGGCAATTCGTCCCCACCGGCTGCTACGCAAAGCTCAATCGATGGAAAAATTTAAATGTCGAGCTCAAAAACATGAAATTGCTCAATGATCTAATTGTTTTATATGAACGATTGGATTAAAAGGGAATGCTTATCTTTTAGATATTACTTTAAAATTCAAGTCGAAACGATATTGTCAATATTGCCCAGAGTATAGCGCGATTTGCCACGTGCGTCAATGAAGAGTAAAACCGCAATATTTGTGATGGTAATTTTGTCATATCGCGGCCTTTCTCAAAAAAAAATCGTAGGCCCATAAAATTAGTCTTAAAATGTTCAGAACACTTAAAAATGCAATATTCCGGTGGCGGAAATGTAACTTCTATTACAGTTTCTCCAAAATAAAGCCAAAAAAAATGCATTATAATAAACTTTAATAGACGCCAGAGTAATTATTAAACTCATTTACTTTCAAGTACGCATGTGCATTAGAACAAGCCGATAGAGCAGATATCTATTTGAAGCAAATTTGAAAAAGCCCGGCAATATCGATATGAAACTGTTAATTGAGAAATATTGAAAATTTGGTTGTTTTTGATTCTTGTTGGTTTGATTTTGATTCGATTTTCGCAAATAAATTGCGCCGCAATGGTTATGATCCACGTTGTCTTGGTTGATCCAGGAGAATACCCGAAAATCGTTATATTTTTCATTATAAAAGGATTGCTATAATGGAACTTTTAACGAATTAAAAATTAAATCTGGCGTAAAACAAAACTCGTGTTTAGTCTCGCAACGCAATATTATTGGTCTACCTTAAATTACCTAAGATTTAACAATAAAAAGATAAAAAAAACTAATTTTAATTACTAAATATTTTTTTCAACTATTAAATTTTTATTAGTAATTTATATACAAATAATTATATGACAACGTCCCATTTTCTATTCCGGTTTTAATTCAATTCGCGAATAAATTGGCCCTCATAAAATTTAGCACTAAAAGAGAAATTAGAAGATATGTTCGAGGTGAATTAACAAACCAAATATCGAATAAATTCGCGAATTGATTTAAAACACCATACAGTAACGTTAATATATTTGTACCATAAAATTATGTAACATGTTGGTCATTACTTCGTATCAGATATTTTACTGTAATTTGGTTAACTTTTATTTCCCCGGGCGCTTTGTCAAATTAAATTCATATTTGTTCTCTTTGTCATTTTTGCATCTCTTTGTTTTTATTGCACATGCGTACTTGTAAGCAAATACGTTTAGCAGTTACTTGGACGTCAATTAAAGTCTACTATAATGGCATTCTTTTTTAGACTTTTTTGTAATAATTGTCAAGAAAATTAGAGTTCCGCCACCGGAATATTGCATTTTTAAGTGTTCTGAACATTTTAAGACTAATTTTACGTGCCTGCGATTTTTTTTGAGAAAAGCCGCGATATGACAAAACTACCTTTGTGATTTACTTTGGTGGTTATTTGAATAGCCCAAACAATTTTTCTATAAGAAAAACATACAAATCTAAAGCCCTTAAACACTTTGAGAGTACAATATCGTACCTGTTATTATCGGTTTATTCTTATTTTCCCCTATTATTCACTAATATTAGTCATATTTAAACTTTCTCTCGATCATATAAGGTACATATGTACCAAATTTTTTTTAGTTTTATAGTTCTAGTTATATGATATATATATATATATATAGAAATGATAGTTGATATTGATTAATTTAATTAAAATTGTTGCTATATGGATCGAATGTCAAGTTTTAGATAGACTGCAAACGCTGAAATTACGTAAAGATTCGATGATGGTTTTTTATTGCGTTATATGTAACAAGTTGCCTTGTCAAGTGTTTAATCTCAATTAACTATAGGCGGATAGTTTCCAAGGTTTATAAATTACACAGGGTGCCCCATTAGAAAAAAAAATGACGTCATACGAAGAATTTTGAAATTTGAATCAGTCTGAAGATATGTACGAATTTCTTCTGGATACGACACGTGGCGCATGAGGCCACCTGTGTAGTTTATAAACCTTGGGATAGTTGGAGTGTGATGTTGCAAAAGTTTATCAGGGACCACAATTGGTGCGAAAGAAAAAACCGATTTGAATTTCCAAATAATGCATTTTTCTATGAATTGATTGACTTTTTTTGCTTTTAGGTGTCCCAAAAACCTAAAATTTCAAGATGAAAACTTGAATATATTGTCATGGATGACCATTATGAAATTTTAGAAGTTTTTTTTTTCTTGAGATTTGCATAATTTAGCGACAAATAAATCAAAAGTAACCAATCGTGGTATGTTTATTGTAAATTTAACGCTCTACAAAAAAGAGCTCTTATGATTTTTCGTTAAATATATTGGCTTAAGAGTTATTCGAGTTCAAAGTATAATTATTATATGACTCGTTTATTTTGAAAGTGACGTAAGTCCATTTATATGGTGATTCTTCTTCCAGTAAGTTGAATAAAGTATGTTAATTATTTAACTGCTAAGTTTTCAGAAATTACTGATTTCTTTTTTATGTTCCTATAGTTAAAAATGATAACACTATAGGGATTGTTTTTGAAATGGACTTAACTCACTTTCAAAATAAACGGCGCATTTATTTAGGAGTATAATCAAGGAAATATTATTATAAACTATCGGTTATCAAACATTAACAATTGGTGAATCATTTAAATGTAAATTGATGTTGAAAATCAATTTATTGTTTATTTTTTTTTTTTTTTTTTGTTTAAAGTATATAATAGACAAGTACTAGAAATGGGTTGGTAGGAATGCATGGGGGAAATTTTGTTTAAGTTGGTATGTTTTTAACGCTTTATATACTCTTATATCCTTTCAATACTTAAATACTTTGATGCCCATTAGTTTAGCTTAGATGTATATGCAACCATATATACTTTGCTGTATTGCTGTTTGCATATACAAAAACACTGATCCCACTGATCTCCCAATAATGCGACAATTGGGAATAATCTTTTGAAATTAAACTTCGTTAGTTATGAAAAAATAATCAGATAAATGTAAGGAAAGTCGATTATTACATTATATTACACGATATTTTTCTATAATTGAATTAAAAATCAGTTTCAATATGATAGAAATGGGTAAATAAAACATTAACACAATTACTATTGTATGAATATAATCAAGGGCGGATTCAGGATTTTTTTCTTCGACGGGGGTGGGGGGGGGGGCATTTATTTATTTGCAAGTGCGTGAAAAAAAATCGCAATTCCAGCTGCAAATTGACTCAAGTTTCACTATTGTTCTTTCTATTACTTTATTCAAAATATTTTAACAACTTTAATAATTTGATTTGCTTTTAAGTATGTACTGTGATGGAATTTCTATAGTACACATAAATACTATGGGGGGCACGTGCCCTCGTGCCCCTTGCCCCTAAATCCACCCTTGAATATAATTATTAAGACTTTGCTATCTAAAATTGTTTATCTATACATGAAGGTATTTTATGCATCAATTTTTTGAGCAGTGGCATAAAAAAACGGGTACAACTGGTATTTAGCATCCTTGTTTAACTAGATGATCATTCAATGTCATATTATTTTCAATACCTAGTGCCTTTAAGGACAGAAAATTGATTTCTTTTATGGGCAGCTTTATAACATTAAATGCCGAAGAAAAATAGACTTTAATCTGGTTCAAATGAAGTAAATATATGACTCGTTTATTTTGAAAGTGGCGTAAGTCCATTTCAAGGATTGAAGTCTATTTCTTGTAACTAGAACAAAGTATGTTAATTATTTAACTGCCAAGTTTTCAGAAATTACTGATTTTAACAAAAACGCCAATTATTCCCTCCTCCTTAGTATCTTATGTTTCTATAGTTAAAAATGATAATACTATAGGGATTGTTCTTGAAATGGACTTAACTCACTTTCAACATAAACGGCGTATATAAAAGTTACTTGTTTTATATAATAGTTTACAAATACCAGCTTTCCTATCATTTATTTCTCTCTCTGTCTCTGTCTTATTAAAATGCAACCTATTATTAAATATGGTCAAAGAATGCCTTGTTTTATCAGAGAAACCAACTAAGTCGAGGAATAACATAGAACAACACAATGTAGAAGTATTGAATATTGTCGCATTAGAATAAAGACGGGCATTCATATTTCGAAGTTATTCCAAATAAAAAAAAATAATGACTTCTAAAATAATCACGACAAAAAAAAATTTTAGAAAATGCGATCCATTAAACAAACTCCTGGATTCTTAAAAGACCAATCAAGGATATACGAATAAATAAGGAGATAAATTAAGTTATTTCCATGCGACTAAGTTCTTATACGAGTATGATATAGAGATGGTTCGGTGTTATTCCCATAATTTCTCGACAATCATTTTTAATGAAGAGTTTTTTTCTTTTAATCCATAACTAATAACTCCATCTGAATTAAAACAATAAATTTAGATCTCAAAATCTAAATAATCTAGAATTGAAGTTCAGATATGACTCGTTTATTTTGAAAGTCTTGTAAGTCCATTTCAAGGACTAGAAGTAACTAGAACAAAGTATGTTAATTATTTAACTGCAAAGCTTTCAGAAATTACTGATTTTAAAAAAAACGCCAATTATTCCCTTCTCCTTAGTATCTTCCATAGTTACAATGGTTAAAAATAATAACATTATTAGGGATTGTTCTTGCAATGGACTTAACTCATTTTCAAAATAAACGGGTCATATCATTATTAATATCATCAACTATTATTATTAAGTTAATACTTATTTCTACGAAATATATCAAATTTTTTATGCAAAATTTGTATTTATGACAAAAAAGATGTAAAAACAATAATATTTTTGTGATTTGTCTCGACGTAGCTGTAGTAGTTCATCCTTTATTTCTTGTACTTGTTGATTGTCATCCGATTCAATATTAGCTATTGCTAGGTTTATAAATTACACAGGTTGCTCCATTAGAAGGAAAAAAATGACGTCATACGAAGAATTTTGAAATTGAATCAGTCTGCTGATATGTACAAATTTCTTCTGGATACGTCACCATGAGGCCACCTATGTATTTTTTAAACCTTGGGTTGGTCCCAAGGTTTATAAATTACACAGGTTGCTCCATTAGAAAAAAAAATTTACGTCATACGAAGAATTTTGAAATTGAATCAGTCTGAAGATATGTACGAATTTCTTCTGGATACGTCACGTATCCATCACGAGGCTACCTGTGTATTTTATAAACCTTGTAGTTATGTAACCAACTCTACTATCTTTTCGTTACTCAGTAAAAATGCATTATATTTCCATTGACCATTAGTGCCACATTCTTAAGCCAATAACTCTTAAACCAATAGATTTAGCGAAAAATCATAAGACATCTTTTTTGTAGAGCGTTAAGTTTACGATAAACATGATTTGAAAATACCTCAATTAAGGACCATCCTAAGGGACATGTATCCCAGTTTGAGAAATGCGTCACTAGAATACATTTCATGCCTTCGGCATGAATAAATCTTTACCCTTTTTACACTTTTACACTTTTTTCGTGGTCCCTGAATTCGATTGATATTAGCGATATTCATGCAGCAAGTGTTACTGTGCTAAGTATGCCTTTAAATAATAATCTCACTATACTTTTATTGTGCATTTATTCACTCCTTTTAATTTAGTGATTTTAAGTACGTTAGCACAATCGCATGTGACAACTGAACTTTTTGTGATTTGATCGAAAAAAAAAAACATTTTTTTTTTTGGTTCTTACCTTTTTGTGACAATCAATCTTTGTACGTTAACGGAAATCGTATAGTTTTAATTAGTTTAGAGAATGAGCTAGTTTGTGACCAAAGAAAAAAAAACATGATTTTTCTTGGTAACTAGTTTTTATATGTTTAAGTTAGCCTGATAGCCTATTTTGACGTTGTTAAATATTCCTGGTGATTAAATTGGATATCTTTGGAAGTGGGATAAGTTCTTTAAAACCACTAGTTCCAAATTTTCAATGGCGAAATTTTAAGAAAACAAAGATGCCAGTTTAATGAACTATTTCAAATTTTCGATAGGCAAAATATCCTTGATTAATATTGTGGCCTGGTCGAAAATTTGAACTGAATATTTTCATAGCTTTTCGGTTGAAGTGGTCTTTTTATGATTCACAGATTTTGGTGTATTTATATTTTATATTTGTATATGTATATTATATGGATAAATATGCTTCTGCCGAAACAATATTCGTTTGGAGGCATTTAGTTAAGAATGAAATATCTCAATTATTTGTGATTCAAATCCGATAAGAATTCTCGTCCGGAACTGCGGAACTGTATGACGAATTCCTATCTGGAATATATCCAATTGTGATTTTGAAAAAAAAAATATTTTGTATTGTATTTTATACGTTAAGTTTTTGTGCAATCTAATTAATTATTAATCCATTTTTTTATTATTATTATTATTATTATTTAAACAAGAAACTAATACTATGCAAGACTAAAACCGTACATTTATGTGTGAATGTGTGATAAATAATTAATTAAAAAAAAAAACATTTTTTCAACAAATTGTATTTGTATTTTACTAAACAAAGAAAAAAAATATATAAAATAGACGTCCTTTCTATTAAAAACATGCACTTTCCGTCCTCCATCCAGGAAATATCTCCCTCGATCTCTCTCAATGCAAAATATATGTACAATTTGTTGAAAAAGTGCAGTTTGCATTAGCTTAAAAGAAAAAAACTAAAATATATTGATGCACAAATTTTAGTGAGAAAAATCAGAAAAAAAAGTACATATTAGTAACTAGAAAAAAAAAAAGATTTTTAGCTATAGATAAAAAAGAAAAAGCTTTATAGAAACTTATATAATATAATACACCAATATATTAGTAATATAGTTACAAAAAAATATTTAAAAGATAAGTGGAAAAAAAGGCGCTGGTTCGCTTTTATCGACGAAAAAAAATTCGCTATAAATGTGATTTGTTTTTCCCAATAGAGATTTGTTAAATAATGTTGGCATAATTTATAAAAAAAAAAAAAACATAGTGCATAGAAATTTATATTTTATATACATTTAAGACAACAATAACAAAAAAAAAACGTCTCACAAGTTACCAAAATTTTGGCTTTTTAAATGCGCCCATACTACTACCTGATTTTTAAGTTTAATATTATTAGCGCGACAATAATTGTATGAGAAAATCGAAGCGCATAAAAAATGACTGCAATTATGAAAAATATAAATTGTGTGGAAACTCAAGAAAATACTCTCATCCCCAATGAGATGCAAGATTAGAAAATTCATATTTTTTTTGTGCGGAAAAACGTCAAGTTTGCGAGGTAATTGCCTTTTATATAATCGTTTTTTTTGATATTTGACTTGTTTATTTTGAAAGTGGTGCAAGTCCATGGTGATTCTTCTTCTTCTAACTAGAACAAAGTATGTTAATTATTTAATTGCTAAGTTTTCAGAAATTACTGATTTTATGGTCAAAAATGATAACACTATAGGGATTGTTCTTGCTATTGACTTGACTCACTTTCAAAATAAAAGGTTCATTTGTTTAGGAGTATAATCCAGGAAATATTATAACAAATTATCGCTTGTCAAACATTAACCATTGGTGATTTATTTAAATGAATTTAAATGATGTTGATGAAAATCAATTTATTGTTTTTTTTTTTTGTTCAAAATATAGAATAGACAAGTACTAGAAATGGGTTGGTAGGAATGCATGGGGGATATTTTGTTCAAGTTGGTATTGTGTATACAATATGTAGAATATATTGCGGTCCAATTTATGTAGTATAATCTGATATAATAATATATAAAAATCATACCATATAAATAAATTTGAACAGAAGTTCAAACAAAAATATTCGTGACGTATTGCCCAGATACGTATTTCGATTGCCAAGCAATCTTCATCTTGGTGAAGAACTACTTGATCAAACTACTTGATGACCACTGAGGAAGATTGCTTGGCAATCGAAATACGTATCTGGGCAATTTGTCACGTAATATTTTTGTTTGAACTTCTGTTCAAATTCATGTTTATGGTATGATTTTTATATATTATTATTATATTAAATTATACTACATAAATTGGACTGCAATATATTTTATATATTGTATACCCAGTATAACTGTTCAAAGTCAGCGAAAAAATCTTATTTTAATTACAAGTGGATATGTTTTTACGCCTTATATACTCTTATTTACTTTAATACCACTAGGCCCATAAGTTTAGTGTAGATGCATATGCAACCATATATGCTTTGATGTATTTTTGATTGCATATACACAAACACTGATTCCACTGATCTCCCAATAACGCGAAATTGGGAATAATCTTATGAAATTATATTTCGTTAGTTATGAAAAAATAATCTAATAAATGCAATGAAAGTCGATTATTACATTATATTGCATGATATTTTTCTATAATTGAATTAAAAACCAGTTTCAGTACATAGCTAGAAATGGGTAAATAAAACATTAACACATTTACTATTGTATGAATATAATCAAGGGCGGATTCTGGACTTTTTTCTGGGACGGGGGGCGGGGAGGCACAATTTTATCTTTTATTTGCAAGTGCGTGAAAAAAAAAATCGCAATTCCAGCCGAAAATTGACTCAAGTTTCACTATTGTTCTTTCTATTACTTGATTCAAAATATTTTAACAACTTTAAGAATTTGATTTGCTTTTAAGTATGTAATGAGATGGAATCTCCTCAGTACACAAAAATATGCACAAAAAACCCCCAATCTGCCCTTGAATATAATTTTTAAGAATTTGCTATTTAGAATAGTTTATCTATACATGAAGGTATTTTATGCAGCAATTTTTTGAGCAATGGCTTTAAAAAAACGGGTACAACTGGTATTTAGCATCCTTCTTTAACTAGATGATCATTCAATGTGATATTATTTTCAATATCTAGTAGCTTTAAGGGCAGGAAAATGATTTCTTTTATGGGCAGCTTTATAACATTAAATACCGAAGAAAAATAGCTTTAATATGGTTCAAATGAAGTAAATATATGACTCGTTTATTTTGAAAGTGGCGTAAGTCCATTTCAAGGATTGAAGTTCATTTCTTGTCACTAGACCAAAGTATGTTAATTATTTAACTGCTAAGTTTTCAGAAATTACCGATTTTAACAAAAACGCCAATTATTTCCTGCTCCTTAGCATCTTATGGTTGCTATAGTTAAAAATTATAATACTATAGGACTTGTTCTTGAAATGGACTTAACTCACTTTCAAAATAAACGGTTCATATGTCGTAAACGAAAAGTTTACACAAAGTAGAAGTTAAGGCTAATTTTTTTAAATACACTGTTATGAAGTGTTGTAGGTTTTATTCGGGTTTTATATGCGT
The DNA here is from genome assembly GCA_958496175.1 of Sisyra terminalis. Lineage (NCBI taxonomy): Eukaryota > Metazoa > Arthropoda > Insecta > Neuroptera > Sisyridae > Sisyra > Sisyra terminalis. The sequence continues at coordinate 61,651,218 of OY292276.1, forward strand.
TTTTCTGCCAAAACCACATTTGGGAAACAAAAATACTTCCAATTTTGTTACAAAACTTGATTTTTAACTTAAGTTTTAAGCTCTAGAAGCCTTTTTAGGTCGCCATTTAATTAAATGGCTATCCATTCAATTAAATGGCTAGCCATTCAATTAATAGGCTAGCCATTCAATTAATTGTCTCATTTAACTAGTTGGCTACAATTTTATTTTTTTTTTGTGAATAGCCAAGATTAATTTTTTCATCTTGCATCTCACCCCATATCTGTGATGAGAAGTTTCATCTTAAAATAATGCAGTATGAAAAAATAACACAAATCTAATTGCAATATAATACTTTTTAAGAAACAGGAAAACGCTTAAAATATTTTTTATAATTTTAAGCATTGTAAGAAAAAAATTAGCAAAAAGAGCGACGTAATCTTGGACCGTACAAAATAAATTGGATTGCATTTAATTGATATGATGCAATTGGAAAACATTAAGTAATGTTTATGCGTTCCATGAATTTTGTGTGGTCAAAGCACGCGAAAATGCACTGGCTGGTTATTTAAAATTTAAAAATAAATAAGAAACTTTGCTATTTGTGCGATAGTTTTTATTTTCACTCTCTCTATTTAATTTAGTTTAGTTTAGAGAAGAAATTTCGCTCAAAATCCAAATTGTCGTCTCGTCCAAATGAATCAATAATTCCTTTTTGAACAAAAACGTAATTCCTTTGTGGGGAAATTTTGTCATCAATCACCGTCCAAATTTGATAATTACACTTTACACAGAACTCTGAATAAAAAATCATTTTTTTTTTTCTTCATTTGAAATTGGATGTAGAAGTTAACATAAAAATTAAAAAATCAATCAATCAGCAGTGCGAACGCTCAGTCTTTGTGATATAATATATATAATGATTTAACCAGAAAATTCAATTTGAATAAAATGAAAAGTTTGTGGATTTTTTTCGCTAAAAAAAAATTAATTTAACGTTGAAAAAAAGCCTTAGAATTTTCCATTTTAACTTCAAAGTCTAACACCAACAATTGCGTGTCCAAATAGTTCGTTTTTTTCTTTTTTTTCGGAACGAAAACTATTCTGCGAATATGCAATTCCTGCAACACAATTTTGCCTCATACTGTGAATTAATAAAAAATGCAATAATCTAACATATATTTCTATAGAGAAATTAAAGACTGAGAAAAACTTGGACGTTAAACATGTGTTTGAAAACATAAAATATAAATAACAATCCTGAATGAAAATATAACAATAAACACACTACCGAAAAATGTTGAGAATCAAATTTTCATGTTTTCTTTTGCAAATTTTCTTTTGATTATTTTTTCATATACATTGATTGTAAAAACCGCAGAAAATACAGCAGCGAATTAAACTCTCATTTTTCGGTACAAAAAAATCAATTCTAAATCTTGATAAAATTTAAAAAAAAACTTTAATTGCATTTATTGAAATATTGTCTAAAATTTTGAATCTCTACAGCAAAGTTTCTCAAACATTTCGGTACGCTAACTCTATGAGAGATTACCAAAAAAATTTTTTTGGTAAAATCTGTTGGACGAAATTGTAATTGTAATTGGTAACCCTCTGCTTGAGAAACTTTATTAAGAGGCATGTCGATATGAATGATGAAAATTTGTATTTTTCAAAGAAAGAAGAAAATATTTTGGTAATTTTGTCATATCGCGCCTTTCTCAAAAAAAAATCGTAGGCCCATAAAATTAGTCTTAAAATGTTCAGAACACTTAAAAATGCAATATTCCGGTGGCGGAAATGTAACTTCTATTACAGTTTCTCCAAAATAAAGCCAAAAAAAATGCATTATAATAGACTTTAATGGACGTCAAAGTAATTATTAAACTCATTTACTTTCAAGTACGCATGTGCATTAGAACAAGCAGATAGAGCAGATATCTATTTGAAGCAAATTTGAAAAAGCCCGGCAATATCTATATATGAAACTGTTAATTGAGAAATATTGAAAATTTGGTTGTTTTTGATTCTTGTTGGTTTGATTTTGATTCGATTTTCGCAAATAAATTGCGCCATAATGGTTATGATCCACGTTGTCTTGGTGGATCCAGGAGAATACCCGAAAATCGTTAAATTTTTCATTACAAAGGATTGCTATAATGGAACTTTTAACGAATTAAAAATTAAATCTGGCGTAAAACAAAACTCGTGTTGAGTCTCACAACGTATTATTATTGGTCTACCTTAAATTACCGAAGATTTAACAATAAAAATATAAAAGGAACAAAATAAACATGGACTAATTTTAAATACTAAATAGAATTTTTTTCAACTATTAAATTTTTATTAGTAATTTATATACAAATAATTATATGACAACGTCCCATTTTCTATTTCGGTTTTAATTCAATTCGCGAATAAATTGGCCCTCATAAAATTTAGCACTAAAGGAGAAATTAGATGTTCGAGGTGAATTAACCAAATATCGAATAAATTCGCGAATTGATTTAAAACACCATACAGTAACGTTAATAAAATATATTTTTACTATAAAATTATGTAACCGGTTGGTCATTACTTCGTATCAGATATTTTACTGTAATTTGGTTAAGTTTTACTTTCCCGGGCGCTTTGTCAAATTAAATTCATATTTGTTCTCTTTGTCATTTTTGCATCTCTTTGTTTTTATTGCACATGCGTACTTGTAAGCAAATGCGTTTAGCAGTTACTTGGACGTCAATTAAAGTCTACTATAATGGCATTCTTTTTTAGACTTTTTTGTAATAATTGTCAAGAAAATTAGAGTTCCGTCACCGGAACATTGCATTTTTAAGTGTTCTGAACATTTTAAGACTAATTTTATGTGCCTACGATTTTTTTTTGAGAAAAGCCGCGATATGACAAAATTACCAATATTTTTTCTTATTTCTTTCAGGGCTTCGCCCTGTTTAGTCCAATTAATAATACCTTCTGGAATAATGATAATCATCGTTGTGGAAAAATTGATGTTCTCTAGAATTTTCAAGGAAATTAAACTTACATAATATCATTATTTCAATAAAACCACGTTGGACTTAAATACCCTCACAAAATGGACTATAAACCAGAGATGAGATCCCCAAAAAGGGAGTAATACTAAATTTTTAAATTTTTTAGGATTTCATCAAACTTTTCGACATGCAACTTAACCACGAGATTTGTTCTTTTACTTTGGAAATCCCTGAGATAAAATTCAATCGCTTAAAATGCAATCAAACTTACAATTAGCTAATTATATAAAAAATATTTTCCAAACTATTTGGAATTAGTTTAATGAATATGAATGATTCCTTAAGTCAAAAAAGAAAATATCTTAACTTTTTAAAAGTGTATTTTTATTTTAATGTACACAATCGGTCGTTAGAATTTTATTATTTGATAATGTTAATTAGATGGTTAATTAATTATTTGGTCATCGTTTCCAACAATGCTTCAGAGTAATAAGAGCATAAGCTTTGATTGTGAACGTTCATTCTTTTGATATAAAATATATTTAATTATAAATTAAACGAAAAAAAATATATATACATATAGTTACTGATAGAAATGATTTAAGTGTATTTTATCACAAACTTTGAAAAAATAAACGTTACCAAAATATACTTTTAACTAATGGGACTGTATTTTACTTTTAGATTAACATCAGATTTATAAAATTTATTTTATTCTTAAACCGCAAACTCTTTTGGAAGTTATTTAGAGAAATATTTGGAACTGGAATCAAAAATACTGTGCTGCTGGTGTCATTATTGTACTTGAGATGGATATCAGCGATAAGTTTTGCCTCTGAGAATTCGATTGTTGGCATTAGATCAAGGTAATATGCAGATTAACAATCTTCAGCGAAGAAAAAGATTCTGCAGCCAGAAATTGTCCAAAACGAATTATATCCACGAAGTGAAGGCCCTCTGGCTCCAAACTATTGGACATTCAAACAAATGGACATTTTTTTCCAGTCGAGTTTTCCAACAAATATAATCGGAACCAAGAATTATCAGAAATTATATTTTAACGTTAATGAACGAAGCTTTTTTCGTCGAAAAATCGTTGAAGATTTCACTGAAATCCAGTTCTCGCAGTAAATCACTTTGAATATTCAGGAAAGCTTTGATAAAAAAGCTTTTATGATTTTCATGATTGAAAGTAACCGCTTTTCATGCCGAACAACAATGTGTAAAATAAGCACCTAATATCATTAGGGTGGAATTAAAATCAAGATATATTTATAAATAGTATATACAATGAATATATTTCGAATGGTAAAGATTGCAACAGTATTTTCCGTTATTCCTGTGACTCTCCAATAGAAACTTTATTGGAATATTGTTCTCATGCAACAGTTTTTATTTATTATTTTTTATATGAACAATAATTATCCAGAATTCTGCATCCTACGAGATACTAACTAAATTATTTTAGGTTCATAATATTCCAGTTGTAATAAATTATAGCAGTGACAATATTTTTTTTTAATCTTATTTTAATAAAAATTGAACACTAGTTGCTTTTTTTTTCTTTTGGGATCAATTATTTTGATCTTGAAAGTAATCATCTTAGGAGTAAATATAGAAAATCAAAGAAACTAATAATCTTTTTTTTTATGTTTCCTTAGACTTACAATTATGAAAATAGAATATTTTTTGCTCCTATATGTGGCCTATTATTTATTGAAGTTTTGTGAAAAAAAAGTTGGTGCAACACTTCGAAAAAAAATAAAACCAAGGTACACTATTAGGCGTGAATCACATTTCATTTTTTTTCAAAGTTTTCACCAACTATTTTTTCACGCAATTTTTATGAGTTATAGTGCTCATGTGGAAGTATAAAATATATTTTTTTCGTGATTGTCATTTTCAGAGAACACATAAAAAAAAATTATTTCATTTGTTTTTTGGGTTTTTTTTGTATAATTTTTTTTTCTAAAAAATTTCAAAAAAATATATGATATACTCTGTAAAATAATCTACAGCCTCGCGTTGGTTTCACTTCTCTAGCTTAATTAGTTTTTGAGATATATAACTTTGAAAAATAGCAATGCGGGGGGACATTTTTGCTCGTATCTCCAGATCAAAGAGGAATTTGGTCGCGAAAAGTATATAAAATGTGTTTTTGTATATGAAGGCGATATTTTAACATAAGTTTTGACATAGGTTCCTATTTGGGGGCCAATTCGCCGTGTGGATCCTGCTAGACCCTTTGTAGTAAAAAAATTCCGGTGATAGTCCTTTTTGTATGAGTCGATTAAGGACATAAATTGAACCAACTCATTACCCAACACTAAGGTCTAAATTTGCTGCATCATTAAGATTAAGAAACCCAAATTTCAAATTTACATCTTCATAGGCATGCAATCTTTCGATAAAAGAACCACATAGCTGGTCGACCACTGAAATAAGGATGGATACTTTTTATTTTTCCTTCGGTGAAAGATTTGCATCTTGTGCTTTTCCGTATTCGAGTGAATTCAAGTTCGTGTAATTGTACATATTTTATTTGACAACTTCTTCGTATTTATCAAAATCGTATCTTTTGGGATTCCACGAATGATTTGCATTGCCCGATTCATGAATCATTTTCACGTTTTGCAACATCTTTGTAACGTTGAATTGCTTCAGAAGATTGTAAATAAAGCGGTTTCGAGACCACTCATCTTCTACAGAAGATGCTCTGCCTTTTTGTTCTTATGCTGATTAGAACTTCTTCGATATCGGAATAGCCGTCGTCGACGGCTTTCGTGGCTTCAGGTCGACAAAACCAACGAATGTCACTAAGTTATTCCAAAACGTAAAACTGTCCGTTTTTTTATTCAGTCATTTCTCTATCAATTTTCCATATTGTTTTACATTTGCTGTGAAAAACGTATATCAATTCTAAATGACATAAATTAAGAATTGGACAGCTGATGGCAAGAATTGGCATTTACTTTTCCAACTACATTAAGAGAATAACCACTTTTGATTGATTTTTCTCCAAAAATAAGAGCCTGCATCCTTTTGTATTTGATACTCATGATTGCCCGTGGCAATCCATAATGTCTATTTAAGTAGAGCGTTTGTTGGGGCTTCGCCAATTTGGTAAAAAGGTGAGAAATTTTTATTTGCCGGCTTTTTCGAATGGGTTACCAATATTGATTCATAATTGGCTAACAATTCTTAAATTCGCAGGATATTCCCATTCCTTGGTGAGCCAACTCCATGGCTAATCCGCGTTCAGCAATGAATTTAATGGAACTAAGTACTTTGGTGCTTTACACGAAAAAAAATATCAAAGAAATAGTTGTTAACTAGTCTGAATTTGAATTTTTTCCAGATCTCTATTACGTGAGCTTTTCTTTTGTGGAGGGCCCCGGGTTGTCGCCGGCTGTCGCCCCGGCTGCCCTCCCCTAAATCCGCTCCAGCGTAAGGAAGTGTAAATATAAAAAAAAACAGTTCATAGTAAGTTAAATTACAAATTTTATTGAAGTTTAGCGAAATTACAAATAGGAAACCATACAATTTACAACTTCAACTTGGTACGGCGCCAGTGACGTCTCTTGGCGTTGTATCTAAAACACCAAACAATTAGGTTATCTCCACATTGTCGTAAAAATTTTCTTGGCCTATAAGCCAAAATAAGTACTTTACCTAATTGTATTTCCTGTACGCATTCGTACCCATTGTGGAATCGGCCGATTTTGCTTCAACTTCTTAGCAAGTTTACGCTTAATAATAAATGTCTTATGGGCAGACTAAAACCAAAAAGATTATGTTTTACTAAATATATTTTGATATATAATACTTTTGATTAACAAAACTTGTAGAGAATAGTTTTGTAGCCAATTTGGTGCAATTAACTTACCATTTCGATGAATTTATTTCCAACAAATGTCGAGAACTAACCAATTCGTGATGCGAGTTTTCGACCACGTTTTCATAAAGGAAGTGCCATGAAGTTGGGCTATTATGGTAAATGAAATGAAGTTATTAGCACATTGGTTTTTTTCTCTCACTTCATTTCATATAGTCGCGCCAATAGTTGTCTTTCTTTTACACGGAGCCACCAACATTTTCGAGGAACGCTTGCGCACTTTACGTTTTTCAATCGGAAACGGGCGGCAAGTGTTTCACGTCGGCCATTTGAGGCTTTTCTTTCGTCGTGAAAGCATCAAAAATAACCACAGGTAAGAATTTTCATCAATTACTGTAAAATAACTCTGAAATTATTAATATTTTTGTAACTAATTAACTACTAAGTAGTAATAGACTCAATTGAACACGTTTTTTTTGGGATTTAAACTGAAATTGTTGAAATTAAAATTGGCGAGCACGTGGTAGCATTTTTTTTTTTTTGATACTGAATTATTGATTGGGATTGTAGAATGGCGGACGCAGCTCCAGCCGGTGGACGTGGAGGATTTCGATCAGGTTTTGGTGGTGCACGTGGCGCGGGTGGATCTCGTGGCGGACCACGTGGACGTGGACGCGGCCGAGGACGTGGTCGTGGTCGCGGCAAAGAAGATCTCAAAGAATGGATGCCCGTCACCAAACTGGGTCGTCTAGTGCGGGACAACAAAATCAAAAGCTTAGAGGAAATTTACTTATTCTCGTTGCCCATCAAAGAATTTGAAATTATCGATCATTTCATCGGACCAAATCTGCGCGATGAGGTGATTTATAATTAAATGATATTAATCCAATACTAACTGGTCTTTTAAATGATGAAACAATTTTAAACTTTCGCGGTTTCCGCCAGAGTTGTCACGATGATGGTTTAGAAGCGTCTGATTTATTAATTTTAAAAATTTCTAGTTTATATTGTTGGAAGATTATTGGTTAAATGGAGGCAATTTTTTTAGGTATTGAAAATTATGCCGGTTCAAAAACAAACTCGAGCTGGACAACGTACACGTTTCAAGGCTTTCGTCGCTATTGGAGACAGTAATGGTCACATTGGTTTGGGTGTGAAGTGCAGTAAAGAAGTCGCCACTGCCATTCGAGGAGCCATCATTTTGGCCAAACTTTCTGTAGTTCCAGTCCGTCGAGGATATTGGGGCAACAAAATCGGCAAACCCCATACAGTACCATGCAAGGTTTGTCATACCTCTTGCATAACATTTTTTTTTTCTAATCATAAAATGATGAATAACTTTTTTCCTTTCGTGGTTTCCACTGGAAGTCCTTAATGGATTGATGATAGTTTGAAGCGTCTGATTTAAAAAAAAAAATATTTTTAAAACCGATTTAATATTTTCAAGATTTAAGACTAAATAGTTGATGGTTGCAGGTTACTGGAAAATGTGGATCGGTCGCTGTACGTTTAATTCCAGCTCCCCGTGGAACCGGAATCGTATCAGCTCCCGTTCCCAAGAAGTTGTTGCAAATGGCTGGAATTGAAGATTGTTATACATCGGCCCGTGGTTCGACTGGAACACTTGGTAACTTCGCCAAAGCGACGTATGCTGCTATTGCTAAAACATACGCCTATTTGACACCCGATTTGTGGAAGGACAATCCGTTGTCGAAGACACCGTATCAAGAATTTGCTGACCATTTGAGCAAGAACCACCAACCTGTTGGTGGACCTCGATCAACAGCCGATGCTTGAGTTTTTTGTAATTGAAGAGGATAATAAATGATCGGCTAATTTTAAAATTAGTTAATTTTTTCGTGAATACATTGCTCATGTCCATTTGTCCATCAAATATTTCCTTCAACCTAATCTGTGTAGTATACCTAGCAATAAGTGGCTCAAGTGTACTTTAGCACACCCACAATCTGGCAACGTTGCATTTTCGACTTAATTCGCGATATTGTTGTTAATTCAATTCTAATATGGTATAATTCTCTGTTTTGTGGCTAAATTTTCATTATGGACCGATTTAATCGTGAATTAAATTAAAAACAAAATCGAAAATGAAACATTGCCAGATTGTGGGTGTGCTAAAGTACACTTTAGCTCAATAAGTTATCCATAGATTTGATTTTAATATTTTTTTATTGAAGTTTCTATCTACATTTTTTCCAATAGCCGAGAATTTACCCATGAAATAAATCAAAACCAGTATGTGTACAACTGTATTAATGAATACGTCATACTTTACGACAATAGTTGCCCACTAGAAAATTCCTATCAAAAAAATTGCCCACAAAAAGTTGTGCATTAGAAAGTTACCCACGTAGAAAAATAGAAATTAACGTACAATGATCCACAATATCCTTACCTGAGAATTTACACTCAGGAAAATATATATTTTTATTTTATTATTAGTATTGTTAGACATTACAACGTAATTAAAGAAAATATCGTGTTCTTGGAAATAGTTTTAAATTTAACAAAGGGCTCATTTCTCTTTTAGTAATGTCAATATCTGGCAACTTTTCAGTACTTTAATTTAACTTGCATTTTTTTGTTAATTCAATTTTAATGTTGTTAAATACCGTTATAGGTCCTAAGAAAACTGATAAATAGTGTAAATAAATTTTATTTTATAGGGATATTACGATTCATGTCTTCTTTCAATAATCACTATGACAAATTTTCAAAGAACTCAAGAAAGTTACTGTAAAATTATGCAGTGGTTATGCAACCATTAGTACATATATGTATACCTGGTGTATTCTAGAGACGAAGATTTTACACTATATTACACTTGGCATTGTACATTTGTAAAGTTTCAAATCTGGAATTTACTAATAATTACAAAGTTCCTTTTTTCAAAGTTAAACATTGGTTTTGATTTAAAATTGAAAATATTGTTTTCGACCACAAGCGCATTTGACGAAAATTTCATTGAATTTCACAATTCATTACCATTCAATATCGATAAAAGTGGGAAAGGATATGATACAAAAATTACTGTTTTCCTTGTGGAGTAATAACATATATTTAAATTAAATTCCAAAATATTAACTAATTAACTTTATTTGCTCACCCTAAACAAAAAGTTTTAATCGTTAAATGATTAAATTTAATCGTAATTCCAAACTACAAAAAAAATCTATAAAAATTATATATGACGTCAAGAATAATACAAAAGTTTGAACTGTTTATTTCTTTTATTATAATTTCATTATTATCGAGTATCAATTTGAGACCCGAGAAATACATTCGATGTTAAAATTTTCCTATGAGAATTACCAAATTTCCATGGTGAGTTTATAACTTGCTCTAGTAAATCATAAAAAGAAAGTTTTATCAGAAAAAATCTAAATCTTTTTTGAATTTGAAACAAAAATTTTTTCGTCAAAACACACCGTGGGTTAACCATCGTTGATTTTACACGAAAATGGTCAAATAAAATTTTTTTTTTTTAGGATGCCAATCGAAAGTGTACGTCCTGCTGTACATGCGGTGCAAATTTTTCCCCAAACAAACCACGTTTAAGGGTTGAACAGGCTGTTTAAGGGATGAACACTTCCCACTAAGAGGGAGAGACGAATGTGGCTTCTTCAACAATTGCTTGGACCATCGTTATGTAAGGGATGATTTTCGAACCAAAGGCAGTTTCGGGTTCGCAACAATGTAAAGAACGATGATATAACAATCTTTTTCGATTTCGAAACAAAAAGATTTTTCGCCAAAAAAAACCGTGGGTTAACCATCGTTGATTTTTCTCGAAAATCGTCAAATTAAAAAATTTTTTTTTTAGGATGCCAATCGAAAGTATACGTCCTGCTGTTCATGCTGTGCAAATTTTTCCCCAAACAAACCACTTTTAAGGGATCAACAGGCAGTTTTAGGGATGAACGTTTCCCACTAAGAGGGAGAGACGAATGTGGCTTCTTCAGCAATTGCATGTACCTGGGTTATATAAGGGATGAAGATTTCGAACCAAAGGCAGTTTCGGGTTCGCAACAATGTATAGAACGATAATATAACAATCTTTTTCGATTTCGAAACAAAAAGTTTTTTCGCCAAAAAAAACCGTGGGTTATTTCAGAAAAAAAAAATTTCAAGATTTTTGATCATTCTTTGATATTTTATAGCCAAACAAAAGGGTTAATTTCTTTTAGAAACTGTACAACAATACCGTAAAACCAATAAAAAATTGATACTCGAAAGTGCCACTTATTGTCATTTTTAAGATCAACAATAATCATATTAAGTAATTGTTTAAAATGTTTTTCTATTGATCTATAAATCATTGCTTCATTAAGCTATTACAGATATTCTCAAACAAATCTTATTTAATATCATTATTGCTGAAAACTTAAAACTTCTGAAAAATAAAATCAAGGGTACTCTGAAATTAAAAACTTCATAATAAAAACAATAAATTTCTTTGAAAAAATATTTATTTATTATCAATAAAGATTCAATAACAGAAAAAATTACAACAATTAATATTTCTATAAAATGATTTCTTATATCAAATTTGTTCGCATATACATTTAACAATTTTAAATAAAATATTCATTTTACTTTTTTTATTAATTCATATTCCATTAAATTATTTTTTATTAAGATATATAAACCAAACAACAAAAAATTATATAAACAATTAAACATTTTCAAAAGATTCTTTGCCTTTGATTTGGTCAGTTCTAACCAACGATTTATATCACAAATACATTAAACACTGATCACTAATTTAATCTGAAAACACTTTAATTTAAATCACTCACTTCCACCACGAAATTTCAACAATGGTATTTCAATTGCTAATATAAAAAAATATTAAAAAACAATACAAAGAAACATTTCCAATCCGATGAAATATAGTTACATTATTGTTTGAAACATTGTTGCGAACCCGAAACTGCCTTTGGTTCGAAATCTTCATCCCTTATATAACCCAGGTACATGCAATTGCTGAAGAAGCCACATTCGTCTCTCCCTCTTAGTGGGAAACGTTCATCCCTAAAACTGCCTGTTCATCCCTTAAACGTGGTTTGTTTGGGGAAAAATTTGCACAGCATGAACAGCAGGACGTATACTTTCGATTGGCGCCCTAAAAAAATTTTTTTTTATTTGACCATTTTCGGGAAAAATCAACGATGGTTAACCCACGGTTTTTTTTGGCGAAAAAACTTTTTGTTTCGAAATCGAAAAAGATTGTTATATTATCGTTCTATACATTGTTGCGAACCCGAAACTGCCTTTGGTTCGAAATCTTCATCCCTTATATAACCCAGGTACATGCAATTGCTGAAGAAGCCACATTCGTCTCTCCCTCTTAGTGGGAAACGTTCATCCCTAAAACTGCCTGTTGATCCCTTAAAAGTGGTTTGTTTGGGGAAAAATTTGCACAGCATGAACAGCAGGACGTATACTTTCGATTGGCATCCTAAAAAAAAAATTTTTTAATTTGACGATTTTCGAGAAAAATCAACGATGGTTAACCCACGGTTTTTTTTGGCGAAAAAACTTTTTGTTTCGAAATCGAAAAAGATTGTTATATTATCGTTCTATACATTGTTGCGAACCCGAAACTGCCTTTGGTTCGAAATCTTCATCCCTTATATAACCCAGGTACATGCAATTGCTGAAGAAGCCACATTCGTCTCTCCCTCTTAGTGGGAAACGTTCATCCCTAAAACTGCCTGTTGATCCCTTAAAAGTGGTTTGTTTGGGGAAAAATTTGCACAGCATGAACAGCAGGACGTATACTTTCGATTGGCGCCCTAAAAAAATTTTTTTTTATTTGACCATTTTCGGGAAAAATCAACGATGGTTAACCCACGGTTTTTTTTGGCGAAAAAACTTTTTGTTTCGAAATCGAAAAAGATTGTTATATTATCGTTCTATACATTGTTGCGAACCCGAAACTGCCTTTGGTTCGAAATCTTCATCCCTTATATAACCCAGGTACATGCAATTGCTGAAGAAGCCACATTCGTCTCTCCCTCTTAGTGGGAAACGTTCATCCCTAAAACTGCCTGTTGATCCCTTAAAAGTGGTTTGTTTGGGGAAAAATTTGCACAGCATGAACAGCAGGACGTATACTTTCGATTGGCGCCCTAAAAAAATTTTTTTTTATTTGACCATTTTCGGGAAAAATCAACGATGGTTAACCCACGGTTTTTTTTGGCGAAAAAACTTTTTGTTTCGAAATCGAAAAAGATTGTTATATTATCGTTCTATACATTGTTGCGAACCCGAAACTGCCTTTGGTTCGAAATCTTCATCCCTTATATAACCCAGGTACATGCAATTGCTGAAGAAGCCACATTCGTCTCTCCCTCTTAGTGGGAAACGTTCATCCCTAAAACTGCCTGTTGATCCCTTAAAAGTGGTTTGTTTGGGGAAAAATTTGCACAGCATGAACAGCAGGACGTATACTTTCGATTGGCATCCTAAAAAAAAAATTTTTTAATTTGACGATTTTCGAGAAAAATCAACGATGGTTAACCCACGGTTTTTTTTGGCGAAAAAACTTTTTGTTTCGAAATCGAAAAAGATTGTTATATTATCGTTCTATACATTGTTGCGAACCCGAAACTGCCTTTGGTTCGAAATCTTCATCCCTTATATAACCCAGGTACATGCAATTGCTGAAGAAGCCACATTCGTCTCTCCCTCTTAGTGGGAAACGTTCATCCCTAAAACTGCCTGTTGATCCCTTAAAAGTGGTTTGTTTGGGGAAAAATTTGCACAGCATGAACAGCAGGACGTATACTTTCGATTGGCGCCCTAAAAAAAATTTTTTTTATTTGACCATTTTCGGGAAAAATCAACGATGGTTAACCCACGGTTTTTTTTGGCGAAAAAACTTTTTGTTTCGAAATCGAAAAAGATTGTTATATTATCGTTCTATACATTGTTGCGAACCCGAAACTGCCTTTGGTTCGAAATCTTCATCCCTTATATAACCCAGGTACATGCAATTGCTGAAGAAGCCACATTCGTCTCTCCCTCTTAGTGGGAAACGTTCATCCCTAAAACTGCCTGTTGATCCCTTAAAAGTGGTTTGTTTGGGGAAAAATTTGCACAGCATGAACAGCAGGACGTATACTTTCGATTGGCATCCTAAAAAAAAAATTTTTTAATTTGACGATTTTCGAGAAAAATCAACGATGGTTAACCCACGGTTTTTTTTGGCGAAAAAACTTTTTGTTTCGAAATCGAAAAAGATTGTTATATTATCGTTCTATACATTGTTGCGAACCCGAAACTGCCTTTGGTTCGAAATCTTCATCCCTTATATAACCCAGGTACATGCAATTGCTGAAGAAGCCACATTCGTCTCTCCCTCTTAGTGGGAAACGTTCATCCCTAAAACTGCCTGTTGATCCCTTAAAAGTGGTTTGTTTGGGGAAAAATTTGCACAGCATGAACAGCAGGACGTATACTTTCGATTGGCGCCCTAAAAAAAATTTTTTTTTATTTGACCATTTTCGGGATAAATCAACGATGGTTAACCCACGGTTTTTTTTGGCGAAAAAACTTTTTGTTTCGAAATCGAAAAAGATTGTTATATTATCGTTCTATACATTGTTGCGAACCCGAAACTGCCTTTGGTTCGAAATCTTCATCCCTTATATAACCCAGGTACATGCAATTGCTGAAGAAGCCACATTCGTCTCTCCCTCTTAGTGGGAAACGTTCATCCCTAAAACTGCCTGTTGATCCCTTAAAAGTGGTTTGTTTGGGGAAAAATTTGCACAGCATGAACAGCAGGACGTATACTTTCGATTGGCATCCTAAAAAAAAAATTTTTTAATTTGACGATTTTCGAGAAAAATCAACGATGGTTAACCCACGGTTTTTTTTGGCGAAAAAACTTTTTGTTTCGAAATCGAAAAAGATTGTTATATTATCGTTCTATACATTGTTGCGAACCCGAAACTGCCTTTGGTTCGAAATCTTCATCCCTTATATAACCCAGGTACATGCAATTGCTGAAGAAGCCACATTCGTCTCTCCCTCTTAGTGGGAAACGTTCATCCCTAAAACTGCCTGTTGATCCCTTAAAAGTGGTTTGTTTGGGGAAAAATTTGCACAGCATGAACAGCAGGACGTATACTTTCGATTGGCGCCCTAAAAAAAATTTTTTTTATTTGACCATTTTCGGGAAAAATCAACGATGGTTAACCCACGGTTTTTTTTGGCGAAAAAACTTTTTGTTTCGAAATCGAAAAAGATTGTTATATTATCGTTCTATACATTGTTGCGAACCCGAAACTGCCTTTGGTTCGAAATCTTCATCCCTTATATAACCCAGGTACATGCAATTGCTGAAGAAGCCACATTCGTCTCTCCCTCTTAGTGGGAAACGTTCATCCCTAAAACTGCCTGTTGATCCCTTAAAAGTGGTTTGTTTGGGGAAAAATTTGCACAGCATGAACAGCAGGACGTATACTTTCGATTGGCGCCCTAAAAAAAATTTTTTTTATTTGACCATTTTCGGGAAAAATCAACGATGGTTAACCCACGGTTTTTTTTGGCGAAAAAACTTTTTGTTTCGAAATCGAAAAAGATTGTTATATTATCGTTCTATACATTGTTGCGAACCCGAAACTGCCTTTGGTTCGAAATCTTCATCCCTTATATAACCCAGGTACATGCAATTGCTGAAGAAGCCACATTCGTCTCTCCCTCTTAGTGGGAAACGTTCATCCCTAAAACTGCCTGTTGATCCCTTAAAAGTGGTTTGTTTGGGGAAAAATTTGCACAGCATGAACAGCAGGACGTATACTTTCGATTGGCATCCTAAAAAAAAAATTTTTTAATTTGACGATTTTCGAGAAAAATCAACGATGGTTAACCCACGGTTTTTTTTGGCGAAAAAACTTTTTGTTTCGAAATCGAAAAAGATTGTTATATTATCGTTCTATACATTGTTGCGAACCCGAAACTGCCTTTGGTTCGAAATCTTCATCCCTTATATAACCCAGGTACATGCAATTGCTGAAGAAGCCACATTCGTCTCTCCCTCTTAGTGGGAAACGTTCATCCCTAAAACTGCCTGTTGATCCCTTAAAAGTGGTTTGTTTGGGGAAAAATTTGCACAGCATGAACAGCAGGACGTATACTTTCGATTGGCGCCCTAAAAAAAATTTTTTTTATTTGACCATTTTCGGGAAAAATCAACGATGGTTAACCCACGGTTTTTTTTGGCGAAAAAACTTTTTGTTTCGAAATCGAAAAAGATTGTTATATTATCGTTCTATACATTGTTGCGAACCCGAAACTGCCTTTGGTTCGAAATCTTCATCCCTTATATAACCCAGGTACATGCAATTGCTGAAGAAGCCACATTCGTCTCTCCCTCTTAGTGGGAAACGTTCATCCCTAAAACTGCCTGTTGATCCCTTAAAAGTGGTTTGTTTGGGGAAAAATTTGCACAGCATGAACAGCAGGACGTATACTTTCGATTGGCGCCCTAAAAAAAATTTTTTTTTATTTGACCATTTTCGGGATAAATCAACGATGGTTAACCCACGGTTTTTTTTGGCGAAAAAACTTTTTGTTTCGAAATCGAAAAAGATTGTTATATTATCGTTCTATACATTGTTGCGAACCCGAAACTGCCTTTGGTTCGAAATCTTCATCCCTTATATAACCCAGGTACATGCAATTGCTGAAGAAGCCACATTCGTCTCTCCCTCTTAGTGGGAAACGTTCATCCCTAAAACTGCCTGTTGATCCCTTAAAAGTGGTTTGTTTGGGGAAAAATTTGCACAGCATGAACAGCAGGACGTATACTTTCGATTGGCATCCTAAAAAAAAAATTTTTTAATTTGACGATTTTCGAGAAAAATCAACGATGGTTAACCCACGGTTTTTTTTGGCGAAAAAACTTTTTGTTTCGAAATCGAAAAAGATTGTTATATTATCGTTCTATACATTGTTGCGAACCCGAAACTGCCTTTGGTTCGAAATCTTCATCCCTTATATAACCCAGGTACATGCAATTGCTGAAGAAGCCACATTCGTCTCTCCCTCTTAGTGGGAAACGTTCATCCCTAAAACTGCCTGTTGATCCCTTAAAAGTGGTTTGTTTGGGGAAAAATTTGCACAGCATGAACAGCAGGACGTATACTTTCGATTGGCGCCCTAAAAAAAATTTTTTTTTATTTGACCATTTTCGGGATAAATCAACGATGGTTAACCCACGGTTTTTTTTGGCGAAAAAACTTTTTGTTTCGAAATCGAAAAAGATTGTTATATTATCGTTCTATACATTGTTGCGAACCCGAAACTGCCTTTGGTTCGAAATCTTCATCCCTTATATAACCCAGGTACATGCAATTGCTGAAGAAGCCACATTCGTCTCTCCCTCTTAGTGGGAAACGTTCATCCCTAAAACTGCCTGTTGATCCCTTAAAAGTGGTTTGTTTGGGGAAAAATTTGCACAGCATGAACAGCAGGACGTATACTTTCGGTTGGCGCCCTAAAAAAAATTTTTTTTTATTTGACCATTTTCGGGAAAAATCAACGATGGTTAACCCACGGTTTTTTTTGGCGAAAAAACTTTTTGTTTCGAAATCGAAAAAGATTGTTATATTATCGTTCTATACATTGTTGCGAACCCGAAACTGCCTTTGGTTCGAAATCTTCATCCCTTATATAACCCAGGTACATGCAATTGCTGAAGAAGCCACATTCGTCTCTCCCTCTTAGTGGGAAACGTTCATCCCTAAAACTGCCTGTTGATCCCTTAAAAGTGGTTTGTTTGGGGAAAAATTTGCACAGCATGAACAGCAGGACGTATACTTTCGATTGGCGCCCTAAAAAAAATTTTTTTTTATTTGACCATTTTCGGGATAAATCAACGATGGTTAACCCACGGTTTTTTTTGGCGAAAAAACTTTTTGTTTCGAAATCGAAAAAGATTGTTATATTATCGTTCTATACATTGTTGCGAACCCGAAACTGCCTTTGGTTCGAAATCTTCATCCCTTATATAACCCAGGTACATGCAATTGCTGAAGAAGCCACATTCGTCTCTCCCTCTTAGTGGGAAACGTTCATCCCTAAAACTGCCTGTTGATCCCTTAAAAGTGGTTTGTTTGGGGAAAAATTTGCACAGCATGAACAGCAGGACGTATACTTTCGATTGGCGCCCTAAAAAAAATTTTTTTTTATTTGACCATTTTCGGGATAAATCAACGATGGTTAACCCACGGTTTTTTTTGGCGAAAAAACTTTTTGTTTCGAAATCGAAAAAGATTGTTATATTATCGTTCTATACATTGTTGCGAACCCGAAACTGCCTTTGGTTCGAAATCTTCATCCCTTATATAACCCAGGTACATGCAATTGCTGAAGAAGCCACATTCGTCTCTCCCTCTTAGTGGGAAACGTTCATCCCTAAAACTGCCTGTTGATCCCTTAAAAGTGGTTTGTTTGGGGAAAAATTTGCACAGCATGAACAGCAGGACGTATACTTTCGATTGGCATCCTAAAAAAAAAATTTTTTAATTTGACGATTTTCGAGAAAAATCAACGATGGTTAACCCACGGTTTTTTTTGGCGAAAAAACTTTTTGTTTCGAAATCGAAAAAGATTGTTATATTATCGTTCTATACATTGTTGCGAACCCGAAACTGCCTTTGGTTCGAAATCTTCATCCCTTATATAACCCAGGTACATGCAATTGCTGAAGAAGCCACATTCGTCTCTCCCTCTTAGTGGGAAACGTTCATCCCTAAAACTGCCTGTTGATCCCTTAAAAGTGGTTTGTTTGGGGAAAAATTTGCACAGCATGAACAGCAGGACGTATACTTTCGATTGGCATCCTAAAAAAAAAATTTTTTAATTTGACGATTTTCGAGAAAAATCAACGATGGTTAACCCACGGTTTTTTTTGGCGAAAAAACTTTTTGTTTCGAAATCGAAAAAGATTGTTATATTATCGTTCTATACATTGTTGCGAACCCGAAACTGCCTTTGGTTCGAAATCTTCATCCCTTATATAACCCAGGTACATGCAATTGCTGAAGAAGCCACATTCGTCTCTCCCTCTTAGTGGGAAACGTTCATCCCTAAAACTGCCTGTTGATCCCTTAAAAGTGGTTTGTTTGGGGAAAAATTTGCACAGCATGAACAGCAGGACGTATACTTTCGATTGGCGCCCTAAAAAAAATTTTTTTTTATTTGACCATTTTCGGGATAAATCAACGATGGTTAACCCACGGTTTTTTTTGGCGAAAAAACTTTTTGTTTCGAAATCGAAAAAGATTGTTATATTATCGTTCTATACATTGTTGCGAACCCGAAACTGCCTTTGGTTCGAAATCTTCATCCCTTATATAACCCAGGTACATGCAATTGCTGAAGAAGCCACATTCGTCTCTCCCTCTTAGTGGGAAACGTTCATCCCTAAAACTGCCTGTTGATCCCTTAAAAGTGGTTTGTTTGGGGAAAAATTTGCACAGCATGAACAGCAGGACGTATACTTTCGGTTGGCGCCCTAAAAAAAATTTTTTTTTATTTGACCATTTTCGGGAAAAATCAACGATGGTTAACCCACGGTTTTTTTTGGCGAAAAAACTTTTTGTTTCAAAATCGAAAAAGATTGTTATATTATCGTTCTATACATTGTTGCGAACCCGAAACTGCCTTTGGTTCGAAATCTTCATCCCTTATATAACCCAGGTACATGCAATTGCTGAAGAAGCCACATTCGTCTCTCCCTCTTAGTGGGAAACGTTCATCCCTAAAACTGCCTGTTGATCCCTTAAAAGTGGTTTGTTTGGGGAAAAATTTGCACAGCATGAACAGCAGGACGTATACTTTCGATTGGCATCCTAAAAAAAAAATTTTTTAATTTGACGATTTTCGAGAAAAATCAACGATGGTTAACCCACGGTTTTTTTTGGCGAAAAAACTTTTTGTTTCGAAATCGAAAAAGATTGTTATATTATCGTTCTATACATTGTTGCGAACCCGAAACTGCCTTTGGTTCGAAATCTTCATCCCTTATATAACCCAGGTACATGCAATTGCTGAAGAAGCCACATTCGTCTCTCCCTCTTAGTGGGAAACGTTCATCCCTAAAACTGCCTGTTGATCCCTTAAAAGTGGTTTGTTTGGGGAAAAATTTGCACAGCATGAACAGCAGGACGTATACTTTCGATTGGCGCCCTAAAAAAAATTTTTTTTTATTTGACCATTTTCGGGATAAATCAACGATGGTTAACCCACGGTTTTTTTTGGCGAAAAAACTTTTTGTTTCGAAATCGAAAAAGATTGTTATATTATCGTTCTATACATTGTTGCGAACCCGAAACTGCCTTTGGTTCGAAATCTTCATCCCTTATATAACCCAGGTACATGCAATTGCTGAAGAAGCCACATTCGTCTCTCCCTCTTAGTGGGAAACGTTCATCCCTAAAACTGCCTGTTGATCCCTTAAAAGTGGTTTGTTTGGGGAAAAATTTGCACAGCATGAACAGCAGGACGTATACTTTCGATTGGCATCCTAAAAAAAAAATTTTTTAATTTGACGATTTTCGAGAAAAATCAACGATGGTTAACCCACGGTTTTTTTTGGCGAAAAAACTTTTTGTTTCGAAATCGAAAAAGATTGTTATATTATCGTTCTATACATTGTTGCGAACCCGAAACTGCCTTTGGTTCGAAATCTTCATCCCTTATATAACCCAGGTACATGCAATTGCTGAAGAAGCCACATTCGTCTCTCCCTCTTAGTGGGAAACGTTCATCCCTAAAACTGCCTGTTGATCCCTTAAAAGTGGTTTGTTTGGGGAAAAATTTGCACAGCATGAACAGCAGGACGTATACTTTCGATTGGCGCCCTAAAAAAAATTTTTTTTTATTTGACCATTTTCGGGATAAATCAACGATGGTTAACCCACGGTTTTTTTTGGCGAAAAAACTTTTTGTTTCGAAATCGAAAAAGATTGTTATATTATCGTTCTATACATTGTTGCGAACCCGAAACTGCCTTTGGTTCGAAATCTTCATCCCTTATATAACCCAGGTACATGCAATTGCTGAAGAAGCCACATTCGTCTCTCCCTCTTAGTGGGAAACGTTCATCCCTAAAACTGCCTGTTGATCCCTTAAAAGTGGTTTGTTTGGGGAAAAATTTGCACAGCATGAACAGCAGGACGTATACTTTCGATTGGCGCCCTAAAAAAAATTTTTTTTTATTTGACCATTTTCGGGATAAATCAACGATGGTTAACCCACGGTTTTTTTTGGCGAAAAAACTTTTTGTTTCGAAATCGAAAAAGATTGTTATATTATCGTTCTATACATTGTTGCGAACCCGAAACTGCCTTTGGTTCGAAATCTTCATCCCTTATATAACCCAGGTACATGCAATTGCTGAAGAAGCCACATTCGTCTCTCCCTCTTAGTGGGAAACGTTCATCCCTAAAACTGCCTGTTGATCCCTTAAAAGTGGTTTGTTTGGGGAAAAATTTGCACAGCATGAACAGCAGGACGTATACTTTCGATTGGCGCCCTAAAAAAAATTTTTTTTTATTTGACCATTTTCGGGATAAATCAACGATGGTTAACCCACGGTTTTTTTTGGCGAAAAAACTTTTTGTTTCGAAATCGAAAAAGATTGTTATATTATCGTTCTATACATTGTTGCGAACCCGAAACTGCCTTTGGTTCGAAATCTTCATCCCTTATATAACCCAGGTACATGCAATTGCTGAAGAAGCCACATTCGTCTCTCCCTCTTAGTGGGAAACGTTCATCCCTAAAACTGCCTGTTGATCCCTTAAAAGTGGTTTGTTTGGGGAAAAATTTGCACAGCATGAACAGCAGGACGTATACTTTCGATTGGCATCCTAAAAAAAAAATTTTTTAATTTGACGATTTTCGAGAAAAATCAACGATGGTTAACCCACGGTTTTTTTTGGCGAAAAAACTTTTTGTTTCGAAATCGAAAAAGATTGTTATATTATCGTTCTATACATTGTTGCGAACCCGAAACTGCCTTTGGTTCGAAATCTTCATCCCTTATATAACCCAGGTACATGCAATTGCTGAAGAAGCCACATTCGTCTCTCCCTCTTAGTGGGAAACGTTCATCCCTAAAACTGCCTGTTGATCCCTTAAAAGTGGTTTGTTTGGGGAAAAATTTGCACAGCATGAACAGCAGGACGTATACTTTCGATTGGCATCCTAAAAAAAAAATTTTTTAATTTGACGATTTTCGAGAAAAATCAACGATGGTTAACCCACGGTTTTTTTTGGCGAAAAAACTTTTTGTTTCGAAATCGAAAAAGATTGTTATATTATCGTTCTATACATTGTTGCGAACCCGAAACTGCCTTTGGTTCGAAATCTTCATCCCTTATATAACCCAGGTACATGCAATTGCTGAAGAAGCCACATTCGTCTCTCCCTCTTAGTGGGAAACGTTCATCCCTAAAACTGCCTGTTGATCCCTTAAAAGTGGTTTGTTTGGGGAAAAATTTGCACAGCATGAACAGCAGGACGTATACTTTCGATTGGCGCCCTAAAAAAAATTTTTTTTTATTTGACCATTTTCGGGATAAATCAACGATGGTTAACCCACGGTTTTTTTTGGCGAAAAAACTTTTTGTTTCGAAATCGAAAAAGATTGTTATATTATCGTTCTATACATTGTTGCGAACCCGAAACTGCCTTTGGTTCGAAATCTTCATCCCTTATATAACCCAGGTACATGCAATTGCTGAAGAAGCCACATTCGTCTCTCCCTCTTAGTGGGAAACGTTCATCCCTAAAACTGCCTGTTGATCCCTTAAAAGTGGTTTGTTTGGGGAAAAATTTGCACAGCATGAACAGCAGGACGTATACTTTCGGTTGGCGCCCTAAAAAAAATTTTTTTTTATTTGACCATTTTCGGGAAAAATCAACGATGGTTAACCCACGGTTTTTTTTGGCGAAAAAACTTTTTGTTTCGAAATCGAAAAAGATTGTTATATTATCGTTCTATACATTGTTGCGAACCCGAAACTGCCTTTGGTTCGAAATCTTCATCCCTTATATAACCCAGGTACATGCAATTGCTGAAGAAGCCACATTCGTCTCTCCCTCTTAGTGGGAAACGTTCATCCCTAAAACTGCCTGTTGATCCCTTAAAAGTGGTTTGTTTGGGGAAAAATTTGCACAGCATGAACAGCAGGACGTATACTTTCGATTGGCGCCCTAAAAAAAATTTTTTTTTATTTGACCATTTTCGGGATAAATCAACGATGGTTAACCCACGGTTTTTTTTGGCGAAAAAACTTTTTGTTTCGAAATCGAAAAAGATTGTTATATTATCGTTCTATACATTGTTGCGAACCCGAAACTGCCTTTGGTTCGAAATCTTCATCCCTTATATAACCCAGGTACATGCAATTGCTGAAGAAGCCACATTCGTCTCTCCCTCTTAGTGGGAAACGTTCATCCCTAAAACTGCCTGTTGATCCCTTAAAAGTGGTTTGTTTGGGGAAAAATTTGCACAGCATGAACAGCAGGACGTATACTTTCGATTGGCGCCCTAAAAAAAATTTTTTTTTATTTGACCATTTTCGGGATAAATCAACGATGGTTAACCCACGGTTTTTTTTGGCGAAAAAACTTTTTGTTTCGAAATCGAAAAAGATTGTTATATTATCGTTCTATACATTGTTGCGAACCCGAAACTGCCTTTGGTTCGAAATCTTCATCCCTTATATAACCCAGGTACATGCAATTGCTGAAGAAGCCACATTCGTCTCTCCCTCTTAGTGGGAAACGTTCATCCCTAAAACTGCCTGTTGATCCCTTAAAAGTGGTTTGTTTGGGGAAAAATTTGCACAGCATGAACAGCAGGACGTATACTTTCGATTGGCATCCTAAAAAAAAAATTTTTTAATTTGACGATTTTCGAGAAAAATCAACGATGGTTAACCCACGGTTTTTTTTGGCGAAAAAACTTTTTGTTTCGAAATCGAAAAAGATTGTTATATTATCGTTCTATACATTGTTGCGAACCCGAAACTGCCTTTGGTTCGAAATCTTCATCCCTTATATAACCCAGGTACATGCAATTGCTGAAGAAGCCACATTCGTCTCTCCCTCTTAGTGGGAAACGTTCATCCCTAAAACTGCCTGTTGATCCCTTAAAAGTGGTTTGTTTGGGGAAAAATTTGCACAGCATGAACAGCAGGACGTATACTTTCGATTGGCGCCCTAAAAAAAATTTTTTTTTATTTGACCATTTTCGGGATAAATCAACGATGGTTAACCCACGGTTTTTTTTGGCGAAAAAACTTTTTGTTTCGAAATCGAAAAAGATTGTTATATTATCGTTCTATACATTGTTGCGAACCCGAAACTGCCTTTGGTTCGAAATCTTCATCCCTTATATAACCCAGGTACATGCAATTGCTGAAGAAGCCACATTCGTCTCTCCCTCTTAGTGGGAAACGTTCATCCCTAAAACTGCCTGTTGATCCCTTAAAAGTGGTTTGTTTGGGGAAAAATTTGCACAGCATGAACAGCAGGACGTATACTTTCGGTTGGCGCCCTAAAAAAAATTTTTTTTTATTTGACCATTTTCGGGAAAAATCAACGATGGTTAACCCACGGTTTTTTTTGGCGAAAAAACTTTTTGTTTCGAAATCGAAAAAGATTGTTATATTATCGTTCTATACATTGTTGCGAACCCGAAACTGCCTTTGGTTCGAAATCTTCATCCCTTATATAACCCAGGTACATGCAATTGCTGAAGAAGCCACATTCGTCTCTCCCTCTTAGTGGGAAACGTTCATCCCTAAAACTGCCTGTTGATCCCTTAAAAGTGGTTTGTTTGGGGAAAAATTTGCACAGCATGAACAGCAGGACGTATACTTTCGATTGGCGCCCTAAAAAAAATTTTTTTTTATTTGACCATTTTCGGGATAAATCAACGATGGTTAACCCACGGTTTTTTTTGGCGAAAAAACTTTTTGTTTCGAAATCGAAAAAGATTGTTATATTATCGTTCTATACATTGTTGCGAACCCGAAACTGCCTTTGGTTCGAAATCTTCATCCCTTATATAACCCAGGTACATGCAATTGCTGAAGAAGCCACATTCGTCTCTCCCTCTTAGTGGGAAACGTTCATCCCTAAAACTGCCTGTTGATCCCTTAAAAGTGGTTTGTTTGGGGAAAAATTTGCACAGCATGAACAGCAGGACGTATACTTTCGATTGGCGCCCTAAAAAAAATTTTTTTTATTTGACCATTTTCGGGAAAAATCAACGATGGTTAACCCACGGTTTTTTTTGGCGAAAAAACTTTTTGTTTCGAAATCGAAAAAGATTGTTATATTATCGTTCTATACATTGTTGCGAACCCGAAACTGCCTTTGGTTCGAAATCTTCATCCCTTATATAACCCAGGTACATGCAATTGCTGAAGAAGCCACATTCGTCTCTCCCTCTTAGTGGGAAACGTTCATCCCTAAAACTGCCTGTTGATCCCTTAAAAGTGGTTTGTTTGGGGAAAAATTTGCACAGCATGAACAGCAGGACGTATACTTTCGATTGGCGCCCTAAAAAAAATTTTTTTTTATTTGACCATTTTCGGGATAAATCAACGATGGTTAACCCACGGTTTTTTTTGGCGAAAAAACTTTTTGTTTCGAAATCGAAAAAGATTGTTATATTATCGTTCTATACATTGTTGCGAACCCGAAACTGCCTTTGGTTCGAAATCTTCATCCCTTATATAACCCAGGTACATGCAATTGCTGAAGAAGCCACATTCGTCTCTCCCTCTTAGTGGGAAACGTTCATCCCTAAAACTGCCTGTTGATCCCTTAAAAGTGGTTTGTTTGGGGAAAAATTTGCACAGCATGAACAGCAGGACGTATACTTTCGATTGGCGCCCTAAAAAAAATTTTTTTTATTTGACCATTTTCGGGAAAAATCAACGATGGTTAACCCACGGTTTTTTTTGGCGAAAAAACTTTTTGTTTCGAAATCGAAAAAGATTGTTATATTATCGTTCTATACATTGTTGCGAACCCGAAACTGCCTTTGGTTCGAAATCTTCATCCCTTATATAACCCAGGTACATGCAATTGCTGAAGAAGCCACATTCGTCTCTCCCTCTTAGTGGGAAACGTTCATCCCTAAAACTGCCTGTTGATCCCTTAAAAGTGGTTTGTTTGGGGAAAAATTTGCACAGCATGAACAGCAGGACGTATACTTTCGATTGGCGCCCTAAAAAAAATTTTTTTTTATTTGACCATTTTCGGGATAAATCAACGATGGTTAACCCACGGTTTTTTTTGGCGAAAAAACTTTTTGTTTCGAAATCGAAAAAGATTGTTATATTATCGTTCTATACATTGTTGCGAACCCGAAACTGCCTTTGGTTCGAAATCTTCATCCCTTATATAACCCAGGTACATGCAATTGCTGAAGAAGCCACATTCGTCTCTCCCTCTTAGTGGGAAACGTTCATCCCTAAAACTGCCTGTTGATCCCTTAAAAGTGGTTTGTTTGGGGAAAAATTTGCACAGCATGAACAGCAGGACGTATACTTTCGATTGGCGCCCTAAAAAAAATTTTTTTTTATTTGACCATTTTCGGGAAAAATCAACGATGGTTAACCCACGGTTTTTTTTGGCGAAAAAACTTTTTGTTTCGAAATCGAAAAAGATTGTTATATTATCGTTCTATACATTGTTGCGAACCCGAAACTGCCTTTGGTTCGAAATCTTCATCCCTTATATAACCCAGGTACATGCAATTGCTGAAGAAGCCACATTCGTCTCTCCCTCTTAGTGGGAAACGTTCATCCCTTAAACTGCCTGTTCATCCCTTAAACGTGGTTTGTTTGGGGAAAAATTTGCACAGCATGAACAGCAGGACGTATACATTCGATTGGCGCCCTAAAAAAATTTTTTTTTATTTGACCATTTTCGGGAAAAATCAACGATGGTTAACCCACGGTTTTTTTTGGCGAAAAAACTTTTTGTTTCGAAATCGAAAAAGATTGTTATATTATCGTTCTATACATTGTTGCGAACCCGAAACTGCCTTTGGTTCGAAATCTTCATCCCTTATATAACCCAGGTACATGCAATTGCTGAAGAAGCCACATTCGTCTCTCCCTCTTAGTGGGAAACGTTCATCCCTAAAACTGCCTGTTGATCCCTTAAAAGTGGTTTGTTTGGGGAAAAATTTGCACAGCATGAACAGCAGGACGTATACTTTCGATTGGCGCCCTAAAAAAAATTTTTTTTTATTTGACCATTTTCGGGAAAAATCAACGATGGTTAACCCACGGTTTTTTTTGGCGAAAAAACTTTTTGTTTCGAAATCGAAAAAGATTGTTATATTATCGTTCTATACATTGTTGCGAACCCGAAACTGCCTTTGGTTCGAAATCTTCATCCCTTATATAACCCAGGTACATGCAATTGCTGAAGAAGCCACATTCGTCTCTCCCTCTTAGTGGGAAACGTTCATCCCTAAAACTGCCTGTTGATCCCTTAAAAGTGGTTTGTTTGGGGAAAAATTTGCACAGCATGAACAGCAGGACGTCTACTTTCGATTGGCGCCCTAAAAAAAATTTTTTTTTATTTGACCATTTTCGGGAAAAATCAACGATGGTTAACCCACGGTTTTTTTTGGCGAAAAAACTTTTTGTTTCGAAATCGAAAAAGATTGTTATATTATCGTTCTATACATTGTTGCGAACCCGAAACTGCCTTTGGTTCGAAATCTTCATCCCTTATATAACCCAGGTACATGCAATTGCTGAAGAAGCCACATTCGTCTCTCCCTCTTAGTGGGAAACGTTCATCCCTAAAACTGCCTGTTGATCCCTTAAAAGTGGTTTGTTTGGGGAAAAATTTGCACAGCATGAACAGCAGGACGTCTACTTTCGATTGGCGCCCTAAAAAAAATTTTTTTTTATTTGACCATTTTCGGGAAAAATCAACGATGGTTAACCCACGGTTTTTTTTGGCGAAAAAACTTTTTGTTTCGAAATCGAAAAAGATTGTTATATTATCGTTCTATACATTGTTGCGAACCCGAAACTGCCTTTGGTTCGAAATCTTCATCCCTTATATAACCCAGGTACATGCAATTGCTGAAGAAGCCACATTCGTCTCTCCCTCTTAGTGGGAAACGTTCATCCCTTAAACTGCCTGTTCATCCCTTAAACGTGGTTTGTTTGGGGAAAAATTTGCACAGCATGAACAGCAGGACGTATACATTCGATTGGCGCCCTAAAAAAATTTTTTTTTATTTGACCATTTTCGGGAAAAATCAACGATGGTTAACCCACGGTTTTTTTTGGCGAAAAAACTTTTTGTTTCGAAATCGAAAAAGATTGTTATATTATCGTTCTATACATTGTTGCGAACCCGAAACTGCCTTTGGTTCGAAATCTTCATCCCTTATATAACCCAGGTACATGCAATTGCTGAAGAAGCCACATTCGTCTCTCCCTCTTAGTGGGAAACGTTCATCCCTAAAACTGCCTGTTGATCCCTTAAAAGTGGTTTGTTTGGGGAAAAATTTGCACAGCATGAACAGCAGGACGTCTACTTTCGATTGGCGCCCTAAAAAAAATTTTTTTTTATTTGACCATTTTCGGGAAAAATCAACGATGGTTAACCCACGGTTTTTTTTGGCGAAAAAACTTTTTGTTTCGAAATCGAAAAAGATTGTTATATTATCGTTCTATACATTGTTGCGAACCCGAAACTGCCTTTGGTTCGAAATCTTCATCCCTTATATAACCCAGGTACATGCAATTGCTGAAGAAGCCACATTCGTCTCTCCCTCTTAGTGGGAAACGTTCATCCCTAAAACTGCCTGTTGATCCCTTAAAAGTGGTTTGTTTGGGGAAAAATTTGCACAGCATGAACAGCAGGACGTCTACTTTCGATTGGCGCCCTAAAAAAAATTTTTTTTTATTTGACCATTTTCGGGAAAAATCAACGATGGTTAACCCACGGTTTTTTTTGGCGAAAAAACTTTTTGTTTCGAAATCGAAAAAGATTGTTATATTATCGTTCTATACATTGTTGCGAACCCGAAACTGCCTTTGGTTCGAAATCTTCATCCCTTATATAACCCAGGTACATGCAATTGCTGAAGAAGCCACATTCGTCTCTCCCTCTTAGTGGGAAACGTTCATCCCTAAAACTGCCTGTTGATCCCTTAAAAGTGGTTTGTTTGGGGAAAAATTTGCACAGCATGAACAGCAGGACGTATACTTTCGATTGGCGCCCTAAAAAAAATTTTTTTTTATTTGACCATTTTCGGGAAAAATCAACGATGGTTAACCCACGGTTTTTTTTGGCGAAAAAACTTTTTGTTTCGAAATCGAAAAAGATTGTTATATTATCGTTCTATACATTGTTGCGAACCCGAAACTGCCTTTGGTTCGAAATCTTCATCCCTTATATAACCCAGGTACATGCAATTGCTGAAGAAGCCACATTCGTCTCTCCCTCTTAGTGGGAAACGTTCATCCCTAAAACTGCCTGTTGATCCCTTAAAAGTGGTTTGTTTGGGGAAAAATTTGCACAGCATGAACAGCAGGACGTCTACTTTCGATTGGCGCCCTAAAAAAAATTTTTTTTTATTTGACCATTTTCGGGAAAAATCAACGATGGTTAACCCACGGTTTTTTTTGGCGAAAAAACTTTTTGTTTCGAAATCGAAAAAGATTGTTATATTATCGTTCTATACATTGTTGCGAACCCGAAACTGCCTTTGGTTCGAAATCTTCATCCCTTATATAACCCAGGTACATGCAATTGCTGAAGAAGCCACATTCGTCTCTCCCTCTTAGTGGGAAACGTTCATCCCTAAAACTGCCTGTTGATCCCTTAAAAGTGGTTTGTTTGGGGAAAAATTTGCACAGCATGAACAGCAGGACGTCTACTTTCGATTGGCGCCCTAAAAAAAATTTTTTTTTATTTGACCATTTTCGGGAAAAATCAACGATGGTTAACCCACGGTTTTTTTTGGCGAAAAAACTTTTTGTTTCAAAATCGAAAAAGATTGTTATATTATCGTTCTATACATTGTTGCGAACCCGAAACTGCCTTTGGTTCGAAATCTTCATCCCTTATATAACCCAGGTACATGCAATTGCTGAAGAAGCCACATTCGTCTCTCCCTCTTAGTGGGAAACGTTCATCCCTAAAACTGCCTGTTGATCCCTTAAAAGTGGTTTGTTTGGGGAAAAATTTGCACAGCATGAACAGCAGGACGTATACTTTCGATTGGCGCCCTAAAAAAAATTTTTTTTTATTTGACCATTTTCGGGATAAATCAACGATGGTTAACCCACGGTTTTTTTTGGCGAAAAAACTTTTTGTTTCGAAATCGAAAAAGATTGTTATATTATCGTTCTATACATTGTTGCGAACCCGAAACTGCCTTTGGTTCGAAATCTTCATCCCTTATATAACCCAGGTACATGCAATTGCTGAAGAAGCCACATTCGTCTCTCCCTCTTAGTGGGAAACGTTCATCCCTAAAACTGCCTGTTGATCCCTTAAAAGTGGTTTGTTTGGGGAAAAATTTGCACAGCATGAACAGCAGGACGTATACTTTCGATTGGCGCCCTAAAAAAAATTTTTTTTTATTTGACCATTTTCGGGAAAAATCAACGATGGTTAACCCACGGTTTTTTTTGGCGAAAAAACTTTTTGTTTCGAAATCGAAAAAGATTGTTATATTATCGTTCTATACATTGTTGCGAACCCGAAACTGCCTTTGGTTCGAAATCTTCATCCCTTATATAACCCAGGTACATGCAATTGCTGAAGAAGCCACATTCGTCTCTCCCTCTTAGTGGGAAACGTTCATCCCTAAAACTGCCTGTTGATCCCTTAAAAGTGGTTTGTTTGGGGAAAAATTTGCACAGCATGAACAGCAGGACGTATACTTTCGATTGGCGCCCTAAAAAAAATTTTTTTTTATTTGACCATTTTCGGGAAAAATCAACGATGGTTAACCCACGGTTTTTTTTGGCGAAAAAACTTTTTGTTTCGAAATCGAAAAAGATTGTTATATTATCGTTCTATACATTGTTGCGAACCCGAAACTGCCTTTGGTTCGAAATCTTCATCCCTTATATAACCCAGGTACATGCAATTGCTGAAGAAGCCACATTCGTCTCTCCCTCTTAGTGGGAAACGTTCATCCCTTAAACTGCCTGTTCATCCCTTAAACGTGGTTTGTTTGGGGAAAAATTTGCACAGCATGAACAGCAGGACGTATACATTCGATTGGCGCCCTAAAAAAATTTTTTTTTATTTGACCATTTTCGGGAAAAATCAACGATGGTTAACCCACGGTTTTTTTTGGCGAAAAAACTTTTTGTTTCGAAATCGAAAAAGATTGTTATATTATCGTTCTATACATTGTTGCGAACCCGAAACTGCCTTTGGTTCGAAATCTTCATCCCTTATATAACCCAGGTACATGCAATTGCTGAAGAAGCCACATTCGTCTCTCCCTCTTAGTGGGAAACGTTCATCCCTAAAACTGCCTGTTGATCCCTTAAAAGTGGTTTGTTTGGGGAAAAATTTGCACAGCATGAACAGCAGGACGTCTACTTTCGATTGGCGCCCTAAAAAAAATTTTTTTTTATTTGACCATTTTCGGGAAAAATCAACGATGGTTAACCCACGGTTTTTTTTGGCGAAAAAACTTTTTGTTTCGAAATCGAAAAAGATTGTTATATTATCGTTCTATACATTGTTGCGAACCCGAAACTGCCTTTGGTTCGAAATCTTCATCCCTTATATAACCCAGGTACATGCAATTGCTGAAGAAGCCACATTCGTCTCTCCCTCTTAGTGGGAAACGTTCATCCCTAAAACTGCCTGTTGATCCCTTAAAAGTGGTTTGTTTGGGGAAAAATTTGCACAGCATGAACAGCAGGACGTATACTTTCGATTGGCGCCCTAAAAAAAATTTTTTTTTATTTGACCATTTTCGGGAAAAATCAACGATGGTTAACCCACGGTTTTTTTTGGCGAAAAAACTTTTTGTTTCGAAATCGAAAAAGATTGTTATATTATCGTTCTATACATTGTTGCGAACCCGAAACTGCCTTTGGTTCGAAATCTTCATCCCTTATATAACCCAGGTACATGCAATTGCTGAAGAAGCCACATTCGTCTCTCCCTCTTAGTGGGAAACGTTCATCCCTAAAACTGCCTGTTGATCCCTTAAAAGTGGTTTGTTTGGGGAAAAATTTGCACAGCATGAACAGCAGGACGTCTACTTTCGATTGGCGCCCTAAAAAAAATTTTTTTTTATTTGACCATTTTCGGGAAAAATCAACGATGGTTAACCCACGGTTTTTTTTGGCGAAAAAACTTTTTGTTTCGAAATCGAAAAAGATTGTTATATTATCGTTCTATACATTGTTGCGAACCCGAAACTGCCTTTGGTTCGAAATCTTCATCCCTTATATAACCCAGGTACATGCAATTGCTGAAGAAGCCACATTCGTCTCTCCCTCTTAGTGGGAAACGTTCATCCCTAAAACTGCCTGTTGATCCCTTAAAAGTGGTTTGTTTGGGGAAAAATTTGCACAGCATGAACAGCAGGACGTATACTTTCGATTGGCGCCCTAAAAAAAATTTTTTTTTATTTGACCATTTTCGGGAAAAATCAACGATGGTTAACCCACGGTTTTTTTTGGCGAAAAAACTTTTTGTTTCGAAATCGAAAAAGATTGTTATATTATCGTTCTATACATTGTTGCGAACCCGAAACTGCCTTTGGTTCGAAATCTTCATCCCTTATATAACCCAGGTACATGCAATTGCTGAAGAAGCCACATTCGTCTCTCCCTCTTAGTGGGAAACGTTCATCCCTAAAACTGCCTGTTGATCCCTTAAAAGTGGTTTGTTTGGGGAAAAATTTGCACAGCATGAACAGCAGGACGTATACTTTCGATTGGCGCCCTAAAAAAAATTTTTTTTTATTTGACCATTTTCGGGAAAAATCAACGATGGTTAACCCACGGTTTTTTTTGGCGAAAAAACTTTTTGTTTCGAAATCGAAAAAGATTGTTATATTATCGTTCTATACATTGTTGCGAACCCGAAACTGCCTTTGGTTCGAAATCTTCATCCCTTATATAACCCAGGTACATGCAATTGCTGAAGAAGCCACATTCGTCTCTCCCTCTTAGTGGGAAACGTTCATCCCTAAAACTGCCTGTTGATCCCTTAAAAGTGGTTTGTTTGGGGAAAAATTTGCACAGCATGAACAGCAGGACGTCTACTTTCGATTGGCGCCCTAAAAAAAATTTTTTTTTATTTGACCATTTTCGGGAAAAATCAACGATGGTTAACCCACGGTTTTTTTTGGCGAAAAAACTTTTTGTTTCAAAATCGAAAAAGATTGTTATATTATCGTTCTATACATTGTTGCGAACCCGAAACTGCCTTTGGTTCGAAATCTTCATCCCTTATATAACCCAGGTACATGCAATTGCTGAAGAAGCCACATTCGTCTCTCCCTCTTAGTGGGAAACGTTCATCCCTAAAACTGCCTGTTGATCCCTTAAAAGTGGTTTGTTTGGGGAAAAATTTGCACAGCATGAACAGCAGGACGTCTACTTTCGATTGGCGCCCTAAAAAAAATTTTTTTTTATTTGACCATTTTCGGGAAAAATCAACGATGGTTAACCCACGGTTTTTTTTGGCGAAAAAACTTTTTGTTTCAAAATCGAAAAAGATTGTTATATTATCGTTCTATACATTGTTGCGAACCCGAAACTGCCTTTGGTTCGAAATCTTCATCCCTTATATAACCCAGGTACATGCAATTGCTGAAGAAGCCACATTCGTCTCTCCCTCTTAGTGGGAAACGTTCATCCCTAAAACTGCCTGTTGATCCCTTAAAAGTGGTTTGTTTGGGGAAAAATTTGCACAGCATGAACAGCAGGACGTCTACTTTCGATTGGCGCCCTAAAAAAAATTTTTTTTTATTTGACCATTTTCGGGAAAAATCAACGATGGTTAACCCACGGTTTTTTTTGGCGAAAAAACTTTTTGTTTCGAAATCGAAAAAGATTGTTATATTATCGTTCTATACATTGTTGCGAACCCGAAACTGCCTTTGGTTCGAAATCTTCATCCCTTATATAACCCAGGTACATGCAATTGCTGAAGAAGCCACATTCGTCTCTCCCTCTTAGTGGGAAACGTTCATCCCTTAAACTGCCTGTTCATCCCTTAAACGTGGTTTGTTTGGGGAAAAATTTACACAGCATGTACCACAGCAGGACGTATACTTTCGATTGGCATCCTAAAAAAAATTCTGTTA
This sequence comes from Sisyra terminalis, assembly GCA_958496175.1. Classification (NCBI taxonomy): domain Eukaryota; kingdom Metazoa; phylum Arthropoda; class Insecta; order Neuroptera; family Sisyridae; genus Sisyra; species Sisyra terminalis. The sequence goes on from OY292276.1 coordinate 61,685,416, forward strand.
TTTGACGATTTTCGAGATTTTGCTGATTTCAGCCCTTCTCCAGAACGATTTCCTGGTCGGCTATGGAGAATCCAGAGGTTCCGAATTCAATTGACGAATGAGCACAATATGTTTTACTACCATAATAATTGAGATTTTTCCTTTAAGTTTACTTTTGCTTATAGTATCACTTAATAGCATGAATCCTCGTGTCCGAACTTTAGGATGACATATTCAAGCGATCAACTACAGTCTTCGACATTTGGAAATGACTGATTGATGATTTATATGTTTCTCGAACTAAATCTAAATACATAAATGCGATTAAACGACCACTTTTGGAGAATTAATTGTCTTCAAAGACCTGTAATATGCGTCATTTTGGGTCAAAAAAACTTCAATTTATGAACTCATATCGATTGAAATCGATCAATTATTAATCAAAGTTACCAAATAAATCCTTTTCGACACTAATGGATTACTTCAAATCGTATTTTCAATCAATTTTATTTTCATTTGATAGCTGTCAGAATTGTTTATGGTGTGCTTTATATGCAACCCGGTGAGCAAAAAAAACAAAATTCGTCGTTTCCCCATTTTGACCATGTTCATGGCTACGCTCTAAAATTTTGCTCCAATTGACTAAAAGTGATATGATATTAAGACCGCGGCAAACGGTCGAAATGACGTCACAAAATTATGATGAGGCGATCTCATCGTCATCTGACGGAGAGACGCTGAACTATTACGAAGACCCACCCACTTACTCGACAAGTAGGCGGGTCTTAGAAAAAAGCCGTGACGTCATTTTGACCGATTGCCGCGGTCTTAATATCATATCTCTTTTAGCCAATTGGAGCTAATTTTTGGAGCGTAGCCATGAACATGGTCAAAATGGGCAAAACGACGAATTTTGTTTTTTTATGCTCACCGGGTTGCATATAAAGCACACCATAAACAATTCTGACAGCTATCAAATGTAAATTAAATTGATTGAAAATACGATTTGAAGTAATCCATTAGTGTCGAAAAGGATTTATTTGGTAACTTTGATTGATTATCGATCGATTTCAATCGATATGAGTTATTAAATAGATATTTTTTTGACCCAAAATGACGCATATTACAGGTCCCGGAAGACGCTGATTTCTCGAAAATTAGACGTTTAAACGCAATTTTGTATATAGATTTAGTTGAAGAAATATATAAGTCATCGATCAATCATTTTCAAATGTCGAAGGCTATCGTTGATCGCTTGAAAATATCATCCTAAATTTCGGACACGAGGGTTCATGCTATTGAGTGATAGTATAAGCCAATGTAAGCTTAAAGGAAAAAAAATCAATTATTATGGTAGTACAACATATTGGACTCATTCGTCAATTGAATTCGGAACCGCCGGATCCACCATAGCCATGCAGGAAATCGTTCCGGAGAGTGGCTGAATTCAGCATATTTTCCGATGAAAACGGAATATTACTATGAATAAGAATGATTTTTGGATGAAATTGAAGTTAAATATTCTTGAAGCTTATGCCCCAAAGGTAGTTACAATCATTTCGAATAGGAAACAAAAATTTTTTACTTGAAAAAACACTTAAACTTACCATCGTTTATTGTTCAGAAAATCGTCTAAAAAATTATAATAATTGCGCTAATTTCTGGAAAAGTAGCCGTTTAATTGCATTTACATAACCAGATTTGGCTTTAATGCAATAGATATCAATTGAATTCATATTAAAATTTATTGTATTGGAATCAAATTTTTTGAATTGGTCGTGGTTTTTAAATTTTCTCGACATTGTCTCTTACAGGACTTTATTTTCAGTATTTAATAGAATAATTCAAACCCAATCACTTGAATTTATCATCGTTAACGTACGATCGATAATCAACGTAAAAATCGTCGTTAAAATTTGAAAATTTCAATTCTTACCTTAATTTTTTCAAAATTATAAACATAAAATAAAGCTATAATTGTCTAAAGGAATATGTGCCCCTAAAAAACTCAGCAACAAGGATTATTGTTATTCCAGGATACTAGAAACATTAAAAAAGAGAAATAAATAGTAAAATTTAAAAAAAAAAATGTTAATTTCAAGGTTCGAACCCGGAAATTGTTGCTTGAGATTCCCTCACCATATCTACTCAGCTACAACTAAACCTGTTTGAATTAAATAAAAACTTATATATAAATATTTGTCAGATTACAAAATTCAATTTTCTTTCGCGATCGAAATAATTGGAATTTTCCAAAAAAAATTAAGATCATAGATGCTCCATTGTATATCCGGAAAATGTGTCAATACACATAGCAACATTTTGATGTTTTTCCGCATTTTTTTTCGATATTTAAAATTCTAAGAAACGGTAATGCATTGTTGTCGTATGGACAAATATGACTGCTCTTCTTTAAAACAAATCAAAACCAACTATCGACTTTAAGAATTGCATTCCGAAAAAGGTAAACAAAGTAATTTTTCTCGTAAATTCCAGATATTCAACTCCTTTGTTGTTATATTAGATTTGTACAATAACATAGGAAATTATATGAGAAATACCGTGACCAAACATTAAGCTTTATAGGCAACCTGCTTACACCAATGTATAATCAAAATATATGATTGCATATATGTAGCATTTAATAAATTTTCTCGGCGAATTTTAGAGCTGTTTTATGTTTTAATTTGTTATTTGTAAGGGTAATTTGAAATTTTTCTTAAAAGTATAACTCCAGCTGTACATGGTGTGAAAATTTTTCCGAAAACCAACCACGTTTAAGGGATAAACACGTCCCTCTAAGAGGGAAAGACGCAAGGTTTGTAAATTACACAGGTTGCTCCATTAGAACAAAAAAAATGACGTCATTCGAAAAATTTTGAAATTGATCAGTCTGAAGATATGTACGAATTTCTTCTGGATACGTCACGTAGCCACCATGAGACCACCTGCGTATTTTATAAACCTTGGAAGAGACGAACGTGGCTACTTCAACAATTGCATGTACCATCGTTATATAAGGGATGATTTTCGAACCATATACAGTTCCGGGTTCATAACATTTTTCGTCAAAAAAAAAAAACCGTGGGTAAACTTATAAACAAAGTTGGTATTATACTTTGTTGGGTATATAAATTCCCTCAAAAATTTCAAATGAATCACGGGATGTTAACTCTCAAAAACGAGACAAGGATAGCCAAACTGGGTAGGATAATTGTGGAATAGCTGTATAGAGTGTTTGCTGCAGGTAGAAAGAGATAGAATTTCGGAATTTCTATCTCTTTCTACCTGCAGTAAACACTCAATACAGCTATTCCACAATTATCCTAACAAGTTGGGCTATTCTTAGAGAGTTAACAGCCCGTGAAATGAATTAACAAGGTTTGAATATTGACTAAGTCTTTTTGCCATCTATCGGCATTTGTTTCAACTGTTAGTTTTTTAACTTTTTTCAGTTACGAAAACGGCGGCACTGTACACATTAGCGATTTTTCGCGCTTAATTTGAAAATATTTAGTTGATAGTTGATTTTTTAAATTAAAATTACTATAAAAGGTATAGAAAATTAAAATTGAAAAGGAGAGATAATATTATTTTTTTTATAGTATTGTTAATTTTATTCATACATAATTATTATCATAATTTACATTTGATTTTAATTATACCATGGAATCAATACAAAATATTTCGATTACGAAATAAAGGGAAATGAAAATATTTCAATAGCATTAATCTTTCTACACGAATGTAGCACCTACTTAATATGTTTTTTTTTTTCGTAGTATTCAAGAAATAGTAAATATCTGTAACAATATTCCATTAATTTTTCTTAAAAATATATTTCTTTTTTGATTTTTCACAAGCACTATATTCGATTCCCATTTAGTTTCATATATTAGAATATGTTCTTAAATTCTACAATATTTATCAATGATTCAAAAAAGAAAAGAGAATCAATTCGGTTGTATACGTTAAAGATTAGTCTTCAAATGCAATGATTTTCATTTGTAAAATTCTCTAATTGTATACTTGAGTAAGATAACAAATTTACATTTATTTAGACTAAGTTTTCCTTTAGCTAGATGTTTTCGTCGGCGGGACGAAATTAAAAATATGCCAAAAACGGATAGAATTGACTTACGACATTATTAAATCGGCGCTCTAAAGATTTGCCATCAGTATGAGTCTTAAGTTGATATATAATTTTGGTTAAGGTATAAAATTTTTGGCTGATTTATTCTACACTTACATATACGTAATATGTGCAAATTCGCACCTGATAACAATAATTGTTTGCAAATATTTGCATATTTAATCAGTTAACGTAGTTGTTTACATTTGCCATAAGTTTCAGTCGAAACATATCGACAGAAAAACTTTTTAACCAAGGAAAATTCTTTTCAGTTTATAAAAATATGCTTTTTTTTTAAACTTATTTCTGTCTTATACTTGACAACATTAAGGTTTAAATGCTTCGAATTGATTTGATATAAGAATAATTTTAAAGATTAGCTTGTAAAGTTCCCTTTTGTCTTACAAAATTGTTATCGAGAACTTTTTCATTATAAGATTTACAATTACAATTTCATTAAATTGTAGATTTTTTCTTCAATTATCACATTTATATATTTAATACTGAATTAATCTTAACGAGTATCTTAGCAATAAGAAAATATTTACTAATATTTTCCCAATAATAATATCAATGGGATTTCCCTTATGTAAAAATATTATGATTATTGATGGGTATATATTTTTAAATTTCCTCATTGATTTCATTAATATATATAGGTATAAATTAGTTCTTCTTAACATACAAAAAAACCATCTTTCATCAACATTAATCGAAAATCCAGATCTATGAATACAAAAATCCGGAATCAACGATTCAAAAATTTCTTCACATCTCATCTGCTCAACTACGGAAAATTGGCTTCAAATTGTCCCACAATTCAATGGTTCAATCATTCCATAGAATTTCATCTGAAAAGTTGACCATTAGTGGTGGATTTATTGACTATTTTTTTTTTCTCAAGTATCACCTGGTATTTAAGCAGCTCAAGTTCAGGGCAGTTTGGCTCGTTTCGGTGGGATCAATATGGCCGGGCATTGATTCCAAAAGTGGGTACCATTGTGCGACCGGTTTCCGTGGATTGTCCAACATTTCCAGCCAATGATCTCGACCGATTCCAATAAAACTCGAACCAATCGCCGTGCAGCCCATCAACTCGTTGGAACCGATTCTACAAATTATTTATTTTCATAAATTAAAATGAAAATATTGATTTGGATAAATATTTACCTATCGTAATCAATCACTTTGACAATGAGACTAACTTCGTCAATATTTACGGCGGGGACATCAAATACGAGTGCTTCGTTGTAAACGGGACATAAAGTTGATCGTTTCACCGATGTTTTCTTCTTCTTTATCCGTTTACCTTGACACAATAAATATACCTTGACATAGGGATCTGCAAAAGATTACGGGTGGATTAGAAATGTATCAGCGAATTTGGGTAATTTTGTCATATCGCGGCTTTTCTCAAAAAAAATCGTAGACACATAAAATTAGTCTTAAAATGTTCAGAACACTTAAAAATGCAATATTCCGATGGCGGAAATGAAACTTCTATTACAGTTTCTCCAAAATAAAGCCAAAAAAAATGCCATTATAATAGACTTTAATTGACGTCACAGTAATTATTAAACTCATTTACTTTCAAGTACGCATGTGCATTAGAACAAGCAGATAGAGCAGATATCTATTTGAAGCAAATTTGAAAAAGCCCGGCAATATCTCTATATGAAACTGTTAATTGAGAAATATTGAACATTTGGTTGCTACGAGATTAGAACCCAGCATCTACTACCTTAAAATTGAACACCTTGACCACGAAGTCATAAATTGGCTAAACATTTTAAAAGTTTAAGGAAATTACAATTGATATTTGATATTAACGTTCTATTTGTTTTGTTTTCTACAAAAGTTTGTTATTATTGTTAAATTTCAAGTCCTCTAAGGTAAGTGATCCCATTGGGGGACCTAACACAAGTTTTGTATTACGTGTGATTTATTTTTTAATTCACTTACAATTATATAATCAATAAAAAAAACAATTATCCGTATTTCTGTGGACCAAAACCATTATGGTCTAATTTATTCGCGAATTAAAGAAAAACAAAGTAGAAAATGGTACGTTACCAGATATTGAGGTCTCTAAAAGGAACATAAGCCGATTTGATTATGTTTGCTATGATTATATCTTTGCTATTGATTATATCAAAAACAACCAAATTTTCAATATTTCTCAATTAACAGTTTCATATAGAGATATTGCCGGGCTTTTTCAAATTTGCTTCAAACAGATATCTGCTCTATCTGCTTGTTCTAATGCACATGCGTACTTGAAAGTAAATGAGTTTAATAATTACTCTGGCGTCTATTAAAGTCTATTATAATGCATTTTTTTTTTTGGCTTTATTTTGGAGAAACTGTAATAGAAGTTTCATTTCCGCCACCGGAATATTGCATTTTTAAGTGTTCTGAACATTTTAAGACTAATTTTATGTGTCTACGATTTTTTTTGAGAAAAGCCGCTATATGACAAAATTACCCGAATTTGTGTTATACGCAATATGCACTGACCTGAAGAGCCGGTTATGTCCATAGCTTTGAAATTACGACCTTTGATTATCGTCAACGTTAATCGACCAGCTGTCGGCAAGTAACACAACGATATCATCAATTCGCCTAGATCAACTTTTTCCTGTCAACAAAAAAAAATCAACTTTAAAATCAATTCTCTTATTAAACTATCCAAGTTTCTTCGACTGAAAATCTTCTAAAAAAAAATTATGCCCTTGACCCTTCAATCCCCTGACAATTGAATCATTTATGACATGAACAACTTCCGCATTATTATGCCATTCAAAAGCAAATATTTCACGGACTACCAAATTTCATTCACACAAGCAACACAACCGGTGACGTCATTCCATTTAGGTCACCTACTTGTTGAATAAAACCAACCCCATGCGTTTCATTTTCCCCCGGAGGGGTTGATTTTCGTCGGGAAAAACTCAGATAGGTATGCTTAAATTTGGGCCAAGGTAAACAAACGCCCATCATCATCATCATACCTGTGGCGGCGACAAAATGTTCATCGTATATTCAATTTCCTGTTGCAAATCGGTCGACTCCAATAATCCCTTAAGTACAACGTGGCCGATGAGGTCGTGCCGGGAGAAACGGTCGAAATCGTAAACGGAAAATTGCAGATAGCGTTGACGTAACTCCTCGTAATCGCAACTGAAATCATAAAAGCACACGTTTTTTAAATTGCCGGCGGATGGGGGGCGGAGGTCGATTGTGCACGTGAAACCACTTGGTGGACACGTGACTATCTGCCTATGACAATGATCGATTACGTAAACTAATCGGGGGGGTAGTTGTCTATGGACGGGCCAACGATATCACCACCCACCTGAAGATGAACGTTTCGTTGAACACGGGATTCAAATTTTTGCGATGGACTTTGGTCTGAAACTTTTTCTTGCGATCCGGAAGTAGGTAGACTTTCACGTATGGATCACTGCTACCGGTTACGTCTTTCACCGGCAAATCACGAGACTCCAACACCTAAAAGTAAAACATAAATTAAAAAAGTTCCCTCTTAAAAAAAACGAATATTTTGATAGAAAACCCAATAATTCTTTGATCGTTTTCATGAATTTCGATTCCCGGCTTGATTTACGAATTTATAAATATCGGTTGATCTTTTGAACCTGGGGAGCATCTTCTGGATCTTCACCTCCGAAATGTGATAGAAACGGACAAATATAAAGACCATCATAAGGTTAATTCCCTGGGAAGTTTTTATGCAAATTTAATTCAAATAAAGTCACTTAAAGCGTTTTCTTACATCCTTTATAGTTTTTTTTTTATCAGCCACGTGGTCTTCAAAAACTTGCAGTCGTCCATTTCAGTAGGATACAAAGAAATTCCCGATAAAAGAATTATTGTCCTCCCCTTTTGTAAATCGAACTTGTATAAATTCCAACTTAACAATATTAAACGTAGATAAACCAATTGTACATAAAAAGTTAATCAATGCTACCGAAATTAACCATTTTAATTACAGACCCACTTCAGCATGTATAAAAATGCGTAATACGGAAATAACTAATGACAATTTCCGTTATTAGTTCAACTTAAATGTTGTCTTTAATTACAATGCGGTAATGTTCCTATTTTTCGACGATATTCCTTAGTTCCGGCCATGCTTTATTTGTTCGGTAAAACAGGTTAGTAGTTTAAACGCCATCATGGCGTCGCCATGCTGATTTAAATTAAATTATCTAAAATGTATTTAAGTTTTTATCGCAATTTTTTTTATTAATTTGATGAAACAATAATCAAAAACAGTTAATACAGTCTCGTTTATTTTGAAAGTGGTCTAAGTCCATTGCAAGGACTAGAAGTAACTAGAACAAAGTATGTTAATTATTTAATTGCTAAGTTTTCACAAATTACTATTGACTTCATTTTAGTTGTTAACAAAAACGCCAATTATTCCTATGGTTCCTATGGCTAAAAATGATAACACTATAGGGATTGTTCGTGAAATGGACTTACTTAACTCACTTTCACAATAAACGACGCATATTTAACATTTCCCGGTGAAAGTTGATTTTCGAGAATTTTCGATTGAAAATTAGGGTGCTTTTTGGATATTAAGTCAAAATAAGGTGCAAAAATGAATATTTTAAATAAAAAAAATTACTGTATATTTGGGACATACAAAGATAAGTTTTCACCAAATTTCGTGAAAAAATAAATTTTTTTGCAAAAAATAAAAATAAAAAACCAAAAACTCGGTTATCCGAATTTTTCACATAAATTTTGAGGTTATGTGAAAAAAGTGTCGATACAAAAGTTGTAGATCTTTTAATTACCCACAACTTTGCCATTTAACTTTTTTTCATAGGACTTGCAGTTTTACCGGAAATTGAGATTAACCGTTTTTTACCCTTAAAAACTCACCCCCTCCCCCTTCCCGACCTCAAATCGCCCGTAATTTATTTGTTCTTCCATTTTTGTTATATTCTCTACCTTATCCAATGGGTTTCATCTTACTATAATTTTTTTTGGTCTCAAAAATTATCGACCCTGGTCTAGCAATGGCATTCTTTTTTAGGTTTTTTTGTAATAATTGTGACGGAAATTAGAGTTCCGGCGCCGAAATATTACATTTTTAAGTGTTCTGAACATTTTAACACTAATTTTATGTGCCTACGATTTTTTTTTTTGAGAAAAGCCGTCATATGACAAAATTACCTTATTTTCCAAATCTGAAAAATATACGATTAGCGTTGAACATATAAGTTTAATAGAAACATTACCTGGCATAGAAATGTTGGTGTATATGCAACCCATGGTACATGCGTGTATCGTAATGTATAAGCCTAACATTCCTTATAGCAGGGGTTCTCAAAGTGTGCGCCGTAGAAAGTAAAGAGGGGATTTTTACCCTTAAAAACTCACCCCCTCCCCCTTTCCGATCTCAGTTCACCCGTAATTTATTTGTTCTTTCATTTTTTGTTTCATTTTTGTTATATTCTCTACCTTATCCAATGGATTTCATCCTACTATAATTTTTTTAATATTTCACCATTTTTAAAATTATCGACTTTGGTCTAATAATGGCATTCTTTTTTAGGCTTTTTTGTAATAATTGTGAAGGAAATTAGAGTTCCGCCGCCGAAATATTGCATTTTTAAGTGTTCTGAACATTTAAACACTAATTTTATGTGTCTACGACTTTTTTTTTGAGAAAAGCCGTCATATGACAAAATTACCGAAAATAAATTTCAAATTTGCGAAGCATTACCTTGACGACAAGTCCCTCCATATCATTATCGTAACGCAGTGCAAAGTGAAGTTTTCCGCAGTATTCCATTTCACCGGTTCCGGAGCTATCGTTGGACGATTGGCGCACCAACTCCTTCTTGTACAATTCCGGCTGAAACATTGAACACACAACAAAATTACTCTCAACAATGTGTGGCGCGGCATTATTCAATCCGAAGAAAATCTAATTTTATTCGCCCAGAAAATAACTCAATTACCGGAGGCTGGTTTGATAACGATACTACAACAGCGCGACATTGAAACGGTGGAGCCCTTGCGGGCATGCCACACCACTCCGGGACCCCGACCCAAACAATATATAAATATATATATATATAAATAAGGGGTTTATTTTTAGCCGGCATGTTAAAATAATAGCCGTGTGTAGTTTCTAAATTTAATAGAAAACAAGCTTCGTAATTGCTAATTATATTACCAAACAATGTTATTGTAGAAGATGAGCTTTTTTTTCTTTTTGGTGGAAAACTTTTCATCGTTTCTCAACTTTATAAAGACGAGAAAAAGAAAAAAAAACATTTCCATCTATTTTCGGCAGTTATTTTTAGCTTTTTCATTATTCTCATTAATTCTCTTTGTGTTTTATGTTTCTTTTTTCGGGTTTTTGATATGGAAATTGTTTTATATATATTTTCCTTGGCAAAACGGGAACGAAAGCTTTTGATCATCAAAGGACATGGACATTTAATGTGTGGAAATGATAAGGCTGAAATGCTTTTTGATATTGAGATTTACTCTTAAAAATATCTAAGTAGATAATTAGACTAAATTTTGTATGATACTCTATATATAAAGTATATTATATAGTTCCCGGTAGATTGAATTATTTTGGACTAACATTACATAACTACGAGTTGGTATTCTTTAGAAAATATAATCAAAAACGTGATTTATTTTTTTTGTCCTTTTTTATATATAAAAGCTATCGTTTGGGCACATCTTGTTTTATCCTTTTAACCATAAAAGCAAAAAAACATTTTATTTTTCGATTTCCGTTTTTATTGTATCGCCGTTTATTTCCTCCCTTCGATTATCAATTTCTTTATCTATAAACGTCAAGCTTTAACGACGCAAAAGATGCTTACATGCTCAAACTTTCAATTTTATCACACAATAATATTTGACCCTAAAGTTTCATCTAAAATCGAAGCTTTTCTCAAATATTTATATATTTTTTTTCTAAAAAACTATTATGTTAACAATTTGATGCAGAACTTCTTCTCGAAAGCTCACGTTATTACGATAGTTGATTTGAAGAAATTTAACTAGTAATTACATTTTAAGAAAAGCTCTTTTTTTAAGGACAAATTTCCATTTGAAATTAAACTTACACAAATGAGTGCATACCTTAATTAGTCCAATACTGGAGTCGCTTTTGTGCTCCAAACTGCAAATGCTGAATTGAATGCTTGGTAAATCGAGATGATGCGATAATTGACGTTGGAACGTTTGATGTCGAGTTGGAACAATCGGTAATGTAGTTTGACGCAAAACCTGAAACCAGTAAATCAAAAGCTCAAATATCACACATCTATCTATTATTATGAAGAGGAAAGATTTAATTGTTTGTTTGGTTTGAATAGGCTCCGAAACTACTTGACCGATTTGAAAAATTCTTTCACTGTTGGGAAGCTACACTATTTCCGGTGAACATAGGCTATATTCAATTTTCAAAAAACTTAGGGATCCATACTAAAACTCCAATAATGTAACCCAAGGTCTGAAAAAATTACCAAAAAACATTCTTTTATCGCGTGCGCTGCGAAAACTATTGGTTATAGAACAAAATAATGTGCTACGATTTTGCAGAACATATCATTATCTATAAAAATAGAGCGACAGCATATGTCATACTATTATAGTTATGTCACAATAAGTGTTTTTTCATTTTAAAAAATATATATAAATGCCACCGCTATAAAAGCTCTTTTATTTATACTTTGGGATTAATCCTTATCCAAAATAAATGATTTCATATTTAAGTTTGCTTCAATACCATTATATAAATTCTTGAGTTATTAAATTTGAATATTCCATTCGAAAGATATCACAAGTTTAAAAATGTAAATTATTTGAAAAATGTCGCATGGTAACCGCATTTTTCTTATAATTAAGACCAACTTTATTGAACTTGGCGATTTTTTTTATTTATGTATAGATGCTGATTGATTTACAGATTATTTGGTCTTCGGTAGGTATACCTACCGTAGCTATATGCAATAGACATGCTCTTTTTAGATATTTATAAATATTTTTTGAAAATTAATTGATTATTACATAGAAATATTTTATTCTAAGCAAGTTTATTAAATGTCTTTTTAAAGTTGACAAAATAGTGTTTTCAGGTATGATTATGTTTTTCGCAAAAGAAATAAAAAAAAATAAAAATTTTCATATATCACTACAAATGGCAAATTTGAAAAGAAAACATAATCTACACCTACGTTACGCAGACGAAGTTGCGGGGATCAGCTAGTATACAATACATTTAGGTATAGAGTTTTCGAAATCAATCGAGCAACCAATTCCCCCAGTTGGCCAATCGTAGTAATTTCAACAATAAGTTGATGTAAAAGTGCATAATGGTCACATTTGTCCTTTTTTAAAAAATCATATTTGGCTTAATGATCAAGAAATCTCTAAAAGAATTTAAAAGGTTCCACTTCTAGCGTCTATAATCTGCTTATTTTATAGAAAAATAAGGTTACAAATTGAAATTAAGAAAAAGCAAATTATTTGCAATTATTTCTATGCATTAGTTACTATGAAATTGTATCAGTATCTTCTTAGTCATTATAACTCAATTTGCTGTACTTTATTGAAAGGTATGGCTACATATATGCGTCCATGTACGATGGGTTGCCTACCTACAGAACATTTACTTTAATGGCTTTAATTGCCTGCATATATCGTCCAGTATAAGGATTAGGGAGGGTCAAAAAATCGATTTTTTTTACAAGTGACACGGAAAAATGGGTTGCTAGACACCGAAAAAAAATTCTCACCAAGTATGAGGCTCTTAATTTTTGATAGGAAGATCCTCCGCATCGCAGTTTTCGTATTTTTTTCTCTCAGTCCAATAGAAAAAAATTCATACCTCATCATTTATCGATTGTACAGAAAAATGTTTTGAAAGAATCTTTTAGGAAATTTAATGCTCTACAAAAAAGGTATCTTATATTTTTCCCGTAAGCCTCACCATTTGAAAGATATTAAGGATTTAATTTTGATTATTTTAAGACAAATTTCATTTTTGTTTATGAATTTTATAACTCGACAATAAATGACTCTTATACAATGCGCAATACAAATTTTTGTTGGAAATTAACTGCTCTATAAAAATGGTTTCTTATGTTTTGGCGATTAAATTAACCGTTCAAAAGATATTCATCATCAAACTTTCATGTGTACCTAAGATGGTTTTTTCTCAGAATTAAACGCTCTACAAAAGTGCCCATTGCGACAAAGTCGTAACTCACACCGGTGACGTAGTACGGGCCACTGAACCTGATTTTTCCATAAAATTCGCGTTTTTTTTTGCATTTATCTCGTAAATAACAAGAGCTACGGAAAAATTATAAATAAAAAACTTGTAGAAAATTTGGTTTCCTACAAAAAAGGTCCTGTAGAACAAATCGCGAAGATCAATATTAAACGAGATATCAAGCCTTGAATTGATTTTTCTGTGAAATTTTTGCCGATCATTGATTTAAACTTATAAATTGGTATAAAAAAAAATATATTGATATAAACTTAATATCTCGTTTAATATTGATCTTAGCGATTTGGTCTACAGAATATTTTTTGTAGGAAATCAAATTCTCTACAAGTTTTTCATTTATAATTTTTCCGTAGCTCTTGTTATTTACGAGATAAATGCAAAAAAAACGCGAATTTTATGGAAAAATCAAGTTCAGTGGCCCGTACTACCTCACCGGTGTGAGTTACGACTTTGTCGCAATGGGCACTTTTGTAGAGCGTTTAATTCTGAGAAAAAACCATCGTCGGTAAAAGCGATCCCATGAAATGCCGCTGAGATATAGAAATTTAAAAATAAAAAATCAGAGTTTCCGTGTATTTTCAATGGGAAATCTTTACACGTCTTGGTCGACGACTTAAAATTAATATTAAGGGCTCAAATTTTCAGAGAATTTTTTTTTTTTTGGTATTTCCAACAAAATTTCACGATGGGACCAAAAAAAGTCAAAAAAAAAATCACCCTAATATATTATGCGTTTGTATCCAGCTTCGCCATCGTTGATCATTCAATATATGAAAGCAAGGACAATGATAATGACGTCACATAGTGACAACTCTTAATGGTTCAATTGTCTCTATACAACACAATACTTTTCGATAAATATTGCATAGTGTATAGCGTCCCTCTTCCCCTTCCACCTACCATTTTCAGGAAAAGGACCATCCAACGGGTTCTGAGACACCTGGAACTTCCCACGTGTGACAGCCATTTTTTTAATCGGCAGTGATGTTGGATTAAGAAGAAGAAAAGAATTAAAGGATAAGTACCTTCTTATCTTTGTGTTCCTGCACGTATTCCTGTTTGACCGGCTCGGTTTGCAAGTCGGGTAGGGAGTGGCTGATGCGAATGGCCGCCTGTTTGGCCAGGGAATCATCACTATCGCTGTCTGGACCACCGATTCGGCTACGACCTTTGATCCACTTCCAGGTGGCCGCAAATTGGTAGCTGACGGCCGCCACTAGCACTAGCGCCATCGCCACAAACGACAAAAAACCAAGCAGCTGATAGGACAATTCGCTCCAATCTTCTGGAAAACAACCGAAAAAAAAATTATATTAAACTTCTTTTTCTGACATAAATGTCAGTCAATTGTATCGGCAGGTAGACAATTGAAATTACTGTCAGTGGAATTGAGATTATGTGAGGAAAAATGTCAATTTTAATTAGTGTTGTCATTTTGGAATGGCACACCCGCTACGTTATTCCCACGACATTAGTATTGATTGGATGACAAGCGATTAATTATTTTGTTCCATTTGAATTCTTCAATATTTTGATTAAGTATTCATTTCGCAATTAGAGATTTCCATTATGAATTTCATTTGGCAGGTGGTTTCCATTGAATTTTCCGCGCTATTCTTCTTCTGCTTCTTCTTCGAGCTTCAGATAACAATTAGTAATTTGATTTGTGTCAATTAGAAGAAGCCGAGATTTAAATGAGGGTGGGATGGCTTTATGTACGGGGAGGAATTAAGATATACGTGTAATGTACGTACAATAGATGATAAAATTCAGATCTCAGCTTTTATTAAATACGAAGACAATTCAGGTTGTTTAAGATTGTTTTTTTTTTATTTAAGGGGGTATTCTAGTCTAGAAATTTGAAAAAATCAAAAAAATTTTTTTTCCATAATTCGATAGTTTAGATATTCAAAAATATCCTCCTAAAAGGATTTTTCAAAATTCAAATTATTTCCGAAGTTATAGCGGTTTTAGTGTCCCAAGTTAGTAGGCCCAATGTATGAAGCTCAATTACGCTGCCTGAAACTTAACGTAAAACTTTAAACCCGTTTTTCTCGAAACTGTCTTTTTCAAAACGATACCCACGATTTCTCAGGTTCCACTGAACCGATTTTCCTGAATTTTTTAGAGAGTCTTCTTTATAGACTTGTCTATGGCTGGAACTATCCCCGTCCCCAAATTTTGATTTTTACTATTTTTAAAAAATTCGAAACAGTCAAAAAAAGTGGTACAAAAATTGTTTTTTTTTTTTTCAGGCAGTCGCCATTTCGTGAACAATTTTTTTCCATACTTTTCCGTAGTTCCAGACATTGCGACATTATTCTAGATTAATAATCTTTTTTTTTTTTTTTTGGGGTCAGATTACTAGGAGGGTTGAAATCGTGGGTATGGTCACGTGCCAATTTTTTGAGACCCCCCACTTCATCAGCTGCTAATTTTTGAAGTTTTTAACTTTTTTTTATATTTTTTTCTGTATTCTTGAAATGTTAATAAATAACTGATAAAAAAATGGATGGTAAAAATATTAATTGGCTATTTTTTATGACACTTCAAAAATTACCTGAAATTCATGCCTAGAATACTCCCTTAATATTCAATTAGCTACGTTTCGTTACGTATCATAACTTCATCAGGCTTCGTGAATCACAAAATTACAATTAAATTGAAAAAAATATATTTTTGTGAATCAAGAAGCCTGATGAAGTTACGATACGTAACGAAACGTAGCTATTGGAAAAATCGGCTTGCACTCATGAAAATTTTACGTTTGTTGATAAATTTTTCTTTAAGATTAATGATTTTCAAGTGTACGCCTTTTTTTTTTTTGTTTAATAATTCTAATAAATCATAATTTTCAGAAGATGAGATCAGTATAGCGTAAGTATTGAAGGATCAAATAGGTTTTGCGATCAATTACTTTGTGGTTGTATAGGCAATTTGTATACATGTGTGTTTGGTGGGTTGCATACACTGCAACATTGTAGTTGGTAAATCAAATATCTATGAAAATTGAATAATAAAACAATTTTTACACTAAATATTTTAATGAATTTAGTAAAAAAAATTTATTTTTGTGAATCAAGAAGTCTGATAAAGTTACGATACGTAACGAAACGTAGCTAATTGAATAGTAAAAATGTACGTACAATATTAGCAACCATAGCCACTTTGATTATTGTATCATGTAACAATTTAAATTTCTTGGATCTAGTCGCCTGGTTCTTATTATTTAATTCCCTTATTCCGAACAGTTCTGAACTCAATAGCTACTTTATATATGATCAAACGCTTGTTAAAAAGTCCAAAGACTGATTTACTCAAAAAATTTGACTTAATTTTCAGTTCCGGAATTGATTCTTTTAAAAAAAATACGTAAAAGTTAATTTACCCCAACGGATTTTCCAATATGAGACCGAAACCATCAGAAAAATCCATCAAAATGGTCGACAAAAATTTCGGTGCCATATTGAAAAAACCATAAGGGAAATTGGTTTTTACGTTGAGAACTTTATTGTTTTTTCTAAAACTTAGATTTTTTTCAATTTTACACGGATTTTAAAAAATCAACACGTGGTCGTGGCAGAGGTGGACGTGGGGAAAATTGGAAAAGTGGCATGAAAATTAATTAATTAATTAAATTTCTTGGATCTAGTCTCCTGGTTTTGATTATTTAGTTCCCTTATTCCGAACAGTTCTGAACTCAATAGGTATTTTAAATAGCATGCCAAAAAGTCCAAATCAAAATAAGATTTTGTCGCTGACTTTGAACAGTTATACTGTGTATACAGTATAATCGCGACAATGCGCTACTAGTGGCCGAAAAAATAACTAAGCCATATATCGGAATTTTTGGAAATCGCAAGACCTAACAAATTGCCTATCTTGTTATATATTTTTCGTGGCTAATTCGAACACAAACTACCACACCTGTTCAACCCTAAATTGCATCCTTATTAAAAAAGTAGTCCTCAACAATAATTTCTTTATTATTTCAACCAAACCAAATTTAAGTGTTTTTTTTTGAGAACCACTGGTTGTCCATTAAAACAATCAATTTATTGCAATCTATTTACTATCCTATTAAAATCGTAACAATTTCCATGCAAGTAATCAATCCACATATTTCCAATAAATCTTTTCTCCATAAATAATTACATTCCCCATAACAATTCCACTCTGAATATATAAAAAAACAACGTTTTTTTTTTATTAACAACAATAAAAAAAAAACGTTCGTCCATCCACATAAATAATTTATCGCTTCAATGACCAAAAAAAAACTTTTTACAATCACTTGACCGAAGCAATAAATTAATTAGAGTGTCCCATCCCCCCCACCATCATTCTCCTCCACTTTATTCAATTGTTTTACTCTAAACATTGCCCCACAACAATGGGGAAAACGTGAAAAGATTGCAGAATCTCGATTGATTCGAAAAACCAAAACTTTTCTCTTGCAAAAGACGTGCGTGAAATTCCCTTGAGGGGGGTGGGGGTGGATCAAATTTTGACAAATTTCACACACACACCTGTTGTGTGGCACTTTGTCTTTCTTCCATTATCATTGGTCCAAGTTGGCGAAAATCTTTCGAGGAAAATAAGTATGTGCATGTGAATTTTTGAGTTCAAGGATAACCAGAACTGGCGTGGATCTAGTGTGCCATATTGTTGGCGAGCTTTTGACACGCTCGCGCATATCGGCTGCGCACGTCAAGGTCATTATCCTGATGAAACCGAAAACTCGTGTACTCACTCGCAGGACAGGATATCGATCCTCCTCCCGTGACGTCGTATCGCATCGCATCTCATCACAAACAAAACACCATCACAAGCGCAGTGCAACTGTTGCACTTGAATTTTCAAGATTGTGCATCCAGCTATAAATAGGCGCACCACCACCTCCCCCACCACCCCCTCTAAACGGCTAATTAACCCGCGCATTTGCCCCCCTCCCTCCTCACACGTGTGCCAACTTTTTAATGATGATTGCCTTTTTATGTTGCAACAATAAAATGGCGCTGTAAAACCATTTCGGTAGACAGATAACGAATCGTTACCAATGTTTTTTTTTTTTTTTTTGGTACTCCATAAAGAGATATCTTAGATACCTTAGAAAAAGCTCGCAGACAAGTAGGGAGTTAAAAGAGGGGCGGAGGTTGGGGGACAAGGGCGTTGGGAAAAATCTTCGCTAACGAACAATCAAGTTTTCAACCTGTTGCATCATTGGGGGAGCTTTCCCCCAAATGAGCTTTCCACCACTTTCCATTTCGTGTGCTTCAGTGTATTGATGTGGGCTTTCAGACATAGGATTAAGGTAAACGGTCGTCGTTGGTTCGTGTGCGAATTCAGCAACAAGTAGACGGAAAGAAATCCCAAGATTTATCATTTATCTCTTTTCATCCCCTTTCCAACCCGTTTTTCAAAGAAACCATTGAATCCCCAACACAAAGCACTTCTTTGGGGCTTTTTCACCAATACCTACACAATAAAAGTACCTACAGGCATTCCATACGAAATCATCATGAAAAAAAAATGTTCCAGATTTTCCCGTAACGTTTGTGATAATCTTTTTAAGGCTTCACCAAAAAAAAAAAAAAAAAAAAAACACCACCTGTTAATTTCCTTACCCCTCAGCCACCCCCTTTTATCAACAAATTTTTCGTAGATATTTCCATTTCAAATTTTTAAGGTAACATGTTTTTGGTTTGCGATTATTAAATTTGCACAAAATAATTTGCTAAAATTTACATCCAAAATGATTTTTTTTTATTAAAACAGGTCATTCACGCTCCGACTTGCAGTCCAACTAGTTGGATCGCCTAAATGATCCGACTAGACATCCAACAATATCATTCCCGATCCGACTTTAGATCCAACTTCGGAAAAAGTCGGACCACAAATTGGAATGCCCTGCTAAAGTTGAATCATTTTTCTTCGAGATTTGATGATTTATTTGAAATAATTTATAGATTATATAAACTTTGAAAAATAAAAATAAAAATTAATTGACTTCCATTGATTAATATTGTTGCCATGGTAATTTGTCACCATTGATTATAGTATTGTATCCATTGATTATAGTTGCCATGGTAATGTCAATCTCGAAAAAAATCATTTTTTAAGGATCAAATTTTGAGTATTCATTGCAAATGTGGTACAAATAATTGCGTTTTACTAAATTCATTAAAATATTTGGTGTAAAAAAAATTTTATCAGTCAATTTTCATAGATATTTGATTTACCAAATACAATGTTGGTGTGTAGGCAAACCACCAAACACGCATGTATACAAATTGCCTATACAACAACGAAGTAATTGATTCCAAAATTCATTTAACCGTCCAAACAAAAGTTTGAAGTTTTCCAATTTTTTTTTCTTTGCCTATTTTAAAATTTTTAGTCAATATGTGTATTAGGGTGGGTCAAAAAAATCGATTATTATTTTTTTTTTACAAGTGACCCGGAAAAATGGGTTGATAGACACCTTAAAAAAATTCTCACCAAGTATGAGCTCTTAATTTTTGATAGGAAGATCCTGCGCATCGCAGTTATGTATTTTTTTCTCTCAGTCCAATAGAAAAAAATTCATACCTCATCATTTATCGATTGTACAGAAAAAGGTTCTGAAAGATTTTTTTAGGAATTTTAATGCTCTACAAAAAAGGTATCCATATATTTTCTGCGTAAGCCTCACCATTTGAAAGATATTAAGGATTTAATTTTGATTATTTTAAGACAAATTTCATTTTTGTTTAAGAATTTTATAACTCGACAATAAATGACTCTTATACAATGCGCAATACGAATTTTTGTTGGAAATTAATTGCTCTATAAAAATTGTTTCTTATGTTTTAGCGATTAAATTAACCGTTCAAAAGATATTCATCATCAAACTTTCATGTGTACGGGTTTTAATAGTTTTTGATGAGATATTCCGAAAATTTCAATTTAATTTATAAATTTTCAGAAAATTTACACGAATTGTAGTTTTTATCAACTGAAAAACTTCAATATATTTTTCAATTTTTTTTTTTATACTGAAATATATCATAATATATGTATAATATGATATAATGAAAACTTGACTTTTTTTATTAATAAATATTTCACTAAGCGATAAATAATGTACAATTTATTTTAGAAGACTTTGAAATATATAAAAAAAAACATTTTTTCAACAGTGGCATGAGTGATGCGTTTCTATTGATTAAAGAGTTGCCATGGTAACGTCAATCTCCTAAAAAATCATTTTTCAAGGATTAAATTTCGAGTATTCATTGCAAATGTGGTACAAATAATTGCGTTTTACTAAATTCATTAAAATATTTAGTGTAAAAATAGTTTTATCAATCAAATTTCATAGATATTTTATTAACCAAATACAATGGTGCTGTGTAGGCAACCTACCAAACATACATGTGTACAAATAGCTAGAAATGGCTATATAATACATTACCACAATTACTATTGTATGAATATAATCAAGAGTGGATTCAGGATTTTTTTCTGGGCCGAGGGGGGGGATGGGGCAAAATTTTATCTTTTATTTGCCGGTGACTAAAGTTTCACTGATGTTCTTTCTATTATTTTAATCAAAATATTTTAACAACTTTAATAATGTGATTTGTTTTTAAATATGTACTGTAATGGAATCTCCATAGTACACAAAAATACCGTGGGAGGGCACGTGCCAGCGTGCCCGCCCACCTCCCCACATCCCCAAATCTGCCATTGAATATAATTTTTAAGTCTTTGCTATTTGGAATTGTTTATCTATATACATGCAGGTATTTTAAATTTAAAGGTATTTTATTGTAAAGAACAAAACAATAATAAGTGTACACTATTAGCACTAAGAATCCTTATCTTATTGCAATAAAATATTTCAATAAGTTACCAAACCACCTTAAAAAAATTTTAAGCGAAAACAATTGAACAAAATATTAATTAGCTTAATTGGTAATTTGAGTGATTAGATATTAACATAATTTTCAATTAAATTATTTATTGTTTACTTAATTGGTAATTTTATTTTAACCAATAATTCATTATATTATTACTCTGTTTTATATAAATGCAATTGTAATGAATTATTTTAGTTCCAGGTACAGATACTATGCATCTCTATAGAATGTTTGCTGGAATTAAAAATAAATTTTTGTTGGCTAATCAGTATAGCATGATCAATTTTCATAGTTATTTGATTCATGAAATACATATTGTTGTATATGCAACCGTTTGAGCACATGTGTATACAAATTGCCTATACAGCAACAAAGTAATTGATTACAAATCTGATTTAACCCTCCAATGCTTTTCAATACAAATAAATTGAAGAAAAATTCGCTTTTTATATTTCTAGGTAAAAAATCAAAATTTCCCTCAAAAAATATTTCTTTTAATGAGACCAAAAATATTATCAGCCTCGTCATATGTTTCCATTTAAAATTTGCTTTTAATTTTCGTTAAAAGGTACAACATTTTTTAATTAAATTGGAAAAAAGACAAAACCGGTCCATACTTTTTCCGTAGTGCACGATAAGCTCTAAGCTCTCTCTCTCTTTTGCCGCTTTTATGGTCTCTGGCGTGGCCTAATGAATTTTTAATTCGCGCCCTAGTGGTGTTGGCGAATGAGGGGGGAGGTGGGGGATACAAAAGGACGTTAATGGTGGCCATAAATCGTATTTCACTGTCGTTTGAAAATTTCATTTCCATTATGAGCAAATTATAATACCTATCAACCGTTTTGGGCATTTCAATATGTTAAGAAAATATTTGCCGACCGTCTCGTAATTTTCGTCAAGTGAAAAACAAACGGCTGTTGTTTGACTCAATTGCGTTTTTCTTTAATCGAAAGTGTACGCAGCTGGAAATTGATATCAAATTTGTGGAAATAAAAAATTATAATTGAAGATTTTTTTCGGAGATAAAAAAAAATGCGAGAGAGGAAATTCATTGTTGACGGAAATTAAATGGGGGGGAGGAAATGAATCGATATGAGATGTGGTATTTTCTTGAGCTTTTAATGACAAAAAAAACTTTGATCAAACAAGTGGATATACGATGTTGCGTTGGAAAATAGGAAACTAACTTCGGTAAAGATAATTTTTAAATTATTTAATAAAATTTAAAAAGAAAATGCCGATATTAATAAATCATAAGTTATTTAACTTTTAGTATAACAATGCAAAATTTAAAATAACTAATGATAATTTCCGTTAATAGTTGATTAAATTGCACCCTAAATGCTATTCGGTATTGTTCCAAACTTTTCTGGGTTATTCTTCAAGTCCGGATGATCGGCCATGCTTGTTTGTTTGTCAAATGAGGTTAAACTTTTAACGTTTTTCTGACACTTAAAATGACTCAATTTTAAATTAAATTGTCTTAATAATTTATATTTTTAATGAAAATATTATTCAGAAACGCTAATTTGTACTTTTGATGAATTAATTGATGTTCAAAACAAATAATTATGAATTGGAAATACATAAAACAGGTAATATCCATGTGGCCAAAGTTAATATTATACCGATTGACTTTTATAAGAATTTTTAGGTGTTTTCTTTCGTTTAACGAATTAATTGCAGTCCAAATTAATAAATAAGTGCTGCGAGAAGAATCGAGTTCAGTATTTTAAACCAAATCAATTCCAAGGACATGAAATTACAGATTTTCCTCGAAGATGATCACCAGGTGGCATTAGAAACTAAATAATGAGGAAATATTAAGTCAAATAACAATTTAAGATGATTTTACAAGTCGCCATTTACGAATATGAATTCCGTTAAGGACACCAACATACCTGGAGGTAGATATGGACCTCATCTTCAGGAGTTTTGTGAAATTTCGCGCAAAATTAGTCCAAAACACTCACTTGGGGGTGGAGAAAGTCTCTGATAAGAAATATGAGGTCATTTAAATTCCTGATAGTCCAAAAACGTCATCTTCTGAAGTTTTCGTCAGATTTTGAGTAAAATCAATTCAAGCGCCTACTCGAAAGTTTTGGAAGTGACTTATTAGGAAAATTAAGTTCAATATACCTAAAGATGAGCAATGATATCATTGCCACTTTTTTTTTAAGTTTTACATAAAAAGAATTTAAAACCTTTATTTGATTAATAAAGTTTCAAAGTTTAAAATTCAAGAAAAAAATTATTTCGGTCTCAGAAACAATAAATAGAAATTATTAGCTTACAAGTTATAAATGTATATTGGACGAATTTGATGAAAACTCCGGAAGATGAGGGTTCTGGACCTTCAGATTTATCTAAGGACTTTCAAAACTTTTCACGTTAAAATATTAGTAAAATTTTGACGAGGAAACTTCTTGGTTTTGATGTTTAAATTAAATCGGAGAAAAATTATTCTAAAATTTCTTGGGAAGATTTTTCCATAAGCCCATGTCTGGCTTGGCATTCCCCTTCAAAGGTTGTATGTTGCATTTATATTTATTAAAAAGAACAATTAATAATTTATCATTTTCAGGATATTTTTCTTCCATACAAATTCTATTTCTTGTCAAATCAAAATCTGATTATTTCCTGATCCTTAATTCAAAAAAAATATGAACAATGGACTTCGATTGATGTGGAAATATTGTGGAATAAGAATATACTATACATAGAGATTTTCTACATCTTAAGGTTATTTACGATGATGTTTTCATATTTCTCCATTAAAATACTAATCAAATCTTAAATAAATTAATAATTTCCAAAACTTTTACTCTAACATCCCCTTGACTTTCCAGATTTACGTTGGACACCTTGATTTCCCATTCTTATCGTGGAGATTGATTTATTTAGTTATGGAGAAAATCCTGTCAAAGATATAGGAATGACCAAAGAAAAAAATTGATTCATTTTCCAATTCTCTTTCGAGAAAAATTAAGATTATAAGAATTTTTGGTACAGTAACCAATTAAATCCAATTAAACGCAAATTTAGGTTTGACTAATCATTTTTAATATTTCAGAGCCAAAAAATAATTGAAGAAACCATGGAAATAGTCAAAATATACTGTCGTAGAGTCGTTGAACAGAAAATCGACTATGGACCAATTTTAAACTATTAGATAAAACCGATTTGGATTTTGATATTTGGGAGCCATAAGCGTTAATGTAAAAAATTGTTTAATCATATTTCCCATTGGAAATTCTTGGCGAAAACGTAGTAAAATCGAACTTTTTCTAAGAAAAATGATGATAAGCAGCGCCAAATGGATTCCATACAAAAATATTAATATTTAAGGGCTGATAAAAGGGCCAAACAAGATTAAACAGAATTTTCCAAACTATGGGTCGTAGGTGATTAATTTGATATTTTAAAAAAGCATTACCAATATTTATGCCCTTTTTTCTTCTACGATAGCTAAAAGATGGATTCCAAGATTGGAAATTGATGTTAGATGGGCCAAAAGTCAATTAACTTGGGAAACTTTTGGTCTGGAAAATTTTATTATATAAGTTGCGGTCCAATAGCAAGGAAATCTTTTTTACCCAAAGTTACCCCAATGGCTATCAGCAATTGAGCAAAGAAGACCAGAATTCAGCAAAAGTTCCGGAAAATTTAATTGGGAAATAAGTACTTATCAAACTTACAATTTGGGATTTGGTACCAACCAATTGTATAAAATTGAACAGAATAATTTTTCCTCACTAAAAAGAAATTCTTGTTTTAGGAAAATATCATAAAAAATGAAAATAAGTACTGGAAAAATATTGAAGCTGTGAAAAACAAAATAAATGTTTTTCTCCAATCTAATATTTAAATGGAATAATACACACCTGTGTAATTATTGCTATTGCTTTACTATTGGACATTTCCTTTGGCCTATGCGTATATCTAAAACTGAAACTTTTAAATTTGTTTCAAAGAAATAAATATTAGTTCATAAGGACCTTTAAGTCAGTAAAACTAATGACAGATTTCTCCTCAATATTTGTGTTGTCAAACTTTATAAAAAGTATTAACAAAAGTCAAACATATAAGAAAAAGACTTTGAAGGTTTTTCCTTTATGAATTTTCGATATTAAATTTATTAATATATATATTAGACTCATTCAATAAAAATGTTTTTTTTTTCTTAAGTAGATATCGAAAATTTTGTTGGGAATGACAAAAAAAAATCCTGTGAAAGTTTAAGTTCTTAATATTAAGAGGTGCCGCATCGCAAATTTCGATTTTACATTTAAATAACATGGGAACAATATTCTCTTGCACTTTGGAATTTTATAGCTCACGTTGGTGACAATATTTCGGAATGACCAAGGTATATTCTTGTAGAAAATTGAACGATCTACAAAAAAGGTCTCGTACAAGTTTTTGATATATTTGTTTCTTCAAAAGTTATTCGAAGTCAACGTTGAAGTAATGAGAAATTTTAATATTTTTTCAATTTTTTACCGCAACCATCAATTTTATGAGAAAATTTTAATAGGATATTTTTTGTAGAGCACTTTTTTTCCTATAACTTATCTCTATAAAAGTTTTTGATATTTTTCACAGGTCCTAAGTTATTTGCATTAAACTGAAAATTCCCTGAATTATTATATTTTTAACATAATTTTTTTTTTTTAATTAAATAACTTAGGACCTGTGAAAAATATCAAAAACTTTTATAGAGATAAGTTATAGAAAAAAAAGTGCTCTACAAAAATTGTCCTATAAAATTTTCTCATAAAATTGATGGTTGCGTCAAAAAATTGAAAAAATATTAAAATTTCTCTTTAGTTCAACTTTGACCTCGTATAACTTTTGAAGGAATAAATATATGAAAAACTTGTACAAGACCTTTTTTGTAGATCGTTTAATTTTCTACAAGAATATACCTTGGTCATTCCAAAATATTGTCACCAACGTGAGCTATAAAATTTCAAAGTGCAAGAGAGAATATTATTCCCATGTTATTTAAATGGAAAATCGAAATTTGCGATGCGGCATCTCTTAATATTAATATTAAGAGCTTCAACTTTCACTGGATTTTTTTTTGTCATTCCCAACAATATTTTCGATATAATAAAGAAAAAAAAATCATCATTTTTTTTGAATCAGTCTAGTATATATCTTCTGTCTTCTGTCTATTGTTATAAAGAGGAAAGATTTAATTGTTTGTTTGGTTTGATTAGGCTCCGAAACTACTTGACCGATTTGAAAAATTCTTTCACTGTTGGGAAGCTACACTATTTCCGGTGAACATAGGCTGTATTAAATTTTCAAAAAAATTAGGGATCCATACTAAAACTCCAATAACGTGTGAAAAAATTACTAAAAAACTTTCTTACATCGCGTGCGCTGGTGATTTAACTAAAGAATGGAACAACCGAATTTAATGAAACCTTATACTAAGATACAACACAATTACCCACACACGTTAGGCTATTTATCATTCCTTAAAAATAATACGGGAATGTACCCCCTACGTAAAAACTGAGGGATGAAAAAAACATTTTACTTTAGACAGGCGAGTTATATATCATTGGAAAGGTATTTAAAAGTTAAAAAATGATCTGTATTAATATTTTTAGTTGAACTAATAAAAAGCGCAGTAATTTAATTTAAAGTACAAAAAATTGCATTTTTGAAATATAAATGTTTTTATAGATAATAATCTGAGAGTAAACTTTTTTTTCTACAAAATTGTTGTAATTAGATTCTTAGGGTTGCTCAGTAAGAAAATATTAACGAAAAAAATGTAATAGTAATAATAATAATAGTAATAAAGCTTAAAGTAAATACGTTTTCAAAACCGTGCATATATAAAATGGTGTATTTATATACTCCTCTGACTGATAAAATTTTAATATTCGGTGTATTCCTTATAGGAAGTAGACATGTGATAAGATTTTTTTTTGAAAATTCCTACCCTAACGGACAAGGGTGGATTCAGGATTTTTTTCTTAGGGGGTGGACAATATCTTTTATTTGCAAGTACGTGAAAGGGATCACGAAAAAAGTTCGCAATTCCAGCCAGAAATCATCATAATTGATAAATAATAAATAATCATATCATCATAATGTTAAAAGAAATTTAAAATCCTCTTCCAGAGCAAAATGTATACGCCAAATCGTGTATGGTGAACTCTGGACTATCCAATATGGTTTAATTATATAGTTGAAATTCAGATATTTTAATTATAAGTGTATAGTTACACAATGGTTATACATGATTATGGAAGAACTGGGTTTCGTGCCATTGTACAAATTTCAATTTGGCGGTTGTGTTGTACAATGCACTAGTGTAATAGTTTTTGGAAAAAGGTTCATTCGGGAATCGAAAAAGGGAGATGGGGTTATTTTGATGCGAGTATTTCGACTTTTTTTAGTCATAATTAAGACCGAATTTATTGAACTTGGCGATATTTTTTATTTGATGTAGTATGATTATATTTTTCGTGAAAGAATAAGAAAATACGTTACGCAGACGAAGTCGCGGGGATCAGCTAGTAGTACATAAATTGGACCGCAATATATTCTATATATATATTGTATACACAGAGTTATCCCTGTTAAAAAAAGGGCAGTTTTTTTGAACATTCCAACGAAAAATATGTAAATGAAAATTTGGCTTAATTTTTTTTTTGTCATTCCCAACAATATTTTCGATATAATGAAGAAAAAAAAATTCATCATTTTTTTTTTGAATCAGTCTAATATATATATTTTATATTATTAATTATGTATGCAGTACAACCCTGTTTATTCCACCCTTGTCAAATTGGCTGAATGGATAATCCAAGCGATCAATGCCTTGACTACCTTTCCTTGAGTCAATATCCTTAATAGTCAGCAACTAATATAAAGGGACAAAGCCCAAGGTTTCAAATCGTTTTTTTTTTTTTTTTTAAGAATTACCTGATAATAAAATTCCTAATTAAACCTTTCAACTTGAATATTTGATTGCAAAAGTTTACATAGTTCGTTCATTTTCAAGATTTATGACTAAATAAAATTTTAATATTGATACATTTTTTCTCTCAACAGTCTGCGAATACATAATTTCGAGTTCAAGTCTCCGACATGTCAATGCTTTTTATATATACATTGAGTGAAATCTAATTTCAATTCGATTTCATTAACTGAAAGCTTTGATTTTTTTTTGCCTACATTCGTCGACCAATTGCAACTTTTGCCAACTAAATTGGCCAATAAATTCTCCAACTTACATCAAATCAATCAGCAAAGGGTCGTTTTACGCAAAAAATAAAAAAATAAAAATATATGGGAAAACTAAAATCAGGGAAAATACAACACAGACAGATGGGATGATTACTGGGAAATTGAAGCATAAATAATTAAACACGTTCTTCCTCTTCCTAATTGAAAATTTTCACTTTGAAATTGCCATTATATTTTGTGTAAATACATCAATTATTCCTTTTCTGCTCGTGAAAATATATATTTTTAGAATTTCATTATTAATAACTTTCGCATGGCAAAGCGTCCCCGAAGAGCAGAAGGTCGTTACGTTATACCCCGGTTATTTAATTAATCAAGAAAGAAAACTTCCGATTTCTTTTTTATTATTTTTTTTTTTTTGAACTTTTATTAGAGAGCTAATAACTCTTCGGTCCGAGGTAAATATAGAGGGTTTATAAATAGCTGCGCCAACGAGCGAAACTTTTGCGCTATAACTAATGGAAAAGTTCGCCCTTAATGTCTATAGCAAAGAAATCAGAGCAATGTTTGTACACTACGGAAATCTCATCGCAAGTCAAATCTCAAAAGAGAGTAAATTAATTTGTGGGATGATTTATTAAAGTGTATAAGAAAATATAAAAAAAAAATATAGAAGAAAAATTGGCGAATTTCAACTTTAATTTTGTTTAGTTACAAATATCTTAATACAAATTTAAAACGGACAAGTTTAGGGGCGGAAAAATTGAAAGGCAAAGGGGTTGAAGAAAAACATCTCCCCCTATATATAGGATGAAACAGGGGGGCAACTATTCAAGAAAAAGGATCTCCAAAATATTAATTAAGATGTTTGTGTGCCATTTCTTCAGCATATAGAAAGAAAATTTTCTTAAGAAAAACCGGCAACGTAAATATTTACACTAATTTCGTGAAATTTATTTTACAAGGTAAAATTAATTTAAAATTTTCACTAATTTTCCTCTCGTCAACATACCATTTAAGTCAATTGATGCCTGAACTTATGGATCATTGATTTGCTGGAAATTACATAAATTAAATATTTGACGCAGGAGATTGGAAAGAGAAAAGGCATTTTTTGGTGTAATGAAAATAAATGAAAAACAAGATATTGAAAAAAGGAAAAGAATAAAAATTTGACTTTCGAAGGGTTTTGAAAGATTTGTACTAAAAAGTATTAAAGACTCAAATAAGTATTTCGATCAATTAATAGTCTAGGGCTCCACTACAGAAAAATGTTGTGATCGAGTATATGCTAAAAACCTAATTTTTACGCTTATTTATCATCAGGGGAATAAGTATCTACTAGGTTGCCTATCAAAATTTGGCCGCTAGTATTTTTAATTGATTTGTTTTTAAAATAAAATATCGTCCACCTCACGGCAATATATATAAAAACTTTGAAAAGTCAGGGTTGTCATTGCGTACTTGGTCGCACCTTTTCGCAGCCACGTGTAAACAGGTATGATTTTAAGCCCTTTTTACGTTCATAACGTACATCTATGATTTATATATCAAATCAAAGCTAATTTTTTTCTCATTATTATGATATACGGTTGCCTAATTAAATCTGGTCGCAAATAAGGGTTGCTGGCTGCTAAAGATGGTAAATATTAAAAATAGAGTGGAAAAGAGCTAGCGCGTAACATCACCAGTCAGACGAGGACACCGATTGCCAATTGTATGATATTTTAAAGCCATTGCGCATGCGTCGGATGCTAGTGTTCTCAACCACTCAAGTACTTCCGGAGTATTTTATGAGCAAAGTTTTATCAATATCGATTCTGCTACTATTTGAAATGGTTGTGGCAAAGTAGAACCAATTTGATATAAACAATAGAAACCATCAATAATTTTATAAATTTTATAAAAAAATGCATTTATTGTCTATTGTTTCTTAAGTTCCAATAAAGAGTTATAAATCGGATGAAGTTGTAGTATAAGTTATCATTTTCAACAATCCATTGGATTTTAAACCAAAACCTACACGTTTGTTGAGAAATCAAAATTTTCGCAATACATTTTGCTTTCGACCTCAATTTCCAGCCAAACTATGGTATTTATGAAAAATTGTTAAAGGACCTTATTTGTAGGAAATTTCCTCAGCTTTTATTTTGATATTAACTATTTTTTTGTATCTAGCACGGTTCGAAAGTTATAATGAAAAAAATTGTTTTTGGAAAAGCCGAATTGAGGAGGGAGGCAGCATCTTCCGGTGACGGATTTTTTGATTGAAATCATATTTGAGACCTTATCAATCAATAAAAAAAATTGGCTTCTACTTACTTTTTGTTGTATATGCTTGAACGAGTAATTTATCTTAAAAGTTATGGCTTAAGTACTTTGTTGATGTATAGGCAATTTATAATCATATGTGTTTCACTGGTTGCATATACGTCAACGTTATACCATATCATACTCAAATATCAACGAAAATTGATCAATAAAAATATTTTTTACCCAAAATAATCAATTAAATTAGTAAAACATAATAATTGATTTCATATTTACGCTTAATACGCAAAAATTAAACCATTAAAAAATATATTTTTTTTAAATTTTTAAGATAGAAAATTGTTGATTGTAACCAAGGCAACTCCTAGCCAATGGAAACATAGCACTCATTCAACTGTCGATTATATCAACGTTGTCAAAAAAATGTTTTTTATTTTTCCAGAGTTTTAAATTGAAAAATCAATCAATAACTCCAAAAAAATTATCGAAAATCAAAGAAAGGCAGATCAACTCCATTGGAGTTACATTTTAGAATCAAATTTTCCCAAATTATTACGGGAAAATAAGGCAATGCTTACCAGAAATGATCAATTGATTTCAAGGGGTTTTTCGTTGAAAAATTAATCAATTGCTTGGAAAAAAACTATCAAAACTATTAGGAAAATGTTTACCTTTACTTTGGGAAACAAATTTTGAAAGTTTACTACGAGAAAATTGATGAAAATGCTACTTAAATTAATCAACAAGTTCCATCATTTTCCCAATGTTTCCAGTGCAAAGATTCCTCTTTAGATGAATAAATTCATAAGTTGCATATTAAAAAGTATCGTGATGTACTGAAAAATGATTGACCTAAGTTGAATTTATAATTTTCAACGAAAATTTTGAAGAATTACAATGGAAAACCGGTCGAAAATTCAATCCATACCAACTAGTACTTGAACGATTTTAATCGATTTTTCATTGGAAAATCGATCAATTTTTTCTCGAGGTTTATTAAAATATATTAATGGATGTTTAAAAACAATATTAATTAAGATAATTATAAGGCAACAGGTGGAAAACTCATCAAATGCTACCCAGAATTGACCAAATTTTCTCATTGAATTTTCCATTAAAAAAAATATCATTTGCCTCAGAAAACTATCAAAAAATATTTAAGAACCACTGGTAACTAACTTTTACACCGAATTTCAGTAATTAAATACAGGAAAATTGACAAAAAATGCCTTTTTGACCAACCAATAATTTCCGAATAGTGGCACCACCATGTGGTTCTTACGAGTTAAATTGGGCTGATTTCCACACGTAAATTCAAATGAAAAAAACTTACTTGCAGGTCCAAAATGTTTTCCATCAGATAATTCGACACTAACTCCATAATTTTCATCACTTTTCAATAAATTTTAAACTAAACTTTTTAATTATTTCACGTTTTAATAATTGCAAAATTGAGCTAAGACGGCTTCGGCTTAAACGTCAAATTAGCCATTAATAAAATGCGCAATGAGCATGCGTCACCGATTAAACAAATATGTGGGATATTTAATTTTTAAAAATTATTTTTTTAAATTTTTTTACATTTAAAAAAAATGTTACTAGGGTAATACTTTGTTGATCCTTGGAAAAAAGATTAAAAATTTGATCATTAACTAACCACAAAAAATGATTATTTCATTTTCTTTAATCATTTTCCTAAGTCTCGTAAATGTTTTAATTAGTGCAATTCCATCTGAATTCTACCCCGTTGCAATTTGGAGTCCAACCAAATCGTGTCTCAATCACCCTTTTATTGAATCAATCTCACCGAAAAAATTCCAGAAAATTTTACAAAAATTGCAAGGCAATCATACACTTGTGATAATGCAAGCCAATGATTTCCAAATTGTCGATTTGATTAAGGAAAATTTCACATTGAAAATAGGACAAGATATTCGTTATCCTGATTATTTTCTACCGTCGGTAGCCAATCCGTGGCTGGTTCGGCAAGAACTTCGCGCGAAACAACATTACTATCGACATGATTCAAAATTCGGGGAAAATCAGAAGGAACCACTTGCGTTAAATCCGGGAGAGATTTATATTTTTGATATTTCCGATTCTTTCGGTAATAATCTTCGAAAAGCTCAAGAAATTATCGATAAAGTTCAATTGGATCTAAGCAATGTGATTGTTATTTATATGAGCAGTCCAGAACATTTTTCGGTTTCAAATAAGGCTAGAAACAAACGCCAAGAAGGACCTGACAAACCAGCGGATAAACCCGAAGATAAACCAACGGATAAACCAGAAGATAAACCAACGGATAAACCAGAAGATAAACCTACAGATAAACCAACGGATAAACCAACAGATAAACCAGAAGATAAACCAACGGATAAACCTACAGATAAACCTACAGATAAACCAACGGATAAACCAGCGGAAAAATCAACCGAAAAGCCGAAACCTGGTTCATCGAATCCAGAATCTCTATCAAGTTTCAACCAAAATAACCGAAACGGATGCCAAAACAAATATCTTCTGGTCTACGTGGAAGCAGTTCTTGTCTTAGATGCACAAAAATCCGGCGATCTAAATCCACAGTCAATATATGATAAATACTTCTCCGCTGGTGTAACAGGTGAATTAAACAAATAAATTTTATAGTTTTCCTCAAAATTTCTATGTTCCAGGAAAGGAGACTGGTTTAGTTCAAAAAGTGGAGTTTGCATATGAAGCAACAAACGATGCCAACCGTACAATAGTGCTAACAATGACAATCAGTAGTGACCAACTAAAACTGTCCATTGTTAACGATATGGGATACTTTAAGGTATCGGAAGTTAAATCCGGCACGGATGCACTGGTTATGAAAAGCGCAATTTCTGCACCTGTCGGTTTGTCGTACGCGTGTCCCGTTACGATTTTTTCGTCGGATAAAAAGGCGATTGTCTTTTACAATTTTCAAATTCAAGCGGAATTTAGTAGATCGACGATTATTAAAGAGTTTGGGAATGTGTTTAACTGTGTAGGGTTTACAACGGCGCCGATTTTGACGGCGTTTTATGTACTGTTGTGGTGTGGAATTTTTTTGGCGTGTGGATTGGGTGCTATAATGAATATTAAAGTCACTGATCGATTGGATGGGAACAAGTTGAAGCCGTTACCGTTGGGGATTGTGGATTGACTTCTTTTTTTTTCAGCAGGGTTGGGGTTTAAACTTTTGCCACTTACCGGAGTCAGCCGGGGACGTGTGGGCTGCCGAGTGGTTGGCTTCTTCGTTGCCGAAGACAATGTTGGCGGCCGCTGAAGAGGCTGCAATAGCTTGCGGCTGCGGGAGCGGGGGTGACGTGTTTGTTGCCGCTGAGTCCTGCCGCAATACACCCATGGCAGAAACTCGGTTGTGGATTCGGGATTTGAACCCTAACCCGTCTGATATCTACGAGAAAATTGGTCCACTTCATTATGTCTAAGAGTTAATATTATTATTATATATGTATAAAAAAAAACACACACAAAAAATCTTTATTAATTACAAAAAAAAATCATATATCTCAAGTGTTTTGGTGCAAATTTAAAAATGACCAAAAAATGATGCAAAAACTTTGAATTTATTCGAGTTTCTCCCGTTTTTGTAATTCAAATGGAAAAAAAAAACGAAAAAGTTTAGGAGATGAGATTATTTTTTGATGAGTTACCAAAAAGAAACTCATAATTTTTTTCAAAAATATCAACAACAATTTTCCATTTGAATAAAAGAAAAATATAAATCACTAAATTATTAGTAAAATTATGTATTTTTTGAATTAGTAATTTATCCAAATAAGATTTTTTCGCTGACTTTGAACAGTTATACTGTGTATACAATATATAAAATATATTGCAGTCCAATTTATGTAGTATAATTTAACATAATAAATGTTTGTGGTATGATTTTTATATATTATTATATTAAATTATACTACATAAATTGGACTGTAATATATTTTATATATTGTATACAAAGTATAACTGTTCAAAGTCAGCGAAAAAATCTTATTTGGATAAATCACTAATTCAAAAAATACATAATTTTACTAATAAAAAAAACAGATTTTTTCGAAGAAATAGAAAATTGCATTAGATCAAAAGTTAAATACTTGGATGAATTCATAATTTGGAACCAAAACGATCCCAAATCGAAAACACCATCGGGGCAAATTTCCCATATTCCCCTAATATATATTTAATTCTACAATTTATAAAACATCCATTAAATTATACAAAATCATAAACATTCAACAAATTTTCTTTTCTTTTTTCCCATTAGTTTCTAAATTCAATCCACCAAATACTGCCCCTCAATCAATTTTAACAAATTTTCTTCGTGAAAAAATTCTATTTCGAAAGAAAATTTCGAAAAAAAATCAGCAAAACTCTACGTTTTGGAAATTCAATGGCAAAAGTTCAGGGGCGCAAAAGCTTGCGGGAACCTTGAACTAGATATGCCACAGGAGCGCGAGGTTTAAATCCTGACTTTCACATGCAACCAGCAGCTTCTTGTAATCAAAAAACCAATTTTCTACAAAAAACCAAACCAAAAAAAAAAATTAGTAAAGAAAAAAACCACTTTCAAATACCTGTTGAATGTGTGTAGAGAATTTGCCCCGCGAAAAAATTTTTTTTTTTCACCCACTGGCCACCAACTTCTTGGCACCAACTCAGTACAGTAAAGCACTCGGAGTAGTAGTGTGGAGAAGCGCTTTTATTCGAAACGAGTGAGAGAAACGACGGATATGTTGAAGTCACTCCTGGCGTTCCGAGTTGGATGCCGGTTACACAACAAGTGTGTCTCGATGTCCTCCATCGGGAACTCTATAACAGGATCGCGTCGGACGAGCACAATTCGCATACAACGTCTCGCCGAACATTTACGATGAACTCTCACGGTCACAGTGCACGATCGTCCCGTCCTTTTTCCACGAGCCCATCAGAATTTCCACACCAATCTCCCAACTATCATTTTCCAGGTCCAATACAAAAATTGCACTCAATTTTCTGATCACCAAATTTTTTCTTTCTAAAAGAAAAATAAGTCATAATTAAACATTTGTGTTGCAAATTTGGTTGTGTTTTTCTCGTACCGGGGTGGTTGTAATGACGTCAGCGTATCCACGACCTAGACCGGGGTTTGCCTTGGGCAATGTTGAACGTTACATATATATATATATATATATATATATATACTCGGCCGCGTTTGTATTCCTCGATCCATTTACAGGACTCTGGGATAGGAGACGTATGCCATCCTCGTTTCGTTCGGTTCGTGTTTTTCCACGAACTACCCGCCTCTCTCGGTTATTTATGCAGAACAAAGCCAATTATTCCTCTTTGAAATTAATACTTAGAGTTGGTAATTTAATTTGGTACTTCCTCTTTTGGAAAAAAAAAAGAATGGAAAGAAACGGGGCTGGATGAAGACGTGCTCGTGTCTACGACAATGAAAAGCCTAAAAAATATCTTTTATTATATAAATATTGACAAAGTTTGACTTGTTTTACTTGCAATACCTGTCATATAGTTTGGGTTGCAGTTTATATCAAGATTTATCTTTTAACGATAACTGTACTGCGATTTTGTATCCAAAAGAGATGTAGTTTCGAAATTTTTTTCGACAGAAAATTAACTGCGTTTACCATATATTTATGCGTCATCCCGAAAGTGAGAACCATTTCGAAAGCATGAAATAATGTATGTAGGATTCTCCACGTTTTTAGGTCAAGAACAATTGTTTCCTAAAAAATAAATTTATTAGTAAAAGTTTTGTCCATCGTTTTGTTATAAAATCAAATTATGAAGGATGTGATTTAAATGTACGTCGAATATTGGACATCTCTGTTTGGAAAAAAAGGCAACAATGGTTATTTAACAGCATTAAAACTTAATTTACAGCTATATAATGTATTTTTTTTCAAATACAACATCAAAGTATTATAATAAGTTGGTAAAAATCTTTAGATTTGTTATCTATTCAAAATGTACGCTACTTGGAAAATTCAAAATTCTATTTTGGACATGTTAGATTATACGTTCATTTGATCTATTTTGTAATTAAATGTTTAAATCTGGCATGTAAATCACCAATTTTAAAAATTCAATACCTAGTCTTAATTAATATATATGTTCACTTATATATACCCCGAACGTGAATGAAGGCCTATGTAAATTGGGTTGCCTATGCAAGTGCAACAAAAGTATACTTCAATAAAACTTTGAAATCCAGAGTGGAAGTCATAAAAATTTTATACCATTTTTCCGATCATCCTGTCCCGATAGTTTATAAGACTTTCCTACTATCATTTTATAGTATCATTGTAAAGAAAACAATTTCCACTGTCTTAATTACTATTAAGACTCGAACTTTATTCAATGAAATAAAAATTAATCGAATTAAATGATTTTGATTCAGGATTTAGTACCCCAATTAAATATTACTTTATATATAATGTAAGCTTAAAGCATTTCATTATATTGCGACCTAAATCTATTTCGGTAATATTTTCGAAGATATTCCTCAAATCCGGCCATGCTTGTTTTTTTAAATGAGGTTAGTATTGTATACGTTTATTTGATATTTTAAACGAAATAGTAAACTATTTAAATATTTTTGATGAGAAAAATGTTCGATAAACTCAAATTTATACTTTTGATTTGATAAAATAAGGTTCACACCAAATTATTGCAAGTTGGAATAATATAAAACAGGTAATACCTATATGTCCAATGATAACCTTATGCAAATTGATTTTTGGGAGATTTTTTAGGCGTTATCTTGCGTTTTACGAATTAATTTTGTAAATACTTGACAAATGAAAAGTTCCAAGTAGCTGGGAATATTTGACAAAAGCTCCAGTTCCAAGAAAATGTCTTACAGCCAATTCGCCTCGAAGATGATCACCAGGTCGCATTACATTTTCATAAGCTAAAAATAATGTTTTGCTTTACTTTATAAATATTAATTACTATGATTTTAGATAATTGCAAAAATATTGCTTGGAAATTTCATAGTTAATTATTAAAATAAATACAATAATCCGTTTTGGTGCTTATTATATATATTCAAGGCAATACTACGTCTACAACACTGGCCAAGTTCTCTAAAATCAGCTGAAATAAAAATGATACCTAAACCTATTAGTCTTCCACTAGAAATCTCAAAACTACGAATAACGACTAATAGTATCACATTAAATGAAATTTCCTGGTTATCAGTTTGAATTTAGGCACCAACACTCAATTATTCAACGTACCATCGACTAGTTGAACAAATTAATAATAAATATAAACCAGACGTTTGATGAGGTTTGGCATGACGGCCTAATTTTCAAAATAAAAAAATGGATACCCCATACCTGGAAGCTGTTCGGGTCGTACCTTCAGGATCGATAAATTAAAGTACGAATAAATCTTGATTACTCCGACAACATATCAATTACATTTGGAGTACAAAAGGGAAGTATCTTGGGGCTTCTTCTATACCTATTGTTTACTTCTGATCTATCTACTACGGATAAAACAATGACGAGGACGTTTGCGGAAGATGCAGGGCTGATCTTACTTCCCAATATCTCCAACATCACCTAAATCTGCTGAACATTTGGACTTAGAAATGGAAAATTAAAATTTAACAAATCTAAGTGACTTCTTCAAGTGACTTTCACCTTCAGGGAAAAAGTATACCCGCTTGTCAATCAGGACTCGTCCGTGATCCCCTCAACTACCGCCGTCAAATACTTTGGTGTTTATCTAAATAGAAGACTTGTGTGGAAGTACCACTTAACGAAAAGGAAGTACAGCAAATTCAAACAACTTCACTGGCTGCTGAAAAGGGGTTTTAAACTTTCCATTGAAGATAATGTTCTGGTTTACAAAACTATCATAGTGCGGACCTGGACGTATAGTATCCAGCTATGGGGCTGTGCCAGCAAAACTAGCATAAAACTAATTGGGGCCACTTAATCAAAAATAATGACACAGCCGGTAGATTTCTCCTGGTATGTCATAAACGAAACTCTTCGCAGTGACCTGCACATTTCATCAGTAGCTGATAAAATCGCTATCCGCCAACAAACCTTTTCTTTCAAAATTGTGACGTCATTTCAAATCCACTAATGTCGACCACTTCATAATGATAGAAGACTGAAAAAAACCAGTTCCTGATGACCAAATTGTATTGTATGGAAGCTCCTCCAGAGGAGTGGTTTCCGCCAAGCTTCTGCCAACAAATTGAACGATAGAATCTGGATCTTGATTGCCAATTTATGAAATTTAAATAAGAGACTAAGGGTGGCATTTTTTTTATGGCGGGGCCGGAAAATTTAAAGAGTTGATGCAGATGTTAGAACAAAACTTATTCAGATTCCAATTTCTAAAAATCTTACATTTACAGTGCAATAAAAACCACGTTTTCGGACTTAGAAGCTATCACAGTGTAGATCGAAGATACAGCCAGACCTTAGTGGTAATATTTAATTGTATAAAAAATCAATATTGATAATTTGAATATTATCGTAGATAATTATGACTTTAATATTATAAGCAGAAGCGGCTTAGATGTTGAAAACGCCCTAGACAAGCACCTCATTGGCGCTCCCGTGGTGGCTATATATGAGCCGTTTATTTTGAAAGTGGCTTAAGTCCATTTCAAGAACAATCCATATAGTCAAAATACGATTTTTTTGCTGACTTTGAACAGTTATACTGTGTATACAATATATAAAATATATTGCAGTCCAATTTATGTAGTATAATTTAACATAATAATATACAAATTTAATATAATAATATACAAATTTAATATAATAATATATAAACTTAATATAATAATTTTTATATAAATCATACCACCAACATAAATTTGAACAGAAGTTCAAACAAGAAGTTCACAACTTTGTGAATCATCACAAAGCAGTTAAGGAGTGATCCAAACTACTTGATGACCACTGATGAAGTTTGCTTGGCAATCGAAATACGTATCTGGGCAATACGTCACGAATATTTTTGTTTGAACTTCTGTTCAAATTTATGTTGGTGGTATAATTTATATATATTATTATATTAAATTTGTATATTATTATGTTAAATTATACTACATAAATTGGACTGCAATATATTTTATATATTGTATACACAGAATCCCTATAGTATTATCATTTTTATCCATGGAAACATAAAATACTAATTAACGTTTTGTGAAAACTGCTGTTGAATATACGACATACTTTGTTCTAATTGCAAAAACCAGAAATACCATATGGACCGTCCCTGAAATGGACTTACATCACTTTCATATTATAATTTTAACTAGTACTACTACCCAATAGCAAACATTGCTAACTTCAAATTAGAAATAGCATTGCTTTACTTACACAATTAAAATAAGGTAAAAAATTTTTTTTCAAGTGCTCACGTCGCACCCCTTTATAACCTAGAGTTACCAATTCTAAATTTCAGAAAGTCTGGAGATCTTATGCCTTAATCCGGAGAGATGCATTTAATAAAAAGAAGAAGATATATTTACAAGAAAAAGTGTTCAAAATAAAAATAAAAACTCCTTTTTTTGCATAAACTCGAGTCTGGAGAAAACTTAATTTTTCAGGAGTCTCCGGACTAAAATTGGAGAGTTGGTAACCCTATTATAACCTCGCACCCTTACCCCACGTACTAACGTCTTTCGGTTATAAAGTAAGACAACTCAAATATAGAGAGGTGAAGGTATTGGAAAAATTATTTTCTTGAATCCAAAAGAAAAATGCCTTCTTACAAAATTTCTCGGTTCAAATGAATGACTTAAACGTAAAGTGATCGCCGTTCTGCATACAAATTTTAGCCGTTAATCTTTTCTTCGTGTTCTTCATCTTCTTATTGCAAGTAATTAACGCTTCTTTCTTCTGTCAAACAAAAATTCGCTTCAACCCGGACTCGGGATCTTAAAAAAGGAAAATTGGATATTAGTAAAAGTTGTCGAGAACGAGAAAAAAAAATCTTACAATATAATTATAAACAATTAAAAGATTTGTAATTTTATTTAGGTCCATTCTATACAATATAAAATCCCAATTGTGTTATGAACGTATTCTAAATTATTTCATAAAACTATTAATAATTAACATTTTAACTATAAGGAATTCAATGTAAATGCACTAGAAACGATTTAAATACAAAAAAAAAATAATAAAGAGAAGAAAAAACAATAATTAAAATCCCGCATTGACCTCATAAATATTCGTAATTGTATATCTTTAAGTGAGCATTTTTTTTTATATATATATAAATTTCTATACGTACAATTTTATATAATTAAATTAATTAATTATTTATTTATTTACAAATAATATGGGAGAAAGTATTTGTATGAAAGTAAAGGTAAGAAATTACGTTTAAGTTTTCTTTCTTCCAAAATTTTTTTTTCGTTGAGTCTATGAAGAACAAGCGTAACACCGAACCAATCCAACTTCATCGCAATTCATGCACTTTAATGCAACAAATTCGGTCGTAAAATGATTTCGATGGACTGATTTTTTGCTACCGTTGCATACGGGACAGGGCAAAAGCCGGTAACCGCCACATACTTGACAGGTACTGCACGCATCGGCACTCTAAAAAAGAAAAAAAAAAAACATTAACTTTTTCATTAGTTTATGGGAGGAAATGGGAGGAAAAGTTGGAACATTTTTGGGTTCTAAATACCGTTGTAAACACCCTTCACTTTCACCCTCGTCTGGAAGGCGAAGTTTTAGTTATTAAGACCAAAAAATAACAAATTTAAAATTGATTCGTCATAAAACGTTTGTTAAAATACTCCAACCTGTTTTCCAATTATGTAAATTATCTATTTTTGTAATTCTGTTTACCTGTTGACTCGTCAAAGCTAAAAACGTAATACACACATTTTCCAGGACTAAAAGCAAATAAATTGGAAAAAAAAATCAGTACCTAAACTACCCGGCTGGTTTTGTTTATGACAGGAGGGACAATTCTCGTTACAAATTCATTCGACCAAATTATCGGACAAATATAGAAAATTTGTGAAAAGCTTACACAATTCACTGATTTATGTATTTACCATGTGAATAAATTGCCAATTTTTTACCAAGGTTTATAAATTACACAGGTGTCCCATTAGAAAAAAAAATATGATTTCATACGAAGAATTTTGAAATTTGAATCAGTCTGAAGATATGTACGAATTTCTTCTGGCGCATGAAGCCACCTGTGTATTTTATAAACCTTGGAAAAGTACCACGTTTTTAAGTTAATAATGGAGTCTATTTTTAAGGTTAGAATGGTTCAGAGGTTATGATTAGAAACGTGGTTGTCTATGAAACTTTGTTTAATTTAAACCACAAAAATTGTAAAACCATATTTAAAGGATACACTATGCGGAGTCATTTTATAAGAAAATTTCACATTTATCATTGTAATTATTAAATTCAATCACTCGATTAACGTTTTTCATTGGAAACCACATTCTTGAAATGAAGTGCGTTCATAAAAATTAAGTAACTAGTACCAACTTAAATATTGCATTAGCAATATATATTGCTAAATTCATTCCGTATTGTTTTTATTTTTCTGGGATATTCCTCACTTCCGACCATGCTTTCCTGTTTATGAAATAAGGTTAGTATTTTAAACCTTTTACTGATATTGGAAATTGATAAAATTAATTGGTTTAAATTAAATTATTTGTATTACTATTTAAAGAAAAACATTCTTCAACGGTTTTAATATAAAGAAATTTAATTATTGGAATTTGGAATGATATAAAACAGGTAATATCCACGTGGCCAATGTTAACATTATACCGATTGATTTTTGTAAGAATTTCCAGGTGTTTTCTTTCGTTTTACGAAATAATTGCAGTTCAAATTGGTAAATGAGTGCTTTGAAAAGAATAAGGTTCAAAATTTTTATCCCAATTCCAAGGAAATGTATTGTCTCGAATTTTCCTCGAAGATGATCACCAGGTACCATTGAGCTTTTGTAAGCAAAAATAATGAAGAAAATATTAAACCACTTAATAATTTTTATGTTTTTTAGGTAAATGAAAAGGCACAATTAAATTTTTTAAGAAGACCATTGAAATTTAAAAGGATTTTAAGGAATACCAAAGGGATAGCAGGATCCACATGGCGAGTTGGCCCCCAAATAGCGACCTATGTCGAAACTTATGTTAACATATCGGCTTGATATACAAACATATTTTATATACTTTTCGCGACCAAATTCCTATTTAACCTTTAGATATGGACAAAAATGTCCCCCCAGCATGGCTATTTTTCAAAGTTATATATCTCAAAAACTAACTAAGCTAGAGACGTGAAACCAACGCGAGGCTTTAGATTATTTTACAGAGTATATCATATATTTTTTTGAAATTTTCAGAAAAAAAAATATACAAAAAAAATCCAAAAAACAAATGAAATATTTTTTTTATGTGGTTTCTGAAAATGACAATCACGAAAAAAATATATTTTATGCTTCTACATGAGCACTATAAGTCATAAAAATTGCGTGAAAAAATTGTTGGTGCAACACTTTGAAAAAAAATAAAATGTAATTTACGCCTAATAGTATACCTCGTTTTTATTTTTTTTCGAAGTGTTTCACCAATTTTTTTATCACAAAATTTCAATTAAAAATTGCCCACATATAGGAGTCAAACATATATTATTTTCATAATTGTAAGTCTAAGGAAACATAAACAAAAAATTTATTAGTTTTTTTTTTTCTATATTTACTCTTAAGATTATTACTTTAAAGATCAAAATAATTGATCCAAAAAGAAAAAAAAAAACAACTAGTGTTCAATTTTTATTAAAAAATTTCGTAACTGTTATAATTTAGTTATAAAGTTTCGATATTGGTTCCTATTTGGGGGCCAACTCGCCATGTGTATCATGCTAGACCCTTTATGAAGGAAATTGTAAACATGATTTAAACTTTTGAAAGATAATACCGGTTTAAATTATTTCTAATTTAAGTACCCTGGAAAAAATAAACTTACATTAGTAATAATTATTTTTTTCTTCAGATAAATGGATTTTTTGACCAAATTACGTATTAAAAAATATAAGTTACCACAATCTATTGAAAAAAACCGAAAAGGAAAAAAAAACACGCAGGTAGATAAGACATTTATTATGTAGTAAAAAGCTTAATTTAAATATAAAGAGCTTTCTCGCAGGTCAAGGAATTACAAAGCTCAAGCATCAAGTTAAAAGCTCGACACAAAGATACGTATTACTTTTTTTTTCTCCGCTCACATATAGTTGAAAGATTTCGCAAACCTTGCGTACTTTTTCACCAACAGCTGAG
Source organism: Sisyra terminalis (assembly GCA_958496175.1). Classification (NCBI taxonomy): domain Eukaryota; kingdom Metazoa; phylum Arthropoda; class Insecta; order Neuroptera; family Sisyridae; genus Sisyra; species Sisyra terminalis. The sequence goes on from OY292276.1 coordinate 61,729,559, forward strand.
CTTTTCATCCTCCAAAGCTCTTCCACTCAATACAATTACTATACGACTTCCTCAAACGTTTAATCCAATCAAAACTTTTAAAGGCTGATTAAGATTTTCTTAATGTACACGAAATGCACTCTAATGTGCAATTCTGGCATCATAGAAACTTCGCGAAATAATGCGCGCGTAAAAATTAGATAAATTCTAATGTGCAAATGTTATAATTAGTTTTGCTATTTTCCAGGAAAACTAGAAGTGGTGGCACGTATTCGACGCTCACTGGATAGTTTTCATTGGGACGTGGATGGTGAGAGCTTTTTCAAGGTCGCCAGAGTTCAAGTTTTGGGTGAACAAATCGCTCCGCACGGAATTTGTATGTAAATGGAAACAAAGCTTAAATCAAGCTTTTGCGATCGACGCGAAGGGAATATTTGTGCTATCGAAGCTTTACACAGGATAAACAAATAAATTATGAAATTTTCAAACTTTCAATATGCTGTTTAGTTAAACAAAAAACACAAATGGGGTTAAGGACAACAACAACAACAGAAAAAGCTCTTTTTTGCTTGAGGATAAGTTTAAATTTTTATTTCATAAAATCAAACAAAACTACAATAATGTACTTTCCAGGTTGGTCAACGGGGGAAAAAGAACGACAGTCGAATGCATTTGAATTGTTTGTACTGCAAGTATGTCTTTTATTGTTGGAAAAAAGCCAAGAATTTTCCGCCCAAAGTTTTACCAAGGAAATTATGAAAATAAGGGGGAGGAGGTTTACGAGATGATGGCATCAATGTGAAGGATTGATAATAAAATTTTAAAAGGGGTGAGGAGGTCGAAATTGGTGAAAACTTGATAACAAAATATTTAATTTCACACCTGCAACTTCAATTCGAAAATTTTTTAATCGGTGGATATAATAAAGATCAAAGACACCGAAAAAAGCAACAAGTTTTGATTTCCCATGTAGTGAAACCCCATACACCTGCATTTATTGGCCATTTTTTTCCATATGGTTAATTATGAAGATAATTTAGGTTGTTTAAGATCGTTTTTTTGTACTTAATATTTTTTAGTTTTCAAATTAGCTACGTTTCGTTACTAATCGTAACTTCCTCAGGCTTCTTGATTCACAAAATTAAAATATTTTTAATTTAAATTCAATAAATAAAAAAAAAATATTTAAATTTAGCTAATTTATGGAATATAATTGACAAAAGTAGACTATACAAATAAATTTGAGCAAAATTTTTTTTTTATTTATTGAATATAAATTAAAAATATTTTAATTTTGTGAATCAAGAAGCCTGAGGAAGTTGCGATACGTAACGAAACGTAGCTAATTTGAAAATTAAAAAAAATTAAATAAAAAAACCGATCTTAAACAACCTGAATTGTCTACTTATTTAATAAAAACTGAGATCTGACTTTTATCAACCAAGATTCGATCGAAATCTGACAACCTTTTTATTCTCTTTCACCCCTCACCAATCGCTTCCCTGACCATATTAATAAAAAAGATCCTGAATTATAGAATTTAATCAATTTTACTATAAAAGATTTTTGAAAATTGATACATCAATTTCAATCTAAAAAAACTACTATTTATACAATATATAAAGTATATTGTGGTCGTATTTATGGGATATAATTGACAAAATTAGACTATAAATATAAATTTGAGCAAAAATTCAAACAAATGAATTACTGACGTATTGCTCAGATACATATTTCGATTGCCAAGCAAATACCCTATACCGGTTAGGGGCCGTTCATAAAATACGTTCGCATACAAGGGGGGGAGGGGTCTTGCTGAGTGTGACAAGATGTGACAGAGGGGCGGGGGGCTTCGGTAACGTGACGTTCACCGTTCGTCAAAAAAATTTAAATTTATATTTCTTTCGACTATTTTTCTTTTCTTTTTTTTATAGAGAAGATATTTATTGATTTATTTAAATGTTATTATAAAAACTAAATGAATATTTTCAATTTTCAAAATTTGTGCACTTTTAATTGAAATTTATCATATTCAGGCGGGGGGGGGAATTTATTTTTGGGACGAAATATTTCTAGGGGGTCACAGAAAGTATGACACAGCGTGATAATGGGGGGAGGGGGTCAGAAAAAGATTATTTTAACGTGACGTATTTCATGAACGGCCCCTTAGCCAACAAAATTTTAAAGTTTGAATTTTCCACGTTTTTTTTTTGTTGCCAATCGATGAAAATCGATCGTAGAAGATTGTGGAAGAAATTGTTTCGTTTGTGACCAAATAGTTTAGCAGTATATGATTTCCCATTGATAAACAAAAAAAAAATTGTTAGCTAATTGGTGTAGAGTATTTGCTTGGCAATCGAAATACGTATCTGGAATTCATTTGTTTGAACTTTTGTTCAAATTCATATTTGTAGTTTACTATTGTAAATTATATTACTTCAAAGTTTATAAAATACACAGGTGGCCTCATGGTGGCTACGTGACGTATCCAGAAGAAATTCGTACATATCTTCAGGCTGATTCAAATTTTAAAATTCTTCGTATGACGTCATATTTTTTCTTCTAATGGGGCAACCTGTGTAATTTATAAACCTTGATATTAATTATATGCGACCACTATTTGACTAATCAGTATAACTGTTCATAGACAGCGGAAATAATCTAATTTGATAAAAAAAACTAGTGAAAATATTTAAATGTATAATTCCCCGATTTTCCTGATAAATTCCCTGAAAATCAAAAAGGCACTAAAACAATTCCAAAGCCAAGTAGAAGATAATATCATCCCCATTGGGAACCTTTGGCTTAGTAAATGTCTCATATACTAAGACAACATCGAAAAAATATCTAAAAAATCCCTGTTTTCTCTCGTAAATCTTTTCAATGTTTATTTTAATTTTCTTTTTTCAAAATTTAAAAGTTATTTTCATTGAGCTTTTTTTTTTTGTCTCGTTGACCTCTCCAGCTTTAAGAAGAATGAACTCTACCTCTACCTCTTTCCTATCGAAAGTACTTAAACTCTCAACTGTGAAAAGGGAGAAAAAATGGGAAAACAATTGAAATCCGAAACAATCGAGAGTGAAATCAATGGGAATGGGATCAAGTTGGCGGATACGGAAAAAAAAGAAGTGAACAACGAAAGAAAGAGCTTTATGACACAAGTGACTACCTAGTGATACGGATTAGGGGGATGAAAAAAAAAGAGAGAGTGTGAAACAAGTGCTTCAGCTTTCAATTTTTTTTTTTGTTGTTTGAAATATGATGTATTCCGGTGTTAAATACTTGAAACCTTTAGTATAAAAAGTTATCACATGCATTCTAAGGAGTATAATAAATCTATAGGTCAGCGGTTCCTAACATTTTTCCAGGCCGCGGACCTCCAAGAAAATCAAGCATAATGTCAAGGACTCCTAATTCAAAAAAAAGGTGCAATTTTCGGACAATATTATATTTTAGTATTCCTTCATTAAACTAAAAAACAACTCGCGGACCCCTAGGGGTCCGCGGACCACCGGTTAGGAAACAATGCTATAGGTAATACTCACTTTATAGGGTTTTAAAATTCGTCTCAGCTCCCCGCACTCGTTCAATCGTTCAATGGTTTCGGCATTCTGGAAAAAAAATCAAAAATTGAAATTTGTTCTTTTAATAAACACAAAAGTAAAAGTCTAAAAGGATCGTAGGCGTGAAACTAAGTGGCGCGAGTGTAGGAGGATGGCGAGCACGTGCACCAAAGAAACAACAGAACGTCGAAACAAATCAAATTTGAAAATGTCGAAAACAGAATGATGCCTGCCTCCTTTGATCTTCTTTCCCAGCCAATCGATATATCTTGAAAAGGTTAATTCAATTCACTGTTTTTCTTCATGAACTACCCCCCACACCCTTCAACTCGATTTTCATTCAGTGATTCACGTGTTTTTTTTTCTTTTTTCTTTTATTATATGATAGATATAGAGAAATGAGTTTTGGAAAAAAAAATATTATTACGTTTTCATTGCAAGCGTATCGGGTTTGTCGACTGTATAAATAATTCAATAATTAACAAGGGATGATTTTGTGTGAATGTGTAGGTGGACGTAGGTACGTAGGACGCTACGCTTGTCCAAACGAAAAACGTTAATGTTTACATAACGAACGAATGGATAGTTAGACGTTCAGATTGCACAAACAAAGTGGTATGAGATGGGAAAAAAAAAGACTAATGGGAATAATTACGACTCTTTGTTGCATTTAATTAACTTTGAGTAAATCAATACGAAATTTTGTCGTTTTTTTTTTTAATAAAATTTCTATATATCTCGATTATTGCCCTTCAAAACTGGTCGACAATTGGGGCTGTTTCATCGAAAAACTGTCGAAAACTTGTCAACAGTACAATCAATATAAGATTTTTTTCCTGACTTTGAACAGTGATACTGGGTATACAATATATGGAATATATTGCGGTCCAATTTATGTAGTATAATCTGATATAATAATATATAAACATAAATTTGAACAGAGGTTCAAACAAAAATATTCGTGACGTATTGCCCAGATACGTATTTCGATTGCCAAGCAATCTGCTTTGTGACTGTAACTGACGTAACTGCTTTGTGATGATTCACAAATCATCACAAAACAGATACGGAGTGATCCATACTACTTGATGACCACTGAGGAAGATTGCTTGGCAATCGAAATACGTATCTTAGCAATACGTCACGAAATATTTTTCTTTGAACTTCTGTTCAAACTTATGTTTATGGTATGATTTTTATATATTATTACATCAGATTATACTGCATAAATTGGACCGCAATATAGGTTTTGATGTTTTTGCATTTCTTATTGCATTCCTTATCGTTAGGTCCGTATTGGTCCATCAAATTTATTATCCTATTATTTGTTTTACTTATTTTATTAGCAATTATAAATTAATTAAAATTAGCGCATGCGCATATTGTATTTGTTTCCAACATGGGTCATATGCGAGAAGTACGCACCAATTATCCCATCAGATATTATTCCAATTTTCGAAACTATTCCGCAATGACGACCTAAGATGAATATTATAGAAAATACATTTTTTATTTATTTACTCTAATAAACATTTACTTTTTATTCATTGAAAATACAATCATCAATTGATTTCATATATATGTAATTCAAAATTTTCTATAATATTCATCTTAGGTCGTCATTGCGGAATAGTTTCGAAAATTGGAATAATATCGTATGGGATAATTGGTGCGTGCTTCTCGCATATGACCCATGTTGGAAACAAATACAATATGCGCATGCGCTAATTTTAATTAATTTATAATTACTAATAAAGTAAGTAAAACAAATAATGGGATAATAAATTTGATGGACCAATACGGACCTAACGATAAGGAATGCAAAACCATCAAAATAAATTAGTTTCCTTTTAAATGAAGTGCTAACCTACAAATTTTTTTATGCAAAATTTCAACTATTATTTATAAAAAAAAATTATAGGGGACCTAACGAAAAAAATATCGGACCTTAAGGGACCTAACGATTAAGATCATTACCAGTTCGCAAATCCTTGGATGGGGTGCTAACTTTGCATTGGTAAGAAAACTGCGTTCAAATCAACCAAAATTAATTACCAGTAAAATAGTACGGAACTGTACTAAACTGTAAGATCTAGATGTCCACAATTATATATATATATATGGAAATCGGTTTAATTCTTAACGAGATAATTCCATATATTACTAGGAAAATAGACTCGAACCAGAGAAACCAGAAAAGAGAGAACAAACCAATTAAATAATGGAAAATTGTATTTTTTATCCTTTTTCAGTAAATACTATGACCCAAGTTCAACTTAAAACTTTTCAAAAATCAAATAGTTACAGACTAGACAAAGAACGAAAATCAAATTTGATCAACATGAAGCAAGACAAAAATTGACACGTTCAACCAGGGGAATGACATTTTTCCATCAACCATTTTGTTTACATAATTCATAAAATATAAAATGTATACACAAACAATGAATGCATTAAATTAAAACCGAACAAAATCAATAATGAAATTGCAGCAATTTCGGTTTATCTATTTTTTTTTAATTATTTCAATTAATAAATTATAAAATTTCACAAAGGAATGTTTGAAGCATGTAATTTGAATAAAATATGTCTAAAGTTGGCATTGATTTGTTGCATAATATCAATTCAATGCATATTTGATGAAAAATGCAACAAAATTTCATCGAAACCCCGTCACTTAAGCGTTTCTCGAGAATGTCAATAAATATTTGATATAAACTTTTTTCCAAAGCTTCTCTCAAGCTCTTTGTTTCCATGTCCCAAGTTTATAATGGAAATTTTTTTTTGCAAAACTTTTGAATCACTAAAGCCTTACACGTAAGTGCTAGTGATACCAACCTAGATTTGTATCAGGAAAGTTCCCAATTTTGAACAAGAGCAACAAAATTCAATTTCTCGTAAACCCCTTTTCCAAAAATTAAAACACCCCCTCGCCCCTTAATAGCATCCCTGTGTTTCCCGGAATCCCTTTCAGCGAAATACCAGCTTAAATGTTGGCAGCTTGAAAACAAACGAACCGTTCCCGGGGGGCGGCTTAGAGCGACGAAACCGCAACATTAATCCTCGATAAATATTATCCTATCCCAGCAGCCGATAATATGATGCATTGGATGATATGTGCATTAAAATAAAATCGAATAATATAATAATAAAAAAGCTATGTTCCAGTAAACATTGGGTGACTTGGGGGCAAAAAATTTTTTCCAAGTACAATCGAGAGATGATAACGAACAAAAAAAACCTAATGAAATAAGGGATGTTTTTTCAATTTTTTTTATTTTTTAGAAGGAAAAAATCAATATTCATTTTTCCAAACATATGTGGCTTTTAACTTTATCGAGCTTTCAAAGGAATTTCAGATGAAACAGACTAGAAAGGTCGTTATCCCCCGGTACAAGTGACATGCTGTCCTTTTATTATCCTTATATGACCTTTACAGAAAAAAAAAAATCTTCCACAATTCAAAAGCTCTATCAATTAAGAAACAAAAATTTAAAAAGAAAAATTTTCCGAGCTTTTTTTTTTCTGTGCGACAACTCAACGCGATGAGACGATCAATAGTGTAAGCTCAAGCTCGTAAAAGTTCCAACCACACCTGTAGCTTATCCTCTACACTTCTTTGCAACACAATCCACATAATAAAACACATAAAGAATATTAACAAAAAAAAAATCTTCTCGTTATATTTAAACTGGAAGCTTTTACGTCCACTCCCACCCCCCATAATACAACAGGTGGTGGTTTCACATATTGTTTTTTTTTTAACAAATTGGCGAGCTTTAAATGGGCCAAGGTTTCGAGAAGGCCGGCAAGAAAATATATATGCCAAAAGCTCAGCGAATAAATGCAAAAATAAGTTTGAGCTTTTGTGCGTCATTGTCGTACAGGTATTTTGGGATGACCTATTTGCAAGCTTTTTTGATTTTCCACGCATGAACGACTTGATATCAATGATAGCATCACGAGAGAAAATTCATTTCGCCGATCTAATCTCAATTTATATTTTCCATCTTGATTCGATTTTCCACGAAAAATGCGCCAACAATCGAAATTTTACGTGTCATTGTTGAGGCAGCTATTAGTCATCGAATTGAAAGGAGAGGACAATGGCAGCCGGTGCAGCTGTCGATTCACATCTCTTTCATCACACCCACCTGCTGTCAAATATTCAGTTTCCCATTATTATTCTGGGAATTATTCGCATACAATGGACCACAAATGGAAATTTGAAACTCTGCAGACAAACTTTTTTCTATCAACAATAACAATAGTACACTTGCTCGTATATTGTGCAAAGCTTTCATTGTTTCCAACAATAAAGAAGCAAAAAAAATTTTTCACAAAAAACCGGTTGGGCTCTATTTTGTCACTTAAATTGTGAAACAATGAACCGTGCAATAATAGCAAGTAAGAATGAAAATTCGATTTTTGATGAATTGCTACGAAATTTAATATTTTTATTGAAATTATTCAATACTAGCGCACGCAATGTAAGAAAGTGTTTTGGTCATTTTTTCACACATTATTGTAGTTTTAGTAGGGATTCATATTTTGTTTGTAAATTTAATATAGCCTATGTTCACCAGAAACAGTGTAGCCTCCCAACAATGAAAGAATTTTTCAAATCGGTCAAGTAGTTTCGGAGCCTATTCAAAGCAAACAAACAATCAAATCTTTCCTCTTTATAATAATAGATAGATAGATAGATAGAAGAGAGCTTAATTATTTGATGTTGGTGTAGGCAATTTGTATACATATGTGTTACACTGGTTGCATATACATCAACGTTGTACCATATATTCAAATATCAACGAAAATTGATCAATAAAAATATTTTTGACCGAAAATAAACAATTGAATTAATATAACATAATCATTTATTTCATATTTACGCTTTATTTGCAACAAATACTTTTAAAAAATATTTTTTTTAAGTTTTAATGTTAGAAACTTGTTGAATGTAACCATGGAAACTCCTAAGCTTTATAAATACACAGATTGCCCCATTAGAAAAAAAAATGACGTCGTACGAAAAATTTTGAAATTTCAATCAGTCTGAAAATATGTACAAATTTCTTCTGGATACGTCACGTGGCGCATGAGGCCACCTGTGTATTTTATAAACCTTGGGCAACTCCTAGCTAATTCCTGCGGGTGTAACTATTGGAAAACGGGAAATTTATAAAAAAAATTATTTATTGTCTATTGTTTCTAAAGTTCTAATAAAGAGTTATAAATCAGATGAAATTGTAGTATAAATTATCATTTTCAAAAATCCATTGGATTTCAAACAAAAACCTACACATTTGTTGAGAAATCAAAACTTTCGCAATACACTAGCGCTTTCGACCTAAATTTTCGGCCAAACTATGGCATTTATGAAAAATTGTTAAAGGACCTTTTTTGTAGGAAATTTCCTCAGCTTTTATTTTGATACTAACTATTTTTTTGTATCTAGCACGGTACGAAAGTTATAATGAAAAAAATTGTTTTTGGAAAAGCCGAATTGAGGGGGGACGCAGCACTTTCCGGTGACGGATTTTTTGATTGAAATCATATTTGAGACCTAATCAATCGATAAAAAAAATTGGCTTCTACTTACTGTTTGTTGTATATGCTTGAACGAGTAATTTACCTCAAAAGTTATGGCTTAAGTACTTTGTTGATGTATAGGCAATTTGTATACATATTTGTTTTAATAGTTGCATATACTTCAACGTTATACCATATCATACTCAAATATCAACGAAAATTAATCAATCAAAATATTTTTTACCCAAAATAACCAATTAAATTAGTAACACATTAAAAATTGATTTCATATTTACGCTTAATACGCAAAAATTTAACCATTAAAAAAGATTTTTTTTAAATTTTAAAGATAGAAAATTGTTGCTTGTAACCAAGGCAACTCGTAGCCAATGGAAACATAGCACTCATTCAATTGTCGATTTTGTCAACAATGTCAAAAAATTGCTTTTTATTTTCCAGAGTTTTAAATTGAAAAATCAAGACAATGCCCCATAAAAAAACTATCGAAAATCAAAGAAAATCAGATTAACTCCATTGGAGTTACGATTTAGAATCAAATTTTCCCAAATTATTACGGGAAAATAAGGCAATGCTTACCAGAAATGCTCAATTGGTTTCAAGGGGTTTTTCGTTGAAAAATTAATAAATCGCTTGGAAAAAACCAAAAAAAATATTAGAAAAATGTTTACCTTTACTTTTGGAATCAAATTTTGAAAGTTTACCACGAGAAAATTGATGAAATTCGCTACTTAAACTAATCAACAAGTTCCATCAGTTTCCCAATGTTTCCAGTGCAAAAATTCCTCTTTAGATGAATAAATTCATACGTTGCATTGCGTTATACACTTAAATACGATTGACCTAAGATGAATTTATAATTTTCAACGAAAATTTTGACGAATTCCAAGGGAAAACCGGTCGAAAATTCAATCCATACCAATTAGCACTTGAACGATTTTAACCGATTTTTCATTGGAAAATCGATCAATTTTTTCTCGAAGTTTATTAAAATACATTAATAGATGTTTAAAGACAAGATTAACTAAGATAATTATAAGGCAACAGGTGGGAAATGCATCAAATGCTACCCAGCATTGACCAAATTTTCTCATTGAATTTTCCATTAAAAAAATTATCATTTGCCTCAAAAAACTATTAAAACACATTTAAGAACCACTGGTAACTACCTTTTAAACCGAATTTCAGTAATTAAATACAGGAAAATAGGCAAAAAGTGCCTTTTTGACCAACCAATAATTTCCGAATAGTGGCACCAACATGTGGTTCTTATGAATTAAATTGGGCTGATTTCCACATGTAAATTCAAATGAAAAAAACTTACTTGCAGATCCAAAATGTTTTCCATCAGATAATTCGATACTAACTCCATAATTTTCATCACTTTTCAATAAATTTTAAACTAAACTTTTTAATTATTTCACGTTTTAATTATTGCAAAATTGAACTAAGACAGCTTCGGCTTAAACGTCAAATTAGCCATTAATATAATGCGCAATGAGCATGCGTCACCGATTAAACAAATATGTGGGATATTTAATTTTGAAAAAAAATAAATAATTTTTAAAATTTTTATCATTTAAAAAAAATGTTACTAGGGTAATAGTTTGATGATACTTGGAAAAAAAAATGAAAATTTGATCATCAACTAACCACAAAAAATGAAGATTACATTTTCTTTAATAATTTTCCTAAGTTTCGTAAATGCTTTAATTAGTGCAATTCCATCTGAATTCTACCCCGTTGCAATTTGAAGTCCTACAAAAACATGTACTAAAAATCCTCTTATTAAAATGGTCTCCACATAGCAATTATGAAAAATTTTGCAAAAATTAAAATCCAATCATACATTAGTGAAAATTCATGACAACAATTCCCAAATTTTTGAATTGAAAAACGAATATTTCATTGATTCCTTACTGCGATTATTTTCGACCGTTGACTAGCAATTTCTGGCTGAATTTTACAAGATCTTAGTTGGAACCAACTTTACTATGAAAACGATTTAAAATTCGAGGAAAATCAAAAAAAAAAAACACCCAATTTTCATTCGTGTGAGAATATGAGAGATATTTTTTATACTTTCATAGTATTTTATAAGTAGTATAGTATAATTGAACTAATAGGCATATTTTGAAATACTCTAAATATTTTTTTTATTTTAAGTAACGAAAATATAATTTACTTGAAAAGCTTTAATTATTAATCCCTAAGCTTCAAAAAAGCATAGACGTCTTTATTCTTACACGATAATAATTTCTATTTCTATGTAGTGTCGTTCTATGTTATTCCTCGACAATACCGGACATAACTTTGTTTACATGTTAATTCTCTTATTAAATCTCAGAAGTCAATGTGGTAGGTTACTAAAGTTGGAAAAACATGCAAAACCAGTATTTTGGCATAATAAATTACGTAAGTGAATAAAAATTATTCAAATAGTCTTAAGTTTTTAATGGGAACTCTTTTACAGTGATAGCATATTTATTTTTATGGAATAAATCACAGAAATTGCCGAGGTGGCTGGGACTCAGCGTTGCTTTCGAGGAATAAGATAGAACGATCATAAAATCAATATCGCATAGGAATAAAAGTAACAATTTTGTGCCCTATCGAATTTTGATGGATTTTTTTGGAGGTTATCAAAAAACAAAATTTATTAAAACTCGTTTTCTATGACATTTGATTTTAGGAATTTTTTTCTACCCTGTTACAACCTACCATTTTGTTTGGCAATATAAATTGGGGAAAATCAGTGGAAAAAATACGAAGGGTGAATATTATTGTAATACGTTTAGATTTACACACGTGTTTATACATTACACTATTTTCTAGGGATTTTCCCGTTCGGGTTTGAACCAAAAAACGTTTTTATTCGTATACGATAATAATTTTTATTTCTATGTTGTGTCGTTCTATGTTATTCCTCGACAATACCGGACATAACTTTGTTTACATGTTAATTCGCTTATTAAATCTCAGAAGGCATTGTGCTATGTTACTAAAATTGGAAAAACATGGAAGACCGGTATTTTGTCAAAATAAATTACGTAAGTGAATAAAAATTATTCAAATAGTTTTAAGTTTTTAATGGGAACTCTTTTTCAGTGATAGGACATTTATTTTTTTTGGAAAAAATCACAGAAATTGCCGGGGTGGCTGGGACTCAACGTTGCCGTCGAGGAATAATATAGAACGACCATAAGATCAATACCACATAGGAATAAGTATAATAATTTCGTGCCCTATCGAATTATGATGGAGTTTTTTGAAGATTAGCAACAAAAAAAGTTATTAAAATTCGTTTTGAATAACATTTGATTTTAGCAATTTTCTTCTACCCTGTTACAACCTACCATTTTGGTTGACAATATCAATTTGGGAAAATCAGTGGAAAAATACAAAGGGTACATTATTGTAATACGTTTAGATTTACACGTGTTAATACATTACAGAATTTTCTAGGGATTTACCCGTTAGGGTTTGAACCTAAAAACGTTTTTATTCTTATACGGTAATAATTTTCATTTCTACCTTGTGTCGTTCTGTGTTATTCCTCGATAATACCAGACATAACTTTGTTTACATATTAATTCGCTTATTAAATCTCAGAAGTCAATGTGGTACGTTACTAAAGTTAGAAAAACATGGAAAACCAGTATTTTGTCAAAATAAATTACGTAAGTGAATTAAAATTATTCAAATAGTCTTAAGTTTTTAATGGGAACTCTTTTTCAGTGATGGCATATTTATTTTTATGGAATAAATCACACAAATTGTCGGGTTGGCTGGGACTCAACGTTGCCATCGAGGAATAAGATAGAACGACCATAAGATCAATACCACATAGGAATAAAAGTATAACAATTTCGTGCCCTATCGAATTATGGTGGATTTTTTTGAAGGTTATTAAAAAAATTAAAAAAAAATCTCAGAAGTCGATGAGGTATGTTACTCAAGTTAGAAAAACATGGAAAACCAGTATTTTGTTAAAAAAAAATTTCGTAAGTGAATTAAAAATTATTTAAATAATCTTAAGTTTTTACAGGGCACACTTTTTCAGTAATGGCATATTTATTTTTATGGAATAAATCACAGAAATTGCCGAGGTGGCTGGGACTCAACGTTGCCGTCGAGGAATAACATAGAATGACCATAAAATCAATATCGCATTGGAATAAAAGTAACAATTTCGTGCCCTATCGAATTATGATGTATTCTTTTGAAGGTTATCAACAAAAAAAAACATATTAAATCTCATTTTGTATAATATTTGATTTTTGAAATTTTCTTCTACAAACCTACCATTTTGGATGACAATTTCAATTTGGGAAAATCAGTGGAAAAAATACGAAGGGTAAATATTGTAATACGTTTAGATTTACACACGTGTTTATATATTACATAATTTTCCAGGGATTTCCAGTAGTGCTAAGCCCTGACAAGGAACAGTGGTCCCTACTCACTCCACCCAAATCAACACGTGTTCTGTTCCAAATTGATGAATTATATTTGAAATCAAAGTGATATAGAGCCACAACATTCATCAACATTCAGCACCCGGAAGGAAAGAAGATGGAGGCCCTTTCCCCGTAAGCAGCTTAACATTTTAGCCACTTACCTACTCTCTCTAATAATATGACGTACGGTGGTTGGCAGGTATTATTTTCCCGTTATGAAAGCGATGGATGTTTTTCGTTCGTTTCCCTAATCGCTTTTCACTCGCACACAATTGGCAGCAGCCCCCCATTAGGAGTTCTCCGAAAGCTCGAAAGCTTTAAATGAACCAAATATATGGCGCGAAATAATACAAAAGCTCACGAGCATAACAGTTATATATATACAATGCTGTTCTTGATTTTTCGTGTCAGAATAGATATGTTCTTGGAAATATGTATTATTGGGAAAAATATCATTCATTTTGTGATGTAATAGGTTGCGACTCGTTTTGCAAAAACATTTTTAAAGATTTGTTAAAATATTAACTATAGAAAAGCAAATGTTGAGAATAAAATTCAAAAAGAAGTCATCAATGATGATGATTTTTTTGCCAAATGTACATTATATAAGTAAAAATTGAATTGGTACCGAAAATAGAATAACTTGTTTTCAATGAAAAGATCACAAATACGTCACTTGTACATCTTTTCAAAGTATAAAAAAAAAAAGTTATTGACAACAATTAGACGATGAAATTTCTCTGTTGAAACAAACAATGATCATATTTACCAAAAATTTAACGCTTTAATTGCCACTTTTCTTTCTAAACAGAAATTTCTTTTTACTGTTAAACTAGCGGCGAAAGAGAAAATTGTAACATCAGTGACAAAATGAGGAAATTTTTGAATGGCGGCCGTTTTGTTACGGAATAACCGGTGCATAATACGATGATAAATGTGGATACACCAAGTCGTTGAAGAATGGATCACTAGGCCAACACATGTGTGAGATGTGGAAGAGAGGCACAGACGGCAAAGTAATTCCTCAGCGGAGTTTTAATGTGCATCATTGCATATTGTTGCAGAAAAACGACATTGTACATGATGCACATGATGTCTGTATGTATGTCAATTACGAGACGATTAAATTGTTTTCCTCGATTCAAACTAGGTAACTATTTTTTTTTGTCGCTTTAGAATGTCTCCGTATAACGCCCTCCTCCTCTCCCCATTTCAAAAAAACCTTGAAAAAGTTTCTCGCACAAAAAAAATGTTAATCACCCAAGTTTCCTTAGATTTTTTTAAAGGAAAATTCCACCTGAAACTTTATCTCGCATTTCCAAACTTGTTTCGAATTTCTCGCATTCCCATCGTCATTGTTGTACTCGTAGATATGTGTAAAGTTTTTTGATTAAAAACAAAAAAAAAAAAGTACCAATTTTCATTGAAGTGTTGGATTTTTCGCACCGAATCCGTTGAACTTTGAACCAGAAGTGATGAGACTCAAAGCTCAATGTCTATTATATATAATAAAACAACAATGTTCAAGTCGAGTGGCACATCAACAGGTAAATGACATCTCTGGAATGTCTCGGGAGAAATTCAAGATTGCACGGAGAAAATGATGAAAGCGTAAATATTTGAAAACTTGATGGAAACAATTTGAAATTTGCAAGGGTAAAAAGGACGACAATGCAACGGTAATACCGGCACACAAAAAAAAAAGGTGCTCTGTACTTTTGACCGGACCTACATAAATCTACGTATTTCGACCCCCTGACCACGAATCCGGGGTCAGTTTGACCCGTACACCCTCAAAAATTCAAGAAAACTTTAAAAAAGCGTCTGTCTGACAGACGCTAGGCTCGCAAAGCAGGCAATTTTCTTACAATAAAAACGGCTTATGGTCTACATAAACTTGGAATTTGTATTCAACGGATCGAAAAACATGAAAATCATGCTCGGGTTAGTTCAAAAAAATTTCTATGTCACCAAAACTGCCGATTTTAACCATTTCTTTCGGTTTTTTAAAGTTTTCTCGAATTTTTGAGGGAGTACGGGTCTCAAACCGAACCCGAATTCGTGTTCAGGAGGTCAAAATACGTAGATTTATGTAGGTCCGGTCAAAAGTACAGACCACTTTTTTTTTTGAATGCCGGTGTAATCAAAGAAAATTTATGGGAATTCATATTGGTGAACTTGAGGATATTAAAAATAATGGCATTCCTCTGGAATGACTTTTATTGATTAAATCGACTTTATCGAAAATTTTTGGTACTGGTCAATTTTCTACAATTCAACCTAAGACAACAGGGCTACTAAAGTGCCATCTGTGTAATCCATTTCAAACCTAAATTAAAATCCCTAATGGAAGATTAGCTACTTTACCGACGCGGATAATTGCGCACGGGTTTAATTTACAATTTGGGACTGGAAGTTCTCGAGTAATACTTGATAGTTGCATGATAATTATAATTTAATAAATCTAATCCAAATCGAATTTGCAAACTTAAATTAAATCAAAAATATCGTTTAAAATCACCAAAAAAAGAAAAAAAACTGTGTAGGGGAAAATAGTACGAGTTAATCCCTTGGGGTAAGATGATCCTTTGCGATTGTCCTGAAACCACTAATAGACCAGGGTCGATAATTTTAAAAATGGTGAAGAGCGAAAAAAAATTATAGTAGCATGAAACCCATTGGAAAAGGTAGAGAATATAACAAAAATGAAAGGAAAAATAAATTACGGGCGATCTGTGGTCGGGAAGGGGGAGGGGGTGAGTTTTTAAGGGTAAAAAACGGTTAATACCGATTTTCGGCAAAACTGCAAGTCCTATAAAAAAAAGTTAAATGGCAAAGTTGTAGGTAATTAAAAGATCTACAACTTTTGTATCGACACTTTTTTCACATAACCTCAAAATTTATGTGAAAAATTCGAATAACCGAGATTTTGGTTTTTTATTTTTATATTTTGCAAAAAAAATTATTTTTCCACGAAATTTGGTGAAAACTTACCTTTGTATGTCCCAAACATACAGTAATTTTTTTGATTTAAAATATTCATTTTTTCACCTTATTTTGACTTAATATCCAAAAAGCAACCTAATTTTCAATCGAAAATTCTCACGTCAAAATATCTGCTTTTTTAAAAAAATTGGTGTGTTTTTTGTTGGTTGAAATCTCTACTTTCTGATGGTATAAAAAAAATATACACTACTATGGTAAATGTTCTCAGAAAATGCAAATAATGATAGGTTTTTTCTTCCACATTGGAGCATGTTTCAGAACCATGACAATTTGAGCATAAATTTGTGCATTTGTGCAATCATTATTTGCATTTTCTGAGAACATTTACCATAGTAGTATATATTTTCTTTTTACCATCAGAAAGTAGAGAAAGTGCTCTACAAAAAATGTTCTATAAAATTTTCTCATAAAATTAATGATTACGTCAAAAAATTGAAAAAAATCTAAAATTTCTTTAGTTCAACTTTGACCTCGAATAACTTTTGAAGGAACAAATATATGAAAAACTTGTTCAAGACCTTTTTTGTAGATCGTTCAATTTTCTACAAGAATATACCTTGGTCATTCTGAAATATTATCACCAACGTGAGCCATAAAATTCCAAAATGCAAGAGAATATTGTTCCCATGTTATTTAAATGGAAAATCGAAATTTGCGATGCGGCACCTCTTAATACTTAATATTAAGAACTTAAACTTTCACAGGATTTTTTTTTGTCATTCCCAACAATATTTTCGATATAATTAAGAAAAAAAAATCATAATTTTTTTTTTAATTAGTCTAATGTATACACACTAGATTATTAGAAACCGGTTGGTCTGACAAAAATTTACCAATCGATCTTTTTTGTAGAGTTTTTAATGTCCTTTAAAGAATTTTTTTTGTTTAAGACTTAGTTTAGTAGTTAAAATAAATATTGAGAAAAAAAGGAAATCGCTATTTTTTTTTTGGGATTTTAACTATGAAATTTTAATAACTAAGTACTCAACAATGAATTAATCTCGCATTTGAAATAAAAAGTGTTCGTTATTCAATGCTTGAGCAATTATTTTATAGTTTATATAACAATTTTTCAACTTAAAAGTTCCAAACTTTCATAGTTCTTCAATAATCGCGTTTTAGTAGCTTTTTTCCTATGGAATATAAGTATCACAGCTGGCTGAATAGCATTTTCCATATTTTTCTTATAATATTCAGTTCTAGAACGCAATGGAACTAGTCCGATTAAACAAATTTGAAATTTTTGGTGCAAAAGCACACATGATCAATCAATCAGTTCCCAAACAATCAGAATCATTTTTGAACTGCCATAGAAAATAGAGGAACAATATCGAAAATAAGGAGGTCACTATATAACCATTCATCACATAGGAATTATTTCGGTCTAATTAAAAATCTCACTAAGATTTTCCAAGACGTCCTCCAGCTATCACCAGGTGGTTCAATGTTTTTCTTGATCAAATTTTAACTAATTCCAGCATTTCATTCTTTCCATTAAAAGATAATTTCAAAATCTTTAAATTTCTTAAATTTTCATTATTTTCAATGACAAAAATACAAACCCATGGTGTTTTTAAACGGAAATGCTTGAAATAAAGTGACATTTAACGATAAAAAGCATGGATTTGTTGCAAAAAGTTCAATTAATTAAATCTCTCTATAATTGGCGAAATGTTTTATTCGTTCGATTGCACTAGAAACTTTTTTTTTTTCACTCAACGTAATTGACAAATCTCACTTGAAACAATTTGCATAAATATTACGCATACGAGAGAATCTATGCAAATATGAATTTCTCTCTCGTGAGACCAGACAAAACAATTGTGCATTTAATTACTTTCAAACAATTTTTTTTCTTTCACATTCTCCTCTTTTGCCTCTCATCCAAACGGTACAATTAATCTCAATTGATTCACAAAAAAAGAAAAAAATTCAGTAAAATGAACCCTTGAGATTTCCATTATTGCAGTCTAATGTATCATTGATCTTTTTTTTTTTGCTGCAAGAATTGGATCTATTGATACAACAGTTGTATGTGTGGAAAATGGACATATGTTTGAGCGAGAGAAGACGAGACGCGAATTGAACCACTTTTCGAGGAGATATCATTTATGTAATTCTAGGACAAATTGCATCCGACTCGGATAAAACGTGACCAGTTTCCTCATCTCATCATCTGCCAATGAATGTTATTCGATTCTTCTAGTTCATGTTATAAACTCTATTTCTCTTGAATCAACCAAACGATGAGCTTTTTATTCAACTAATTTCCTATTTAATTGGACTATTGATACGAAAATCTCGAATACATATCAGCCAATGTTTCCCAATCAAAATTGCACAATTTATTTCAAGCAGTTAGTGTAAATGATTCAAAATTAAAGTGAATGATTTCCACTGTGACTTACTATCAAAATAATCATAATTTAGTTAAAAGCATCGAAAGTAACGAATTTGATAAATTAAAGATTCCCTAACGAATTATTTGATATAATTGCATCTTAAATCCATTGCGGTATTGCTTTTATGTTTTCGGGGATATTCCTCAATTCCGGCCATGCTTATTTTTTTAATAAAATGAGGTTAGTTTTTTAAACACCTCGTTGATGAAACATACTAAGTAAAATTAAGTAAATACTTTTAATTTTTAATGGAAAAACTAATTGGGAAAAGTATTAGTTTGCTTTTGGCTTTATTAAATGAGTTTCCAAATAAGTGTAATCTATTATTATAAAGACGAAAGATTTGATTGTTTGTTTGGTTTGAATAGGCTCCGAAACTACTTGGCCGATTTGAAAAATTCTTTCACTGTTGGGAAGCTACACTATTTTCGGTGAACATAGGCTATATTAAATTTTCACAAAAATTAGGGGTTCATCCTAAAACTCCAATAATTAACCCAAGGTCAG
This sequence comes from Sisyra terminalis, assembly GCA_958496175.1. Taxonomy (NCBI): domain Eukaryota; kingdom Metazoa; phylum Arthropoda; class Insecta; order Neuroptera; family Sisyridae; genus Sisyra; species Sisyra terminalis. Next base: position 61,749,026 of record OY292276.1, read on the forward strand.
AAAAAATTACCAAAAAACATTCTTTTATCGCGTGCGCTGCGAAGACTATTGGTTATAGAACTAAATAGGTAGGTATACCTACCGTAGCTATACGCAATAGACCATACTCTTTTTAGATATTTATTGGGGTGAATTTTTTTTTACTTTTTTTTTTGGTCCCCTCGTGAAATTTTGTTGGAAATACCAAAAAAAAAAAAATTCTCTGAAAGTTTGAGCCCTTAATATTAATTTTAAGTCCTCGACCAAGACGTGTAAAGATTTCCCATTGAAAATACACGGAAATTCTGATTTTTTATTTTGTTACATTGTTACAAATGTTACATTGAAGTAATATGTTTCGAAGTTTATATCCAAGGCCAAAAATTTTAAAGGTTTGGAGCAGAAATTGTAGTTGGAATATTTATTTTATTTGAACCGGAGTTGAAGTCATTACAATTTGAATTATATAAGCTCCAGCTTTTCTGTGATTTTATACGAATACTGGAAAGAAACTTTTTTGCAACTTTATAAATTTAGCCAAATTTCAATAATGTGGGATGACAACGATTTATGATGAAAGTAATAAGATATAACGGTTTTCCTCCTGGATCTAAAAGCTTCAATCTTGGTTAAAACATTTGAAGTTATTGAAAGCTTATGAAGGGAAAAGTTCTAATTTCAAGGACATTTATTGCATTACAAGGATTTACTTTTTGCGAACTCGTAAGCTAAAGTATAGTGAGAAAATATGAACCGATTTAATAATTCTTATGCTTTTCAGATGAAAATATCATAATGTAACATTTATGAAGAAACTTAAAAATTAATTGGCTAACGACCTAATGATTAAACTATTGCGTAAAAGCTTCATATTTTTGCTGAAAATATTCAGGTGGGGAAACTGGTTTTATATTCCGATAGAAGGGTTATATTTGTATTCACAAAAAAGGAAAATTTATGCACTTATAACTTGTCACTGCGGTGGTTGATTTATTCAGCTCGGAGGAAAAGCTCATCAAATTATTCAAATTTGCAAATTTTTCGTTGATAAAGATAAAAATGAAAGTGAATACGATTTTAATTTCGTAATGCTAAATAAAATGTAATTTTAGTGTTGTTAATTTTTTCGAAATTTTAGATTCAAAAATACCGTCGAGTATGGAAAACTTATGGTCGAAAGTATCGATGAAATCATGGAAATAAGTAAAATAGGCAGAGATTAATGATGTTGTGGTATCACTGAAGAACTAATAGTCAAGGATTGACGTAAAAATTTGCTCAACCAAATTCATTTGCGAATTATTGGCCTAATGTAATGAAATCGACCTTTTTAATTAATATAAATTTTATAATTTTAATTTAGAATTATCCATTACTTAGTAAAAGTAGTGATATTTTCTTCCACCAGGACAAAATTAAGTTCCAGCAATTTAGTGGAGAGATTTTTATCTATCTTTATAGATTGTCAACAGTTTTGGCCCTGGTAAACGCTATGGATTATACAGAACTGATATTTTTTTTTTTATTCCGGGAACATTGGTCCAGCTTTAAATATATGCAAATTTGAAGCCTCTTGCGAGAAATAATTGATTTAAAAAGCTTTAAATCCAATTAGAACGAAACGAGTTTAATTAAATTACTTTCAATTACACAAATTGTATGCGGCTAAAGTAATTTGCGTGATATTTCGTGCCGCTTTTTTCACCGCCAATTTTCATTATCTACAAAAATCTTCCTGATGATTTTCCTAAAAAAATTCAAAATATATTTGCGAAAAACTTTTTCAATTTTTGAGGTATAAAACCTCACGTATGTTTACTATTGAATTTAAGCTATTAACGCAAGGCTTGGTTTATAAAATAACTAGCTGATCCCTGCGACTTCGTCTGCGTAACGTAGGTGATGATTATATTTTCTTTTCAGATTTGCTATTTGTAGTGATATATGGAAATTTTAGTTTTTCTTATTTCTTTTATGAAAAACATAATCATACCTGAAAACACTATTTTGTCAACTTTAAAAAGACACATTTAATAAACTGCTTTAAAGAATAAAATTGTTCTATGTAATAATCAATTAATTTTCAAAAAATATTTATAAATATCTAAAGAGTATGGTCTATTCCCTATACCTACGGTAGGTATACCTACCGTAAACCAATTAATCGGTAAATCAATCACCATCTATACATAAATAAAAACTATCGTTAAGTTCAATAAAGTCAGTCATAATTATGACTTAAAACAGTCAAAAGTTATCAAAACATTCGCCTAGATATTTAGAATATTAGTAGAAATCCCATTTCATTGTTTCAACTCTCAACTTTTACACTAAATGTACTGAAATGTACAAAACTACGGAGAAATTATAATTTGTTCAAATGCACGAAACCCAGTTCCTCCATAATCAAGTATAACCATTGTGTTTCTATACACTGATTAAAATATCTGAATTTCAACTATATAATTAAACCATTTTCTTTTCGTTCGCCGAATTTCTCGCTACTCGATATTCGCTCATTAATGTTTTTATTTGTGAATACGTATTTCGGATTTTCAGGTTTACAATATGAAAAAGCCAAATAACTTAATGCTCACTTATGAACTTAACCTTTTTTAGACATATATATATTGAAGTTTAAATTTTAAAGCAGATCCTACGTTTTTTTTTCTAATAATAAACCAACATTGTTTTATTTTAAGCGATAAAATGTTTCGTCTATAACGAACATACCTCGATAATTAAATTTGAAATGTCGATTGTTTATTACATGTTATGCCGTACAAACTTTGCTACCATTTTTCACTCTTTTAGAGGAGGAATTATCAAAAAATCCTTTTCCTATTATATATCTGCATCGTATAAGAAAAACACTTTCCAAATTTCATCGACACAAATATGCATTTATATTGAAAAATACAATGTAAAACGAAAAAAATTATGACCTTTATTTTGATTATCATCACTAAAAAGTAATTCGATATCGCACATTTTGACGTTGTACATACAAAATTGTTGGAAATAGATAGAAAGCGTGGAAGGAAATTCGAATATTTTATTTTTTTTCAATCACAATAATTGGTTTTCAAATTGTTCTAAATACCGAAAAAAAGTTAGTTGGGAAGATTGTATATTTTAATGGATAATGAAATATATGATAAAAAATTGCTCCCTTAATGTTAAATAATTGCTCCAGGTCACAATCATTGGATGATAAAGATTAGATTTTAAAAAGTTTGATTGTTGAAAAACCAACAAAAATTAAAAATCGCTTTTTTAGAATAAGTAGTACATAAACTTTCATGCTAATTTAGTGAAATAACGTTATTTAAAACGTTGTTATTAAAATGATATAACAAAAACAGAAACTTATTATTAATTAATTACTTATTTATTAATTACACTTATTAAATTCAAAATTTCGATTGTTGATTAACTCTACATTTTCTCATACAAACTTAGTCACCCCTTGTACCCTTTTAGGGTAGGAATTTTCGAAAAAAAAAAATTCTTATCAGATGTCTACTTCTTATAAGGAATACATCGAATATTAAATTTTCATCAGTCAGAGGGGATCTATAAATACAGGATTTTATGTATGTATGTATATTAAATACGGTTTTAAAAACGTATTTACTTTAAGTTTTATTACTATTATTATTATTGCTACTACTACTATTACTCTTTGTCATTAATATTTCCTTATTGAGGAACTCTAAGGGTCTACTTACAAAAATTTTGTAAAAAAAAAAGTTGACTGTAAGATTCGAACCCACGTCTTTATAATTAGGAGAATCTGAATGTCCGATACGTAAGCAATTACACTATTAGCATCAACTATGTGTTTTATATATGTAAAGGTTTATATTTCAAAGAGGCAATTTTTTAAAATTGAAATTGAATTTACTGTGCTTTCTATCAGTTCAACTAAAAATATTTTTACAGATTATTTTCTAACTTTAAATTACCTTTCCAATGATATATAAATCACCTGTCTAGTGTAAAAATTTATGTTTTCATCCCTAGGGAATACCTTCCTTTAATATTTTTTTGGAATGATAAGTAGCCTATAGTCTGTGGGAAATTGTGTTGTATCTCAATACCAAAATTCATTAAATTCAGTTGTTCCGTTCTTTAGTTAAATCGGGACACACAGACAGACAGGCAGACAAAAATTTTAAAAATGTTAAATCTGGAATAAGGGCCTCTTGAAACAAATATTTACCCTAAAATTGGGTTCAAAATCGAAATGTACAGACAGACGTAAGAATTTTATATATTAGTATAGATTATTTGGTTTAGGTCTAAAACTGGAAAATTAGTTGCTGTTTTACGCTAAAATTAAAAAGGAAAAATTGTTAAAGAAAATATCCTTTTCGGAAAAAATTGGTTACTTGTGAAGAAATGCATTTTTATCTGTCATCCCTATCAAATGGAAAACCCCGAAGGTGTTTTGAGCTTTAAAAGCTTCAGTTGCAAGCATTTACGAAAATATTGACATTTGATTCGACTTCACCATATTAAATCATTTGACTTTTCAGAAATCACAAACAGGGAAATTCTGTGAAATATGAATTTCACGGTGGAGAAAACATTTCCGGTTTCAGCGAAAAAAAAAAAAAAAAAAGAAACGAGGGTGATTTATCATTTTTTTTTTTATCATTTCAACATATATAATAATCGGTCGTGTTTAAGCGAGCAGAAAAAAAATGTATGAATTTTTTCAAAAGTGCACTCCCGATAAAAGCGTCGGCTGGAAAGCTCGCTCGGGTTCAGGGTCAAACGTACGTTACACAAATCGGGAGCAAAAGAGACATCCAACGCCCCACACGTGCCGGCAACAATTGCGCATTTTTCCCACTACCTACAAAGTCCTGAGGAAGCGTCGTTGTGCTCGATTGTCCTCCTCGTCTAGTTCCACGTCCTGTTATCGCAATTTTTCCAATTGTAACATTTTTTTTTTTTTTTTTTTTTTGAGCCTTTTTGTGCAAGTAATTTAGTCCTTGACATTTTTCATGATTGTTTTCACATGCATTTATTGCAGGTAATACTAATGGGGCAACACAGTTGAAAAACGTTTCGCAATCAAAATGATGAGAATGATAAAGATTTTTCCGTTTTTTTTTTCCGTCTTTCTCTATCGAAGACACGACTCGTCGTGAGATTCTTCTTCATTTTTTTTTTTTTTCAAAACGACCGCTCCTTGAAGACCGTGACATTTGACAACAGTTGTGATTGGAATGTAATTCCATTCTTTTCATTTGAAATTGGAAAAAAAATCTACTTACTAGTTTGCCACGCAGGCGAAATCGCTTACGTGGTAATAACGTGGGGTTTTATTGTCACATACACAACAAAGGAATGGAAATTTGAGTCGAATTGTTGAAGATATTTTTAGTTTTTCAATAGAATAATATTGGGGAAACATTTCCCTAAGGGTTCGTTCACTACTGGTACATTACAAAGACACTGCGGGGAGGGAAACGTGTGCAGCGGCGAAAAGCGAGGAAAATTCTGACAGATTGTGACAAAAGTGGTTGGGGGAATGATCTTGAAAAATTTAATAGAGAAAAGATGTTTTTTTTTTATTGTCCTCTCAAGGATTTTCGAATCAAAGTTTCTCATTTATCCTGGTTGCTCTCATCCATAGTGTGGTAAAAATAATTAATAATCCAAAAATAAGATGTTAAATTTTCAAATCAGCTCAACATTTCGTTAGTATTTATTTCCAACTTCTTCAGGAGAACTAATGAACAACATTTATTATGTTTTAAGTTCTCCGGAAGAAGTTGGAAACAAATACCAACGAAACGTTGAGATAATTTGAAAATTATTAATTATTTCTCATCTATTTTTTTGGAGGAAAATAAGGGAAAAATTTCTTGATAAAAAACTCACCCCCACATGTTGTCCATCGACAAAAACTTGCGGTATTAGAATTTGATCGCTCTGCATCCGATCCCGGATCTCCGATTGATAATCGCTGCTCATAAACACATCCCGTTCCTCAAACTTGACCAGATGTGTCCTCAAAATTTGCTTCACCTTCACACATTGATGATACGTGGCTCGGACAATCCCCATTGTTGTCGTGTACACCACCACTTTGCCGGCATCTTTTTCACGATAATTCTGGGGGAAAAACAAAAAAAAACAATATTAGTTGATTAATTTAAAGTGCAATCGATGTCATTAGTACAACAATTAAATCGTAACGCAAATTCAGGTCAATCGCATTGAAGAACCTCAGGGATTTGACACGTGTGCACTAACTCAATAACAATGACCAACAATTCTACTGAATTTCCTCGTTTTCCCTAAAATTTTCCATTCGAAAATTGAATTTCTATGGAAGAAAAACAAGTGATTTGCGGAATTATATCTACTTCTCGACAGACTCCTGCCAAAGTTTTAAGATTATTGCAACAAATGCATAAAATGCATAACTTTGAGGAATCTCCATTTTGATGAAACATATTATTTTCTCGAGGATATAATACCCAAATATTAGATCCATTTGGTTCCTCCATGTACCTGGAAATTCAGGAATCTCATCTCCTGGAGTTTATAGATTTTTTATCCCACAAAATAAGATTTTTTTACTGACTTTGAACAGTTATACTGCGTATACTAGACTGATTAAAAAAAAATTATGAATTTTTTTTCATACTTATATCGAAAATATTGTTGGGAATGACCAAAAAAAAAAATTCCTGTCAAAGTTTAAGCTCTAAATATTAATATTAAGAGGTGCCGCATCGCAAATTTCGATTTTCCATTTAAATAACATGGGAACAATATTCTCTTGCACTTTGGAATTTTATAGCTCACGTTGGTGACAATATTTTGGAATGATCAAGATATATTCTTGTAGAAAATTGAACGATCTACAAAAAAAGTCTCCAACAAGTTTTTTATATATTTATTCCTTCAAAAGTTATTCGAGGTCAAAGTTGAACAAAAGAGAAATTTTAAAATTTCTTCAATTTTTTGACGTAATCATCAATTTTATGAGAAAATTTTATAGAACATTTTTTGTAGAGCACTTTTTTTTCTATAACTTATCTCTATAAAAGTTGTTGATAGTTTTCACAGGTCCTAAGTTATTTAATTAAAATAAAAAAATAAAAATTTATGTTGAAAATATAATAATTTAGGGAATTTTCAGTTTACTGCAAATAACTTAGGACCTGTGAAAAATATCAAAAACTTTTATAAAAATAAGTTATAGAAAAAAAAAATGCTCTACAAAAAATGTCCTATAAAATTTTCTCATAAAATTGATGGTTGCGTCAAAAAATTGAAAAAATATTAAAATTTCTCTTTAGTTCAACTTTGACCTCGAATAACTTTTGAACGAATAAATATATCAACAACTTCTACAAGACCGTTTTTGTAGATCGTTCAATTTTCTACAAGAATATACCTTGGTCATTCCGACATATTGTCACCAGCGTGAGCTATAAAGTTCCAAATTGCAAGAGAATATTGTTCCCTAATTATTTAAATGGAAAATCGAAATTTGCGATGCGGCATCTCTTAATATTAATATTAAGAGCTTAAACTTTCACAGGATTTTTTTTTGCCATTCCCAATAATATTTTCGATATAATTAAGAGAAAAAAATCATAATTTTCTTTGAATCAGTCTAATAAACATAAATTTGAACAAAAGTTAAAACATTTAAGTTAAAATATTTGTTACGTATTTCGATTACCAAGTAATCTTCCTCACTAGTCATCAAGTAGTAGTTGGATCACTCCGTAACTGAATTGTGATGGTTCACAAAATAATCACGGATTGACCTCAATTTATAAGTCGTGCCTTTTTCTTTTTTCGATATGATTATGGAGGGCGGGGGGGTATTCCAAAATTTCCTTACTTTCAGCGAATCCAACTACTACTTGATGACCACTGACGAAGTTTGCTTGGCAATCGAAATACGTATCTGGGCAATAAGTCACGAAATAGTTTTGTTTGAACTTCTGTTAAAATTTATGTTTATTAGACTGATTCAAAAAAAATGATTTTTTTTCTTAATTATATCGAAAATATTGTTGGGAAGAACACAAAAAAAATCCTGTGAAAGTTTAAGTTAATAATATTAAGAGGTGCCGCAACGTAAATTTCGATTTTCCATTTAAATAGCATGGAAACAATATTCTCTTGCACGTTGGAAGTTATTTTGAACTGATTATTTTAAACACTGAGGAAGATTTCTTGGCAATCGAAATACGTATCTGGGCAATACGTCACGAAATAGTTTTGTTTGAACTTGTGTTTAAATTTAGGTTTATGGTATGATTTTTATATATTATTATATCAGATTATACTATATAAATTGGACCGCATTATATTCTATATATTGTACAGAGTTATCCCTTTTAAAAAAAAAGCTTTTAATGGCAGCTTTTTTGAACATTCAAACGAAAAATGTGTAATTGAAAAGATAATATGCATGTAGGAAAAAAGGAATTGAAAATTTGGTTTAATTTTTTTTTATTCAATATTAAAATGATCCCCTGAGTTTGAATCGAAAAAGCCGCGGGAGAAATTTTCCCATACAATCCCTGCTATACCCTTTAGAACCAAATTAGTTCGAAAATTATACAAAATAGATTTGCCAGTCGTTGATAACGAATATGACGACTATAAGATTCTTATTTACCGTCACTTTTACTACAAAGGTCTTTAGCGACTCTAGAGTTAATAAAAATCCGTAAATCGAACCAAAAAGCTACCCTTTGCAGGCCAGTAAGGCTCTGAAAAATTCTAATCTAAGAGGGCTTGTTTATACAGATTTACAATGTCATGAAGTTGGTAACAGTTATATTTTCTTCAAATATCGATTGGTTCCAAATAAATATTTTAATGTCAATTGATTGGATTAAAGTACCATTAATTCAAATATCCTTCGTTTCCAGCATTAATATGATCCGCTATAATAGATTTATCTTCATTATCTTAAAAGATTTTTGGATTAATCACTCTAATTCAGCTATGACATACATATAAGGGTTGACACCACTATTTTAGATTTGAAGGGGAAAGATTAATCATTGTCATAAATTTGTTGAACAATTTGGGGGTTGACAATGAACTTGGAACTCGCCAATGGAAAAACCTAATTTTCCTCGTCAATGTTTGCAACCCTGACAAGGGTCGTCGACTTGTCCCTGGGTCTCTCCGGACGATACAAATCTTAATTAAACATTTCACGTTTCACTTAAAATGTCATTTATTTGAAAATTTCATTTATTAAAAGTTTAAGACTATGAGAATTTGGTTAGAAAAAAACGCATTACATGAATTGGGACGCCATGCGTCCTAGGCCATCTTTGATTTAAAAATTAGTCTGATTTACAAATAGATTTCCGTGGAAACCAAATTATAAATAAAATCTAATTGGTTATACGTATAAATTTCCATGGAAACTAAATCATAAATAAAATCTAATTGGTTAGTAGGTAACTTTTCATGTTCAAATTTGATCCAATCAAAAATTTGCTATTATTCTAGTTAATAGATGATAAAATTCAGATCTCAGCTGTTATTTTTTTTAAATAAGAAGACAATTCAGGTTGTTTAAGATCAGTTTTTTTATTAAATATTTTTTAATATTCAAATTAGATACGTTTCGTTACGTATAATAACTTCATCAGGCTTCTTGATTCACAAAAATAAAATATTTTCAATTTAAATTGTCTTCTTAATTAAAAAAAATCTAGTTAATTTTCATTTGAAGTTAAATGCATTAAATGCATCCGTATCATGCAGGTGAGAGAAACTCTATAGATTATTTTTAGCTATCCCGGATCCCAAAGTCTCGACGTCCGTCCGTTGTTCCGTTGTCAGTCACGCTCCATCCTCCCCCCGAGGGGTGGAAAATGGCAATGGGAACAACTGACCTTGACGCCCAGCAGCAACAGGCTGCCGGGATTTCATGCACACATCATCCCGCACATGCACTTTTCCCTTACATTCAACTCACGCTTATATTATTCCCAAGCTAACCGCACCCCGGCATCCGGAAAACACATCCCATTGATTTTCATCGTCCAAAGATATTTCACTTTCAGAAAATTCTCTTCCTTCAGAAAAATAACATCCCTTCCTCACCCCCACCCCATTTGATTACTCTCAAGATAATGTATTTTTTTCTTTGATCTTTTCCCCAAAAAAAAAAAAAAAAAAAAAAAGTTAATTAAAATCAACACTCTTTTCCCCCTTTCTGTCCTTGATTACGACTTAAAACAATAGAATGCAATTATCATTTGTGGTCTAAACTATCTATCTGGATAATAATCAGCCGATAAAGTTCCAGTATATTTAATTAACTCTTGCTACTACAAAGGAATTATATGACGAATTGTTTCATTGAATTTTTATGACACAATTTCTCCCCATTTTGCCGCCCACTTTTAATTAATCAACGGCGATATCAAAGTGAAAAACAACTGCTGTTTGATTATGTGTTAATTAAAAGGGACACAATGTTTATTTTTAGACTTTCCAACAAAGAAGGAAAATAGCTCTTTTCCCTTAGCCGAGCGAAAATCAAATCGATTTTTATGCAAAGCTCAAAAGCTCACCGGCTCATTTATTATCTCGCAGAGATTGCAACAATGAATCGAAAACAAAACAGGTGGTCGGTTTATGAAAACGATGGACTTTCCTTGACAAAAAAAAAAAAAAAAAAAAAGCTCAAGCTTTCGCAAGAAAGTCGGAATATTTCCAAGAGAACGAGAAATGAAAACAAAGTCTTTCTTTTCCAATATTTGTTTTTTAATTAAACACATTGTAAATCAATAACAAAATGAAGGACACAATTTCACCTTGATTGAAAAATCTTTGAATCTTTTGCATTGATATTTTTTTTTTCTAAATTAATTAAAAATTCAAATGAAAAATAAAAGCACAAAGGCTTCCATTTCCTGTTGCGTAATTTATGCTTTTTCCCCGAATTTCCTCGTCACATGTTTGTTCCTCTTTTATTTATTTTTTTACCGAGAAAATTACCGAGTCAATATTTTCTTCGAAAGCTTTGGCCCCCGAATATGACAATGAGTCACACTTGGAAGACTTCGAATCAAGAGCTTTTTGTTGAAAAAGTTTTCAGTCACGCCTATGACTTTTAAAACAAAAAACACCCCACCCCACCCCCCCTTCTTTGTGGTGGTTTTGTAACAATGAAATTTACTACTTAATTTCAATAAGTTTGGAGCAAATAATATTCGTCTATTCGTAGTTTCCTTGGGGATTCATCAAGCAAATTTCCAAGCGTAAGATTATCTCGGGGTATTCCATGCAGAAAATAAAATCGACGTCTACCATATAAACGATCCTGTGGGATATGACATTAGAGAGATGCATTAAATATTTACTGACAAGTGGGAAGGATTCGCAATAAAATCTCACCACTTTCCCAATCTTTGGTTATTAACCTCTGACTCTCAAGTCGATGAAAATCATTTCAATTTAATTAAATACCTCCTAGAGGTATCGAAAACACATTTCGGCTGTGTATCGGCAATTGTAAAAGTTTCAGGAAACTTTCTAATTGTACATACCTGCAAATAAATCCATCCCTCTCACCCAATATGTAATCGTAATTCAAAACTAATTACCAAGTTTCAAATTTCGGCAACTTGACTAAAGCACAAGCAGCTTAAAGGCTTTTACTGGTTCCCACATTACAATATGCTTGAAAATTACAAATAAATCATTTCTTTTCCATCAACTAAATGCCTTCGAAATCTTTCAATGATGTTTTCATTCATTGAGTAGGGTAGTTAAGTTTATGTTTTGTGCTTTTGCCAGCCGTAAATTCCACATTGAAAGTTCTTTCTCTCTCTCGAAAGTTTTCTATGGCTTGGAATTGTATCGCTGATTACCTCATTCCACCACCGACTTGGCAAACGTTTCGCCCTCACATTTACGAGAAATTATTGAAAAGCATAAAACCACAGAGTGCCGGGAGAAATTGTTGAGCTTTTCCGCGTAAGAGATTTACAATTCGAAGAAGTGTACGAGCTTTTTAAGAGTATTGCAACAAGTTGATGCATTTTTTGCTAAATTGATTATTTACAAGTGGAAAAATATTTTAATAAAAATAAAGTTGATCCACTTCTGCCAGCATAACTTCAAAATTTACCAAGCATAATTTAAATTTCCCACCAAAACCATTCTCAATTTTAAAATTCAGGCAATAACCAAGAACACTTTTATTCCTTTGCGATAATTTTCCGATGGTTCCTACATTGTGTCGTTCGATGTTATTCCTCTCATCGACAGGCTTTGATTAAATTAACTTATTTTTGGATATTCAGGAATAACATCGAACTACAAGGAATATTATCGCATAGGGATAAAGACGTGCAGCTTATGTGGAACTCACACAAGTGTGAGAAAAGCTCCGATAAGTAGTAGTTCTTTCGTAGTTATACTTTTTTTTGAAAAAATAGTTCCAGAATTGAATATCAGACAAAAGGAAAATACCATTGATCCATGCCAGTATAACTCGAAAATTTTTCAAGTATGTTTTAAATTTCCCACCAAAACCATTCTCAATTTTAAAATTCAGGAAATAACCATGCACACTTTTATTCCTTTGTGCCAATTTTCCGATGGTTCCTACATTGTATCGTTCTATGTTATTCCTCTCATCCACTGACTTTGATTAAATTAACTTATTTTAGGATATGATTAGCAATAAAATTAAGCTTGTTTAAACGATTAAACTTAAACTAAAAAACGACGTAATTCAGGAATAACACCGAACAACAAGGAATATTGCCGCATAGGGATAAAGTCGTGCACCTGATGTGGAACTCTCACGAGTGTGAGAAAAGCTCCGATAAGTAGTAGTTCTTTCGTAATTATACTTTTTAAAAAAAAAAAACAGTTCCAGAACTGAATATCATAAAAAAGGAAAATATTATTCATCCATGCCAGTATAACTCGAAAATTTTTCAAGTATGTTTTAAAATTCCCACTAAAACCATTCTTAATTTCAAATACAGGAAATAACCATGCACACTTTTATTCCTCTGCGACAATTTTCCGATGGTTCTTACATAGTGTCGTTCTATGTTATTCCTCATCAACTTTGATTAAATTAACTTCTTTTAGGATATCTGATTTTAATAAAATAAAAATTTAGCATTGACTGTTTACGGAAATTGACTTGTATTAATATTAAGCTTATTTAAACCACAAAACGACATAATTCAGGAATAACACCGAAAAACAAGGAATATTATCGAATAGGAATAAAGACGTTTAGCTTATGTGGAACTCACACGAGTGAGAGAAAAGCTCCGATAAGTAGTAGTTCTTTCGTAGTTATACTATTTTTGAAAAAATAGTTCCAAAACTGAATATCATAAAAAAGGAAAAAACCATTCATCCATTGCAGTATAACTCGAAAATTTTTCAAGTTTGTTTTAAAATTCCCATCAAAACCATTTTCAATTTCAAATACAGGAAATAACCATGCACATTTTTATTCCTGTGCGACAATTTTCCGATGGTTCCTACATGGTGTCATTCTATGTTATTCCTCATCAACTTTGATTTAATTAAATTATTTTAAGGATATCTGATTTTAATAAATTAAAAATTAACATTGGCTGTTTATTGAAATTGATTAGCATTAAAATTAAGCTTATTTAAACAATTAAATTTAAATTACAAAACGACGTAATTCAGGGATAACTCCGAACAACAAGGAATATTGTCACATAGGGATAAAGACGTTCAGCTTATAAAAAATGAAAATACCATTCATCCATGCCAGAATAACTCGAGAAATTTTCAAGTATAATTTAAAATTCCCACAAAAATCATTCTCAATTTCAAATACAGGAAATAACCATGCACACTTTTATTCCTTTGCGACAATTTTCCAATGGTTCTTACATAGTGCCGTTCTATATTATTCCTCATCAACTTTGATTAAATTAACTTCTTTTAGGATATGATAAAATAAAAATTTAACATTAGCTGTTTACGGAAATTGATTTGCATTACAATTAAGCTTGTTTAAACTTCAAAACAACATAATTCAGGAATAACATCGAAAAACAAGGAATATTGTCGAACTGGGATAAAGACGTATAGCTTATGCGGATCTCACACGAGTGTGAGAAAAGCTCCGATAAGTAATAGTTCTTTCGTAGTTATACTTTTTTTGAAAAAAACAGTTCCAGAACTGAATATCATAAAAATTTCCAATTTTCTACATTCTACAGAGATGCAAAGCATCTCTACATAGAACTGGAATATTACAATTCGATTGAAACATTATATTTTCCTTAAAAGCTTTTAAGTTACTTATCAAAACAAATTTTTAGCAAAAAGCATACTTTGGTGTTAAAATTTCCCAAAAAAAAAATACATCACTTAACACCTTATAATTTCAACGATTTTTCAACTAATCAATCAAAAACTTTCAACAGATCCCAAAGTTTTCAACAACGATTGATATATTGAGTATAAAAATATTTTCAATTTTCATATGTGAGAATTGTTATATGAACCATAAGTTCTTGCAAACATTATCGCTAATTAATTCAGTATTGATCGATTATTATGTTGTTGTATAGACTTCGAACACTGTTTCCTTTCCCCGTTTTAAAAACAATATACAACGGATACAATGCACGTGTCCGTAATATAACGGACATGAAATCCATGACAACGCCAAGCCACCCACCGTCCCCACTCCGCACTATTCCCCAATTTTCCGACTACCGAAAAACGCAAAAACCATAAAACAACTTTAGTTCTCATTTTCCGTTTTAATCAAATCATTTACTCTCCACTTCACAACCTTGACATTGGCAAAACCAACGATATTGCCGGTCCCACACCCCTCAATGGGTGGCATTTTTAAACATTTTCCGCGGATATGTGGGAAAATTAATGTGGCCATTACCGCGTTCATGCAAAAATGGTCCTTGAAACTTTTCCTGCAAGTCAAGACGCCCGTTTTTTTCTTTTTTTTCGCGTTTGTGTCTGTCTCATACAATTTTTTTCATTCAAACTCCCCCCATCAATGCAAATTTATTTTTCCGTTTCATTTCCCACACGGGACGGGAAATTTTCCCATTAAATCGCACAGATGTAACGGTTTTGTTGACGTTTATGCTCATATTATGCCATGAATAATATCGAATTATATTTTCTCAAGTATAGGTAGCTACATGTGGGGGCGACTTGAGGAGCTTTTCTTTTGTCAAGGTCAAAGCACACACAGGTGGTGTGTGGAAGTGAAAGCTCGCAAAGAGATTCTGTGACAATTAACGACGGAAATATTTTCATTGCTTTCACTTTTCATTTTCTTTCATTTCCCGTCGTCGTTTACCCACACACACATTCTGATATTGTTATTCAAATATTCGCCGCCAATGTTTTTCTCTCGGCTATCGTATAAAAACCTCTCAACACTTTTATTCCAATTGAAAGTAATTTGTATAATTATTAATACATTATCAGCATAAACGTTTCCAAGAAAAAAAATAAACATTCGACTTGTTTTTCATTCCCACTTTTCTGTCATTATAATTCAGAAATTTTTTTACTTTCAAAACTTGTTACTAATGAATCCCTGGGTTAGGGATTTTAAATTATAAGTAAAAAAACTATAACATTGATCCACAAATCCTCTTCCAGAGTTTTCATATTATTTTCAATAGAGTCCCAGAATTAAGAATGATTTCATATAAGACTTTAAAACGAAAATTCATAAATTGAATGTTCTTTGCATCAAAACATATTATCGCACTTTAAAATAATACTTTTTTTTTTACAAAAATTAAAATGTATATGGTTAGCATCTATACTAATATATAAAATTCTTACGTCTATCTGTACATTTCGATTTTGAACCCAATTTTAGGTTAAATATTTGTTTCAAGAGGTTCTTATTCCAAATTTAACATTTTTGTCTGTCCGTCTGTCTGTGTGTCCCGATTTAACTAAAGTACGGAACAACCGAATTTAATGAAATTTGGTATTAAGATACAACACAATTTCCCACATACTATAGGCTACTTATCATTCCAAAAAAATAATAAGGGAAGGTATTCCCTAGGGATGAAAACAGAAATTTTTACACTAGACAGGCGAGTTATATATGATTGGAAAGGTAATTTAAAGTTAGAAAATAATCAGTAAAAATATTTTTAGTTGAACTGACAAAAAGCACAGTAAATTCAATTTAAAGTTTAAAAAATTGCCTCTTTGAAATATAAGACAAATAGTTGATGTTAATAGCGATGTTAATAGAGATTTCTACTAATATTCAAAATCTAGAACCTTAACTTCTGTTATTTTAACGCGAGTATTTTGATAAGTTTCGACTTTTTTTGGTCATAATTAAGACCAACTTTATTTATGTATAGATGCTGATTGATTTACAGATTATTTGGTCTACGGTAGGTATACCTACCGTAGCTATACGCAATAGTCATACTATTTTTAGATATTTATAAATATTTTTTGAAAATTAATTATTACATAGAAATATTTTATTCTAAGCAAGTTTATGAAATGTCTTTTTAAAGCTGACAAAATAGTGTTTTCAGGTATGATTATGTTTTTTCCGTAAAAGAAATAAGAAAAATAAAATTTTTCATTTACCACTACAAATGGCAAATTTGAAAAGAAAACATAATCTACACCTACGTTACGCAGCCGAAGTTGCGGGGATCAGCTAGTTCAATATGTGTATGATTAAGATTGACCATAAAATTATTACCTGTTTTAGTTTTACAAATCATTTTATATTTTTGGAAGTTCATTTTATTAAGTCAAAAACAATTTAATACTTTTCCCAAATAGTTTTCCCATTAAAAATTGAAAATAATTTAGTTGATTTGACTTAGTACATTTCATCAACGAGGCGTTTAAAAAAACTAACCTTATTTTATTAAAAACAAAAGTAAGCATGCCAGACTTGAGGAATAGTCTCGAAAACATAAAAACAATACCGCAATGGATTTAATATGTAATATAACCAAATGCTATAAGGCAATATTTAAGCCCAATAAGGATCGTAAATTTTTATACCATTGATAAATTTTAATAATTACAAAAGAAATAACAATTTTAAAACTATACAATTAGTTTTAGCTATATATATATATATATTCTTTGTAAATCTAATCCCTTTAGAAATTTATTCTCAATTTCAATCGCATTCTTTACAACATCCCAAATTTCTCAATTGAATAATTCAATCATCGTAATTACTATTGTGAAGCAATTGAGTCCTCGTAACATTAGCGCGCGAATAATCCTTACGTAATATTAATTAAAATTCATACACACAATACAAAATTGAAAATTGAAATAACTTGAAATTTATGAATGAGAAAGCCATCTGCCTTCATCTGCGATCGCATCGATCGATTTGGGCCACAAAAATGATTTGATATTCTAAAAACGGAGTGAAAGAGAAAGGAAATATTTGAAATATTTTGCGTCCTATCATCACAATATTGCATAATATTTCAAACAAATGGAAAATATTCACAAATATGTTGGCCCAGAAAAACCTGTAAATTTCCCTAGCCGAAAAAAGCTCTGCACGGATTTTCGCGTTTTGAAAATATAAAAATTCATTACACAATGCGTAACGACCATCGTAAATTAACAATTGTCGTCATAAAATTGCGTTCGTTGGCGCAAAGATCGTTGGCTCTCAAATATTATATAAAGCACACGAAATTTGTCATTGTGTCAAAAAAGCTTTTCGCTGTCGTAAAAAAAGGGCTGAGAGCATGAAATTAGTGCTTCCCTTTCACTCATCCCCGCACCACCTAATGCCCTATTATTTTTGTCGTCAACGCTAATTTAAGCCCTCATTTATTTCCACGCAGAAAAAATATAATTAAACAGGCAGTGAAAACAAAGACTTTTCCATTTTCAAGGAGTAAAAATTAAAATAGAGTTAAAGACAAGACGAAGTCGCAGGTATCCACTAGAGTTCTAGATGGTACAGAACGGATTTGGGCAGTTTTTCACGTAGCCATAATAGGCTTTAAGTAGACTGTATCGCTTTGCCATTTTAACGATTGAGGTCAAATTTATTATGGTAAGTACGACTTTATGACCAACATTGGCGTTCTATCGAATTATAGCGGTTTTTCCTTGGCCCGTTCTGCAACACCACCCGTGAAATTGTACACTCGTGGTCGTTGAACGTTGAAAAATTAAATGTTTTCTGGGCCTCCTCCCTTCCCCGTGCAGAAATATTAACACAATCATTGGCAAAACCAAAAAAAAAAAAAATCCTTCAAGTACCAATTTCAATTGGACAGGTAGAAACAAAGAATATAAAAATGGGGTTCAATCAAATAATTAACTTTGGGGCAATATTTCAAGAAGATTTAGGGGGATGAAGGTGCACGTAAAAGATACGAACTCTTCCATAAAGCGATAATTAAAGTTGTCTTTTATTATTGTCTCAATAATAAATCCGCCCCCATGCAAAGTTGAATGTCTTTGACAAATGCCAAGTGAAAATTTAACGTCTAGACAGAAATCAATTTTAACACGCTTTTTCCAACACGATAAACTACGACTGACTGCAGATAATTCTTTAATCGATGCATTTTTTATATTTTTTTTTAAAACAATCATTTTCCGTTCGAATTGTGTTGACAAACGATTTCATATTTTTCGCAAATTTTTACTTCCATCATTTGACTTTCTCTTCAGTGCTTTGCGGTTTGGAAATTTGCGCCAAAGTAATGAGAGTTTGATTTCGAATTGGCCAGAGATTGAGATGAGGGAGATGAGGCGGGCACGACAGCCTTTGGGTGGCAGGTGTTTGATAAATATTTTTCTATCTTTTTGGTTCCATTACCTTAATTATTTCATTTCAAATATTTTCCAGTTGGTACTTATCCCCATAAATTAGTTAATAAAGTTAATATTTCTTCTCTACCTTAATTACTGTCATAATTATCCCAATTTCGACAATAATTTCCAATTGAAATTAACAATTTGGATTTTAGGTCTTCTTTAGTACCAAATAATGCAAATCATTCAATGCAATTTTACATCCTTAATCCTTATACCCATGGGGGTCAAACTCTTATGGCAGACTTGGTTCCCAAAAATTAATAGTTGGGGCGTCAAATGCAGATGGCGCGGTAAACAATATTTCAAGTTTTAAGCGACTTTTAGCTACGGTAAAGTTGGCAGAAGTGTTGAAGTTGGTAGTTAACAAGGTTTGTAAATTTCACAAGTTACTCCATTAGAAAAAAAAAATGACGTCATACGAAGAATTTTGAAATTGAATCAGTCTGAAGATAGGTACGAATTTCTTCTGGATACGTCACGTAGTCACCATGAGGCCACCTGTGTGTTTTATAAACCTTGGGTAGTTAAGAAATTAGGGGGGAGGTGAAAGCAAGATTTATAAATTACACAGGTTGCCCCATTAGAAAAAAAATATGACGTCATTAAAATAATAATAATAATTTTTATGTTAAAAATATAATAATTCAGGAAATTTTAATTTTAATTAAATAACTTAGGACCTGTGAAAAATATCAAAAACTTTCATAGAGATAAGTTATAGAAAAAAAAGTGCTCTACAAAAAATGTCCTATAAAATTTTCTCATAAAATTGATGGTTGCATCAAAAATTTGAAAAATTATTAAAATTTCTCTTTAGTTCAACTTTGACCTGGAATAACTTTTGAATGAATAAATAAATCAAAAACTTGCACGAGACCTTTTTTGTAGATCGTTCAATTTTTTACAAGAATATAGTTTGGTCATTTCGAAATATTGTCTTTGACGTGAGCTATAAAATTCCAAAGTGCAAAAGAATATTGTTCCCATGTTATTTAAATGGAAAATCGAAATTTGCGATGCGGCACCTCTTAATACTAATATTAAGAGCTTAAACTTTCACAGGATTTTTTTTTGGTCATTCCCAACAATATTTTCGATATAATTAAGAAAAAAAAAATCATCATTTTTCTGAATCAGTCTAATAAACATAAATTTGAACAGAAGTAAAAACAAAACTATTTCGTGACGTATTGCCCAGATACGTATTTCGATTGCCAAGCAAAATTCCCTGAGTTATTTAATTTTTAACAAATTTTTTTTTATCCCTTAGAACCTGTAAAAAATATCAAAAACTTTTAAAGAGATAAGTTATAGAAAAAAAAGTGCTCTACAAAAAATGTCCTATAAAATTTTCTCATAAAATTGATGGTTGCATCAAAAATTTGAAAAAATATTCAAATTTCTCTTTAGTTCAACTTTGACCTGGAATAACTTTTGAATGAATAAATAAATCAAAAACTTGCACGAGACCTTTTTTGTAGATCGTTCAATTTTCTACAAGAATATATCTTGATCATTCCGAAATATTGTCACCAACGTGAACTATAAAATTTCAAAGTGCAAGATAATATTGTTCCCATGCTATTTAAATGGAAAATCGAAATTTGCGATGCGGCACCTCTTAATACTAATATTAAGAGCTTAAACTTTCGCAGGATTTTTATTTGGTCATTCCCAACAATATTTTCGATATAATTAAGAAAAAAAAATCATCATTTTTCTGAATCAGTCTAATAAACATAAATTTGAACAGAAGTTCAAACAAAAATATTTTGGGACGTATTGCCCAGATACGTATTTCGATTGCCATGCAAAATTCCCTGAGTTATTTAATTTTTAACATAATTTTTTTTTATCCCTTAGAACCTGTGAAAAATATCAAAAACTTTTATAGAGATAAGTTATAGCAAAAAAAAGGCTCTACAAAAAATGTTCTATAAAATTTTCTCATAAAATTGATGGTTGCGTCAAAAAATTGGAAAAATATTAAAATTTCTCTTTAGTTCAACTTTGACCTCGAATAACTTTTGAAGGAATAAATATATCAAAAACTTGGCGGTGACCTTTTTTGTAGATCGTTCAATTTTCTACAAGAATATATCTTGGTCATTCCGAAATATTGTCACCAACTTAATATATAACTTAAACCAACTAATACTTAATATTAAGAGCTTAAACTTTCACAGGATTTTTTTTTGGTCATTCCCAACAATATTTTCGATATAATTAAAGAAAAAATTTTGAATCAGTCTAATGTACACATATTGAATTTTCCAAGGACTTTTAAAATTATTTACACAACGACTTAATGGATAAACTATTGGCAAAAATATTATGTTAAAGCTTTCTGTTTTTATGGCAAACATTAGTTTGGAGAAAAAGAAATCCACTTATTTTCCGGAAAATGTTTCCATACGCTTTTAACATGGTTTAATATTCCTTTAGAAGGTTGTTTTTATATTCAGAAGATTGAAATTAAAGTTTTGGATAAAACCAGTACTGATAAAAGTAAAATTACTATTTGGAAGGAGATAATATATTTTTCACATTTAAATGAAAATCCGGAAAACATTTACTCGAAACTCGAATTCCAGTGGTTTCAATACCATTTTTGAAATTCAAATTCCAAAATTTTAATCCAAACAAAAATATTACACAACACAAGTCCACTAGTTATTATTTATCTAACATAAACAAATCAAATATGATATTTGATATTATGTTTGCACAAACCTCAATCGACCAACTAGCAAATAAATAATAAAGCTTTGCCGAAAGCGCGCGTGGTAGCTAAAGTGAGCTTTCACCGAAAATTTCAACTATAACATTATTATTATTATTTGAAAACTTTGATTAAAATTACACAATAAACATCATTTTCTATTCGTTGCCATTTCATTGCATATTACATAAAAATCTAGAAATTCATTAAGTAAATGATTTCATTGAGGTTTTGTGGTCTTAATTACTTATTTCACATATTTTTCAATTTGAAAGAAAAAAATTGTTTGTACTTAATGTTGGAAAGGTGAATGCATCGTGAAAGAAATAAAAATTTTTACAATAATAAATAATATTAATCAAAATAATCATAACAGACATTCACTGAGATGAAACGCTTCAAAAAATAATTAAAATAATTACATAACTCTGTATTATTATGACTAGAACTTATCTATAATATTTTTACCATGAAAGTTTTATATAAATTCCAAAAAAAGTATAAAACTTTTTTTCGTTTTACTATCACAGAAAAATAAAACCAATTGCTTCAATGTTGACGTAATGTTACCAAATGGAAAACTATGTGAAGACACGAATCTTATGTCTTTATTTGTGTTTGAAAAGAAATTATTCATAAATGGGCAAACCTATATATATATATATATATATATATATATATCGTACTAGCTGATCCCCGCGACTTCGATTGCGTAACGTAGGTGTAGATTATATTTTCTTTTTAGATTTGCTATTTGTAGTGGCATATGAAAATTATATTGTTCTTATTTCTTTTACGAAAAACATTACCATACTTAAAAACACTATTTTGTCAACTTTAAAAAGACATAGTGTCTATATTATATACAAAGGTTTATATTTCCAAGAGGCAATTTTTTTAAATTTTAAATTGAATTTACTGTGCTTTTAATCAGTTCAACTAAAATATTTTTACTGATTATTTTCTAACTTTAAATTACCTTTCCAATCTATACTAATATATAAAATTCTTACGTCTGTCTGTACATTTAGATTTTGAACCCAATTTTAGGGTAAATATTTGTTTCAAGAGGCCCTTATTCCAAATTTAACATTTTTAAAATTTTTGTCTGTCTGTCTGTGTGTCCCGATTTAACTAAAGAACGGAATAACCGAATTTAATGAAATTTGGTATTAAGATACAACACAATTTCCCACAGACTATAGGCTACTTATCATTCCAAAAAAATAATAAGGGAAGGTATTCCCTAGGGATGAAAACAGCAATTTTTACACTAGACAGGTGAGTTATATATCATTGGGAAAGTAATTTAAAGTTAGAAAATAATCTGTAAAAATATTTTTAGTTCAATTAATAAAAATCACAGTAAATTCACATGATCAAAAACTTGATTATGGAGGAACTGGGTTTCGTGCATTTGAACAAATTATAATTTCTCCGTAGTTTTGTACATTTCAGTACATTTAGTGTAAAAGTTGAGAGTTGAAACAATGAAATGGGATTTCTACTAATATTCTAAATATCTAGGCGAATGTTTTGATAACTTTTGACTGTTTTAAGTCATAATTATGACTGACTTTATTGAACTTAACGATATTTTTTATTTATGTATAGATGGTGATTGATTTACGGATTAATTGGTTTACGGTAGGTATACCTACCGTAGGTATAGGGAATAGACCATACTCTTTAGATATTTATAAATATTTTTTGAAAATTTATTGATTATTACATAGAACTATTTTATTCTTTGCAACAGTTTATTAAATGTGTCTTTTTAAAGTCGATAAAATAGTGTTTTTAAGTATGATTATGTTTTTCGCAAAAGAAATAAAAAAAAATAATAATTTTCATAGATCACTACAAATAGCAAATCTAAAAAGAAAATATAATCTACACCTACGTTACGCAGACGAAGTCGCGGGGATCAGCTAGTGATATATAACTCTCTTGTCTAAAGTAAAAATTTATGTTTTCATCCCTAGGGAATACCTTCCCTTAATATTTTTTTGGAATGATAAGTAGCCTATAGTCTGTGGGAAATTGTGTTGTATCTTAATACCAAATTTCATTAAATTCGGTTGTTCCGTTCTTTAGTTAAATCGGGACACACAGACAGACAGACAAAAATTTTAAAAATATTAAATTCGGAATAAACGCCTCTTGAAACAAATATTTACCCTAAAATTGGGTTCAAAATCGAAATGTACAGACAGACGTAAGAATTTTATATATTAGTATAGATTTGTATTTCCGCATTCACATTCTTTTCTTAAAGTGAAAACTTTTTTTTTTTTGGTTGCAAAATTAGGAAACTTCTTTGTTTCAACTACGACTGGTTTAACCTTTATGATTCCCAAGTATTATCTAAAACTAATCAACATTTAAGTGAAAAAGGATAAATATTTGATGTTTCAGAATTGAGATGGTGGTTTTATAAAACGAGAAATCAACTACTCCACTTTGAAAAGCCTTACCAGAAGAAAAGAATTTATCCACTCGGAAAACTAAAACTACAATCAGGCAAAATGTACAACAAAGAAATATAAGGCACTAGACTTACACGTACGTATTTTCACCAAACTTCAACTAATTTATTTCCCTTTACTTTTTAGGTATTTAAGTCAACCGTTGCAATTTATAATGGGACCATAGAATTAACGTTCAAGAATAGATTGCGACCAACAAACGGACTGCAACCCAAAATCGGAACTTGGGACTTGTAAAAATCCATCAACAAAACAAGAAAACTTAACGGTGAACACCAAAACGAAAAAAAAAAAAACATAGATATCAACTGTGAAATAAATTAATTTTCTTTATGGCCACTCAAATTTGCTCTTTTCATATATACCTATATGTTTCAAAGTAGGAACCCAAAATAAATTAACAATATAATACTTATAAAGAGACTGATGGACTTAGAGAAAATGTGGAATAAATTTACATTAGTTAGTTAGTAGCAATGTTGAAATCTATTTTTGTAATTGCACTGTTAGTTCCGTTAGGTTTTTAATCGAAGAAAAATATTATGCTTCCACTTTAGTTTAATATTATTAAATTGTGCTAGTGTTAGTAACAAATTATCGTTGAGATGCTGCTCTGCTCTGCCACTGCATATGTATTATGTATACAAAGTGACTTTGAATGAAATAGAGTGTGTAGGTAATAATAATCAAGGCAATAATGAAACTCATTACTCATATGAACTCTGAAATTGAACGAAAAAATCGTTAACTAATAAGATCAAGGAACTCTATTCAATGATTCAATGAAAAACTAAAGCATTTTGTAATCTACACCAATGAGACTCTAAGTGAATGCAAAAGACAAGGCCAATCGTTCCATCGAAATATAAACTTTTTTTTCAAAGATATTATTGCAATATTGCTGCTTCAATAACTATGTTTCACTATTTTTTTTTTCTTTGAAGTACAAAAAATTTAAAGCCTTTAAAAACATTCTATAGATTAGCAAAAAAGATTTTCATTTGATAAAACTTCCAAACAAAACATCCAACTACTACTTGATGACCACTGAGGAAGATTGCTTGGCAATCGAAATACGTATCTGGGCAATACGTCACGAAATATTTTTGTTTGAACTTCTGTTAAAATTTATGTTTATTAGACTGATTCAAAAAAAATGATGAATTATTTTTTTCTTAATTATATCGAAAATATTGTTGGAAAAAACAAAAAAAAATTCCGGTGAAAGTTTAAGCTCTTAATATTAAGAGGTCCCGCATCTCAAATTTCGATTTTCCATTTCAGGTAGTAGTCTGGTAACTTGGATTCAAAAAATCGAAAATTTTTTTTTTCCTTAATTTGAAAGTACAATGTCTTGAGAATATACTGTGAAAATTTCAGACAGAAATTCGAAATATTTCGGCAGTTATAACGAGTTTCCTAGAGCGCCTCAGAGTCCAACGTAAGTATAAGTTTACTTATGAAAATTTGTCGTTGAACTTTAAACGCGGTTTTCTCAAAACATTGTTTTTCTGGTCGACCCGGATCCTAACTTTTTTTCTACTGAACCGATTGCTTTCAAATTTTAACAGGCTGTTCTGCACACTTATAGTTCTCGTCGGTACTAACGAGACTTTTTTTCACCCCTAACTTTTTATTTTACAACCCTTTCTTTGCTACAAAAAAAGGACTTTTTTTTTCAAAGTCCGCCATTTTGTTATTTACCCTTGAAATTTAACTTCAGTAGTTCCGACCAGAATGACATGTCTATAGATTAAGAATAATCAAGAATATTTGATATCAGATAACATCAAGACCCAAAATCACCCGGACCACCCACGTGCATTTTTTTCTGAGGTTCCAACTTCGAGTGACAATAATAATAGTTATAAACTATTAAATTTTTTCAAATCATTTTTTTTTTAATATTTTCAATATGTAACTAAAAACACTCTAAATATTCAAGATAATTCCTTTTTATTTTCCTATAAAAAACCACCCTCCAAAGAAGTCATGAAAATAGGCATAAGTTACCAGACTACTACCTTAAATAACATGGGAACAATAATCTCTTGCACTTTGGAATTTTATAGCTCACGTTGGTGACAATATTTCGGAATTACCAAGGTATATTCTTGTAGAAAATTTAAGCATCTACAAAAAAGGCCTCGTAAAAGTTTTGGATATATTTATTCCTTCAAAAGTTATTCGAGGTCAAAGTTGAACTAAAGACGAATTTTAATACTTTTTCAAATTTTTGACACAACCATAAATTTTATGAGAAAATTTTATGGGACATTTTTTGTAGAGCACTTTTTTTCCTATAACTTATCTCTATAAAAGTTTTTGATATTTTTCACAGGTTCTAAGTTATTTGCATTAAACTGAAAATTTCCTGAATTATTATATTTTTAACATAAAAATTATTTTTATTTTAATTAAATAACGTAGGACCTGTGAAAAATATCAAAAACTTTTATAGAAATAAGTTATAGGAAAAAAAGTGCTCTACAAAAAATGTTCTATAAAATTTTCTCATAAAATTGATGGTTGCGTCAAAAAATTGAAAAAATATTAAAATTTCTCTTTAGTTCAACTTTGACCTCGAATAACTTTTGAAGGAATAAATATATCAAAAACTTGTACAAGACCTTTTTTGTAGATCATTCACTTTTATACAAGAATATACCTTGGTCATTCCGACATATTGTCACCAATGTGAGCTATAAAACTCCAAAGTGCAAGAGAATATTGTTCCCACGTTATTTAAATGGAAAATCGAAACTTGCGATGCGGCATCTCTTAATAATAAGAGCTTACACTTTCAGAGGGTTTTTTTTTTTAGTTTTTTCCAACAATATTTTCGATATAATTAAGAAAAAAATAATTCATAATTTTTTTTGAATCAGTCGAAGAAGTTTTATCAAATGTAAATCTTTTTTGCTAATCTATAAAATGTTTTAAAAGGCTTTAAATTGTTTTTTTTTTTTGGTCATTCCCAACAATATTTTTGATATAATTAAGAAAAAAAAAATATATTTTTTTTTGAATCAATCTAATAAATATACAGAAAATATGATTATATTTTAAGCCAATCATTTTTGTTCTTGAAAGAATGTTTTTTTTCGTTCAAATTGAGATCATAATATGAATTTCATTATGATAATCTAATGGTATAAATTTTCGTTAGAATTTCATATTTTTCCTTGAAAATTTATGAAGCTCATATTTCATTTACGTTCCAGTATACAAAAGCAATTTATTCGGTTTTGGCTTTCAATGGAAAATCTTCTCTACTTGTGAAAATATCACCTTTACCGAATAACAAAAAATATAAAATACAAGCGTGAAAATTTCACACCAAAGGACATTGGACATTGGATTTTTCTGGGAATCACTTGTTGGTAATTTTAAAAATGTTAAGAGATCGATGAGTTGGTCGATCATCAATCAAACGTTTACAATTTGTCATTGATTGAATATTTTTTATCAAATAGATGATGATGTACAACATTAACTTTCTATTTGAGTGACAAAGAAAACTTGCAACATCACCGTCCATCATTATCGCTCGTAAATTCTCAAGCCGATATCTCAATATCAAAGCTCGGGTCAAGGCTTTTCCGATTTTCAATCGTTTATCTATATAAAATCCTTCAATTTGTATGTTAACATTTTTCTAACTAAAACGCATGATTAGCCTACAAAAAATATATGAGTCCTGGAAATCTTCGAGGAAAATTGTCTTTAATACATTCCTGGAAACCGAATTTTTTTATTAAAGACTTATAAAGAGTATTGGAATAATATTAATTCGTAAAATACCTAAAAATTCCCACAGAAATCAAGAAATATAATGTTAATATTGGCCACATGAATATTACCAGTTTTACGTTTCTTCAAACAAATAAATTAATTTTGAACTTTAGTTTATTGAATGAAAAGAACAAACTTGTTTTTTCCAAGAAAAATTAAAATTATTCAGCTTATCTTTTTATTAATTTTAAATTCACAACCATAACCATAACTTATACTTCTTTGGTGTAATTAAAAAGATGTTTTCAATCCATTGCTGTAGCCTTTTCCAGTGCTGAATGGGCCCACCGGGAATATCCCGATGGGCCTACCAATGCAACATCCTCGTGGACCCACTGAATATTGAACGTTTACAATTGTTACTTCTAATTATTTCAATTTAACTTGTTAAGTAGTAATAAATAATTAAATAGTAATGCCAATTGTACTGATGGCACAGTAAATATGTAAGGCATTTATAAATATTTTAATCCATGGTTAAATCAAGTTCACATACTTGGGGTTATGTACATTAGGGTGATTTTTTTTTTGACTTTTTTTGGTCCCATCGTGAAATTTTGTTGGAAATACCAAAAAAAAATCCCTGAAAGTTTGAGCCCTTAATATTAATTTTAAGTCCTCGACCAAGACGTGCAAAGATTTCCCATTGAAAATACACGGAAACTCTGATTTTTTATTTTTAAATTTCTATATCTCAGTGGCATTTCATGGGATCGCTTTTACCGACGATGGTTTTTTCTCAGAATTAAACGCTCTACAAAAGTGCCCATTGCGACAAAGTCGTAACTCACACCGGTGAGGTAGTACGGGCCACTGAACCTGATTTTTCCATAAAATTCGCGTTTTTTTTTGCATTTATCTCGTAAATAACAAGAGCTACGGAAAAATTATAAATGAAAAACTTGTAGAGAATTTGATTTCCTACAAAAAAGTTCCTGTAGACCAAATCGCTAAGATCAATATTAAACGAGATATTAATCACTTAGATCACTTAGATCAATCGCTTTAAACTCCCACTAAATACGTAAATTCGAGTTTAATATTTTATTTCACGCATTTTTATATGCAATAAATGGCGATCATAATACTATCCTAATTTCACAAACAAGCATGGCCGACTAGCATGACTTGAGGAATATCCCCGAAATTATAGGAACATTACCGCAATAGATTTAAAATGCAATGCAATCAACTTCTATAAATTCGCGCTAAATGTACTAAATTCACGTTTCATATTTTATTTTATGCCTTTTCATATTTAATGAAACAAACTTAAAATTAAAACGTTAATTTCCAGACCATTTCTTTTAAAACGATACATCGCATAAAAAAAAAACATCTCCGTGAAATCTAAAACTTTTTACTTGATAAAATCATATATATATTTTTTTTCAATTTTGTTTGCTCTTCATTTTTTTGTCACCAATTTATTTACGTTTTATATGTCAAATAAATCGATGATGTTATCGTGTAACGTTTTGAAATATTATCTTTTTCGTTATAACAATATTATTGCAAAGTCAACTTTTCCTATACTACCGAGGAAATTTTTGTTGACTTTTGATTATTGTTTCTGTCTCACTCTTCGTTAGTCTGTCGATCGTATTTTTAAAATGACAAGTTTTAGAGGAAAAATTTCAGGGCCAATCGGCTCAAGGATTGCGTTATTGTTTACATACCTCATTTTTTTTCAAACCTTGACGGGGGGGTGAGGTGCGGGGAGGTCACTCTTTTCTTTTCAATTTTCAACCACTCAATTACCACAGGGAAAGAAAACTACCCTCCAGTCAATGACTGACAAGGCTTACTATTATGGTCTTCATTTTCCTATAGGGGAGACCGGGTACCAAAGTAACAATTTGTACTTTTACCTTGATTTCTGGCTGGGTGTTATTATTGCCATTAAATAAATATAACCACATAAAAATTTAGTTTATGTTCTTCACAATAGTAACTTGATTTATCAAATCATAGTGTGTTTTATATGAATAACATAGAGTTAAAAAACAATTGACTGCTAAGGGTTGCTAATTGAAAACAATAGTACAGGTTAAATCAACAAATTACTTATTTAAAGACTTGTAAATTAATGATATAAACCAAATTCAACATTTTAAATACTCAAAAAATTAATATTTTAGGGAAATAAATCAATAGAATGCCGCGACAACGCATAAGAATTACTACATGAAGAACTACCCCGACACGGAAATGTATCGAAAACCATTCTATTGAAGTAGATATCCATAATAATATGATGTAAGTAATAAAATTATGACGAGGGCAAAAGTAACATATTACTTTTGTACCCTAGGGGGCTATGTTACTTTTGAACCCATTCTCATTTTTAATAAAACATGTAACATAACCTTAAAATGGAACGTGCTAGACAAGAATGAATTTAAACAATGTAAAATTTATTTAATCAAGACTGGATATGCAAACATTCGGATTGCTATGATCCTTTTACGACTTTAACAACAAATAAGAACGTCGAAAAACTTACTTTTGGCTCGTTAAAACACATTACGTCGTATTATATAACCTAACGACGCACTGCGCACGCGTCGACTTAATGCGATTGAGGGGGGTGCTCTAGGCTATCACCTGATGGCAACAAAGCGAAGTTCGCCCATTGGATAAACCTATAAAAGCATTTGTTACTTTTGTACCCAGTCTCCCCTATTTAATAAGACCAAATTTAAATCTTAAAATTATAAATTTTTATAAAAAAATGAAATTTTATTAGATCTATCATAACTAAAAATGATGAATAATAGAAATTTTACATGAAGATAAATCGCTAACAGGTGGCTATATGGGCAAGGTGAAGCGGAAAGCTTTAAAGCTTCATATATATTATTGAAGATTGATTGGTCCAGTATGAAGATCTAGTCGCTTGGAAATGGTTTGTGTCATTGATCACATTATCGATAATATTATCTAATTAATTAAAAACTCGTTTGAAGTCAATTACGAGAGGTATCGTTATAGATATGTAGAAGTGGGTACACCACCGGGCAATGTTGGAAGTGGTTTTCTACCGATAGTCGGTGGTCAGGTAGGCAGGTAGGCAGGCAGGTAGGTGGTATATAAAAATGAGGAACACGTAAACAACATACTCGGACACCTCGACTCAACGCTCGGTCAACGGCCTCTTTTCCCGGCCGGGGCTCTGTCTACCTCAACTCCGACTCGACTAAAAGTCGAGCGACTCATATACACATATGTTACATATTCGACTTTTCCGCACTCGACCGGTCGGATGGATGTAATCAACGACGAGCTGACCCGCTTTCTCTTTTCCACTTGTGGACATTGTTGAACGTGAATGAGATTCTTTCCTTGTAATTTATGAGAATTTTTACACTTTGAAAAAAACAATCAAATAATAGATCAACCCATCAGCTGACATCTAGTTGCCAAACATTGAACTAAAAAGCTCAAGTTCCACCAGTATTATAACTATTATGAAATAATGAGATTCGTGTTCGTCTAATTTATGTTAATGTGGGATAATATATAAGGAAAAGGCAAGTTAGGCGACAATACGGTGCAGGTTGCACCAAAATTATTCATCTCCCTCGCCTCCCACTTCCACTCACATTATTACATCCAATCCAATTACAATAACAAATAGACGTCAGAGATGAAACTAAGAAAAGAAATTACAAAAACCTAAAACATTGGTCAGCTGAAACAAATGCCGTAGTAGTAGTATGTAAATAACGGTCAGGGCTGATAAAAAGTACAGTTGCAACGACGAAAATCTTCCAACTAACGGACTAACATGGAATGTGATAAAACACATTTTAATATATACTTAATAAAATAAATGATTTGAATAAGCCTAAGCCGAGATTAACGTTCTTCTTTTTTTTTTCTCGTTTCAACTTCCCATAAAAAACATGTTTAAATATTCGAATTTTTGGCAATTTTTTTTAATGACTCCAAGTCAAAAAAAAATGCGAGAAACTGGGAAAATTTCCAAGAAACGTGTTCGCCTTGAAACATGTGCCAAGTGTTGGATGACTTTACGCGCAATGTGACATTCTCTTTCGTTGCTATGTCCAAGTCTTTGATAATTTCATCATTAGATTAACATTTCTGATAATTCTTACCATCGTGGAATCGAAAATTATCAGTAAACTCCCCACAATGTAGATTTCAACCAAAAAATCCGTAACCGGAGAGGGCACCACGTCCTTCTCAAAAAAAAATTTTTCCCTCATTATAACTTTTAAACCGCGCTAGATACAAAAAAAATAGTTATTATCAAAATGAAAGTTGAGGACATTTCCTACAAAAAAGGTTCCTCAACAATTTCCCATAAGTCCTACAGTTAACGTGCAAATGATAGTTGAAAACATACATAAATTGTTACGTTATTGTTGATATTTCCTAAAAATTGATTCGTTTATTTTGAAAGTAGTGTAAGTTCATTTCTGTGATTCTTCTTCTTGGAACTAAAACAAAGTATGTTAATTGCTCAAGTGCTAAGTTTTCACAAATTACTAATTTTAACAAAAACGCCAATTAATCCCTCCTCCTTACTATCTTCCATAGTTCCTATGTATAAAAATGATAACACTATAGGGATTGTTCGTGAAATGGACTTAACTCACTTTCAAAATAAACGGCTCAAATATTGGCATTTTAGGAGAAATCAGGAATCAAGTGATTTACTTTATTGAGAGATATATGTTCTTATCGGGAAAAGTTCCAAAAGTTACTAGAATTTTAGGAATTTTTCTTTTCAAATTGAAGAACTGAAATCTTAATTATGAAGATATCAAAAACTTAGTCAAATGCTAATTTACTATCGTAAACTAATTACAGGGTGAAATACTTTCATATTTTATTGTACATTTAACCATCGTCACTGTTTCTATAATTTATAACGAATATGTGATAAATAGTAAATAATAGTCACCACATAAGCGCAACAGTCTACTGTCGTTTTCCCATTTACCCAATTACAAACATATCTTCAAATTTCTTCACAGGTGTTCGAATTTGGTAAAGCAATTATATGTTTGGCTTTTAATATGCCTTGACCGTACCCTTACTTTTATAATATTTTCATGATATCGTAAAAATTCAAGGGTCGTATATAAAATATAAAAGAAGAAATTTTAATTTTAGTTATGTTGAAATAGGCGCCAACTCCACGAAAGATTTTAAAAATTATTTTTCATAACTATATACAAAAGATTCCAGAAAATCTGACTCATACAAAAAAGCTGACTATTTGCTTTGAGCTTTTGGGACTTGCAGAGAACAACACTGCACAAATAGTCCTCCTTTTGAAGCTGCGGAAAGCCACAGTGATAAAGATATAACATTAGATGAAAATAAAAGTTTATTAAAAAAGTTTTATATTAATATGTGTGCCGATATCATCTCAATTTTTAAATTTGGTAACAAATACATGGCCGTGAACTATAGACCACCTATTTGTCTTATATCCAATTTAACTAAGATTTTTTGAAAAAAATATATATATCAGATTTAAGAATTTCTGTCACAATAATAACCTAATCTCAAAAAAACAATTTGGTTTCATAAAGAATAAGGGTACTGAGGATGCACTCGCTTTTACTTCAAACTGTATCTATAATAATATCGATAAAAATTTATCAACGACATTGATTTTCTTGGATCTCACCAAAGCTTTTGATACAGTAAACCATAAAATTCTTCTACTTAAACTATAGCAACGTGGAATTAAGTCTTCCTCATAAATTAATAAAAAAATATTTAACTGATAAAGTACAATGTGTTAAGGTCAATAATTGTACAAGTGATTATCTGCAATGCAGATGTGACAGACAGACAAAAATTTTAAAAATGTTTAATTTGGAATAAGGGTCTCTTGAAATGAACATTTACCCTAAAATTAGGTTTAAAATCGAAATGTACATAAGATGTACGTAAGAATTTTCTATATTAGTGTAGAAGTATAGATTGAGCAAATGTCTAAGTCCCTTGGTGTTAAAAATAATTTATCATGGATTATTTGAAAGCGCAATCAACTATGACATAATTGCATGAGGTGGGGCATATAAAAATAGTATTAGACCATTAACTAGTACCCAAAATCGTTTTATTAATTATTCACTTTACGTAATATTGTTGATCCTACCCCTTGGTATCAGGGAATCATTTATTATTATTATCAGTGCTTTGACATACGACTATAGTAAGTGTAATGAACAATATAATAATAAGTGTACACTATTAGCACTAAGAATCCTTATCTTGTTGCAATAAAATATTTTAACAAATTACCTAACCACCTAAAAATCTTAATTTTAAATAGCTCAATTGGTAATTTGAGTGACTAGTCATTAACATAATTTTCAATTAAATTATTTATTATTTACTATATTGGTAATTTTGTTTTAACCAATAATTCATTATATTATTACTCTGTTTTATATATATGCAATTGTAATATATTATTCTAGTTCTATGTACAGTTGCTTTGCATTTCTACAGAATGTATGCTGAAATTAAAATAAATAAATTAAAAAAAAATACTTTTCGATTAGTACAAATGCCTAAACAACTATACTAACACTGATCCGGTTAAGCCTTCTATATCTAATCATTACATTAATTAAGATGGCCATGTTTTGGAAGTTAATTTGATTGGTCCTTATAATTACTCCAATTTCATTGGCTACTTCATTTTCTCATGGCCATCTTATCAATACAATAAGAATTCAAAAATAAAAACGAAAATATTTTTCGGATATCCCCAGAAATTATCCATCAAATCTAAAAAAAATTTCAAGTTCTTATGTTTGTTTTTTTTTAATATTCACAAAAAGGAAAAACGTAGACTAAATTCGAAGCTTTCACAGTGCTGGCATTTCTGTTTGTTATTGTAATAAATGATAAAATTCAGATCTCAGCTTTTATTTTTTTAAATAAGTTTAAGATCGTTTTTTTTTTATTTAATATTTTTACTATTCAATTAGTCACGTTTCGTTACGTATTGTAACTTCATCAGGCTTCTTGATTCACAAAAATAAAATATTTTCAATTTAAATTCAATAAACAAAAAAGAAATGTATTGTAATTTCATTTTTTTACGTAGAGTACAAAACCTACAGTTGAGTTTCTCACGTTGCTAGATTATATTAAAATACACAATTTTTCCTATTGGAAAATGGGAAATTTATAAAAAAATGCATTTATCATCTATTGTGTTTTAGTTCCAAAAATAATTACACATTTATCAAGAAATCAAAATTTTCGCAATACCTAGATATAGTGCACGATCTGATCTCATACAAAAAGACACTAACGCTTTCGACATCAATTTCCAACCAAACTAAGGCATTTAAAGAAAATTAGTGAGGAACCTTTATTGTTGGAAATATCCTCAACTTTCATTTTAATACTAACTATTTTTTTGTATCTAGCACGGTTCTAAGGTCATAATGAAAAAAATAAAATAAAAGTCAATTTTGAAAATAACGTAGCGCGTCCCGGTGACGAATTTTTTGGTTAAAATCATATTCGAGACCTATTAATAAAAAAAAATAACTTCCATATACTTTTCAATGAGTACAAATACCTAAACAACTATACTAATACTAATCCGGCTAAGCCTTCTATATCTAACCATCACATTAATTAAGATGGCCATGTTTTGGAAGTAAATTTGATTGGTCCTTACAATTACTCCAATTTCATTGGCTACTTGATTTTCTCATGGCCACCTTATTAAAAAAAATCAATTGCTTTTAACAGTTTTCTCTGGATTTTTAAGTTATAATTTGATTAAAGAAAATATTTTTATTTAACAGAAGAAATATTCAATGATTAAACTACGTAAATACTTTCAAACAAGTAAAACCCGTTTCTTTTTTTCTTTTTCTGAGGTAAATCACCGACAAATTTAAACTTTAATTTTACATGAATAAGTTATAAAAAAAAAATCGACTCTCCTCCCCAACACGAAAGAATGCAATTTTAATCGTTTTAATTTGCAACTTTTCGAGATTGCGTGTCACCAACTTATTTATTTACTTACTTAACTTCTTGCATTTTACTTTTTTTTTTTTGATTTACACAACAGTCTACCGCCATATTTCCCCGTCCCCCCAATCAACGACAAATTACACAATTTACCCAAAACACATAAAATTTGCTAATAATATGAGAATCGAATTCTGCAAGAAACTGCTTTTGCAAAGAGCAAAAAAGAAAAAGATTTTTTTTCTTTCTTAATCCTAATTGTATTAAAATATTTAATAAGAACAACAAAGAAGTTGTCCTTCGGTGCAATCATCGTTTTGTTCGCAATTATAATTTCAACATTATTTGCCTCCATCTTTTTTTTTTCTTCTTCTATAAACGTTAAAAATGTGGATTATAATAAATAAGTATAAGAGGACAAAGAAACGAGCCTTTGAGAAATTTTATATCTCCTATACATATAAATATATATATACATACATATAGAGCCGTTATAATAATAGGTACGGTGTTTTGTCCTCGAGTGATCAAAAGAAACTTTATCAAAGAGACAAACTCGCCTATATTTAAACAATGGCACAGTTGAGATTTGATTTTTTTTTCGAGCTAAATTGATAAAGCTTTCTAAAAGCATTAAATATGCTACGTAGTACCAAAAAGTAAACATATTTTCTATATGAAAATTAGGTGAAGTTTTCGTCCATAAAAAGTGATTAATTATGAAGTTATTTTAGTAAGTACGACAATAAAACAACCCCTCTTTCCTTAAAGGGATCTAATTTGAAACTCTTAACAATATCACAGAATAGTTTCCTAAGGGTTGCAGTTAAGTTTTAAGTTTTAATGAGGCGAAAAATGATACTTATTTCCCATGAAACATGGACTGCAAAGTTAATACAACAACTACGTTGTTACTAAAACCAAGTAAATTTATTTCAAACTATAAAATTAAATTATTTTATCCTATTACTACGACCTTTTCTTCAATCCACATCGAAACGGTTTCGGTTGTCAGTCATTTTCTAATTGAAATATAATTTCAATTTCTCAACACTTTCTCAAAAAAAAAAAAAAAAAAAAAAAAACATTTTTCCAACCTCAAACGTGACAGATTTATGGAAAAATTAATGAATTTATAATGGAACGAAATGAATATGCAGCAGATAAATAAAATTTTAATTTCCCTCCCAACAAATTACTCCATTAAGGCATTAAAATTTCGCCCAAATTTTATCAATTGGCTCAGTAGGCACTGGTATAGATAATGGAGGCAATTTATCAATGATTGGCCAAATCTACTTCACAGCCAACTACTATAGTGAACCTTATTGTAATGATCTACTTTCATTTTACTTTCAAAAAATCCATTGATCCACAAAAGACATCTTTACTTTATAAATATCTACACAGAGAGAGAGTGATTGAAAGAAAGAGCAAAAGATTTAAAGGAAAAAAAATACAAGGCATTCCATTTTTGTCCCAATAGAGCCACCTACTTGATCGGACCATTAGAGCGTTAAATTTTCAATCATTCGATCATTGCATTTCCATATTAAATGTAATTGCACCAATTGCCTCAATTATTATTCACGTCATGCAATTCATATGCATTCTGGCTAATAAATAATGCAATTTCACATTTTTACCAAGATTTTACTTTATCCATGAAAAAAATAAATTCTAACCTTTATTGATAGTATAAGGACGAAACATTCCCAAGAACGGCGGCGTTTCAATCTTTACGACAAACAAGCACCACAATTTCACCATTAATATTAAGTTCAAATTAATAAAATCACACAATTCACAAAATAATTAATTGCCCAAAAAATTAATGTCAATTGCATCGCGTAGGCCATGAGAGACGCTACCCGATGCGATGTTCATTTGTTTTGTTTATTACAGTGCTACACCATGGTGTAATTAGACACCAAAAAAAAAATAAAAAAATTGACCATCAAAAAAATGCTTAGCAATAATTTTTTTTTAATTTTTTTCAGTTAATTCAGTTAATATAGGGAAAAAAATCATTTAGAAATATCTTCCCAGCTCAAAACCCTTAAAGTAATCAATCAATGGCCCATTTATAAAAATAAAAACAATAGGCTTATACGTTTAAAAATTTTAAAATTTCCCGCATTCAAGTTGAATCCAGGCAACTAGGATTTCACTTTACGATAGCTTTATGTACAATATATTGAGTAATACATGCATTGATATTACTTTAAATAAATATTTTTTTTTATTTATTTATCAATACTTTATAAGCCACGAGGTTGCCTTGGCGAACCTCCGGATGCAGAAATCAAAAGATAACAGAAATAAAAGAAAATTCTTAAAAATAAAAAAAAATTATTTGTATTACCTTCTACTATCAAAATCCTTGAATGGGGGAAGCTTTGATAACACTACAACCCCTATGTCACATATGTGTAATAGGGTGATTTTTTTTTGGCTTTTTTTTTTTTGGTCCCATCGTGAAATTTTGTTGGAAATACCAAAAAAAAAAAAATTCTCTGAAAGTTTGAGCCCTTAATATTAATTTTAAGTCCTCGACCAAGACGTGTAAAGATTTCCCATTGAAAATACACGGAAACTCTGATTTTTTATTTTTAAATTTCTATATCTCAGCGGCATTTCATGGGATCGCTTTTACCGAAGATGGTTTTTTCTCAGAATTAAACGCTCTACAAAAGTGCCCATTGCAACGACAAAATCGTAACTCACACCGGTGAGGTAGTACGGGCCCCTGAACCTGATTTTTCCATAAAATTCAAGCCATAATATCTCGTTTAATATCGCTCTTCGCGATTTGGTCTATAGGAACTTTTTTGTAGGAAATCAAATTCTCTACAAGTTTTTCATTTATAATTTTTTCGTAGCTCTTGTTATTTACGAAATAAATGCAAAAAAAAACGCGAATTTTATGGAAAAATCAGGTTCAGTGGCCCGTACTACCTCACCGGTGTGAGTTACGACTTTGTCGCAATGGGCACTTTTGTAGAGCGTTTAATTCTGAGAAAAAACCATCGTCGGTAAAAGCGATCCCATGAAATGCCACTGAGATATAGAAATTTAAAAATAAAAAATCAGAGTTTCCGTGTATTTTCAATGGGAAATCTTTGCACGTCTTGGTCGAGGACTTAAAATTAATATTAAGGGCTTAAATTTTCAGGGAATTTTTTTTTTTTTGGTATTTCCAACAAAATTTCACGATGGGACCAAAAAAAAAAAGTCAAAAAAAAAAAAATCACCCTAAATTGTGTAGGTAGAAAACCAAATGCAATAATCATTGCATCAAATTTGAATTAGTTAGTTATTGTCATTTGTTTCAATTGTCATTTCAATTTCATTCAATTTCCAATTTTTGCCATTTATCAGTCGTTGGATCAGTGTTGGCTGTGCATGTTTCACGGGTAGTTACTAGTCTTTGATAATCTTTGCCATAAAAAAATACCTTTTTTTTATAAGTTTCAATTTCTGATTTATAAATAACAATAGAATCAGGATCACGGGTAATTGGAAAAAATAGTTAAATCAGTTTAAACCATCACTGGTTGGCAAACGTTTCGTGTTTATTCTTAAGATTTTATTTTATTCTTAAAACTTTATCAAGCTCTCAACTATGTCTAAACGAGAGCTTTTTAGAGTTGAGAGCTTGGTAAAGTCTTAAGAATAAAATAAAGTCTTAGGAATAAAGATGAAACGTTGCCAATCAGTGAAGGTTTAAACTGATTTAATTATGTGATCCTAATTCTTAAAAAAAAACTACCTATAACACTAAAATTCTACAGCAAAATTTTCTAATCCCCGTCAATTGTTTTCGTTATTACCGGGTAACAAAAACAAATGCACATCGAGAAAAGCGTAAGCAAGTGGCCGTCATAGTTAAACGTCTGAAACTATCAATTTTAGGGATTAACTTTGAATCGATTGTAGAAGATAAAACTTTCTAGCAATAGTTTCTAGCAATGCATTCTGGGAATTTGCCATAAATTCCTTAAAAAACATAAAAACATTAACCTCACCACTGTTGATAGCTTCAGGCATAATTTGATGTATAGCAGACTTATTTATTGCTCAAGTATAGATTACAAATACTTAACAAATTTAAAAATCGTAGAGTGCTACAAATACGTTCCAGAAAGTCTAATTCTAAGAAAACAAATGAAAACCTACTGATGGCTACTGAAAACCTACCGAGTGGTCAAGGTGTTAATTTACGATACTTCTCGATTTACGAATTTTGATTAACCCTAGAGTCGCTAAAGACCTGAGTATCTTCTACGCAATCAAACTCTTACTATATGCGCCAATTTGAACAACTAAAACCGTCAACTGTTTTTCAAAACAAATGAAAATTTTCTCACATTTCCATTAAAACAACTAAGCATCAATTAAGTAAGTTAACGCGGTTGTAAAACGCAAATATTTATGTAGAAAATAAAAATTTGTTATTTTACACACACCGCCATTAACACACTTCACCGTTATACAAATAGAAAAAGAAAAGAAAGACAGCCACTTTGCATCCTGCAAAAAAAAAAAAAAAAAAAAAAAAAAAAACGCCGGCAAAACACCGACTTTCGCTGGCTACAGTAAAACCCAAATGCCTCTCATTAGTAACCCAATCACGTTGCATACATATGTCTCAAGTGTCTTTCCCACTAAAAATTCTAGATTTTTCCTCACATCTAAGCAACTGTTCCATTTCTTCTCTCTTTTTCTCTTCCTCTCTTTCTCTCTCAATCTCTCAAAAAAAAAATGAGTTCAAAATTTAGTAATAGGCCTCAATCTCCCGATGATACATGTTGATATTTTAATTGTTTTTTTTTTTATTGTTGGCGTTGTTCTTTTGTTTTCTTGCGAGAAAACAAAAATCTATTTAATAATACACACCAACGATAAATACAATAGAAGAGATATTATGACGTGTTTGAAAGGAAAACCATTACTTAGTAAAAAATATTCAATTCTCACCAGATTCTTTAGGTCTTTGCTAAAATTTAATGTAGAAAGAATAAAACAAAACAACCTCGACTAGATGGAATGGACGTCTTAGGCATCTTAGTTCTTTTATACAAGAGATATCTACCAACAGTCAATGCAATCTTGATCGCTTGAAAATGCTCGAGTTTTATTAAGTGCTCCATTTGGTGTTCCGTTATGATAATGTTATTAAGAGAAACCAAAAAAAAAAAAAAAAAAAGAAATTTTCTGTTATTCTCGTAAATACCTGTTGATGTTAAAAAGAGTTGTTCAAGTAGTTGAATTTTGGCCATATGTCATCGACTTATCGTCATAATAACAGGCGAAATATTTCATGTGAAATCAACTACTTAAACTTAAAAATGTTTCCTGCCAATAATTGCAATGCATCTGGTTTCCTATACGTTAAGATTTTAGGATTTTCAGATTCGGTTACTATGTAAGTAACTAGTCAAGAGAATTATGCATTATATCACTGATCTGTTGTTTTAAATCAATGGTTCTTATCCAGGATTCAATCGAACCCTTCGGGTTCGATAAGTCAGTCTCTGAGGTTCGGGGGAGGTCAAAACAAAATACCTATGTTTTGAGCCACTACCGTAAATGAATTTGCTTACTAATACTTGTAAGTGATACCATAATTTTTACTCAATTCCCAGCCTTTTCTGCCAAAATCGACAAAAAAAAACTAGTCGAAACAATCACTTACTTTTGCCGTAGAGTGTAAGATTTTAGGATTTTCAGATTCGGTTACTATGTAAGTAATTAGTCAAGAGAATTATGCATTATATAACTGATCTGTTAAATCAGTGATTCTTAATCAGGATTCAATCGAACCCGTCGGGTTCGATAAGTCAGTCTCTGAGGTTCGGAGGAGGTCAAAAGAAAATACCTATGTTTTGAGCTACTGCCGTAAATGAATTGGCTTAATAATACTTGTAATAGATACCACAATTTTTACTTAATTCCTAGCCTTTTCTGCCAAAAAACCGAGTCGAAACAATCACTTACTTTTGTCGTCGAGTGTATTTGCAGAAAGGTGGCAATTCCGGCACGGACTCGATTTTTAACGCCCCGTATCGTCCCTTTGGCACTACGAATGGTAGCCGGAACTTGGCCATCCAAAAGGT
The DNA here is from genome assembly GCA_958496175.1 of Sisyra terminalis. Taxonomy (NCBI): domain Eukaryota; kingdom Metazoa; phylum Arthropoda; class Insecta; order Neuroptera; family Sisyridae; genus Sisyra; species Sisyra terminalis. The sequence goes on from OY292276.1 coordinate 61,790,995, forward strand.
CCTTGTAACCGGCAAAACTTTCATCGTCGTCCGCGTGCTGCGATGGTTGTTTGGTCGAAGCACTTTCAGCACACACACCACCACTATCAGCACCACTCGAATCGTTCCGAACTGTTTCGTTCAAATGGAAATTATAGTAACGGTCCGTTTCGTAGAGGTACTTGATCGCCGTACTGGTGTCGGTTCCGTTCGTTTGCTTCTCCAGCATTTGGCGGTCTTCGTACGTGCTTTCGTCGACTAGGGGTTTGTCGCACGCCGTTACCGAGAGCCGGGCCGTGCGGTCGCGGATATCTTGCAACAGGCCTTGCGGCATTGATTGATTCAGTGCCGCCATCAATATGCCGCCCTCGTCCGATTTTGACGATCCATTTAGTTCGCTACTGTTCAACGAATCGCAACTGATATTACTTTCGGCATCGCTTAACTCGTCGTACTTTTCCAATTTTTTGACAATTTCCGTGTTTAAATTTTCATCGGCTTTCTCCACCTTTTGGTTTTTCTTTTTCGGCAGAGGCGGTGGCGGTGGCGTGCAATCCAAATCGCTGCACGTGCCACTGTCGAGGGTGTCGCTGGGTGAACATTGGCCGCTGGACATGAGCGTAGGCGGTGGCGAACATTGAAATCCATTGTAGAAAAAGTACGGGGTGGCATTTGGCCCGGAATTGGGACCAGTACTACGAATCGCCATGATGGCCGTTCCGTTGGGGATGGGTTTCGTGAAATTTTCCGATGTTATACTCGAGTTTTTTAGCATGTTGGTGTCCTGGATACAAATGCGCACACATCGATCGTTTTCGTCGGTCGTTTCGCGGTGACTATCTGCGATGTTCACATCTTGGCCGTGATCTCGATCGAGTAACGGTTCCTCTTGCTGTACTGTCAACTGTATCGTCGAAATCGACTTGGTTTTCGGCGAATTTTTCGGATTGATTTGAATTTTCACTACGTGGCTGCCGGGATGGCTGGATGGGTCGCCGCTTTCTGGAGTGGTCAGCTGGAATGTGGCCTCGTCGTTAACTGGAGGAGCACACACGAATACCGTTGCACTTGTGCTCTTGTTGTTCGTGTTTGGATCGCCTGCGGCATGCTGTGGTGCATCCAGAGTGGGGACCATTCGGTTAAATGCATTAAGGGACGTCAGCGTTGTGGATCGGGCAACGGCATGGCCGATACGGGTTTTCGGCGGCAATGCTGGCGGCGGTGTGCAAAGTCGCAACGTCGATGTCAATTCCATTTTCGTTGGACGTTCGGCTACCAATCCCAAGAATCAACTTCGTCGACAATCCGCTCCAACATTTCCAATGACTGGTGTCACATTAAAACCTATTCAAGCAAAACAGTTTCAATTCAATAGTTGTAACCAGAAAAAACAATCACATTTAATCAAATTTCAAACACACATCCACACTTTTCCAATTGTAAAAAAGAATCACACAAAATCAATTTGTAAAACTCCGTGGGTATTAAACTATTTATTACTGGAGGAATTTAATGCGATCGAAACACGCTCGACCATATGTCGCGGACTTATCGTGCGAGATTTATTTTTTCGAAAGTTATCAACAACAACAACAACAACCGATGTGGATGGAGGACGTGAAATGACTTAAGAAATCACTCACCAAAGTCAAGCCGAAACGCTTGAGTCGACAACATTTTATTTTTCCTCCTCTTGCATTTGGTTTTCTTTGAAATCGTACACAAATACATGCACGCCAGAGTGGCCGCAGAGTAGGAGAAAGACGTTGAGGAACGACCAAGTGTGGGCAAAACGCAGTTGTGCCTCCTCGTGTTTTTAGCGCAACAACCTGCTAACTTGTTACCACTTAGCTACACAGCCTTTTCACTCAGCTCCCGACGTCTAATATCGCTAAAATTTTCGATATCGAATAAGCAACATTAACATATATATATCCCAAGTATATGCACCTTTATTTCTATGCGACCATGTTCATATGATTTCGACATTGTGCCATTCTATGTTATTCCTCCATACTGACTTGCTTCCGTTACGGCCAATATTCCAGAATTTGCCTTTTTTCACGAAATACAACACGGCAATTTGGCTAAAAAAGTATTCCCAACAGAAAATAAGTTTATTTGAATTATTTAATACAACTTACCTAATTTATTTTGCAGAAATAACCAAATTTAAATGATTTTCCCGCATGAGCAACATTCCACGCTGATTTCCATGATTCAACAAACGAATAAACAAATTCAAATCTTCTATTATCGAGGAATAACACAGAGTGACATAATATCGAAATTAAGAATATTCTCGTATAGGATGTATATGTCCATTTAGCTACACAGCCTTTTCACTCAGTTCTCGAAGTTTAATGTCGCTAAAATTTTCGATATCGAATAAGCAACGTTAACATATATATCCCAAGTATTCACACCTTTATTTCTATGCGACCATGTTCATATGATTTCGACATTGTGTCAATATATGTTATTCCTCCATACCGACTTGCTTCAGTTACGGCCAATATTCCAGAATTGGCCTTTTTTCACGAAATACAACACGGCAATTTGGCTAAAAAAGTTTTCCCAATTGAAAACAAGTTTATTTGAATAATTTAATACAACTTACCCAATTTATTTTGAAGAAATAACCAAATTTTAATGACTTTCCCACATGAGCGACATTCCATGCTGATTTCCATGATTCAACAAACGAATAAACAAATTCAAATCTTCTATTCAAGTCTATCGAGGAATAACACAGAGTGATATAATATCAAAATTAAGAATATTGTCGTATAGGATGTATATGTTTATAAATTAGAACTCATCCTCGAAATTTTGGTTGATTAGTATCATCCTGGCAATTGTTGCACTCCGGTGACTCAATTTTAATTGTTGCATTGTTGTGGATGATCTATAAGATAATACAAAATTAATTTTAATCAAATTAATCAAACTTAATTGAATTGTATCGGATTTATATTAAACTTCTAAATGATTAATAATCGATTTTTCTTGGAAAAAAATCATTAACTTTAACCCGTATCAAGGGCCTAATAAGCCCTTTATTTTCAATAAAAAGATAAACATGGATTGACCAAAAAAATCATACAGAATTCTCCATAAAACTTCCATGATTTCCCCAACCACCCCATTTTTTATTTTTGTAGAATCCCATCAAACTTAAAAGTTTTTCCCTTTATTAAGGAATGTGATTAGGCAATAAATTCTAACGCTTCCGCTTTAATTGAAGCGATAAACCTCAAAGTTTTTCGAAAAGCGATAAATTTGCATTTTAATGCATTTTAATCTAAAACTTGCCAGTTTTTTTTTTGTAAAGTGTGAGTAGAGATGTAAGTATATAAGTAATATATATTATCGGCTATGTGGTCGATAAGATTGAGATTGTAACGGGATTCGAACATGAGAGAGTTTCAAGGTTGTTCGGTCGGAATGTGAAATAATCAAATGTCGCCGATTCGATTCGATACGATACTTAAATGCAAATCAAATGTGTGACCTTTGTCGACAATATCGGTTATCGATCAAAACAAGCGAATTTCCCACTCGAATCGCGGTCATTGTTGCAGGGATTTAATGAGGAGTGTTTGAAACGATTTAGCTAATTTCCTTCATAAAATACATGTTTTATATGAGTTTTATTATCTAATCTAAGATCTATAAGCATATTTCACCATTTCCTGACAATATTTCAACATTAAAGTTTACAACAATTAAAATCGTAGCTGGAATTCCTCGAATTCTAAAGGGGTTGAATTCAATTATCTGCCTTTATATTTTCAAATTAACTTAAACTATTTTTATTTGAGCTAATAATAAACAAGGGATAGGTATTCAGATAAATCAATAAAATTTAATTTCTCATTTAAATTATACAATTTTTTTATCAATATAGTTGAAACGGTTGAAAATATATTTCCAATTGTGTTAATGTGTATGCAACCAGCTGTACATATATGTGTATATATTGCCTATCTTATATTTATTTCATTTAAATAACTTAGAAACTGAGAAAAATATCAAAAACTTTTACAGAGATAAGTTATAGGAAAAAAGTGCTCTAAAAAAAATGTCCTATAAAATTTTCTCATAAAATTGATGGTTGTGTCAAAAAATTGAAAAAATATTAAAATTTCTCTTTCGTTCAACTTTGACCTCGAATAACTTTTGAAGGAATAAATATATCAAAAACTTGTACGACACCTTTTTTGTAGATCATTCAATTTTCTACAAGAATATACCTTTGTTATTCCGAAATATTGTCACCAACGTGAGCTATAAAATTCCAAAGTGCAAGAGAATATTGTTGCCATGTTATTTAAATGGAAAATCGAAATTTGCGATCCGGCACCTGTTAATATTAATATTAAGAGTTTAAACTTTCACAGGAATTTTTTTTTGCTCATTTCCAACAATATTTTCGATATAATTAAGAAAAAAAAATCATCATTTTTTTAAAAAGGTCTCGTACAAGTTTTTGGTATATTTATTCCTTCAAAAATTAAAGAAATTTTAATATTTTTTTTAATTTTTTAACGCAAAGATCAATTTTATGAGAAAATTTTATAGGACATTTTTTGTAGAGCACTATTTTTCCTATAACTTATCTCTGTTAAAGTTTTTGATATTTTTCACAGGTCCTAAGTTATTTAATTAAAATTAAAAAAATAATTTTAATGTTAAAAATATACTAATTCAAGGAATTTTCAGTTTAATGCAAATAACTTAGGATCTGTGAAAAATGTCAAAAACTTTTATAGCGATAAGTTATAGAAAAAAAACTGCTCTACAAAAAATGTTTTATAAAATTTCCTCATAAAATTGATGGTTGCATCAAAAAATTGAAAAAATATTAAAATTTCTCTTTAATTCAACTTTGAGCTCGAATAACTTTTGAAGGAATTAATATATCAAAAACTTGTACGAGACCTTTTTTGTAGATGATTCAATTTTCTACAAGAATATATCTTGATCACTCCGAAATATTGTCCCCAACGTGAGCTATAAAATTCCAAAGTGCAAGAGAATATTGTTGCCATGTTATTTAAATGGAAAATCGAAATTTGCGATGCGGCCCCTCTTAATATTAATAGCTTAAACTTTCGCAGCATTTTTTGTTCTCATTCCCAACAATATTTTCAATGTAATTAAGAAAAAAAAATCATCATTTTTTTTTTAAATCAGTCTAGTGTATATATATTGCCTATCATCATAAGGAGAAGCGTAGTGATTAAAAACCATTCTAAATGAATTAATTATAAATCTTAATATCAAATACTAATCAATCAAACCTACAAATTCTGAATACAAATCAAATTTATTTATCAGACGTTTTTATTTATTAATTAAGCTAATTCTATTCAAATTTTAATGACTTTGTCAACATTGATAACACATTAATTGTTGATTGCAATTACAATGAGTTTTTACGTTAAAACAGCAAAACTTTTGGAAAGTTTGAAAAAAATTCTTACATGTAATACTTAGAACCAAATGATGCACACTTTGGGATAAAAGGCAAGGTTTATAAAATACACAGGTGACGTATGCAGAAGAAATTCGTACATATCTTCAGACTGATTAAATTTCAAAATTCTTCGTATGACGTCATTTTTTTTTTCTAATGGAGCAACCTGTGTAATTTACAAACCTTGGATAAAAGGCACGAATTATTTTATGTTTAATGCATTTTATTTTAGTTGCAACCATCTACTAACGCCAAAAAAACTTTTAATTTTCACAATAATAACGTCATGCGTTCAAGTTTAATTGTTTCATATTTTTTGTTGATGATCAGCGCCACTTCAATACCGGCATGAACTAAAGTGGTGTAAAACTTGAATAACACGTCCCGTACGGTGGTGCCACCTATCCAACTAACGTAATGTCAAAAAAACTTATAAATTAAATCTATAATTTCAAACTCAATTAATACTAATTTGCAACAATTACCCGATAAGCGTAACGTACTACAATGTTTAATCGAAACAATAGCGGCAATGTCGACAACAATTCGATGTCGTCGACCAGCACAAATTCCCACAACTACGACAAAAACGTGATGAACGACCTGAGTTTGTTAAGTTCGCGAATTTATGTGGGAAATCTCGAGAATGGGATAACCGAGGACGATTTACACGACAAATTCAGCACGTTCGGCAACATTTTGGCAATCACTCGTCAACGCAACTTTGGGTTCATTCAATTCGAGCACGATGACCAGGCACAGAGTGCCATCGAAACGGCCAACGGCACCATGTATAAAGGACGTAAAATTAGCGTAGCCCTAAGTCGAAAAGTAATTTGCACTCTTAAATTTGGTTGTTGGAAGTTTAATGCTTAATTTTTTGTAGCAAGTGTCGAAAAATAATCCACCAGGTCCACCGAATATTGAAAGAAAAGAACCTCCTCCACAGCAGCAACAACAGCAGCAGCAGCAACAGCAACAATCACCACACCAGCAATATCAGCAAAAGGAAAATGCACACAATCCGAAACCTAACTTTCAAGGGAATAATTCGAAGTCCAGTTTTCAGGGAAATAATCAAAAACCGAATTTTCAAGCGAAAAAGCAGCGGGGTGGTGCGATAAATCGGGGTGGAATGAAACGAAATTCTAAGCCTATGAACATCCCAAATAATAACAGCAACAGTAATAACAATCTTCGAGATCGGTACTGCAAATCTTGTCTAACTAAATGATAAAAATCAAAAATCTTATAAGTTCTTTTAAGAAAAACCAAGTTGAATAACATTTATATATCTTGTAGGAATACTAAAGGATTGTACCAAATGTACTCAAATAACGAAGAACTTTTTAATCTTTAAAACTAAGCTACCAAATTATGAAACCAAATATAATAAGTATGTATTTTAGATCCCCAATGAATCGTGGAAATTCCAATTTCGAAAATCAAAAATTCAATTTTCCTAATCAAAGACAACAAAACGCCGACCTCAACACATCCCAACTGTCGGTGCAAACACCGTCGTCATCACAGCGAAACGAATGTGAAATAATTGTCGTTGACAAATCGCTAACGTAAATTATTTTATTATATCATTTTTTTTACAATTTTTTATTAAAATAATTCACCAATTTGTAGACAATACGCCGAATTTATCGAGCACCGTCTCAAATCGGTCGGCCTCAACGTCGATCTGCTATTCCCCAACGAAGACGTTCCCATGGGTCGTGTCCTGGCCAACATATCTAGTCAAGGCTGTCTCTTCGCCGTTCTCGTGACGCCCCAAAACGAGCAACACAACAGCCTCACCCTGTGCATCCTCTACGGCCAACCCCAAGAGCATCGCAACATACCCGTCGAAGATGCTCTGCAATTTATCCTGAAAAATTACGAGGCATACATGCGCGGCGATAAACTCAGTCCCGGATCGCTAAAACCGAGCGTCTTAAGCGACTGGCATCCGGACGCCATTCAAATCCTCCTCAATCTCCTCGCCCAGAATCGCCAACTCACCGTCGTACAATACGACCGCATCATTAAGTATCTGCAAGAACGCCGCGAATTGCAACAAAAAACCGAAATGGGAACCGCGGCGAACACCGAAGTGGAAAATGTCAGTGCCACGGCCAACAAACAAGCCACCGAATTACAAAACCGAATTTTGACGATTTTGAACAGTAAAAAACCGGTACAGCCTCCGACGGCGCCGAATCCTTCAGAAGTTTTAGCAAGTAATCCGTTTTGTAATCAATCAAAACCGTCAATTTCGCAACTATTAGCAAAAACCTCATTTTCCGGCCAATCGTCGACGCAGTCGACTACAGCGCCGACGAAGACGTCGGCGCCGTTGCTGAACGACCCGTCGGTGCAAAAAGCCTTGGACAGTTTATTACAAGGAGATATTTTAAAAAAAATCGTCACCGATTCAAATCCGTTACTCAGTAATGACGACAATATAAGTTCGAGTTATTCGGCAAATATAAGACATTTCTGATCCACCACATAGTGGGGCTTCGCCCCCAACAATTATGATACTAAGATTCCAATTGCTAGATGGTATTTATTACACTATCAACTCATTAAGTTTAAATAAAAATCGGAAAAATTGTAAATTTGTTACAGTCATAAGTTTAAAAAGCTGTCCAAAATATTCTAGTTAAGAACTCAAGTTTTATACAATTATTATGATTATATTTATAAATTTTGGCACAAAATTTTGCGAATTAATTTCGGTATATTTATTTCCTTGTTGATTTACGTAAGTCATCATCAAACCACTACCAAAAGTCGTAGATGAGTTATGCGTAGAAATTTATGTTTTTCGTGGGGCGCTTCTGGGGTACGGAATTTATGTACTCTTTTTTGTCTAAATAAAAGCCAAAACTTGTAGACAAATGTCCAAACTAACGTAATAAAAACTTTAAACGCTAATTTTTTTTACTAATTAATTAAAAAGATATCATTAAAACTTCAAAATCTGACATATTTTTGAAACAATTTTTTTATAAGGTTCTTTTCATACATTTTCTTTATTAATATCAATGAAATTTTTTTAACAATCTATAAAATAGGGATGAAACTAAACAATTAAAAGTTTTTTGTGGCAATTTATTTGGTAACTTCTTTACAAAAAATAATTTATGTAACCAATTGACAATACGATTAAGGTAAATCATTTTCAGATACTTGTGGCATCGAAAAAAATTGCAATTTCAAAAAAAAAATTCTACCAAACTATAGATAAATGTTCCAATTTTAGAAGTAATAACTTTAAAAGGCTAAATTTTTAGTCAATTATTCAGAAAAAAATCTTTAAACTCAACAGGTGGATGAAGTTTTCCATAATAAATTTTCTTCAATGTTTTAAGTCATTTAAATTATGGAATTTCACTAAAATAAAACTACCAGTTTATAGAAGGATAATAAAATCAAACCACTAAAAACTATTTTCGCCAATTCTTTCACTAATTACTTGAAAAAAAAATCATTAACTTGGTAAAGCGATGATACGTTTGTGGGAACTTTTTTCCTGGTACGTTTACGATCAAAAAAATTACCAATTTCAATAAAAATTTTGTACCAAACTATAGAGAACTGATTGAACTAAGTGAGTAAAGAGTTTTTAAGGCAAACTTTTCGACCAATTAATTACATAAAAATCGTAAAGCTCAAGAGTTGCACCCACCTTGCGGACAAGTTGTTTTCTGATCATTTTTTCATCAAATTGTCTCCCGATTTTGGCGTAAATCCATTGCAAAACGATAAAACTACTCCAATATAAACTTTTTAAGTCATTTAATTAAAATTTATCCCAACAAAACTAACACTAAAGCCGAAAAAAATTTGGTCCCCTAAAAGGACGCCATCAAATTTGAATAGTTTCCACTAGTCCACTGGTCCAATTAATTGTACTAAGTGGCAATAAAATTTAAAAAAAAACATTTCGATTATCATTTTAAATGATTTCCACAACAATTTCAATAGTTTTTCACATAAAACACGTAATTTTTAAAACTTTATTAATTCAATATAACAATGACGCTCTATGAAACAATTGAACATCGAGAAATTGACACAAGTGCCAACACATGCGCATATGAACAAAAAGTTACTGACGAAATTTAAAATTTAAATTTTCTTCTCTGATGTTTAAATATCTCAATTATAATCCTCGTTGCTTATCTTTTATTTCATAAAATTCATATTTCATATTTATCCGTTATCATTTTCTGTATTTTCTAAAAAAAATCGAATTTGAACGTGTTGAATATGGATATGGCGTATAGGCAAGCAATTTACACAAATGTACAGAAATTGCATATACTAAACATGTTAAGATAAACATTGGAGAGATGTAAGGAATTTACTAACCACCTCAAAAGTGCGTTTATAAACAATTCATTTTTGAATCATCCAGCTCTTACATCAAAATTTCCTTAGGAAAAAAAGGACTGATATTATTCAATCTTCAAGACAAGCCCATATGACAATTTTTACTACCATAGCCCTAAAAGAATTTTGCATAGACATTGATGTGTTTTTTGTTGGAACCTTCTTGCGTTCGGAAATTATGTATTTTTTTTTAAATAAAATCAATATCATATAGACAATTGTCCAAACTAACGTAAAAGAAATTTTTAATACCATCTTTTTATTAATTAATCGAAAAGATACCATTAAACTCCAAAATTTTACATATTTTCCAAACAATTGTTTCCTAGTCTTCTTTTAATACATTTTTTTTGTAAATATCAATGAATTTTTTTTAACAATCTCTAAAATAACAATCAAACTAAACAATTAAGAACTTTTTGGGGCCTTTTATTTGGTGATTTCTTTACAAAAAATCCTTTATGTAACCAATTGACGATACAATTGAGATAAATCATTTTCAGATACTTGTGGCATCAAAACATATTGTAATTTAAAAAAAAAAATTCTATCAAACTATAGATAAATGTTCCAATTTTAGAAGTAACAACTTTAAAAGGCTAAATTTTTGGTCAATTATTGAGAAAAAAATCTTTAAACTCAACAGGTGGATGCAGTTTTCCATAACCAATTTTCTTCAATGGTTTTCGTCATTTAAATTATAGAATTGCACTAAAATAAAACTACCAGTTTATAGAAGGATAACCAAATTAAAGCACTAAAAACTTTTTTCGGCAATTCTTTCACTAATTACTTTAAAAAAAATCATTAACTTTGTAAAACGATGATACGTTTGTGGGAACTTTTTTCCATATACGTTTACGATCAAAAAAATTACCACTTTCAATAGAAATTTTGTACCAAACTATAGAGAAATGATTGAATTAAGTGAGTAAAGAGTTTTTACGGCAAAATTTTCGACCAATTAATTACAAAAAAATCGTAAAACTCAAGAGTTGCACCCACCTGGCGGACAAGTTATTTTCTGACCACTTTTTCACCAAATTGCCTCCCGATTTTGGCGCAAATCCATTGCAAAACGATAAAACTAATCCCATACAAACTTTTTAAGTGATTTAATTAAAATTTACTCCAACAAAAATAGCACAGAACCCGAAAAAAGTTTTGTCGACTTAAAGCACGCGGTGAGATTTAAATAGTTTCCACTAGTCCTCTGGTCCAATAAATTGTACTAAGTGGCAATGAAATTTAAAAAAAAACATTTTGGTTATCATTTGAAATGATTTCCACAACAATTTCAATACTTTTTCACATTAACACGAAACTTTTAAAAGTTTATTTATTCAATATAACAATGACGCTATCTGAAACAATTGAACATCGAGAAATTGACACAAGTGCCAACACATGCGCATATAGATAAAAAGTTACTGAAGCAATTTGAAATTTAAATTTTCTTCTCGGATGCTTAAATATCTTAATTATTATCCTCGTTGATTATCCTTAATGCCATAATATCCGTTTTCTTATTTTTCCATTAACTTTTTCTGGATTTTCTATAAAATATCGAATTTTGACGTTTTAAATATGGACGTGACGTATAGGCAAGCAATGTACACAAATGTTAAGAATTTGCCTACACTAATGGTGCTAGTGAAGTAGTCTTAATGTTTTTTAAGACCCAAAATATTTTTTTTAATTATTCGAAATACTTATTAGTTTTCAAATATATTTTTGAGCCTTGTTATACGTCAAATGTAGGTAAATATATGTTTTATATTTTAAATGTTGATATTTCTTTCCATTAAAAGATATTTGTATTAGCGGGTGATGTAAAAAGTTTGGTCATTGCTAAAGCAAAACTAGCATTTAAATATATTTATATTTAATGATTAAGTATAGGCTCATAAAAATTCGTTAGTAAATTAGAGTTTTAAGAAAATTTACTTTTAATTTGCTTTATTTCTAATTTTTTAACTTTAAAAATTAAATAAATATCATCGTTTATTTTCGATTATTTCTAAACATAATATCGAAATATACGAATGTTTTTGATTTTACATAGTTATAAACGTTATAAACTCCCAAAGCTTATGTTTATCAAATTTTTTTCTAAGCCCTGAATAATTTATATACTCAAATCATTGAGGAATAAAAATACTTTCTGAGTTAAGTAATCTTCAACCAACGAAACTCGTCAGTGATATTCTAAATATTTGACAATCATTTTCGGAATTTGGGCCTAAGAATTTATTAATTTTAATTCGCGAAAGTGTTCGGTTTTTATTTATTTACTTTAAATTCACAAGAACTGCAGAAATGCAAGTACTTAGAAGTCTGGACATTAAAATGTTTACGTGATTAAAAGTTACATGGAAATGTATAAACCTTTTTAAGTCATTTTAAATTCGCGAATATTATAGAAATGCAAGTATCAATTCATATTATTGTTTATGTGTTCTCGTGGATTCATTCGAGATATATGATTTTAAATTCACAAAAGTTTTCACAGAAGTTCCAAAACTTATCTATATCTATTCATTTTAAATTCGCAAGGGTTTCAGAAATGCGAATATTTAAAAGAAGATCATCAAAATTTCATCAAAATTTATTATGATATATGTACTCCTTTCCTCACCACCCTAGAGGTAGAGTACTAGGTGCGTTTTTTTTAAAGTGGTATCCCCAAGAGGCCTAATCCACGAATACGTAAACTGTTTTAAGATCACAATAGTCAAAATATTTAAAGAAAAAACAAATATAAATTAATTCTTTATGATTAATATCAGGAAATAATCAAAAAAGTTTACGTATTAAATAAATAATATAAACTATCAATTTGAGCACAGAATAGTCAATAAGACAATTCACCCAAAGATTGTTTCAATAATGGGAAAATTAAAGAGAAAAAAAACAACAAACTTATCAGCCTAAGGACCAAGAAATATATTTCCTTTTAGCATCAGAAGAATGTTGAAAAACAAAGAGGGAAATTAATCAAAAAGAAAAAGAAAATGAAACAATTTAGGATCTTTTGTCATCCATGACTATGCAAATGGATCAAATTGCTATAAAAAAAAATAACATATCCTAAATCTTAAACACAAAAATTCCTATCATCGTCAAATGGAAAGTTAAACAATTTTGTGGAAAAATTTAAAAAAAAACCGTTATAACCTAGCACTGATTAAACAATTGAACTGTCAAATGTATAACGGAAATTTCATACTTTCTAACCTAAATGTTCAAATCTTAACAATCATGGAAAAGTGACCTATCATTTTAGCAATTGAATTAAAAAAAAATAGCAATCTGAACAATGAATAGTCAATCAGACATTTCACCCAATAATTGTTTCAACAATGAGAAAATGAAATTGAAAAAAAAACAACAAACTTATCAGCCTAAGGACTCAGAAATATTTTTCCTTTTAGCATCAGAAGATTGTTGCAAACAACACAGAAAAAAAATTAATAAAAAAGAATAAGAAAATGAAACAATTTGGGATCTTTTGTCATCTATGACTATGCAAATGGATCAAATTGCCATAAAAAAATATATATAGATCGTAAATCCTAAACACTAAAGTTCCTATCATACTGATATGGAAAATTATACAATTTTATAGGAACATTAAGAAAAAAAAAATATTAACCTAGCGCAAATTTAACAGCAATCGAAGTGTCAAATGTCAAGAGTGAAATGAAAATTTCCTACTTTATAATCAAACGGACCAATTTTTACAATTTTTAAAAAGAGACCTATCATTTCAGATATTTAAATTGAAAAAAAAAATACCAATTTGAACAATGAATAGTCAATCAGACATTTCACCCAATAATTGTTTCAACAATGAGAAAATGAAAAACAAAGCGACAAACTTATCAGCCTAAGGACCAAGAAATATATTTCCTTTTAGCATCAAAAGATTGTTGCAAAAAAAAAGAGAAAAATTAATTAAAAAAGAAAAGAAAATGAAACAATTTGGGATCTTTTGTCATTTATGACTATGCAGTTGGATCAAATTGCCATAAAAAAAAAAACTATCTGAAATCTAAAACACTGAAGTTCCTATCATAATGGAATGGAAAATTAAATAATTTTATGGAAAATTTAAAAAAAAAAACAATTATAACCTAGCATGAATTTAACAACAATAAAACTGTCATATGTCAAAGGGATATGTCATACTTTCTAACTTAAATAATCAAATATTAACAATCATGAAATAGTGACATATAATTTTAGCAATTAAATTGAAAAAAAAAACTAGCGATTTGAACAATGAATAGTCAATCAGACATTTCACCCAACAATTGTTTCAAAATTGAGAAAATGAAAATGAAAAAAAAACAACAAACTTGTCAGCATAAGGACCAAGAAATATATTTCCTTTTAGCATCAAAAGAATGTTGCAAAACAAAGAGAAAAATTAATTGAAAAAAAAAAGAAAATGAAACAATTTGGGGTCTTTTGTCATATATGACTATCCAATTGGATCAAATTGAAATAAAAAAAAAGAATATCTAAAATCTAAAATATTAAAGTTCCTATCATAAGGGAGTGGAAAATTAATCAATTTTATGGAAAAATTAAAAAAAAAAGCAATTATAACCTAGCAATAATTAAGTAACAATTGAACTGTCAAATGTCAACGGAAATTTCATACTTTCAAAACCTAAATGATCAAATATTAACAATCATGGACAAGTGACCTATCATTTCAGAGATTTAATTGAAAAAAAAAACAGCAATTTGGCAATGAATAGTCAATCAGACATTTCACCCAACAATTGTTTCAACAATGAGAAAATGAATGGAAAAAAAACAACAAACTTATCAGCCTAAGGACCAAGAAATATATTTCCTTTTAGCATCAAAAGATTGTTGCAAAACAAAGAGAAAAATTAATTAAAAAAGAAAAAAAATGAAACAATTTGGGATCTTTTGTCATTTATGAATATTCAAATGTATCAAATTGCTATAAAAAGAAAAAAACATATCTTCAATCTTAAACATTAAAGTTCCTTTCATAATGGAATAGAAAGTTAAATAATTTTGTGGAAAAAATTTAAAAAAAACCGTTATAACCTAGCACTGATTAAACAATAGAACTGTCAAATGTCAAACGCAAATTTTATACTTTCTAACCTAAATGTTCAAATCTTAACAAGCATGAAAAAGTGACTTATCATTTGAGCTATTTTTAATAGAAAAAAAAATAGCAATCTGAACAATGAATAGTCAATCAGACATTTCACCCAATAATTGTTTCAACAATGAGAAAATGAAAATGAAAAAAAAAACAACAAACTTGTCAGCATAAGGACCAAGAAATATATTTCCTTTTAGCATCAAAAGAATGTTGCGAAGCAAAGAGAAAAATTAATGAAAAAAGAAAAAAAATTGAAACAATTTGGGATCTTTTGTCATCCATGACTATGCAAATGGATCAAATTGCTATAAAAAAAATAACATATCCTAAATCTTAAACACAAAAATTCCTATCATCGTCAAATGGAAAGTTAAACAATTTTGTGGAAAAATTTAAAAGAAAACCGTTATAACTTAGCACTGACTAAACAATTGAACAATCAAATGTCAAACGAAAATTTCAATCTTTCTAACCTAAATAATCAAATCATTTTAGCGATTTAATTGAAAAAAAAAACTAGCAATTTGAACAATGAATAGTCAATCAGACATTTCACCCAATAATTGTTTCAACAATGAAAAAATGAAAATGAAAAAGAACAACAAACTTATCAGCCTAAGGACTCAGAAATATTTTTCCTTTTAGCATCAAAAGAGTGTTGCGAAAAAAAGAGAGAAATTAATGAAAAAAGAAAGAAAAATTGAAACAATTTGGGATCTTTTGTCATCCATGACTATGCAAATGGATCAATTTGCTATAAAAAAAAAACAATACCTAAAATCTAAAACACTAAAGTTCCTATCATAATGGAATGGAAAATTAATCAATTTTTTGGAAAAATTTAAAAAAAAAACGTTAAAACCTAGCACTGATTAAACAATTGAACTATCTAATGTCAAACGGAAATTTCATACTTTCTAACCTAAAAGATTAAATCTTAACAAGCATGTAAAATTGACCTATCATTTTAGCGATTTAATTGAAAAAAAAAACTAGCAATTTGAACAATGAATAGTCAATCAGACATTTCACCCAAAAATTGTTTCAACAATGAGAATATGAAAATGAATAATAAAACAACAAACTTATCAGCATAAGGACCAAGAAATATATTTCCTTTTAGCATCAAAAGATTGTTGGAAAACAAAGAGAAAAATTAATTAAAAACGAAAAAAAATGAAACAATTTGGGATAATTTGTCATATATGACTATGCAAATGGATCAATTTGCTATAAAAAAAAAAATATCCTAAATTCAAGACACTAAAGTTCCCTTCATAATCGAATAGAAAATTAAACTTTAATGAAAAATTTTTAAAAAAAACCGTTTTAACCTAGCACTGATTAAACAATTGAACTATCTAATGTCAAACGGAAATTTTAATCTTTCTAACCTAAATATTCAAATATTAACAATCATAAAAAAGTGACCTATCATTTTAGCGATTTAATTGAAAAAAAAAGTAATTTGAACAATGAATAGTCAATTAGACATTTCACCCAACAATTGTTTCAACAATGAAAAAATGAAAATGAAAAAAAAACAACAAGCTTGTCAGCATAAGGACCAAGAAATATATTTCCTTTTAGCATCAGAAGAATGTTGCGAAGCAAAGAGAAAAATTAATGAAAAAAGAAAAAAAATTGAAACAATTTGGGATCTTTTGTCATCCATGACTATGCAATTGGATCAATTTGCTATAAAAAAAAAAAAATATCCTTAATTTAAGACACTAAAGTTCCTTTCATAATCGAATAGAAAATTAAACTTTAATGAAAAAATTTAAAAAAAAAAACCGTTATAACCTAGCACTGATTAAACAATTGAACTATCTAATGTCAAACGGAAATTTTAATCTTTCTAACCTAAATATTCAAATATTAACAATCATAAAAAAGTGACCTATCATTTTAGCGATTTAATTGAAAAAAAAAACTAGCTATTTGAACAATGAATAGTCAATTAGACATTTCACCCAACAATTGTTTCAACAATGAAAAAATGAAAATGAAAAAGAACAACAAACTTATCAGCCTAAGGACCAAGAAATATATTTCCTTTTAGCATCAAAAGATTGTTGGAATACAAAGAGTAAAATTAATTAAAAAAGAAAAAAAATGAAACAATTTGGGATAATTTGTCATCTATGACTATGTAATTGGATCAAATTGCCATAAAAAAAAAAAACAATATCTAAAATCTAAAAATTAAAGTTTCTATCATAAGGGAGTGGAAAATTAATCAATTTTATGGAAAAACTTTAAAAAATTATAACCTAGCACGAATTGAACAACAATAGAACAGTCAAATTTCAAACGGAAATTTTATACTTTTTAACCTAAATGATCAAATCCTAACAATCATAAAATAGGGTCCTATCATTTGAGTGATTTAAATGAAAAAAAAAAATATGAATTTTTTGAAAAATGATAAAAAATGAGAGATTTTTTCGAAATTTTCCCAAAATGATTTTAGAATGAAAATTAAAAAAAAAAAATCTTCTCTTACCCCAAACCAAAGTGAAATATGATGAATCGATGCCAGAGTAATCCAAATATCACTTTTTTTTACACACACAATTTTTTTTAAATCACTTTTCATTTTAATAATTCATCCAACAATTGGACAACAATCAGGCGCCTGATTTTTGAGAGAATTTTAACGGACAGCAATTAACCCCTTGAAATCTCGAAGCACACTGAGTGAAAGGTAAGGGTAGGCAAGCGGTTGGCGTATAAGGGATGCGTTTGAAGGCCACAAGTCTTCGAGTTGCATTGTTGCAAATTTAATTTCAATTTTTGTTGAAAATAAAATTTTAAATTTCGTACTTTAAACATATTTTGATAAGCTAAGAAAAATTATTGCTGCAGTAGGGCAATGATAAATATTTAGTGGATAGTTTGGAAAAATTAAAATTCATTGTATTTTTTTTTTTGCTATAACAATGGGACTAGAACTTATTTAAAAGCTGGAAGAATTTTTTTTCAACAAAGCAAAGAAAACATTGCTTCTTTTTTTTCTTTCGTCTAATTGTTGTTTCTTTGCACTTCTTCTAAAAGTTCTTTTGGACTACTAAATAGTTAAAATGATTAAGTTTTCAATACGACAACAATGATATCATGATACAATGTCACAATAGTCCTGTTATGGGATCTTCTCAATAGTCATTGATCCTTTTTTTTTTGTAGCAAAACAAATTTGTATTTAAAAAGCATTAGCTCCCCCATAGGAGGAGAATTCAAAAAATCGAAAATTCTACAAAAAATATTCCCAAAAAAATTCACAAATTCGACCAGCATTTCAAAATAATTTGAATTTTCCAAAAAAATTTATTTCCAAAACACTACTGCAAATTTATGCCTTTAATCGCTTTTTTCGATATTATTGATTCTCATATTAGGGTAGTACCAGGTTTTAAAGTTAATAGTTGTTTTATCGAATTTCGATTTTCCTATTATTTTCCTGAAATATTCAAACATTATAATGTTCGGAAAATTTATCGAAAAACATAATACCTACCTTACCTACCTTATCCTTATATTAATTTAACTCTTCTTTGTGCTTCAACTGCAAAAAAAAAGCTTTGAAATATAAAATTCAAGAGGATGGGGGGGGGAGAAATCGAATCGAAACAATATATTCTATAAAAATAAATTTATTAACGTTAAATATCAATTAATTATAAACAATAATACCATAACAGTTTTATGCATTTTTACAATAGTTTGCATAATTTAAGTAAAAGTATCAATTGCTTTTGTACTCAATTTCCTGATAAAAGAAATTTGTAAAAAAAACTTTGATTTTAATTAATAAAACCAATCTGATGTCCAATTTACATTAAGCTGTAAACTAGGGAACTAATACCGCAACCCATTTGCATAAATGTATAATGGGTTGCCTAACTTCTATAGTTTGTGAAAAATTGGTTAATTGCAATGGATTATAGATAATTGTCGCTGAAATTGTGCAGAATATTTTAAATTGAATCATCTTTAACGGTATGCTTAAAAAAATTTTGCATTTATTGGCTTATTCCTTGGGAAATTAAAATGGGAAGTTAAGCAGGTGAAAATGCATGCACCTCAAATGAGCCTAAAAATTGGCCGTTTTCAAGGGATGATTTTTCTTTATAAGGGCATATTTTATCCCCAGATTATAAAAAATTGTCAGTGCATGAGTAGTGATGCAAAAAAATTTTGGTCCTTTGTCCAAAGGACACCCGCAATTTCGTTTCAAAGTTTGATAGAAGGACCATTTTCAAGTGCGTAAAATGGATATAAGGGACGGTTTTTTTCGCTGAAATTGAGCTAAATATTTTAGACTAAATCATATTTAATGGTATTGCTTAAAAAAATTTCACTTTTATTGGCTAAATCCTTGGGAAATCAATATGGGAAGTTAATCAGGTAAAAATGCATGCAACTCAAATAAGCCCTAAAATTGGTCGTTTTCCAGGGATGATTTTTCCTTATAAGGATTTATAATATCCGCAGA
Source organism: Sisyra terminalis (assembly GCA_958496175.1). Classification (NCBI taxonomy): domain Eukaryota; kingdom Metazoa; phylum Arthropoda; class Insecta; order Neuroptera; family Sisyridae; genus Sisyra; species Sisyra terminalis. Next base: position 61,810,501 of record OY292276.1, read on the forward strand.
TTATAAAAAATTGCCATCACGTGAGTAGTGATGTGAAAAAATTTTGCACCTTTTTCCAAAAGGACACCCGCAATATAATTTCAAAGTTTCAAAAAGGTCAATTTTAAATGCATAAAAAAAGATATAAGGGATGGTTTTTTTCGCTGAAATTGTGCTAAATATTTTAGACTAAATTATATTTAACTGTATTGCTTAAAAAAATTTCACATTTATTGGCTAAATCCTTGGGAAATCAATATGGGAAGTTAAGCAGGTAAAAATGCATGCACCTCAAATAAGCCCTAAAATTGGTCGTTTTCCAGGGATGATTTTTCCTTATAAGGATATATTTTATCCGCAGATTATAAAAAATTGCCATCACGTGAGTAGTGATGTGAAAAAATTTTGCACCTTTTTCCAAAAGGACACCCGCAATATAATTTCAAAGTTTGAACAAAGGACAATTTTCAAATGCATAAAATGGATATAAGGGATGGTTTTTTTCGCCTAAATTGAGCTAAATATTTTAGACTAAATCATATTTAATGGTATTGCTTAAAAAAAATTCATTTTTATTGGCTAAATCCTTGGGAAATCAATATGGGAAGTTAAGCAGGTAAAAATGCATGCACCTCAAATTAGCCCTAAAATTGGTCGTTTTCAAGGGGTGATTTTTCCTTATAAGGATATATTTTATCCACAGATTATAAAAAATTGCCATCACGTGAGTAGTGATGCGAAAAAATTTTGCACCTTTTTCCAAAAGGACGCCCGCAATATCATTTCAAAGTTTCAAAAAGGTCAATTTTCAAATGCATAAAAAAGATATAAGGGATGGTTTTTTTCGCTGAAATTGTGCATAATATTTTAGGCTGAATCATATTTATCAGTATTGCTCAACAACAATTTGCATTTCTTAACTAAATTCATGGAAAATTAAACCCGGAAGTTAAGGGGTTGAAAATGCATGCATCAAATTAGCCCTAAACTTGGTCGTTTACAAGGGATGATTTTTCCTTGTAAGGGCATATTTTATCCCCAGATTATAATAAATTACCAGTACGTGACCTGTGATGCGAAAAAATCTTGGTCCTTTGTCCAAAAGGACACCCGCAATATCAATTCAAAGTTTCAAAAAGGACAATTTTCAAGTGCATATAAAAGATATAAGGGATGGTTTTTTTCGCTGAAATTATGCAGAATATTTTAGACTGAATCATATTTAACAATATTGCATAAAAACAATTTGCAATTCTTGGCTAGATCCATGAAAAATTAAAACCGGAAGTTAAGGGGTTGAAAATGCATGCATCAAGTTTTCGAGGGGTGATTTTTCCTTATAATGGTATATTTTATCAACGGATTATGGGGCAATGTCCGCACTTGAGTAAAAATGTGAAAAAACGTTGGTCCTTTGTCCAAAAGAACACCAGCAAATTTTCTAAAGAATAGGTGAGAAATTTAAATGGTAAAAGAAATATAGTTATAACAAAAATCTGCCGTACCTACCATCATAAAATAATATGTAAAATAATCAAAAAACATATTCTGTAAAAATTTTATTTCTATCGCAATAATTTTGAAAATTTCCAAACTGTTCCGAACCATCAAATATCCGATGACCGAACTTCTAGTACGTTTCTTTCATATTTTGTACTAGTTCGCCGAAACGATGAAACCGGTCTAGTAAAGTGTTCTATAAAAATGGTGCAATGTCACCCTAGTGCCAACGGTTTGAACTAACATTTGAATTGACATCCCGTGAATTAACCTCACCTGGTGCTCATATGCAATCGTTTTTTCTTTGCAAAAAATTTAATCCAGCCGATTATCTCTATTAACTATACATTTGGACCATATTTCTAACAATTTCAAAGGATGCCAAGCCGCAAAAAATCATTTCTCTGTAGATCTTCTGTAAGATAACAGGTGGTGCCCAACAGGTGTGGATTTGATCGACACAAATAAGTATTAATCCGAAGGAGTCTAGCCCCAAGGGTTGTAAATTACACAGGGTGCTCCATTAGAAAACAAAAAATTACGTCATACGAAGAATTTTGAAATTTGTATCAGTCCGAAGATATGTACGAATTTCTTCTGGACGTAGCCACTGGTAGCCACCATGAGGCCACCTGTGTATTGTATAAACCTTGTTCTAGCCCAGGAAATAAGCCACAAGTGAAATTATGATCCAAATGATCAATCCATATCTTTCCACTCGTATTATCTGAGAGCCCAGGGGAATTACTTGCATTACTTGCATTGCTTATTTTAATATTCTTGCCGTTTTTCGTGCTAAAACTTGATTCAAATGTACACAATTGATTAATATTTTCATTCAACAACGTATACAATTCCACGTGTTAACGTAAACACTGAGATTTCTTAAGATAATGCCTAAAATCAAGCTTCGATAAGTATTCGATATCAATAAGCCAAAACCATCGTTAACTTGTACTTTTTAGGCACTAAATCCGACATCTTCCAGCTATTAAAAGTTATGAAATCATGGGAAAAGCTTAAGATTATCAAAATAAGAAATTGGCAGACCCGGAAGACCATCTATTGGCCGCCACCATCGTCCACCAGATATTGCCAAATTCCGGTTTGATATTAACGATAATAATACACCAGTAAAACTATATATTTTTATTAAAACTTTTGTTGTTGACAGTGAATTTTATGTTTTATTGGAGACTTGCATTTCTTTTTGGTCGAAAAGCAATAACATCCTGTTGTGCTAACGGGACAATGAAACCCAAAAATGGCGAAATTTTTCTTCGTCAAACAACTGTAGGCTTTCCAGTGGCAGCGATTAATTGAATTCGTATAGTACGTCAGAGCTTTCATATGGCTACAAATGCCATCTTCGTCGCTATAACATCCTGGTTGTGGTGCAATGCCTCCGTTTATGTAGAAATCCACGGTGCCAATGGCCTCGTCCAGGCCCAACTTGTTGGTGCACGTGTGCACCACATCGACAAACGTGGCATCCGATTTATCGAGCCGATGCTCGCACGATTGGCCCTGGAAGCCGTCACTGGACGGATCCAGACCGGTGATACGAGCCAACGTCAATGCCGGCGACTTTCGATACAATTCTTTGCCGATAAACCCGGCCAAATGAGCCCCCGCGGCGAATCCGATCATGTGAATATTGTTGAATGATCCACATTTGAATATTTTCTCCACAAAATCGGCAATGTGGACGGCGACCGTTCGAATGCGAGCCGATTCCGGTTGGCCATCGTTAAAGTTGGACCAGTCCACGAAAATAATGTTGTACTCGGCGTATTGCAGCAGTTCGTTGCGTAGCTGGATTAATGCATCGCTGTTGGCCGTCTGATAACAGGCTGGAATGATGAAGATTGTCGGGACATCGTAATTGAGCGGCGACGCCTGAATATTGGTCTCCGATAAATCATAGTCGCATGAATTATTTCCACTTTCACAAAAGCGTTTGTATAGTTTGTAGAAAAGTTCTTCGGGTTGCTCAGCTAGAAAAGACTTTAAAATTCAATTCAGATATTATCGTGAAGCATTTGGCTTACCATAAATTTCCCTATATATGTTTAAAAGCAATAAAATGGCTAGTAAATATTTCATGATTAACAATAAATAAGTGTAAAATGTTTGTTAAAGAAAAAAATTGACAAGAACATAGTATCCATGTCAAAATCAATTTATGAAAATGAAATTTCAAATCAAGTTACTCTAGAATATTGTTGCGAAAATATAGTTATTAATTATTTAGTTTTGATAGTTTATTTCTATATCTTATATAAGTTGTATTAGTAAAAGGTCAAAGTTGAACTAAAGAGAAATATTAATATTTTTTTTCAATTTTTTGACGCAACTATCAATTTTATGAGAAAATTTTACAGGACATTTTTTGTAGGGCACTTTTTTTCCTATAACTTATCTCGTTAAAAGTTTTTGATATTTTTCACAGGTCCTTAAAATAAAAAAGTAATTTTTATGTCAAAAATATAATAATTCACGGAATTTTCAGTGTTATGCAAATAACTTGGAACCCGTGAAAAATATCAAAAACTTTTATAGAGATAAGTTATAGGAAAAAAAGTGCTCTACAAAAAATGTCCTATAAAATTTTCTCATAAAATTGATGGTTGCGTCAAGAAATTGAAAAAAAAATATTACAATTTCTCTGTAGTTCAACTTTGACCTCGAATAACTTTTGAAGGAATCAATATATCAAAAACTAGGAAGAGACCTTTTTTGTAGATCGTTCAATTTTCTACAAGAATAAAGTCAAAAATGTAACGTTGCCAGATTGTGGGTGTGCTAAGGTTCACTTGAGCCCATAATAGAATTAAAAACGCCAAGTAGCAAATATTTTGAGGTCAAATACGTAAATTTATTGGTTAATTAGAGTTTTTTTTGCTTTTGATAGGCACCCACGTTTACGTTTTATGCCTAAATGAATACATTTACCTTCTTCAGGGATTTGATTTTTTTTTTCAAATGGATTAGAAAATTCAACATATGCATCCACTTATTTTGGACATTAGACTGATTCAAAAAAAAATTATGATTTTTTTTTTCTTAATTATATCGAAAGTATTGTTGGGAATGAAAAAGAAGTGCTGCGAAAGTTTAAACTCTTAATATTAATATTATGAGGTCCCGCATCGCAAATTTCGAATTTCAATTTAAATAATATGGGAACAATATTCTCTTGCATTTTGGAATTTTATAGTTCACGTTGGTGACAATATTTCGGAATGGCCAAGGTATATTCTTGTAGAAAATTGAACGATCTACAAAAAAGATCTTTTACAAGTTTTTGATATATTTGTTCCTTCAAAAGTTATTCGAGGTCAAATTTGAACTACAAAGAAATTTTAATATTTTTTTCAATTTTTTGACGCAACCATCAATTTTATGAAAAAAATTTATAGGACATTTTTTGTAGAGCACTTTTTGTCCTATAACTTATCTCTATAAAAGTTTTTGATATTTTTCGCAAATTTCGATTTTCTATTTGATTAACATGGCTACAATATCTCTTGCACTTTGAAATTTTATAGTTCACGTTGGTGACAATATTTCGGAATGGCCAAGGTATATTCTTGTAGAAAATTGAACGATCTACAAAAAAGATCTCGTACAAATTTTTGAAATATTTGTTCCTTCAAAAGTTATTCGAGGTCAAAGTTGAACTAAAGAGATATTTTAATCATTTTTCAATTTTTTGACGCAACCATCAATTTTATGAGAAAATTTTATAGGACATTTTTTGTAGAGCACTTTTTTTTCTATAACTTTTCTCTATAAAAGTTTTTGATATTTTTCACAGGTCCTAAGGTGTGTGTAATAACTTGTCCGCAAGGTGTGTGCAACTCTTGAGCTTTACGATTTTGTTGTAATTAATTGGTCGAAAAATTTGCCTTAAAAACTCTTTACTCACTTAGTTCAATCATTTCTCTATAGTTTGGTACAAAATTTTTATTGAAATTGGTAATTTTTTTGGTCGCAAACGTATATGGAAAAAAGTTCCCACAAACGTATCATCGTTTTAAAAAGTTAATGATTTTTTTTAAAGTAATCAGTGTAAAAATTGGCAAAAAGAGTTGTTAGTGATTTAATTTGGTTATCCTTCTATAAACTGGTAGTTTTATTTTAGTTAAATTCTATAATTTAAATAACTAATAACATTGAAGAAAATTTGTTATGGAAAACTGCATCCACCTGTTGAGTTTAAAGATTTTTTTCTCAATAATTGACCAAAAATTTAGGCTTTTAAAGTTGTTACTTCTAAAATTGAAGTATTTATCTATAGTTTGGTAGAATTTTTTTAAAAAAATTGCTATTTCTTTCGATGCCACAAGTATCTGAAAATGATTTGCCTCAATCGGTCAATTGGTCACATAAATAATTTTTTGTAAAGTAGTTACCAAAGAAAATGCCACAAAAAGCTTTTAATTGTTTAGTTTGATTGTTATTTTAGAGATTGTTAAAAAAATTTCATTGATATTAATGATATTAATAAAGAAAATGTATGAAAAGAAACTGTTTTGAAAATATGTAAAACTTTGGAGTTTAATGGCATCTTTTCTATCAATTAGTGAAAAAATGGTGTTAAAAATTTCTATTACGTTAGTTTGGACATTTTTCAACATAGCTTTGATTTTATTAAAAAGATAAACATAATTTCCGAACGCAAGTAACTTCGAACAAAAAGCACATCAATTTCTATGCAAAATTCTTCTAGGGCTTTGGTAGTAAAAGTTCTCATATGGGCTTGTTTTGAAGATTGAATATTATATGTCTTTTTTTCCCAAGAAAATTTTGATCCAAGGGCTGCGTGATTCAGGAGTGAAGTATTTATTAGTACTTTCAAAGTGATTAGTAAATTCCTTCCATCTCTCCATTTTTCATTTTAACACCTTTAGTATATGCAATTTCTGTACATTTGTGTACAATGCTTGCCTATACTTCATATCCATATTCAACACGTTAAAATTCGATTTTTTTTAGAAAATACAGAAAATGGTAATGAATAAATATGAAATTTGATTTTTGTGGCATGAAAGATAATCAACAGCGATAATAATTGAGATCTTTAAGAATCCAAGAACAAAATTTAAATTTTGAATTTCTTCAGTAACTTTTTATCTATATGCGCATGTGTTGGCACTTGTGTCAATTTCTCGAAGTTCAATTGTTTCATATAGCGTCATTGTTATATTGGATAAATAAAGTTTTAAAAGTTTCGGGTTTTATGTGAAAAACTATTGAAGTTGTTGTGGAAATCATTTAAAATGATAACCGAAATGTTTTTCCTCAAATTTCATTGCCACTAATTACAATTTATTGGACCAGTGAACTAGTGGAAACTATTCAAATCTGATGGCGTCCTTTTAGTGGACAAAACTTTTTTCGACTTTAGTGTTAGTTTTGTTGGGATAAATTGTAATTAAATGACTTAAAAAGTTTGTATTGGATTAGTTTTATCGTTTTGCAATGGATTTGCGCCAAAATCGGGAGGCAATTTGGTGAAAAAGTGGTCAGAAAATAACTTGTCCGCCAGGTGGGTGCAACTCTTGAGATTTACGATTTTTTTGTAATTAATTGGCCGAAAAGTTTGCCGTAAAAATCCTTTACTCACTTAGTTCAATCATTCCTCTATAGTTTGGTACAAATTTTTTATTGAAATTGATAATTTTTTTGGTCGTAAACGTATCAGGAAAAAAGTTCCCAAAAACGTATTATCGCTTTACCAAATTAATGATTTTTTTTTTAAAGTAATTAGTGAGAGAATTGGCGAAAAGTGTTTTTAGTGATTTAATTTGGTTATCCTTCTATAAACTGGTAGTTTTATTTTAGTGAAATTCTGTAAATTAAATGACGAAAACCATTGAAGAAAATTTGTTATGGAAAACTGTATACACCTGTTGAGTTTAAAGATTTTTTTCTTAATGATTGACGGAAAATTTTGTCCTTAAAAGTTATATCACCTTTGGTTTAAACATTTTTCGATATTTTGGTAAAAATTTTTCGTGGCAATCGTAAATTTTTCGATGAAAAAATCCGTTGACCAAGAACGACGTGCTATCTTCTATTCAATGCGTGAGATTTACATTTTTTTTTCTTATGAAATAAAATAAAAATTTGCTATAAAAACTTTTTAGTGTTTTAATTTTGATATTTCTCTATGGTTTTGTGCAAAATTTTTGATTCTATCAATAATTTTAAATGGGAAAATCCGTTGTCATATGAATTCGGTGAAATGAATAACTTTTTCTAACGTAATAACTACAGAATTTTTTTTAATACTGAAAAAATTGTAAAAATTTAAATTAAATTTACCAAAAAACTTATTTTTCTGAAAAAAAAATATTAAGAATATATCCAAGTAGTTCTAGAACCTATTGGTGGCCAAGTGTTCTAAATTGACCACTCCAAAACTTGAATTCCTGATTTTTATAAATCCTTAAGTTTCTCAAGCTCTAAGCAACGATAAATAACATTTAAATAAAAACGAAACTTATCCCTCGAATTATAATCGACTGATTTTCACAATGTTTTTCTTCCCATATCCAAAAGGATTAAAAATATACAGCAATTATCAATGTTTGTAATAAATCAAAAATTTTAGAAAAATAACACAAAATTCATATTTATTCGACAAAATTATTTAAACATGTAAATTAAAGGTTGAGATGTAAATCTTAGTTGCAATCACTTATCAAAAGTATGGGAAAATAAATGTTTATCTTTCATAGTGAATTATTCAATAGAAGAAATTGGTTTTGCGAAGCAAAACACTAAATAAATGTTTCAATTTTTTTAACGTTTTAAGATTTTTAGTTTAACAAATACAAATTAATGTTTTGCTTCGCAAAAAATAATCCTAAATCAAAAGAGGAAAAAAAAACTGTGATCTATTTAAGAAGTTTCATTGCCGATGATTGATATCCAGTCGACTTTTCAATACGTTCCAATAAGGATCGATAAATTTCATTTTCGTTACTTTCGGTTTTTATGGCAACACTCTTGAACCGCTTTTCGTCCTGATATCCTTCCATTTTCACCCGAACTTTCACCAACATCTTCGAAAATGTTTTCGCACAGAAAAAATCATTCAACGCTGGCCGATCATTCTCGTACATTTCGCCAATTTCCTCGGACGTTTTACCCAAAAATTTCTCGGCCTCGTCGGCAAAACATGTCACCCACACGGCACTGGTATGATCGCCAATATTTAACTAAAAAATTTCCCATAAAATTAATGCCTAATTGCATGCCAAAGGCAATAACTTACACTTAAAAGTAGACGATATTTGAAATTTTGGAAAGTGTCGTTACATTTGTCGCATCGATAAGTTCCGTCACCGGAATCGACCACTTTTTTGTTGCACCCTTCGGTCGGGCAACTTTTGTACACGCAATTGTCATTTTTGATCAATAAAACTGTGGCAAAGTTTTTGTAATAATCGCCTTTGGGATTTGTACCAAGTTTATTTTCTTGGACATCACGGAATGTATAATATGGGGTCGTCATAGAACCACCAGCTCCCGATCTACAACCAAACCAAAAAATTAAAAATTTACCGAAAAAAAACAATAAAATTATTCCAATTACTTTGCGGATAAATAATTCAGTGTAACATTATCCAAACCGCCGGCATGGAACCATCCTTTCAACGAATGTGCATCGACTATATCCGGATTTAAACGCAAAGACGAACCATTTAAAATCGACAAACTTTTGGCGCCCATAAACTCCGTGATTCGGGCATTCTTTACAACGACCACCGGATTATTACTGCCGTCGAAATTATTCGCCTCGTCTCCCCACAAAGTCAACGAAACCTGGCCCACAAATCAATCGCATACTTAGTGTAAATCAATCCCGGAATTCATCATTTTTAAACTTACCGCCGCCCCGCTCTTATCCACCAAAGTTATTTCACGTTTGGTTAGATTTTTTCCGGCACGTGACACAAATTGTTGCACATTCGATGTGTCTTTCACAATTCCAATAACATCTACAAAAAAAATTCATAAATTCATTATCTTATGGAGTAAAAATGAATTTCTTAGTTAATTTTGCACAATTGGTTTACCAATATTGTCCTCAAGACTTTTCTTTGGAATATCCGCAATGGGAGTGAAATTATACGAGACCATTGGAATACAATCTTCTTCACACGGCATTATTTGCGTGTCCCGATTTACGTTGATCTCATAATCATGATTTGATGTATTAAACTTTTTGTTTGCCACTTTAATAGTTCCACCCGAAATGTAGTAAACTTTATCCACCTAAAATTACCCAATATTAGTCTAATCAATCATTGATTTCAAATAAAAATCATACTTCAATTGTATTGTAAAATTTATCACAATCATCATTGAAACCAGTGACTCGAATATCTCCGGATTCATCGCATACATCAAAACTGAAAAGTTTTCCTTCGCCACGTGAGTTGGACCAATTTCGGATTGGCCCTTTATTCATAACACGAGCCCTAATGCACCACCTAACAAAAAAAAAACAATGAATTTTAATGATTTGGTCCATTTAATTGATAAGTTATACCTGGAGTTATATGGGCAAACGCTCACTATTGGAGTACAGACTCCGGGGACTTCCATTTTATCCATTGTGGTGGTTTTATTTCCATTGGAATTGGCAGTGAAACGATTTGCCGTACTGGAACTAGATGTCGACGTGGATGGTGTCTCTATACTCATTTTACTGGGACCACTATCATTAGATTTAGCCGGCGGGGAGGTGGACGAAGCACTTAATTGTAAAGCGACCGGATTTCCAATTTTCATTCCAACTTCCTCACCGGATGCAATGTGATCCATACTCAGAATAACCAAAACTTTTCTACAAAAAAACAACGATTAAATCTGACTCCAAATTTCCAGACAAATACTTACTTTTCACCCTTAGGACTTGGCAGCAAGCTGGTTACATAATGAGTAATTCGAATGATACAATTGATGGAATAATCAAACTTTTCGGTGGAATTTTTCAAGGCGTACATCGCAAAACTAATCGAATATTTTCCATCGGATAGTAGCAATCGAAAACGGCTGGTCGACTCATTGCCGGGAATTGGTTTACATCCCAATATTTGGACGACCGGATTTTCGATCTTTTGCCCCTTCATCAAAGGCTAAACAAAAAAAAAACAGTCAATTAGTATTGGATTTTGGTCTATGAAAAATGGGGAAAAAAGTACCTCAAAAACGCCTTCGGATAGTTGATATTTGTGAGCCATTGTTCCGAATTCGATTAACAATTAATTGCAATCGAATTTGGTATTTTTTTCTCGTGTATTCTTCGGGTGGAAATTTTTCGCGCTCTATCAATCTTCAATTAAACATGACGGTGGCGCAAAATGTGTAAATGATCATAATGCGCAGGTTTCCTACGCCAGTTATACGACCAACTTTATCGACATTTCGCCGGTTTTAAATTTAAATCAATTATAGCTTAATATTGTTTTCACCAGATGGCGTCGTTGAAATTCAAGGTTTATTAAATACACAGGTTGCCCCATTAGAAAAAGAAAAATGACGTCATACGAAGAATTTTAAAATTTGAATCAGTCTAAAGATATGTTCACGAATTTCTTCTGCATGCGTCATGTGACGCATGAGAGGCCACCTATGTATTTTATAAAAACCTTGGATGAAATTATACAATAATCACAATGAATTGAATTGTTGAATACTATCACCTTTATTTATGACTGAAGAATAATTTCCTTAAATATAAATCTTTATTTCATGATATTACATAAGGATTATTGATAAAAACGGAACAAATAATCAACATTGTTTTAAGTTTTCATTATTTTAAGCTTGAGATGGGAGGTATTTTCCCATTGATTAATTATTCGTTAATCCATGAAATGATATGAATGAAATGCAAAGGAAATATTGCAAATATAACTGTTACATAAATTATTCTTTTAACTATTACTGCAGAGCTGATGATCTTGGATTTTACGATGCGGAAATGATGCCCTCCTGGATTTGGTAATTTTGTCATATAGCGGCTTTTCTCAAAAAAAAATTGTACGCACATAAAATTAGTCTTAAAATGTTCAGAACACTTAAAAATGCAATATTCCGGTGGCGGAACTCTAATTTTCTTGACAATTATTACAAAAAAGTCTAAAAAAGAATGCCATTATAGTAGACTTTAATTGACGTCCAAGTAACTGCTAAACGCATTTGCTTACAAGTACGCATGTGCAATAAAAACAAAGAGATGCACAAATGACAAAGAGAACAAATATGAATTTAATTTGACAAAGCGCCCCGGGAAAGTATAAAGTTAACCAAATTACAGTAAAATATCTGATACGAAGTAATGACCAACAGGTTACATAATTTTATGTTGGAAATATCTTTTATTAACGTTACTGTATGGTGTTTTAAATCAATTCGCGAATTTTTTCGATATTTGGTTTGTTAATTCACCTCGAACATCTTCTAATTTCTCCTTTAGTGCTAAATTTTATGAGGGCCAATTTATTCGCGAATTGAATTAAAACCGGAATAGAAAATGGGACGTTGTCATATAATTATTTGTATATAAATTACTAATAAAAATTTAATAGTTGAAAAAAATTCATATTTAGTATTTGAAATTAGTCCATGTTTATTTTGTTCCTTTCATCTTTTTATTGTTAAATCTTTGGTCGGTAATTTTGTCATATAGAGGCTTTTCTCAAAAAAAATCGTAGACACATAAAATTAGTCTTAAAATGTTCAGAACACTTAAAAATGCAATATTCCGGTGGCGGAAATGTAACTTCTATTACAGTTTCTCCAAAATAAAGCCAAAAAAAAATGCATTGTAATAGACTTTAATAGACGTCAAAGTAATTATTAAACTCATTTACTTTCAAGTACGCATGTGCCAATTAGAACAAGCAGATAGAACAGATATCTATTTGAAGCAAATTTGAAAAAGCCCGGCAATATCTCTATATGAAACTGTTAATTGAGAAATATTGAAAATTTGGTTGTTTTTGATATAATCAATAGCAAAGATATAATCATAGCAAAAATAATCAAATCGGCTTATGTTCCTTTTAGAGACCTCAATATCTGGTAACGTACCATTTTCTACTTTGTTTTTACTTTAATTCGCGAATAAATTAGACCATAATGGTTTTGGTCCACAGAAATACGGATTATTGATTTTTTTATTGATTATATAATTGTAAGTGAATTAAAAAATAAATCACACGTAATACAAAACTTGTGTTAGGTCCCCCAATGGGATCACTTACCTTAGAGGACTTGAAATTTAACAATAATAACATACTTTTGTAGAAAACAAAACAAATAGAACGTTAATATCAAATATCAATTGTAATTTCGTTAAACTTTTAAAATGTTTAGCCAATTTATGACTTCGTGGTCAAGGTGTTCAATTTTAAGGTAGTAGATGCTGGGTTCTAATCTCGTAGCAACCAAATTTTCAATATTTCCCAATTAACAGTTTCATATAGATATTGCCGGGCTTTTTCGAATTTGCTTCAAATAGATATCTGCTCTATCTGCTTGTTCTAATGCACATGCGTACTTGAAAGTAAATGAGTTTAATAATTACTCTGGCGTCTATTAAAGTCTATTATAATGGCATTTTTTTTGGCTTTATTTTGGAAAAACTGTAATAGAAGTTACATTTCCGCCATCGGAATATTGCATTTTTAAATGTCCTGAACATTTTAAGACTAATTTTATGTGTCTACGATTTTTTTTTTTGAGAAAAGCCGCGATATGACAAAATTACCCTGGATTTATCTGCTGAACAAGTGAGAAATAGACGCATATGCTCTACACATTTTAAAGTCAATGATTATGTGGGAGGATATAGGAAACTGCTAAATTTAGAATAATTTAATGCTAATTAATTTTTCTAATCAATTTAATGCTAAATCAACTGTCGATACTACGATATTAAATCCCCCCAGGCTCCCAGCAACCTGTTGTTTCCGTATCCCAATTGAATGACAATATTTCTCCAGCAAATGCTTTCACTTCCCCCGTAAAAACCACCAATATAGAAACAATTACACAACACGATCATCAAGATGAACCTAGTCAAGGTCAGTCTTCATTACTTCCCACCACCAGCAGCACCGTTAAACAATTTTGATCATTCCCCCTGCATTGAACATACAAAAAATTTAGATCACTTTTGCAGCAAAAATTGTCCGAAGCCGAAAGTGCAATTAAATCCTTAAGACGGCAGAAAGTGATACGTCCGGTAACAGTGGATTTTGTGTTAGAGGATGCATCTAAATTTTTAAAGGACGATCAAAAAATGCAACTCCTTCATTCAGCAAAAAAAAAAAACGATTAACATGGACGTCCGTCCACTGAACAGAAATTTGCCAGAAATAGCCTGAAGAAAGCGCACACTACAGTCCGGTACCTGCAGGCGGACTGTCGGTCAATGAAACAGGACTGCAGGAGATCCCCCAGTTTTTCACCACGCTCCGTCGGAAACGTGGCGCTATATTTGTTTTATCAGTTCTTGGGGAACCCCCCCCCCAAAAAAAAAGGGCCTGGGTAAAAAGTTGGCTGCGAGATAGAGAGGCTAGCTCTCACATTTCGTTACTCCGTGAACTGAGGCTGTCTCACCACGAGGATTTAACGAATTGTCTGAGGATGAGTGAAGAAAATTTCCGAAAACTTGGAGAATTTGGTTGCAATGAGAAGCACAAAAGGCGCCAGGCTATCACTGCCGAAGAAAGGTTGACTGCAACTCGGAGATTTTTGGCAACGGGTCAAAGTTTCGAAGATCTGAAGTTTCCCACACGAATTTCACCTCAAGCACTTGGGAAAATCATACCATCTATACTAATATATAAAATTCTTACGTCTGTCTGTACATTTAGATTTTTCACCCAATTTTAGGGTAAATATTTGTTTCAAGAGGCCCTTACTCCAAATTTAACATTTTTAAAATTTTTGCCTGTCTGTGTGTCCCGATTTAACTAAAAAACGGAACAACCAAATTTAATGAAATTTGGTATTAAGATACAACACAATTTCTCACAGACTATCGGCTACTTATTATTCCAAAAATATAATAAGGGAAGGTATTCCTTAGGGGTGAAAACAGAAATTTTTACACTAGACAGGTGAGTTATATATCATTGGAAAGGTAATTAAAAGTTAGAAAATAATCTGTAAAATTATTTTTAGTTGAACTGATATAAAGCACAGTAAATTCACTTTAAAGTCTAAAAAATTGCCTCTTTGAAACATAAACCTTTATATATACAAAGCACATAATTGATGTTAATAGCGTAATGGTTTTTTTTTTTGAAAATTTCTACCCTAAAAGAGTAAAAGAGGTCACTAAGTTTGTATGAGAATATGCAGAGTTAATCAACAATCGAAATTTTGAATTTAATAAGTGTAATTAATAAATAAATAATTAATTAATAATAAGTTTCTGTTTTTGTTATGTCATTTTAACTACAGCATTTTAAATAAAATAATTTCACTTAATTAGTATGAAAGTTTAGGTAGTAGGTACTTATACCAAATACCAAAGAGGCAGTTTTTAATTTTTGTTTGTTTTTCAACAATCAAACTTTTTTAAAATCTAATTTTTATCAACCAATGACTGTGAGCTGGAGCAATTATTTAACATTAAGGGAGCAATTTTTTGTCATATATTTCATTATCAATCAAAAAATAAAATCTTCCAAACCAACTTTTCTTCGGTATTTAGAAAAATTTGAAAATCAATTATTGTTATTGAAAATAAATAAAATATTCGAATTTCCTTCCACGCTTTCTATCTATTTCCAACATATCTATTTACGTTACGCAGACGAAGTCGCGGGGATCAGCTAGTATTATATAAATATGAATGGAATATTATATAAAATTATTTGAATGTAAGATTAAATTTAAAAAAAAACTTAATTCATCTTATTATGTTTTATTTTGCTCAATTACATTATTGAAAAATTATGTAAGCAGATAGGTAATTGTGTGTTGGAAATGATTGAAAAAAAATCACATAAGTATTTTAAATTAACACTTTGTCTTTTTAAAAAAGACAACTGGTTATCAGAGTCAGCATGAGCAGATTCCAAGTATTCCTTTGTGGTACTTCCCTCTCCAGTTAACGGATTGAAGTTGTTAGTAGTCTGGAAGAGGTTTTGATCTTGACCAAAGGAGTAGGGAATATTTTTTTTCTAATCGACGAACTGGTGTTTGCGGCTGTACGAACTTGAGACCCAGGACCCCCAGGACATCAGTTTCCTCTTGAAGCCTTCCCTTCACACCATGCATGTAATATCTATGAGATGTGTATGCAATTTCTGTACATTTGTGTAAATTGCTTGCCTATACGCCAACTCCATATTCGAAACGTCAAAATATGAAATTTTATAGAAAATCCAGAAAATGAAAATGGATAAATAAGAAATATTAATTTTATGACATAAAAGATAATCAACGAGGATAATAATTAAGATATTTAAGCATCCGAGAAAAAAATTACAATTTTAAATTGCTTCAGTAACTTTTTGTTCGTATGCGCATGTGTTGGGCACTTGTGTCAATTTCTCGATGTTCAATTGTTTCAAATAGCGTCATTGTTATAGTGAAATATTAAGTTTTAAAAGTTTCGTGTTTTACGTGAAAAAGTATTGAAATTGTTGTGGAAATCATTTAAAATAATAATCGAAATGTTTTTCTTCAAATTTCATTGCCACTTAGTACAATTTATTGGACCAGTGGACTAGTGGAAACTATTTAAATCTCACCGCGTGCTTTAAGTGGACCAAAACTTTTTTCGGCTTTAGTGTTAGTTTTGTTGGGATAAATTTTAATTAAATGACTTAAAAAGTTTGTATGGAATTAGTTATATAGTTTTGCAATGGTTTTACGCCAAAATCGGGAGACAATTTGATGAAAAAATGATCAGAAAACAACTTGTCCGCAAGGTGGGTGCAACTCTTGAACTTCACGATTTTTTTTTTAATTAATTGACCGAAAAGTTTGCCTTAAAAACTCTTTACTCACTTAGTTCAATCATTCCTCTATAGTTTGGTACAAAATTTTTGTAGAAATTGTTAATTTTTTTTAACGTAAACGTTTATGGAAAAAAGTTTCCACAAACCTAACATCGCTTTACAAAGTTAATGATTTTTTTTTTAAAGTAATTAGTGAAAGAATTGGCACAAAAAGTTTTTAGTGATTTAATTTGGTTATCCTTCTATAAACTGGTAGTTTTATTTTAGTGAAATTCTATAATTTAAATGACGAAAATCTTTGATGAAAATTTGTTATAGAAAACTACATCCAACTGTTGAGTTTAAAGATTTTTTTCTCAATAATTGACCAAAAATTTAGCCTTTTAAAGTTTTTACTTCTAAAATTGAAACATTTATCTATAGTTTGGTAGAATTATTTTTTTTCGTTGCCACAAGTATCTGAAAATGATTTGCCTCAATCGGTCAATTGGTTACATAAATGGTTTTTGCAAAGTAGTTACCAAATAAAATGCCACAAAAAGCTTTTAATTGTTTAGTTTGATTGTTATTTTAATAATAAAACAAATAGTTAAAGTAAAAAAAGTTTAAAAGAACCTCCTCCCCCTCTTCCCTTTGACCAAAAAATTGGTGAAAAAAAGCAATTAGGAACTTATTTCCTTCCTTGAATTGTATTTTGTGAGTAAGTTCTTACTGTAGCTAAAGAAGTATAACTTCAAAAAAAAGTTTATATCACTAATTATTTACCAAAAAAACATTTGTATACATTAAATTATGGTTCTCTACCAAAAAAAAAAACACTAAAATTCGGTGCAAATAAATCATTAATCGGCGGCTTTTATAATTAAATCGTACAATATTGTGAAGTAGGAATATGAGGAGCTGATGACTCTTGAGAACAGCATTAAACTCACTTTACCCATAGAGGCCACCGTCAGGCTGATGGTTCTTCGCGACCGCAATATCATCAACAGAATATGTTTTTGGAAAACCACGTTTTCATTGTACCACAAAATATTGTAGGCCACATCGGCTATTTCGTCACTCTGGAAAGAAATAAAGAGATTAAATAGTTCTTTAGATTTGGTCGCAATTTAAAATGTTTCAATTATTAATCGAAAGATTGCACCTTAGTCCCAAGGTTTATAAAATACACAGGTGGCCTCATGCGCCACGTGACGCATCCCGAAGAAATTCGTACATATCTTCAGACTGATTCAAATTTCAAAATTCTTCATATGACGTCATTTTTTTCTTCTAATGGTGCAACCTGTGTATTTTATAAACCTTGCCTTAGTTCTGGCTAAAACGTTGGATAAAGGTTCGTTTAATTGTTGCCACCAAAGGTGGCAATTAAACAATTTTTGAGAGAAACTTTTACTTACTTCATCGATCACTTTTTGTCCCAAAACACTAAGTAGCAGTAATTCAATGATCCAACCTCCCAAAGTTAAGACAATTCGAAACGTATAGGGATCTAGAAAAGCTATCGCTTTTCCTTTGGTCGACTGCAATTAAAAGAGGAAATTTCAGCCCCAAAACATAAAAAAAATGTTCTACTATTTTTTTTTAATATTTTAAAACGAGGAAACTTATTTCTAATACTTATTTTTCACCTCTGAAAGAAGATAAGAATCCTATTTAGCATTCCCACGTGTTTAAAGTTGGTAGATAGGCAACCAGTTTACAGTCGATGTTATTCTAGTCGCCTATACGTGTACATTAGACTGATCCAAAAAAATGAAGTTTTTTTTCTTAATTATATCAAAAATATTGTTGGGAATGACCAAAAAAAAAATACTATGAAAGTTTAAGCTCTTAATTTTAAGTATTAAGAGGTGCCGCATCGCAAATTTCGATTTTCCATTTGAAATAACATGGGAACAATATTCTTCTGCATTTTGGAATTTTATGGCTCACGTTAATGACAATATTTCGGAATGACCAAGGTATATTCTTGTAGAAAATTGAACGATCTACAAAAAAGGTCCCGAACAAGTTTTTGATATATTTATTCCTTCAAAAGTTATTCGAGGTCAAAAATGAACTAAAGAGAAATTTTAATATTTTTTCAATTTTTTTACGCAACCATTAATTTTATGAGAAAATTTTATAGGACATTTTTTGTAGAGTATTTTTTTTCCTATAACTTATCTCAATAAAAGTTTTTGATATTTTTTACAGATCCTAAGTTATTTGCATTAAACTGAAAATTCCCTGAATTATTATATTTTTAACATATTTTTTTTTTTATTTTAATTAAATAACTTAGGACCTGTGAAAAATATCAAAAACTTTTAAAGAGATAAGTTATAGGAAAACAAGTGCTCTACAAAAAATGTCCCATAAAGTTTTCTCATAAAATTGATGATTTGATCAAAAATTGAAATAAAATGAAAATTTCTCTTTAGTTCAACTTTGACCTCGAATAACTTTCGAAGGAATAAATATATCAAAAACTTGGCGGTGACCTTTTTTGTAGATCGTTCAATTTTCTACAAGAATATACCTATTTTATTCCGAAACATTGTCACCAACGTGATTTATAAAATTCCAAAGTGTAAGAGAATATTGCTCCCATGTTATTTAAATGGAAAATCGAAATTTGCAACCTCTTAATATTAATATTAAGAGCTTAAAGTTTCATAGCATTTTTTTTTTTGGTCATTCCCAAATTTTTCGATATAATTAAGAAAAAAAATATCATCATTTTTTTTGAATCAGTCTTATGTGTATACAATTTACAGAATATATTGCAGTCCAATTTATGTAGTATAATTTAATATAATAATATATTAAAAATCCCATATAAACATAAAATTGAACAGAAGTTTAAACAAAAATATTTGTGACGTATTGCCCAGATACGTATTTCGATTTCCAAGAAATATTCCTCAGTGGTCATCAAGTAATTTGGATCACTCCATAACTGCTTTTTTATTCAAAAAGAAAATAAACTATATACTATATTGTGAATCATCACAAAGCAGTTACGGAGTGATCCAGATACTTGATGACCACTGAGGAAGATTGCTTGGAAATCGAAATACGTATCTGGGCAATACGTCACGAATGTTCAAATTTATGTTTATGGTATGACTTTATATATTAAATTATACCACATAAATTGGACCGCAATATATTCAATATATTGTACACATAGTAAAATAAATAAAAAATTATTAATATAATAATTCAGGGAATATTACTAATTTAAGGGTGGATCATCGTCAGAACGTAAAAAAAAATGACTTTTTTAAAATTGCTGCCATTTTTTTTTGTTTAGAGATATTAAAAAACAGTCTTCGGCATGTAAAAGTTAAAGTTTTGAACTATTTTTTTTATTTGCTCCGGTATGTCTCCCTCCCCCCTCCCCTTTTGCAGCGCTTTGAAAAAGGGTCCTTAACAAAAATGAGGAGGCAAACGGGAGACAAGTTTTCTCGGAAACCGGAAGTCGGATTATGATTTTCCAAATAATGTAGGTTTTGGTAATGCATCTTCTAGGTACTGATCCTCGAAATTCCGAAAAACAATGAAAATTCACAAAATGGCGTGATTTTGAAAAAAAAGTTAAAAAAAAACGATCTTTCCCCCTCTCCCACTTTGAGGAGGGGAGGTTTGGCCAATTTCAGAGGTTCAGTACCAAGAAGACGTGTTGAACTATAACATTCTTCAGTTTCAAGTCAATCCGTCGGATAGTTTCTGAGTAATCTCAGTTTTAAAAAGTTGATTTCCAGAAAAACGCATTTCAAGTTTTTTTAAGATATATTTTTATGTTATTATCAATTTATTCAATTTTTATCAGTGAAAAACAAGTTATTCTTGAATGTTATAAGAAGACATTTATGGAAGAAAAAAAATCTTTTTTTTTTTTTTATACTGACGGTGATCCACCCTTAAAACAATTAAATTACGAATATTTTCAGTTTAATGCAAATAACTTAGGACCTGTGAAAAATATCAAAAATTTTCATAGAGATAAATTATAGGAAAAAAGTGCTCTACAAAAAATGGCCTATAAATTGTTCTCATAAAATTGATGGTTGCGTCGGAAAATTGAAAAAAATATTTAAATTCCTTGTTAGTTCAACTTTGACCTCGAATAACTTTTGAATGAATAAATATATCAAAAACTTGTACGGGACCTTTTTTGTAGATCGTTCAATTTTCTACAAGAATATACTTTGGTCATTCCGAAATATTGTCACCAACGTGAGCTATAAAATTCCAAAGTGCAGAAGAATATTGTTCCCATGTTATTGAAGTGGAAAATCGAAATTTACGATGCGGCACCTCTTAATACTTAATATTAAGAGCTTAAAGTTTCAAAGCATTTTCTTTTTTGGTCATTCCTAACAATATTTTTGATATAATTAAGAAAAAAAAAGTTCATTTATTTTTGAATCAGTTTAATGTACACGTATAGGCAATTAGGAAAACATTGAATGTAAATGGGTTGCCTATCTACCAACTTTAAACACGTGGAAATCAACTTTTCATCGATAGTTACTAAGAGAATTAAGAATGTTAAAACACTAATAAGTAAGGGAACTGCTAAAAAAATCGATTTTTTTTCTGAAGGTGATCCACCCTTAAAACAATTAAATTATGAATATTTTCAGTTTAATGCAAATAACTTTGGACCTGTGAAAAATATCAAAAATTTTCATGGAGATAAGTTATTAGAATAAAAGTGCTCTACAAAAAATGTCCTATAAAATTTTCTCATAAAATTGATGGTTGCGTCAAAATATTGAAAAAATATTTAAATTTCTCTTTAGTTCAACTTTGACCTCGAATAACTTTTGAAGGAATAAATATATCAAAAACTTGTCCGAGACCTTTTTTGTAGATCGTTCAATTTTCTACAAGAATATATCTTGGTCATTCCGAAATATTGTCGTCACCAACGTGAGCTATAAAATTCCAAAGTGCCCAGAGAATATTGTTCCCATGTTATTTCAATGGAAAATCGAAATTTGCGATGCGGCACCTCTTAATACTTAATATTAAGAGCTTAAACTTTCAAAGCATTTTTTTTTTTGGTCATTCCCAACAAATTTTTTGATATAATTAAGAAAAAAAAAAGTTCATTTAATTTTGAATCAGTTTAATGTACACATATAGGCAACTAGGATAACATTGAATGTAAACGGGTTGCCTATCTATCAACTTTAAACACGTGGAAATCCAAGGCTTATAAAATATACAGGTGGCCTCATGGTGGCTACGTGACGTATCCAGAAGAAATTCGTACATATCTTCAGACTGATTCAAATTTCAAAATTCTTCGTATGACGTCATTTTTTTTTCTAATGGAGCAACCTGTGTAATTTACAAATCTTGGTGGAAATCAACTTTTCATCGATACTTACTAAGAGAATTAAGAATGTTAAGACACTAATCAGTAAAGGAACTGCTGTTGATTGAATAAACATCATAGAACTGAAATTTTCTGATGCTTTTCCTGCAAAACTATAACGAATTTAATTGGAAAAAAAGAGCACAGGGAAAAAAATCGTAACTCACTCCAAAATTTCACTGTGATGAAAAATAATTTTTTGTAGTTTATTGTAGCGGTCTATATCGAAATTTCCACGATGATTTGCTTCGCAAATCACTTTCAAATTGGCTTTGATCTCATCCAAATGGGCGCAGATGTGGGTGACAATTCCGACGAGAAAAGTGATCGACGAAAGTATCACGAAAATGGAATTAAAAGCGCAATATGTGTGCAAAATAAATGTTAGTTGAAACATTGGAAAGCGGTGCACGTCGTAGGGGAAAGATCCAGCCGTTGGCAATCCACATACCATGGCCCCGGTGGTGCTGCATGATCTACAAGTAGAAAACTTGAAGAAATCTTTTAAAAATCAATGATTTCCACAGACTTTTTATTGAAAATTGGTCCGAGCACATAAAATGTGCATCCCGCGACTGCATACAGCGAGAAACCGTTGGTCAGGAGGCGAACTTTTCGTTCGATTCCTGCCACTCTTCGATGCATATTAACTTTACCATTGAGAATCTTTAAGTCGTCAATCAACCGCTTAAGACTGTCAACATTCATCAAAAATATAAATCCAATGTAAATTCCCACTAAAGAAATCACGGAATACATCAAATTTTCCACGACAGCCGGCAAACTATGCATGTTCACGTACAAGTTGGTGAAGAGGAACGCAAAGTTTGCCATTTGTGGAATGACCAATGCAAAGTTATAGGCAAAAGATTGCCACTTCTTGTGCGAATCAATCCACATGCCGCACCGCCGGCAAAACCACACATTGAGCGACAACGGCTCCGACAGCCCTCCCGTGCCAACCAACTTCCGAATCACCTTTTGCCAAAACACGGGCAACGATTCCATCGACTCCGCTCCCGAATCGTGGTCGAGAAATTCCAACATTTCGTTAGCCAATCTAATGAATTGCTGCAATTAGAATGTTGCCTCTTTTTAACAGATTGCAATTCTTCTAATCGCTGTTGCGAAATGTGCAATTAATGCCATTATGCAGTCCTCTATACTTATGCCTTATTACCCCGAGTGCAATAATGTCTCTTTGTCTTAATGACAAATATATTAAAAGGCTGGCCTATTAACTGATTGCAATGTTCTGTATAATTATGCACTAATTGTTGGCTCTTTGATTAATTATGATTAATGAAAAGAGAATTGCAATGTGGGGAATTGTAGAGTTTAACATTAATATAAATTTAAGCCACGAGAATTGTTTCAAATTGAAATAAATATTCAATTAAACCGGTTTGTTTTTTTTCATAAATTATTATTGATATTCACAAGGGAATTCCTTTCCGATAATTGTCCTGATTTTACCATTAAAACATGCAATCCGCCTACGATTTATAAATACTTTGATTTATAAAATTAAACTATTTTTTTTTTAATCAAAATAAGATTTTTTCGCTGACTTTAAACAGTTATACTGTGTATACAATATATAGAATATATTGCGGTCCAATTTAATATAACAATATATAAAAATCATACCATAAACATAAATTTGAACAGAAGTTCAAGCAAAAATATTCGTGACGTATTTGCCCAAATACGTATTTCGAATGCCAAGTAATCTTTCTCAGTGGTCATCAAGTAGTTTGAATCACTCCATAACTGTTTTGTGATGATTTAAAGGCTAAAAAGCTAAAAAAAAATAATTTTATTCAAAAAGAAAATAAACTATGTACTATATTGTGAATCATCACAAAGCAGTTACGAAGTGATCCAAACTGCTTGATGACCACTGAGGAAGATTGCTTGGCAATCGAAATACGTATTTGGGCAAATACGTCACGAATATTTTTATTTGAACTTCTGTTCAATATATATATATATATATATATATATGCTAACTCTTCTTGGTTTTTAGAACAATTTGAAAACCAATTGTCGTTATATGACAAAAAATTGCTTCCATTTCACTATGTACAAAACTACGGTGAAATTAAAATGTGTTCAATTGCACGAAACCCAGTTCCTCCATAATCAAGTATAACCATTGTGTATCTATGCACTTATTATTAAAATATCTGAATTTCAACTATATAATTAAACCATTTTCAATATCCATGCAGGTTGAGACTTAACTAATTTCATCCTAAAAAACCCAATTTGACATTAAAAAAAAGACCACGTGGAAATTTTGTGTTAAAAATTTTTTGTAAAAAACTTTTGAGGAAATTTTTCTTCTCCATTCAACATGCAAGTCTTAGGGTCTTAGGGAAATCTAGCCGTAATCCTTTACGTCGGAAAGTCATGTGTGACTCCTAAAAAAAAATAATAATTTCAGATTATTAACAATTAAAATAGCAAAACTTTATTCCGTATGTCAATTAGTGATCTTTTGTTCTTCTTTTAAACTCAATTTTCGTTTTTATAGTTTCATGCTTGTGCATAAATTTCTCTTTTCAATATAGTTTTTAATTTTTAAATCGATAAAAATATTCCCAAGAGAAACTAATGCACGACTTAACATATTATATCGAATTTACAAAAATTATTGAATCCAACATTGTTCAAAACAATAAGCCATTTTCTTAAGTCACAGTACTTGAATACCTTCAATTTTCTAATTACCAATAGCAAAAAAAAAATCAATTATTATCGAGAGGTTTTGTTACTCAAATTTGAATATCTCATTAATTTTACAAAATTCATTGTTTGTTAAAATTCTTGAAAAAAAAACCTTCAGCTTATTGGGCTTATAGACCAGGGTCGATAATTTTTGAGACCAAAAAAAATTATAGTAGGATGAAACCCATTGGAAAAGGTAGAGAGTATAACAAAAATGAAAGGAAAAATAAATTATGGGCGTTTTGAGCTCGGGAAGGGAGAGGCGGTGAGTTTTTAAGGGTAAAAAACGGTTAATCTCGATTTTCGGCAAAACTGCAAGTCCTATGAAAAAAAGTTAAATGGCAAAGTTGTAGGTAATTAAAAGATCTACAACTTATATATCGACACTTTTTTCACATAACCTCAAAACTTATGTGAAAAATTCGGATAACCGAGTTTTTGGTTGTTTATTTTTATTTTTTGCAAAAAAAATAATTTTTTCACGAAATTTGGTGAAAACTTACCTTTGTATGTCCCAAACATACAGTAATTTTTTTGATTTAAAATATTCATTTTTTCACCTTATTTTGACTTAATATCCAAAAAGCATCCTAATTTTCAATCGAAAATTCTCACGTCAAAATATCTGCTTTTTTTAAAAAGTTGGTGTGTTTTTTGTTTGTTGAAATCTCTACTTTCTGATGGTATAAAAAAAAATACACACTACTATGGTAAATGTTCTCAGAAAATGCAAATAATTATTGCACAAATGCACAAATTTATGCTCAAATTATCATGGTTCTGAAACATGCTCCAATGTGGAAGAAAAAACCTATCATTATTTGCATTTTCTGAGAACATTTACCATAGTAGTGTGTATTTTTTTTTATACCATCAGAAAGTAGAGATTTCAACAAACAAAAAACACACCAACTTTTTAAAAAAAGCAGATATTTTGACGTGAGAATTTTCGATTGAAAATTAGGATGCTTTTTGGATATTAAGTCAAAATAAGGTGAAAAAATGAATATTTTAAATCAAAAAAATTACTGTATGTTTGGGACATACAAAGGTAAGTTTTCACCAAATTTCGTGAAAAAAATATTTTTTTTGCAAAAAATAAAAATAAACAACCAAAAACTCGGTTATCCGAATTTTTCACATAAATTTTGAGGTTATGTGAAAAAAGTGTCGATACAAAAGTTGTAGATCTTTTAATTACCTACAACTTTGCCATTTAACTTTTTTTCATAGGACTTGCAGTTTTGCCGAAAATCGAGATTAACCGTTTTTTACCCTTAAAAACTCACCCCCTCCCTCTTCCCGAGCTCAGATCGCCCGTAATTTATTTTTTCTTTCATTTTTGTTATATTCTCTACCTTTTCCAATGGGTTTCATTCTACTATAATTTTTTTTCACTTTTCACTTTTCGCCATTTTTAAAATTATTGACCCTGGTCTAGTATTGATTCAATGGATTGCAAGAAATTTGAAATGTAACAAAGAAAAATACGTTGGCTATTATTGTCAATTGGAACCATAGAAACGGTTCAGTTATTAAACATTTGCTATAATTGCCCAGTTTAGTAGTACTAAAAGCTGTGTAGAATTAGTGAAGAAAAAATTTGGTGCGATGGCTCCACAGTTGCAAAAACGTGCTCCCGACTTCAAAGGCACCGCCGTCGTCAACGGGATCTTCAAAGACATCAGCCTGTCCGACTATAACGGAAAGTATTTGGTGTTTTTCTTCTACCCCATGGACTTTACGTTTGTGTGTCCCACCGAGATAACGTCGTTCTCCGACCGCGTCCAAGAGTTCCACGATATCAATTGCGAGGTGGTGGCCGCCTCGACGGACAGCCACTTTTGCCACCTGGCCTGGACGGAACGGCCGCGCCGCGAGGGCGGCCTGGGCGAAATTAAAATCCCGCTCCTCGCCGACAAGTCGATGAAAATCGCCCGCGACTACGGCATCCTGGACGAGGACACCGGCATCCCGTTTCGCGGCCTCTTCATCATCGACAGCCGGCAAATCTTACGACAAATGACTCTCAATGACTTACCCGTGGGACGCTGCATCGACGAAACTCTCCGCCTGGTCCAAGCTTTCAAGTTTGTCGACGAAAACGGCGAAGTTTGTCCAGCAAATTGGAAACCGGGCGATTTAACAATCAAGCCCGACGCGAAAAAATCTCAAAAATATTTCCAAGACGCCAACAAAAAGTGAATTTTGATTAAAATGTAAATGTAATTCGATCTATTTTTAAACTCTCAATAAAATATATCGATCATTTGGTGAAGGACTTGGGCAACGATGCGTTAAATGGCCACCAAGATAACGATTGATTTTTTTTTTATTTTTCAGCCTAGCTGTAACGATTGTAGATGGACAAAACGTGTAGGTATGTGAAAACAATGAATTTTGAAATTTTCGTCAAGGCCAAATTCGATGGACGCTAAATTCCTCGTGATCGTAGACATCTTTATGTATGGTAGTGGTACACTACCGTGGAAAAGTCGGATTGCAAAGCAATAAATTTTACAAATCCGGCGTTGGATCATTATAGAAAATCAAACGAAATGAATTCATTTTTTAGAAAGTGTTAATTACATTTGGATTTTACACACAAAATTATTTATATATTTCGCTTGTCAAGGTATTATTGACCTCAAACTTATAACTTTTAACAACCAATTATAGCTTTTAAAATAAGGTTCCGCTATGAAAACAACTTTATTTCTGGAAAAAAATGATCTTCAAACGTTTAACTTGATAAAAGTAGACAATAACATCAAAAACCAGGTCGAATTTTTGACAAAATTAAAGCCCAAGACGGGAAATATTTCAAGATTTGTAAGATATCTTGGCATTCCTACAAATATGTTTTCTTCTATAAATTTTCTCCACGTGGTGACGAAAATGCTATATATTTATGAAGTACAGAATCTTATGTTAAATATTTGATTATCAATGTTGACAATAGAGAATGGATTCACAAAATTCGCCTCCGATGAATTTGTTGGAATTAAGGAAAAACATTTTCAATGTCAAAAATAAGTTTCCGATATAAAAGGTGGCGGCTTTATTTCTGGATAAATTTCAATCAAAATTGAATTAAAATGATCTTAAGATATTTAACTTTCTTAAATCACAGTTAAATTCCGAAAAAAAAACTTTTTTTGGTTCAATTTTTAAGCAATCATGTGCGATGGAAAATGTCAAAAACCTTGGACTAATTCTCAACTAAATTATAGCGTACGAAGGAATTTTCGAAAAAATAAGATCTTATTAGCCAAGAAGAATGTTTAACGATTAATTTAAAATCAAATTTTATTAGGATTTATCGAGAAATAACTGTATACTCTTGAATTCGAATCGATTAGTTTAACCATAAAAATATGTAATAATAACTCTCAAACTAAACGAAAAAATGCTAATTTAAGAAAAAAATAGTTTATTTTCTTAATTCGAGAATTTCAAAAGAATGTTAGATTGTGAAAAATGCGTTTTGGATTCACGAACTTTATGATTCCTTAATCTTTAGTGCTTATCGGACAAAATTGTCCATGTCCGTAAACCAGGTTTCCGATATGAAGGATTGCCTTTTAATTTTCCAATAAAAATTTATGAAATTTGATTTAAAATGATCTTAACATATTCAACTTTATAACAATAAAACAATTTTCTTGAAATAAACATTTTTTTTGTTTAATTTTCCAAGTTATCCAATGATATGGAAAATATTTAAAACCAGATTTGGTTCCTAATTAAATAACAACAAACGAAGGAAAATTTTGGAAAAGTAAGTCTTAATGGACCAAAAACAATGCTACTAGATTCCTCTGAACCAAATTTAATCAATTTTTATCAAAAATAACGTTGGATTCTTGCATTCTAGTTGATACATTTTCACCTACAGAATATTTTTCTCAAGTATCCCAATAGCATCAAAAATTAACTCATACAAAGCTTGTTTATAAAATAAATGGTATATTTTGAGAAAAATTGAGCACCTAATATTAAATTTTTGATAAAATATTAAGTTTGAGGTTTTTTAATATGGTGACTTATGAGTTTAAGTGTTTACCGGAGAAAATTATTCATGTCCGAAAGACATTTCCGCTGTGGAAGATTACAGCTTCATTTATGGATTTAATTTAACATATTTTGATTTATATTGATCCTAAAATGATTTACTTCAATAAAATTAATCAATTTTTGTTAAAAAAAAGTTTCTTCTGTTAAATTTTTGAAGTCATCTTATGTGGTTAAAATCATTAAAAATCAAGTCTTATGTTTCATTACATTATCGTCAAGGAGGGAAAATTTTGGTAAAATGGGATTTTACTTGTTAAAGGAAATACTTTTAAGATTGTTTTGATTCAAGTTATTACAAGGTACATCGAAAAATAAGTCTGTTTTCTTATATTCTAATTGATATGTTTTGACCATAAATTTTTATCCATTGGCTTCCAATATAAACTAACGAAGGCTTGTTTTAAAGAAATTGATATATTTTATTGAATTTGACGGACTTATTATTAATTATAGATTTAATAAATCTAGATTTCGATCCAAGAAATTTGGATCCCATGGATTAAGGGATCAAATTTTCCATGCCAACATCCAGTTTTTCCTATGTAAGATTCCAACTTTATTTTTGGATAAATATTTATATAATTTGCTTTAAAATGATCGTAAAATATTTGACTTTCTTTAAATAAAGCATTTTTTCCCAAACAAGGGTTTTAAATTCTAAATTTTTCTTGTTACAATATTCGGTAAAAACTGTCAAAATGGAGATATGATTTTTTGGAAAAATTACTGCTAATTAAGAAAAATTCCAGAAAAATAGGTACTCTTAGGAAATAAATGATGTTTCAAGATTGTTTTAAACCAAATTGTATCCACCTCCATCGAAAAGTAACGTTATATTCTTACATTCCGATCGATATGTTTTCTTATAACTATTTCTTCCATGTTTTCCATTGGCTTCAAAAAATAAGCTATAAAAAATCATGTTTTGGGGAAAAATTTTTTTTTTAATGAATTTGGGAGACTGATGTTTAATTTTAGGCAATAAAAATGCGATTTTTATTCGCCAAATCTGAGTCCCAAGTGGATTTATTGGAATCAATGTAAAATGAAATAAAATTTTATATGTCCAAATCATGTTTCCGCTATAGAAGATTACATCTTAAGTTCAGGATTAAGTTTAATAAAATTTGGCCTAAAATGACCTTAAAACCTTTGACTTAATCAAATGAAAGGAATTTTCTCAAAACAAGTCATTTTTAGTGGAATTTTCTTTAGTCATTTTCTGCGGTTAAATATGTCAAAAACATGATCTCATTTTTGATTGAGTTACAGCAAAACGATGAAAAATTTCGGAAGTCTGAGTCCTTTTAGATACAGACAAATGTTATTAGATTATTTTAAATTAAATTTTAGCTAATTTTATTGAGAAATTACGTTGGATTCTTACTTTCCGATAAGTACGTTTTAACTTGACACTTTCTTCCACGTGTTCCATTGGCTTTAAAAATATACTGAAAACAAATGTTTTAACGAAGTTGAGGATCTCAAATTCAATGGTAGAATAGAAAAAAATAAATTTTATGCACCAAATTAGTGTCTTATAGGTTTAAGGGACCAAAAACTTTTGTGGAGTAACACATATTCGTAAAGTGAGATTGTAGTTTTTTTTCTGGATGAATTTTGATTAAATTTAGTGCCAAATGATCTTAAGTCGTTATATTTTAATAAAATAAAGCAATTTTCTTAAAACCAACATTTTATATACAAATATGTATACTAGTGTGGGTCAAAAAAATCGATTATTTTTTTTTACAAGTGACACGGAAAAATGGGTTGCTAGACACCTTAAAAAAATTCTCACCAAGTATGAGCTCTTATGAAATATACCAAAGTCCAGGTCTACCTTTGGACGAAATACCAGCAAACGAAAGTTAGTTTCGGAAAAATAGTATTTCAATCGTCAAAACTTAATTTTTATCAAGATTTATCTAAAATAGCAAGAGAGTACATAATTGTTTTAAATTTCAAATTGCCATGAAATTAATGAAACTTTTTTGTTGTAGTTTCCAAGAAAACTTTCCGGAGGATTATGAAAGTGTCAAGTTGACCAATGAAGCTGCATTTTGTATTAAAGAAAAAAAAGTGGTCGAAAGCTTTTCCAGGTAAAGTTCTTGACAAAAGTTTATTCCAATTGATTGTAATATTTCTTTTTTCGTAGACCTTCGACGATAACTTTTCGTCGTTAGTGTATTCAGAGGATGGCACCAAACGGCTGTGATTTAACCTTTAACGGATATTTTAACAAAATAAATAAACAATTAGCCTCACGTCGCACACGAGTCCGGAATATGTTTGATGAAATTAAGTGGACGTGAAGAATAATTCACTTCTCTATTGAGAGGTGAAGAAAAACATTGGCTGCTGGTGCTGGAAGTGTGATTGGGCCTAATCAATTCTCCGAGAAAGACTATTGTTAAACGTGTCCAGTACGAGCAGTAGTCAGTCGTAAATATGTATACAGTATACCCATTGGTTGGTGAATTCATTAAGTCGTGGCCGTGGCCTAAATCAGTTCTCATTTCACGTACATAAGCAGATAAATACAACGGGCATCAATCTACAAATGAATATTATTATTATTGTTACATAATTAATTATTATCTATCTGGAAAAATGAAATCATCTCTCTTGCTTTTAGGTCGTCGTCGTCGTCAACGCATAATACCATATATCCACAAATAGTATCGTAAAAATTCCAATGTATAGTAGGCAACGTCCATTGTTGATTGCATAATAATAAGCGGGCAGCATTGTTGTTGACCCGAGTGAGCATCATGACCTTTCACAGCCACTCGTCGCCGTTTTATTGACCTCAACCTGGTTCTTGTTGAAAGAAAGAAATAAAGATCATAATATATATATATATACACATTATACATACGTACCTACTAAACCTATACAGGCACAATCGTAAAGACGACGTGTTCACATATTATCATACATTATATCGCATTGTCCACGTCTCCTCTAGGTACCGGAGGTCTTTGAGTAGGTATTTCGTTTTATTATATCTATTTAAAAAAAGTCATATTATTATTATTATTATGTAAGTAAATCCACAACAGAAAAGTGAATGGCAATGTTCATTTTCAGGCATAACTTTGAAATTTTCATCGCATCGTTAATTCGTGGAGTGCATACCACATTTGTAAATTTGTATGCAGACGTTGCAGTTGCTCTTGGACTTGATGTAACATCCTGATATCTAATATATTAAATAATTGCGGTGATTAATGGTTAGTTTTAATAACTCAATGAATGCATTTTTTTCGTTGCATTTGCTCTCACAAAATGAAAAGATTTGATTATCCCGCGATTGTTGGGAAGGTTGCCCGTTTCTACAAACACAAAACATTTACAAAGAATTTATCAATTTGTAACTTTCCAAAGAAAAAATGTTTTCAGTTTCTTGTAAAAACGCCTTCGTTTGACCATCTAAAAATCGTGTTGGAAATATTTTATTTCCAATACAAAAATCGAAGGAAATATTGACCTTAATTTTACTGATTGGGAATTAACATTGTAAATATAGTTCAATCCAATAATTGGCAATATTTTCAACGTTTTTGTGTCAAACTATTGGCCAATCTTTTGGGTAATATTTGTTTAGGGCTTTCAAACAATAATTTCTGTTTTTGCCTTTGAAAATCTTAAAACTTTCAAATTTAATAGCTGCGCCAAAAGATTTGAAATTTGCACCAATCAAGAAACGTCATTTTGATTTCATACAAAATGAAATGTCAAAAAAAAACGAAATTATTTTCAGACTTTTCTTGTATTTATTTTATTGTTTGCTTCGCAATTTTTAGAAAAACCTAATTAAAAATATATAAACCAACTAATTATTTTACACTTAAGGCTTGATTTCCTAATTTATAATAAGAAAACTAGTATGAAAGTTAACCTACAACAACCAAGAAAATGTCTCATATAATAGTTAAAATTTTATGTCTATGAGTAGAGAATAGTCTTAATTGTGTATATTAGTAAAAATTTAGCACCAAATTAAATAAAAATATGCAAAAATCAACACTAAATTTTCAAATTTAAAAGTCCCGCTTGACGTTTCAAATGTCAACCAATCATAGAACATCTTGGATAGTACGTTTTTTTTTTCCAAAAGGAAATGTCAAAAAAATGATTTCTTTCAGAGGTTTTTCTAATGATAAATTTCCTTTTTGTATCCCAAATTTTATGAAAAGTCTTTCCAAAAAAAGCCAAACTAGCTTTTCCTTACTTTTCTGAGGTTTACTTTTCTTGTTTACTATGAAAAAATTGGTTTGAAAGTCAACCCTCACCAAAGAACAATATACATTTTAAACTTGAAAAAAGTTTAAAAAAGAATAATCTTAATTATGGATTAATTGTGTATATTAATAAAAATTTAGCACCAAATTAAATAAATCAACATCAAATTTTCAAATTTAAAAGTCCCGCTTGACGTTTCAAATATCAACCAATCATAGAACATCTTGGATAGCACGTTTTTTCCAAAAGGAAATGTCAAAAAAATGATTTCTTTCAGAGGCTTTTCCAGTGATAAATTTCCTATTTGTATCCCAAATTTTATGAAAAGTCTTTCAAAAAAAAGCCAATCTAGCTTTGCATTACTTTTCCGGGATCTATTTTCTTTGTTTACTATGATAAAATTGGCCTGAAAGTTAACCCTCACCAAAGAACAATGTATGTTTTAAACTTGAAAAAAGTTTAAAAAAACTTTAAGTAAAGTATTTGAACTTAAGGGAAATACAATGAACTTAGGTTTTTAAGAGTTTGGAACATTTGGGTGATTATAAGCTATGCCATTTGGGACTAATTTTGTTGAAATGAAATACCAAAAAGATGCTAGTTTTTCGAAGACTTTTTACCCAAAAAACTTATATATTCCATTTTAAATTTTACTAATACATTACTATAAATCATTATTATCTTTTAGAAGTATACTTTTCAAATTTACTATGATTAAATTGAACTGAAACTCAATCCTCGATAAGCAATAATATGCGTTTTACACTTAATTAAATGGCAGGGAAATTGTTTAAATTTAAGAGGAAAATATTGGTCTACGAGTTTTAAAGGGCATACATTTGATACTTTTCAATTTTTCCATTGTTGATCATTTTTATTCATGGTTTTAACCAGCAATTGGCGTCAAAAATATGTTTTTCTTCAGAGAATTTTCTATTGAATTTAATATGTGTACTAACTAAGCCTTAATCGTTAAATATTCAAAGAAGTATAAACTAAGATCTTTCCAAATTTTTACAACAATTGTATTTAGTTTATAATGAAAAAAATATATAAAATCAACTCCTGGTAATCAACAATGAAAATTCACGGAAATACCCAGAAAATTGTTTCAATCAATAAATTTCATTGAGCTTTTGATTTTTAAAAGCTAATACCAATCGAAAATCATTAATTTTCTCCCTTTTTTACCATATTCTGCATTTTTAAGACAATTATCGAAAGTAGCATTTTCTCAAAAGGCTTTTCTTATAAAAAAATGCCTGTTACTTCCCAAATTTGAGAAAAACTTATTTAAAACATATTAAGTAGTCTCTAATCTCTCAAAATTAGATAAAAACTCAATTTAAATGATTTTCAATAATTGTATTTTTCTTAAATACATTGTGAATTATGATATTCAAAATCAAGTTTTGAATTTCGAGCCAAAACTAGTGAACTAATTCGAATATTTTGTTGGCACCCATGCATTGTCTAATCAATTGTTAAATGACGCGGTGAACGGTGTTCAGTGTTTTAAACTAATTAAAAGTGCATTTAATTAATGTAAATTGCATAAAAAGTGATTAAAAACTACCAAAAAGTGTTCCTAAATATGCATAACTCTTAATTTTAGTGTGAGTAAATCTTTTTTTTTGTTAAATATACTTCGGTTAAAATCAACCGGCTTTGTCCCATAAGAATAAGTTCATCTCATTTAAAAGTCCAATTAAATGGAATAATCTTTAGAAAACTTTAATCCAATGCTTTTAAACTATAATCAAAGATATTTATGAAAGATTTTATTATTAAATTAAAAAATTTTGCTCCAAAAATGGAAATTGTTGGGTGGCGTCGGTTAATTTTTATGCCGATTTTCTGTAATTTATCAATGAAGTAGACGTTAAAAAGCCAACAGCGCTTTAGTTGACAGTATTTTAAATATAATTTGATAAAGTTTTGGGTGCAAACAATAAAATTTTGGCTAAAAAAGGCTGAAAAAAAAGCTTAAATTTTGACATGGGTTTGGCGGAAAAAAACAATCGGGAAGTTCAATAGTTTGACGGGTGGCCGTTAGGTGGAAGTAGTATACGCGGTTGCGTTTAATTTTTAGTTTAAAAAAAAATCCCTAAAATTTGAGTTTGTTACCAACTAATATTGAATATTAATTTTTTAAGGTGGTGATTCGATTCAAATCTTGGAGATGATGGAATGCAGTTGGATGCTGTTGCTGCATGAAGACATCAGTCAAGCTAAGATGCATGTTTTTTTAAAACTTTTCCTTTTTCCCCCCAAAGCAAAGCTTTGATATATATCTTTAGTTATTGTAATTTTCTTTTGGTTACTATTGACGGAAATTAGCATTGTTGAATTAAGAATTGCAATATTTTATCCTTGGACTGAAGAAAATGTTTGAGGTATTTTTTTTTCAGTCTAAATGGTACTTTTTAAAAAAGGTAAATTAATAAATAAAATTATAACTACTTTTTTCAATATTAAATCGATTTTTTTTAGGTTTTTATTTTGAAAATCAAGTATCTACCTCAAAGCATCGAAATTTTGAAAATAAAACTTGAAATTTATTGGTGCAAGTTTCCAATTTCCGTTGTCATCCGTCAAAATTGATGTTTAAGATAATTATGGTAAACACTTTTGGTTTAAAGTTATTTGAATATTTTTTTCTTTTAAAACAATGATTATAAATAACTTAAGTTGGGTAACTCAGACACCTACGTGATGCGTAAGCTGGTTGAAGGAAATTAAAATTTTTGATGTCCAAAAAACCGTTAACAATAAAAAAATTGATGAAATATTATTTCCATATTTCAAAATTCCAAAAAAAAAATGTTTACTGTTAGTTTATTGTTCATTAAAAATCTCATTTAATATCTACATAAAAGAAAAAGAATTCATTGTTTACAACTTTGTGAATTGACCAACAAAAATTCGTTTTAGTCGACGATTTTTTTTTTTTTTTTTTGGTCTCAAATTGCAACACTATAGAAATTTGTTTAAATATATCTTTAACAACTATTAATCGTTTTGTTTGTCGAAAAACTTATCGCGATATTCAACCTCAACTGCAATTATAATCGCAAGCGAAAATTTTCTTTCCAAGCGAATGCATTACATAATTATACAATTAAATCAACTTGAAAATATAAAAACACTTAATTTCTTTTTGTTTCAGGCAAATTTAATTGAAAACTCGGAGGAGAGGGGGGTAAAAAAAATTATGCAAAATTGAATTATTATTACCCACTCAATTTATATAATGAACAATTATTATTTTATCATTGCAAGAGAAAAAAAAAACTGGGTACGTAAATTATTTACATTGTTTGCATTATCACTCATTCATAAATTTTAGGTCAATTCTTCAAACACGTGAGCCGAGTATTCGTAACAATGGAATTTATACGAAGACTAAACGTTGAATTAAAAGTAGCAGTGAATTTTTACAACGGTATCATATTGAAATATTGCCTCAAACTTTCAACAAACGTTATAATTTTATACAAATTAAGACGAAAAATGACGATGATGCTGGAAAAAAAAATCGAAGGTAATTGGACCGATTGGCAGAATTAAGTTTAAGAATAGATCTGAAACTTCTAGGATATTATATTTTATTATTCCCTTTATACTTCTTAAATACCGGGGCTTTAAAAGTCCCTGTTAAAAAAGACATTTAAAGGCATTTTGAAATCATTACTTTTGAAATACCTTCAATACCTTTAAACGACTTCTAATGGATTTTTTGAACATTTAAAACGTCTATTTTGGTGGTTAGTGTAGAGGGGGCCATGGCCCCCGGAGGTACATGACAATGGGACCACATATTACCATTGATTATTCCTCAAAAAATTTTGCTTTGAAAACCCGAAGAGTTTATTTTTAAATAATTTAAACGTATTAAACTTTTTATCAATTTTCTTGGCTAATGATGAAAATATCGGGTGGTAATTGGGTGCACGCTATTGGGTGGTTTCATACGAAATTTTAGAACCAAGTGGTTCCAAATTCTTAACATCAAATCAATCGATAATGTGTAAAGAAAATATTCCTCTTTGAAATGTTTTCTATATAAATTTATTAACTACTAGCTGATCCCCGCGACTTCGTCTGCGTAACGTATTTTATTTTTTTATTCTTTTACGAAAAATATAATCATAACATATCATCAAAAAAGCAAGTTCAATAAATTCAGTCTTAGTTATGACTAAAAAAAGTCAAAGATAAAATAACCCCATCTCCCTTTTTCGATTCCCGAATGAACCTTTTTCCAAAAACTATTACACTATTGCACTGTACAACACAACCGCGAAATTGAAATTTCTATAATGACACGAAACCCAGTTCTTCCATAATCATGTATAACCATTATGTATCATTAAACTTATTATTGAAATATCTGAATTTCAACTATATAATTAAACCATATTGGATAGTCCAGAGTTCACCATACACGATTTGGCGTATGCCTTTTGCTCTGGAAGAGGATTTTAAATTTCTTTTATCATTATGATGATATGATTATTTATTATTTATCATAATGATGATTTCTGGCTGGAATTGCGAACTTTTTTCGTGATCCCTTTCACGTACTTCCAAATAAAATATATTGTCCCCCCCAAGAACAAAATCCTGAATCCACCCTTATCCATTAGGGTAGGAATTTAAAAAAAAAATCTTATCACATGCCTACTTCCTATAAGGAATACACCGAATATTAAAATTTCATCAGTCAGAGGAGTATATAAATACACCATTTTATATATGCACGGTTTTAAAAACGTTTTTGTTTTAAGCTTTTTTACTATTATTATTAGTATTACATTTTTTTCGTTAATATTTCCTTACTGAGCAACCCTAAGGATCTATTTACAAGAAGTTTATAAAAAAAAAAATTTACGGTCAGATTATTATCTATAAAAACATTTATACTTCAAAAAGGCAATTTTTTGTACTTTAAATTAAATTACTGTGCTTTTTAATAGTTCAACTAAAAATATTAAAATACAGATCATTTTTTAACTTTTAAATACCTTTTCAATGATATATAACTCGCCTATCTAAAGTAAATATTTTTTTCATCCCTCAGTTTTTACGTAGGGGATACATTTCCTGATTATTTTTAAGGAATGATAAATAGCCTAACGTGTGTAGGTAATTGTGTTGTATCTTACTATAAAGTCTCATTAAATTCGGTTGTTCCGTTCTTTAGTTAAATGACCAGCGCACGCGATGTAAGAAAGTTTTTTTGGTAATTTTTTCACACATTATTGGCGTTTTAGTATGGATCCCTAATTTTTTTGAAAATTTAATATAGCCTATGTTCACCGGAAATAGTATAGCTGCCCAATAGTGAAAGAATTTTTCAAATCGGTCAAGTAGTTTCGGAGCCTATTCAAAGCAAACAAACAATCAAATCTTTCCTCTTTATAATAATAGATAGATTAAGTAACTTCTTATTTCGTCGAACAACTGCCAACTGATTTATATATTAATTAAAAGTCTATTGCAAAAAAAAAAGAAAAAGGAAATTATCGCAATACTGAAAGGAATCGAGCGTAATGGCGAATTCAACCAAAGATCCACACATCCTGTTTTCAAGTCAAAACACCAGGAAATAGAAAATCGAAATGAAACATTGTTTAAATATTAAATTTGGCTGTCGAATTTCCTGAAATTCACCAAATTGTTGATTTGATTCTTATAATATAATCGACCTACCTGTTGAAAGTAATTATTTGTGAGTAATTAAAAGCAAAGGTAATCATTAAGAATTTGCTAATACATAGACGTAGGGGGTCCATATGTTCGTACATATAAATATTATAAAAATAGATGTAAATTAGATAATATTATAATACAAACGTTGGCTTATGTAATAGTAAAATTCAAATTGTATTTTATAGATAGATATATTATGTCGAAAACACCAGTTGAGATCAATCACCTTTTTTATATTCTCTGGCAATTCAATTATGAAATATTAATTAAATTTGCGCGCATAAAAAGTGTAATTAAATGGTAGCGGCTAATCAAATCGTGTAATAATAGTTTATTGGTCCGAGAATTAACAAACGCTTGTAAAATCCGTTCGGTTTTTGTTTAAAAAAAAGATAGCTTTAAAAGAAAGGCGTTTGCTGTGTAAAAAGACATTTAAAATTTAAATGTCTTTAAATCCCTTTAATAACGTTTTTGAGCATATTTAGCAATAGGTTCCCTGCTAGAAAAAGGTATTTTGATCATTACTTTTAAAATGCTTTTAAATGCCTTTTTTAACAGGGAAGTAATCACCAGGTGGAGTTACCAAATTATTAGTTTATAGTGTTTATAGTCAAAGGTTGAGGTTGAAGAGTGTTGGAGTTCAGTAGCGTAGCGTGGAGCTATGGCCTTGGGCGGCAAATTAACAATGATAATTTCATTAAAAAAAATCTTTGGGAAAATTAATAAGAGAGTATATTTTTAAATAATTAAAGAATTTAAAGGTATTTGCCTTTTTTTTTGGCGTACCTATAATGAAAATAGGGGGGCAGCGAATTTACGTCACTGCCGGGGTGTGAACAAATTAAATCAATAATAAATATAGTACATTCTCCTTTTCTTGATTGTGATAAACATCCCTGTTAAAAAAAGCATTTAAAGGCAATTTAAATGTTCAAATAACCATTTTTAAGTGTTTTAAGTGCCATGCTTTCCTAGTGCCTTTAAAGCAGGCCACTAACGCTCGACTTTCAAAGTTGGATCTAAAGTCGGATCGTGAATGGTATTGTTGGAAGTTGGATGTCTAGCGGATCATTTAGGTAATCCAACTAGTAGTCCGACTAGTTGGACTGCAAGTCGGAGTGTGAATGACCTGCTTCAATGTCTTTTTTAACAGTTATAAAATAATGCCAAATTTATGACTTATAGTTCCTAGATTTCATAGCTTTATTTTGCACTAGAGGTTGAAAATGAAGAGTATATTTTTAGCGGGGCACAATAATACTTCTAATAAGGATGTGAAAAAATAATTCACTATGGTAAAAATCGATTATTTCTTCTACAAAAATTGATTTTAGTATTACAGAAAATCGATTAATTAATAATCGATTTTCTAGTTTATTGTCGATTTTTTACTTCCGTAACCCCCCTGAATTCAAACAGGAGTCTGAAATGGTAGAAGTAGTTAATTTTTTCACGGCTTTTGGTATTCTTTTTAATAATGATTGATAATTTTCAATTCACTTACCGTAATATATACAGAAGATAGAAAAGCGGGC
Organism: Sisyra terminalis; assembly: GCA_958496175.1. Classification (NCBI taxonomy): domain Eukaryota; kingdom Metazoa; phylum Arthropoda; class Insecta; order Neuroptera; family Sisyridae; genus Sisyra; species Sisyra terminalis. The sequence goes on from OY292276.1 coordinate 61,850,676, forward strand.
ATTTTCTTCAAATAATAGGAAAACATAGATCCTAAAACATAGGAATGAGATATTGGGAAGAAAAATTTGATTAAATAAAAATCGATTTATATTTAAGTTTTCTTAACTTCAGGGCTTCTTTTGCAAGATTCCTTATATCCTAGAAGATAGGGATGTGATATTGAGAAGATAAAATCAACTAATTAAAAATTGATTTTTCTTATTTCGAAATAAGGGGCCGTTCATAAGATACAAAAATTCGCATACAAGGGGGGAGGGTTCTCTCTGAGTGTGACAAGATGTGATAGGATGGAGGGGGTCTTCAGTAACATGACGTTCGTCAAAAAATTTTAAATTAACATTTCTTTCGACTATTTTTCAATTTTTATCAATATAATTATAAATCAATATAAATATTTTCAATTCTCAAAATTTGTGCACATTTAATTGAAACTTATTATATTCAGGCGGGGGGAGGGTCTTAGTTTTGTGACGAAATATTTCTAGGGGGGTCACACAGAAAATGTGACACAGCGTGACAAGGGGGGAGGGAGTCAGAAAAAGTTTATTTTAGCGTGACATATTTTATGAACGGCCCCTAATCGAATGTTACAAAATATAAACGGAATTGAAAAAAATTAACAACATACTTATCGTTACATACAGGAGAAGGGGAATAAAGAAGTGGGCAAGCTGGACGACTACCAGGTGTGCCGTATCAAGAATAAATTTTTCCTTCCTATTCTTTTTTTTTTTAATTTATTGCAAATTTGTGTACTGTTAAGGGGTGCCAAAGTTTGGTAAAATTCAGAAAAGAAATAAATTTTTATTTAAATAATAGGAAAACATCGATTTTTCTAATTTCGATTATTTATTCAAATAAATATCGATTATTTTCGAAAAAAGAAAAATCGATTTTTATTTAGACGATTTTTTTTTCTTAACATCACATTCCTACCTTCTAGGAAGCAATGCACAGGAACTTGCAAAAGAAGTCCTTGTGTACGATTATGATGAAAACTCTAAATTAAACACAAAAATTGCACTTATCGTTCGATTTTGATCGAAAAAAACGTTATAAATTGCAAACCCCACGTCCAATGAAAAAATGGTTCCAATAAAAAGTAATCCTCTTGTTTGGTTCGAGAAAAAAGGTTCTAACAAAAAAATTGATTTTCTCCACCGTTTCCTGATATAGCTTGGAAAATATCGAGAATTCCTGTCCAAATAGCATCACATAGCAGTTACGGAGTGATCCAAACTACTTGATGACTACTGATGAAGATTGCTTGGCAATCGAAATACGTATTTGGGCAATACGTCACGAATATTTTGTTTGAACTTCTGTTCAAGTTTATGTTAATAAATTGGACTGCAATATATCTTATATATTGTATACACAGTATAACTGTTCAATGTCAGCGAAAAAGTCTTATTTTGCAATAAAGTAATTAGAGTCTAATTACTCATACAAAATCCTTTATAACTACCGTTGGAATAAAGTTAGAAGGATAATTTTTTCGATACAATCCTCAGCGCCATAGTAGCTAGATTGTATCGCTCTTGAATTTGGAAAATCTCTCATGGAAAATCCGTAGTAGCCGGAAAACTCTGTTTTCAATGGAATAAGTGCATTCACGAATCGCTCATAATTTTTCTTTGGGTTAAAGTTAGAATCAAATTTTTTTCGGTACCATCCTCTACGTGTCAAGGCCTATCTATGGCCGTTAATTTTTTTGAAAAATCTAACAATGGGGGATTGTCGACTTTTAAAAATTTATTAACGTTTTTTCGGTTGAGGTACAAACAAAAGGCTATCTAAAAATATATTTAAAATTTTTAATTTGTAAAAGTCGGGTGCTAACTTGACAGAGGTTGAATCTTCTCCTATGTCGTTTTATTAGCCAAACCTACACCCAGTACTAATTGTAATTTATATTGTTACTGTTTAATATTTCTATTACCAGCCCTACAGTGCACAAAAAAAGAGCTTAAGTAGCATTTTTAAAGTATTTGTATATTAAATATTTTTATTTGATAAAACCTAATCAGTTGACATAGCAGTCGGGCCCCATTTTTTAATTTGTCCTTAATTTTCAACCCCTTTTAAATTTAAAAAAAAAATCCTTCAGAGCTAATCTTTATAGTTTTCATCAACAAATATTGACTATATATTAAGTATTTGAACTAAATTCAAATGAATTTTTTTTAGGAATTGGATTTGATATGCAAATCAGATATGCAGACTGCTTAGGAATTCATTCCGTGGTGACTTCCTTAAATGTGGCAAGGTGCGACCGTGACCCACCTGTGCGATGTCACCTTTGTTGCACTTGCCGAAAATAACTAATTAAGCGGTGAGTGTTGATTGATAACGGCCACTATTATTATTATTATTATTATTACGAATTTGAAATACATTTAAATCAATTTCAGGTGTACGTGCAGTCGCTGGTGGCGATGATGGTGAAATTCGGTATACATATCACATATGCAAATAAGATTTGGAACTCGACGCAAAGAATGAATCCGCTCTGTCAGCGACTTGTGTAAAGTTCAAAGCACAAATTCAGTAGCCAGCCAGTGGTGGCGAGTGGGGCAACAGCTGGACTGGCAGGCTGGCTGCCTAGCTGGTGAAGGTTCCCCCAATCAGTTAATCCCATTTACCAGTGTGCAAACTCTCGAGAGCCACTTTCAGTTTCATTGGAGAGATTTGGCTGCGGTGAGGCTTTATCTCTTCGCCTGCTAGCTCTCCCACTCTGTCGCTGCCTAAATCGAAACGCCAACGTGCAACAAAACAACAGCGAATAACCTCAATCGTTCGATTCGCAACCGAATAGTCGGACGTCGTTTGTTCGACCGTCACTCACACTTTAACGGTTTTTCCTTCGATCGAGAGTGAATCCCGCACGCACATTGTTCTTTGTCGTTCGTTTGTTTCGCAACGCTTTTTTTTCGGCGGTGGTTGTAATGTGTTTTGGTTCAATTTTGACGTTAATCGTCCACCAAGTGCATCACAACCATTCTGGTAAATATAAATTAATTTGTAAATTGAACAGGAATTTTATTGATTTATTATTAAAAATATTTACGACCTTTACCAAACGAGAAGTTTCTATTTTTGTTAATAAATCTACCAATACATGTTGATAATTTTTGTATAGAGAAGAGCATCTCTTCTCGGTAATTGTGTCAGAGTTTAGACGTGCATTGAAGTCACTATCAAAGGCAACGCTTTTTAAAGTATTTAAAAAATTACAATTTTCAATTTGTCGCTTGGTTTTCATTTCTAAATTTCACTTTGTTAATTTTATTTGTTGAAAAACCGCAATCGTTGTCACGGATTTTATTGTTGTGCCGATTGTTTTTCTTTTGATTTTTCCACAATTATCGGTCGGTGGTGTTTGTTATGTAAAACAAAAAAGGTAGGAAAAATTGAAACTAAGAAAGAGAGGTGTATATAGTATATATATGTATGTATGCAAATTTTTTATGGTATTTTCAATTGGATAAAATTTCTCCTAGAACAACAAGAGAGCGTCTTCTTTGTGGGCTTGGTGGTGTTTGTTGGGAGGCCAACTCGGTGGCAAGAAACAACTTGCTCGTTGCATAATTTGTATTGTTTACGCGTGTTGCGTCACTATTTATCTCTCCTTATATATATATATATATAATATGTTCTTGTCTATGTATTGGAAAACAAAAAGATTTTCGTTCCTTGCACGCACTACATTTTCATTCTTCACTAAACACAACCACATATATATTATATTATTAACATTTCACGAAAAACTAGAACATTTTCGAAATTTAAATGTTATCGAGCTATTGAATTAGACAATTGATTGGAAAGATCATAAAGAAATCAATCAGTTTGTGACGCGTGTGATATGATATAATTAAATCAATAAATTGATCTCTGCTCGGATTTATTATTCAATCTCATTCGACCATTGTTTCACAAGTTAGATCACATTGGATCCACACTCCAATTTTAGAATGAGCGCGCGGGTTTGTGACGAAACGAAATTGATATTTTTTTCAAGTTAATTTCTCGAAAGAAAAAAAATTGTTGAGTCAATATTACCATAAATAGATATTTTGACTGAAATTATATGGAAAAGGTCAATTATAAAAAACGATCGAAAATGTTGCACATATTTCCTTTTTTGATTGGATATTGGGTGTGATTTAATGAAAAGGGTTGATTTGGGCCAATTAAAAATGTCTTCTAATTGATTTTTTGAACATTTTCAATGTCTTTAAATGCCTTTTTTCATATATATTAGACTGATTCAAAAAAAATTTTTTTTTTCTTAATTATATCGAAAATATTGTTGAAAATGACAAAAAAAATTATGTGGAAGTTTAAGCTCTTAATATTAAGAGATCGCAAATTTCGATTTTCCATTTAAATAACGTGGGAACAATATTCTCTTGCACTTTGAAATTTTATAGCTCACGTTGGTGACAATATTTCGGAATGACCAAGGTATATTCTTGTAGAAAATTGAACGATCTACAAAAAAGGTCTTAGTACAAGTTTGTGATATATTTATTCCTTCAAAAGTTATTCGAAGCCAATGTTGAACTAAAGAGAAATTTTAATATTTTTTCAATTTTTTCACGCAACCATCAATTTTATGAAAAAATTTTATAGGACATTTTTTGTAGAGCACTTTTTTTTCTATAACTTAATTCTATAAACGTTTTTGATATTTTTCACAGGTCCTAAGTTATTTGCATTAAACTGAGCTTAAACTTTCACAGGATTTTTTTTGTCATTCCCAACAATTTTTCCGATATAATTAAGAAAAAAAAAAGGAAATAATTTAAGGAAATAATAAATAATTTTAAGGAAAAATCTGGTTCAGTGGCCCGTACTACCTGACCGGTGTGAGTTACGACTTTGTCGCAATGGGCACTTTTGTAGAGCGTTTAGTTCTGAGAAAAACCCATCGTCGGTAAAAGCGATCCCATGAAATGTCGCTGAGATATAGAAATTTAAAAATAAAAAATCAGAGTTTCCGTGGGAATTTTTCAATGGGAAATCTTTACACGTCTTGGTCGACGACTTAAAATTAATATTAAGGGCTCAAACTTTCAGGGAATGTTTTTTTTTGGTATTTCCAACAAAATTTCACGATGAGACCAAAAAAAGTAAAAAAAAATCACCCTAATATATATATATATATATATAAGCCGTTCATTTTGAAAGTGAGTTAAGTCCATTTCAAGAACAATCCATAAAGTATTATCATTTTTAACGTTGAGAACATAATATACTATGAGGTGCGACTCTCCAGTGGGCTGTGAACGAATATTGAGTGAGTCCTAGTGGGCGATATGCCACTGTAAATGAATATTTAAAAAACATAGGAAATTATAACTTTGATCTAATAGCCTTACCAATATTTTGTTATCTTTTCTCTAAGACAGCTAAGTCGAGGTAGGTCCCAAGTTTAGAAATTTTTGTCAGATTTATCAGAGTCCAGTCAACTTTGAGTACCACTGTACATTTTTGATAACAACTAAAATTAAAGTAATAATTTGTGTAAAATTGACAAAGTTTGTTTTAGTTACAAGAACCAAACTTACCATCTGGACCGTCCTTGAAATGAACTTAAATCACTTTCAAAATAAACGGCTTATATTTGAGTCAGTCATAACTAGGTTGGTCCTTGCGAATTATTCGATGTTTAGTTAGTGTTTAGATACTTTCTAATAGTATTATAACTTCCAGAATCTGCTTCACAGGCTTGGGATATTAGGTATAATTTAAACATATAGTCGATAATATTTTGCCATATTTTAAGCATCCGCCTGACCTCACGTTTGTCCATAAGATGTTCATATAAAAAGACATATTTTTAACTTACATCATAATGTTTGGTCCTCTCTTTTGTTGGACGGAGGGGGTTTTTCTTCCATATATTTTGTATTCATTATATTTTTCTTATTATTCCCTTGGAAATTGTTAGAAAGTCTAAAAATAAAAAAATAACTTTAGGAAGCTGAAAGTGTTAATCTACTAAGTCAATTTTTAATGATTTTTAGAAAGAGAATACAAAATTTTATCGAGTGACAAACTAATAAATCACTTTAAATATAGAAATTTAAAAATATAACATAAAAGCAAAACCTGTTTCATATAGATAGATACTAAATAATGTTGCTTAAATTCTCTTTTTTCCTTCCCCTGTTAAAACTGATCAAATGGACTTCGCAAGTTAATACTTTTGGGCGACAATAATAATTTTTTGGTGATATTTTAGTGATATAATTAAATTTTTAGTTAAATTATTCAAAAAGGCATTACTTTTAACAGACTTGATTTATCATTGTATTTTTCGTAAATTTCACTAAAGGTTTGTCTTATCGAAGAAATCATAGTTATCATATTTGTGGCTTACAAAATTTCCAACAGAACACATAAGGTTGATTTTTTTCGTAGAACTAACGGTTTTTATAAAATTTTAATTTGAAAAGTTGTGATTTTGTTTTAAGCTGTTTCTTCAACATGCACAGTAATCCCCAGAATACGCGTTTTTTGAGCATTTTCGTATAACGCTCTATGTACAAATAATTAACGTTTAAATTCTTTCATTTTATAGCTCAAATATTTAGGAAAACTATTATCTCTGGTAAAAAAGGCCATTAAGAGGCATTTTGAAATCAATACTTATACTTAAAACGCCTTTAGTAACTTTAAATGGCTTCTAATGGACTTTTTAAAAATTTAAAATGTTTAACATTGATAAATATTTTGTTTATTTCCGAGTCACAATTAATAAATTAATGGATAATAATATATGTCCAATGACTCAAATTCTTCGAAATCCCTGCATTATATGGAGGGACATGAAGTTGCTTAATATTTATTAATATTTTCATTTACATAAGACACCAATATTTTCATTCTACAAGATTACAGCTCTATTTTTGGACATGTTTTGATAAAATTTAAGTCTAATCTAAGCTTAAAGCTTTTATCTCTACAAAGAAAGTTACTTCTTTAAAAAAAAAGAAAGAAGAAAATAGCACATTTTAAAGCCAAAATAATAACAACAAAATAATAATAACTAGGGATGAAAAATTGGCAAACATAGACCTAAGAAGATTTAATTTTTTGGTATATCTTGATAAAACTTCTTTTTTGGCATTTTGGCAAATAACAGATGCAATATGTTTTGATATTAGTTTACTACCAGATTTGGAAAAATAGCTTTACTAGACTGAGGCCAAAAGTTTTGGGAGCATTTTTAAACCAGATTTATCATATTTTTTTTTAAAATGATAATATAATCCTTAATGAAAATCGACTCGTTTTAACCTAGTAAAAATTTTTTTAGCGTATACCCTATGTTCTTAGAAAAAAATTCTTATGAAATGATTTAATTGGTTAGTGTTTATTAATGAGAATTGAGATCTTTTATAAACTTTATAGTTTTGAAAGTCTTAAATTCCAATTTCTTACTATCTTTTCATACTATGGACCCGTATGGTTTGTAAGAGATTTGAAATTTTATTGTTAAAATTAAATATTTTTTTTAAATTTCTTCAACATTTTGATTACAAAATAAGCAATTTTTAAGCTATTTGTTTAATATTTAATAGTTTTAAAGTAATAATTAACTTCCCACATAGTTAACGAGGTGTCGATTGTTTCTAATTTAAGAATTGTGGAGTTATCCTTAAAATCAAATTTAGCGCTCTTAAAATCAAAGCACTCTTTGATCTATGGTGAAAAGCCAACATTACTTGTCAAATTAATGTCAAATTTTGTTTGAATAAATTCTTTGAAGAATTTAAAAGATTTAATGTCCAAATTTTTATGTCGGTACATAATTGCCAATTGTTAGTGATTTGGATTTAAAAGTACTTTTGATTTAACTCATTTATATTTATACAATTTATATGGAATGTCTTTTATAAAATATTCGCGTTTCAATCAATAATTATGTGAATTGGTTCGTTCTAATTATTTCTCAATAAATATGAAAAGTTTGCATTTTTTTTTGAAAAAACTTTTCGCCGATTATCTAATATTTTCCTTGTTCTAGATGACTAAGCTCTCGAATAACTTTTGGCATTCGATGGGCACAAAAGCGTGAACAATTGGCACTTATATAATTTTGTTTACCTGTATTGTTTTCCCTAATTACATTTTCGTTTTTGTTGAATTTTACAATTCAATTTTACTCATGGAAATTTTAAAATTTTAGGTCGTTGCGTTTTTGGGAAGAGAAGCAATAAATATTTGGACGGAAGGAACTGCCCAAACACGCCTATATAAAACCTGAAGTATATGAAAAGGAATTTCCGATTAAGATATATTACCGCAATCATAAATTACGTGCATCAAACCACGAACATGAAAAGTAAATATTTGATAATTAAATTAGGTTTTTTTTTCTCTCAAATCTTACTCAATTTCGACACGCAATTGGTTGAAATTGCCTCAAAATTTCTCTGAAACCTATACACTAACTTAGACTTTGATACATTTGGGAAAATTAAAACGTAAGTCTTTGTGACTTTTCAATCCGAAACTATGGAAAATTGAATTTAATAAAGCATAAAAATGAAATGGTTTTACTGAGATTAGTGAATGTTATTTATAATAGAGGAAAATTATCTGTTAATATCTACCTTTTAAATGTCACAGTAATGGTTTTTTTATGATTTGGATTTAATGAAAAGATTCTTTTTTTCTCGCTACAAAAGAGGATTTTCACATATGAATTTTTGTAACGCCTGGCTGGACCGAACTGTGAGGCGGATGTCCACATTTCCCACAATTTCTAAAACAAAACCACACTTAAACTTAGATCGGAAATTCATTATACTTATCAATTAAATCTGTAATGCGAAAATTGCAAACATATTTCTTGAACATTTTCACGTTAACTTTCCAAGAAATCCTTGAATTTGGAAATTGTCAGTGTTGAAGTTTTTGAATGATGTGCAAGAATTTCTCTTGGACTTGGTCTGACAATGCGATAAGAGTGGAATTTTGAATGTTTCGATTAACTGTAAAGTTGATGCTATAAATAGTGACAGAAGAAAAAAAAAATTATATATATGTAAAGTTCGACCACTGATAACTTTCGTTGGCTACAAAGCAAAAAATCCACTCGTAAAATATTGTAAATTAATGTAAATTAAAAGTTGCGACTTGGTGAAAACATTTTGAAACCACCAAAAAAAAATATCTAAAGGGAATTTTTTTTGAAATAATCCAAATCAAGAACTTTGAATGTTGATATTAATTCCAAAGTTTTAAACGTTTCCATTTCAATCGTTCATTGTTTCATTTGAAAGTAAAATCCAGCACTTATTAATTGATTTCAATGATTAATATTAATAAATGTAAATTAAGCAATTAACTGCATCGACACACCATCCATAGAAATTGATTCGATTTACCTACAACAAATGCAGGCCAAGTTCAGGTTTATCGAGCCACTGAATTCCAAACTTCAAACTCCTACTCAAAAAAAAAACCAAATTACATAAAAACTCACGTTTTTTGTTTCCCAAATCCAATTATCTACAATATAATTATATGACAAAGCCGAGAGTAAAAGAAAAACACAACTCGGAGCTAATTTAATAAGAATTCAAGTATATGGTGTAAAATACATTTACAAAATTGCATGAATTCAACTTGGAACATTATTCCACGCCTATTTGAAAAGAAACAAAAAATGCTACCAAGTCTGATTCAAATCGGTTCGACAATTTTTAAAGTCGGTTACTGTGTGAATTGTTCAATTAAAACCAGATTGCTTTTAAATGGTTTTTGAGACCTTTTGTTGTTACACTTTGTCAGATATTAGATAATGGCGTCACGGTGGATGATCACTTAATTAATTGTGTATATGAAACGCTTAAAAACTTGAATTAATTCAACTTAATTTCCCTTTTATTAATCTCGTAATTCAATCACACATAATATATCTAACGTTATTAGTGCAACAAGCCAAGTGCAACATGTTCATTACTTTTAATCGCTACTTACAATATTAAAAGAGAAAAATCTGACAAAACTTTTAATCTATTTTCAGTAAATATTGAATGAAAATAAAACTTTTACTTGTACTCAGAAATCAAGAATATATATCATTGTAAGTCTTACCGTATTTACCTTTTCGGCCAAATGACATCATAATGTGTAGGCAATATTTTTTGTGGTTTTGTTTCTGATTCCAAAGAAAATTTGTATGAAATACCGGATGTACCGAAAAAAAAAATATTTAACTTTAAACAGTATTTAGAAAATATCTGGACATACTAAACCTAAAATCGGAAAGTTTTTCTCTTTCTTTTTTGTCCGTATACCCTTATAGACTTGATGATATCTTCCATATCGCACTATCCTGTGCTAGATGTACTGTTTCAGATAAAATGAGTGCCCAGATAATTCCTTTATACAGTGTAGGAATTTTCCTAGTCCATTTCACAATGGTTAATCCGGACTCAACCAAGCGCCTTTCTCTTGATTGACATTTTCGATAAACAATAACTGGGTGGTTTTCCTTAATCACATTGACATTCGATGTAATCGCCATTCATTCGCCTTTAGGGGTAATTTCTTACCCCATGGATAAGAAAAAGTCTATTTAGTCCACTGATAGTTTTATAGCTGTTACTCAATCATGCTTTCCTCCAGGTCATATTCCAATTTTTCCTTCTCTACGGGGATAACAAAATATTAATAATAAACTTTAAATATAACACAAAATTGGCCTCTCTTTTCCCGGGGTGGTCGAGCCGGTCGGCACGCAGGTATTGCGGTTTTTGCGTCAAGAAGTACATTGTGAACGCAAGAAGTTATACTAGCAATACTGCCCCGCTTGTACAAACTTGCTAACCGACCGATTACAACCCAGGATAGATTTTTTATCCTGATTCAAAAATATTTGATGACAATTATTTAGGGCCACCCAGAACAGCAACGTGGGGCACAAATTGAGTATGGCTGGTTTAGAAGTTTAATCCGCTTGGTCCTCATCAGGGTTAGCCGCCATTTGGCGTTGTCCGTCTTTTCCCTCGTGGTAGAGGTTTTTCTTCATCAAATATGAGACTATCCGATGTTTCTTATAATCCTCTAGTACAGGCCTGTCAACCATCCGACCCATAACGACGCTTTATCCGGTCAGCGACCTTGTTAAATTTTAAGTAATCTATGTATAACTATAGCACGTAGCTATTTTCCATTGATCCGCTGCGGAAATAAAAATTTCAAATTTGGCCCTCCACAAAATCGTGTTGTACACCTCCACCCTAAACTTGGCTCACTAAAACTATTATTACGAACCGGAAGATTTAAAAGATATAAAGGACCTGAAACAGAAGAATTATTAAATTTAGCGAAACCGGAGTCATAAAAATTTATGCTGTCTCCAGCTCCTAATCATTTTAATACAAAATAGTGAATACCGTCGACCGAAAGTGTTAACCTGCTAAGTCCATTTTAATTTTTTTTTTAACTTTTTAATTTATTTAGTAGGAATTGAACCCGTAGGGTCCCTAGCCTACATTAGTCTGAACAATGGTGGCAAAAATCTTAACAACTATATACAAGAAAAAAAAATAAAAAAAATAAACAAGACATAAAATCTAAAACCTAAATGTTAATTGATTAACATTCTTAAAATTACAAGAAAACATTAATGTGCCCTCTTTTTAGTCTCTTGTGGGGGGGGGTGTCCATTTTAATGATTTTTTAAGGAAATAAAAAATCTATCGAGTGACAAACTAATAAATCACTTTAATTATAGAAATTTCAAAATATAACATGAAACGAAAACCTGGATATCTGTACTAACTAATGTAGAGCTTACATTCACTCTTTTCCTTCGCCTGTAAATGGACTTGGCAAGTTAACACTCTAAACCGACGATATGTAAAAAAAAATCAATTTTTAATCTTAATGCATTTAAATAAACTCATAATTTAGAACGAAACTAGACCCGGAATCGATGTTAGACTTAAACATTGATTCCAAAACCATAGTCTTAACTAATTTAATATCCTGACTCCAATTTTCAGCTCTAACTGAATAGATAACGCGATTTGATAAGCCAGACCAACCCTATACTAAAACTGGGACTCTAACCCAAATTAATTGAAACCATTTATTTTAAATTAGTACTCCAATTACAGTTTTGGAATCAATGTTTGACTTAGCTTCGACTCCAATCGAAAATTATAATTTTTCATCGTACTTTTTTGATCATCAGCATTCAATTTTGGTGGTCATCAAACTTTACTTGTAGAAAAATTCTAAAAAAATATTTTCTTCAATGATTCTCTATGTCGTATGCAATAAAGGAATTGTTAAAATCTGGAGCCAATATTAATTTTGACGACTTCGACTCCACTAAAAATAAATATTAAAGAATTTGTTATAAGGCTAACATAATATATATATCGCACCTGTCGTAGAATAAAGGTACAATTCAAAAATTGCAAGTTTTGAGTTTGACAATGGGAAAATTATCTTTTTTGTGCATAAAATAGGAGGATAACTATTATATTCCTCCACCACATACAGTACTTCCAATGTTCAGTCTATTTTAGAGAAATCCATGTATAACAAGAACTTTATTAACGATTTATCGACAAGTTGAATTTTTGAGTTGTATCTTCATTCTACGACGGGTGCGATATTTAAAACCAGTTTCGGCTTCTTCAAAATCTTGTACCTCAAATTATTGATGTTTAAAATTTAAGTGAATCTTTGTATAGGTTTTAAATCCATTATTTTAATTATCCAATATCAATTTGGAAGATTATTTAATTACGCTAATTTCCCAAAACGCCTTTTGCTGATAAACACAAAATGAACATGTTTTGACGGGGGTCACTTTTGAGGTAAATTTTACATCACCAAAACGTGTGCTATGGATAAAAAAGGATAATAATTACTTGGTATCAAGCCATGAATAAAATTTATACCTACAATCCTTCAAATCGAACTTCTGGGACTTTACCCAGAACATTTATTCTGCTGCTCGATTACTGGACAATAGAAAATTGAACTTTGTTTGCTTGGCATTGTCCTATATGCAACCCATTTCTAGTCTGATTTGTTTTTGAAAATGTGTCGAAGGAAATTTTGCCCAAAATATTCGTCGTCACCTATAGGTGAAATTTTTGAAGCTGTTTTTTGATTCTCTTTATAATTGTCGTACAATACTCCGACTACATTCACGTTTATTAATTCACATTTTCCGAAAAAGCTCTTCCAAACTTTTCATACTCTCCTTTATCGATGCAAAGTTGTAATTTGTAGTTATATTTTTATTTAGATATACGTTAATTTCTTCTTTACATCTGCTGATATCCAACTAGATTACATTTTCGACCGTAATGTTGCGTAATTGTTAGTGGGATTCAATTCAAAATCAAACTTCTCTCAATTCACCTGAAAAATAAAAACATGTGTTACTTTTTATTTGTCATTTTATAATCGTTAATGTTTTTTATCCAAAATTTATTGAGTTAGCCTGATATAAAAACTAAAACATATAAATGAGGCTAGCATTAGAAAAACGAAAAGAATTCGTCGTAAATTGAAGGTTGAATTGTATATACAGTCTAATGCATACCAAAGACTGGTAGCCAACAAAAGTAGCCATAAAAATTTCAACGTTTCAGTCAATTTGATGTTATTGTTAAATGTTAAAAGTGAACATAATTTTATTGACATTTCAGTTTCGGTATTATAAGATACTTTCGATTTTAGCTCTCTGGCTTTTCAATAATTGCAAATATTAACAAAAAAGATGAAAAAAAAAAAACATAGAGAATTGTATTTAAATGTTGTTCACAAAGAGCGAAAGTGAGTTGGAAGACATTGGAAAAGTTATGGGAAAAGTTTTTAATTTGTTGTAATTAATTTGTTAATTTATTTAAGGATAAACTTTACGTGATTGACTTTGAAAAGAAAAATTGAATTGTAATTTTGTTTAGTAGGTGAGGAAGTGAATGACCTTTCGTGACGGACGTTTGGAAGCGTTAAATGTTAACGAAACGCCACGTCATAGACTTGGAAGATCACGTCGACGTGCAACTGGAAGTCGTGGAAAATGTTTAAGTGTATGGACCCGCGACGTGCGGGTGACCCATCTCCAAATCGACGTTCCTACGTCACCGACGACCCATTGGCAACTATTGCAACGACGCCACGACGGCCACATCCGCGCTTTTTCAATTCGACGCCGACGTCGAGTCCCACGAAAGAGGTTTATGCCGTCTCCAGGTCAGTTCTGCTTCCACGAGTCGCACTTACAGTTGCACGGGGGTGAGTAATTTGCTTATAATCACACCACTGACCCGCACTGGCTCACATCAGTGCGTGACATTGCTAGAGATATTTTTTGCCAATTGCATATCGTGGGAAGTTTTTTTTTTTGTAAATATTTGCTTTTAGAAAGTGTAGATATAATCAGATTATGCATGTGAATTGGTTGAGCGTTACAATATCTATGAACAAGGCATTGTGTGTTAATTGATTTGTGTTTGCAGAATAAATCCTTTGTACGTGGAGGACGAGAATAATTTGCATAAAAATGGGCAACAAATCGCACACGTTCATCGACCTCATCATATACGAAAACGTATCGACGGCCATAATGCTCTGAGTGACGAGGAGGACGACGGTGATGTCTACGACGGCCTGGCGTCGCCTCCGTCCAGCGGTGACAAGTCGTCAGGATACGTTAGCCAAATAAACTCACATTCCGGCAGCAGCCACGGCGGCGAGGATCCAATCTATTCGCGTGCAATGTCCGAATCTCACGACGCCTACGGACGTCATCCTCATCGAATTTATGAATCCCAATCTTCAGTGCCATCTCCTGCAACCAACGCGGCTCTTATGCTTCTACAACAAAATGCAGGATATGTTAAGTCAATTAAACCGAGCGCAACGCGTAGCAACACGAAAAGATCACGAAAAAGTTCAAATTTACCTGGTCGAGGAAGTATGTCGTCGACATCATCCGCCTCGTCGGCATCGACCACACCCGGCACGTTGGCAACAATTCCCGAAGGGGAAATCGACTCGTCGATTCCTCGACCAATTTGGCCACACTCGTCCATTTCCCCAAATTCCACGATAACCACGTCGTCCTACGACGAGAACTCGTCCGACGACGTACGCAAGTGTGCCAGTGAATTTTGTGACGGTGGTGCATCGTGTGCCAAAGACATTTTACGGGAGTTATCGCGAACAATTAACGAAGTCGTCGACGGAAAAAACAGTGACCTAACGGCGGAGCAAATGCTCCGCCAACTCTGCCTCCACGGCGACGAGCCTCGCGGCCATAAACTCACCCAAATCGACGAAGACATGCGAAATCTATGTCTGAATTTGACTGCCAATGAAAAGCTCAACATAGTTGCACGTGCTTTAAGCGGTCAACACGCGACCTCCACCCCCTATTCGTCGGCAGCGGCCAATTTACTTGATATCTTAAATCGTAATCATAATGCAACCAAAGAGCAGGACGATAGCCCGGCGGCATCCTCGACGCAGACGAGTTCGTCGGTGGTGTTCGTACATAAAGATTTGGCCAGCGTGTCGAATGGGGTGCGCAATGCGGTTATGTATAGCACCAAGTTGTGCCGAAACGGCAGCAGTAGTTATGAAGCACGTGAAAAACTAATCGAGCCAAGCAACCAAAGCAAAAACGACATTGTCCATCATTCCAGCGGACAGCAACTTAATGATCACCATGAAACATCCGACGACAAACCGAGCCTATGGGAAATTTATTATGGAACAGGAATCGTTGCCGGGGATATTCGAATGAAAGCAAAACCAACAGATACGCCATCATTTGTAAGTGCTTTATATAAATATTACCTTTCTTAGGTTTAATCCTCCAAAAATTCGTAAATAATGCCAGGAATTTTGCACGTGCGTGTCCATTTTACAATTCCAAATAATTGAAAACAAATTAAACACGTTTTGTTTTTGGTGTATTAATTGGTACCACTCTCTGGTTATTAGTGAAGCACCAATAAGATCGCTCTCCAATAAGTCTCCATTTTATTAAATTGACCAATGAAATTGAAGTGGGAAATTTTAAAATTGATTTCACAATGGTATCGAAAAAACTTTTATTGCTATTAGGGAAACTGTAGTCTTGTCATTTTAATGAAGCAAATTATGATTTTTATATCTATATAAAGTAGTTCATTAAAAGAAATATTGGCATAAGAAGTAACCCAATATGGTGTAATTAATAAATTAGAAATTTTATAAAAACTTTTTCAACAAAAAAAAAAAAAATGAAAAGGAAATAGTAGTGGAAAGCATGTTTTCTTGGAAGCATATTTCAAAATTTTCGTTTCCTGGATTTTATTTAAATAATTATTAATATAAACCAAATAACTGCGGAATTTATCTACTTACAACCTACGTTATAATAATAATAATCGTAACTTTCGATTTCAGTTTTGCTCATAAAAATATTTTATTTTATTGCCTAGGAACTAGTTTTAGGATTTCGATGATTACATTTAATTTATCGCTCAAATAAAAAAAAACAGAAGTTGTAGCCGAAAAGGTCTTAAGTTTTAATTTTACAAAGATTTGTACTCAAGTTTATTGATGCATACTTGTAAATGTATTTACCGTTAAGTGTTAATGGCTAATTGCTGTATGAATCATTGTTGAATTAACAATTAAAATAGTAATTTATTAGTGGAAATGAATTATAAGAGCCTAAAAGAAGAATTTGTATTTTAAAGTCTGAATCTATGATTCTACGAATAAGATTCGAGAAGATGTTCAAACATCTTAGGTGTGTCCCGAAAAACTTGCATAGTTACTGCTCGGGTTTGACCGTTTAAATATGCAAGTACTTATGTATGATAATAATTTATTGAAAACGTGTACCGATACGTTACTTCATCGTATACGTACGTATACATATTTCATATTCAGCGGCTCAGGAATTTTTACCTGCAAAACTTCGCCCATGTCTGCATATATGAAAGTGAAACATATTTCCAAGAACTGCAAGATTGTGGGTCGAAAAAAATTGCGATGACTCATATATATTATATATATTGAATCAAAAGTGCATAATGTATAACAAAATTTTACGATTTAAAATGTATCAAGTTTTGGAATGGAAATTGAAAAAAAATGGTTTAAAGCGATATGAAAATATGGAGCTCTAATAACGCAATTGGGTGCGTTGCGGTTTTCATTAACTTTCAATAAAATTTCAAGAGTCGCCCAATCTATCAATAACACTCCACTGACATTCCCACCTGACATTACCTGGCGTCAAACTTGAAATTTTTTCGATACCAAAACACTAACATTTATTTGGATTGTGCAATATCCACATTAAAATAAGAGTCATTTATTTTAAAATTGCATCACTCGACGACTCATTTCAAAAAAATCCATTGATATAGATGGAAATTCATATGAAAATTTGATATTTTTCTAAATTGATTTAAGTACTTTTGCCTAATACTTGTTTAAGCTTAGTGTGGCTGTCGAAATCGGTTGGGAATGAGTTGAATTCGTTATGATTCTATAATTCTAAAATAAATTGTGGGAATCAGCTACGTGCTGTTCTCATACAGAAATCAAATGTAAATATATCCGATACGAAATTTGGACGAGAAAAAAACATTAAATGATTTGTGCAAGCCACACCAATTAGTTTGAATGGAATATTATTATAATAGTGGATGGGAGAAATAATTAATTCCACGCATGTTTAATGTAAATACATTTTTTGCATGTGAATTGTTCATTTTCTTTGTGTCAATTCAATTCAGCTTAAAAATAGATTGGCTCGTCTTAAATTTTTGAATTTTGCATTAAATTTTCATCAAATTTTCGTTTTTATAAAACATCCTTCTTTGTTATTTTCTGCCTGACGGCAGATTTGATTATTCCAGTGGTAGAATTCTTAAAGTTCTTTTAATCCATTCCTCTTTATAATAAACCCACAATTTCCAGTTTCCCTTTTACATGAAGTATGAATCTTTCTCTGCAAATTCAACTCCTTCGGTTTTCTTGTCTCTTTGTCGAAAAACCTGCAAAAAAAAAATAATGTAAAGATTAACATTTTAAAAATTAAAATATTACCTAAGGTAAATGAACAATTTAACAATTAAAAATGTCCTGAAATGGTCTATAAACATGTGTTTGTATTAATATGATTTTTTAGAAGCCAGATGAAGGACCGACTTAATAATTAGTATATGGATTTGCATCCTAAAGTCCACTTTCTTGCTAAAAAATAAATAATATTATGTAAAGTATGGACACAACAAATTTATCGTTATTATGGGATATTTCAATGCTTTTTTTTCTGGAATGTTGTATTTGGTTCAGTCACGGGAATCCAGCGATTTTAAATCAGTGTTTTCCAACATTTTTTGTGCTCTGTCAATTTTTGATTTGTCTCGTTTGGCCATTTAATTCACTAGCAAAGCAGAATGGCTAAGTTTTTTCTTTCCTCCGCATGCGAAGCATGGGTACTTCAATATGTTTTTCCGCCATCCCAATTTTCTTTAACATTATTTCAAATTAGCCAACCCCCGACATACGTTGTCCTGTCCAAAAATTGTTCATTATCTTTGTGTCAATTCAATTCAGTTTAAAAATAGATTGCCTAGTCTTAAATTTTTGATTTTGGTTTTTTATAAAATACCCTAATTTGTTATTTTCTGCCTAACGGCAGATTTGATTATTCCAGTTATATAGGATTCTTGAGGTTTTTTCAATCCATTCCTCTTTATAATAAACCCAGAATTTCCAGTTTCCCTTTTGCATGAAGTATGAATCTTTCTCTGCAAATGCAACGCCTTCGGTTTTCTTTCCTCTTTTTCGAAAAAAACTGCAAAAAAATGTAAATATTTTGAGTTTTTAAAAACATTTTATAAATTAATTTGGGATACATACAATGCATTTTTTTCTGGCATGTCGTATATGGTTCAGTCACGGGAATCCAGCGATTTTAAATCAGTGGTTTCCAACATTTTTTGTGCTCTGTCAATTTTTGATTTGTCTCGTTTGACTATTTAATTCACAAGCAAAGCAGAATGACTAGCATGTGCCTTTCCTCCGCATGCGAAGCATAGGTACTTCAATATGTTTTTCATCCTAATTTTTTTAACATTGCTGGTATTCTTATCCATGGTTATTATATATTAATGATTCTCATTTTCTGGATACTTAATATTCGATATTTTTATTAAATTTTTCGTATAACGTTTCGCCACTTTCGCAGCTCCCTCAGGTACTCAATTACAATTAATAAAAACATCAAATATTAAGTATCCAGAAAATGAGAATCATTAATGCATTAATTATTTTTTTAAACTAGCCGACCCCCGATATACGTTGTCTTGTCCAAATATTTCAGAGATATAGTATTTACTATTGATTATTACGATCGAAAAAATAACTTTTTCTGTTATCTATTCTTCGTGGTAAGGATCTAGAATACGAAATCGAAATTAGTATGAACTAAATACAATTTTATTCCAATGCGACACTTTTCCTATATTGTGTTCTATGTTATTCCCATTTGAATAGTATCCAATTGGAGGAATATTATCGAAAATGGTCACATTTATTTCGAACTCATACCAACTGTAAACATGGAGGATAAAAGGAAAACTTGTGAAATTTGCATATAAATATTTAAATAGATTCATAATAGTGCATCAATATGCACTTATTGGTATTTATGCAAATTTTAGAGTTAATTACGGTTAATAATGAGTTAGTTTTTTTTTTTTAAATTAATAGTTGCCTCGTGTATTATTATACAGCAAGTAATTGATGTGTACTTAGTCTAAGTTTTATTATGCATGGATTTAATAAGCAATAAATGTTGCATTTAATAAATCATATTAACTGTCGCTTGCATTAATTGGTGTTTTACGTTAATAAGGGATAATCTTTTCAAATTGGTTAATTAATAGGAAATTTTATTATTGGAAAATCCATGTGTCAAATTGAATTTTAGTCATATTTCGATTAGGGCTACGCCCCTTAAGAGGGCAGTTAAGAAGATGTTTGTCCAGAGTTTAAGTTGATCGTATAACTTTCAATCTATTTATTATTTTTTATGTATATTAGACTGATTCAAAAAAAAATTATAATTTTTTTTCCTTAATTATATCGCAAATATTGTTGGGAATGACAAAAAAAAAGTGCTGTGAAAGTTTAAGCTCTTAATATTAATATTAAGAGGTGCCACATCGCAAATTTCGATTTTCCATTTAAATAACATGGGAACAATATTCTCTTGTACTTTGGAATTTTACAGCTCACGTTGGTGACAATATTTCGCAATGACCAAGGTATATTCTTGTAGAAAATTGAACGATCTACAAAAAAGGTCTCGTACAAATTTTTGATATATTTATTCCTTCAAAAGTTATTCGAGGTCAAAGTTGAACTAAAAAGAAATTTTAATATTTTTTCAATTTTTTGACGCAACCATCAATTTTTTGAGAAAATTTTATAGGACATTTTTTGTAGAGCACTTTTTTTCTATAACTTATCTCTATAAAAGTCTTTGATATTTTTCACAGGTCCTTAGTTATTTCATTAAAATAAAAAATCAAAATAAGATTTTTTCACTCACTTTGAACAGTTATACTGTATATACAATATATTGAATATATTGCGGTCCAATTTATGTAGTATAATCTGATATAATTATATATAAAAATCATACCATAAACATAAATTTGAACAGAAGTTCAAATAAAAATATTCGGGACGTATTGCCCAGATACGTATTTTGATTGCCAAGCAATCTTCCTCAGTGGTCATCAAGTAGTTTGGAACACTCCGTAATTGCTTTGTGATGAAAACAAAAGAAAATACATGTTCACTAAAAAGTTTTTAATTTTATTCAAAAGGAAAATAAACTAAATACTATATTGTGAATCATCACAAAACAGTTACGGAGTGATCCAAACTACTTGATTACCACTGAGGAAGATTGCTTGGCAATCGAAATACGTATCTGATAATACGTCACGAATATTTTTGTTTCAACTTCTGTTCAAATTTATATTTATGATATGATTATTATCTATTATTATATCAGATTATACTACATAAATTGGACCGCAATATATTCAATATATTGTATACACAGTAAAATAAAAAAAAATATTTTTATGTTAAAAATATAATTCAGGGAATTTTCAGTTTAATGCAAATAACTTAGAACCTGTGAAAAATATCAAAAACTTTTATAGAGTTAAGTTATAGAAAAAAAAGTGCTATCCAAAAAATGTCCTATAAAACTTCCTCATAAAATTGATGGTTGCGTCAAGAAATTGAGAAAAATATTGAAATTTCTCTTTAGTTCAACTTTGACCTCGAATAACTTTTGAAGAAATAAATATATCAAAAACTTGTCAGAGACCTTTTTTGTAGATCGTTCAATTTTCTACAAGAATATACCTTGGTCATTCTGAAATATGTTCACCAACGTGAGCTATAAAATTCCAAAGTGCAAGAGAATATTATTCCCAGCTTAAACTTTCGCAGCATTTTTTTTTGTCATTCCCAACAATATTTTCGATATAATTAAGAAAAAAAAATCATAATTTTTTTGAATCAGTCTAATGTATATGAATTTTAGAAAGCCTCCGGATGAAGCCCAAAAAAGGTTGGAACCCACCGCTTTAGATGCATCAGTTTTGGTTCAACTAATTACTATGATATTTAAGAAGCACGCAGCTGATATGGGGATTTAATGAGATGTTCTGGTGTTACATTTGGCATCTCGACCAATTACTAGCAGTAGCCCTGTACGGAGGCGTTATTGGTCGCTCAATTGTACAGCAAAGCGCACTTTCTTTTATCATTCGGTGGTTGGAATGGAAAAATTGGAAAAATGTGGTCATGGAAAGCAAGGCGTCGAAATAAGTAAAATTCGGTTGTTTTGGTAGAGTGTACGGCGTTGTTGATGTTGTTGTTGTTGTTGTTGGAAGATGTGAAGGCCCATCAAGGACGTGCATTGGCACCAACTTTGCGGAGCGATGAGAGAACTTGGGCGCATTTTTTTTTCCTCTCGTTAATGGGAAGGAGGCGCTCGAGGAGGCCGTGCGAGTCTTAACGGCGATGTGTCGCAATGCAATGTTTGCTCTCTGACGTAATCGAAAACAAGTATACCTATATGAGCCTACGTTTCTATGTGTGGCAGCATATGCATGTGACGTAATAATGAGTGCTCGAATGGGAACATTCGAAATTTTCCTTTGTTTGGAGCCTCCGCCACGTCGCGGCCACATCGCGGCGATCCGCTTGCGACACCATTGTCGTTTTCAATGATAATTGCCGATTTGATTCGTTAGATAATTGCTTTTGACCTGAGCGCCGCGTTGCCAGTGTAATGACACCAATAGATGCAGATTGGCGAGCTGGACAGAAAAATTCACTCTCAATATAATATGGTTAAACGTCTTAATAAACTGGCACACATAGTCTCCGGCGCGGCGTCGTAAAACTGGGCCAAAAGAATGAATCAATCTGTGCCAAATCAAGTTTTGCAACAGTTTGCACATTTACCATCTAGAAATCAAAATTTCATACAAATCATTCCGATTTTTTTTCTCTTCTGTTTTGTTTTAGCAAATACCTCGGCGAAAAACAAGTTTTCCATATTGCAACCACGTTTCATATCGCCAGCACACAAATTCCGTTGAGCTATTTTTTTCTTCTTCTGCTTCAGAAAACCTCCATAGCTCTACGGCTTAACATAGATCAATACAGAAACGTGCGAGTTAATATTTCAGATTCGATTTCGTTGAACTTTCTCTGCGAATAAATTACATAGTTAATGTCCTACTGTACTCTCGAAATGTTAGAATTAAATATCCTTTTATGAAATTCAATTGATCAAAGATTGAGCATGAATACTTCTCGACTTACTTTTACGGTTGAAAAATTGTATATTTTATTCTAAATGACGTGTAAAATCATCCCTTATTGTTCCACCAATTAAAGATACCATCAGTGCCAAACTGCTCAGTGAAAAATTTTACCTAAAAAATACATCAAAATAAGATTTTTTCGCTGACTTTGAACAGTTATACTGTGTATACAATATATAGAATATATTTCGGTCCAATTTATGTAGTATAATCAGATACAAAGAGGTAATATATAAAAATCATACCATAAACTTGAACAGAAGTTCAAACAAAAATATTCGTGACGTATTACCCAGATACGTATTTCGATTGCTAAGCAATCTTCCTCAGTGGTCATCAAATAGTTTCAATCATTCCGTAACTGCTCTGGATGATTCTCTTTAAATGCACAGCAATAATGAATATTCGATTTCGTCGTTGAAGTTGATGTATGGCTGGGCTTAACTCTATTTTTCTTTAGGATGTTTAATTGGATTCCCTTTTTGTTCCTACGTCACGATTCTATGCATAAACCATTCCTGATTTTGTCTTTAGAGTACTGTGTATACAATATACAGAATATATTGCGGTCCAATTTATGTAGTATAATCTGATATAATAATATATAAAAATCATACCATAAACATAAATTTAAACAGAAGTTCAAACAAAAATATTTCATGGCGTATTGTCCCGATACGTATTTCGATTGCCAAGCAATCATCACAAAGCAGTTACGGAGTGATCCAAACTACTTGATGACCACTGAGGAAGATTGCTAGGCAATCAAAATACGTATCTGGGCAATACGTCACAAATATTTTTGTTTGAACTTATGTTCAAATTTATGTTTATATGATTTTTATATATTATTATCTCAGATTATACTACATAAATTGGTTAATGTCCTACTGTACTCTCGAAATACTAGAATTAAATATCCCATTTTATGAAAATCAATTGATCAAGGATTGAACATGAATACTTCTCGACTTACTTTTACGGTTGAAACATTGTATTTTAATCCAAGTGACGTGTAAAATCATCCCTTATTTTTCCACCAATTAAAGATACCATCAAAAATTTTACCTAAAAATACATCAAAATAATATTTTTTCGCTGACTTTGAACAGTTATACAGTGTATACAATATATAGAACATATTGCGGTCCAACTTATGTAGTATTATTTAAATTTGAACAGAAGTTCAAACAAAAATATTTCGTGACGTATTGCCCAGATACGTATTTCGATTGCCAAGCAATCTTCCTCAGTGGTCATTAAGTAGTTTCAATCACTCCGTGATGATTGCTAGGCAATCGAAATACGTAAAAAATATTTTTGTTTGAACTTCTGTTCAAATTTATGTTTATGATATGATTTTTATATATTACTATATCAGATTATACTACATAAATTGGACCACAATATATTCTATATATTGTATACACACTAAAAATACATAAAAAAATATACGTGCCGAATCAAGAATCTTCTTTTATTTGTGTGGGTGTCCCACTATGAATTTTCAACCCACCTCTATCCGAAATTATCAAACTGTGGCTCACGTGGCACTTTCCAATAAATTTTTATTGCTCTTTGGATTTCAAAAATTGCGATTAAATGATAACCTCCTGGTTTGGAATTTGTTGAGACCTTTAATATTGGCAGACATCCGATTCAATCATCTGGAGATGATTTCGAAGCGAAATCCCACAAATAAGGACTTGCAGAAGGATCATCTGTTGAAATTAATAAATTATAATTAGTGGAAAGTTTTTCTTTGGTATTAAGAAATTGACATAATGGATTTAATAATAAATAATGGAATGACAAAAATACCATATATAATAGGGTGATTTTTTTTTTACTTTTTTTTTTGGTCCCATCGTGAAATTTAGTTGGAAATACCAAAAAAAACATTCCCTGAAAGTTTGAGCCCTTAATATTAATTTTAAGTCCTCGACCAAAACGTGTTAAGATTTCCCATTGCAAATACACGGAAACTCTGATTTGTTATTTTTAAATTTCTATATCTCAGTGGCATTTCATGGGACCGCTTTTACCGAAGATGGTTTTTTCTCAGAATTAAACGCTCTACAAGAGTGCCCATTGCGACAAAGTCGTAACTCACACCGGTGAGGTAGTACGGGCCACTGAACCTGATTTTTCCATAAAATTCAAGACTTAATACCTCGTTTAATATTAATCTTCGCGATTTGGTCTACAGGAACTTTTTTGTAGGAAATCAAATTCTCTACAAGTTTTTCATTGATAATTTTTCCGTAGCTTTTGTTATTTACGAGATAAATGCAAAAAAAACGCGAATTTTATGGAAAAATCAGGTTCAGTGGCCCGTACTACCTCACCGGTGTGAGTTACGACTTTGTCGCAATGGGCACTTTTGTAGAGCGTTTAATTCTGAGAAAAAACCATCGTCGGTAAAAGCGATCCCATGAAATGCCGCTGAGATATAGAAATTTAAAAATAAAAAATCAGAGTTTCCGACTATTTTCAATGGGAAATCTTTACACGGCTTGGTCGAGGACTTAAAATTAATATTAAGGGCTCAAATTTTCAGGGAATTTTTTTGTTGTTATTTCCACCAAAATTCACGATGGGACCAAAAAAAGTTAAAAAAAATCACCCTAATATATAAGCATGTGCCAGAAAAGGACCAGGAACTTGGTCGTTGACTTTAGATGATAAAAATTTCAAAAAAAGCGCTTTCAAAAGCTTTAATTTTTAAGTCATCTTTTGCAACAGGAATGTTATGTTGCCTACTGAAACTTAAAGATATACAAATAGCGAACAAAGCACAAAAATATTGGCTGAGAAAAGATTGTGTGTAGAAAAATTCACACGAAGAAGAATAAACGAGCGACGACCCACTCTTGGGCCGTATTATCTAATGTTTAATTAAGAGTTTTCTCTTTTCTCAACTTCACGTACTCCTCGCATATTGTTTATTATATATTGGGTATTACCGTATGTAACATTTCGTAATTATCTTCTAATCTTCCGTTCAGGCGTCGGAGCGCCGAAGAAACCGCTGGTCGTCGCCAAACCGCTTCCGAAAGGTCACTGACATTGACAACGATCGTTTTTTGACGACTGTTTCGAGAGGGAAAAAAAAATTTTTTGTATTTGGACGATTGCTTTTTTCGTGGACTTTGAAATCATATTGAAAAAAAAAAGAATACCGGTTTCGAAGTTCACTAGGCGGCCATAAATCATAGCGGTGCTTCAAACTGGATGGAAAATCGTACCGAATTTGGGATTTGAAAGTTGGAAAATTTGACTTTTTTTTTGTCGACCACGTGGTAAATTGGTGTTTGATAGGTTAGAGGGGATTTGCTTCGCCTTGCCTTGCTATGACTATATTTGCCGATTCATCACCGATGACTTCTACGATTTTCACCGGCTATATACCTTCCGGATGGGGCAGTTCTTCCGCGTCGCGATGCGACTTCAATAAAAATTGTTAATTACAAATTAATTGGAAAACATTTCGGTAATTTCCCCCGCTTACATAATCCGTCATTAATTTTCGACAATCGAAAGAAATTTGAGAGAGAAATCACCAGGTCGGTCGTGGCGGAAAATCTATGAGAAAAATTTGCAATGAACTTGTCAAGATTTATTGGCGGCAGTGTGCGGCAAATAACTCAACATTTTTCTAATCGACCTGAACTTTAAAACAAAACCGGAATTCCATCGACGATTTCTACGGAAAAACTACGTTTCATTATCATTCCTTGACTTGTTCGCAAATGTCTTCCGCGCCAATCTGCCGACCACAATTTTCCCAACGGAATTACGCAATCTAATGTCACGATTTGCCGTAAAACTCTGGCAATTTTGGTACCTACAAATTAAATTTATGCGCCATAAAAGAGGCAAAATTTCACATTGGAATTATCGTAAGAATAATTACATATACATATATAAATCGTAAGAGGAATCATTAATGTTGCAGTGAAGTCATCAGAAACTCGTTTTCAGTTTCTTGGCCGCCGGTTTGGATGACTTCTCTCGACGCATTTGGATGGCGAAAAAAGACGGCGATCAAATCACACGCCGATGATTGATCTTCCGCTTCCCAATCGTTAGATCTAATCATTAAGAAGTTTGGACTTGAAAACGATTTCCTTATCTCTTTAATTTTTAATCAATCATCTTTAACGATTTTACTTCATCAAGCTTCATCGAATTAATTCGTATCAGCTGTCGTTAATAACTCACCACATTGAAGTCTCAGAATCTAAAAAATACATATGTATAATAGGTGAACTTATATTTTAATCAATCTATATAATATGTTTGTCTATACCAGGGTTCCCCAGGTCGTTTAACATGGGCTCGTCATTATTAATTATATGCAATATTAAGTCATCCTTACATTGCATCATCATGTTTTTCCCAATTTAGACTTTCCCTTTATATTTTGTCCCTTTTTTGACAGTTGATGTGGAATCTTCTCTCATACTTGCTCCTCTCCGATTTCATCATCTCCGCCACCCTGGATGACGTAATATGTGGATAACCCATTCAACTTCCAATTATAATTGTGAGCAGGATCCTAAAATATTCCCTTTATTATTAATATGTTGGAAACCTCTGATCTATGGTTGCCTATACGGATATAATCTTCTTATCTTATCTTATATTATATATTATATATATTATTATAAAGAGGAAAGATTTGATTGTTTGTTTGCTTTGAATAGGCTCCGAAACTACTTGACCGATTTGAAAATTTTTTTCACTGTTGGGAAGCTACACTATTTCCGGTGAACATAGGCTATATTCAATTTTCAAAAAAATTATGAATCCATACTAAAACTCCAATAATGTGTGAAAAAAATTACCAAAAAACATTTTTACATCGCGTGCGCTGGTGATTTAACTAAAGAACGGAACAACCGAATTTAATGAAACTTTATACTAAGATACAACACAATTACCCACACACGTTAGGCTGCTTATCGTTCCTTAAAAATAATAAGGGAATGTACCCCCTACGTAAAAACTGAGGGATGAAAAAAACATTTTTTTTTAGATAGGCAAGTTATATATCATTGGAAAGGTATTTAAAAGTTAAAAAATGATCTGTATTAATATTTTTAGTTGAACAAATAAAAAGCACAGTAATTTAATTTAAAGTACATAAAATTGCCTTTTTGAAATATAAATGTTTTTATAGATAATAATCTGACAGTAAACTTTTTTTTACAAAGTTGTTGTAAATAGATCCTTAGGGTTGCTCAGTAAGGAAATATTAACGAAAAAAATGTAATAGTAATAATAATAATAATAGTAATAAAGCTTAAAGTAAATACGTTTTTAAAACCATGCATATATAAAATAATGTATTTATATACTCCCTCTGACTGATGAAATTTTAATTTTCGGTGTATTCCTTATAGGAAGTAGGCATGTGATAAGATTTTTTTTTTGAAAATTCCTACCCTAACAGACAAGGGTGGATTCAGGATTTTTTTCTTTGGGGGGGGGCAATATCTTTTATTTGCAAGTGCGTGAAAGGGATCACGAAAAAAATTCGCAATTCCAGCCAGAAATCATCATAATGATAAATAATAAATAATCATATCATCATAATGATAAAAGAAATTTAAAATCCTCTTCCAGAGCAAAAGGCATACGCCAAATCGTGTATGGTGAACTCTGGACTATCCAATATGGTTTAATTATATAGTTGAAATTCAGATATTTCAATAAGAAGTTTAAAGATACATAATGGTTATACATGATTATGGAAGAACTGGGTTTCGTGCCATTATAGAAATTTCAATTTCGCGGTTGTGTTGTACAGTGCAATAGTGTAATAGTTTTTGGAAAAAGGTTCATTCGGGAATCGAAAAAGGGAGATGGGGTTATTTTGACGCGAGTATTTTGATAACTTTCGACTTTTTTTAGTCATAATTAAGACCGAATTTATTGAACTTGGCGATATTTTTTATTTGATGTATGATGTAGTATCATTATATTTTTCGTAAAAGAAATAAGAAATATAAAATACGTTACGCAGACGAAGTCGCGGGGATCAGCAATAATCCAATAAGATAAATTATAGTTTTTAAATTACCTAAATCCAGCATCGTCACTTATTCATGGTACAAGTTTTATCCATGCTTCTCTGTCCTCTACTGGTTTTCACTACTTCTATATTTATCAAGTCTTTGATTTGGTCTATGACTTTAACAGTAGACCTAATAGTAGTCCCGATCACGTATATTTAGTTTCCTGCGTATGGAAATGTTTATTTTGTGGGACGTTTAAGAAATCCTCAACATTCTGCATTACCATATAATTTCAAAGGTTTCAATTCTTTTGTGGTTTAGTGTCCAATCTTTTTTGTCATCCCAATCTTTATTTCTGGTCTGGAGTCTCCCTAGTTGGTTATTTTTGCGCTATGATAGATAATAGTATCACTGATTTTTAAAGTTAGAATTTTCCAATTTTCATTTGTGATAGAGAACCTTTTTAATAATCCATTCTCCTGAAAGAATTATGGAATGAATTCATCCTTGTCTGACGCCGTTTCCCACACTGAAACAATAATTTCAATAATTACAATTTTTTCCAATCAAATAATTGAGAAATTTTATGCGGTTTTTTCTTCGTTTCGAATTCTTTTAGCGAATTATCCGCAACTTTAATTAATTCAAAGAGGAAACCAAAAAAAAAAATGAGTTGGTAAGAGGCCTAAAAGAGGCTCTTCAATCAATGACTTTGTATAATACTGATAATATTATACAATTTGCCAAAAAATAATGATGAAATAAATCATAAAAAAAAAATTAAAGAAATCGAAAGAATAAAAAATTAGATGTCGCAATCGATTTGAGGAAGTTGATTTGAAGATTTTACGACACTTGACGAACGGAAAAAATTTTCAGGCATATTTTTTATTTCTACTTATTTGTGGTCGAAATAAAATCTTCGTACGAAAAAATCGTTGGGAAAAGGAAACCAATTTGACATTCTAAAAATGATATAGGCACTTGTCTATACATACGTTTATAATAATTAAAGCCGCAGGGGCTCATTTGAGCCAAAAGTCAAATCGCTAGAAACTCAGTTGGAGATCATCTCTCGTCGTTAGGAGGATGGAAAATCAAGCGAAAATACGGCGTGAAATTAGTGAAAACAATTACCAAATTGATTTGTGTAGGCGTTTTAGGTCCACTAAAATTTATTATTATCTGTGAAGTAAAAGTATGAAATTGAAAAAGAAAAAAAAAATGGCCTTAATAAATTCACATTTTTCGTTTTGGTACAAAAAACCGATGATGAATTGTAATAAATTTTCAATCTAATGAGTTATGCACACATGTCAGAGGCATTAGCATCTGAATGATCTGTGAACAATAAACGATTTACGATGATCCATGAATCATCTTTACTGGCCACAAAATCATTTATCTATTTATTCTTCAATATGAATTTAATTATTTTCTATTTACATTTATGTCATATCATACCTGTGAAAGACCAATTTAATCTTATTAGCATTTTATTTTTATTAATTTTATTTTATTTTTAGGTTTAAAGATGAATTTTCCCTCTTCACCTGTTGAGTAGAAAATGAAATGATTGAAGCTGTATGAAGAATGATCCAAAAAGTAATGATAAATATTTTTGCGATTCTTAAAAAAACTAATTAAAACTCTGGATTTACTGAAACGGGAAATGGATAAGAATCTAGATCATCTGGCAGGAAAACAGAAGTAAAAAAAATCTAAAATTTTCTCTACATATTCTATAGTTGCAAGTTTAAGTATTGAATTTAAATGGGAAAGAGCATCCACCAAAAATCGAGGATGGTTTTTATATAAGTTTCAAAAATCGATGAATTAATCATGCAACTAAAGGGAATTTTTCATCCCTATTAAAAAAAGGCATTTTGAAATCATTATAGGGTCAATCTATTTAAAATTTTATTTCCAGTGACTGGAATAAGTTGCTATTACAGATATGTCCTTATAAGTTCTAATCAAATTAGTTGCTTTGTTATTTTAAAGCAGAAATATTTTATTTGTTATTGAATATAATGATGTAAATATCATTACAAACTAATTAACAAATTCTACCCTAAAGACTAATAGCATTTTTTTGAAATTCTCTACTATATTACTCTAAATATAGTAAAGTCTTAGTCATAGTTAAAATAAGTTTTTTTCCGCTGACTTTGAACAGTTATACTGTGTCCACAATATATTGAATATATTGCGGTCCAATTTATGTAGTATAATCTGATATAATAATATATAAAAATCATACCATATCCATAAATTTGAACAAAAATATTTCGTGACGTATTGCCCAGATACGTATTTCGATTGCCAAGCAATCTTCCTCAGTGGTCATGTAATACACCTATCGCCCGATTTGCACTGAAGATAGGTTCCAGACAAATCCGTGTAAAATGAAATCTTTGTTTTTCCTATATAAAACCGTGTAAAACGAAAAAAACTGCGCAATTAAGTCATTTATTCAAATGGAAATTCAAGAGTAAAACATATCCAGAAACTTTAAACTAGGTATAGTTTGTCCAAAAAATGACGTGATGTAGTGAACTTATTCTAAAAATAGAAACGAAATTTTTTTTTCAAAAAGTAACTGCTGAAACTTAACAAATTCAGGTATGTTCGTAATTTATTCGCCATCACTTTGAGGAACTATCGGAAAGGGGAATCCCTTGTTATTGTAATCAGTGTTGCCAAATGAAAGAAACTCAAAAATAATTTCAACATATGTATTGTGGATATGATTATGTAATCAAAAATACATTTTTTAGAAATTTTTCGAATTTCATTAGTTTATGAACCGTGTAAAAGCGAAATCGTGTAAAACGAGTATCGCGTAAATCGGGGGATAGGTGTAGTTTGGATCACTCCGTAACTGCTTTGTGATGGTTCACGTGTGAATCATCACAAATGATTGTGCAATCGAAATACGTATTTGGGCAATACGTCACAAATATTTTTGTTTGAAGTTCTGTTCAAATTTATTATTATTATTATATCAAATTATACTACATAAATTGGACTGCAATATATTCTATATATTGTATACATTAGTCATAGTTGTTTTTGTGAGATATTTCTACTTATATAAAGAACATTCTGTGAAATTTTTACTTATTTACATTCGATCCTTTTTAAGATATTGACTTTAGAAGAAAATTGACGTTTTTTGGTTTTCGGCCATTTATGTAAGGCTCTAGAAAGAAAAGGAGTGTATTCTCAGAGTTAAAACAAAATATCATTAGTGAATCTCTATTCCTTTATAAAATTTGTTGTCGTAAAAAGTAACAATTTTAAGATTTTTTTCAATGTTTTTGCAAAAAAAATATGGACTAATTTTGTTTCATAGTAGGAAAATTTAAAGCATATATACATAGTTTATTCTATTTTGAATGCACTGGTTTTTGAATTATTCTGATATCTTTAAAAATAGCTTGACAATTAAATTTTCCGCAGACCATCTTTTTCATTAAAATTTGCCCAACCTATAAGGTCCTATCCAACCTTTAAGGACTGTCTACCTATAAAACATTTTTTTTAAAATGTCTTTAATAATATTAAACGACTATAAATGGCTTTCATGGGTTTTTGGCTCATTTAAAATGCCTTTTTTTCAATAGGGATGTTCCATTATGCCATACAGTAATGATTTAATTTTTCTCTCAATAACTCCTTATTTATTTCCCTTGCTTACTAAGCCACTTAAGGATAAAAAATTTGAAATTACTGTAACATTGTATAAAATTTTCTTGATTATCATTACTTTTGGATCATTCCTCGTATCTTTACCAAAAAAAAAAGTTTCATATTCATTTCATTGATTTGAGCACTGAATTTGAAATCTTCAATATATTTTCGTTAGATTTTCTTCATCAATTAATAGTTTTCCCATCTTTTTATTCATATTTCTAAAAAAAAAAATGTGTTAGTATTAGATTTTCTTTTCATAAGTATGCTCTTTCTCTAGCTTAAAGTTTTTTTAAACTATTCCTGTGAAAAAAAACGAGCTTAAAACTTTTTATGAATGATAGAAAAATCAATAAGCATTTGGTGGAAAAAGACCATAATAACCATCATATTATGAAGTTTGTTCTCTTTAAAGTTACCAAATTTATAGTTGATAGTGATAATAGTAACTTCAACTACCAATAACGCAATTAAATAAAAATTATGAAAAGATTGTAAAAAGCACTGCCTTTTCCAAATTTCTCCTATGCTTCGGAGACTTGCATCATTTGTGCAACTGATCGATGACAAATTAATGTCTTCGAAATGTAAGTTTAGAAAAAAAATATACTACAATACTACATAGGCAACCAGAAGAACAAATGTTCTAGCCAGTCCAAAAATTCTTTTCCTATGTACGGACGAATCCTCGGGTTTTTCGAACATATCGGGTTCTACAGTACCATAGTAAAAGCTAATGCTACAGAGATGACTTGAAGAGAAAAGTCCAGTGAATCTTAAGAAATTTAGAGCATCCAAGTCACAGTTAGTTTTACGAAGAAGAAAGTGATTTCAAATCTTTTATACATTCAATATTTGTCCTTTTCTCCCAAATACTTATTGATTTTTCTGTCACTTAAAAAACGGCTTCAAAAGCCTCTTTCAAGTCGTCCTTTGTAACATGGTATACGCTGAAAATTGCTGGTACTGACAAATTTCATTATAATATTTTTTTCCTTAAAAAAAATGTAAATTATTAGTCAGCCAAAGAAAGCGAATTGAAGACTTTCGTGAATTCATAAATATTACACAAAAAGAGACACACGAGAGCATTAATATTTGATTAAAAATCCGAAGGCCTCTCTATCAATTTCATTCCGCATTGCCTCTGGTCGTTTTACTAAATTTAAATATTTAAAAATAAGTGAAGATATTTTACAAATGTAAATATTTTCTTGTTTCAACAAATACACTTTTAAAATCTTTAAAATTAGGCTCCATAGAAAGTGCTGCGGGAGCCCCACCCTGCACTTTATGCTAAATACTCACTTGAGACTTGTAAAGTCTCTCATTCATTGCTCACTGATGTCTCATAGTAATATTGCTTGTAGCCAATTTTCCTCATAGCTTACAAATTTGTTTTTCGCGATAAATTCTCAAGATGTTTTTTTTTCTTCTGTAAATTAGAGCATAAGTTTTCTTTTTTGCCTTCTTGTGCTTATCTATTAGTAATTTATAGTCTTTCATGTGAAAGAGTTTCTTCGAGTCG